>CAOLHI010000213.1:0-1340071 GCA_948474755.1 Ctenosaura bakeri | reverse complement strand
ATGGTTTAGTATGTCATTGCGCATGTGCGTAAGTCCATACTACCCCCTGCCCCTCCCATGAGCCCTCCCGTGACCACCAATTCGCTTTGGCACGAATGTATGTGTCTGCACCACTGTGAAAGTACAAATTGGATCAATCTGGAAAACTGGAAAACCGATTTCTTCCAGTTTTCAAATAGCTTGCTTTACCACCACGTGGGGGTGCATTTAGTTGGAATTACATGTGGAACAAAGGTAAATAAACCAAACCTGGTCTGCTCCAAGGTGCAGAAGACCCTGTGGCAAGACGCATTGGCCCGCCTTAATAACCACATGCAGAAAGGGCCTTTGTCTAGCTCTAATCTTTAGGAAAGAAAAGAACTTTCTGTGCCATTCGCTCAGCTGCTTAGAGGTAGGGATGTTATTAATCACTAAACTTCTTGAAGGAAGCCACAAGTAATTTTAGCAATTTTCTTCCCACTGTAAGAAAAACTTTGAAAACCACAGTTTTTGAAGCATATTCAGAATTCAAAACTTATTCTGCACAAAATGTACACATGGATGGTTGCCACAAAACAACAGACTTTCTGTGTAGGAAGCAGCTTTTTCTGCTAGGAAATACCAAATTCTGCAGGGAAATAGCAAATTCTGTACACAAAAAACCCTGTTTCCTACATAGAAAATGTTGTTCTCAGTGCAAAGCAACCATGAGCAAATTTTGTATGGAACGTTCTCAACTGAAGCATAGTCTATATGGGAAACAACTTTTTCTGTGCAGAAATACTATTCCTTGCATAGGAAAAAGCTGCTTTCCATGCAAAACAACCACAAAATAAGTCCTATACTGTGAAGATTATTATCACTTCAATGTTCTTCTCATCATAGTTTCTTGATACTCCAAAAAAGATGTTTTTCAAGCATTTTTCAAATATTTTCAAATACTCTTTCCGTCCCTGCTTAGAGACAAAAGATTCTCCCCTGCCATGTATGCCAATTATGATACAAAAAATTCCAAAAATTTGGCCCAGCTCTAACAAAAGGCTAATAGTAGAGGGACTGACTATCAGAAGCAGAGAGTGATCAACTGCATTGTCCATTTGACTGGAGTTATTCTCTCTCATTGGATTCCTCCAGCACACACTGACTTGAAAATGGGGGTCAGGCTGAGAGTTACTCAAAGTTCACCAGAAATGGTAATAAACTCAGATTCAGCATCTAGCTTTCCAACGAGGTTTGCTTTTTAACTTCAAACCAATTTTGTTTCTGGATTGACTGATCCACACAAAGGTCAGATAACTTGCTGGAGGCCAATGAGTGACCAAGCTCCCAATCTTCTCCCTAAATGGTTGGGCTGCTGTCCTTTCCAGTCTTGTGTGTGTGAGAGATGCTAAGAGAATAGAGGTGTGCTGATAATACAGCCAGGCTGACTTTAAATCTCTTCATTTAACAGTTGTCTCTTGAAAGAAACAAATTAAATAGTGCACTATTTCACTTACCAAGCAGCTCCAGTCCATCGCACAAAGGGGATGCAATTCTTGACCCTGCTGCTGCAATTTTTCAATTGCCCATGGTATTCATTACCTTCCTTGCCCATGGGGGACAATCTTAAAGATGCCTCATAATGTACTACGGAGTGGCAACATCAATCTGCCAATTACTGATTATAATGGGCCTGAGAACCTTTCATATAAGATTATAGCTGAGACATGAAAAAAAGAACATTTTTCTTAAGTGGCATCTGGATTGAGACAGGAAGCTGTTTATAATGGATGCTAAAAAGCCTGGAGGGCCACTGCAAAACCTGCAGAACAATTATGTGTCAATGCACTGAGGGTGGTGGATATTAACACCATACAAACCTAGGCAGAGGTTCTGAGAAAATGTCCATTGTATGCCTCTAGTTTCCTCTCTGATTTGCAATATATAATATACTACAAATAATTTCAGATAATTTTATTAAAACATGCAAGCATGTAGATACATTATCTCAGAATATCTTTGTCTGTACCAACTAAAATCAACAAAAGGAGCAGGCTTCCAGGTTTTACAGGATTCTTCCTTTAGGGTGGGGGAGTTGGAGAGGGAGCAAAAAATATTGCTAGTAGATAGCATGATAAAGAAACCTAGTGTGCAGTACAATGCAGCTTCCAATATTCTGGGCAGTCCATATTCACTTTTTTGTTGAACATTAAGTCTGAAAAGAAGTTTGGTGGAAACAACCCTCCCCTTCCAAAACTCCCATATATAAACCCCATTGTTTGGAGTTGGTACATATTTGAGTTGGTACATATTTATGTCTCTATTTGGATCAAAGATATTTTCTTTTATTAACAGGCATATAAACCAGTTCGTACAGGACAGAACTCCATGTATCTTTTAACTCAGAGCATTGTAAAGGCAGGGTATCAAAAGTATCAAAAGTCATGTTGGTCTTCAGCTGGCAAGGTGGAAGGGAGAGCACTCAACACATTGCCATTGATTTTTGAACATTGTTTCCCATCCATTTCTCACTTTGGTGTCTTCCCCTGGGCTCATGGACTTCCCACATACATCCATGATTGGCGCCATGGTCACAGACTGAGAAGACTTAAGATTCTGCCTATCTGCCTGAGAAAAGATCTGGGTTAAGAATCCCAGGATGGCTCTTTCCACAGGAGAGAAATGGGTTGTTTAGAATACTGGAGAACATACAGTGATATAATAAGAGAAGAAGGAAGTAAATTGATTATTAAGGAAATACAAAGTTTAAAAAGGGAAGGACATAAAATCCAATAGTTAGTATATTACTAATTAAAGGAGATATTTAAGGAGGATAGTAAAAAAATTGGTTTTGAAAATAGTAAAAATGAATTTGAAAAATTATTATACACTGATGAATCTCACTCTCAAAAATGTATAGATTACTACTAAAAATAAATACAGAAGAATAGATGAAGGAATCCTGGGATTGTACTTTAGGGAAGGGCATTTAGTATTCTTAGCCAAAGAACTCTTTGGCCTCAGTAAACTACAAACCCCAGAATTCCACAGGATGTTGAAAGTGGAATAATAGCACTATAACAGTGTAGTATGGAAATAGCTTTAGTCTGATATTTAAAGGGGCAATCCAACATGCTGAGTTCTATCACCAAAGTAATCGTAGGACCTTGGATAACTAATTTTTAGTTCAGTTTTCAACCAAGAGCTGATCCACTACCCCACTGACATGGAAGATACTTATTGCCACAGAGCTTCATCTGCACTCCAGTGGGACAATGGGGAACATCCCATTTTTCTTGCTTTTCCTTCATCATAAAACTTGCTTTATAAGCCTTCAGAAGTAGTCTGGTAAGAGTTGATTACTAAAGCAAGCAGTGAAAAAATAAAAATATTAGCAAGAGTCCAGGGTTAAGTAGTTTTAAGTCCCATTCTTTCTAACTGGAGAATTAAGCATGCATTTTTCTTTTTTCTGTTGAAATCAATAGGGACTTAAAACTTAAGTTTGGCCAATCATATCCAGGTATAATGACAAAATGTCTATTAATTCCTATATAGAGCAGGAGCTTATGGTCACAGAGCTGTTGGGAAAATGAATTAGACTAGATGGGCTATGATCTGGTCAAGCAGGGTGATTTATGTATTTATTTGTTTAATGTAGATTTTGTTATAAGTGCTATGTTGCAATTGCAAGCACATTTTCCTAACTGCTCTTTTTTTTTTTTTAAGAACCATTTTAGTTCCCGATCTGATCATTTTTATTTTTGCTGAGACATCTTTTTGAGATTCATTTTCTATTGAAGTCAGCAGGGAGAAAATCAGTTTAGGTAATTAGGAGAAGCTGCAGATAGATCTTTCTTATTTTTTTATACTGGGTACAAAGGCAATTTAATCAATCCATTGCTTCTTTACTTTTTTATACAATTATTTGATCTTCTTTGTGCATTCTTTCCCTGCACAGGTACCATAGAAGAAAATATTCATATCCCTGTTTCTCCCTTCTGTTCTGTTCTCCCTTCTGTTTTGCGATTGCAGTCCAGAAATCAAACAACTAGCATGGATGGATGGATGGATGGATGGATGAAAAGAGTTCACACTACCCATTACCTATAAAGACCTGTTACACTGCATGTGTGCAAGCTTGTGCCAAAGGAGAGAGAAGTTGCTTGAAAAACTAAAGAGGTTCTGTCTAAAACTGAGAAAGTGTGTGTGTGGGGGGGGTTCAAAGCAATAATTTGTGGGGTGCCATCCAATATAATATTTATAAGCAGGACAAAAATGTTCCTGTCTTCTCTAGTTGTGTGCTCTCCAACATTTCACAGATGAAAACAGAAAATAAAATTTGAACTTTTTTAAAAAAAAACAACAACAACTGTTCTCTGTTTTCACATTGGTAGGTCATTCCAAAAGTCCACTGTCTTCTTCTCCAAGACACGTGTAGTTATCCATTTTTGACAGCTTCTCCGCCTCGGTTATATTATATTCCCCTTTTATGCAACAGGCTATCTTGACCTGGATTTCAAATTAGGAAACTGGTAAACAATTGTTTTTGGTTTTGAAAAGCAAAACCTGGAGTAGGAACACAGAACACCAAATCAAACTGGTTTTTTTTCCCATTTAGAGCACATTATTATTTATTTTATTATTATTATTTATTTGTATCCCACCTCTCCATATGGATCGAGGCGGCAAACAACTTACAAATAGCATGTATTTCGAAACATTTCTATACATGCCCCCAACAAGCTGGGTACTCATTTTACCGACCCGCGAAAGGATGGAAGGCTGAGTCAACCTTGGAGCCGGGCAGGATCGAACTCACAACCTTGTGGCTTGCAGTACTGGCATTTAACCACTGCGCCACCAGGGCTCCCTACTCTTACCTACTCTGACAGTGCTATATTTATGCCACAAAGATATACCCATTTTATACCCATCTGACAATCACGGCCTCCCACATGTAATCCAGAGAGATATAATGTGCTCAGGATGCAGAGAATTCTGGGCCTTTCCACCCTACACTGTTATAGTGCTATTATTCCACTTATAACTTCCTATGGAATTCTGGGCTTTGTAGTTGACTGAGGCCCAAGAACTCTCTGACTGAGAATTCTAAAGGCCCCTTGTGACAAACCTGATGGGAGGGGGTCTTGACAACAGAGCCTCCTTGGCAACTGAGAGTGTTTAAGCTGATTGGTTGGTGAAATGGAACCTTGGATAGCCCAGGGGAGGGGCTGGTCGAAAGAGGAAAAATAACGGATTTTAACTGTCTGGTGAGTGATTGAAGAGGAGTGTGATTTGTGGTGTGTTTGGGAGAGGTTGGAGATTTGAAGAGCTCTGTGGGAGAGAGAACTGAGAAATTGGGTGTACGAAACATAGTGAATGAATTGAGAGAGACAGAGAGAAGAATGGTGTGCTGTTTATAAAGATTTAGATACAAAACACATTTAAGTCAACAGTGTTACAATACACGTTTGAAGTTCTGTGTTCCTTAAAACAGTGTCACAGAGTCTTATTTTGAATCCTGGAATATACACGCTACCAATAATATCATCTTGACCTTAGTGCCAACAGTACCACAGTCTTGGAAACTATAAATCACTGCTGATCCTTACATCTGAGAGAAGGGCAGATTTAGGGAAAGCAGTAAAGGGGAGAGTCCTAAAAGGAAGAAGCCAAGGGGGGACAAGAGTGAGGAAGGGACTGTGTTCTCAGAGGGGGAGAACTGAGGCAAACCCATTTGTCCTGGCCCTGGCTTCATTCAGAGATCTCCCTGGCTGTTCATGTGATAACTGAAGCCCCTGTCAGAGCTGCTGATGACGAGCAGCAGCTGTTGGTCCCTGTGGCTCTGGCTGGAGATGAGTCCTGCAGCTCAAGAGCTCCCCCTGCTGCCAGGGACCAAGCAGGCTTGGACTTTCCTCTGCCTGCTCCTTTAGGGCAACAGGGATCCGATTCTGAAGACGGTTTGGAGCCTGTGCCAATCAGCCCACAAACAAGGCGGAGACTCAAGAGAGCTGAGCAAAGGGAGGCTTCCTTGATTAAGTTCAAGAAGCAGTGACTAGCCACACCTGTGTCTTGGGCTATATAAGTCCGGAAGCTTTCCTTTGCTTGTGGCAAACTTCTTCCAGCATCTGGTTCCTGCTATCTTGAATTGATCTCTAGACCCTTGGCTTTTGCTTGATGTCCTGGTAAATGAACTCCCTTGTGTAAAGTGCTTGCTTGTCTCCTCCTGGCTGGACTTTGCTGGCTCTCACACTCCCTTCTCAGGGCTAGCTCACTGCCCAGGTCTCTGACCTTGACAGTCCAGGTCTGATCACAAAGAGGGAGTTCATGGCATCCATGACAAACATGGACCTATCCCAATTAGCCTCTGGGCCAACACATTGTGCAGGTCATACCCTTGATGAGGTATGGGTATGTATGGAACAGGCACAGCTGTGGGTGGAGATAATGAATGCTACCACCTTGTCATGGATGGATCATTTCCTGGTCAGAGTTAGACTTATGGCTACTATCTGCCCCTGTAGGGGTGGTGGACCTATTAGAATGGTCCACTCTCGAAGGTTAATGGAACCTATTGGATTCCAGAAAGCCCTGGAGAGTCTTATGGTTGGTATCGCCGGTAATCCTGTTGAAGCCCTAGTTAATACCTGGAATTGTGATCTTACCAGGGCTATCGACACGATTGCTCCCAAGCATCCTTTCCGGCCTGCTTCAAATCATAATCCTGGGTATACAGTAGAACTCAGGAATATGAAGCAGGTAGGACAACAACTAGAGCACAACTGGTGGAAATCTGGACTCTTATCTGACAGGACACACTATAGAGAATTCCTTCATTCCTATGGAGTGGCAATAGATGCAGCAAAGAAGACTTTCCTCTCTGCACGTATTCCATCTGTGACTTCTCATCCAGCAGAGCTGTTCAGGGTGGTAAGGGATCTGACTCAGTTACCCACTTCCCTGAACAAATATCTTGAAGCAGTAATGGACTGGATGAGGAAAAACAGACTGAAGCTGAATCCAGATAAGACAGAGGTACTCGCTGTTAAGGGCCCTAGCCCAGGTATGGAGGTCTGTCAACCTGTTCTAGATGGGGTTACACTTCCCCTGAAAGACTGTGTCCGCAGCTTGGAGGTGCTCCTGGACTCGCCACTTCAGATGACAGCTCAAATTGATGCGGCAGCCAGGAGTTCTTGCTATCAGCTCCAGCTTATACAACAGCTGCGCCCCTTCCTGGAGCTGAAACACCTAAAAACAGCAGTGCATGTGCTGGTAACTTCACGGCTTGACTTCTGCAATGTGCTCTACATAGGGCTACCCATGTGCTTAGTCTGGAAACTTCAATTAGTTCAGAATATGGCAGCCAGGTTGGTCACCAGTAGACCTAAAACTGACCACATAACACCAATTCTGAAGTCTTTACATTGGCTGTCTATTAGTTTCCAGGCACAGTACAAGGTGTTGGTTCTTACCTTTAAAGCCCTTTATGGCTTGGGGCCAGCCTACCTGCGGGATCGCCTTCTCCCATATAATCCGCCCCGCACACTAAGGTCCTCTGGGAGGAATTTACTGCAGCCAGTCAGAACTAGGTTGGCTGCGGTTACCCAGAGGACCTTCTCTTCTATCGCTCCCAAGTTATGGAATGGGCTGCCAGAGGAGACCCGGCATATTACCAATCCTGACTGCTTTAAAAAAGCAGTCAAGACTTTTCTCTTCCGACAGGCCTTCCCAGACTAGTACTCCACCCTCTCCCACCAACTGTCCTCCTGTTCTTTAATGTAGTTAATGTGTTTTAGGGGGTTGGTTTTAGATGGGTTCGTGGGTGGGGAGGATTGGTTATGTTTTAATGCTTTTAATGCATTTAATGTATTGTTGTAGTACCGCCTCGATCCATGAGGAGAGGCGGGATATAAGTTGTTGTTGTTGTTGTTGTTGTTGTTATTGTTGTTGTTGTTGTTGTTGTTATTATTATTATTATTACAAGCAACTAGTTACTCATCGTTGCCCAAAAATGAGGACATAGGTATACTGACATTTACATAAATTTGTTTATGTGCATATATAGTAAGTACATTAAATAGAAATATAATACATCTCACTGTAGTAGCGGGAGACTCTGAGTGTGTTTGTGGTACTCAGTCATAGTCATTTTGATACCGTCACACTAACTGCCATACTTCCATCTTATAGAATCCTGGGATTTATAATTCAGTGATTCAGTAATTCTTTTCTAAAGACCTCCAGTGTTGTCCCCTGAGCTAAGCACTTCTAGAGCTCCCCAGCAGAGAATTCTAAGCACCTCACCAAACCATAAACCCCAAGGTTACATAGAATGCAGATAGGATAGTTAAAATGGTATTAAACATCTATAACTGTGAGGTAGATACACTCTCCTGTATACCTGCTTGTGTGGCTCCACCCAGTACAGCCAATTGTGAGGGACTGTGGAAGTTGTAAGACAATCCATGTGGAGGGCTAAAGATTCTCCACAGCAATAAAGGATGCTTCTAAAGTGTAGCTGCTTCCACACTACACTGTTATAGTGCTATTATTCCACTTTCAACATCTATGGAATCCTGGGGTTTGCAGCTTAGGGGGGGCATTTAGAATTCTCAGCCAGAGAGCTCTTTGGCCTCAGTAAACCAGAATTCCACAAGACATTGAGTGTGGAATAATCCACTATAGAAAAGGGAATGTTCACGCGTTTGTCCGTTTGTCTGTGTCAGCATATGATTGGCTGAGTGAGGCGAGAAGACCTCATTGGCTGGCTGTGAAGAGTCTATGGAATCCTGGGGTTGGCAGTTCAGGGAGGGGCCTTTAGAATTCTCAGCTGAGAGCTCTTGGGCCTTAGGCCGGTTGCTATGGAGATGCGGCCTACCATCAATAAGGATGCCAGAAAACATTTGGGAGGCATATGTGGGGGGAAATAAAGTGACATACACAACATAGCCCATTTCCACACTACACTGTCATAGCGCTATTATACCACTTTCAACATCCTATGCAATCCTGGGATTTATAGTTTAAGGAGGGCCATTTAAGAATTCTCAGGAATGGAGAACTTTGGCCTCAGTAAACTACAAACCTCAGAATTCCACAGGATGTTGAAAGTGGAATAATATCACCATAACAGTGTAGTGCAGAAATGCACATAGTTACAAGGTCTTGTTACCTTGATTTCTGGGGTCCTGTGAGGGACACCTCAATGTGGTCTAAATAATGGGGAATGAGAATTAGCCAGCGCACAAGCTGTAGCAATGCAAGAGGCAACCTAGCGAGATCTTGAACCCAATGTTTACAGGGTCAGGCTGAGTCAAGCAGAAGTAAATTATAATTGTTTTCTTTATTTTAAAAGATAGTCAATGCAGTCACTCACACAGACCTAAGAAGATAAAGATAGGAGATTCAATAGAGGATTTTGAGAGGGATTTTTCAGGGGAAATACTACACCTGATCCTGTAGCCCGGGTAGTCAGAAGAAAGTCAGTTGGAGCGGAGATTCTCAGCACGTGGAAGCTGAGGGGAAGGCTTGGCAAATGGAGCGGCAGCAAGGTGGGATGGAAGCCAGGAGTGATCTGAAGAAGCACTCAAAACCAGGGGTTCTTATAGGGAGAAATGTACCTGTAGGATAGTCCATTCCTGGGGAAAACAATGAGTTTTGGATCAGAGACAAAGCCTCCGAAAGGTCAGTACTTGGAATGATTGGATTTTGCCGGAGCTGTCAATAGCTCAGATCTCCATAGCAACTGGCCTATTCAGTACCTGTAACTTATCCCTATATTCCCCAATCCAATCCAATCCAATCTGTATTCGTAGCTAATCTCATCAAGATGGCAGTTCGGGGCAGAGAATCTTTTGTATGCTGCATGCATACTTAATATAGTTTCAAAGTGTACTTGCCTGGAGGTCTCCTGAAGCTGCATGCCGGCAAATTACTCGCCTGCCTGGATTTATCTTTGCATTTTTCAGCTAGTTTGGCCGTGTCCACGTGCGTGCTTGTCCGGGGGCCTCGCAAGCACGTGGAGAGGAGCAGTATGGAATGGTCAATCTTTAGATATCAAATTATATTTAGTAGACCTTGGGCTCGGACTATAAGCTACAGTAACAGTCTTCTCGCCTCACACAGTAGATTGCACGGGTTCCATATGTGAGGAATCTTACAGCTGAAATTCAAAACAAAAAATGCTTCCAGAAAAACGTAAAGCCACTGCGCTAATTCAACAGAAAGCAAAAAAAAAGAAAAAAAATCAATCAATCAAAAGTCAGTGCATCAACATCACCAGACAACACAGATTGGATTGGGGACTATGGGGGAAAGTTACAGGTATTGGAATAGGCCAGGTGCTATGGAGATGAAGCCTAGCAGCAAGGAGGAGGACAGTGTATTCCTGCAGGAACTCAAACTCTATGACCCTTTTCGCACCTTACCTTTTCGTGCTGCTGGGTTGGGGTTCTCAGGCGAGAAGGCTTGGAAGGAACGCTGCCGCATCCCTGCTGCTTCAGGTCCTCAGCTCCTTTCTCCTTGTGCAAACAGCCCACCTCTTCTGTTCGCAGTGCAGCCTGGGACCTCCCAGGCTGCACTGAGGAGAAGACACGCAACTGACCCAGCTCCTGAGGCACCGCACGGCAGGTAAGTGTGCACGGGGCCCCAGAGCAAGGCACGACCGTGCACCATTTTCAGATTTGAGACGAAAATGAAAAGGTGTATGCGCAGTCCACATCAGGCCTTTGAGCATCGCATAAATGTGAGTGCGTCATGCAAACCGCTCCTCACATTTACACAATGCTCAAGGGGCCCTTTCACTTCAAAAACGCCGTGCGAAAAGGACCTATATGTTAACAGCTACAAATACAAATTAGATTGGGGAATATGGGGATAAGTTACAGGTACTGAATAGGCCAGTTGCTATGGAGATGAGGCCTAGCAGCAAGGAGGAGGACAGTGTATTCCCTCAGGAACCCAACCTCTGAATGTTAACCAATCTGAATTAATATTGGATTGGGGAATATGGATAAAGTTTACAGGTACAGAAATGGGTCATTTGCTATGGACAAGAGGCCTAGCAGCAAGGAGGAGGACAATATACTCCTTCAGGAAACCAAACTGTGTATGTAAATAACTCTGAATATAGATTGCATTGAGAAATATGGAGCTAAGTTACAGGAAATGGAGAAGACAATTTGATGAGTTTTTAAGAGGAAAATAAAAACCTCGGGCAACACTGGATAAATATGCTAATAGTGCTATAACAGCGTAGTGCAGAAATGGCCTATAGGTTGTCCTTATAGGAATAGGACACATGGCCATCCTATAAGCAAGTCAAACATTTCTCTAGGCATCATTATTTTTAGGGGCATGAATTAATCATCCCTTCTGATGGCACAAGAATGCCAGCATAAAATTACCCAGAGCTTTCCTCTTCTCTCAACTTGTCCTGTAAAAGAGAAACTGGAATGCATCTCTGTAGGCATGAATTTAGGTGAAAAAAGTCTTGGGTAACTTCTGAAGGTAGCAACCTAAGTTCTTTCATACTGTTGTAACTCCATCTGCAACCTATGAGGTCCTGATTTAGCCCAGTATTGAACCATGTGTGTCTCTTAAAAACAAGAACAAACCAACAAAAGGCAGACACTACATGAGAGACAGCCTTCCTATTTTTTACGAAGCTTATATGTTACTCCGCAAGGAGCTCTCAAGGTTTAAAGTAAGAATTTTCTAGTGTGTTCAATGGGCCACAACAAACATATTCCAAGATAATATCCTCCTATTAGAAAATGAAGAAAATAACCATGACAGCTCTTGGGAGTTCAGTAATGATCATCTCCACCCTGCCGGTAATGATGATATATCGCCCCATTGTTGCCTTCGCTAGCAACCCAGTGAATCTTTCTCCTAAATATCCTTTGCAAAAGTATGACAGTAAAAGTGAAGCAAACATTATTAATTTGGTTTTATTTGAGAGGAAGAATAAACTGTAATAAATGAGGCGATTAGACGTGCCGACCTGCTACACTTGACATTTACTTCAAAGGTAGTAGGCTGCTTGGCTGAAGGAACCCATTGCTCTGAGGGAAAAAACTACCTCCTTATCTAATTGGGTTTGCATAGTCCAGGTATGAATCTTTGCTGGTAAAGAAAAAAAATGCATCAGCGGACAAAATTATGAAACCCTTTTCACCACACTATCTGCTACGAAGCTTTCCCTTAATGCATATCAACCATGCATAGATAATTTATGACCTTTACATCTCAATATTTCTCTAATAATTTCTAAGTCCCCTCTACCTGTATTTGATCCTCATAATAACTGATTGAAGCAGGTTAGGTTCACAGATTGTGGTGACAAGTCCAAGGTTCACACAGGGCCCATTCATACTACACAATTGTAGTGATATTGCCATATTTCTGTCTTATAGCATCCTGGGGATTTTCAGTTTGGGAAATGGTGTTTAGAATTTTCAGCCAGAGAGCTCTCATGGCTCAACAAACTACAAACACTAGGGCCATTTCCACACTAGATTGCTATAGTGCTATTATTCCACTTTCAACATCCTGTGGAATCCTGGAGTTTGCAGTTTAGGGAGGAGCATTTAGAATTCTCAAAGGCCCTTCCCTAAACTTCAAACCTCAGGATTCCATAGAATGTTGAAAGTGGAATAATAGCACTATAACAGTGTAGTGAGGAAATGGCCTAGGATTCCATAGGATGCAACCACTGAAGTTAAAGTGGATAGTACTATCACTGTGTACTATCATTGTGGGTAGCCCAGGTAGCCCCCAGTGGCATCATGATTGAGTGGGGATACCAATTCACAGTTAAGGTCACTCCAGTGCTACTAAACATTTCAAACCAGCAGTGGAAAACATCTGGCCTTTTGAAGGTTGTTGAACTGAAGCTTGCAGCAACCCTCACTGACACAGCTAATGGTCAAGAATTATTGCCACTGCAGCACAACATCATCTGAAAGGTCACATAGCCCCCCACCCCCCGCTTCAAACAATACACCATACTGGTATTTGCACAAAATACTACAAACAATACTACAACCAACCAATATGTTTAACATCTATTTATCTCAATAAAATGCTAAAACGAGTTCATAAAGCAAGCAATCTTCTTACCAGGGACAGTGAGGAGAAAGGACTCTTTGGTGACCTAGGATGCTAGAAACTACAGCAAGATGTATTGAATCAGTGTTTGTCTGCCCACTTCTCAGTCTTTCAATATCTATGCTACAACAACATAGTCCTAACTGCAGATTTGCTCAGAAGTAAGGTATACAATGTTCAGTAGGGTTTACTTCTTACTACCTGTGTTTGGAATTGCAGCCCAACTCTTCTAATTTACATTGAAATTTCAAAGAGATAAGAAGGAAGCATGACAAAAAAAAAACTGATCATAAGGTGGTACTTACAATAAATAATTTTGATATAGATGTCTAACTACTTGGTTTTTTTAAAAAAAAAAGGTTTGATGTTAGGGTAAAAAATTGTGATAGTACAGTCTCTCAGGTTCATAAATAAGTGTGCTTCCAATAAATGAATGCTTCCATCAAATGCACACTTACCCAGGTGTGAAGTCTTTAAACAAAGTGGAATCTACTTCTGAGTAAGCATGCATAGGATTGTGTACCTAATTAGGGAGAATGTCCTGCACATCCATGATAGATTCAGCGTTTACTTCTCCAAGGAGATTGTTAGTGAAGTCTAGATATTTCTACTGGGTGGGAACTTTCCAGAATTCGAGGCTCAGAGCAGATGAAGCTTTCTTCAACAAATCACTGTGTGATTTGTCAACTAGTGTGTTCTTAATACACCCAGGATAATCTATTCAGGTTATTTATCCTTTAATTAAAACCTTTTTATTAATTAGAAACCTTTTTATTAATGTTCAGCTTATCCAGGAACCACTCTTGACACAGAAATATCCTGTCTTATTTCACTTTTACTCATGATATCTCTCTCTCCCTCCCTCCCTGCCCCAGTTTGTTGTTGTGTGCCTTCAAGTTGTTTCCAACTTATGGCAACCCTAAGGTGAACCTATCATGAGGTTTTCTGAGGCTAAAGCCATTTCCGCACTACCCTGTTACAGTGCTATTATTCCCCTTTCAACCTCCTGTGGAATCCTTGGGTTTGCAGTTTAGGGAGGAGCATTTAGAATTCTCAGCTAGAGAGCTCTTTGGCCTCAGTAAACTACAAACCCTAGAATTCCACAGGATGTTGAAAGTGGAATGATAGCACTATAACAGTGTAGTGTAGAAATGGCCTGAGAGTGTGTGATGTGCCCAAGGCTGCCCAGTGGGTTTCCTCGACCAAACCACTATACCATGCTGGCTCTCCTCTATTTTATTATATCTGTGTTAATCTGAAAGCGTTAACTCATCACTCCTTTACAGTATAACAAAGAACAGGCACATGGCAAGGAGTATGTGTGTGCGTTGTGTTTGGCTATTTACAAATCAGTGTAAGTCATGAAAAATTATTCAGCATGATAATATAAAGTCAGTGGGAAACCTCCTCACTTCATTAAACAGTCCTGCAAGAAATCTCCAAGCCATATAAACAGCAAATTGGTTTACTGTAATCTCTACTACTTACTGTTGCCTTGTGTCTCCCATTTTTCAATAAAAGCTCCTAAAATATGATGATAAGACAGTGATCATCCTTTTCCTCTGTAAGCATTCCATTTTCAACCCAGCTTTTATCTGTCATTAGTAGGATTAAGGGTTTTATTATTATGGTTTCAACAATATGTTGGGCCATGTTTCTTTGGAATGCCCCCCAATGCCTTGTATTATTTACTTCAGTCCAAGACTGCAGACTGCTGAATATGTACTGACAGCACAAATCAACTAGTAATCTGAAAGGTCAAGTTCTCTCCATAACCTGTTTCTTTCACACCAGTTAGCCATTGCAAAGTATCAGCAAATGCCACAACAGTTAATATCAAGCCAGTCTCTTCTCCCTTGGGGCTGGAAGCATCAAGGACTCCAGACAATGTGCAGAAATGAAAGGGAGGGAGGAGAGAATAAAACACGCCTGCATTTTTCTTTTTTCTTTTTTGAAGATGAAAATGCTTCACCCTGAGATGTGTGCTGAGAATATTAAAATGGAACTTTCTGGGCTGTTTAAAGGAAAACATTTCCTCTTTAAAAGAATTGTCAGTCTGTGACTTTGTCTACAGCAGTGACAAGATCTGTTTACTTTATTGGTAAAGGATTAGCTGTTTGGCTCAGTATTTTTATTTTTGACCCATATCTTAAAAGTTTGAAGGTACTTTTTCCCAAATGTCTGGTAGCTGAGGGCCCATGCTACACATGAAGTGGAAGATCTGTGATTTTTCCCCCAAACATCAATCGATCATCTTGGATTGACCCATTCTCTCCCTTCCTCACCCTGCCCCGGAGGCTGATTCTCTGCGGCAAACAAAATATATCTCCAGGATACTACTGACCACAGGTTTTAAAACACATTTGTATACTGCATGCTAGGAAGGACAAGGAGTTTATATCATAAAACTGCAGCAAGATTATACTATGTCATCCTGTGCCATGACCCCAAATGCCCCCTATAGTTGCTTTTTCTGCACGATGTCAACAGAGTTTGTTGTATAACTCTTACATCACACCTCGCTGGCCTTGAGGGACACAGAAGTTGTTGTTGTTGTTCCCCAGAAGGAGAAACACAGTCACGCCTAGACCTAGAAAAATTACATTTTCAAACTCTGTGGCTGTCTACCTTCAAGTTGTTTTTGACTTATGGTGACCCAAAGGTGAACTTATCATGGGGTTTTCTGGGGCTGTGTGTGTGTGTGACACATCCAAGGTCACCCGGGGGCTTCCATGGCTGAACAGAGAATCAAACCCTGGTCTCCAGGGTCATAGGCCATAGGCCTCAAAGGCCGCTCCCTAAACTGCAAACCCCAGGATTCCATAGGATGTTGAAAGTGGAATTATAGCGCTATAACAGGCTAGTGCGAAAATGGCCATTGTCTGAAAGCACTACATCACACTGGCTCTCTGACTACAGCTCCCAAAATACCACAACCAATATCTTGCCTGGCTATGTTGACTGATATGGTCTGGGGCCTGTAGTCCAAAAAGTTACTTCTCCAACCTCTAGGCATGCTTCATTCTTACAGCCTGCCCGAGGCCTATTTTCAAAATAATGCTTAAGAGAATTTTATTACATTACCTTATTGGGGCCCTGTCACTCGATACAGTTATCACACTTTGATTGCACATTAACTGCCATGACTGTGTCCTAGAGAATTCTGGCATTTGTAGTTTGGGAAGACACTAAAATGTTCTAACTGAAAATTCTTAAGTATCCCTCGTAAATGCAAAAGAACAACAACAAACAACAACAACATACGATGAGAAATGCTGGATCTGACTAGTTCGATTTTCTATGGAAAGCCTATCAAAAGAACATGGATGTGAACTATTTCATTGCATGTCTTGAAGTACTAGAAGCAAAGGAAACTATGTGGGGCACAAAAGCTAGCCATTTCCAGCAAACAAAACTCTGGTTCAGGAAGACTTTGCTTCATGAACGCCATGATGGAATTTTGTGATTTTGTGTCCTTGAAGATGAAACACAAGATTGGAAGGCAGCTATTGATGAGCGGGTTGGCCATTTGCAGATGATCTAAAGAAGAACCTTTGAAGATAAGGCATCTGCATTCAGCAGCTTCAAAGCTTCCTAGTTTAAAATTAAAAACTAAAAACTCATTTCTTAAGTTGTCATGTGACTGTAAATTAATACAGAGCACAAAATTAAAAGCCTAATAATGGTTTTAAAATGTTTGGTTGTTATTACCCTATAAGCTGGTTTTCTATAATAAGAGTAGAGTTGATACTCTGATGGAAGAAGGGGAATTACGTAAATTAATTTTAGCATAATGTTTGTTTTAACTCTTTAGGAATATATGTTTCTTAATGTACTCTTAAATTATTTGTTTATGTGATGGTGTTTGAAATGAGGATAAAATTTCTCTTGTATGCTTTCACAGTAAAACAACAGAAATGTTATTATTTCATCACAAAATTGTTAGAAACTTAACAGAGCTGAAATAGTTGGTTTAAGCATATTATTTGGTGTGATTAGTCAATGTCAAGTATTTTGGATTTGATCTGAGCTAGTACTGATATGGACTGTTCTCAAGTCAAACTCTCAAATGAGGACAAATTTATCACCCCAGATCAGGTGCTTGTCTGCACAGCACCAAGGAAGAAATTGGGATATGGATGTCTATGACCTTTTGAACATCTGGAGGAAAAATTTAAGGGATATGCCTGGGTGAACAAAAAAATAATTAAATGTTTGCTCGGACAATACTTTCAGACAGAACAGTTTTTAAATGACATAAAGCTCTAATGAGATAGTTAGCAAAAGAACCAATGAGTTTGCAGATTTTCCATAAGATGAGGGAAAGAAACCAACTTTGATTGGGTTTGGGCCAGACCTAATTTCTGAAGTTTCTCTTTAAAATTGAGAAGCATTTTCAGATACTTTGGGAGACAAGTACTTGGGATTTTCTCTTTCAGTCATCTTTTGTTATATCCTTGTGGGAATTTTTCTTTCTTAATTGCTCCATCTTAGTGGCTGAAGTTCATCAAGAGACATGACACTTCAAGACAGGTAAGATATATGATTTGCATTTTTACTTAGGTTACTTTTTGGTTTTCAAACTGTATAAGCATGCCTCTGGCTAAGCTTATGCAGAATTGACCCAAAAATAATTGGGATATTTGGAATCCAATCAGACTAGGCAATTTCTGAAAGGGTCACTTTGTTACTTCCTTCTACTTATTTCTAAAAATTGTTCCTTTTTTTTTTTTTGTGGTCTTTACTTTGGCTCATATTTTGGACATTTGAATAAGACTGTGCCTGGATACATTGCACTTAATATTTAACAATTTAATAAACTTTAAATCTTAAGCTTGAATTCTTGAAGTAGAAAGGCTGAAGGGTGTAACATTGTTGTTATTTTGCATTTGTTCAACTGTAATTTCTTTATTAAGTGTGCAGTCAAAGTTTTAGTAGTTGTGCCTTATTCAATATCTTGTATTATTTTCTTAATCGTATTATAGGTTATGTAACCATTATCATTACCACTACTTCATATTTTATTTACTCACCATTTTATACTCAGGTATTGCTTTTCACCAGCTTGTCCATTATTTCAATAAATTTTAAATGCACTTTACTTTGGAGTGTGCTGTTGGCTCATAGATCATTCTCCCTGCTCATTGAGATATATTCCAAGAGTGGTACAGAAAAAGAACCCAGAATTTTCACCTGCCTCTTACTGCAAACCCCAGAGTGGAACCACATCAGTTAATGTGGAATCACACTGTCATAACTGTGTGCTGTGAAAGATCCCTGGGTTTCACTTCCATTTAAAAAAATTTTTATTATTATTATCATTTGATTATTTTTATCCTCCCTACCATCACTTTTTCCTTTGGTATCATTCCATTTCCATAATAGACTTGCAGACAGGGACTGACTTAACACAATTTTCTTTTTTAAAATGGCTATAACATTTTAATATTTCATAAATGAAATAAGTAACTGATAAGACAACAAATATGGCTTGTTCATTCCTTCCAGGTTGGTTTTTTTTTTACTGAAAAGGAAAACATTTTTATACAATTTTCGTAAGAAAGTATGAGAATAACAGCCATTTTTTGGGTAAAAACCCAAAATGCAAGCAAACCAATAAAATCCACAGTTGTTGTAATACCTTTGCAATACCTGTATTAGTTTAGCTTAGTAGTGGTGGGTTTTGAAAAGTACCAAACAGCTTAGGTAGCCTTACAGGCCAACTATGAATAATCCAGCATTCTTCTTTAATTTTATGGGTGCCATGCATTCCCCTGTAGCAACCTCATACACTCTTTTTAATCTTCTCAATAAAACTGTCTGAGCTTCTCAACTAAGCTTTCATTTAACAAACTGCAAATTCAACAGACCTTGACTGTTTTCAGATTGGATCTATATAGAGAGAAACAAGAGAGAGCAAGGCAGTCTATTGCAATATCCTAGTTAAATAGTTGAGAGGTGTCTAGTGCAGCTGGACACAACAGCGCAGCTACTCATAGATGCTCTTAAGACTCACTGAGCCCAGCAATGAAAAATAATCACTGGTATATTTTAGATGCATCTTAAAAATTAATCAGTTGTAGGTTTATCATCCCTTCCCCCACCCACCCACGCACACATCCATATCCCTTTGAGTTATTTCTTCTTTTTGAAATGGATAGTTCTAGTTCTGAAAGCAAAACAAAAACACAGAATAAAAAGAAATGTGAAGCTTGTAAAAGCAGCATCAGCTGCTACTTATGAAGTATCGTGGAAATAAATGAAAATAAATAAGTGTGAAAAACTTCAGCAGTATCTGTGAGCTGCCAGTTCAGCTCAATGATTAGTCATGGCTGTTTTGTGGCTAATAGCATCCAGTGTGGATACAGGTCATGATAACTGCTAAGTACTGCTGCAAGATGCTCAGTAAATGTGTGCCTCAACAGCACCAAGCTGAAACCTCAAATCACTAGGTTTCACTCTGTTGTTCGGCAGAGTGAGGCACCTATTTCGGGGAGGTGGCAGTGGGGGTACAGGAATTCTGTGTGCCAAGCAGCCAGCCCCATGCCCAGCAAAGGAGCCTGCTACCCACTGGTGTGGTGAAAGATACTGGCCCATTGAGAGAGATGAAAGATTCAGGTGCCAGTCCAGCTGCTTCTTGCAAATGAAATGGTAGCACCATAGGTTACCATCATGCTTCATTTTTTCCATCTTTCACTTTAGGCAGCAAAATGTCTTAGAGCCTCTTTGCCTCCTTGGTAGCAGTGCCAGCAGCAGACAATTGTAATGTTCAATGGACCACCTGAGGTAGTGCCACTGAGCACACTCTACCACTTTCTCATCAGAATATTCCTATCAATTCCTGGGAGAACAAACAAAGACCAAACTGCATCTATGACCATTGTTTTTCTGCACTCTCCTCCATTTCATTTTTACAATTAATAACTAACATTAAAGATCAATTGATAGTTGGTTCCTGTCCCTATTCATGTGCAACCAAGTGACTAGCAACTTGTCCAGGGGACTTCTAGCACTTGTGAAAGCTTCTTTGATATGTTTGCCCTTGGTGTTTACCACTGAAGACAGGAAAATATGGCAGGCAATTATGCATGGTTTCAAGTTGATCTGTCACAAATGTGAAGGAGAAAGAATCATGTGAAAGCTCAGCTGCAGACTAAGGCCACTTCCACCCTATACTGTTCTAGTGCTATTATTGCATTTTCAACCTTCTGTGGAATTCTGGGGTTTCTCTGGCTGAGAATTCTGAATGCCCCTCCCCAAACTGCAAAGCCCAGGATTCCATAGGATGGCGAAAGTGGAATAATAACACTATAACAGTGTAGTGTGGAAATGGCCCTAGTGACCCAGCAATCACCTTAAGACAGCTACTCCTTTCTTGGCAATTATAATCCAAGTTATGTCTGGTAAGTAGGAATGCAAAGAATATTCAAAACTATTCAAAAATGGTCCAGAAAATGTGCTTCTGAAGTGTCAAGAAATTTTGATGAAAAGAGTCCTGGATTGACAAGACTCTTCCTAGTTCAAGAGTTATTCTATGCAGAATGCACACAAGAGGGCCAGCTGCACGGGAAACAGCCTTTTGTATGCTGAAAATCACATTTTCTGTTCTGAAAATAATATTTCTTTTATGTCTGAGCAGAAAAATTATTTTTCTGTGCAGATGATGCTGGTTTCTCCATCAAAAAGGCTGTTTTCTCTTTGAAGAAATGTGTGGAGTTTGTGCAGAATACATCCTCCACTGAGAACTGTCTTCAAAACGGCAGTTTTCGCAGACTTTCTCATAACAGGAATAAAATTGCCGCCATTACATGTCATTTCCTTCAAGAGTGAAATCAGCATCCCTGTTGCTGCCCATGAGGTCATACAGCTGGACGCAAGCCAGGAAGGGACTTGAGCAATGTGAACGGGCATGGTTCATGCAAAGAGCAGGTTAAATGGAATTTAGGGACAAAAACCACTGAGAAATGCCCCTGCTTTTGCATTCATCATCATCAAGGATATCATCATTGTCATTATTAATCTCTCTCTTTACATTACTGCCACTTTATCTCAGTTAATGACCCATTCCCCATGCCACCTTCCTCTAAAGCTATGTCTTTTTTTATTAAACATATACTAAGTGAACAGGGATCATTGTCACTCGCACTGTTGTTCTATGAGCCTCTCACCACAGCGTCTTTCTCAAAGCCTTGGTTTTAGCACTTGGTCGCATTTGAATTTCTCCAGTGGTAGAAAGCAGGTTATTTGTCTTCATACCACATTAGATTTGATTTGTACTGACATTTGGTGAAATGTAACACATCAAAAGAATAGTCCTTCTTTTTAGAGGAAGTTTCACTTACTCTACTATGAAAAAAAAGCCAAAACTCAGCTTTTCCCTCAGTATCAAACAAAGCAAAAGTAGCTTGGGGTGTGTATGCGTGCGTGTGTGTGTTTAAAACACTTTACATGGAAAGTGAGGGTACTCCTTGGTTTTAATAAAATGTGTCCAAATTGCCAAAATGAAAAAGATGTTCACCATATCTAGGATTTCTTTAGGTTGCTCTTATTTTGAAATTGTTCTAATGTAGGTGAAATGAGGCCTGGAAGTTATATGCAGCCTTTGGGGTCCCCAGGATAGAACCCAATCTGTTCTCCCAACCACAATGGGAAAAAATTGTTCCTGAAGGAACAAATCTTGCCTCTAAAAACCTCTAGGAAGCACAGTGTACTATTAAATGTACCCCCTGGGAATGTTTCTGGCCAGAAGAGACTTTTTTAAAAAAAGACTCTAGAAGTAACATCATTTTTCTGGGGGGAAAAATCCTTTTCTGGCCTAAAACAGGACCAGGAAAGAAATTATAGCCAGTATTGTGTATCACCACTTAGTTACTTAATTAAGTAAGTTAAGTCAAGTCAACTAATTAATCTCCCCTAGCCTGACCCCCACAAACATGATAGAAATGCCGTTCACCCAGTCACTGGCTGAATGGACTTACTTCTCCCCATAAAACTGATTCCCAGTAGGTGTGCAAAGAGGTACAATTGTCGCAATCCGTCACACAGGAGGAAATTGATCACACATCCAAACGGAACCTCGTGTTAATCATCGTGTTAATCATAGATGAATGGAATGAAAAGTAGGAAACAGAGCAGAATCAAGGACTGTAGGAAAATTTGACCCGAGATCAAGAAATAAAGTGGAGAACAACTGGCTGAATTCTGTGAGGCCTACAGTTTGTTCATCACAAATACATTTTTTAAGCAACCGAAGAGGTGACTCTATACGTGGACATCACCTGACGGCCAATACAGAAATCAAATAGACTAAATAATTGGAAATAGAAGATGTAGGAAGCTCTAATCTTTCTGAAAAATAAAAAAAGTTCAGGAGCAGATTGCATCACAGACCATGAATGCTAACATCAAAAATTAGAATAAAGTTAAAGAACAACAATAAACCAACCATCCTGCTGAAACACAGCCTCAAGAACATCCTGTAGAATTTAAAGATAATGTGAAAAATAGATTTGAACTATTAATCTTAATAGAACTCTGGACTGAAACCAGGGACATTGTCAAGGAGGAATGTCAAAAGACACTATCTGCAGCCAAAAAGAAAGAGATGCCTCCAAGGATGAAAGATGAAGCTCTTCAAGCAGTTATGGACAGACAGGATGCAAAAGTAAAAAGTGACCGAAATAGAGTCAGCACTCTGAATGCAATTTTTCAACAACTTGTGCACAGAGACAAGAAATAGTATAATAATCAATACAGAGAAACAGATGATAACAAAAAAAGGAAGAACAAGAGACCTCTTCTACAAGATCCAAGAAATCAAAGGGAAATTTAAACCAAGAGTGAGGATGCTCTACAACCAGCAGGGGACCACGTTACATGACCAAGTAGAAATGATAGAAATAATACATGGAAGAACTATTTAAAAGAGAAGAAAAGCTGACAGATTCATTCAAAGAAGAACCTTATGAAGATGAACTGCCAATTCCAGAAAGTGAAATGAAAGCTGCACTAAGAGCACTTGGGAGAACTAGATCACCAGGAACAGATGGCATGTTAATAAAGCTGCTTCAGTCTACAGAGACAGAATCTACTCTAGTTCTAACTAAAATCTGTCAACAAGATTGGAAACACTCAGTATATATTCCAGTCCCCAAGAAAGGGGACATCAGGGATTGCAGTCATGACAGGACCACTGCGAACTCATGTTCAAATTCTACAACAAAAACTTCTACCATATGTGGAGCAAGAAATGCCACATGGAGAGGAAGAGGTACAAGGGATCATATTGCAAGCATACATCAGGTAATGAAGTGCACCAAAGAATTTCAAAAGAAAATCAGCCCATGCATCACAGATTTTAGCAAAGCCTTCAGTGGTGCAGATCAGGAAAAAATATGGATCAATCTTAAAGAAATGGATGTGCCACAACATCTGATTGATCTGATGAGTAATCTGTACGCAGGACAAGAGGCTATTGTTAGGACAGAATACAGAGAAACAGAATGGCTTCCAATTGGCTTGTATACTGTATATATATTTAACTTGTATACTGAACATACATGTAAAGCAGGATTACATTCAAAGAAAGGAGGCATGAAAATTGGAGGAATGGACAACAATTTAAGATATGCAGGTGACACCATATTACCAGCAGAAAACAACAAAGACTTGGAATGCTTATTGAAAAAGGTCAAAGCAGAAAATGCCAAGGCAGCTGAACATTAAGAAAACAGAAATGTTGGCCACAGATGATCTACACAACCTTAAAGTAGACAATGAAGACATTGAAATAGTCTCCATACTTTGGTTTAGACATAAGCAGAATGGAGAGTGTAGTCAAGAAATCAAAAGAAGACTAGGGCCCTTTCCATGCCACCCTCCCAACCTGCCATAGGGATGACAGAAGGATGGAACTGCAACAACGGTTACTCATGATGTCATTGTGGTCCCATCCTTCTCCCATCCCTTTCCCAATTCTCATCTCTCAGAGGATCCCTAAATCAGGGGTAGGACTTACGTGGCCTTTCAGATATTGTTTGACTGCAACTCTCAGCAGTCCTTGTCAATATGAGGAAGAGGTGAGGAATCCTGGAAAGTGCAGTTCAGCAACTTTTGATGCCCTTTCACATTATATAGTTATAGTGCTATAATTCCACTTCAACTACCTATGGATTCCTGGGATTTAGAGTTTAGGCAGAGGGGCATTTACACTCCTCAGGGAATTCTTTTAGTGCCTGTGACCAAACTACAAACCCCAGGATTCCATAGGAGGCAACCACGGCAGTTCAAGAGGAGTCAGTGCTACATGCAGTGTGATAGGACCCCTGGGGGACTATGTAGTCCCTACCCTTGTCCTTTGTAGGAGCTTTGGCACTTAAGAAATTTGTGAGGAGCTGGAAATGGCTTCTCTGGGCTCAGTCTCCCCACTTTGGTTCATGAATTTTCAGTTGCATGTTCCAACTTTGCTTTGCTGTTCATGATTGTTTATGTGGCTACACTATTAAAACAAACAAAAATGTTCTTCTAGCTTCAGTAGTTCAGAACATTTCAACAAGTAAAATATTATTCCAGTGGTGATCAGAAAAGGAAGGGAAAAAAGAAACAGGGCATCTAGGATTGATGTATGGCGCATGAGAAGTCAGGTAGTAAAACATCCACCTGTTAAAACAATCACACTGCTGCACTCAGTTTCTTTGAGACTTCCTGAGGAGATGTGATTTGTTATCTGACACTGAAACTCAGAGCCAAGTCATCCATCAAGCTGTTTAAAGTTTAGAAGCATCACCCGTGCATGGAGAAAAATTAATTCTGAAACGAAAGTCAAGATTATGCTAGCTCACCCTGTTGAGTGCATAAATGTAACCTTCTGATGAGAGATGTGACAACATTCATTAATAATGTTCTTAACATGTTTTTAAAAAGAGAGGCTGGTGGTACATGATAAAGATCACCTCCATCAAGCAGATGCCACCTGGAAGAAACCAAAAGGTGAGCGATATCATTTGTGGCAGTCATCCATGCTGAATATGCTCATTTACCTGCTTTTCTGAACCTGGATATGCATAATAATCCAAGGCATCCATTTCTAGTATGTTTGCTTAAAAACAGCAGTCCACAGTTCTGTGTGTTAATTTTGGGTAGGCAGAGTGAGGCAACCACCTCAGGTAACAGATGCTGAAGGATGGGGAACAAACCAAGCTCTGTGTCACAACTAGCCTACTCCCCTCCAGTGCAGTGAAGAATGCTGCCCTGTCACCAATAACAAAGACAGATTCTTCTGCCATGGCTTCCACAAGTTGAAGGGAGGGCGCTATCTTATCCTTTGCCCTCAGCAAAAATGTCTTCTTCTGATGTTATTAGGGAAACAGAATTACATACAAAGGTGTTCCCATTCTCATTCTGACCCAGCATCTACATCAGAGAAGTTTGTTAGCTGATCAATATGTAAGAAAAAGAAAGTATCATGTGTCTGACATCTTAAGGAGTGCTTCAAGAGACTGGCTCTTGCAGGCAGAGCCTCTGCTTGGGAGCCTTGATCAGACAAAAGTGCTAGATCAAAGTTCATCTTTTCTTCACCTGTCTGTTTGGTGGTCTTTGTTTACTTATTTGATGCAATTGTTTAAACAGTAAGGATATATACACTGGCCACAGGATTTGGTTCAGGTTCTAGTCTGACACTTCAAAAATCACCTGCTTTGACTTGGGTTACTTAGGCTCTCCACACTCCATCGCTCAATAAGTCTGAGCTAGGAACAGAAAAGACTTTTTCCTGGATTTGATGGTCTTCATTCAGGTAGGGGTCTTGCACCTCCTGAAACTCATTGCAAAAAAGAAATGCACCTTGCCTCAAGAATAATCGCATTAGCGATGCTTGCAAAGAGTTTTGGGGAAATAAATTGTGCACAAAACAGCATGCAGAGTTTTTAAAATATGAACAGCTAAAATGCGCACAATTGGAAAAAAAGCAAGCATATGTGTGGTTTAGTTAAAAAGAAAAAACTGTAAGCTCAGTAGAAGGTGTAAACAAACAGGCCCAGTTTTTTTAAAAAAAAAAAACCTGAGCCAAAAATTCCCATGAAAAAAATAAAGCCAATACACCGTCTCACATCCTGAGTTTCATAACTCTCTCAAAGACGAAAATGCAAGTGGGATTCAGTGAATCAGAACTGAGGCCATTTCTGCACTACACTGTTATAATGCTATTATTCCACTTTCAACATTCAATCCTATGCTAGGTATAACAGTTTTCCTATAGCACCTCTGTATTGATTATTATTTGGTAGAAGTTCATTGTCCTCATCTGCCTTAACATAGACCATTTTCACACTACACTGTTGTAGTGTTATTATTCCACTTTCAACATCCTATGGAATCCTGGGGTTTGCAGTTTAGGGAGGGGCATATATAATTCTCAGCCAAAGAGGTCTTTGGCCTCAGTAAACCACAGGATGTGAAAGTGGAATAATAGCACTATAATAGTGTAGTGCAGAAATGGACTGAGACTAAAGGATTTTCACATCCTTGCCTTGAGCATAGGTACTGTTGGAGTCTTCCTACCACAAATGGCTGGTAGATTCACGTGATTGGAATGGTGTATCTGTTCTGGATTTTAATCTGAACTTTAAAGGAGCTATCTAAAATGAACCCTATCCTCAAAATATCTTCACTGTTGAGCACCTCCATTCAATATATAGCTGCACACATAAGGGTTAAAAGTGTGGTCATGTGAGGCCCATATAAACCCTGTCTCCTCCCCTTCTACACATATCCTTCTACACATATCCACATGCAACTGGTTACTCTGTAGTTCTTTGCATGTAAACCATGAAGACCCAGATGAAGTGTGGTTTAGAAGTGTGATTTAGCAGCCCTGTTAAGGAAAGTTTCTGAATACATGGAAAGATGCAAGCACATTTATGCCACAGTCTTCAGATGTGCCCCTCCTTTCCTGGAGACATACCTACATGCCCTCACAACTTGTAAACATGCAGTTTTAGTCTGCATGTTTACAAGTTGTGTGCCAATATAGAGGTGTTTTCCCATATCCCAAATGTTCCAATGCAGCTCTGCAGTACTACTTTATCTACTTTATGAAATGACTGTTTAAATCTTACCCTGGGGCAGAATTTTCAAAACATAAGGAATCAAAAATGCAAAAATAGAAGGACCCGTAAGTGACAGAGATTTTCTAATTGTATTTCATGTAGTAAGAGATGGCTGTGGCTCTGTTTAGTTGTCCATAAAGACTATTGGATCAACATGCAAGGAAACAAACATGCTAATCCTACTCCACCATTGCAGTTCTGTCATCTCCTCTGTGTGTGTGTGTGTGTGTGTGTGTGTGTGCGCGCGCGCGCGTGTGTGTGTGTTTGCAGGGCAATGCCAGAAGGTCTGAGCCACAAAGCCTCACCATCCATCAAGGTTCTCCACATGAGCTGAACTCCTGAAAAATCAGGGTTCCAACTCACAATAAGAGTCACTATGTATGGCAGAGACTCTCACCTTCAGACTATTACCCTCCACTGAAAATGGAAGGCCAGAGTGAGGACCTATCAACACAGTTTGTGAATGAGTAAAATAGAACTACACTTTTCTTTTACCACATGCTACATGAAATTACTCTAGATATGCTAGAAATTACTCTAGTGTTACTATGGAGGAAGAAGAGGAGGAGGAGGAGGAGAAGCAGCAGCAGAAGGAGTAGTATGGATGCCACAACTATACTTTCAAAAACCCATGTAACTTTTGATTGGGAGAGGATTTCAAATTAAATGAGCTCTCTGGCCCTTTGCACACCCTAACTTATCCCAGCAGTGTCCTCTGGGGATCCTGGCAGTGGCTCTGCTGGGAGGGGAGCTCAACGGGAGCGTTCCCCTCTGCACCAGTTGCCTCCACAATCCGGGAAGCATGGTAGCCCAGCCTCTTCCTGCCACAGTGCAGTCAGGTACTTTCCCAGGCTGTGCTGGGGCAGACAGTGCAGCCGTTGTGCTTCCAGACCCTCCACAGACCAGGTAAGTGTGAGATGGAGACATGATTGTGAATCACTGACGAGGAATACAATTCAATTCTCTCCTAGTCCACTCATGGAAGCTGTTCCATCCTCCCCATTGAATCTTGGTCTAACTCTGCATTTCTTTTTTAAGAAGTTTTAACAAGTTTTTCCATTGCCATAGCTTTCATATATCTTCAAGCTCCTCTTGCAGCATTGTCTGATAAATGAGGGATGACCCTAGCATTTACTTGGAAAACAAATTTCCTTAACTTTGACTTCCCTACTTGCCTACAAATATATGTTCAAAATGTAGAATAATGCTTTGGTTGAAGAAGTGATTATGCAAAACTTTTCACAGCTGGAAAATTATGCTGGCTACATCGAAACATTTTTAGCTAAGAAAAAATAGCCTAAGTAGGAATATGATAGCTCTGTATAAATGTATCAGAATGGATAATGAATAGATGTGGAAAGCTATTTAAGACAAAATCAGGGCAGCTGTGGGTAAAACTGTTACCGCAGTTTCTAGCCCGGACTTGTGGGATATTAGATATCACTTTGATATCAATAATTCGACCTTCTTTACCTATTCCTCTCCACATGCTGCGAGGTCCCTCAGACAAGCTCGCAGACAGGCACGGCCGCTAATCGCTGTAATATTCCACACAAATACAGGCAGGAGAGAAATAGCCATCCCGCCGCTTCAGGAGACCTCAAAGGTAAGTACTCTATTATGTATGCATGCTACTTACAAAGAACTCCCTGCCCCAAGCAGGCAGCTTGATTAGATGAATCCTCATCTGTCAAGCACTCCCCGTTTGCATACTGTCTACTCTATTGACAATTCAGACTTAATCATGTAAAATTCTGACCTTTCGGAGGCTTTGTCTCCAGCCCAAAACTCATTGCTTTCCCCAAGTATGGACTAGCCTATGGCCACATTTTCCCCTATAAAGACCCTGACTTTGAGAGCTTCTTCGGATCACTCCCGACTTCCATCCCGCCTTGCTGCCGCTTTGCTTGGCGAGCCTTCCTCTCAGTCCCATGTACTGAGAAACTCCATATCTACGAACTCCGTCTTCAGACTTCCCGGGCTTCAGGACAGGTGTAGTATTACCTATACCAAAAACTTCCTCTAAAAATCCACTCCAACTTTTATTTCTATAGTTATCTGAGTGAGTGTGCTGCATACACTGTTTGATTGTATTTTAATAAAAACAATTATTAACACTTCTGTTTGCTCCTTGACTCAGCCTGACCCCGTAGACATTGAGTAAAAGATCTCACTCCGTTGCCCTGCCTCTAGTATTGCTAGCTTGTGCTCTTTGACTAATTTCCCAAACTTATATAATTTGGAGCGCACTTAGGTGTCCCTCACGGGACTCCCATAAATCAGGGTAACAGAACTAATGATAACAAATTGGACATTATGAAATTTGGGATGAAACCCAAGAGAAGATATTCAGGGTGTAAAATTAAATAAAACACACCCAGGAGCAGCAGAAGGTAGGTTTTGACATTGGGTTCAGAGATGAATTATATAATTTAATTGGTGCAGTGGTAACGATCCTGTCCACTGGGATGGGGCAACAATTTTTATTTCTGTTGAGAGCTGCATTCTGTAAGAGAGAATCCATCAAGCGTCCATGCTCTGTGTAAGAAACCACATTGCACTGTGTTAAGTGCAATGACAAGCCAAAATGAAGTAGGTCACACACACACCCTTGGTCTTCTCTCTCTGTTGTCCCATCTTCCTGTGTGATTTCTCTTTTTGATGGCTATTGTGGGGGGGAGAAGAGATTGCATTTGCCAGAGTTTGGAACTGAATGTGTTCAGATCACTTTGAAACTCAAAAAAAGGGGCTTCAGATTGCTCATAGTTAGAAATGACCCCAGTTAGAAACAGAACATTGAGAAAGATATAACAGATACTCCAGTGGACAGAATAGTCCAATGTGGAAGCATAATTCCTGCATGGATATAAAAATGTAGGAATAACTATGTTGACTATAAGACAAATCAGATTCCAAAGCCAAACCCCAGCAGCCATGGAGGCAGAAGCAGTCACCATAAGGACATTAGACGTCTGAAAGCAAGGCTGCACTCTAGGCCCCAGCACCTCGCAAATAGTTGGCATGGGCACTTCTCCACACATGCTCACCCTTTCTAATTGACACAAATGTACCAGGCCCCCTAGTGAATTTCAAAGGTTCACAAAAGGAAAGCTCACACAATGCTCACAAGGTGGAAAGTAATATGCACAGTTATTTTATTGTTGTTGATTTCCCTTCAAGACATTTCCAATAAGTCATTCTTTAGAGGAAGCTTTGTCGTTGCCTTCTTCTGAGGATAAGAGAGTGTGACTTGCTCATGGTAACCCAGCAGGTTTCCATGGTTGAAATGGGAATTGAATTCTGATTTCCCAAAGTCCTAGTTCAACACTCAAATCACTACACCACACTGGTTTGCACAGTTACTTCCCAGAGGCAAATCAAAAAAATGGTGAGCCATATATCATCAACTCCAGACTCAAAAAGAGCTCCTACTGTTTCAGGGCTGAGTAAGCTCTCAGGTAGCCAAAAAGGCAGGCTTGGTTGTGCATGTATGAAAGAGTGGGGAACCTCCAGGCAACATGTGGGTTCACAGGTCCCATAGCTGATGGCAAAAAATCTCCCCTTAACTCTCAAAGTACTTCCAAGAGTGGTGAAGGCCTAGACCCTACCCACCCACCAGGAAGTTTCTTGTCCGTGTACCACTGATGCGTCTCCCAAAAAAGAGTAAATGTGTCACCAAAAATAGAGAGGTCTAAAGATGCCAGGTATTTGCATAAAAATCATATATATTAAAATATAGAAAAAGATGTACAAGCAGAAATGCTTACTTACAGAACCACAAGCCATCATTTTTTGAGAAATCTTGGAGAGTAGTACTGGAGAAAGGACTGGAAACAAGCAAATATTTTTCTTCTATTCAAAAAAAAGCAAAATAGGAGGAGGAAGAGATCTAGAGAACTACAGACCACTCAGCCTGACCTCACTCAATACCAGGAAAAATATTAGAATGGATTGCAATTCTGTCTCAGTGACCATGCAGTGATCAGTAGGAGCTACCATTTCGTTAAGAACAAAGCCTGCCAAACTAAGGCCCTTTCCACAGGATGACGCTCTCGTGTGTTGTTCTGTCACAATCCCGGCAGTACCTCTGCTGGGATGAGAGTGTGTCCCCAGCGCTCCTCTGCACACCCAACTGGCTGCCTGCAGAAGGGAGTATAAGGTACACGTCCCTTCCTTCCACACTGTAGCCAGCCTTCTTCCCATGCTGCAGTGGAGAAGGAAGCATGTGATTGCGCTTCTGGTCCTTCTATCTGGCCAGCTGTAACAGAAAGCTCAGACTTTTTCTGTCAATGACACACCCCACAATCACTCTGGCTGGTGACACAAGAAGAGTGGGACCATGACAACATCATGCGGAAGCATCATTGCAGTCCCACTCCTCTCACATCCCCATGCCAGGAGAATGCTGCCCTGCAGGAAAGGCCTAACCTTGTATCTTTTTTTATTGTGTCACTAGTTTTCTAGATGCTGGGAATACCATGCTGGCTCTCTCACTTCTAAGTATCCTTCGGTATTTAACCTAAGTGTGTATGTGTGTAAGCCTTCAAGTTGCCTGTCAACTTATGGTGACCCTATGAATTTCACAGTGTTTTCTTAGGAGAAGAATACTCTGAGGTGGTTTTTCTGCTTCTTTTCTCTGAAATATAGCCTACAGTACCTGGGATTCATTGACAGTCTCCCATCTAAGTGCTAATCAGGGCTGGTCCTACTTAGCTTCCAGGATTAGACAGGATCTGTTGCCTTTAGAGTATTTAGGCCCTTTAAGTACTTTGATACTATATCTAAGATCTATTTCACTTTTGAAAGCTCATATACCTCCCCAAACCACAAATCCCACAGTTCTGTAGGATGGAGCTATGGAATGGAATTCAAGTGGTATCAAATTGCTATGACAATGCAGTATGAAAGGGGCACAACTTGAAATATCATTATGTTATACTAATAATGTTAAGGAAATGGAAAGCTGAACATTGCTTTACCCTCAAAAATAAAATAAATAGCATAAAATAAAACTCCCAATTAACATGACAGATTCCATTATCAGCACCTACATTGCAAAATATTGTAATGTAGGTGTGAATGTGTAAATAGAACAGTGAACATGAATTAAACAGGCAAGGTTAAGCACAGCATAACTGTTCTTATTCCTTACAATCACTACACAATTTGAGGCATGAAAGCAAATACATTGCTAAAAGCAGGCAGGAAGCAAAGGGGACCAGTCTATTTTAACCACAGTGTGTTTGAGGTGGGCGACATGCAAATGAGCAGTAATATGTAGAGAAACATTTTCAAAAGGTACTAGATGAATTGCAAAGCCTTGAAACATTATTTTAAAGCACAAATATAATGACATGCAAAAGCCACCCCTGAATGACCAATAGTAGGATGATGCTCTTCAACATGTTGTTATGTTTATTCTTCTTTAAAATAACTTCCAAAATTTTTAAAAGTGAAAGAGGGTCTCATGTTTAACTGGCACAACACTCCATATTTTTAGCACATCAGTGGATCTTTTTCTGTTGCTTTTTTTATTATTATTATATTCAAAGTACATAAAAGCATATATTGACACAAATATATATATCATTATTATAATTCTTCTATTCCCCCCCCCGCTTCTATATATCAAAGGTTACTAGTTGAATCTATCTTCCCTTTATACATATCTTATCAAATATCAATATACTCAATCCATAGACATTTACACACACATATCAGTGGATCTTAAAGCACAACATGGGGGCTGTTTCTGTGTAGTATTCTGCACGTACTTTGGTCTCTGCATGCAAGGGCATGTAAAAGTAGAGATAAAAGCCATGAGTGTATCTATCCTACATAGTTATAGCACTTTGATGCCACTTTAATTGCCATAGCTCCATCCTCCAGTATCCCAGGAATGGTAACTTGGAGGATACTGAAAATTTTCCACTGCAGAGCTCTACTGCTGTGGTTCAGGGGAGTTGATTAGGTTTTGGTAGTGGAGAAATCTAAATATGTCCCATGAAACTACAAATCCCAAGATTCCATAAGACAGAGACAAGATAGTTAAAGCAGTTCCAAACTGCAATACACTCAAAGTGGGATTTGAATATCACATCCATCCCCATTCCCACTCCCCATATCTAAAGATTGCATGAAATTAGAACTACTGCATTGGGCTTTACCTAGAAGCAATCATGGACTTTAGCTTCATACAGATAAACTCAGAATTATATGATCTTTAGGTCTGCATAAATCTGTAACCAGAACATTGCTTTCCACAGGGATTTTGACTCTACCCCCACTCCTTCAAAAATTACTGGTATCTTGCAAAGGTCCCACTTAGTGGCTAGTAAGAGTGGGGAGCATCATAGAAGGGTCCAGCTATGACCTTGTAACTGGACTCACAATGACAAAGCATCTTCCAGGACCTTCAGAGAACCTCTGGACATCCAAGATAATGCCTTTGTTGTTGCGCTTCTGGCTATAGAGACTTAGCTTGGAAATTCCTCAGCACTTATACTCTCCACCATCTCCTAAATGGTCATGTCAAAGGTCCCCTACAGGAGACAGATGAGTCAACTGGGAGAGGAGAGGGGGCTGTAATTTTCCCTGGGAAAATTCCCAACATCTCAGTCAGTCATGTCATACTAAGCTCAGGGAATCCAAAAATAATTTCACATCTGGCATAAATATTCCGTCACAAACCCCTAAAATACATTGAAAGATTCGACCATGGAAAGTTTTTAATTCAATATCACACCACTTATGTTATAGCATTCACTCAAATGCACTACTGTAAGCACAGTTAGTCTAAAGTAGAGATGGAAGGATTACTTGAAAATATTCCAAAAAAATATTTAAAAATATGTTTCTTCAGTGTCAGGAAATCCTGATGAGGAGAATTATTACCATACCACAGGGTGTGTGTGTGCTATTTTCATAATTGAACATATTTATGGCTGGAAAAGTTTGAAAGCGCACTGGCTGGAAGTATGTGTCAGGTCAGGATTATCTCAGTTTAGAGAGGATTAGGCAGAAAAACCAGGTGCTAATGGGCTTGTGATAATCCTTTCAAGACTGCAAGCTACAAGCACTCCCAAGAAGAATAGAAGGCAAAACTACCCGGAGACCATCCTGTGATGTTGCCCTACAGAAATCTTTCCTAGACCCCTGCCCAATCAGACATTGAGACGGTAATGACTCCAATCAATGTTTTGTCACCAAGAGTTAAAATAATCAGCCCAATCCCAATTCCTTTGTCAGCCCCCTGAGAAAGCAATTACCGCTTTGTCCACACACTTTCCTTTAGGGTAGGAAACATCTACTTCAGCCCCAGCAAATTGTAATACATTGGGTGTATCACTCTGCACATGTTACCCTCAGGCATATTCTGAGCCTCTCTAGTTCGATCTTCTTCTTCAGGAATGGTAACTAGCACCCTTTCCACTCAATCGCACTGTATCCAACCTTTCTTGCCTCACTTTCTGATAGATTTGTATGGTTCTTAAGAGTGTCTGATTTCTTGTGTGTGTTTGTTAATTCTAAATAAAATATTCTGTGTAACTTTTAACTGGAATCCTCTCTAGAGTTAGTACTGGTATATGCAGGTGAAAAGATCCTGCCATTACCTTTCGTTCACAGTCCTCCTTTGAGCTATAATTCCACAAAATCCTAAAGAGACATTGGCATTGCAAAGGGACCTCAAAGTCCCCCACTTTTAAGGTAACAAAATCCTGAGCTGCTGAGAATCATCACAATTTGGGACTTACTCTGTACAAAATTCACAGTGTTTTTGTTGTTGTTTTGTTTGTTTATTTGTTTTAAGAAAGCAGCATTTCCCATACAGGAAACAGCGTATCATGTTTTCTGTACCAAAAGAAAGAAAGAAAAGAAAAGAAAAATCTACTTATCCATTTTTTTAAGGTACAAATCCCCAACTGTAGCCTTTTTTGCTCATGAAACATCATAATATTATCTTCTGTGCAAAAAATGCTACATCCCATGTGAAGAAAACCTCCTGCAATTTTGCATAGAATAAATTCCAAACTATGAATAGTTTTCAATGGTTTTTCAAGATTTTCTCACAGTATGAAGAAAATGGCTAAAATTACTCCAAGAATAGAATTAACAAAGCCTTAGCTTTAAAAAGTCACATGTGAACTGGCTATTATCAAAGAGAGGCTCTCACTTTTAAATCCTCCATTAGTTAGTTTAAAATATTTCTGTTCTGCTTTTCTACACTGAACTGTGCTGTACAACAGATGGGGCCAGCGTGAAAGAAGGAATCGAGGTTCTGAATAGTGAGGTTTACACAAATCCATTTATTTAATGCCTGTTCCATATTGGCCACTCATACTCCAAGTGCTTTAAGTTCACCAGCTGTTTTATGTGGTGTCAAAACACATTCTCCCTAGCTGCTGTGTTGTAATGTTAGATCTTACAGTGTCTGATGTCTTTTTTTTTTCCCCACCACAGTACACTTAGACATTCACACTAAGGATCTGGGCTTGTATTGCATGCAAAGTGACACGTTGTCACATTCGATATTTTTTTCAAATGCCTATTTCCTTGTGTAAGAATGCCAGTTTCTCAGTAAGGCACCCATTATCACTTACAGAGAGGGTGAAAAGGTCAGTAGCCAGGGGAGTCATGTTTGGATGTTACATGACAATCTTTCACAATTGGAGGCACTCTGGTGTGCAGATCTTGCCTGTGTCAACTGTGGTTCAGTGTCAGACTCAGTGTTAGGAACTCAGGAAGGACTTTTTACCAACATCTTCTCTTAAAATAGGATGTAAAATCCTGTTTTAACATTGGTTGCATTAGGTCTGAAAACACACAGATTAAAATCTGTCAGAACACACAGACTACCAGTTTCTGATGACATGATTATTTAATGAAGTACCCATCCAGAGTCATTAGATTTCAAGGGTGGGCATGTTTGTATTTCATTTTATTTTTTCAATAATAGTGGAATTGTACCAAATGGTAAAGCATTCCCCACAGCTGTCTACTGAAGCTGATTAATAATAGTTAACTCCATTTATCCAGGAGCAAGAGCAAGAAACATTATTCTACACATCAATACCACTGATTTAGGGTAGTGTGTAAATTGACTTTTATTCACACGGAAAATTTTATGCTAACAATCCCTGGGATAAGTTCACACTTCTGCATTTAATCACTCAGTGATTGCAATGTTAGCTGCCATATGCTTTACTGGCAATCACCACAGGTAGGTAGAACTGTGATATCACCTCAGATGCAACGCGTCTCAAAGGAGCCTGTTCACACATTACACTGCCAGGTAACGACTGAACCATCTTCAAGTGAAGACAGATCCAATGATGTTTGAGTATTGGATATATATAAAATCAACAAAGATACATGAGTAAGAATCATAGAATCATTGAACTAGAAGAGACTACAAGGGTCATCAAGTCCGACCCCCGGACATGCAGAAATGCACTATCAAAGAATTCCTGAGAGATGGCCCAGAAGGGAAGGAAACTGAAGCTGTGAGCTTCAATTTCAATTTCATTGACAGATTCAGTGCCAGCTAGAGACGTTTTGCAGTTTGAGGCAAAGGACAAGAATGCCAAACGCACAAAATCCCATGAGCAGAAGACATCTGGAACACCAGGAGCAGCAGACTATTTTAGGCATTGCAGAACAAGTTATATTCTCCAACAGATAGAAAGGGCTAAAGAGTTGCCATTGCTCCCTTACCCTCCATCATACGATGCTTGAAGTGAGTGCCACATTTTGCCTCATGGTGTGACTCACCAATGTAAACATAAAGCACCAGTCAAATATGGAGGTACATTAGAGACTTGATAAATGTCCTACATGCTCTGATTTGTCAATCCATGGGGGTCATAAAATGAAAGCCAACATTGAGCATTGGACTACAACACTGGAGACCATGGTTCAAGTCTCTTCTTGGCCATGGAAACCCACTGGATCATAAACATGGGTCATAAGTTGTATCAGTTCATTCCATTTCAATTCACTAATAACCCAAGTGTCAACTCTTAAGACATTTCTGCACTAGACTGTTATAGCGTATTATTGCACTTTCAACCTCCTATGGAATCCTGGGGTTTGCAGTTTCGGGAGGGGCTGGCCAGCCCCTCCCGAAACTGCAAACCCCAGGATTCCATAGGAGGTTGAAAGTGCAATTATAGCGCTATAGCAGTCTAGTGCAGAAATTGCCTTATTTTCTAATAAGGACAAAGGCAATTTAAAACAAGGCTTACAGAATTCAGCCAATAACTTGTGAAAATTAGTGCATAATTAATTTATATTGTTGTTGATGAAGTTGTGTGGCTTCAAGATATTTCCAATTTATGATGACCCTAAGGCAAACCTATCATGGGGTTTTCGGTAGGGGGATGAGAGTATGTGACCTGTCCAAGGTCACCCAGTGGGTTTCCATGACCAAGCAGGAAATCAAAGCCTGGTCTTCCAGAGTTGTATACCATGCTGGCTCTCATAATGAATTTATACACCACCGTAAAAAAAAGCTGCTTCCCATGTGGCCTTAAGGAAGCGATGTTGCATACAATGTTTTCAATCCTACTGCAAGTATTAGGGTGACCCTAGTTAAAACAAAAAGGCAAAAAAAAAAAAAAAGGTAAGACAATGCAAGGGAAGAGTATTTTTGCTTACTAATCAATTGACATCCTGGGTGGTATGATCTTTTCACAAAGTGGCTGTTGATGAATAGGTGGTGTGTTTTTTTTGTTTTGTTTTGTTTTGAGAAATCAGGCCGCAGTTTATGTGGTAATGATTGGAAATGCAGCCGTTTCCACACTGTTAGTCTGTGAAGAGCAGCTCAGAGCCTTTTAAAGTGTATTGAAGTATTGGATCGGCAAGCTGAGATAATGTAAGACTATTTCCAAATGATGGTGTACCCATCAAAACATTACAGGGTGATTACTTTGCTAACACTTCTGTTCCGGGGGGGGAGGCTAAACTGGGTATAAGTGGAGTGTTTTCAGAAACAACTGCTGATTCTACAATACAGCCCACAGAACAATGCAGATATCTCCATCAACTGCTAACAGTTTTTCCAATGCAAAGCTTGGAAACATTCTGGAAATAAGAGAGAGAGAGAGATCTTTTATAAGCAATGCTGGTGCCTCAATGTATGTTTTGTAGAAATGGCTGGTGTACATCATTTCTTGCTTGTTGTTTGCATGAAATGGGGAGGTGTGCAGCATTTTCTGTGTAGGGAACAACATTTTGTCCGCACAAAATAAAATGTTTCCTGTGTGGAAAACTCTGGGTTTTGTTGTTTTTGTTTTGTTTTGTTTTTACAGGCACACCCAAAAAGAAAACCATGCAAATTTTTGTGCTAAGTTCTGGCCTGCAAATAGTCTTCAAAAACTACTCTGTTATTGAATACTTCCTCACAAGGGGAAGAAAATGGTTAAAATTACTCTATGCTTCCATTGAGAAAAAAACTTAGCAAAGAATTATATACCTACTACTCACACTGGTATTCTTTCCAGAGTACCTATAGGGATTAAAAATGCAGGCAGCCTCACTGAGATCACCGCTGCTACCACTATGTTGCCAAAGTTAACAGCATACATAGCTGGTAGATTTTAGAAAAGGATACTTTAAAGTACAAGCTTATGTGGCAGAACCCCTCTCCAGGCTGGCTCCACAGATCCAGCCATTGCACTCCTGTCATTCACTTTGTTCCTTTACCCTCAGACCTCAAAGTAATCTCTGCACTGGACTAGGGACTGTTGGTCAGTGAGTTCAATGTGGCAAAATGTGACTAATTCTTCTTATCAATTCTTAAACAGAACAGTCAGACACAGTTGTAGAAAACAAAACAAGTATAGATTTATTATATTACAACTGGGTTAACCATGAACTCTTTCTTCATTCATAGCTCCCAAAACCCTATTCTTATCCTCACCCTGTCTCTCACTGCCCTAATTTCTATTTCATCTTTTCACTTTGAGTCTCTAAGGCAATGGTCATGGGATAGGACTCAGCTTCACCAGGTGAACAGTAGCCTCAAAGAAGGACAAGCAAACGCAAGCACACTGGGAGCTAGTCAGCTGGGATCTGAGCCAGCTGGTTCCAGTCTTTATAAAGAAGGCAGAGTGTGGCGGCAAGATGCCAGAAAAAATTCCCTGTTTACCAGCCCTTGCCTTTGAGTCTCTACTGGCTGTCTGCTTGGATTCTCTGATCTTCAGACTGTCTGACTTAGATGCCCACTGGATTCCTGAACTCTTGGAACAACTCCTGACTACAGCAATTTCCACACTATAGCATTACAGTGCTATTATTCCACGTACAACATCCTGTGGAATTCTGGGGTTTGTAGTTTACTGAGGCCAAAGAACTCTCTGGCTGAGAATTCTAAAGCCCCCTCCCTAAACTACAAAACCTAGGATTCCACAGGATGTTGAAAGTGGAATAATAGCACTATAACAGTGTAGTGCGGAAATGGCATGCACATCCTTTCTACCCCAAACAGGCAAGCTCTACTGAACTGCTAAGCTGTCTCAGTTTGTCTGCCGAATGGCCTCCTGCTAGCCCTGTACTCCATTGTCTGGCAACAGATAGACAGTGCTTACAACAAGTAAACCCATCATAGGATTTTCCTGCCAAGATTTGTTCAAAGGGAGCTTGCCTTTGCCTTCCTCTGAGGCCAAGAGAGTGTGACTTGCCTAAGATCACCTGGTGAGTTTCTTGGCTGAGTGGGGATTCAAACCTTCCAGAGTCATAGTCCAATGCTCAAACCATTACAGCACACTGGCTCTCAAAACTGTTTTGTTTTTAGCAGCTTTTTTGCAGAAGACCCAGCAGGGAATTGAACTTGCAGTCCCAAGAGGGCTGCATGGATTTCCAACTCCATAACCTGCTGTGCTACCACTAGCCAGCTCTTCTTCCAGACAAACCTCTCATTTGTAACATTTTCCCCCTCAGCTTTCCTTGAGCTGTGACTGGCTGGCTCTAACCAGGCTTGTCCAGCTTCTCTCTTCATAGCTTAAAGAAGAATGAAAAGAGGAGAAATAAAAAAAAATTAAAAATAAAATAAAATACACAACTCTCCTTTGAATAATTTCATCCTCTTTGTTTTGGAAGCTTCCCTACACCTGCCCTCATTCCCACCAAAAACATAGGAAGATCTCAAAGCTAGATAAAGGTCCTATCAATGGTTAGCTCCAGCCCTACTAATAGGCAAAGTGAGCGAGTTGTTTCAGGAAGCAAATGCGGAGGCGGCAGCAATAACATCTTACTTTCCCCCTTTATTGGAAGACAGAGAAATACATGCTAGACAACCTGCCCTACACCTTCTAGATTAGCCTACCATTCTCAGGTATGATAAAGGATGTTGTCCTATCATCACTGTTGAGGAGTCAGTAGCAAACACTAATCTCTTTGGCTTCTTTAATTAGAATGAAGTTGGAAGTGGGTAGCTTGCCACTTGCTTCAGGCAGCAAAATGACTGAGAATGGTATAAAAGCAAATAGCATTTGCCAGCCCAAATCCTACTGTACAGAGGCCATTTATGAAGTCAGCAGAGAGCTGTGTCATGTTGACTCAAATTATTAGAACATCTGTCTTCATATACCTCTCAGGAACAGGAAAAAAAAGCCATTACTTTCTTGGAAGGATTAGAATCTGAGAGAATCATCTGGCTGTTCAAAACAACATGCAATAGTTACTTGTTTCAGATCCACCAAGAAACTTTATGGTGGTCCATTTGGCCCAGTACTTTCTACAGTATTTAGCAGCGTCTTTCCAAACCTCAGTGGAGATCTCCTCAAGATGACAAATGAACCACATTAAGACAGCAAAACAGAGACCTAGCCACAACTAGGACCAATTCAGACGGGAATAAGTTTCACTTCCCAAAACACGTACAAACCCATACACAATAAACAGATAACTACTCAAAGTAATAAACTAACAAACTCAAACAGAGAATTAAACTAGGTTGCTCAAGAAGATGAAAACTAATACAGAAAGGCTCCAAGATACCATACTCAGATAGTCAACAACCACCCAAATCCTCACAAGCAGTCTTTTAATGTTCTGCTACTAACAGCTAAATCTAGAAAATGAATAGAGATGTGAGAGATAACGGGCTAAATAACTCCAATGACCTCCCACAGCCTCTCTCCTTGAACACTGTGACTGAACAGCACAGTGAGATTCCTGCCCTAGATTATGCATTAGACATAACAATGAGCAAAACCTAGTTCCCTTCTTGTCCTTCTGTATCACACTACCTTGGTATTTTCCTTATATGGTCATGATGAAGACCTCACCAGCAAACTCTTCTCCACTTATTTTTGAGATTCACATCTTCAGATCCATCTGAATTTCTTTGGATGGTGCTGTTCTGCTCAGAAACTGAGTTGGGCCCATCTGATCTGATCTGATCTGATCTGAAAGTGTTACAAATTGGTCAAAGCCTCTTTGGAATTCAGCTGAATTGGTAGTGCACTAAATAGATATGAACTGTACATTATTTTCCGTGCTAAATAACTACTATTATGTTAAAGGAAATACTTCCTTGGAAATTAAAGATGATTCAGGGAGACTACATATAGCATAGGGACAAGAATAAGTAGAGCCTTTACACCTTAGTATGTTTTATCACCTACAACCTCTTGTCTTTGGCTGTTATAGATGAGACTGATCAGAGATATGGACCAAAACATTTGCTGGGCCATTAGATCCCCACCACTGTCTTACAACTGGCCTCAAGCACTTGAGAAAGAAGAAGACAAGGAAAGCTGGAACACATGGAAGAGCCTGATGATTCCCTTCAGTACATATATATATATATATCCAGGAAAATTTGCTTCTTGTTAAAAGTGCAACAATGTTTAGCACTGAAGAATCCAGAATGCCTCACAGTGGGCAGCAGTAATAGAGGTAGTTAGTTGGAGTGACCTGAAGTGTCCTCCCTTATCTATCCTGACTCCTCTGTGATGTAAACTGATACTCTTAGGGATGTTTCTCTGCCTCTTCTCAAGACCCTCACTCTCTTCCCAGCAGTCCTTCCCTAGAATGCAAATAGACTAGATAGCACCCAGTAACTTTCCTAGCTTAGAATGGAGTTCCTATAATAAAACCTTTTACTTTAGCTATTGGCATCTTTGCTCCTTGATCAGTATAGATGCTCCACTGCAGACTGCAGACATGTAATCAATGTCAGTTGATAAATTTTTGAGGAAAATTGTTCAAGACTGTCGTCATATATGATAGCATGAGACTTACCACTCTCAAAAAAATACTTTTTCTCAGGTTATCAGCAGCCATTCTGGTCATATTGACAGTGTTCACTCATTTGCCTTGGTGGTGCAGTAGGTTTTAGTATCTCTTTTGCTATCTTCCCAAAGGCTTGCGGATCAGATTCTTGCTTCTGCAAGTTTCTATTTCTATCTGTAATTACCGTTCCATAATTGCTCCAAAGCAGCAACATCTGCTGTCGCTCATTACCATTTCTTCTCATTGCCTTAAAGCTTTTTAAGCACTTTGAAAGAATCTTGGATTATGTTATCATTATGTTTTTCTGATGCCTTCAGCAAAAATAAAGCAAAGGAAGTCAAAAAATAATTCAGAGAGCCCTGATTTGTCAAAGAGTTTGGAGGAATACTGGACAAAAATTGATACGGCTATTTCCATGACAAGCTTGCTTCCACAGTAGATTTTTAAAACTGGAATAAGCCTCACTCAATTTTTGTAAGGAAACCACACCACATCATTGTCAAACTGTAGTATTTTTCGTACTATGTCTTTCCATCACGTGTTCGGATATGTTTGTTTATTATTAATTGTATATATTGAATGTATATCCTGCCTTTCTCCTGAGATGGGATCCAAGGTGGCTTACAGTAATTAAAATGAGTAAAAGTTTTAAGACATAATCCGTTCTCCATGAGCCTCATCAAAAAGAATTTTGTGATAGCCCTGTCATGTTCAGGTCTCTTTCATTTCAATGGGCATGAACTGTGCCCTTAACAGAACTTGGAACTCTAGAAAGACATGAATAAGGGTGGAGGATTTTAAATTAAAATTTTACAAAAGTTTAAAAACAATATTATTTTTTTAAATAGTTAAAACAATTAAGAACATATTTAAAATATAATTACAAAATTAAAAAAGCACATCACTTCACAGATGCAGATCAATTGGGCTGAAGTACCTCAGATATTTTAATGGTACATAGGACTCTGATGAAAGTCTGCTGACTGTGGATAGCAATGTTATTAAGGCTGATGGTTTCATTTCAGCTCTTCCACACCAACAATGATGCACAATGCATGGAGTAGAGTGACTACTAGAACTTTAATTGAAGCAGAAGTTGATGTACAGAAAATGTCTATAAAGTGCATCGGAGTCAGCATGAATGTTCTTGCTTTTTAAAATGTAGCCCCAGACATAATCTCTTGCTTTCCTCTATTAATTTATATATATTTATAATTACAATATTTTGCCTCCACGCACTGCCACTTTTTTTATTTATCCTCACTTCTGGTTGCTTTTTCTATGTTTAAAGCAGGGGTGGGCAACTGCTAGGACTTGGGGGGCACATTACCATCCCATGGGATCCTGGAGGTCTTCATCCCTATAGCACCCTTCCCAATTCTTAAAAAAAAAAAATTCCAAAAATTGGGGAATGCTGGATGGGGCCTGGGGCTTCAAAAACTGCACAAGGGAGCTGATAGTGATCTATTAGCTGCTCTTTCTCCACCCCAGGTTTAAGGGTTGTATCCAGTGGTGTCTGCCCCACAACAGAATGGACATCTCTGGTAGATTCCACCTTCCCTCCAGCCCTTCTATTCCGGAGGGTCAGAGGACTCTCCCAGGAAGATTTGGGGTACACAGGGGAGAGGTAAGTTCTACTGTGAGATCAAACATGTAATTGTGTGATGCTGGACACTCCCACTTTTGGCTGGAATAGTGTTTTATAGAGATCATTAAAATACATTCTACTATAACTTTCACCAGTATCTCAAGCATTCAGGGTGGGGTGGAGGGTATTTGCAAAAGATAATGCTACTGCAGTATTTTTAGAGACAAATATTTCATGCAAATTTTCCTTGATGAACTTTCTAAGGAACAATAGCTGTATCTCTTATCACTTAGGATGATAAGGCTAACTTCAGCTTTCTTAAAAAAATAACTCAATTCTTAAGTTGCACGGGCTTCTTGGAAAGTGCTTCTTTTCATTAAAGCATGATATGCTGCTCACAGTTTCTCCTTGTTTTATCACACAAAATTAGACAGATTATAATTAGATTTGACCCATCAGTGCTACTGCAGATATTATCTTTGAAAATGGAATAATATAAAAGAAGCAGTACGAGAGTGACCTGAGTACAGAAAGAATTATTTGGAGGGGGGGGGGAATTCCATCAAATTAAACATGTAGCTGGGAAGCTTTGCCATACTGTCTACCAACATCATAAAACTGTTTTCTGCAAAAGGAGAAAAAGAGGATATGGACAACTATTCCTCAGTTAGCTTGACATCAGTAACAGGAAAAACTCTATAAGACATCATTAAATAGTTGGTCTGAGAATACTTAGGAAAGGAATGCCCATGATTATTAAGAGCTAGCAAGGGTTCTTCAGCAACAACATTTGAATTTTTTTCCCACAGAATGGAACACTGCTGTGTCAGAGTTTTCATAATCTGAAAAGCAGTTTAGAAGTTTTTGAACAAACAAACAGCCTGGAATAATAAGCAGAGGAAGACATACAGCAGAAGTAGCACTGAAGAGCGAGAAGGAGAACAGCTTGGGGGGAAAAATACTTTCTAGGACCTACAACCTCCAGGATCATGCAGGCAGCAAGACGGCTTAGTGGCTGCACTCTCTGAGGAATCCTGGCAGTTGTTTTCTAAAACAGTGTTATCCAAGCTCTGTTTCCACCACGCAGACAAGGTGAGGTCTGGTGGCAGACCAAGAGAAGTTCCAAAAGTGCAAAAACAACATGCTCCAATCATAATTTCTTGTGAGGGATCAAGAAACTTGTGGTCAAATACAATGGCCCAACATTCATATATGAGGGCATTGGTGTTGGCAGGAACATGTTATATGCCAGTTAGGTGAGGCCCCCCCATGGGAACTCTTATGGACCATTTATTTCATCTCAATTACATGGCACCCCTTCCATCTTCTCTCCTTTTTCCTTCTTCTTTTGGAGAAGGGGATAGATTGACAGAAAGTAGTAGAGCAGACAGGATGTAAGCCAGTTTTACCTTACCTCAACAATGGGACAAATAAAAAATGGAGTGGATCAACTCATGCAGGAAGGGCATTTGGATTTTTGTACACTTCAAGTTTGGAAGACACTTCCCATTCCTCCATCCTTTGAGTAGAAGTGAGATCTTCCATGATAAAGATGCACTGCCATCTTTAAAAAAAAAAGATTTTTGCTTCTAAATGAATATAGTGAGGTGACTGACATATGTGGGGGAGGGATTAATTTCAAATCTAATGTATTTCATTATTTTAAATATCCTGGGGTTGGCTTGTGAGGGGAGATTTCTTCTTCCATTTTCTAAATTTCAAACAACTCAATCGTAACAATAAGTGATTGATGAAATTATGGCATTTTTCAATTTATCTTTGTGCATATAAGACAGAAAGAAAGAAAGAAAGAAAGAAAGAAAGAAAGAAAGAAAGAAAGAAAGAAAGGGAGGGAGGGAGGGAGGGAGGGAAGGAAGGAAGGAAGAAAGAAAGATGGATAGATGATATTAGATAGTAAAAGTCATTTTGATCCTAGCAAATAAACAAAATATTTGCCTTAACATTTACGAGCACTATCTGTTTTACTAGTAGTCTTCATTGGCCCTTATTCCAACATTTCTGCTTCACAGCCTCTCCAAGTGTTCATAAAGAGACTTAATTGAGTTGACATTCTCCTTCTCACACTACTTTAATAGCTGACAAGTCCAACACTTGCCTCAGCATATAAAATGCTGGAAAACACAAATACAGGCTGGAGACTTTCTAGCACATAGAACCTTCTACTCTGGTTAGAGTTACACAGGAAGGCTCAGACAGCAGATGACAGCACGGACACATTGTTTGTATCATAACCCAGGATGGCCAATAAACCATTCTGCCAACTGACAGCAGCATATAAGTGAACTAAGGCTAAGCGGTATTTTTTTTTCTAGCTAGTAGAAAACAAAGCATAACAAAACATATGCAACCCCAGTACAAGTCAAGAATATTTCATGCCCTATCAAAAAGTCATTCTATCCCTCTTGTGGCATCAGATCTCGAGTCATAGATTCCTTTCACACTGCTCAGTTTGAGTCCACTTGCCACTCCAAAAATTCATGCATTTAAAGCAAAGTAGATCATCTGGGAGGAATGCTCTGCTGCCTTCTGTTTTACTCAGCTTCATTTCCCTCATGTTCACATTCCTGATATTTTGTTGGGTTTGTTTTGTTTTTGAGGACTGGGTCACAAACACAGCACTGGAAGAAATGGGAAAGTATACAGAACATGTCCTTTTGATTTGAAAGGTGCAGCACGAAGTGACTCATAAACTGTTAAATGTCAGGACACGACCTCCTCAGACATCTTTTCTAAGTAGCAACGGTAGCTTAATAAGTGCTACAGTGACTTCGTTATGTCAATCCAGGTCCAATTATTATGAATCTGGCACTATAATTGGGGAACGCCTTTGTCCCCCCCCACTAAAATATGTTTCTTGAGGGTAGGAAAAAATATTTCATCCCAACCAATTACTGTGGAACCGAGGGAGATCAAAGAAGGTGGCACAGGGCTGGATCAGCTTTAACATGCTCCGAGGGCAAAGGGTGAAAGCAGCTGTATAGCATTTTGTATAGACTCAGGGCTTCAAAGAACCAAAAAGAAGACAGACTAACTTCCATACAGAGACATACAGAACTACTTCTAAAACTACAGAAAGAGAAAACCCACTTAATATGGATGATTTTACATACCAGATTAATATCCTGTTCTTCTCACAGTCTGATCAATGATAAGAATCCCTGAGGTCTGAAAAGAATCAATGCATTTTGAAAAGAGAAGTGCCACAGCATATGTCTGCAGCATCAGTTGATCATTTACACCTTGAACATGCCATCTATTGAACTGCAAATAGTATATCTTCATATGTTACAGGTCTTCTGAGTTCCATCATGAACTCAAGGCAGCTATTCTGGAAAGTCAGGGGCCATTTTGAGGCAGCCTTCAGTGTGACACAAAGAGTTGAAGTTCAAAGAAGAAATTCAGAGGCTACCAAGGTCAGAAGTTCTTGGCCATATATAGAGAGCTACCCAGATCTTGGCTGTTGCAAAGAGATGGGGAATTCCATATCTAATCATTAACAGTCACCAGAAGACATATTCAGGGGTAGCCATGCTGGCTATGCAGGAAAGTAAAACAAAATCTGAAATCTACAAAAGGCAGAGTACACTGAATTTCCCCATTAGTCTCTATACTACTACATGTGGAAAATCATTTAGGTGATTCATAGGTAAGACTCACCCAAATGAAAAAAAATTACCTTTGTTGGAGGTAGAAATTTTTATTAAAGAGTTAAGTCTTATCTTCTCCTGTATGGATTTTTTACATCTTCTGCTAGATGAAGGTGGCAGTGGAGCTTCACAAGCTTGCATGATGTATTTTGTGCATTTTGGTTGGCCAACAAAGGTATCACTCTTTTGTGGATTCTGAATTTGGTTTTATTTTGCTATATGGTGGATAATACAACTACCCTTGAATATGTTTCCTGGATCTGAAGATACTGGATTTAGCCACAACAGGAGATTACTAAACAAGAGGAAAGTCAGGACTGGGATTTAACCATTTAGAGTGTACAGAGCTCTGTTGTCATGTGCTTTCAGGTTGTTTCCAACTTACAACAACCCTAAGGCAACTCTATTGGAGGATTTTATTGGCAAGAATTGTTCAAAAGGGTGTTGCCATTGCATTCTTCTGAGGCTGAGAGAGTACAATTTTCCCAAGGTCTCCCAGAGGGTTTCTGTGAGGATTTGAAGCTGGATGCTAGTCCAACATTCAAATGGTCCAACATTCAAACCATTACACCATATTGGCTCTCACAGAGCTCTTCTCATATACAAGAGAGAGAGAGAGAGAGCACACATCCATACCTGCACAAATGCAAAACTTTGACAGGTTTAGAGGAAATCATTCTGGGAAGCTGCTGAATAACTTGTTGTGCATATAGAACGTCTTGCCTAGATCACCATCCCTCCTTTTCCTGTTACTGCTAGTATTCACAGATCTCCTCCTCCTCCTCCTCCTCCTCCTTCCCTTCTATTCTTGCACAAACATCTTAATATATCTTGCCTGACAATTTTACAGCACCAGCAGGACTGTGGGATAATCGTACACTACACCAGCCCAGATATATTTTGCTAAGGAGTGGGAATGTCATCTTGCTTTGAAATTATTGTTTTTGGGATTTTTTTCTCCCTGAAAGAAGCAAGAGCACAGTAACCACCTTTGATTTGCAGTGTGAAGGATCAAATTGGTTTTTGAGAAAAGCTGGCATTTGGCTACAAACCACGCTCTGAGTCATAAATTACATGGGCAATCTGATCACAAAAAGCAAATCCGTTTGCTTTATGCCTTTGCACTTGGCAATTGTGTTACTTTTGGCCTTGTATTTTGCTTAAGTGTCTCTCTTTTTCCTGTTTGATTTTCAAGAAGACTTTTGTTCACTTATGCCTACTTAGGACTAGGCCAAGTCATCTTACCGCTTGAGGAGAAGCAGACAAGGGTGCCCTCCTGCCTATCCACATAGAGAAACCAACAAGAATGCACCTGAATTTTACTGCAACATAGAGCAGGCTCTGAGGCTCTGTTTCACTGCAAACAACAGCTGTGATCTTGCAGTAGGAGATGCAACTACAAGACATAGGCCATTTCCACACTACACTGTTATAATTCTATTGTATCACTTTCTACATCCCTGTGGAATTCTGGGGTTTGTAGTTGACTGAGGCCAAAGGGCTCTCTGACTGAGAATTCTAAAGGCCCCTCCCTCAACTGCAAACCCCAGGGCCCTTTTCGCACGGGCCTCCTGTCGTGCAACAGCCCCGTGAGCCTCGCGGGAGTGGGAGCGTCGCTCCGCATGACGCACTCCCACTTCTGCCGGGCTCACGGGGCTGAAGCGGCGCGAGCGCGGGTTTTTTAATTTTCACTTCGAAGCGAAAATCACCTGCGCTCGCGCAACCCTCCCGGCGCCCGCACGCACTTACCTCTTGTGTGGAGCGTCGGGGAGGCGGCCGGGTCGCGCTTCCTTCCCTCCACCCCTGCGAAAGGAAGGGGTGGGGCGCTAGCGTGACGGACGCGACACCTCCTGCTTCGCGCGTGCGCGGGGGCGGACGCGACAAGCTCCTTTCTCGCGCGCGCGGGGGGGATGGACGGGACAGGCTCCTTTCTCGCGCATGGGGGGGGACAGACGCGCGAGCCGCCGCCGCCTCCGGGAGGCTGCCGCTTCCCCGCTCGTTCTTTCGCCTGCGGAAGGAAGGAGGGGGGAAGTGGCAGCCTCCCGGAGAAGGCTTCTTGCGTGAGCCGCCCTCCCCTGCTCGCGCTAGAAGCCTTAATGCAAAAAGGGCCCAGGATTCCAAAGGCTGTTGAAAGTGGAACAATAGCGCTATAAAAGTGTAGTGTGGAAATAGTCATAACTACGCTAGTCTGCCTTCTACCTCCCCTCAAAGCTAATCTTTTCTCAGCATGTTGTTGTTGTTGTTGTTGTGTACCTTTAAGTCATTTCCAACTTAAGGTGAACCTATCATAGGTTTTTCTTGGCAAGATTTGTTTGGAAGGAGGTGACTTTGGCCAATTCCACACTACACTGTTATAGTGCTATTATTCCACTTTCAACATCCTACAGAATCCTGGGACTTGCACTTGAGGAAGGGGGCATTTAGAATTCTCAGCCAGAGAGCTCTTTGGCCTCAGTAAACTACAAACCCCAGAATTCCACAGGATGTTGAAAGTGGAATAATAGCACTATAACAGTGTAGTGCAGAAATGGCCTTTGTCTCCTTTTGAGGCTGAAACAGTATGACTTGCCTAAGGCCATCCAGTGAGTTTCCATGACCGAGCAGAGATTCAAACTCTAGTCTCCAGAGTTACAGATCAATGCTCAAACTGCTATACTTTAGTTGCTCTCATTCTCAGATGCAGCCCTCCAAATATGGCTATTTCCTCGTTGGTGGGAAGTTGCAGAGGGTAGCAGAGACACATCCAGTGATTTTCCTATAACTGGACGCACCATGACAGGAATCCGTTGGGGACCTCTATAGGCCCCAGCAGATGATGTCATTGCTCTCTGTTAACTTATACAAACATAGCTGGATACTTCTCTTCTGTTCCCCCCACCTCTACCGGGCAGGAAATGGTTATGTCCAGGGAGCTGCAGCTGAGAAAGAGTGAGTTGAGGGAGGGGATTTTGGTCATTGCATAGTCAGTAGAGAATTCAAATCTCCACAACAACCAAAAAAGTGAGTTGTGATGGCATAAGCCTAGCTTACACCATCATAATTCATCAGTAGAATGTCAGTCAATGTCTTGGTCTCACTAGTGAATATGATTCCAGACCTCCACTGGATTGGATCCGGCAGTACCCAACCATGAATGGAAAGCTGTTTGTTTATTTTGTTGTCATGTGCCTTCAAGTCATTTCCAACTTATGGTGACCCTAAGGCGAACTTTTTGTGAGGTTTCCTTGGCAAGATTTGTTCAGAGGGGTTTGCCCTTGTCTTCCTCTGAGGCTGACAGAGCGTGACTTGCTCAAGATCACCCAGTGGCTTTCCATGGCTGACCGAGGATTTAAACACCAGTCTCGAGAGTCATAGTCCAATGCTCAAACCACTACACTACACTGGAAATGAGTTTTTTTTTTTTAACAATCAACTTGCTAGTTTTCACTGGATCTGGACAGTTTTCACAGTCAATCAGTTTTGTAAGTTTCACCCACAACTGCACCCTCTCATGAAGTGAGAAGTTCTTATTTTGAATTTTCCAAAAGGGTTTGGCATGGGCAAATTTGGAATGTTGAGATTGTTAAAATTTATGAATAGAAAACACATATGGTGATTGTTTTCAGATAAAAGGACAGGAGAAGCTCAGCCTCTGAAAGGATGCAGCACTATGGTAGCTTCAGTTCAGCTGTTACCCTGTATGTTGGGGGTCCCAGGAGGGGCACCCAAATAACCAAATAAAGACACAAGTTGGGGGAATTTAACTCAAGCACTCTCTCAGCTAAACGAGAGGCAGGGTAACTTTAGCAAGGATCTTTAACCCTATGTATACAACGTCAGGTCAGAGAGCGGCTAAACAAGGTTTTATAGTAACAAACAATATTTTATTAAAGACCAGAAACCCAAAAGACAAGACATAAACTAACTAACTGAGAAATAGAAGCGGAGAGCTTTTCGGGAAGGGTAATACGACACCTGGTCTCATAGTCCTAGAGAGAAAGACAGGGTTCCGGGAGAGAAAGCTCAACAGGGTTCACTGAGGGGAGTTCCTTCAAACTACCAGCAGCAAGGCAGGATGGAAGTCCAAAGTAGTCAGAGGTGGTCCCAAAGGTGGGGACCTTTTATAGGGTGGATTTTACCTACAGGCTATGCTATGCTCGGTGAGAACAAAGGAAATTTGGAGCTGGACAAAGGATTCGGAAAAGGTCAAGTTTTGCATGATTAGCTTAGCACTTAACGACAATAGCGTGGCCAGCACGTTGATGGCCCGACATAAAGAAATGGCTTGGCTCTTGGCTGTGTGGCTTTGTGTGGGTATGTGCTGAGCAGAGCCGGTTTGCAGGGAGGTTTTTCCCTTAAGCAACGGAGAGGCTTAAGTTGCCTGCCTGAAAGAAGTTTACCCATTAACGGCCGCACTCCAGATGTGCTTGTCCGGAGGACCTCTGCAAACACGTGGAATAGGGTGGCAGAGAAAGGTCAAGCAAAGGCCGAATTATTTGATATCAAAAGGATATCTAGTGCTCTCACCCAACATATCATAACTGGAGTAACAATCCCTCCCAAAAAATGGGAGATATTGGGACAATATCGATCATTTTTCCAATCAAACATTTAAAATCAAATTTAGAACCGAATGTGGGACTACTGTTCCGGGGTCGTATCACTCCAAGGGTAAATGGGCTGGCAACATTACTAACTAGTGAGAACAGTCCATAACTACCAAAATCCTAAACCTAACTACACATATACAAACAAAACACAGAATTCAATCAATAGCAGCAACGACAATGAACGGTGGTCAATGAAAGAATCCTCCCGTAAATGGAAAAAGCAAAACAGTAATGCAACATGGAAATAGTGATGAAATACTGTGGCAAAATGGGCAAAACGAAGTAGCATCATGGAGAAGCAGACAACAATAAGGCTTGGTGGAGAATGGACAATGGAATAACCCAACAAGCAAACAGTTCTGTGGAGAGCGGGCATTAATCCAAAAGTGTGCTGGAGCAAGAGTTTGTGGTCCAGGGGAGGTCAGGTGCGAGCCAAAAGTCTCTGGGCCCCCCCCCCCCCGGGCACTGGAAAAGTTCAGAAAGTCCAAGTTGGCTGGAGAGACGGGAAATGACGACAAGAACGGCTGGAATGCGGCAAAATCTGGAATGCTGGCACGGGTGCAGGACCAAACAGGAATGCGGGCAAAATGTCTGGGTTCGCAGTTCAAGCTATCCAGGGCACGCTAGCTCCTTGCAGAAGGGGCTTGCAATGGTGGCAAGCGAAATAGTCCAAACGGCAGGAAACTCGGCAGTCCATGGAGAATCATGACAAGCAGTTTGTAAAGTCCATTGGGGAACGCTGGAACTGGGATCCCCAACTGCGGTATTGGGAATGAGAAGTCATCTCGGGCTGGCCCCTCGACTGGAATGTGGATTTTCGACACACACACACCCCTCGGTGTCCGGGGGTGTGGGCGTCTCCGGGAATGGTCTTGGCTACAGGAACCGTTGACTTATTTACTTATGAAAGAGAAAAATGACACAAGTTATAGCCAATACAGTAGACAAATGCAAATGGATGGCACAGAGCCTATCAGGAGTTGAATTCGAGTCAGTGGATGGTGAGCCCTGGCTCTACAACAGGGGTGTCAAACTCAATTGCCACATCAGCATTACAGTTGCCCTCAAAGGGCCGGTTGTATCTGTAAGACTATATAAATGCATCCATTCTTTTATCGTATTAAATAATTTTCTCTACATTCAATTGTTACTGGTTTTAATAATGATTAGCTCTGAAATAAGAGGTCTAGGAAAAATAATGGCAATCAGGTGTATAACTATTGTATATTTCATTGGAAAATGAGTTTTGAAAACAGAAAGTTATTCTTTTTAATCATCAGACAAATATTACCTGTGCCTCTTTCTGCTCCACCCTCCCCTGTGCCTCTTTCTGTACCTGGTGAGCCCAATTCCCACATTGCGGGCCCCCAGCTTCCAGTATTCTGAAGAGGGCCCAGCAACCAGCATTCATGATCTACTTCTACTTCTGACTGCTCCTCTGTCCAACTCTTGCAAGGCACATGGATCGTTGCCAAGGTAACCTGCATCAATGCTCTGATGGTGAGACTTGGACAGAAGAGCAGTCAGAAGTAGAAGTAGATCATGAGTGCTGGCTGCTGGGCCCTCTTCAGAATATCAGCAGCTGAAGGCCCACAATGTGGGGATCAGGCTCCTCAGGCAGGGGGAATGCTGCAGCTGCAGGAGAGGTGCCAGGGCCACATGAAATGGCCTGGTGGGCTGGATTCAGCCTGTGGGCCTTGTGTTTGACACATGAGCTCTACAATAACCAGAAGGAAAGGAGGAAGCTAACTATGTAAATACATAAATCCCCTGCAGAGTTTTGAAAGTTGCAGCAACAAATCACTTAAGCCTTGCAAATTGTAGTTAAACCACTGCTCTGCTAGTGGAGATTTTCACACAAACCTTTCCAATTTCCTGGAGCTGAGCCCACCACAATGGAAGAATTTGCACCTTCATCTCCCACCTGAAGATGATCCATGAAAACCAAAGGCTCCAGGCCAGACCCTGGGATCTGGCAATCCTATGCATTGAGTGATTTGCTGTTAAATGTTTGCAGCAAAAGGCCCAAAAGAAGTCCAAGCACACTACTTTCAGAGTATTAAGTGCAGCCATCTCAAGAAGCCTGATTGAGGGATGCAAATTTCCCTAGTGGGGAGACAGCCACATATATTCATTAATCCACCTACTCACCCAACCCACCCACAGACACTCTCCTCCTGACATAGCTGTTCATTATCATAAGCCTTTTCCTGTCTCCATACTTTTTTCTAGCTTGACCACTTTTGAAGACTGAGAGTCTTCTTTACTTGCTATCACAACAGAATGTCTTCAAAAGATTAGCGTCTTTTAAAATTCCATGATGGCTAGGCTGTTTCTAAAGGCAGCACTCTGCTGAGTCTAATTGACTAGATCAAAGACCAAGCGGGTTAAGGGTTTTCACAGCTAACCTTGCTTAAATATGCCAAATATCAAGCCATGCCATGCAGCTCAGCTGGAATAATGTCACTCATATTTACACTCTTTTAATTCTGAAGTCTGCCCACCTCCCAAAAAAAACTCAAAGAAGAAGAGAAACACTCCTTACTTTTCACAAATGAATAATAAAATAATTCAGACATTTTGGGACAGATACTGCTCCGGAAATAGAATTTTTGAGAAAATTAGGTAAGTTCTTATTTTTTAATAAAGAGCCAATGATATTATCCTTTTCCCTGCTCTTTATTTTGTCTCTTCTTTGAGTCATTTTTGGATCAGAACAGAAATGGTATTTGGCTACAGTCAGCTTTTATGGACTTTCAAAGGGATTTTAAAATCAGACAACAGCTGTACAATATCAGCAATTTTGAAGAAAACACACACATGACAGAATGTTACTAGGCCTACATCCCCACACTTTGATATGGCTTAAATTGGCAAAATATGATTTAATTGGCAAAATATATTAATTGGCATAAATATAAAACATGCCCTGCTATGGTTGTATAGCCCAGGCTGGGTAAGAGGAAAAGACTGGCCAAACACATGCGTGGCAAATTAGGTCAGAAAAAACCTCCAGGCATAACTAGGTCATAGTCCATTGTTCAGGGCAAAAGTGGGTGATATTTATCAATCTAGAAAGGCAGCGAAGAAGCAACGTGGTTTAGACACATAGTCCACCAATCATCAGGAAACTCCAGAAATAATAGACTTGCAGTTAGCCTTAACGACCCAACCTTTTAGACAATAGTGTCTGGAAGATTCCTACAAGATGGCTGGTTGTCTTAACTCCTTTTCCTCTGACCAAGCAAATTTCTCCTTTGTCCTAAAACTTGTCTGCAAGTACTCAAGCTATCAGGACAACTATTAGCCCTAATGCTAAGACCATTAGCCCATTCCAGACCTCATTGTCCATTCCGCAAACTCCATTGTTTACTTGGCTGGAGAGCTGTTAACACCCTTGCCCACCAGGCAGAAATCAGGTATTTTAAACCTCTGTTTTTGACCAGTTAACTGGCAGTACACTGACTGCTGGTCATCATTCTGCCACTCCAATTCCTGACTCTGTACTGTCCTTAAACTTGTGTCTAAACCACGTTGCTTCTTCACTGCTCTTCTAGATTGATAAATATCACCCACTTTTGCCCTGAACAAATTTTATCCTTCCAGTCATGGGTCTTTGGCTCTAAGGTAATATATGGTCAGTGGCTGTCTCAAGTGTGGAAAAGGCGTTGAGCATCATTCATCTGAACTTATGCAATGAGAGAGAAAGCAGTCTCCTACCAGATTAGTCCACATCAACTGCCTGACAACAGCCATGCCACAAGCAAGGCACTGGAGTTAACACATAAAATAAATGGAGGCAATGAGCTAGAGGAGAGCCCTCTCTTTGAAGCTTCTCTAGAATAAGTCAGAAATTATTCAGCTATTCTGACTGGTAGGGTAGAACAAAACTCCATCCTAAAACCGACTTTACATCAGTAAAAGCAAACTACTATAGAACTGTCATATTTTGCAAAGCAAAAAAAGAAAATACATTTACCTACTGACTACTTCAATAGCAATAGCAATAGCATTTATTTCTATACCGCTTATCAACTAACTGTTATCTAAGCGGTTTACAATGTATTTTAGCTAATTGCCCCCAACAAGCTGGGTACTCATTTTACTGACCTGCGGAAGGATGGAAGGCTGAGTCAACCTTGGAGCCTGGCAGGATCGAACTCACAACCTTGTGGTTGCAGTACTGGCATTTAACCACTGCACCACGAGGGCTCCTACTTCAAACCATCAATTGCTATGACAGCTCTCATTTCAAACACCCCTGCTATATAAGTTGTGGTAATGGCTAATATTTCTAACCTCCATCGTATTGCAATAAGAACAATTTTGCCTTCTCTTTCTACTTTTCTTGTTTCAGTTGCTTGAGCTATCTCACCAACCTACCCTCTCCCAATGTCCTCACACAGCTCATGGCTATCTCATTCAGATACCTCAACTTCCTCCTCCGTGTCTGTCTCCCCCATCCCATTCTCACTCCCACCCTAAGTCTCTCCCATCCCCTGCCTCTCTCTCTTTTTCTCTCTATGAGCACCCCACCAGACTGGCCTCCATCCCTTCTCCAGCAGAGTTCTTGATGGATCTGGAAATATTGTAATGAGGAGATGGCATCAGTGGACAGGAAGTGAAGCAGCAGGAGACATTTTTTAAAATCCCTGGCTATTTCAAAAATCCAGCTGGACAGAAATTTTTACTTTTGAAAAAGAAGGAATGTCCAAGAAAAGGAGGATGTTTGGTAATTCTAACTCAAAAAACGGTAAACCTAACTCAAATTTCTCTTCATCTTTGGATATTCCTGTTCTCATAGGAAAATACAAACATGCACATATTCTTGAGGGGGACAAGGGAGAAAGAAATGAAGACTGGGCTTTTTCCTACTAAAAATTCTACTGACATTTTTTCAGCAGAGTTCCCATACTTTTCTAGGCCAATTTTAAAACTATCCAGAGTGTTCACTTGTATGACCTTGTAAGAACAATTTTCTGGTATGTTCGAGAATGTTATCGCTTGTTCTCTGAGAATAAACAGTTGGCCTGCCTCTTTTATTTCCTTTTAACATCACTTTTAAATATTTGAGCAATTGGAATATTTCTTGTTAATCCTCCCAGTCTGGAACCATGGGGCTGCATCCAGAGGTGGTAGAACATGTACTATATTAACACAAACTTGGAATTAAAATGATTTGGATTGCCAGCTGCAGGAAACAATGGATTAAGGTAGTGATGTGCATAATTGTATACTTTGGGTGTAATGTGAGTGGAATGGCTAATGAGCATAACAATTGTTGACGTGCCTGATGGATAACGTACACATAATCAACGTATATATTTCCTGGTCAATATGGATGCTATTGGGTCCTGTGTAGACTAGGGATTATGAGCAGTGTAGTCCAACTGGACAGCACCATCATGAGAGAGCGTGTTTGGCAAGTGTAATATCTGATGTTTGATATGATAGCATTGCTATAATCCAATTTATTTTTAGGGTTGCAACTCACCTACTATTCTGTCAATGTATACATGCTCTGCAAGTGATTTTACACTTTGCCAAAAAATAAAAGAACTGTGCATGTATAAGTGTGTACACAGAGACACAAAGTGTGCTTGTTGCATTGCCTTAACAATAAATGTGCTATAATGTCTGTGTCGTATTATTATTAGTACACACTGCCTGTATTGGCTGGTTGCAAAAATATTCCTCATCCTAAATGTGGAAGGATGCTTTTAAACTTGTTCAGCCTTGGGCAAGCTGCTGTCTTTCCATTCCAGTTTCTCATCTCAAAGTTTTCCATCTCCTTTGCATGACAGTTTGACTTCCCATGTAGCTCCGGCAGCAAAAAAGAAATACAAGCGATACTATTCCAGCTGCTCAGGCAATTCCAGCACCTTACAATATAAGCATCCATTTGCAATTACTGCAGTCACACTTTCTGTTTTAAGGGCTGCCCATTTCATTATAAATGGTTTGGAGGACTCTACTAAATCATACATAATGAAATGCAGTTCAGGCCTTAAATCTGGGGGGGGGAGTAACTACTTCTCCCTCTACCTTTTACAACTGTTATATAGTAAATAGAATATGGCTTCCACATTATTTTATATGATATGCCTATCAATATAGTATACCGTTATAACTTTTTGAAGATAACACCTAGTGGAAAGATCTTCAAGAATCTTTATTTTTTTAAAAAAGGAAGAAGAACAATACATTTCATGTACTTAGCTTATCAGTGCTGACAGAAAGAGCAAGAAAAAGGCTTATGCAGTTTCATAAAATATAGCAAAGAGTTTTAACTATCATTGTGTTGGATATGCAAATCAGCAGCATAGGTAGGATGTGGATTTCTTCAGCAAATAATTGTGCTAATAAAATCAGACAATTGTGGTTCATTAGGATATATTCAGTTGTGCTATCAAACCTATGTAAGCCAGCATGGTATAGTGGTTTTGAGTGTTGGACTATGACTCTAGAGACCAGGATTTGATTTCTCACTTGAAATACCCTGGGTGACTTTGGGTGTGCTATACCCTCTCAGCCCCCGAAAACTACATGATAGGTCTGCCTTAGTGTCCATAACTCAAAAACATCTTGAAGGCACACAACAACAACAGTGAAAACTACAGCATTAGGAGAGATGTGCAGTCATTTCTGAAGAAATCTAAAACAAAACTGAATGGGCCTCATTTGGCTCAATTTCCATTTGTCAAAAAGTGTTTAGAGGGAATACATGTGGGTCCTGCTCCCAGTTCCCATTTCTGCTCATTCATTCTATTGTTGGAGAGGAGTTCCCCTCTTTGGCTGAAGCAACAAGAGCTTTTTGTAGAAGACATTTTGTTGCTGCAGCAATGAAAGAAGCTTGCCTCTTTAGCTGCTGTCAGCTGGTGCTACAATTCCCAGAATTTCCCAAAAATCATTCCAGGATATTCCAGAAGAAAAAGGCCACTGTTATTTGGAATAGCATTCCTTTTGTGGCAGTTGCCATTTTGTTCCCACCCACCCACTATGCAATACCCACCAGCATCTTGGAAACACAAGTTGGCAGGAGAAGTCATAGAAGTTATCTCCTCCTCTCAGGACCAGTCGCAGGGGTCTAAACTCACTATGACCAATTTCACTGCCCAAGAGGTCTGCACTTTGGGGAAGCCATATTAGGATGAATTAAGGGTGAGGGTGATGGTTGAGAGGGAGAAAGACAGAAGCTCCTACCTCAGAGGTGTGCGATGGATCTACTGCTTTGGAGATGAGAAATCCACGCTTAATTTTATGGCTGTTCTGGCAGATGCTCCAAGTTTGATGGCAGCTCTCCTGGAGATGAGGATTGTCCTGTCACTCAAATAGGTTATTCTGTCAAAGCCATTTTTCATCTCCTGAATTGGAGAATGGCCCAGATCCTTGACACAATTGTTCTTGAGCATCTCCTGCTACTGAGTAGATCCAAAAGAGTTCACCAGTTTTCTAACAAGCTGGTATGATGGCGCAAACAGGGTGTTGAGTACACTGACAATGGCAGACATCTCAGAGTGACTGAACATGGATTATATCCCATCTGAAAGCCTGCTCCATGGCAATGGTGGCAGCAAATAAATCATTCTTCTCGGCTACTACCAAATTTGCAAAAAGTCACTCAGGCTTTTCATTTGGCCCTTTAAGACATATTGCACTTATTGAGAAAAAAGTGTAAACTGCTAGCTGCCCACTGGGATAAATTTGCACAACAATTTGCTGATCAAATTGCTCAGATTCATTCCATCTTGGATGCTATTGCTGGTCAGCTCTTATTATAACATTAGAAGGCTTTTTCGGACTTACTGGAAGTCTGAAAATATCAACATAATAATTCTGCTATTGATGTATGTGAATAGTAATTAAAAAGCTTCATATATCTCAAATGAGGGTGAAAGATAGGGTTAACTGGATTAGATTCTAATTCATCCTCTTGTCTCTTGGATAATTGCAGAAGAAGAGGATTAACTTGGGGACTGAATTAATTACCTTGTTTTGGTTACACTGAATAGCTGGGGTCATTATGTGATTTTTTAATTAAACTGTTGATTGATCTTTCTTTAATTATTTTTTTGTATATGTTACATAGCTTCAGTTCATTATTGTTATTACTGAGTATGCTTTTGTGTCTAGGGAAAAAAACTATTATTACACCAAGAGTCCTTGCGAATTGTGTTTCTACAAAAGACAAACTGAACATTCCTTCCAGTTCTGGCATCTAATAGATGTGAGTTTAGTAGGTAATAAGAATTCAGGAGTGGAAATGACCTGCTCATGGAGTTTTCTAGAGATTCCTTTATTATCTATTGGAGACCCAGTATCAAAGTCCCTATTTTTGTTTTGTTTTGTCCCAACTATAGAAGTACTCATTTCAAACATGCTCTTCCACTGAGTACCATAGAAGGATGGTACCTAATGAAGGAACTCAATGTGATAGCTTTGGCTTACAACTCTGTACAGCATTAATTGATGCCATTTTGTTAATTGGGACAAGGCATCCCATCCCCCTCGTGTTGTGAAAAAGAACAGTGGAACCAGCTCTAGAAGTTCACACTTGAAGTAAAATCAAGCTGTGTCCATCCACTGGTGGAATAATATGTGTTGAATCTCATCTCTTCCCTGCAGTCACCACCATATCATGTCCCTCCAAAATCCACTCTGAAGGGTTGGAGAACTCTCCAGAGCAGAAGCTGGCGTGCACAGAGGTTTCAGGGAAAGAAGAAGGGGGAAAGGTCCTTCATACAAGCAGTAGTCCACTTATACAGCATTGGGCGTAGCTCACAGAGAAGCTCTGAAACTTCAGGATGAGTGACCTACAGCCAAGGTGAGCCAACTCTGCTCCAGTCTGACTCACCCATTGGGCATTCTCTGTAGAAACTCAAACCACTTCCTTTACATATTCTTTCAACAAAAAAGGGGTCATGAGCTAATGTCAACTAGGCATGTTAACATGTGTTGGGCATAATACAATTTTAGCAAATAATACATGACCTTTGAAGTAGATTGAAGAATTCCACTTAGGATTATCAGACTGAAAACTGGAGAGGGCTCCCATATCTTTAACAGTTGTATAGAATAAGGAATTTCAGTTAATGTTGTTTACTATGCAATCTGATAACAAGCAATACCTATGCCACCATTAGCCTAGCCTATCCATTTATTTCATGCAACTTCAGTTCTCAAGACCAAGTAAATATTAGTAAAAGAGACGGATACAGCCCTCTTAATCTGATGACTATTAAAATGTTCATTGACAAGACAGCAGTTTTGCTGGAAAATGAAACAAGATGAAGAGAGCCTTTTGACATGATGCTCTCTTTCTTGCTCATTATAACTGATAAAACCCTGAGCCTTGTCCTCCCTCTTCTCACATCAACTGTGATTTATTTAGAATGGAATTAATAGTAATGGACAAATGGCAGGAACCCAGTTAGCTATTTGTATCCAACCAATAATGTAAAGTAAGCAGATGTGTGCCCCTGCCTTTGAGGCTGAATTTCCAAACTTAACCTGATGCACTCATTATACTGTGGAGATAAGTCAAGCTTTGGGAAAAATGCAAGCATCCCATTATCATCTTCATTAATAACAATCATCTTGTGGAGCAATGAAATAAAGTGGGAGTTTTATTTCCTACGGATTTCCTCCTCCTTTAACCAGATGTACTTGCCAAAGAAAGATTATTTACAAGATTTTTTAAATGTCACAGATTAAGAATTGATGGCTCATTGTGAAGACTTCATGTGCCAACAATTAATTTTAAGTTTATCTTCTGCGATCTTCAGGGACTCTGCACATGCTATTGCCTCCATGTGGAAACAATATGAAACTGCAACTGTATGGCGTCTGTTCAACCTACGGTCCTGTTCCATGTAAATAGTGGTTTATACTGCATATTGAGGCCAAGCTAACTAGTGCATATCCATGTCAATAAAAGAAAGTGTGTCTGGAATCTACAGCTATAGATGAGATTCTCCAAAACTGAGCTCTGAATAAACTGTATGGGGTTATAAAAGCCCACCTCAAAGTAGAGGAAAGATCTACCTCTTCCACATTTCTTCTCTAGCTCAGATTGAAATCTAAGCCTTGGAAGAATTTCTGACTGTTCCTCATGCTACCTCATAAAGCTCTACTTCAAATGGTCCCTCAATAACTTTCCCCAACTCTTCTCCTTTCCCTTCTCATATCATGCAAACAGTGGTAGTTAAGCATAGAAGCATAAAGGAAAAGGAAGGATAGCACTCCCCATTTCCTTCCCTCCTCTTGCCTTGTCTTCTCATGCTGGCTAACAGGATGGGCTATGAAGGAAGACTAAATATGTGATTTCAGAGCACCATCACGTCTACCATTTACAAAACAAATATTTCGGGCTCCTAATGAAAAAAAGAAAACTCACGAGTTTCAGATGGAAGTCTTTTCATACTTGCATATTAAACCACCTCTATTAAGGTTAATGATGGCCAGTGTAGTGTAGCGGTTTGAGCATTGGACTACAACCCTGGAAACCAGGTTTTGATTCCCCACTCTGCCATGGAGACCCACAGGGTGACCTTGGGCATATCACACACTCTCAGCTCCAGAAAACTCTGTGATAGGTTCACTTTAAGGTTGCCATAAGTTGGAAATGACTTGAAGCCACACAACAACAACACAACAACAACAACATTAAGGTCAACACTGGAAAACTCTGTTGTTTTTGCTTTCTTTTGCACTCAAGCTGTTTAAACTTCAAGTTCTTTCAATCCTGATACTGATACATTTTTCAAAAATGACCTGAAACAAAATTTTCCCCCATAAATACCAGATACATTCAATAAGTTTAGCTATTCCTATTACAAAAAGAACCACATTATACCTGCCTGCCATTGGCCATTCATGGCCAGAGCAAAAGAGTGTGCTACCCCTCTGAAATTAGATTAATCTTTTTTTTATTACTTTTCAACCAGAACAATCTAAGTGATATACAATCAAAAACAAAGAAAGAGAAAGAAGAAAAAGAAATTAAGAAGACACATATACAACTAATACACAATAGGGCTCTGACCCTGCCCCCACATCCTGACTGTAATGCAAAGAAAAAGACCACATTTTCCCCATACATCTATATGGGTATTATGCCCACAATTGTGGACCCACCTTATCATGTACCCTGCTCCCAGACTGGGGTGAGGCTCTTCCCCTATTGAATCTAAGAGCTGCCTTTGCAGCCTACCATATAATGTTCAGGATGAGAAGTCCGCAAAGGTGCTAAAACCACATTTGGCCGAATGCTATCTCAGAAGCACAGTCCTCCCTCCATATTCATTGGTTTGACATTCCCAAATGTGATTATTCACAAGTCACATACTTACCTCTCTCACCCCACCTCCAATTTCCTCCTTCCATTCCCTTGCGTTCCTCACCCAGGCTTGCAAGGCTCGTATTTAAAATGGATTTTTTTTTCTTTTGAGTGAGTAAAGCCCTCACAATGCTGGAGGAATGTCCTCTTTGCCATGTGGCTACACATTCTGCCATGTAATGGCTACTGATTGGTCAGATACCCTCTTTGATCCTACCCCTCCTTTCTCAAGATGGCCACCAGAAGTAATAGAATCCTAGAACTACATTCTTCTCCATCTGAGGGGAAAATACTGGTTAATCCTTTACCTTATCTTTTTTCTTACCCTAGGAACACCAGGGGCAGAGGCAAAAGAATGGGAGGGGGAGCTGCAAAGAAGAATTGAGGGAAGGGAGTTATTCACAGTTTTTCCACTTTCATGGGGGTTCTGTACTCCAAACCCTCACCAATATGGAGGGGCTATTGTCTGTGTAACTGGGAACCCAGCCTTATCTAAGGTCCCAATCAGAGCTTGGAAAAAGCACTATTTTGGATTACAATTTCCAAAATCATGGCTGGAGTGTTATGGGAACTGTAGTACTAAAGATACTTTTTCTAATCTTTCCTGCCAGTTCTGTTGAGTTCTGTAATCCTGTTTAGCTAAACATTTTGCCTTTGCAGGCCTGCCTAATGAACACAGGTAGGTCGGAGGTAGAGAGATGTGGCAGGGCTGAGTATGTGCCCCATTCATTTCCATGCTTCAAATGAAGGACACCTGAACAAGCTTGAGTTCAGTTGGAATGGCATCAGGTCCTCTGCCTTCCACTCAATAATGTTGTACACAAAAAAGATGCTACCTTTAAGCCTGCCTAAGACAGTTATCTAATTTTCATCTTGATGAATGGTTTAAAAGACAGAGGCCATTTCCACACTACACTTTTATAGTGCTATTATTCCACTTTCAACATCCTGTGGAATCCTGGGGTTTTGAAGTTTAGGGAGGGGCCTTTAGAATTCTCAGCCAGAGAGCTCTTTGGTCTCAGTCAACTATAAACTCCAGAATTCCACGGGATATTGAAAGTGGAATAATAGCACTATAACAGTGTAATGAGGAAATGGCCAGAGAGAGAGAGAGAAAATGTCCCAAATGTATCTAGAAGGAGCTCAGCAATTACATACTTGCACATTTCTGCCCATTAGTGTTTTCTTGCTTTTTCTTTTGTTTTGCTGTGCAGCTTTACTCTTATAAAAAAAGTCCATCTGTTTTCTCTAGATGTTACACTCTTGAGATATTAACTCTTTTGGTATTTAAAATGAAGACATGCAGACATGGTCCCAATCCCCATCCCAATCTTCCCATTCCAAAATGACACTCCTCATCTTGCCTAATTTTGAACGCTAAGCAGGATGAGGCCTGGTTAATACTTATAGGTAACACCATTAGGTAAACCAGGATCTCTAGTAGAGCAAGGGATGAGTCATGCATTGAACTCTGGAGATCCATTACTGCCAGTCAGAGTTGCCAAAATTGGTCTAACTGGGCCATTGGTCTGACACAGTATAAAGTAGGTTTTTTGTGTCTCCTGTGTTCTTATTCCAGAGTGATAATGTTCAGATTTCTATGCATTCAGTGTGAAAATTGGAAGCAACGCTCAAAAAAAGTCTTTTTTTTATTATGACTCTCATAATCTCTCAGCCTTTTGCCCCACTGGATGATTCTAGGAGTGGTAGTCCAAAAACATAACTTCACGCATTCTGGTCTTGGCATCAAAGCACACTGAAAAGAACATAGGTAGAAACTCCTCATATTACCAGGAACTCTGCAGTAACAGAGGCCATTGCCAAATGCTGAAGAGACAGTGAAGTCTATTTGGTTGAATATAATTCACTAAGGCAATTAGGAATGTGTAACCACCTTAGTTACATAGATACCTAGTGTCTCTCAGTCTGACCCCCTGCCATCCTCACTTACTGGGCAACAGCTGCTAAGAGCAACAGAGATCTGTTCCTCTGTCAATCAGGAAGCAGCCACTCTATCCCGTGAGCGATCTGCAGTGCAACAGCCAGAAGAAGGGTCTCTATCTCAATTCTCCCTCACATCAGAGATTGCTCGTGGGAGGGTAGGTGGAAACATCAGTCAGCTTTCTTTTCCAATTAACAGAGGAACAGATCCCAGTTGTTCATAGCAACAGCTGCCCAAGAAGAGAGGACTGGTGAATTTTCATGGTCCCTATGTATTCCCTAAACTAGGGAATACATAGAGATCATGAATCTGAACCAGCTACAAATGTGTTAACTCTAGTTTATAAATTTATAACCACCTACGTGAATTCCAGCCCTTGTTTTTCCCTTCACACATTCATTCTTCTTTGAATGCCTAAAAAAGGCTTCTACTAAGTGCCAAAAGATCACAATCTTCTTGGTTTTGGTTTGCCTCCAAACGAGGGATGTAAAACATTTATGTCAATCTCATAGGCAAGGACAAATAATTTTGATTTGTTTTCTCCTAGTGAGGCAAAGTTATGAAAAATTTTACACATTTTACTTTTTTTCACATTTCATGACTTTTGAAGAAAAATTATTCACATAAAAATCTTCTGTTTAGCACCAAAAAAATTTTTTTGTGCAAAACAAACCCAGCACATTTTGCATAAATAGACACTGTTTTCAATGCAAAGGCTTTTCTATGTGTGTAAGACACAACTTTTTGTGAATGATGAATTTTTCACATAAATGCAACATGGAAATTTAGGATAGCTAATTTCCTATGCAGAGTGTCTCTGTGTCCAGACGCACAGGGAAAATTGATAATAATAAAAATTGTGAACAGACCTTATATTGCTCCTCCAAACTTCTAAAATATTTTAGAACTTTCTGTCAGTATTGCTAGGTTTTCAAAATTCTCAGGCCTGCACAAAAATGAAAGATTAGAATAGGAAATTGTATGGTGAATTATCTTTGCTTCTCATTTATTCGCAGTGGCAGCACTTCCACATTCTTGCTCCTCTTTGACAAAATCAAATGCACATCTGAATGAATCCTTACCTTAATAAGTCAAGCCTTTTGTGCTTTACGCCTTCATTGATAGGAAAAGTGCAATTAACACCTGACCTTCACAGCATATCTACTGAATTCCACAAAAGAAAGACTGATAAGGAATACAATCATGTATATAAGAGTAAAATGGCTTTTAGTTCCTCTCTCTAAAATGCAATCTAGAAATCTTCAGCACAGATTATATATATATATATATATATAGAGAGAGAGAGAGAGAGAGAGAGAGAGCATTATAAAGTTTTGTATTACCACCACACCCTTCTGATAAACCCCAGATCTAGAGGTCAAGATTTGCAACAAAAAGGCTAACCAAGGAAACATGTTTTATAATCTGAATATCTACTTTATCCAGGACAAAATGCATTTCAAGGGAGGAAATTTTTAGCAAAGGGGAAAGGTATACTTAATTTTTTTCCTTTGCATTACTTTTTTACTCTCTCCCCCTCCCTGCCATGCTTACACAGGTAATGCTGGAGCTTAAATCACATGAATCAGCTTAGCATCAAGGTGTGGAAGAAGGAAATTAGATACATGGATAGATGGACAGATAGACCATTCCTGCCCTACATTGTTATAGTGCTAGTATTCCACTTTCACTATGGAATCCTGAGGTTTGCAGTTTAGGGAGGGACCTTTCGAATTCGCAGCCAGAGAGCTCTTTGCCTCCGTAAACTACAAACCCCAGAATTCCACAGGATGTTTAAAGTGGAATAATAGCACTACAACAGCGCAGTGCAGAAATGTCCATAGATAGACAGATAGATCCATAGATCCGTTCCCCTTCTATGCAATGATCCCTCATGAATGTCCACCGTTTCTCCGCAGCAAATCATTCCCAGTCTCCTTTTTTCTCAAACCAAGCCATTTTAGCTTGAGAGGAGAGAACACTTACACTCACTGAGTCTTGGTTAGACAAGTCATCGGCCAGGTAAGAAAGTGTTGAGAGATTTGAGGTTTATTTTGCTCCTATACACCAACTGCATGGCTGTGAAAAATTGGACTGTCTTTTTCTTTTTCTTATTGGTTTGTTAAGAAGTGTTTGAGCTATAAGCCCATTACAGAGTATTGGATGCATACTTCCAGCCATAATATAATATTGTAGTGAAGCCATGCATTCCATAAAATGGTGAATGAATTCACATAGAAAAGCAGAGTCTCTGAAATATAGGCCCTTTTCACATGCGGGTGGGGAAACAGGCAGCTTCACGCGGAAACGGAGCTTACCTTTATTCCGTCGCCGCGTGGAGCTGCCCGTTTCGCTGCTCCACACTTGGCAGCATCTGCAGCGTCCGCTACGTCCAGCAGCACCTAAAATGGCGACTTCTGACTGATGGAGGCTCTCCACCAGTAGGAGAAGCTCGCCAGCCGGAAATCCCGCCCCCCCGCACGATCTGCAGGCACGCTCTTGCGCACGCCTGCAGATCTATACCGGCGCTGAGACGGGGCTGGATGGGGCTGCACACCCCGCACCTTTTAAAACCCAAAAAGCAAGTGGTTTTACAAAAGCGCGGGCGGCGCCTCTTCCGGTCGCCCCTACGTGAATTGGGGTGTGGATTTACTCTAAAGTAATCCACCCCAATCCACGTTACGGTGTAGACGACCTCCGCGGAGGTTGCTCTACACCGTTTTTTAAGCCCCATGTGAAAAGGGCCATATAGTCAGGCTGCATTCTGCCCAGCTCCACAAGTATTTAAAAAGCGCACCATGCCCTGTCCACAAAACAAGAAAAGCAGGGAAGGTTCCCAGAGCAAGCACCAGGAGGTGGATGGGCTCCTGCCAACATGATGCTCAAGGGGCCCTTTCGCATGGAAAATGCCATGCGAAAAGGGCCCTGGGGTTTGCAGTTTAGGGAGGAGCCTTTAGAATTCTCAGCCAGAGAGCTCTTTGGCCCTCCTAAACTACACACCCCAGAATTCCACAGGATGTTGAACATGGAATAGCAGCACTATCATAGTGTAGTGCAGAAATGGCCACATTGAGATATGTCCTCAATAGAACTGTTAATCACCACAAGACTTTTCAACCTTTCGCAGGACCAAAAGAGTGAATGAGGGTTTTTTTATTTTTATTATTATTATTTTCTCTGTTTACTAATAGAATTTTTTGTGTGTGTGCTCAAAAAAGACCCCAATAATACTTATGAAAATACAATGTTCCTGTGTGGTGTGTTTTGGGGTTGGGGTTTGTGGGCTCGTCTTGTTTCTTTTTGGGAGAGGGAGTATTTTGGAAACGATTTTCTGTGTTGGTTTTTGTGTTCTTAATGTTTTTGTTTTTGGAAAGGACACATTACTACAATCATACATAGCAATACCAAGCAGTAAAAATGTATACAGAACAAAATAGACACATTCCTGCCTGCAGACTCAGTCTATTGAATGAGCATAATGCAGAGATGTGTTTCACCCAACATGATCAATCTTTGTCAGATCTCTTTGGATTATAAGGGCAGCAAAAGCAGCAAGACTGCAGCAGCACCAATAGCAACACACACACACACACACACACACCTAAAAGAAAAACGGGCAGATTAGCACATTAAATCCATCCCCTTGTTAACCAGAAAAGATACAATTTTGAATGTGTTCTTGAGCCATTACATCTGCCAATAAATATCTGTTCAACTACTGATGTCCTTGAAAGAGAAAAAATGTGTATTTGGATTTGGATTTGGATTTGGTATGTGTGCTATTCTTCACAGCACTTGAAATGTTGCTCTTTAAAAGAGAATTTGTTCTATTATTCATTCCATTGTTTTAAAAGTAATCACTGCTGTTACTCACTGCAACTAGAAAAGCAGGTGAGTTGTTACATTATTTATTGCACTACACATTATTTTTGAACTATGTTTATCACTTTTCTAAGGGAAATTCCCGCCCAAGAATTGACGAAAGAATGGAAAACAATTTGAAAAATTTCTTTTCCTATAAAAATACCCTTTAATGTAACTTTTGAAAATAAATAGAAATCATTACTTTGCTTTTGCTCACTGCATTAAGTCCCTGTTACCTCCGTAGAAGTAACTGTTTCATACAACTTCATTACTTTCAACTCATTACATCTTAGTTCTGATTCTTGCTTAGACAGAAAAGAAAGTCCAAAATCTAATGGGGAGATTTTTCACTTACACTGTAGTTTCTCTATTCTTCCTACATGCTGCAGCTTCTCATTCCTCTGGCCACACTTAGCAGCTCTTCAGAGAAATGTGCAATACTGGGAAAGTTACTTTTTTTAAAAAAATTCACTCATTTTGTAACTTGTTGCAGTGTCTCCCAAATATTTCTCTGCCAATAAGGCAGGAATCATTTTTAAATATAGATACTGTTTTTCCATTACCAGTTATTTTGTTAATACTGCTTTGTGAAAGAAGCTTCTTAGAATTAATTGGAAAAAAATTGCTCAAATTGCTGGTAAAAATAATTTAAAATGTCTTTCAAAAAATAGAAAGTGGTGATTTTCACACATATGCAGGACTCCAAGACACACCACTGCCCTTATTAGCTATATTACTCTTGAAAAATAAGCTGTGATTCTAGATCAGCCACTTAGCTACATAGCAACCTTCGTTATATAGTAGGGATGAGCCAACCGAATCCTCAAATCCTGGGTAAGGATTTGAGATTCCCAAATCCGAATCCCTGTGCCAAACCGGGCAAACCGAATCCTTCGAATCCACCAACTAAATAGATTGTTGGAGACCAGGACGCCTGAAAACCAGGGCAACCATACATACAAGGGAAGATAGTAAATAGGTGAGGTTTTCCCTTGGAGTAATAATGGCCTTTGCTAACAATTTCACAAATTACATCTGGGCTTATATTCTAAGATATTTAAATTGAACATTTCATATTTAAGTTCAGTACTCGACTAGAAGGTACAGGCTTGAGATTTCAAGGACGACTGAAACATTCCTTTGTAGATCTCCCTTACAAACCTCTTACAGACACAATTCTGGGGTTTGGAGTTTTACAAGGGGTCACAGCCTTCTCTGCCAAAGTGTACTGATACATCATCAAACTACAAACCCAGGATGCCATAAGGAGCTAGGCAAAGAAAATCTAATTTTGACCTGGATTATCTCTGTACTGTAGTATGTGGCCCTGTTTACACAGGCAGGAAAATGTAGCATTAATCCACATTTTCCTGCCTGTGTAGAAATGGCCTTCATGTCATTTTCAATCTGGGGAGATCCTGAAGCAAAACTAGGACAATTGTCTTGGCCAGATTTCTTCAGAGGGAAGTTTGTCTTTGGCTAGGCTTTTGCTAAGGCTGAGAGAGAGTGTCTTGCCCTAGATTATCTTTCTTTCCCTTGCCTTTTAAACTCTTTTTTTTTTTTGAAAGGATTCAAAAGATTCGAGATTTGTGAGATTCATGGATTCCCAGAACTTTCCAGGGATTCGGATCCGGATTCAGAAAATTCTGGATTCATCCCATCCCTATTATATAGCTATCTACCATCCCTCAACCTGAGACCCTCCCAGTGCTGATATCCCAGGCAGCAGCCATTGCAAGCAACAGGGTCTGTTCTCCTGTCAAGTAGAATGCAGCAGACTGACATTTTCACTCCTGTCTCCAGTGATCTCTGGTGCAAGGGGGAATTATAACGGTTCCATAACAGCCACATACAATAAACTTCAGATGTTTGAGAGCTGCCAGACATGAACAAATATTATCCATGCATTGCTATTTTTATATACATATTTTATTACATTTTTATAAATAATAAGAAATACCTATGTGCAATAATATTTAGCCATACACGTATTTGTTAAACTGTTATATTTGTAAACATTTAAGAAAAATATGCACTTCATTGACATTAAATGAGATTACCAAAAATAAAAATAGGAAAGGTTAAAAACATATTTATTTTACTTTTTATAAATAATGAGAAATACCTATATGTAACAATATTTATTCATACATGTACTTGTTAAACTGTTATATTTGTAAACATCTAAGAAAAATATGTACTTCAGTTACATTAAATGAGATTACCAAAAATAAAAATAAAAAAGGTTGAAAACATATTTTTAATGATATTCATTTGTCTTAGTAAATATCCAATCAAAACATAGAGAAAAAAAATAGGTAAACCAACAGTAATCCAATAATTTATTTAATCCCTGATTCAAATCTAGCATTAAAATTGGGATTTAAATTATTATATATATTTTCTCACTGTAAATATTAAACTTATGTTTTAATTTAGTGGGCTCTCAGTTTATACCCAGTAAAAAATTATACAGTTTGATTTTTTTTAAAAAAAAAATACCTTTAATATGAAGTGTAATGCAAAAAGGAGCTTGGTCAACATATTTCCATGAGCTGCACATTATATGTCAAAGAGCTGTGTTTGGCCACCCCTGCATTATATTCTGTGCTAATCAGGCCTCACTTGGAATACTGCATTCAGTTCTGGGCACTTCATTTTTGAGAAGGACATAGACAAATTGGAGTGGATTCAGAGAAGAGCAACAAAGATGCTAAGAGGTATGGCGAACAAAACATATGAAGAGAGGTTGAAGGAGCTGGGTATGTTCTGCTTGCTGAGAAAAAGATTGAGGGATGACACAACTGCATTCTTGAAATATCTCAAAGACTTCCACAAAAACGAGGTACAGGCATTTTGTTTTGTTTTGGTCCCAGAGGGCAGAACTACCTCTAATGATTTTGACTTACAGGAGGGTCAATTTCAGTTGAACATTAGAAGGAACTTCTTAACAGTGAGAGTGGTTTGGTGATGGAACCAACTGCCTAGAGAGGTGGTCGGGGTCTCCTTCTCTTGACGTCCTCAAAAAGAGGCTGGATAGCCACCTGATTGGAATGCTTTAGCATTCCAATCCTGCACTGAGGAGGAGGTTGGACTCGGTGGCTCAAGGATCCCCTTCAGACTCTCTGATTCTATGACCATCATACCAGAGATTGCCTGCAAGTGGGGACTGGAAATGTCAGCTGCCTCCCACTCAAGAGGAGAATAGGTCCATGCTCCTCACAGCGGTTGCTATCTGGTATGTCAGGACTGTAGGAGTTTCATGATTCCTACATTCCCTACACAAGTGAATACTTCAGGATCATAAATATGAGCCAGTCATGAATGTGTAACATTAGCTTATACACTTGTAACAGTGATCGCCAATTCCAGGCGTACTTTTCTTATTACATGCCAAAAATAATTGGTTACAAGTTACAACTACTTTACCTGTTATTTATGTTGCCTCCTTACAATACTGTTACTTTATGTTACTCTATTACCTCATTACTTGTATCTGCTTACATCCAAGCTTTATACCATGGGTGGGAATTGTGTGGTGCTCCAGAAATTGTTGGGTCACAGCTCCCATCATTTCTTACTATTGGCTGTGCTGGCTAGGATTGCTGCAAGTTGCAGTCCAACATCTGCAGGCACACTGTATGCCCTTCACACTACGATGCTGGGAAGAAATTGGAGGAGGCAATCGACAATTTCCATTACTGGATGGAGATATGGAAGTACTTTTCCTTATGCATGTATTCTTTGAAACCCAGTCCAGCAGTGAGCCTTTTCATAAAGCTTCTGTTCAATCAGGAGAGCAGCAGTCTTCAATGTTGTGAGAGGAAAATATTTGCACTAATAATTAATTTAGTTCTGACTGTAGATGGCAAGCAGCAACCTTCTCAGTTTGACTGGGAAAATGTTCAATGTGCTTCAAAACCTTTTGTGCTTCTGTGCAGAGAGCCAGTGTAGGTGTAGTAGTTTGAATATTGGACTACAACTCTGAAGACCAGGGTTCAAATCCCCTCTCAAACATGGAAACCTATTCGGTGACCCTGGGCAAGTCACACTCTCTCAGCCTCAGAGAAAGGCAAAGACAAAACCCCATCTGCACAAATCTTGCCAAGAAAACGCCATGACAGGGTTGCCTTAGGGTTAGCATAAGTCAGAAATGACTTGAAGGCACACAACAACAAGAAGTCAATAGAAAATTGTGCTATAAGGCCATTTCCACACTACACTGTTACAGTGCTATTATTCCACTTTCAACATCCTATGGAATCCTGGGGTTTGCAGTTTAGGGAGGAGCATTTAGAATTCTCAGCCAGAGAGCTCTTTGGCCTTAGTAAACTACAAACCCCAGAATCCCACAGGATGTTGAAAGTGAAATAATAGCACTATAACAGTGTGGTGTGGAAATGGCCCAGGTCGTTGAGTATCTTCTTCCTTTCTCTTCAGCCATCTGTGCAGCACCACAAAATCTCTATGTCACATACACCTATATATTAATTTTTAAAAGCATTACAAAATCCAAAGGTAGTAATGACAAAAATGGTGATTACTTAGTGCAAAATCTGATATACAGAATTTTCAGCTCCAATATATAAGGCCTTTTTATCCTAAGAATATCTGGTCAAAACATCTGAAGACACTATAATCTAGAACTTCGGGGACGACCATTCATAGGAAACATGAAGAGCATCATGTGATATACAGTAGAATTTCTGAGATTGGGTCATATTTCTTTACAACGTTGATTCACAAGTTAGTTTTTTCCAGGAAGACCACATCCCAAAGAAGAGTGGTCAACATGAAGTGTCTTTCTAATATTGCACAACTTCTAAGAGAGCTTCAACCATAGAGAAGTTTGTCCAGTTTTCATGGAGAAGCAAACTATAGTTTTTTCAGAAAATATTTAGGTTATTTCCAAATGGATACAAGGGATGCTGCCACTGTATGGTGTTCTGATTTTACAGTTTTGTGATCTCCTGTGAAATATAACACTGTTTGTAGGATTTTTATCTCTCTTAGATATTTGTAATAATTTGCAACTTTATTTTTGATTTGGAGAATATGCAAAAGGCAGCACTGGAAATACAGATATTTGGCTATTACATTTTTACTGGTAGCTATAAAGCAGCACTTAAGAAAATTGGAATTCATTAAAGTCATGTATTTACAGTGTGTGAAGAAAATGTCAATGATTTTACACTGATGAAAAATAACAATTTAAAGAAAGAATAGCACAGGATATTTGTTATATAAGATCTGTTACTGAGATTTGGGCTTTGTTTGATCTTCATGTTGTCTGATTCCTTCTGAAAATTTTATGCTGCTTTTTTCAAAGAATCACAGACATAATCCAGCTAAATGAAAAGACATTTAACTCCTATAAATTTTCTTACTGAAATCTATGGAAATTAAATCTGTTTTTTGGCTGTATGATGCATTGCACTGTCTAATTAATTCACAATTCAGCCCAGATCTTATTGTTGGTCACAGCTATATCAGATGCACTGAATCAACTGAATCTGCATAAAGGTTGACGTCAAACTTCCATTGATTCAAGAGGTCTACGTAATTCAGGCTAAGAATTGGGATTAGTTCCTCATATTATAATTTAAGTAAAATTATAATATGAGGAACTAATCCCAGTTCTTAGCCCGAATTACAATAGACTGAAGTACAGTTCATTAAATGTATGGAAGCCACACACTGGCATATGAAGGCATGATGAGGGAGTAGTGACTTGAAATATGAACACAGCTGGAGAAAAATATCTTACTATTTCTGATCTCAGAATAACAGTAGTCCAGATGCAAGAATGGTCCAAGAGATTCTACAGATGGCAGCTCAACGGTACACTCATACAATTTGTTCTAAATTAAATATAAACATTTTTAAAGGTTGTTCTGTAGATGAACTAATATGAAAGTTGACATTGTATATATTTGGTAGCACTGGTATGGATATGCAGAATTCTTTGGAAAGTCATATAATAAAATGTAAAAAAGATTAAAAAGTTTTAAATCGCATTAGTAGTTTTGCTGGCCTGCTGTAAAAATCACTACAGGGAGAAAACACAGGATTTTGATTGTGAATTATCTGCTTCCCAAATCTTGCTTGCAGAAATACTGCAAGCAGAGGAAACTGCCTACCTACAGTGGAGGCATGGATAAATAAACTGTAGCATACCATATTCAAGAATATCATTCCATATTTTAAGCACACGTGGAAAATCAGGATACCCTGTGGGGATTCCCATATCACTATCAGTTATGTAGTACCAGATGAAAATGTCAGACAGGAAGTGCTTGCTGTACTAATCAGATATGATTTTTTTTAAAAAAAAAAAAAGTTTTATTTTTGTTACCGTCTTGCATTGCTTTAAATATTTTTCTTGCATTGTGTTCATTACAAATTTTAATATTAAAATTTAAATCAGAGCAGGAGCGTAGGATAGTGAGATGAGTTTCCATTTACTAATCTGGCTTTAAGGATAACATTTTTCAGTGTGCACTCCTCTCCTTACATTTATATTTACCAATGAAATCACTATTGGTTTCAGATGATGCCCCACTCTGTTGTCCCATGATATGCTACCACATGGGTGGGCAAATTCCAATGTTATATTCTCAGGCTCAACTGCAGGCTACCTCCCCATCTCCACCCCAAAAAGAGACTGAAAATGTCTTGAACTTCACTTCCTTTTTAAACTCCCTTTTGGATTTTGGAAGCAAAACAAGATATAGAGGCTCAGACCTCTTTTAAAAGAGAACAATCACTCCTTGGAGATTTGTGGGGTGGCTTTCCCTTTTTTTTTTCTTTTTTTCTTTTGGTTGATTTTTTCCCCAAGCACCTGGGGAATTCTAGCAGGATCTGGGGCTGAAAATATGGTCAAAACTATCTGCAGCCACCGCTTTGCCAAAGGAATGGCCCAAACTCTGGTGGAAGAAATTCCACCAGAATAATGGCAAAAACTGAACAGCATTGTGGGAAAGGGACAGTAACATGGAGATGATCACATTTATATAATTCAATCCATGGCCATGCCACTATTAAATGGCACAACCTAACACCAACCTCAGACTCATTTCAGGAAATGTCCTTCCTACTAACTTCAGTGGGAAAGGAAACATTTTGAAAAGAGCAGCTTCCAGAGTGATAATAACTTCATCCACATTATGCAGGAAATGGCGTAACTCAGCATCTGCTCTCAGCATTCCATCATTGGTATGAAAACCCCACTTAGGGGGACCACAACTCAGATGAAAGAATCCATGACATGGACCCATATCTCTCTGGTCTCATTTTGTGTCCACTTATTTCTCACAAGGGGAAACCTTGGAAAACAATAAGAACAAAAGCAGCTGTCCACAATGAGAGCAAGCAGACAGGAAGATAATATTGTGCACACCTAGAGCCCTAATGGATATTTCACCTTAGGACTAGAAAGACCCATCCTTTTCCAGTTTAACAAGTAGAAGAACTGGGATAAAATATTCCACACAGATAGGCAACAGAAAGGATTGTGTTTGTTGTAAAATCTCATTACTATGACTAATTTCCATCCACCAGCCCTCTTTGCTACATGGGAACAATAATGTGTCTGGCCTGGATTGTAGTGGTCTAAAAATCCCTATCCCTAATGAGAGATGGAAAATAAATCTGAATCAAACAAGACTGTTTACAAATGTAGCCAATCCATGGTCTGTAGGACTATTGATGAAAACAAACATGTTTCATTTTCCCCATCATCCAAAGAAACTGGGAGCCTCAGATTCTTTTTTCCCCTACTTCTTCTGAATTATTTACAAGTAAATGTGAATGACAAACAAATCAATATATAGTTGGATGGGTGGGGGAATAGTTTTGCAATCCAAAACATAACTTGGACATCATGAGAATGGTGGTTCATTTCTGAGAAAGGCAACAAAAATGGAACAAATGGATTTTTGCATCCAAGGAGCTAGTTTGGTGCAGTACTTTGAGTATTAGAATATGGTTCTAGAGACCAGAGTTTGAATCCCTGCTCAGCCATGGAAATTCACCATGTGGCCTGGGCAAGTCGTACTCTCATAGCCTCAAAGAAAGGCAATGGCAAGTCCTCTCCAACCAAATCTTGCCAAGAAAACCCCGTAATACATTTACCTTAGGGTCACCATAGGTCAGAAATGACTTGAAGACATATAGCAATAGCCCTGCCCAAGGAGCAGGGGAGAAAAACCACAAGCTTATTTGAAGCTGGTGGAGTGTAAAGTTCTGCTAGCATAGTTATGCCAAAGATCTTGAAAGCTCAAACTGAAAGAAAGCCAGATAAGATATTTTGTGTTACCCTGTTTACTGGGGGTCCCAGGAGGGACACCTAAATAACCTTACAATTACAAAAGATGGGGAAATTAGTCAAGAGCACTGGTTGGCACTACGAGAGGCAGGGTAACACATCAGGATCTTGTAACCCAATGTTTACGGGGTCAGGCCAAGTCAAGAAGCAAACCTTATTGAAAATAAATGAATGATCTTTATTAAATACAGGCACACAATGTAAGCAACACACGCATATAGATAACGAAGGAAAATAAAGTTTTGAGTATGATAGTGGGATTTTCAGAGGGATAGTTGATTCGGGTGATACGGAACCTGTTCCTGGAGCCCAGAAAGAAAATAGAGAGCAAAGCTGGGGTGTGATGTATCTCAGCATGTGGAGCTGAGGGGAAGCTCGCCAAGCAAAGCAGCAGCAAGGCGGCCTGGAACTCGGGAGCAATCTGAAAATGGTCTCGGAATCAGGGGTTTTTATAAGGAGAAATGTGACTGCAGGCTATGCCATACTTGGGGAAAACAATGCGTTTTAGGAGCGGGACAAAGCTTTGGAAAGGTCAGATTTTAGCATGATTGAGTTAAGTCTGAATTGACAAAGAGGTAGACAGTATGCAAATGCTCAGTGCTTGGCAATTGAGTATTCAGCTTGCCAGGGTGCCTGCTCAGGGCTGGGAGTCCTTTGTAAACAGCGTGCATACATAATAAGGGTGTTTGCAGAGAGGTCTCCTAAAGCGGTGATCTGGCTGTTTCTGGCCTGCCTGGGTGGAGGATGGAATGTTCAGCAATTAGTGGCCGAGCCTAGTTCTGTGCTTGGCCGGAGGCCTCACAAACATGTGGAGAGGGGTGGTGGAAGAGAGCCAAATTATGATATCAAAATGATATCTAGGGGTATCTCCAAGTAGGCCTAAACAGTAACATTTGTCCCAAGAGGATGATGCTGAAGAAAAGAGAAGATGAAGGAGCCAAGCTGAGAATAGGAGGAGACACACCTAGCACCACTGACATAGACTTTCGAAGCTGTTGTGTAAGAAGATGCTGGATACCTAGTTATGCAACATTCAAGAACTGTTATGCTAGCAGATTTCCCAGTTACACCAGAATGAATCTCCAAGAGGATTCCAGCTAGTCTCCCACAGACAGGAAACCCTCTGTCACCAAAGGGCTGGCCCCTCCCTAATCTGCAAACCCCAGGATTTCATAGGATGTTGAAAGTGGAATAATAGCACTATAACAGTCTAGTGCAGAACTGGCCAAAGGCTTTGATGTAAATCAAAGAACAGAGATAAAGAATTAAAATAAATAAACAAATACATTGGAAAATGCGCCTTTGTTTGTCTTCTTGTTCAGATGATGGGATTGTTTTGTCAGGGACTTTACATGAATTTGAAAAGATGGAAGAATACTTCAAGCTAAAGTATTTCACTGCTAAGGCATCTCCTCATCTCCCATTACAGAACAGTGTTCCCAATATATCATGCCAAACAGAAGCAATAAAAGGGAAAGTATTTACCTTCTAATTTTGGCATGGCTCTTTTCCACACCAAAGTGCTGTGGAAATTCTCCCTCTTCACTGAAATGCAGCCAAATAATTTTAGACTCTCATTCTGTACAGACCCTCAAGTCTATATAAGTTCATTGTATTTTGGTATTCCATCTAGTCCTTGAATTAAGAACAATAGATATCCACACAGATATCTTATCTTTTCATAAGTGATTGTAATTCATTAGAAATTCTAGATTCACCTTGCTGGAGTTTTTTCCACCAGGAAGTCTGTTCCAATTACTAATCATCTATGTTGTTCATCTGAGGATGTGTTTACTTTTTAAAAAATCAGTTTTAAATTTAAAAAATAATGTAAGCCTCCATTACTAAATGTGACCTATTTTTAGCTACACTGAATATCAGGGTGGCAATTTTTCATTTTACTGCTCAAGTACAAGATGGCCATTCACATTTAATCACATCAACAGATTACCTCAATGAATACAAATGTCTTATATTATCTTTAAATAAATGAATATCAATATGTTCCAGGGTAACAGAGGTAATTGCTTATTGATAACAGTTATTATTATAAGTCATGGATGCCAGCAGAAAAGCCACTCGTATTTTTTTTAATAAGTTGCAATAAGGTGGACTGTTCTGAGCTGATAGAAAAGCTATTTCCCATATATAATATGGCATCATTTTAATATTGCCCACAGACCCAAACAAGAGATAAACAGCAGAATGTAAACTTGAAAATTGCCCTGTTTTATAGTCATTTGAAACTGGGGTAGATATTAGAGGAGCATGAACTAAGCTAATAGGAAGAGGAGTTAATATCTCAAGGAACCCATGTGGTTTCCATTCCTCTCACCCACTGTAGCAGATAAGAGGAGCAAGCCCATTACTATCAGTGCATTGTTGATCTGCTGTTGTACTTTATTACAGCATCCAAATAATCTGAAAGATGCTGGAAGGAAGGCAAGGCACATCTTTTCTGATCAAATGTTACTTTTTCTGCATGCACAAACAGGGGAAGAGATTAAGAGCAAAAGTTAGAAAGGGGAGGGAGGGGAATGGAGAGAGAGAGAGAGAGAGAATGTATTTTCTTCTCAGTAAAAGTAGAAGAACTGTACCCCTTAACATTAAAATAAGAGCACAATAGATTTCCCAAATCAATCAAAGAAAACATTAAGTATTAAGTGTTCCCTCCATGCAGTGACACTTTCTGGTTCTCCTATCTCACTTCATCTACATCTGCCTGTCCATAAGACATTTCTTTTAAGTACTGAGGGATCAGACCAAACGGCCTGCGACACCACCTACATCATTGCAATTAACAGAGAAAGTTAATTGGCAGAGACCAACAAGGTCTCCAGGAGGAATTGCTTTCTGTTTGTGGTAGAAGTTCTTTGTCTACAGGCCAATGGTTTTGGCAATATCTAGCCCTTAAAGCTCAAGCACCTGATATGAAGGAAAAAAACAATTCTTTACAGTTGATGGAAAGATGGTTATAAATGTATCAGAATGTATTGAGGGGATAGAGTTCAACGCCTTGGATAGCTCTCTTAAAGAATAAACTAATACTTAAGTCTAAGTAGTTTCATCACCTCACTAACATTTGAGTTACCAACCACAGAGAGAGGGAGAGGGGGAGAGAAGGGGAGAGAGAGAGATGCTCTGTTTTCTTGACAATTCTCAAAGAAGAGGCCAGTTAAATAATTTAGTAAAACACTCTAATTAAGAGAATTACATTGATATCCAGTGGAGAAATGAATGGGAACTTTCTTGTTTCACAATGAAATGTAAATGTATTTTTTAAAGAGTAACTTTGAGCAGTATGATCCTACAGTATAGAAACATACTGATCTTAAACATGATGGCATAGTGGAACCATGACTCTCAGAATTAAAGCTAGCAATTTTGATGACATCATCTGCTACCCCTTCAGATTTTCTTGTTCCCACTGTGCTTCATTTTCTTTTTCACAAGAACTGAGATGGGTGGATTTTCTCAGTAACAATAAATTTCCCTGTTGTAATACAAAATATTTTGGTTTGCTTGGGTCTTGATCGGTTAGGTAAGACACAACAACTTTACAAAAGTCACCTGCTCCTAGTAGGGATGAAAACTGCTAGAATTACTTTGTTGACTTTGAGTGAAAATGTTTTTATCCCAGTACTGGGAAAAGGAATTTCTGGAAAATCATGAACTGGTGGTCTTATATGACTTTCGGAAACATATTAACATATTCTTTGCCTTTCTTATACAATCTCGGGTTCAATCTTCAAGCTCCAATCCAATATTCTAACAACTACATTGCTCTTTGGCTGCAGACTGTTCCATGATTTTTGAAATAACGGGGTATTATGTTACATAATCATAAGAGGATTTTCACAGAAAAGCCTTCTCGAATGGTTTATCATTGTTTTATTCTGCCCAGTACTCACTCATTTCAAGTTAGCTATGATGGCACTGCCATTTTCTCTAAGACCTCTTCTGCTAATGTCACATATACACACCCCATTACTGCTGCTGCCCAGTAGCTGTTTGCCACATTTAGTCTGATTCCTCAGCAAAAGCTTTGTTACTCCGATGGAAAAACTCTATCCCAGGGTCTACAATTTTAATATTAAACTATAGCTCCATATGCCAGAGAGGTCCCCCAAAAGAGCACGTAGGCAGGCACAGACAGAAGACCGACAACCAGGTCAGGCCAGTCATGTAGCCCCAGGAGATCTCAAGATGTGTAAACCCACAATAAACAAAGAGTCCTCAGCCCCAAGATGCTAACTTGAGGGGATTAGCATGTCTGCCCCAAGTTGAGCAAATATTCCATCAGGCGAGGACCATTTACATGAAGTCACACCACAAACTAACACAGCCAAAGATCCTGAGACTTTGGCAACACCTTGCAATCCCATCACACAAAGGAAATTACCATGGTGCAGCTTCATTATCTCTCGAACACCCATTGTTCTTCCCAGGAAAGGATTGGTCCTCCAGGTACTTTTTCCCCTACAAATAGTCCCAGTTTTTGAGTGGTTCTTTGGATCGCTCCCAGTCACCTCAGCCGACTGTCGCTCCGTTTGTTGAGCAATCCCCTCAACCCTCTCAGTGCTAAGCCCTATTTCTTTGCTGCCTCCTCGGACCCAGAACTTCAGGACAAGGTGCAGTATTACCCCAACAACACCCCTTCAATGCTCCCTCTGTCCAGTTTCCTTTCTTTTACTTCTTAATAGCTCTTGACTGTGTGTGTGCAAGAGTGCATTAGTGAGTGAGACTTACCTTTAATAAAATCATTTATTGGACAGCTTGGGTTGGTTTTTGGCCTGGCCTGATCCCGTAAAAACTGGGTAAAATGATCCCGCTAGGTTACCCTGCCTCTTGCAGTGCTATTGCTTGTGCTCTGGCTAGTTTCCATTCCCTATCAAATGGAGCACAGTGAGGTGTCCCCCGAGGGGCCCCTGAAATTAGAGTAACAGCTTGTCTGAGGAGGGAGACCCTACCAGCCACAGTGCTACCCTCAGCTTCTTGCTTCACAGCAGCAAGCAATCCCACCACTAAGAGAAGGCAGAGTATGATCATGTTTGGAAAAACAGAGGGCAATAAGAAAAGAGGGAAGTTGATTCAAGCAAGGAAATCACGGCCCTGAGTTTGCAAGACCTGAGCGTGGCAGTTCATGACCAGGCATTCTAGAGATCTCTCATTCATAGAATCACCATCATTTGAAGTCAACTTGATACAAACAACAGATGCTGATCATTGGGGGAGGAGATGTCTTTGGATACATACATATGCATACATATGCATGGAAACATACATACAGCAGAAGAAAGATTTATACATTTTCTTACATTTCTTTCTGGGGAAGTATCTATGGATAATTGCAATCTGCACTTCAAAATTTGCCACTACATTCTTGCATAAAACTATGGTTGCGTGTTTTTTTTAAAAAAATGTTCTGAGCGTATGTAGACATGCACGTATGAATGATGCTCAGCTCACTTTTGCCTGCTATCTTGCCTGCTACAGGTATATGTCCCTGAAAGCCTGCCTCAGGCAATGCACCCCTTGAGCCCAAAAAGTTTTCCACTACATAAGATTGCAGCCCAAATAGTGCAAGGCTGCTCACATCTACCCATAAGTCTGCCAGTATGCACAACAAGGCTCCCTTCCTACTTAGTGGGCACAGCATTGCAGTCTAATAACTTAAGACCAGTAACTTAAGTGTCTGAATGTTTATTCAAAAGCAAAGCACACTGTATTCTGCAGGTTTTACTATGTATCCATAGGATTGCAGCCCTAGAACGTAAGATCTAACAACTTTGAGCAATAGAATCTTCTAGCATTCTTTCTTTTTCTTTATTTTTTTTTGGGGGGGGGAATCAGTTGTATCATAAACATGACAAAAGAAATTGTTTGTCATCATAACCTTCATATACTCACTCTTTCCTTCGTGTCCTTGTTTAATATTATGAGCACACACATAACGCCTTTTCTCAACAAATCTTCCCTTCCTTCACTTCTAATAAATAGGTATCTATAGTGATAATTAGCTGTTCAGCATTTTTTCATGTGTGGTTTATGGTAGTGTCACTTTTCTGCATGAATGCTCTTGTCCAAATTGCACTTGCTGTTTGCAAATATCCCAGCTGTAATTAGGACTGAAAAAGCCTGATATGTTTTTTTCTGTGTCTGTGTTTCCAACATCTGCTTGAAACTACTGTGAAGTAATAAATATATGTAAAGGAAAAGAACAAGCAGACTCTACTGAATAACTTATGAGCTAAGAAGACCAACATTCATGATAATCAGAAGTGGTATTAACTATTTCTTCAGTGCTGTTTATCAAATCGTTTTCACAGCAAACCTGTAAGGTAGGTTAAGCTACATTAATGCTTGCCTCATTAGAGATACTGGATTTTAGGGTATCCTTGCAAGTTTCCTTGAAAAGACTGTGCAGAAAATGAAGGGGGCATTAGAGTGATGGAGGATGGCTGCAACAAAGCAAGAGAAAAGTTGCAGTTTCCAGTTCAATGGAGGTTGTTGTTTTCCTTGCCTCGCTTGATACAGCAATATTATGCATTTTTATTTCATGTCAAGGAAAAAAAATATTTTATGAGGGGCAGTTAGTATTCTCCCACTGCCTGATGTGGTAGGAAAAGATCTATTCCCATTATTGCCACTTCTTCTCATGCCACTTTGCCTCACCCCCACTGCTGCTCCTGCTAACATTGCCCCCGTCTTGCTTTATCTCTCTCTCTTCCAGCTCCTTGTCTTACAATGGAAATGAACCCACTGCCTTCTTATGTCTGCTTATATGTCCTCTGTTTAAAGCACTTTAGATGATAGGCAGCACAAAGTGAAATAAAAGTGGAGGGAGGAAAAGAAGTTTGGGGGTGCAGCAGCAAGGGACAGAAACATAGTATGAGGGCAATGTGAAGCAAGTTGGGGGAAATATAGAGGGGTAGGAAGTACATCAGGGTGCAAGGTGCAAGAGAAGTGTAGCCACACAAGGGAAAGGGATAGGAAGGGGTTCAAGGGAAAGGGATCAAGGGAAGGGGGTCAAGGGAAAGGGATAGGAAGGGGGAAATGGAGAGAGAAAGATGCAAAGGCTGGAGTGCAGGAAGCAAGAAAAGGAAGCATGGCAAATGTGTGAGATGAGCCAAAAGGAGAGAAGGATTGTGAGAAGCGTACTGGCAGAGTAAACGAAATACGTGAGGTAGGCATAAGGTGATGGAAGGTGCAAGAGAGGAAACTGTGGTGGCACAGGGTGAAATAAAGAGGGAATGGAGGGTGAGAGATGTCAATGACAGAGTGCAAGAAGTAAAGAAGGAGAGCATGGCAAAGATGAAGGAGAAGCAAAGAAGAGAGGAAGACACAGTTGCTATGTCAGGGACGGTGGCAATGGGAACCTGTAAGGTGAGGTAAAATTGGAAAAGAGGAGAGAGGGAATGAGAAGTAGTTCAATGCAAGAGAAGTAGGTACACAATTCAAGAAATATAATAAAAGGTATAGGAAAAGGAGGTGATGTTTATAGATTTGTCGTTTCCTCTGCATTATAGATGTGAATCAAATAGCACTGACTCTCAGGGGCTTTCAGTGATATTTTTATGTACCTTTTTTTTTTACATTTTACATTTTTTACAAAAAATGACAAAAAAAAAACCCTACACATTATGCTGTGTTGTTGTTGTTGTTGTGTTGTTGTATTGTTCAAATTGTTTCCAATGTATAGTGACTCTAAGGCAATCTTAACACAGGGTTTTCTGGAGCTGAGAGTGTATGTGTTACACCCAACATCAACCTAGTGGGTTTCCATGGCCAAGCAGGGAATTGAATCCTGTTTTCCACGGTCACAGTCCAGTGTTCAGAGAACGACACCACACTGGGACCATTTCCACACTAGACTGTTATAGCACTATTTTTCCACTTTCAACATCCTATCGAATCCTGGGGTTTGCGGTTCCAGGGGGGATCAGCCAGCCCCTCCCGAAACCACAAACCCCAGGATTCCATAGGACGTTGAAAGTGGAATAATAGCGCTATAACAGTTTAGCGCAGAAATGGCTTGACTCTCACACTATACTATACTATAATGACTTGATAAGAATGCAGTAGCATTAGAAGTGCTTGTAGATAATGAAATGTCATTATTCTTGTAGTTGTTGTTATTGTTCCACCATCCAGAGAAATGTACCTGGCCACTTTACAGAGTTCCTTTCTTGGTATTAAGCCACATAACAACTATATAAGACAGATTTGTTGAGAGGCAGTGATTGTCCAAGATGAGTCTATTGCTTCAAAAATTCCTCTAAATTTGTCCTCAGAGAACAGTAAGTCACTATTTTTTTAAAAAAAAGCACCAAGAGTGAAACATGGTAGCAACAAAAAAGTACAATTATGTAAATAGTAATTAATGTTAAATTATATTTTTAATGTTTGTTTGTTTGTTTGTTTAATGTGTATGCCCCTTTTCTCTCAGAATTGGATCCAAGGTAGCTACCAGAGAAAGTCAATTTTAAAAAAAAACTTCACAATAAAATTTAAAAACAATTAAAATCACCAAATAAAACAGTATAAAATAATTTTTAAAATGTACAAAGGTTTTGAAAAGTAGATAAAACAACCCGAGAAGAATTTCCCAGTCAGTGCCATATTTATATAATTGTCATGCAAATAAAAGAGGGTAGAATATGGCAATCTGAGGTAGAGGACCAACACAGCCTACCCTGGCAGGGCATTCCTTTTTTCTTTTCTCTTTTTTAATCTTTTTTGTGGCTCTTTTTTTTAAATTACTGAAACACCAAAAAAACCACAATATACAAACAACAACAAAACACATCAGACACATACCACAAACTCAACATATCACTAATGCAATAAACAAAGCAAAAACAATCATACTAAACTAACCTAAACTAAAAATAAACTACTCTAAACTACACATAACTAAGGCCATTTCCGCATTACACTCTTATGGCACGATTATTGCACTTTCAACATCCTATGGAATCCTGGGGTTTGCAGTTTCGGGAAGGGCCACCTGGCCCCTCCCGAAACTGCAAACCCCAGGATTCCATAGGATGTTGAAAGTGCAATAATTACGCTATAAAAGTGTAGTGCGGAAATGGCCTAAGAGGTGGCAAGGCATTCCAAAGGCCAACAGGAGCAACCAGCAAGAAGGCTGTCTTTCTTATCAAAACCAAACCTGCCTCCATTGGTGGTAGACCTAAGAGATAGGCCCCTTCTGAAGATCTTCACACCTGGGCAGGCTTATACGGGAAGAACACAGTCTTGTAAAGCCTCTTTACAATTTTATAGAAACTGTATTCACTTTTTCAACAAAATAGCACTAAATCTATTGCCTAAGCCTCAAAGAGAGGAAGAGAATACATCTTTCTTTAATACTTGGTTTAAAGGAAAGATACCGTTAATCTAAGTAATAACTTAACATGTGAAGCTAAAAAAAAACCCTTTCAGAGCTCTTCATACAGTCTGTGGATATAACAGTCTGAATATATCCATATATAATTAGACAGGTGTACAAAGACAAGGAGAAAGCCTCATCCTATGATTAACAAAAGGAGGGGGGAGAAAGAGACACAGAGCGAGCTGTGGTGGGGCTTTTTTTTTCAAGCAAGTAAAATGTCTTAAATACAAGAATTTATTTGCAGTCATTTAAGTTACCTAGTTTTAAATCCAAAGCCTTTGATCATATTTAATCGCATTGAAAAGCTAAATTGTAAGCAGCCTAAGACCCATTATGGTAACAGGCCATAGCACTGGTTCATGACAGAATGCTATTTTCCATTAGTTCATTGTTTCTGGAAATACCCATGTTTGATATGCGCCATGTTGCCCTGGTCTCATGAAGCTGGATCCAGATTTAATCATTCTAACTTCACCCATCTATAAATATACAGAACTTTAACATGTTTATCATGTTCAGCTTAAATCCTACTAATTTCTTTAGGTCTAGTTTATGCATGATTGGGCTGATGCCCGATATTCTCAGCAGCAGCCAAACTTAAAAGGCAGTGATTTAGATTTGGATTTACAGTGTATTTGTAGTACACAGTTATAGTATTTGGGGACCACTTGAGTTGTCATAGCTATATCCCATGGAATTCTGTGGAGAGCTTATAGTTTGGTGGGAGACTTAAGAATTCTTTGCCAGAGAGTTCTAGTGTTGTGGTTCAGGGGGATGCAGGGAATAATTGTAACAGAATTTTAAGTACTTCAGCAAATTACAAGTCCCAGAATTCCATAAGATGGAGTCACAGTGGTTGGAGTAGCATCAAACTTCTGTAACAGTACAGCAGAGACATAATGTAATCCACTGATGTTTTAAGGCTGTCAGCTGCTGAGAATTTTTGTTTCCTGTTCACAGCAACAAAAGCACAACAAAACTCTAAGGACCAGCTTTTTAACGCGGACAGGCATTTGCAACATCAGCAAAGTTGAATCATCGGCCTGTCATTCCAAATTACCTCCTTTTAGTCTTAGGAACTGCATGTCCTCCTTGTCTGATGAAAATAAATGTTTTACACGGTCTTTTGAATTGGGATTGATTTTCTAAAATAGTTTTTTTATTGAACTCTGAAAAATATTCATCCAATGTCACCATGTCTGTAACTGTTATACAAAAGTATCCTTGAGGGTGGGAGCTGAAGGACTCAGATCTCAAGAGAAGTTTGACATGGGTGCTGAGCTCAATCCTTTGCATGACATGCTTGTTTGAGGTACATTGTCAAGTAAGCAAGACATATTCTGAAGCAGTTTAGCAAAGGATCAGAGTAAGACTAAGAACATAGTGGCGCTCCAGATTTTGTGGACTGCAACTCCCAGCATTCTTCACAATGGCTATACTGGCTGGAGCTGATGGGAGGTAAAGTCCAAAAGCATTTGGAGGGCTGGATTATAGCAAGAGCAACATGTGGCCCTCCAGAAGTTGGACTGCAACTCCTGTCTACTCTACTCAGACAGTCATTGGTTGAGGCAGGGTTTATTTTCTGCTGTCAGGACCCAATGGTGGCAAATCAACTCTTCCCCTAGCAAATAAAATATGGGGGGGAAAGTGGAATTCCGCCTCTAGTTTTGAGAATATGAGGTTAGAGCAAAATGGGAGGGCTGTGGATTATTAAAAATGCAAAGTGCTTATCGGAGTGGCACTTACACCAGTTTTATGATGTAGGGGTTCCTAGAGGATGTTGAAGATGCAACAGCAGTCTTAAGAGTCACATTCAGCCAATAGATTCTACTTTGCCCATCCATTGTTGAGATCAATGGGAGCTGCGGTCCAGCCACACCTGTTCTCTGCCCCCAGGTTATACATTTGTACTTGGACTGGAAGGAAGCATTCAGGTCTTATACTAACATTGAGATTTTCCATGTTGCATTTGTCTTTCTGAAAATCAAGGCACAGGCCAAATAACAGCAAAACTTCCTTTAAAACAAGCCATTGTGGCCAAAGCAAAGGCACATTTGCATTTTAAGGTTTCTGAGGGTGCAGTTTGAGGGGTACCGGGGATTGGGGGTCAGAGGAGGGTCTGTGAGACTCTGTGGCTGCATGTTAACCCATGGTACCCACTTTATCTATCTCATAGTTAGAGTGTTGGACTGGGACTTAGATCTAGTGCATACTGAACCATGAAAGTGACTGAGGCCATTTCTGCATGGTGTTGCAGTCCCATGGGATGGCAACAGTCTGCAGGTTGTGCTTTTACCAGACATTGTTGTAGTCCTGCTGCCATCCCATCCCCATGTGTTGTGATTGCATGATATTCATTTAACAGATTAAATCCATTAAGTACCCAGATCACGCAATGCTCTTTCATGCCATGCAGAAAGACAGGAGGTGTGATGGATGTATTTCCTTCCCCAGTGCAGCATGGGAAGGAGCCCAGCTGCGCTGTGGAAGGCAGACACATGTCTCTTGCACTCCCTTTCACAGGGAGCCAGTTGGGTGCAGAGGGGATCATTCCTGTCATGTTCCCTCCCCAGCAATGGCGCTGCCAGGATTGCAATGGGATGATGTAGGAGAGTATCATCATGCAGAAATGGTGTAACTTTGAGCCAGCCAGTGTCTATTTGTTTGTGTGTGTGTGTCACTCTAATCTATGTGACAGGACTCACAGGACAGTAAAAATGAGGACATATACACCTTGAGACAGTTTCAGAGAGACTGGGTGTGTTTCTTATAAGGTAAAACCTTCACCTTGGAGTTCCTTAGAGGAAACACAGAATGTAAAAGTAACAGATAAATAAAATGTTGAGACTCATGTCCTGTGTTGGCCATTTCTTGGATTGTTGTGGCATTACTGGCAACCAAAAGTAGCTTAGGCACTAAGATAAATCAATGTCCTTTCCTCTGCCCCACCACTTTCACAGGCATGGTTGGTGGCAGCACGGGAGAAGGCCTTCTTGCGGACTGGTCCCACAGTTTTGGAACTCCTTCCCTAGGGAAGTTAGGATGATACTTTCTTTGTTTTCCTTTCAGTGAAAAGTTAAGACTTTTCTTTTCCAGCAGGCTTATGGAAACTGATTTTAACAAAAATGGCTTTTAAGTACTATACTGTTTTTAATCTTCTACATTTTTAAAGTAAGATTTTAATTGGTTTAATTCTGTTGTTAATGTAAAATTCTTTTAATCTTGATTTTGTATGCTTTTTAATTGCACGTGCTTTATTGTATTCTGGATTTTCTTTCTTCCTTTTTTTTAAATAAGCTGTTTTGAATCCTGACCTGGGACAAAGGTGAGATATAAATAAAATGAAGGATGGATGGGAGGTATACATGGACACAAGCATGAAAGTGCAAAAAACACAAAGGTGCAGCAAAGGAGAAGGTAGGCTCCAAAGTTATAGTAAGCCACAACTTTACCTGGAATAAAGCTTAACAGAAAGGATAATGGATTCTACCATATAAAGGGAGGGCAGAGAACCCATATGCCAATTATGTTACGTTATTATTATCATTTTCATTCTTATTCTATTTATTTATATCCCACTTTTTCCTCCCAAAAGCAGCTCATACTTTGAAACAATATAACTTAAAAACGTATGAATACTACATATTAAAATAAAATTCAACTGCTAAAGAATTAAAACAACAGCTCAAAGGGGCTAAAAAGATAACAATTAAAATTAAAACAGTACAGCAACCCCCTGGTTGCTTTTTGTATCAAACTTTTTGTATCAAAAGCCTACCTGAATAAAAACAGTTTTAGCCTGCCACTGGAAGCACAACAAGGAAGGGGCCATTCTGGCCTCTCTGAAAAGAACAGTTTCAGAATCTAGAGGAAGCCACTGAGAAGACCCTCTCTCCCATCCCCACCGTGTTTGTGAAGGTGGTGGGACTGAGAGAAGGGCCTCTCCTGATGGCCCTTTCCGCACCTTGCCTTTTTCCAGCGCTGGGGTGCGGGGATCGCACGAGCAGCCTCCGGTGAGAGGCTCTCACGTCTCTGCTGCTTCAGCTCTGCATGAGCTGCCTGCTCACACGAGAGCCCTGCCTCTTTCTTCCGCAGTGCAGCCTGGGAGTATCTCAAGGAACAGGCATAGCTGGCACACAAGCTTTAAATGTGCAAAAGCACTCCTGACCACCACAGCACCCTAGGCCTCCAGGTTCAAAACTAAGTCCAAGGCCATTTCTGCACTAGGCTGTTATCACACTATTACTCCACTTTCAACATCCTATGGAATCCTGGGGTTTGCAGTTTAGGGAGGGGATGGGCCAGCAAACCCCAGGATTCCATAGTATGTTGAAAGTGGAAGCATAGTGCAATAACAGCCTAGTGCAGAAATGGCCCAAGAGTACAACCCAACTGTAAACTTTTGTCTTCAGGTGAATTGTAAACCCATCTAACCAGGCTGAATCCCTATTCCCTGATCTGCCCTCCTACTCATCAGGAACACCTTTCTCATATGTGATTTAAATTTCAATTTGTTTGTCCTCATCCAGTCTATTACTTATGACAGACAGTGGTTTAGGACCAGAACAGCCTCCTTGGATTGGAGAGGAAAGTAGTAGTAGAACTGAGCATCTTCCACACATTTAGGGTGACCTGCTTTCTCTCCCAACTTCAGTATCATACCACTTTAAGTTCTGTACTGGAGAAAGGAGGGATCAGTAGTACTAGTAGCAGCAGTAATAATAGTAGTAGATGATGATGATGATGTGACAAAGAAGCATATAAAGCTTGAGGTAGTTCCAGAGAGTCTCGGTGTGACCTCTACAGTGTAACAGAAAAAAAGAGAGCAGATGATGAAAAGAATCCAGTGTGAATAGGGGGGAAAAATAGCCACAGTGACATGAGGGGGGTAAACTTCTTGGCTACAAATGGGTGAGCAGCATGAGTCTAGAACAACATGCAAATAATATAATAAAGAAACAGGGAGTGGGGGAGGGTTGGCCTGAAGTGTGATCCAAAATGTCTGATCCTAAGCCCTATATAACACCCACTGAGATCTCATGAGACTCAGCCAGCATCACGAGAACTTGGGTGAGATTTCAGCCAGATTCCTAGCCATCACAAAACTCTCTTTCTTGACCAAAGCTGAGCAGACAGTTCACTGGTTTCACTGGTGCTTCATCAGCACAACTGTCCCCCCGACCCAATGACAGTTGGCAGTTTGGGGAAGGCACATTTCATAGGCACCGAAGCCAGCAGATGTATAACTGTGGAAAGAAAGTAACAAGGTACAGATTCAAGAATTCTCATACTGAATATGGGGCGGGGAGGAAAGAGAGAAAGAATGTAAATGATATGAAAGAAAAGTTGCATTGCACTGAATTTTAAAGAACTACTAATGAACACATTCTGATAATTATGCACTTTTTCTTTGTTTTCATCATCATAAAACCAACTGGGTTGCTCATTTGTTCAGCGCACATTTTCCAGTTTCCCACAACTATATCTGGAAATGCAGATGAAATGCTTATTATCTACTGTGTACTGAAATAATGCCACTGCCATAATGGAATAATCTGTTCTTCTTTCCACCAACATATTACAATATAAATTTAAATGCTGAGAGAGAAAGTTCTGATGCTCTGATGTGGAAAATCAACATAACTACAGTGAAAGAAGACAGCCATCAGGAGGCAAAGTTCCATAGTCCAAGTAAAAGAGTGCATGACTTAAAGTGTGACTGAAAGAAGATGGAAATGATGGGGCAGAGGAAATGCTGAGGTACTGAACAACATGGGGAAAAGAGAAAGAGATCTTATAATATATCCTAGAGTAGGGTTCTCAGCCTTACCATAGAATTTTTGATTTCTGTGTATGGTTGTGAAATCTGAAATCAGAAATCAGACAAAAAGAAACAAATATGAAATATTCTTAAACACGGTGCTGATGGAAGGATCTGTGGATATCATGGACTGCCAAAAAGTCAAATAAATGGACCTAAGACCAAATCAAGTTTGAACTCTCACTAGAAGCCAAAATGATGAAACTGAAGCTATGATGCTTTGAGTATATCATGAGAAGACATGACTCACTAGAAAAGACAATAATGTTTGGTAAAGTTGAAGGAAAGATGTCATGTCCTGGATAACTTGCACTCACAAATAGCATTCAGAGTTTGAACAGAAGTGTTTATTTGGAGCAAAACAAGCAACATAGCAACTTTTCTGAGAAGTTGTTGAGACCACCCCATATTGGATGGTTACAGGTTTTATCCCTTGTTATACAAATTTAGGCATGCATAGCAATGATTGGTGAAAGTCATAAATGTCACATCACTCTACCAGCACCACATTTTCCCAGACCCTTTCTGTTGTTTACGTATCTTCCATCCTAGGAGTGGGGACAAGATGCTATCTCCTTATCTTTGCTATGCCCATTCCCATAATACTTTCTCACTAGCTTCACATTCCTCCTTCTTATCTCTCCCCTCCTCACCAGATACAAAGTGACATCAAACACTAGAGTTGAGTTTGGAGCCCTCACTGGAGGGAAATGGGGCAAATTGTCCCCCATTCCACTTGGCTGTAACCTGCACAACTAATATAAATTAATAGAGGAGGTCCTTAGTTACCCAGGATCTGACTCTTGTTTCTCTGAATCCTCTTTCCTTCTCATTCAGTCACAAATGAAGGTATGTTATATTCTGTTCATGGTACATCAGCTCCAAACAACAAGTCTAAAGATCATCAGAGTGGTGGTAGCAGAGGAGGAGGAAAAGAGAAATGATGAATTCAAATATTGAGAATATGGAGAAAGGGGGCAGAAAATAAGGTCAATAAGATTTGTCATTTTCAGCCTAACAAAATTGATAGGGCAAGAGAGCATTTCATGTTAATTAAACAACAACAAGAACAACAAAACCCTCAATTTGGAGCAGATGTTGCTAAGCACTTTTTCATGCAGAGAATTATAATTATAACAACGTAAAATAGCTTTACTAAATGAGGTTGCAAAGGTTAAAATAAGTGCTGGATCAGCAAATGAAGCAAACAACCTAAGCTAACAATAGATCATGGAAATGAATTGCAGGACTGTGTAATCAGAGAAACCTAATAGAAATATCCATCAAAAGTCCTGACCAATATTTTATTTTGGCCAAGATTCAGTGGGCTTCGTGGAAGCAAAGAAAGAAAGAAAGAAAGAAAAAGAAAGAAAGAAAGAAAGAAAGAAAGAAAGAAAGAAAGAAAGAAAGAAAGAAAGAAAGAAAGCCAGCCAGCCTATAGGAAGAAGGCATGCCCCCTGACTGCTGTATACCCAAATATTTGTGGTCCCAAAATGGCCTGGAAACCTCCAGAGGCATGATTGGCCAGATAGGCCCATGGGAGCATGGTGGACCCTTCCAGCCACTTCCAGTTTTATGATGGGCCTTCCAGTTATGTTTGGCTTTGAAAAACTTTTTTTTTCAATCTATACCCAAAATAATGTAAATTGGCAAAAACTGTATTGTCACTCCAAATCCTTGCTAAAGTTCTATTTTTACAGCAACAAGTAAGCAGAACTCATTGTGCTAACATTTTATGGGTGTATCCAGACTGATTGAAAAGTCCCAGATTTTCTTTTGACTCTTTCTGATTGTATACTGGATTAAAATAAACCAATTTGAGGCGCTGGTACAAATAGTCTCTGATCATACTGGGAGCTAACAGAAAATATTCTGGGATAAACAAAACACATCTGGATCTCCAAAATAAAATCAGAAAGAACAGGAACAAAATCTGGGACATTTTAATCAGTCTAGACAGTCTAGACACAACCGTGTGTCTGTCATTATGGCAAAAATGTAACACCATCGATCACTGATAGTCAAAAAAGTAACATGTTACAAGTAATGGCATGTTACTTTCCAGCCCAGCTCACTTGTTGTTGTTCATGTTCATTTAAATAAGCAGAATATTCTTTTAAATGAAATGAGTGTAGTTTCTAAGGAACAAAAACTAATTCTAAGCACAGACAAAAATGACACAATGCTACTTTAATTACAAAACTTAATATTACACTCAGCAGGGAGCCAGTAAATGTTTGGCTTTCAAAAGTGCAAGTATAACACTTAAATATCTTGAAAATCTGAATGTTGCACATTTTCCCTTGGAAATAAATATTAGCTCTCTGAACTCTGTCTCTATCCCCAGGGTTCAGAAGCAAACAGGTCAAAAGGCCACATTTTAAAATAGCTTCTCGGAAAACAGGCACAGGAGGTCTAGAATGAGTTGCTGACCCATGTGTACACACATAATTTTACAGGACCCTTCTAGTATCTCTTCTTCTAGTCTGCCAAAGAGAAGGCAAGAAAGCAGATTTACCAGTACATTTCATAATATTTGGCCTCAGGAAAAATATTTTGCTTCAGGTTTTGGCACAAAACTAGTCAGAGAACATTTTCCAGAGGGATCTTCTCTTTTTCGTTGTAAGACCTATAGGCCAGAAGATGAATTGGAAGCAGTGTTGATTCTATATGATATCTAAAAATGGATTCTTTACTTTGCAGGTGTATTTGCTTCAGCAAACTTCTGCCATTTCCACATGGTGTTGCTGTCCTGCGATGGAAATGCATTGGCAGCGGTCCACACACTGTGCTTTTATATGACATCATTGCGGTCCCACTGCTGTGGCAGAGAAAAAGATAAAGACCTTCAGGTAGTTTAAAATAAACAGCTTTATTCTTACTGCGCAGGGCGGCAGTGGAGCTGCAAGTCCAAACTGCCCACCCTGAGTGACTGAAACACCTACTTTTTATACCTTCGGCTAACAACATCAGCAATCAATCACATTTCCAGCCTATCACTAGTGAGTACACAAATGAGTACATGAGAACAAAGGCTTTAGTTACAGACAGAATTCAGTATGATGTATTACAACTCTTAATGGACACAAATGTGCTAAGATTGACATGTTCTCCCCTCCTTAATATTTCCCACTACCTATGCCTAGCTTCAAGATAAGGCGGAGTGAAACACTGGCCCCACCTGGCACAATTTACAAGCTTGAATTTATGTGCCTTGACAAGATCACCTTTGTTTTGTTTAGCTATACAAAGATAAGGATGGCTCCAGTTAACTTATTTTCATGTATTTTCTAAAAGAACTTTTGAGTTTAACCCTTTCACCACCAACAACAACACATCCCTACCTGTCGGAATCACAGAATATTACATTAAAAGAAAGAAGCGGGCTGCACTGTGAAGGGAAGGTGTGTGTCATTCACACTCATTCCTGTAGGGAGCCAGCCAGGTGCAAAGGGGAGCATTCACATCGCACTCCCAACCCATTAAGAACACTGTTTGGATCACAACAGGAAAATGACAGGAACCAGTAAGGTGCAGAAATGGCCTTCCTTAGAGAATGAAGTATCCTTTTCCAGTCCATTCTTACTGACAGGCTACCATCTGCCCCCAGGATTTGGCCTATGGACCAGGCCTATATGAACATAGCTATGGCAACACACATAGCCATCTCTACAAATCCATGTCTATGAGAAGCTCCCTTTCTTCAAGGCAGCCCACAATATTTTTCTGCCCATGGTGGATCAGCAAAAGGTATCTCAAACTAGGAGGGTTATTTTGGCACATGAGATGCAAAATCCCACAGGCAGTTCTCTCCACCCTTAGCACTAAACAAACAAATAAACAAATGTCTTAATCAGTTAGACAACTGTTAATTTGTCATCCATTCATGGAACTCAGAACTGCTTGAGGCAGATTTCTTTCTCTGCAGAAAGAGCTCTGCTTCCTCAAACACACATACACGCATACACATATGTGCACTAATAATAGTCAAATAACTAACAATTCTCAGTCAGACACCTTGCTCTGCCTAACAGAAGCACTAGGCATGCTTCTTTCAAAGTGAGTTGGGAAGATTCAGCAGCTTCCTGTGAACTTCACAGAACAGACTGTGGATAAGGATGGTGCAAGACAATTTTATACCTGTGGAGAAAAATGATGCCATTATTAGTTGTTTTTACTGAGAATTAGGAACTGGAACTGGAAATGTAAACGTAAAAGCTCAATTTCCCACAATAAGGGGTAACTGAACTTATTGGCAAAGAACCTATAGAATTCCATGGGCAAACAGTGGCCTATGAGCCACATGTAGCTTGTGGACCCCATTTCTGTGGTCCCTGAGACCCTCCAGCACCCAAGTCAATACCCAACTTTAAAAATGGCACAATTTGGGGCAATTTTTGCCCTGAAACCACGAAGAAATTCCCTCAACAGATGAAAATGCACTGTCACTTCCAAATTCATATTTATTAATTTTAATACAAACTAATCTACAACAATAGAAAGGAGAAAAAACTGTACATAAACAACATACATGCATAACTTAAAGTAAGCTAAACTAAATTAAACTGAACTAAAATTAAGACAAAATATTAAAACACAATCCTAAAACACTGATCTATTATGATGAAGACAAGCTAGCTACATTAACTAAAACACAAGAGAATTCCAACTCCCCTCCACAAACTGTAGTGAAAAAGGAAAACTGATTAATAGAAAGTGTTTTCTTCTACCATGACAGATCTAACTAAATTCAACTTACTGGTATTACTAATCACCATAATAACAGATTGTTACATCATTGGATTTCTTACTGTTCAAAAAACTGATATAGATACAACATCATTTTCTATTTCTATCCATCCCCTCCTAACAAGAGAGATGACCACTCTGTGCCTTCATTGCTGTGTTCTATCACATAGCCATGCAGTGTTACCACTGAACGCACAAGGGGCAACCTAGAAAAGCCAAAGGCCCTACCTTTTGGAAAAACAGAAGATACAGAGGCATCATGAAAAAGCAGGAGACGGTTAGTAATGTAATTCCTTATTTTGTTGTTATTGTTGTGTTGCCTTTGAGTCATTTCCAACTTACGGTGGCCCTAAGGTAAAATTATCACAGGGTTTTCTGTGAGATGTACCCAAGGTCAAGCAGTGGGTTTCCACTACAACTCTGGTCGCCAGGGTTGTAGTCTAATGCTCAAACTACTGTACCATGCTGCCTCCCAGGGATAACAAGAAAGTTTGTGAGGTTTCCTGTCTCATGTTAGCAAAGTAACATGCCTGACTTTGGATCTTGCTCTGGGTTGAGTGGATAGGCACCACTTGCTGCTCTGGCTAAGAAAGCAAAATGTTTTGAACTGGCCCCACCAGAGCTGCAGACTTGTTTTCATATTAATAATTATAATGATCATAACACCATTTAGTAAAAGATTTATATGATCTGAAGAGAAACCAGAGTATAGGGAACTAGGTATGTTTAGCCTGACAAAAAGAAGGTTAAGAGGGGACACAATAGCCATGTTTAAATATTTGAAGGATGACATGTTGAAGATGGAACAAGCTTGTTTTCTGCTGTTCCAGAAACTAAGACACAGAGAAATGGATTCAAACTAGAGGAAAAGACATTTCACCTAAACATCAGGAAGAACTTTCTGACAGTCAGAGCCATTCGACATTGAAATACACTGCCTAGGAGTGTGGTGGAGTCTCCTTCTTTGGAGGTTTTTAAGTAGGGGCTGGATGGCCTTTTGCTGGGGGTGCTTTGGGTATTTGTTCCTGCATGGCAGGGGGTTGGACTCGATGGCCATTGTGGTCTCTTCCGTGTTTCTATGATTCTATCAATACATGGGTAACTTCCAGTTTTCGGCTAGAAGACCCCAACACAGCTAACAAGACATATTAAAAACTGTATAAAATCATATAGAACATACCTCACTGTGAAATAGAAACACTACACGCAGACCATCAGTACTAAACGCTGACACTATTGGTTAGAGCTGTAGAAGCATGAAGAGCTTTACTCAGTTTCCTCTGAAATAAATATGAGCAACACTTCTGAACCCTGATGCTGGATAGAAACAAAAGGATGTTGATAAGATGCCACTCCACATAATACCACCATGACTCATACTGCAGATGGTGATATTTATGAAGTTCATTCCTAGATCAGTTCCAAGGACATTTGTCCAGCTTCTCCTGAAATTTAGAAAGTTATCCATGGAAGCCAGTTGCCTGTTCCTGAAGAAATTCAATTCAACACACCCAACACCAATTCCAAAACATTAAATAGAAAGGAAAGGAAGTGGGGTTTTTTCCTCTAAAAACAAATCTTCTACCTTTTGCATGAGAATATCTCTGAATACTACATAACATTACTATATTATCAACATTGCATAGCACTTCAGTTAACTGAGAACTATACTGAGATACCTGTCATGTCTTAGAAGATAGACACGAGATTAGAATATAAAGAGCTGACTAAATTCCCCCAGTGACTCTCGCCTTAATATTCCTACTGCTGCTAATAATACAGTAATTCAGACCCCCAAATACATATACCCAGAGACTTCAAAAATCAATAAAACCAGACCAAATACTAATGAAACTTTAAAACAAATAACATACTACAAAAACACTGTTTAAGAGTAAAATCAGAAGCTTTCTGAAATGGCAAAGAGTATGTAGCCCTTCAAAAGAAAAACACATTTGCAATTAGTTTTTAAGTTGATTTGGCTGGTTTTCAGGTTTTAGAGGGTTCCCAGAGGCTCTTTAGGATCCACCAACTGTGACTGCCTACAAATGGTCTATTGGATTAGATTGCAGTATTATTCTCACCTGTTTCTTTTATAATATTTTAGTATTTCTCCCCACAGGAAACTTAGGCCCTTTTCACACGCGGGCAGAGAAACGGGGAAGCCATGCTAAAACAGGGTTTACCTTACTCGGTCGCGGCATGGAGCAGCGCGAGTTCGCTGCTCCACACTCGTTGGGTGTTCCGCAGTGTCCGCAGCGTCGGGCAGTGCCCAAAATGGCGGCTTTCGACTGGCAGAGGCTCTCCGCCAATCGGAGAAGCTTGCCAGCCAGAAGCCCACCCCCCGGCCGGTCTGCAGGCATGTACTTGCATGCACCTGCAAATCCACATGGGCGCTGCAATGGGGCTGGACGGGGCTGCACGCCCCACGCTTTTTAAAAACCACTTGAAAAGTGGTTTTCAAAAAGCACATGGCGCCGGCACTTCCAGTCGCCCCTGCGTGGATTGGGGTGTGGAACTACAAAAAAGTAGTCCGCCCCAATCCACGTTATGGTGTAGACAACCTCCGTCAGAGGTCGCTCTACACCATTTTTTTAACCCCGTGTGAAAAGAACCTTAGTTTACTTTTAAAGACTTGTACCTGCATTTGTTCACATTTATCTTGCCTTGTCTTCCACAATATACAAATTTAGGTCATAAACACCGCCACACAGGAACTCAGCTTTTTTGTTTATTTACCAAGATGCAAATATATTAATTATTTTGATGGGAACGGGCATGAAATACAGAGTGAAGGTAGTGTCATTCCCTGGTTGTCCTCTTGTAAAATGCATAATCCAACAATAATACAGGAGGTGAATTTTTTTTATTACCAAATATGTGAAACATAAACAATCCAAATGATATTTCTCGTAACCAGTATTTTTTTAAATAATTTTATTCAAATTTCAACAAATGAAACAAACAATTATCTCTGAAATGTTTACATGCAATGTTTTCCCTTTTTTCTTTCCTTTCTGGATTACAATTATTAATATTCCCTCTATTAATTATATCACGTATCACAATAAGATGTTAATAATCTATCATTTGTTAGTTCCTGCTATATATCTCTACTTTACTTGTTACATGATATTTCATTGACTATTAACATGAAAAATGTATTACCCTCTGTCTACCCCCAACCCAAATCTGTAACAATCTTCCACTCTTTGTTAATGTCTTCATCTGATTTCCCTTTCAGTCTTTGTGTAAGTATATCCGTATTTCTATTTTCCATGAAAGTTGTCCACCACTATTCAGTTGTGGGTGTAGTTTCATTTTTCCAAAGTCGTGCATATTCAATACGGGCCGTCGTCACCATGTACAATATTATTCTCCAATATCTCTTAACTGATGTTCCATCTAGTATATGTGTCATATTTAACAACTAGAATTCAGGTGTCATCCCGAATTGAATCTTCAAAATTGAACTTATTTTCTTATGTATTTCTTTCCAATATTTTTGTGCTCTGGGACATGACCACCACATATGAAATAGTGTACCAGAGTTCTCTTGACATTTCCAACACTGACCTTGTAAATTGTCTTTAATTTTTCTGGTGTCATGTACTGTCTATGAAATAGTTTATAGTAGTTTTCTTTTAAGTTTTGGGCAGCAGTAAATTTCTGTGTACATTGCCAACTCTGTTCCCACCATTCTAACTGTACTGGGTGTCCAACATTTTGTGCCCATTGTATCATTACTGCTTTAACTGTCTCCTCCTCACATTCTTGGTGTAAAATTTCTTTATACAGATGTGCTAATAGATGTGGTGGATTTTCTCTTAACATTCGCAGTAAGTGAATTTGTTCCTTTTGTTGTATTCCATAAGTTTGTACATCCATCTGAAATCTTTCCTTTAGCTGTCTATAGGGAAACCAGCTTAATTTTATTCCTTCATTTTCCAATTTCTCTCTTGATTTCATCTTCACACCGGAGTCTTCTGTTGTGTCTGTAACCAGTATTTTTACATTCCTTCTTCATGTATCTTGAACCAGAAACAGACTGGCTTTTGACCCTTGGTGAATAAGCACTTTTCATTTCAGCTGCCTCTCAGCCATTCTCACGCTTGTATGAAATTGTAATTAATGGAATGAGATCCCTTGTGAAGGAACAAATGGTGGTTGAGACCTTTTATTCTAAATTAAATGGCAGTATATGAGCAAAGACTAATATAAATTTGTTGACCCATTATAGATTCCCAAAAAGAAGAAAATCAGTCTTATTTCTGTCCTGTTAGATTACTGTGCAACACTATGGTGAGCAATTGATGTACAGTAAGTATAAAGAAAACAAATTCTGGTGCCATCTGTTGGTGAAGGTAGTGAACTAAATCACTGATGTATGCATGTGCCACATGATTAGATTTTTTTTTTTTAAAGAGGGAAAAAAGACTTATTGCACTAGAACAAAGACTAGAAGATATTTTATGCATTGCTACCTATCTAGAAGTTATCTGAAATCTTTCTGAAACCTATGGAGGCATTATCCTTTTGAAAGTTCATTCTCACACAACCCAGCAAAAATGCAGTTTACAAAGCACTGTTCAGCATATCTCTCCTGATTTGATTTTATTTATTTAATAATAACATTTGTATCCTACTCTTCCTCCAGTGAGTTCATGGTGTAACATTTTTTTCTCTTACCTGCTGTAGTCTCACAACAGCCTTGTCAAGCCGGCCAGGCTGAGGGAGCAAATGACTGGCTCAAGGTTACCTAGTACAGTAGCCCCTACACATTCGCAAGGGTTTGGGGCACAGAACCCTCATGAAAGTGGAAAAAAACACAAGCAACTCCTCTCTTCCGCAATTCCAAATTCACCAAAGCTCCATCTTCCCATTCCTTTGCCTCTGGTCCCAGCATTCCCGGGGTGGGGAAGAAAAAAGAAAAGGAAAGGGCTTACTGATACTTTCCCCTCAGAAGGAGAAGCACAGAGTTCTTGCTTTCTAGTTACTTCCAGTAGCCATCTTGAAAAAGGAGGGGTAGGAGCAAAGAGAGCACCTGACTAATCAGCAGTAGAATGTGCAGTCACAGGGCAGAGTGGATATGCCTCCAACAGTGGGGGGAGGCTTTGCTCACCCAAAAGGGGGGAAAAGTCCATTTTAAACACAAGCCTCACAAGCCTGGGGTGAAGGATGCAAAGGAATGGAAGTGGGAAAATGGGGCGGGGGGGGAGAAGGAAAGCACATGCCTCACAAATGAATTTTCAAAGGTCAAACCTGTGAATGTGGAGGGAAGACTGTAAATTTCACATTTCATTGGGGACTTGAATGTTCAAGATATGGTCCAAAATTCACATCACTACACAGCCCAGGATTGAGACCTTTGGCATTAAAACCATAGAGGAGCTACAATGTCACCAAATTTTTTTATAAATTTTTATTTTATTAAATACAAACATAACAAAGAAACTAACATAATATACACATAACTGGAATGAAAATTAACAATTCAAACAGTATAAACAATATTAATATACGATACATTATGCACAATACATGACACAACATAACTGTCAAGGTCAGAGAAGGTGAGAAGGGAGTGCGAGAGCCAGCAAAGTCCAGCCGGGAGGAGACAAGCAAGCACTTTACACAAGGGAGTTCATTTACCAGAGCATCAAGCGAAAGCCATAGTCAGAGTTCCAAAAGCCAAGGGTCAAGAGATCAATTCAAGGTAGCAGGAACAGGGCGCTGGGAGCAAGGAACAGGCAAGAGGAGGGCTTGAAAGAAGCTTGCCACAAGCAAAGGAGAGCTTCCAGGCAGGCAGTTATATAGCCCAAGACACAGGTGTGGATAACACAGCACAACATAACATGAGTAAAAATAATTTTAAAAGTTGGTTCCCACTCCATGGCAAACAGCCCATATTAATTAAACAATTACATCTAAGTATTAAATCTTTTCTTTTATACCATAACTATTGATTGTTACTAATCTTTTATCATTTATCAGTGTAACTTTCATCTCCTTACTTATTATCTACTTAATTAATTGTCTAAGTTAAAGCTTTATTAGCCTATTCTATATTCTATATTAATTAATATAATATTATTATATTCAACAGAATAGTAATACAGCTAATCAATGATCAAGAAAATAGTAGTAAACATCAAGAATTAATAATAACCATCCATATAAAAGTAGAAAATGACATTTTAAAGCAACAGAATACATCTTTTAATTCTACTTTAACACTTCTCATGTAGAATTATCATTTCATTTTTCTTTAAGAGCTCAATCAACTATTTCGATTCAGACACAAGTTCATTTTGTGATCTGCCTTTTAGCCTGTAAGATTGTAAGATTGTCCATTTTTCACAATTCCCATCAGTCTCCATAACCACTAATCCATTGTTGGTAAATCCATTTTTCCCAGTACTTTGCATATACAAGTCTTGCTGCTAACAGTATATGTTGGACCAATTTATGTTGTTTCTTATCCACAGTTGTATCTTCTTCCCAGATTCTTAATAAATATAGTTCAGGTTTTCTAGGTATTTGAGACTTCAGTATCTTTTGCATCATATTTTGAATCTTCATCCAAAACTCTTTAGCTTTATCACATGTCTAGCACATATGATACAAGGACCCAACACGATCCTGCCATTTCCAACATTTGTTTTTGTCTCTTTGCTAATTTCTCTGGAGTGACGTACCAATGAGACATTATCTTATAGTAATTTTCTTTTAGATCATAATATAATATATTTTTATATCCTTTCTCCATAACTTTCCCAATTGGTACATATGTATATTATATCCAAAATTCTTTGCCCAGCTATTCACATATTCCTTTATTTGTTCTTCTTCCATCTCTAGTTTCAGCAGAACTTTATACATCTTAGCAATCAAATGATCATCATAGAATCATAGAATCATAGAAATGTAGAGTTGGAAGAGACCCCAGGGGCCATCCAGTCCAACCCTCTGCCATGTAGGAACACCCTCAAAGCACTCCCGACCGATGACCATCAAGTCTCTGCTTAAAAACCTCCAAGGAAGGAGACTCCACTACACTCCCAGGCAGCAGATTCCACTGCCGGACAGCCCTGACTGTCAGGAAGTTCTTCCTGAGGTTCAGGTGGAATCTCCTTTTCTGCAGCTTGAATCCATTGCTCCTTGTCCTGGTCTCTCGAACAGCAGAAAACAAGCCCTCTACATGGCATCCCATGTAGTCTAAACATAATAGTACTTTCAGGTCAGATTTAGTCTCCTCAAATTATTTAGCCTTCTTATTTTCTTTGAATCTTATATATAACTAGCGTATATACCCAGCGTTGCCCAGGATTTTATTTTCTCATAGGTAATACTTGTTAGAAAGATTTGAGATCCTGTGTCTCTAATTCCCCAAACTCTTGTTCAGTAGCTGTGATTTTTCCCATATTCCCCAATCCAATCTGTATTCAGAGTTATTAACATACAAAAGTTGAGTTCCTGAGGGAATACAGTGGCCTCCTCCTTGCTGCTAGGCTGTATCTCCATAGCAACCAGCCTATTCAAGACAGACGCAGTTGACTGAGGCCCAAGAGATCTCTGCCTGAGAATTCTAAAGGCCCCTCCCTAAACTGCCAACCCCAGGATCCCATAGAATCTTCTTAGGCAGCCAATCATATGAGGTCTTTGGCTGACACAGACCAACAAACTTTGACTTTTATATATTAGATTGTCTATATGAGAGCCATTGCAAATTAATTTATTTATATTATTTATTACATTTCTATGCCACTTGTCTCCCAGAGTTGTTGCAACAACTTCACATTATAATCTTGGTATTTTTTTCTCTCTAATAAGTTATAGTATATCAACCATTTTTCGTCAGTTCTCATTTCTGTTCCATAAAAGATCTCTTGCAGAGAGATCCCCATTGAAGTTTCTGAACATAATCTCAATTTATATTTGTTCCAAATCTTCAGCAAGGCACATCTAATGCAATGATTATTGAACACAACATTAACTATAACTTTATCATACCATAATATACATGCCAGTCAAATCTTAGATCATGGCCTTCTAAGTTCAAAAGTTTGTTGCCTTTCAGCACAATCCATTTGTTTAAATCCATCTTATACAAGAGACAGTAAAGTACATCTTCAAATTTGGCAAACCAAGGCCATCTCATTCTACTGTATCTCACATAACTTTTCATCTCACTCTGGGTTTTTTACCTCCCCAGATGAATTTTGACAAGTCCTTTTGCCATTGTTTACAAGGTGTTTCTTAGTCAAAACTAAAATCATTTGAGAGAAAAATCGTTCTTGGAAGGACATTCATCTTTATTATTGACATTCTTCCTAGAAAAGATAAATTCAATTTTTGCGATTTATCCAAATCTTTCTCAATCTCTTTCCATGTCTTTACATAATTATTTTCATATAATGAACTAGATTTCCTAGTTAAGTAGATAGCTAAATATTTCACTTTCTTTTCAACTTTAAAGCCTGTTTTTAAGTGCAATTCATTCATTTCTAAAAAGTTCATATTCTTGTTCAAACTCTTAGACTTATTCTTATTTATCTTCAGACCAGCTAGTAGTCCAAACTCCTTTAATTTCTCTCGCAATTTCTGTATCGATTCCAATGGTTTTTCCAACATAATCACCAAGTCATCAGCAAAAACTCTCAATTTAAATTCTGCTTTCCTCATCTTAATTCCTGTTATATCAGCATCTTGTTTAATTCCATGATTCAATACTTCCTTTGCTAAGATGAATAACAAGGAGGATAGTAGACATCCTTGTCATGTCCCGTTAGAAATTTCAAACACTTTCGTTATATCTCCATTAACTATAGTTTTTGCTGACTAAGTTGTGTATAGTGATTTAATCCACATCAAAAATGTTGACCAAAATTCCTGCATTCAATAACTTTGAAAAGAGTTTGCCAGTTCAAATTATCAAAGGCTTTTTCTGTATCAAAAAAATTTAGAGCACCTTGCTTTTCATTGTGGCATTCAAAAATATTCTATCACATCCAGTACAATTGTAATATCGTCTTTCATTTGTCTTCCAGGTAAAAATTCACATTGGTCTTCATAAATATACTTCTTTAACAGGTAGTTTCTTCATTGTTTCTGCCAAGATTAAAGCAGAAGTTTTATAATCATTGTTCAACAAAGAGATTGGTCTAAAATTCTTTGGTAAAGTCAAGTCTTGTCTTTACTTTTGGATCAATCCTATATTAGCTTCCTTCCATGAATTAGGGATTAATCCTGTTTCTATCACATCATTCATTATCCTTTGCAAAGGAGATAGCAGCTTCTCCTGTAAAACTTCATAACAAGGGATTCCAAATCTATCTGGATCTGGAATCTTTCCAGACTTCAATTTTTGGATGGTTTCCACTATCTAAGATGTTGTAATCTTTCAATTGATCTATTCTTTCTCTTTATTTGTCAATTTCAGTAATGTTCCCAAATCTGATGCACTGGTGTATGTATATGTAATAGCTATAGCTTGAAAAGTTACAGCTCTTTTGACTTCCCAGTGTAGGTCAATGGAAGACTTTAAATTTTGGTTTTCTGAATCTCAGTTCAGATAATGGATCACATAAAGATTTCCATCCCTGCCTTAAGCACATTATTTCCAAGCTCTGGGGGGAAATGGATCAAGGGATATAAATGTTGCATAGGCTAAAAGAACAGGTAATGCATCTTTTTTTTAAGTAACTAATAGATGTGAATCCTTCATTTATGCAGTCCAGAAATCTTGCATTGCTTTTTTTTTTTTTAAACTGTCTGAGAGCAAAAAGATACAGATTGTGGGCTGCCCAAACCGTAAACCAAAGACCAAAAAAGTGAATATGAACCTGAAATGTCCACCGCTCATCAAGATCCAAGAGTCCAGCCATTTCAAGAAGACCAGAAATAATCAGAGAATTATGGCAGCTTTCATTTCAGTGACTCCTACATAAAAGAAAATTACAACAGCTTTCTTTGGACATGCAGGGGGTTGTAAATATCATAGCAACTGGACAGATAATGATAGCAAAATATCTCCTTTACATGACATCCTTATTGATTTTTTTTCTATAGAGAAAATATTTGTCTGGGTCAATTGCTGAGATGTTGGGTACAGTTTTAACATTCTCTCATACAGATGTATCAATTACCATTTGTATTCTGTCGTCATAGCAATCAGCAGTCAAAAGAAGAAACTGTATGTACAAATGGCAACAAATAAAAAATGGGGTTTGATTTTTGTCATGGCTTCAGGTGTGCTACCAAAGAAACTACATTATCATAGTCCATTCCTTTTTTGTAGTGTGAAACTCTGCCCCACATACCCTACCTTTCAACTGTTTCAGTTTGTCAGGAACAGTCCAAGTTAATCCTCAGGCTTCCCACTTTTTCAGTCACTTTTAAAATGTCTCTGTTTCTCTCTCCTCCTCCCATTCTCCCCCTTTGCCCATGGCTTATTATCATTGCCAAACACCAAGTTCAAAGTGCAAAAATACTTTCCATTCAGTTAATTCAGCAGTGCAAAAAGGAGAGCAGAAGTAGAATTGTGCCTCTTTCGGTAGACTCTGGCAACAGCAAACTGCTGCAGCCCCTTTTAGTTTGTCTTTTCCTCCTCATTAGTAACTTCTACCATCTTGACCATGTTTTGATGTTGCTCATCCACATGTGTCCTGGTTTTCATCTCTGAAATGCTGCAGAGTATGACATTCACACACAGAGAGACAGAAACACAAATGTTTCAATATTCGGCAATGTATTAGCTAGAAATGTCTAGAGGAAACACTATTAGTTTAAATATGAGGTAGGACCCTCAGACCTCTCACTGGCTTGGAAGTACATGGGGCTACACCAGTCAAAGTTACGTGGAGACATTACACCTGTTTAATGATCCTTCAGTGGAATGTCACATGTTGCTGCTACATTCTTTATTGACAGCTTAATAAAACCTTGATGAATCAGAGATTAGATTTATTTCCCAAGTCTAAGCCCATTTCATGTAACTAATGAACTAATTAATGCTGGAGTCAGTACCAGGCAGACTCCGATACAGAAAAACCCCAACTGTCAAATGTCCAACATGTAACCTGAGGGAATTAACCTAAGGGTGACAGGGTTTCCAATGAAACCATTAAAGCAGTTCAATTAAAGCCTGCAATATGTGAAATACCTCCAAAATTATCTATGGTCCAAAACAAATTTTGCTTTCTTTAAAAAAAACACACACACTACTGCGGATAGCCTCCACATCCGTGTGCCAGCAACTGACAGTCAAAGCCCAGTTCTTATGCAGGAGTGAGGTGAACAGTCCTTTCCTCAACTTTTCTTTCGCTCGCTATGTGCAAGAAACTGAAACCCAAAGATTAAAACCCACCAGCTGCTTGAATAAAGAGGGGAATTGCCAGAATTAAAAAAAAAAAAATTCCTGAGAACAACCTCCTGTAATCCAAATTCTGAAGCAAATTATAAGGAGACATGGCCAATTGTTCCTGAAAGCCTCCTCAAATTATGGCACTGGATGACAATTGTCCTATCATTTTATTCCTCCGTCTCTGATCTACTACATTTTACTGGATTTAGGCTACAATGCTATAAACCGCTGTCTTGGGAGTAAACTCATGGCTATTGGCTATTCCCGCATGGTGTTGCTGTCACACAATGGGGACGTGTTGGCAGCATTCCCAAGTCATGATTTTGCATGACCAGCTTCACAACTAGTTTCATCTTGCTGAGCCAAAATCAAATCAATGTAAGTCAATATGTGAGACCATTTATCATTTTTGTACGGTGTTTAAAGGCAGGGATCAGCTTTGCCTTGTGTAAAAGCCTTCTTTGATGAGCATCTTGTTTAGTTTATCATTCCAAGCTCTTGCAGCTCGTTTTAGATCATAAATACTTATCTGAAGTGTGCAAACAAATAACTTGTTTCCTGTTTTTTCAGACCCAGGAGGTGGTTCCATGTCAAATACTTTCTTGATTTCCCCATGTAAGAAGACCATCTTGACATCTAAATGTTCAATGTACATTTTTCTGGATGTTGCCCCACTTAAGTGTGTCTTTATTGTGACTTCCTCACTACAGGGCCAAGAGTTTCATTATAATCCTCATCATATTTCTTTGAATAGCCCTTGGCTACTAATCTGACTTTGTATCTTTGGATCTCCCTTTCTGCACTTTGTTTGACTTGGAAGACCCCTTTGCCTCCTACAGCCTTCTTACCTATTGGCAGCTTCATGAATGTCCAGATTTGATTTTTGTGAAGAAAATCTATTTCCTCTTGTCAGCTTGCTTCTGCTGCAGTCAGTCTTTCAACTTCTTCCCAAGTGCAAGGTCTGTATGTTGCCACTGTCCTTGCAAGGTAGGATAGGCTCTGAGGTGGCATTCCTTTGTTTGATCAGGATGAACATCTGAATTCTGGTCCTGGAGCTTCATCTGCTTCTATGGTGACTTCCAGCTCCAAACTCTTCCTGTTTGCTCTTCCAGCACTTCCAACATTTCCTTCTGAATAGCCATGTACAGAATTGTGGTACTAGTTCCAGGCTACAGGTTTAAGCAAACATCTACTGCACATTTTTGTCATGAGACATTTTAAAGTTGCAGACATCACACCAACAACCATTCCCATCTCACTTTGCTTCATTTCCTTCATTGACCTTTATTTCCTTTCTAGACCAATTAAATCTGGAAATCACTTCATTCTCTGGTTGCTCCCTATCCATTTATCTCTCTGTCTCTCTTCCTGTCCATCCATCTTTTCACTTATATTGTCCTTTTGTCATTCTTGCTCTGAAAATTCTTTCTTCATAGGCCCTTTCCGCAACTCACCTATTTTCAGCTCTGGGGTGTGGTGCTCATAAGAGCAGCCTCCGGAGAGAGGCTCTCGCTTCCCTGCTTCTTCAGCTCCGCACGAGCTTCCTGCTCATGCGAGAGCCCTGCCTCTTCCTTTCGCAGTGCAGCCTGGGACCTTCCCAGGCTGCACTGGACAGGAAGCATGACCGGCCCAGCTCCAGAGGCTCCGCACGCAAGGTAAGTGCGTGCGGGGCCCCAGAGCAATGCGTGACCATGCAGCATTTTCGGCTTAAAGCCGAAAATGAAAAAATGCATGAGAGGACCCTGCCGGGCCCTGGAGTGTCGCGCAAATGTGAGTACATCGTGTGGACCGCTCCTCACATGTGCACAACGCTCAAGGGGCCCTTTCACATCTAAAATGTCATGTGAAAAGGGCCATAGTTGAGCCTTGGTTTCCTTTCTGTTTCACACCTCCATCCTTCCTTTCTGCTTATTATTATTTCTCATTTCACACTTATAAAATGCCAAACTTTTCTAGGTGCTGTACTAGATTTTCTTCTAGGATAAAAGGCTAGTCCACACATCCCTGAAACAATGATATCCCCCCCCCATTGGATGCAGCTTTCCTTAGGAATTCTATGACCCTAGGCAGCTGAGCAGGCTGTAATTCTAATTCCAAGGAGAATTAATAAACTCCTATCTTCTTCTCTCAATATTTGAGCATGTGGTGATGCTGCTGGAGCCTAACATTTGTTGCTTCCAGCAGTTTACAAAAAGTGCAAATGTTTACTGTCATATGCAGTGATTTAAAATGCAAATCCCTTTAGTACAACATTGGAAGCTATGCATCTATCTAATCCACCGCACACTATGTTGAAACTTTGCCCCAGTGTGCAAAATAAGCTAGTAAGTGGTTGCTGTCTTAGACATTCAATTAATATTCTGTTTTCACCCTGATGTTCCCAAAGATATGAATTATTTCAAACTGATTTGTGTAGCCAAAAGGATGAGGAATGGCAACAGCCGCTAGGAATTTACAGGTTGCTATAACAGATGTGATATACAACAGCAGCAGCACCATGATTTTCTGGATTATGTCTTAACAAGTGTTTTTACTAGAAAATGTTGGTTTCCTTTTCCCATTTTAACAGTTCAACAAAATCTGGGTGGTAGGGTAGTTATGAATCCAAAGATTCATTCAGTCCCAGCATTCAGGACTGGATCCATTTCTCACCTAGAACGGCAGTGGGTCCATCAAAATAAACTCAGCTTAATTTAATTCAGGCTAGCATGTTCCATTGCTTTTCTCTAAGTAACACAGAATAAGTCTGGATCTAACCCCCTGCTTCGAACAGTCACCAGCTGGATGTCCTCAAAATGTGAAAGTGTGACATATTTTAGTGACTTATTTCTCTCTATTTGTATGTTTTTAGCAAATGGTGTTCAAAGGTATGTGGGCTGCAAATGTGGAAAGTTCCATTTAGCTGTCATAGCTAATATAGATAGATTACTTTATAAATATCTCAGGTAGTATTATTTTGCCACCTGAGTAAAGAAAACATCCCTAATCACACTAGGCTAAAGACTATATGGGAATCCTTTGCTGAACCATATTTGAGGCTCTTTCTGCACAACGACTGCATCCCAGCATGGAGACAGAGAGAAGCGGGACTGCAATGCCTCTTCTGTATGATGTTGTTCTGGTCCCACCCTTCTCCCATCACCAGCCAGCACTATTGTGGGGTAAATCATTGACAGAGTTTCTCCATCAATAAGCCCCTATCATCCAATGTTCCTATCCTTCCCAGCCACAAAGAAGGGCTGGAACTGCAATGGAGGTACTTCCTGGCCCAGCACAGTATGGGAAAGAGCCTGGCTGTGCTGCAGAAGAAAGAGTCATATCTCTCACACTCACTTCCACAGGGAACCAGTTGGGTACAGAGGGGGGCATTCCCACTGCACTCTCTTCCTGCCAAAGGCACTGCCAGTTCACAACCAGAGGATGAAGGCATTAGATAAGGTGCAGAAATGGTCCTAGAGTGCCACACTACCAGTTGGCATACCATAATATGGTGGAAAGAAGACTACTTGAGGATGTGGGATACCTATAGCAAAATTTCTGCTCAGCCATAGAACCCTAATGGACAATAAAGGTGAGCAAGTTCCTTTATTTCAGCCTAACCTACTAGTTGGGGTACAGATGTGTATGCATGTTTCTATACAAACATTCCCTCTCTGTGTGTCATGCACACATGACCACATTTTGTGGTTGCAAGGGTTGAAGTATTCCTGTCAGGAATCTAAGCTAGCTTCCTTCTTTTTCTTTTATTCCCCTTCATCTTACTGAAAAAGGGCTCTGAGAATCAAAATCCTGTGTGTACCCAATGGCTAGTCCCCTTCTTTTTCCTTTGCATGAATGCAGGGGGACATTTTGAGGCAACTGTCTAAACAGAAACACAAAGATATGGTGTGGGGGACCAACTACCAGGTAAAGTGCTACAGCTTTACCATTGTGACCTCTTGGCATTTATTTCAATTTTTTTTCAAAGCCACTTGTTTTGCTCGTTGTGTGAGTGTCACATCATCAGTGCCAGTGTTTGAATAACCATAGTTCTTCCATTCTATAGAAATGTTTTTAAAATGGTCTCAAACAGCAGTGCTTCCCAACTTGAAAGCAAAAAAAAGATAGAAAACAGAGAGGAAAAATACAGCCTTTGTCAATACCTGTGAACACTATGTTGAATTACAGGCAAGATGTTCCTCATAAAGCATTAGACACAGTTAACTGTCTACCAGAATCTTGAGTAACTGGAAAAAAGGGGACTCAGGAATTCTGATGAGATTCATTGAATTTACAAGATATGGTAAAGTTAATCCTAGTCTATTTTCTCCCCCATCCAGGAATAAATCTTCAGTTTCCCAGTTTTGTTTTGCATGTGTGCAACACATCTTTCTTCTCTGCAGGAAAAAAGAAAAACCTACATGTAGGCACAACATCATCAAACTGCCAGTTATTCCCGACAGACAAGGCTTTGTTGTAATGCTTCTCAGACCAACAGAGTTACTTTGGAGTAAATGGATCACAGGCTATAATGAAAATGTCAGAAAATGCATGTGGCTGCCCTTAAAGAAGGTAAGTGTCTCTTTCAGCAGAAGAGCAGAGAAGGGACACAAGGGTGCCATTTTAAGCCCTTCCAGCCAACATCGCAGACTGCACTTCTAAAACTTCTACAAATATTAAAGGAATTTTTAAAAGTTCCTTTCCCACATCTGCCCAAAAGCTCCATCATCATTGTTTTGCTTCCAGTTATCATCCAATCATTCTTTTAAGCATCAAGTTGTTTTAATGTTGACTTTTCTGCATGCACAGTTATAAAATTAGGATATTCATCTACTAAATCACTTTGGGGCCAAAATATCTGAAAAACCACCTCCTTTCATATGAGCCTGTCTGAAATCTGAGATCATCAGTGAAGTCCCAATTACATATCCCACTGTTCTACAAGATCAGACTACATGAAACAGGGCTTTCTCTGTAGCAGCAACCTGACTCTAGAACTCTCTCTCCCAAAGGAAGTCAGGTTGGCTCCATCTACTGCCACAATTCAATGAAATATTGCCTTAGCCACTTTTAAATTGTCTGACTTGTCTGTTTTTTAATTGATGAACTATTTAAAATATTTTTGTCTTCTAAAATTGTTATTGTCTGATCATTATGGCAAGCTGACCTGAGATCTTTGCATATAGGGCAGGGTGCAAATATTTTAATAACTAATTATATAAAATTATATAAGCCCTGAAGTCGATGCTATTTTGTGTAGCTGCTGACTCTTAAATTTAGGGGTTTCTGCTGTTGCTGTTTTACAAACTGCCTGGTTTTGGACTTATTTTAAAGCGGCATTCAGTCTGTTTCTAATTGGTTTTTAGTTAGTTTAAATGTTTTTTCAAATGCTTTTATTGATTGTGGATTGTCTTGGGAGTTCTGATGGGTTGAGAGGCAATAAAGGGATGCCTTGAATGAATGAATGAATGAACAAGCAAACAAACAATCTTGCCCTCTTAAAAGTTATGTACAATCCAGTCCTAAAACCCTTTCTAGGAGGTCAGTTCCACTGAACAGATAAGGACATATTTGATGAAGGAGAAAGAGGACTACCAGGGTTGAAGCGCTATGTCGTCATCTCTCACCAGCAGGGATGATAACATCATCCACTAGCTGTCTCAGCCTTCCCTGCTGCTTTCCTGTTCCCTCTCAACTCAGCTGCAGCCTTCACTCTGTATCTGGTCAGGAGAAGCAGTGGCGGGGGAACCAATACACCAAGTATGTTGTTTTTAGATATTTAATGTTCTCCGTACTGCTGAGAAAAGAGACTTCTGGGAAATACTGAGTTGACATGCTTGTACACAGTGGTGGCTGGTGTTTCCCCTTTACTAGGGCAGTGAATCCACTCCAGGCTTTAAATTCTGACCTTTAAAAGAGATATCCAAAGTTCTGGCCATTTTTGTATGGCATCGCTATCGCGTAATGGGGATGCATTGACAGCAATCTGTGAATCATGCTTTCATACAATGTCATCATGGTCCCACTGCCAATGCACCTCCAACTGTTGCAATCATGAGATATTTCAATAATAGAAAAAATCTGTTAATGGTCCGTGATTGTGCAACGCTCCCATCGCCGGCAACCATGCAAAACAGGGATCATTTACGCACAGTGTTTTTTAAACGGGGCAGAGCGTCCTCCAGGGAGGACATCTGCACCTGGGACCAGACTGGGTCGGACCTACTTTACATAGATCCGCAGTCCAGCCTGCTCCCAAATGACCCCAAGTGGTCGTCCAGCATGCTTTTGAAAGACCGCTAAAAACAGATCTTTCAAAAGAATGGAGCGTGCCACTGCGAGCCTGCTCCCTTATGCAGATTCGCAGACTCGCATTAGTGCGAGCCTGCGATCTGCCCAGGGGCAGGCTTAGGCTGGCGAGCTTCAGCAGTTGATCGAGACCCTCGACCAATCGGAAGCCACCATTTTCGTCCCCGGAGCAGTGTGGAGCGGCAGCCATGGACTGCTCCGGAGCAGCACGGACCGGACTGGGGAGCCCAAAAGTTAGGTGAGTAGTGTCATGGGGCAATTCCCTCACCCTGTGCGGAAATGGCCAGGAAGAAGCATGATTTGGGCACTTCCTTCCCCAGTGCAGCATAGGAAAGAGGCCAGCTGCACTGCAGAAGGAAGGCGCGTGTCACTTCCTTTCCACAGGAAGGCGCGTGTCACTTCCTTTCCACAGGAAGCCAGCCAGTTGCAGAGAGGAGCGTTCACATCGCGCTCCCATTCCAACAAAGGCACTGCCAGTATGATGCCAGGACCATGATGGAAGGCGGTAAGGTGTGGAAATGAACTCCAAATCCTATCCCCAAAATAGGTTCAGCACCTTAGATAGCTGCTTTGAGGTTCAGATGAAACTGAAGCAGTTCCATCACTCCACTGCCAGCTGCTACTGTGTGTTGGTATGCATATTATATCACATACAAACACACCAGTTAATGAGTTAATGTTTCCAGGATAAAATGAAGTAGTGGCTCTTTAATGATTGTGACAAGCAACACCTGTTGAAATCTCCCCTTTTAAACAATTATTAAAAGTACAGGAGCACTATCTCTTATTTCACCTGGCAACCACAACACTAGTATAGATAACTGCCCTCACCTGTGGCCCATTGTCAAAATGGGAGGAGAGATCTCATCTTTTGCCCATTCTCCTTTCTTGAATTGCAGGTTGCTGTTGGCTTCCTGCATTGCTAGACTTTGATGGCACCTGTAGAGACTGTCACAGTGAGCATTCACACTTCAGAATTTCTCAGTATGCCAATGTGGGATGGGACATACTTCTAAGCAAACATGACTGGGCTCTTAGGTGGAATTATTGCTAAAAGCTTTGTCCCTTGTTACTCATTGCCAGTTGTTCCAGAAATAATTACATCTAGAGGATTTCCTCTGATTATATCAAGACATCTTCCTCCTGCACTATTTCCCATAGCAAGCTGATCTTGTCATTTTACTAATTTCCTTAAAGAGGGGCCTGTCTCCTGTCTTTCTGCTATAATTTGTAAGAAGGAACAAATTTGTTTCCAAATGGATGACTGTGGGTGGAGTGCGAGGGGGAGCAAAATAAATACATATCAAACTTTAAAACCTCAAAAATGTGTTTTTCATTTGTCAAACTTGAACATAATGTTCCATAGATATGTCTTGGGGTTTTTTTGAGAAATGTTAAGTCCAAAAAAAGCAGATTATCATAACTATGATTTATACACATTCATCCCAATATCTTGCAAAATTATTTCTGGTGAGGAGAGGAGGAGTAGACTTAAAAGCAAAGGGCTGGGTGAGAATCCTTCCCACAAGGAATGCTACTTTCATAGGAGTCTTCTTTCTTTCTTTCTCTCTTTCTTTCTATAACTGAGAGGTGGGGTTACCAGATTGGATCCAGGACCAGGCTCCTATGATGTTACATCTTAACAGATGGGTGAGGCCCCATAAGGCTCCATCAAGCAGGATGAGGGTGCTTCTCTTCCTTCATCTTTCAAACCAAAGTTTTTCAGCCACAGCTGTCCCCTCCCAACATGGCTGGTTCCTCACCAAAGGAGGGGAGGGGGCACAGAGCAATACCCATCTCCCCTCTTGTTACTGAGCTTTGTTTTCATTGCTGGTGCTTCTATAGCTCCTCCTTCTGCTTCTGTGCTGAGATGAAAAGTGAGAGGGGACAAGTATGATCACCCCACCTGCTGGAGCTTTATCATATGTCCTGTGCCAGTAGCCAGCCAAGGCCTGCAGCTCTCTAATTATAGTCCATTATCAGCAGCCAGAGCAGCAGCAACCAAGAGCAAAATTTGTAACAGTTTGTTAGCAAGTTGCTAGTCATTGTTTTGCAGTCTGTAGTAAATCCAGAGTGACAGTCCAGCAGAGAAGTCACTACACAAGGCAAAGGTCAAGGTCTCAAGAACATAAGCAAGGGATTCAAATGTGAGGCATGCTGCTTCCACTGATAATATCAGTTGCTTCCAATGGCTTCTTCCCATTCTCCTGCTTACATAGGCTAACAGCCTCACCCAGCTGTTTGCCTAATTGATACATCCTCACTATATAAATGCTCTGAGTGGCCTGGGCTCTCCTTTTTCCACCTGCATTGGCTGATGTAAGTATTGTCCCTTTCACGTTTCTGTGTTGTAGCTGTTGGGAAACATCCTGCCTAGATCATGGGATAGAGGCATGACATCATACCTCATCCTGCTCCAAAGTATGTTGAGGTTGAAATTTACAGGTGTCCCATCCCAGATCTAATCTGGCAATCCTGCCAAAAGGACACCTTTGGATCCAGCCCAGTAAGAATGGCAAACAAAGAATGACTACCTTTCTGGTAGTGAGTAGTATCAAGCTGAGATCTAAATCATACCCTCTGCTCTAGTAGGTCTTGACTCTAATCCCAGATGTGTAGGGACTCAAAGATACTTTTTTTCCTCCATAGCACGTTTCCCACCCTCAAACCTATTTAGTTCACAACATGAATCCTCCCCATCTGAACAACAGCCAATTCCCCAGTATTCAAAAAAAGTTGTCAGTGATGTGGAACAAGTGCAGGAAAGAATAGGTAATGGGAAGAATTAATGGAGTGAGGCCTACCAACCAACAGAGCTGAGGGCTAGGAAGTTTGCTGTAGAGATGCCATTTCTTGGTGAGCATCATGCATAGACTAACTCTGAAATGATGCTTCTGGCATTTCTAATTTGCTGTTATAATCCACTCCATTGCCACGATTCAGTGAAATATGTTTTTTGTTTAAGTACTCGTAAAAATAAATGTCTTCCCACATAAATCTCAGCACATTAAACTGCAATAAGTGTTACAAGATAGATAGAAAAAAATATTATAGATTCACTCGACCTCTTATTGTGGTCAACTGTTGTAACAAATCAAGAGAGATTTTTTATAATAATAAAAAAAAAAGATAGCTCTCACACCAATCAAACACTCTGACCCCAGTCTAGCTCTAACTTGTTTGTTTAACAGGATATTAAATTGTTTCCAATATTTTTAACCAAAGAATCCTCAAGGAAGCTAACAGCAGCAAAATACAAGGTAGAAACACTGTGATTTTTTAAAAAACAAACAAACTTTACGATTATATACCCAGCACGGCCATTGCTATCATAGTGCAGTTTCCATGAGCATTTTCAGAAGCAGGACATCTCCTTTGTTCCTTCAACCCTATCCTAAACAACATTTTAAAAGCTGCTCCCAAGAAGGTTTTCAGTATTGGAGAGAGCTTCAGGGAGGAGTAGCTGAAAAATGCATTATTACCATCAGTATCATACTGGATTTAGGCCAAGATAGGTGAAACATGACAATTAGCATAGTGTGGTGCTTTCAGTGTTGGACTAAGGCCCTTATGGCACGAAGTTGTCATCCTGCCACAGCAACACATTGTTCCCAGTCCAGGACCCATAACACAACGACATCATTAACCAGCTGCTTTCATGTTCACATGCATTGCAAATCTGCACTTTTTCATTGCCAGAAAAAGTCCAGGAATGGCCTCCTTTCCCACCACAATCCCGTCACCTGGGTGAATACAGTTCCTCAATAGCACTTCTTGTTGTTACTGATTCAGGAGTGGGCAGAGTGTGAGCATGTTCAGGTTGTTCCTCCCTCAGCAACTCCCATGGCATAGCAAGCTTGAAATCTATCACCTCTCAGTGTTTATTTTAAAGTTCTTCTTTGAGTTACTGTATTTCCTGGTGTATAAGATTCACTTTCCCCCCGAAAAATACTGTTTGAAAATGGGGTACATCTTATATGCCAGTGTGTCTTATATGCCAGCAAATAGCATTTGCCAGTGCATCTTATATACAGGTGTGTCTTATATGCCAGCAAATACAGGTAGAGTTTTGTATTCCTTTCTTTAGTGTTATAGTGCAAAAACACAATAGTACAGCATACAAAAAACAAAAAAAATGACCAATCACAATCTGTGAGGCAGAGAAAAGATGAGAAAAGGACTCACCAATGACACTGCAATGCAAAGGGAACACCAGTGGCAATAACACTAATCATCCTCTCAAGTCAAAAGAGTGCAACAGAGAAAGTTCAGAACCCAATGCCATCATGGAAATGGCAATGCTGGAATTGAAATGGTGTTACTTCGGCCCAGGCCTACCCGGTGATAGCACTCGATATCGTTTTGATATCAAAACCATTCGGCCTTCCTCTGCCACCCCACTCCACGTGTTTGAGAGGCCTCCAGACAAGCATGTAAACAGGTGCAGCTGGTAATTGTTGGACATTCCATTCTCCACCTAGGCAGGCAAAACAGAGCCAATCCGTTGCCTCAGGGACCTCTCCTGCAAACACCCCTTTTGCTTAAGCGCGACACTAACAAAGACGCCTGGCTCTGAGCCAATAGTCTTACAAAGCCAAACTAAACACCTTGCATTTGCATACTGGCTACACTATTGTTGACTTAGCGCTAAGCCGATCATGTTAAACTTGACCTTTTCCAAAGCTTTGTCACGCTCCAAACTTGCATTGTTCTCACCGAGTAAGGCATGGCCTGCAGTCACAATTCACCCTATAAAAAAAACCCTGATTCTGAGACCACCTCGGATCGCTCCGGACTTCCATCCCGCCTTGCTCCCGCTTTGTCTGGCAAGCTCCCCTCAGCGAACCACACTGAGCTTTCTCCCCTGCACCCCAACGAGCTCAATCTTCAAACTTCTTCAGGACTACAAGAAAGGCGTTGTATCACCCATTTCCCCCGAAAATCCCTATTTCCAATTCTTCCGTTAGCTGTGTGATTGTGGCATTTTTACTGTTTGTTTGTCTTTCAATAAAACATCATTCTTGCTATTCTTAAAGCTGTTTGACTGCTTGACTGACCTGACCCCGTAGACTCTGGGTTGCAAGATCCTGCTACGTTACCCTGCCTCTTGCTAGCTTTAGTGAGTGCTCCAGCTAATTCTCCCCAGAATTGTGTTTGTGTTTTGGTTATTTGGGCACCCCTCCCAGGACCCCCAGAGAACAGAGTAACAATGGAATAGCATGCTATTGAGGCATTGTCTGGTAAGGGCCATAACTCTGGAGACCAAGGTTCAAATCCCCACTTAGTCACAGAAATCTAGTGGGTGACCTTGGGCAAATCATATTCTCTCAGCCTCAGAGGAAGGCAGACCCACCCCCTGAACAAATCTTGACAAGAAAAACCCATAATAGGTTTATCAGGTAGCCTTCCATATTTCAGTTATGTGTGTGTGAATTCGGTTCCTGACAAGGTTGGTCTTAGGGCTACCATCAGTTGGAAATGACTTGGAGGTACACAATAACAACAAGGTGAAATATATTGATAAAATCAATTTAGAAAAAAGAAAAAAGAACAGCAGACAGTTGAACCAATCATGAAATATTCACAGAAGCCATAAGAAGTCAGTCTGTTGGGCCAAATAGACTGGTCTCTCCTGGAGATCTTTAAAGATGGAAAGCTCCCCTGGAAAAAGTCCGAGACATACACAGCTTCCTCGGTCATAACACGCACTTTAAATTGTTCCCAGAAACAGATTGGTATCCAGAGAATCTATCACAACAAAGAAGTCACATGCCTCCTGCAGTTGGCCCCTGGTAACAGTCTTGCCCAGCATACTGAAGCAGTTGAAATGTCAGATAACTTTTCAAATGCACTTTCACATAGAAGACATTAGAGTGGTTCAAATGACATGTAACCAAGGCTTAGGTATCACTCTAGCCAGATTTGCAATCACCAAGAATTGATACTGTTGTACAATATACAATATACTTAACTGTAGAAGTTCCCCAACTGTGGACCAACAGCTATACATCAGAACTCCTGGTGGATATTATTTTGGGATTTGCTGACAGATTGTAGTAAATCCATCAGAAATAAGGTCCTTTCCTTTTCTTCAACCCTGCAATAGCAGCTCAGAAAATTCAGCACGATTTTTTAAATATATCTACCTATACACACATACACTCATGCACACACAAACATACAATATCTGTAGTGGATTATAAATTGTTTTTATCATTGTTATTTTACTGTGATATTTTACATATCCATATTTTCCACAGTGGCCTTTGTAATATAGATAGGTAAATGACACATTCACAAATTATTAGTCTGTACTGCCAGTTACATGGGATCCGGTGAGCATCATTGTGTTCCATCACCCATCCACCTCCAGCCAACTCAAAGATAATTAAGAGCACTAATAAAAACATAAAGTAAGGACAAAAAAGTCCATCTTGGCAGGCAGTTTAAGTGCCACATTGCTAAAATGAAAGGGCAAATGAGGTTTCCCTGTCTCAGGCATTCAGAGAAACACTGCATTTTGGAAGAGGTCAGTAGAAAAATAATCTGTTAGGGATCTGGCACAAAGAGTGATACAAAAAAAGAGTACTAAGGATTTTGTTAGATAACATTGGCCAGCTCAGGTAATCACAACAAAAAGTGCCTTTTTGTGCTAGATTTAATGAGCCTATAAGCAGAGATCAGGGCTGGGCAGTTGTGACCCAGCAGATTTTTTGGACTGCACATTCCACAGTCCTCATTGACTCTGCTAGCTAGTGCTGAAGTTAAAAATTGCTCAGATTGTGCATCGGTTGCATAGAATGAATCCCTGCATGCAGAGCTACTTGTAATATGTGCTGCATAACCCTTGTGGCAGAATATTAATAATGTGCAACTGAATCAAGATTCCAAATGCCCCCAAAAATGAACAATAGAATGTGCTTATGGATCCATGTGAAAGGCACAATATGGATTCTTGCCCAGCGCACAAAGAGCAATGGAACTGAATGTGCAATTCTGCTTCCATAACCTTGAATTGAATGCAGATATTCTGCATCAGACCAAATTGTCCAGATGCTTCTGAAGAGGAATTTACACATGTGTAAAACACCAAGAGGATTGGGGCCAATATTTCAAGGGCCACAGTTGCCCATCCCTGGTAGGGAAATTACTAATTCCCAAAAAGTGGATCAATCATTGTTGAATTATATTCACTTCTTTAAGCATTTTGCAGAAAGCAACCAGTAGGTAACATACATGTTGTGCCGTGCCTTCCTGTTGTTTACAGCTTACGGTGAAAAGCGGAACCTATCACAGAGTTTTCTAGGGCTGAGAGTGATGTGCCCAAGGTCACCCAGTGGGTTTCCATGGCCAAGCAGAGAATTGGACCCTGGTTTCCAGAGTCACAGTCCATCGCTCAAATCACTACACCACACTGGCTCTATGTAACAAACATGCCACTTTTTCAAATGTCTTTTAAAAGTGATTGTTGATGGCATGGCAAGAAATCTTTGGGATGGTTTGTTTAAAATGGCAGGCTTTTTAAATCTGCAGATTTGTCTCTTTCCTACACTTCTAAAGGAATATGCTTCTTTGAACACAGTGAGATTTACTTGTGGGTAAACATTCATAGGGGTTTTACTATTAAAGGATTAACCCTGACTGAAAAATCCAACAATCACAATAGAAAACAATGTAATTTCTGCAGCTAGTAATATGGTTTACGCCCACCTTAAAGAGTGAGATCATGTGCAATTTCATCTGAATAGCTGTCTTTTTTCCCTGCATCCCAAGTTTTCACAAAAGGCAGACTTGCAACAGATATTTTTTTAAGTATGGTATGAAAGAATCCAAGAATGCCACAAAGCAGTGGCATTTTTTAAAAAAAAAAAGACATACAGTGGAACCACCTTATCTGTGTGGGTTGTTCCAGGACTCCCATGGGAAAAAGTGTGAATGCTTACATACCATATTATTAAAAGGCCATGATGTGATCACGGATACTTCAGTCGTTTTAGGTATACAATGCAGTGCTCTACATTCACTTAAATTTACAGATCCAGAGGTTGCCTGTATGAAAGGTCCACTGTAGTAGAAATATATGTCAAGGGTGGATCAGTGGGTTTAATTTCTAGATTGCAAGATATCTAGGATGCAGACATATCTCTGTTTCTTTCTTTATCTTTCTTTTTCTCACACACACGTATATACACACATTGCTACAACACATCATACTAAAGCATAGCATAAGTACTAAAACAGTACATTGACATATGTACTGTGTAGAGTATGCTGCTTGGAATTTTAAAAAGAAAAACAGCAAGAGCAACAAATGCAGCAGCTTTCTGATATATTTGCACAACTGTAGGTATCTTGAGTTTAATATCATAAATGTGCTTAGAAAACAAGACCTGAAAAACAGCATCCACAGAGTTTGTCAAAGTAATTGTGTTTTCATACTGAGGCAAATAATGGCAGCATAATGTGTATATTTCAGTGCTGCCCAAAGGCCCATAATAATTTATTCCTTTCTTAACCTTTGTTTTATCTACTTATAAATATTTAACACAAATTTAATGCCAGGGGTACATGTATGCTGGATCACAACCCTCTTGGGTCACACTTTACATTTGAGGAAATATTTTCCCCACAAGTGCTTTCTTGCCAGCATTAGAGGTCCCATTTCACTGGTCTATTTTGAATAAAGGAAGAAATAATAATTAGAGAGTGTTTTAGCAAAGATCCAGCAGGGAAAAGAAGATTCTAAAATGGCACTAATAGAAGTTGGAATGTTTTCTTTTTGAAGTCATTCTTTAATTTTTAAAGGTAGTTCAGTAGCATAATTTATTTAGAAGTAACTTGTTAGTAGCACTAATGTTATATTAGTTTTTGACTGTTACCTTTTTTAAAAAAAATACAAACATGGCCAAATCCTCCCAAATGTCCCTTCAGAAACAACATTTTAGGAGACATACTAAACATTACATAAGGGCCCTGGTGGCACAGAGGTTACATGCCAGTACAGCAGCCATACGGTTGTGAGTTTGGTCCTGGCAGGCTCCAGCTTGACTCAGCCTTCCATCCTTCTGCTAGTTGGTAAAATGAGTACCCAGCTTGTTGGAGGCTATTAGCTAACACATTGTAAACTGCTTAGAGAGCACTTAGCTGATAAGCAGTATAGAAATACACATGCTATTGCTATTGCTACTTGTTACATTAAAAAAAAAGTCATTACACTGCATTATCTCACAGAAATTATATTATCACCTCTGAGTTTCTCCCACAAGAAATCCATTACAAGTAATGTTGTGTTTTCTTGTGACTTGCTGTTTCCAAATACTGGACCTGAAAGACTGAGTGCTATGTATTGGATAACCCACACTCCACAAAATTCATTTTGAGGTAGGCAGTAGTTTATTTGTATGGACAGGGAACAACACAGCACATTTCCCCAGAAGTTGCTGAGACTAAAGTATATATGCCACTTAAATCTTCTATAGGTACCCATTCCAAAATCTAGATGCACAAAGAAATGATTGGTTAGGGCCACAGATCCATGCATCACATGACCTCTCCAACACTTCCCTCCATCCTGGACCAGTTTGCATATTTCCTGTCCCTTATCTCACAGACACCAGGTTCTCAAAACACTGAGCCTCTACAGGCTACACTTTCCTTTTTACCAGTATCTGTTCTTCCTCCTCTCATCAGATACATTGTTGAGATGGGCGATAAAATGATTAGCAATACTTTGTAGTAATTACAGCCAAGCTCAGCAATGGTACATTGTAACTACTTCTACAATGATTAAATAAATTGATTCAATTGGCTCAGTACAGATCTTGCTCCTTTCCCAGGCTATGCATCCTGACATTGAGAAGGCAAGAAGTATGCTCAACTCTCACTGTCTCTTAAAATGGCACCAACTGAAAAGGTGGTGTTGTGAATCCACAGCCTGCACTTCCGCCCCCAGCTAGAGGTTCAGAAAGCAAGAGGTGTTCTTTTTCTGTCTCTGGACCTTCCTAATGGATGCCAATAAGGGTAGAACATCTTGTGTTGGACAGCTTCCTCATAGCCTCAGGATTTGGATACTTCAAATCAAGCCTTCATTATTTGTGGCCCAAACATTTTTGTTTTTTTACTGGTTGGAACTTCTCATTGGTTCATCCCATTAATGGTTGTCCAGAGGATGACACAATGCTGGCCATTAGCTGTTTAGAAGCTTCTAAAGGCAGATAGGTGAGAACATATGTGCTTACCTTTTTCAATTCTGTGTGTCAAAGGACAGGCCTGACTGAGGCCGTTTCTGCACTAGACTGTTCTGGTGCTACTATTCCACTTTCAACATCCTGTGGAATCCTGGGGTTTGCAATTTAGGGAGGGGCCTCAAAACTGCAAACCCCAGGATTCCATAGGATGTTGAAAGTGAAATAATAGCACTATAACAGTCTAGTGTGGAAATGGCCTGATATAATTCCTTTATGTTTCACAAACACAATCCATGGAATACTATGGGTTGTTGAATCCTTCCCTCACTTTCTCCCTGCATGTTTTAAATCTGGTGCATACATGCAGGAGAAAGAGAATGAGTAGAGGGAGGCAGTATTTCACCAGCTCTGCTGAAGAATTGCCTCCCTGAAGATTCCTCCTTCAGTAATCACAACCAGCACCTTTTCTAGCAGGCTGCAGCCAAGGGAGATGAGGTAAGAAGTCGGGTTATTCCTTTAGCCTTGCTGAAGGATGCTGCCTTCTTCTTTCCTTCCCCTCCTTTTTCCTCCTTTTCTGCCATCTCTCTTTAGTAAAGGATTTTCTTGTCTTCACTGTATATTGGGTATTGCAGGACCCCTTTTGGCTGAAACGGTTCAAAACAGTATTAATAAATCAATTTCTTCTAAAGATGCTGTACATTCCTGAGGAGAAAGAGTAGACTGCAGATGAGGAATACTACTTCTTCATGTTCCTATAGATTTTTTTTTCCTTTTTCGGAATACATAAAGGAGAAGATTTCCAGGCCCATTTTTTCCCCCACTCTTGTGATAATTTTCTATTTGTAGAGTTTTTATTTTAAAAAAATTAAAGCATCTAAAAAAGTAGTCCAAAGTATTATGATCTTTTCTCCTTCTCATTTTAAACCATTCACCATAGCTCTTTACACATTTTTTCCCTTCGTAATAAAACTAATTGTAAGTTTTGCCATGGTGCATCATATGTAGGATGATGTTGGCATATAGCGTATGTGTTTTAATGATGTATATTTTAACCTGTATTTTAATTTTTTTATTGTTTAATCTTGTTTAAACTTTTGTATCTTGTGGATTTTTTTTAACAATATCTTTTTTTAATTGTTGTAAGCTGCTTTGGGGAAAAGGCAGGGTAGAAATAATAAATTAATAATAATAATAATAATAATAATAATAATAATAATAATAATAATAATAATATAACAACAACAATATGAAGCTCTAGAGCTAATTGGCCACAGAGTCCATTTTTTTGAGAATCTGCTTCAGGTTTTTCAACCACACATTTGTAATCTTTTCCTTTGCTGTCAAAAGACAGAAGACATATTCTCTCTCTCACACACACACACTTTCCCTTTTCTTTTTGACAAAAAAAAATAAAGCTTCACAATGAGCTAAAAGGTTTTCTTCAAGGACGTTGCTTTAGTAGCCAATTTAAATTGCTTACATTTATGGCATAGTCTCCTGGAACTCTGAAACCCCTGGAACAAATCCTGGAGGATTTCTGGCACATCACTGGGAACTACTGACTTAGTGGTGATTATTATTGGAAAACAGGATCTGCTTTTGAGAAGGAGATTCCAAGTGTTGTCACCTTTTATTAGACTCCTTTCAGCCTTCCCTTTGGAGTTATAAGTCTTTGAGAAAAGCAAATGCTTTTTATTATTATTATTATGCCCCACATTTATAGGGCACCTTTTAATTTCTGTAGCTGGAAAAAAAACAGACTTCAACTCAGTACTCTTTACCACAGTTTAATAAGATAAGCCAGTACTATTATCTCCATATTGGTAGAATGTGGATGGTTCAAGCTGAGAGAAAGTTAAGCAGAACTTTGGAAGTAACACATTACAAATAATGAAATGGTTCTAATTGATTCCTTTTATTCCTACTGAAAGTATAACTTGATAGTAACTTAAGGGAGGATCATTTCACCCCTTGCATGATGTAACTGTAACTTCTAGTTACTTTTCTAGTTGCACTTCCATGGCCTCACCAAATGGTAGAGTTCAAACAGCACATTGTTGCAGCTGTGCTGCCTGACTTATGTCCCGTTCTCAGTGTTGAGCAGGGTTGCCAATTCAGGACCATCCCAGGCCTTGAGGTTTTCGAGCCAAAACCTGAGACCCAAGAACCGTGCCCGATTATCTCATTAAGCATTACGCATTGTGTACCCATCACAGTTGTTCAGAGCTTATCATTCAAACACAAACACATCCACACAGAATATATATTTCCTGGTTGGAAATCAAGACAGAAATCTTAGCTAAAGGGACTAATCAAGGTAAAGGTGACATGGGAAAATTATTCATTCTCATTTACTTAGTGAGATGGGATAAGGAACATTTAATCTAGCCTAATTGATTCTAGACAGAAAGTGGAAGGAGAACAGAGGTGAGGGTAAGTTCTGACACCATAACTGGGACAGAGGCCTTTTCTGCACTGGGCGAGGGAATCGCCCCGTGCCGGTACTCGCCAAACCTGTGTGCTCCATGCGAGGGTCCAGGCTGGTCCGGAGCAGTCCGAGGCCGCCGCTCTGCACTGCTCCGGGGACAAAAATGGCGGCTTCTGGTTGGTCAAGGCTCTCCACCAACCGGCGAAGCTTGCCAGCCTAAAGCCCACCCCCAGCAGATCTGCAGGCTTGCACTGGTGCAAGCCTGAAAATCTGCACCGAAGCGCGGCCACAGAGTGGCGCGCTCCATGCTTTTGAAAGACCTGTTTTAAACAGTCTTTCAAAAGCACGCTGAATGCTCCGTCATTCCGGAGCAGGCTGAGGTCCGGAACTACACAAAGTCGTCCGGACCCAGTCCGCTTCCAGGTGTAGCTCTCTGGAGGACGCTCTGCACCGTTTTAAAAACCCAGTGCGGAAAAGGCCAGAGTCTTTGCAAGTGGTAGCAACAATTAATCCTTCCAAATTATATAAAGCTGTTGTTCAACTTAGTGAGTTGGAAACTGGCACCTAGTGGCCTGGAGTGGAGCTCCCCAAACCTGGAGATGACCCATGAACACTGGAGAGCCAGGCCCAAGCCCTGAGATCTGGCAACCCTAACATTGAGACATTGATGAGATAGAAAAGTTTGTTTGTTTGTTTTTATTTTGTTTTGTTTTTCCACAGAAAACGTTTTCTGATCAGAAAACAACATTTCTACACACAAAAAGTGCCATTTTCTATGCAGGAATCTTGTTTTTGTACAGTTTTCATACATAAGTCCCAAACTGCAAATAGCCTCCAATAACAAGAAGAAAGTGTGTTGTGTACCTCAGGCAAGTGACGTGTAGCATTCAAACCATTAAAAAACTGAGGGCCTTATCACAGTACACTGTTATAGCACTATTTTACCTGTCATGGCAACATAATATGGAATCTTGGGGTTTGCAATTTAAGGAGGGGCTTTTAGAATTCTCAGCCAGAGACTTTTTGGCCTCAGTAAACTACAAATCCCAGAATTCCACAGGATGTTGCCATGGCAGTTAAAGCAGAATAATAGTTCTATAACAGCATAGTGTGATAGCATCCTGAAAAAGCAACTCGTTCAGTTATTACTGAGAAACAGAAAGTAAAGAATTGCTTTAAACTTGTTGTAACCAGTTGGGGCCTTGGAACTATAACTCATTACTTTTTGAAGGCAACTTTCTAAACTGTGAGCTTAGCCTAACACCACCTTGCGAATTATGAGGCAAAATCTCAACAAGGTAAAGTAGTACATGAGTCAAACAGAATTATAACTTCCTAAATTCTAATTTCAATAATTTAGAGCACAGATGGGAATCGGTGGCATCTAGGTCCATTTCTCAGGCCCTGGGGCCCCCCTTCTCTTTCACAGAGCCCCCCCCCATAAAGACAAAAATGGCCTGAAAAGGAGAATCCCTGCTCATTGCAGCCCCCATCTTTCCTTTGTCCCCCAAACTCTGCCAAAACAAAAGTGGAATTTAATTTTTATCTGCTTCCAGTTTCATTCAGAGGTTTCATTCAGGGTTTGTATGGCCTAAACAGGTTCTTGGGGCAGGGGGACTGGCCTGAGAGCTTGTCCAACTCTGGCTTTTAGCCTGATTTTAGCTCTTATGTCTTAGCTAATTCTAGGATCTGGGCCCAACATATTACCACCTCTTTTTAAAGGAAAAATAGGAAAATTAGCATTCAGTGCAAGAGCTTTTCTGTGCACTTAGCTAGTTTTTCCAAGGAGAAGCCAAGCTACTCTTGGACCCATTCTCAGCTATTATATATTACGGAGAGTGCTGCAAGGGAAAAGTTGCCTGCATTACACTGTACTTGCCAATAGTATTAATTTAGCCAGTATATTAGCACTGTTTGTACCAGCAAACGCAGAGTGTCAGCATCGGATAAAACACTTAAGAGATTACTGTAGAGGACAATCTTCCACACTTTACTGCAAGTATATGGAGTAAATGACCCAAGATGTCCTTTTCAACCCTGTCAACTGTGATTCTACGAGCATTATCTAATGTTCTGCTTTGTCTCCCACATTAATTTTTTGTCACTTCATCTTGAACTATAGGTATTAGAAGTCTGCAGTGCAAACGTTGAAAGCAGCACTCATAGATAAAGCCCATTTTTGTGGTAGGAGGGCACATTTTGTGGTTTAAGCAGGACTAGCCCTACCTTTAGGGTTAGCAAGGTAGCCATCTTAGGTAGTAGATTCAAGGTGTAGTTGTGGGAAGGAGGGGAGTATGTGCATTTCCTCTGACAAAAATTCTGTTTCCCAATGAAATTTTCCTCCAAATTTCTAGCATTGCAGAGAGTGAGAGGTTGAAAATTGTTCATACTCAGAACGCCTATATGTTTTTGTGTTCACATTCCCACGGTAGCTTTGCCAGCCCTCTTCTTCAGATCCCTAAACTACATTTCTAAGCATTCAATTGAAGTTTTGAGTTACTGCAGAGCTAAAAATTTGGGCACCAAAGGAAAACCCCATGGGGGGCTGCAGCATTCTTATCTGGGAGGGGCAATGCCCTCCTCTATATGAAAAAAGAGGAGACTGTTATTCTTGTTTTCTGTTTTGTTTTGTATTTTTTCCTGCTTAGAATAGGAAGAGGTGCTTGTTGGATTTTCTTTGTGTTTCAAAATAACTTGGCTTGGTTGGGAGAATGTCAGGCAGCAAAATGGCTTCAGCTAGCTCTGGGTATAGGATTTGTCCCCCAATCTTGACAATGACTGTGCTTTTCTTTAAACACAATGCAGAAATACTGTGCTGACAAATTTCAGGATGGTGGCAAACTTATAAGCCAGCCTCTTCCACTAAAAACATGCCTGGCTTGGATACTTTTCCTCTTCAGCTGGATGGGAGAATGTCAGGCAGCAAAATGGCTTCCCCTACCTCTAGATTTAAGAATCCCAAAGACACACACATACCATCCACACTAACTGTGGTTTTCTTTGAATGCACTGCAGAAATAACATCCTGGAAATTTTCAGTATGATGGGAAACAATCAACTTGCCTCCTGCACTAAAAATAGTAACATCTTTATTATAGCTTAAAGGCTAGCAAGTTTATTAAGCAATATGCTTTCATGTGTGCAACTGGCCACAAAAGCTTCCACCAGGGGTGGGCAACTGTAGAAAGGTAGGGGATCACATTAGCCCCCCTTAGGAGAAGTTAGAAGGGTCATAGCTGCTCCTATCAAATAAAATAAAATTTAAAAATTGCTTCCAAAGACCACTAGGGGTAAGGGGACATTCTTCACTATGTTTTGGGTTTCAAAAATAGCCTTCTCCCAGGCCTAAATTGGCCCAGGGGACCCAAAGAATGTGATGGAAATGCTCCTCACACCCCCTAGGGGACATTTGGGGCATTCTGAGGCAAAAAAAAAAAAAAACCCTGGAAAATTGCAAATAGATAGACTATATAAAAGTCAAAGTTTGTGAGTGATCTTGTCTGTCTGTGTCAGGCAGGCGCAGACTTCATGATTAGCTGAGTGGGGCAAGAAGACCTGATATGATGGGCTGGCTGTGAAGGTTCTATGGAATCCTGGGGCTGGCAGTTCAGGGAGGGGCCTTTAGAATTCTCAGCCAGAGTGCTCTGAATAGGCTGGTTGCTATGGAGACAAGGCCTAGCAGCAAGTCCCCTCATGAATCCAACCTCTGTATGTTGACAACTCTGAATACAGACTGGATTGGGGAATATGGGCAAAACTTAGAGGCACTGAACAAGATGGTTTGGGGAATTAGAGACCCAGGATCTCAAATCTTTCCAACAAGTATTACCTATGAGAAAATAAAATCCCAGGCAATGCTGGATATATATACTAGTTCATATATAAAACAGTTAGGCTACCTTCATTTAGGTTCTGTTTTCTTCCCCCTTCAGCACTACCTGAATGTAACCTTTCCCCAACCCCTGCCTTGGCAGCACAAAATGTCCAGCTATGGACCTGTCTTGTTGACAGGTATACTTCTTCTCTCATCCTCCTAGTAACAATTCTGAACTCTATACCTGGTCTATAAAATCTGTGATTCTCTAGGCTTACTAGCCATGTACCTTGCAGCCTAAAAGGTAGCTGATGATGTGACACCCACCCTTCCCCAGGACCCATTTTTTAAAATCCAAGAGAAGCAGGATGATTTATCTCACACATACGCACACACATACCATTGACGGTTGTCATTTCCAGCAAATGGGTTGTATCAGCTTGGCTGGTCACACCAGCAGACTGGCATTAGATAAAACAGTTTGTCCTTCACTCTTAAATAAAACTTGCAGGGAAAACAGAAGGGGGGGAAATAATCAACACCATATGCATTTGCAAGAGTTAGAATACAGCTAAAATGAAATGTCCAGACAACAAAAGATCCTCACAGGCTGCCAGGATCCTAAAATGTAATATTAGTTATTGCTCCCTTTAAGGTTCTTTGCTCAAAGTTTTGCATTGACTACCTGATTAGTTCCAAGAGCGCAGACGACTGCTGATTTGTTATCGCAGCAGCATTCAACCTTGAAGGGCCAGAAAGAGACTCCATCATCAGATGGCATTTCAGAGAGCTACTGAAAGAATCACCTGACTTGGCATAATCAGAAAATTCTTGGCCAAGCTACAGAGGTCACACAGCTTCAGCCTTTTCCCAAAAAAAAAAAAAATGTTCATTTTGGGTTCAATGTTACATTTTTGACACAAAGGGCTGAGTTGTATAGCTCAAATGGATGCATCTAAATGTGAAACTTTTCAAAGACTGAATCCCCTCTCAGCAAATGCCTCTCTTCTGACTTCTCTAAGGGACAACTAGACACAGCATTATTCACATTTTGGCCCTTAAATATCTGGTTTTTAAACCGACAACTGGTGGAAGGAGGGTGAACCAGCTCAAGGTGATGGTGTTGGGAGGAGGACACTGGTGGAAGGAAGGTGAACCAGTTCAGGGTGATGGTGTTGGGGGGAGGACACTGTGGAAGGAGGGTGAACCAGCTCAAAGGATGGTGTTGGGGGAAGGACACTGTGGAGGGAGGGTAAACCAGCTCAGGGTGATGGTGTTGGGAGAAGGACACTGGTGGAAGGAAGGTGAACCAGTTCAGGGTGATGGTGTTGGGGGAAGGAAACTGTGGAAGGAGGGTGAACCGATCGAGGTGATGGTTTTGGTGGAAGGACACTGGTGGAAGGAAAGTGAACCAGCTTAGGGTGATGGTGTTACGAGGAGGACACTGGAATCCTTGGCTGTCCCTACAGTGCAGATTGGACCACTTTTTGCAGCAGCCATTGGTTTGTTGATTGGTTTGTTGTTAAGTGTTTTCACGTTGACTCCAAATTACAACAAACCTATCATAGGATTTTCTTGGTAAGATTTCTTCAAAGGAAGTTTTCCGTTGCTTCCTTTAAAGCGAGAAGAGTGTGACTTGTTCAAGATCACCCCATAGGTTTTCCATGAATCAGTGGGATTTGAAACCTGTTCTCATAGAATCTTAGTACACCCCTCAAACCTCTGCATCATACTGGCTCTTGCCACAAAGTGTACCATTGCCCTAAGAGATGGGGAATCTTGAGGTTCACCCACAATGTCAGTGTCTCCTTAGAATTTTGACTATTTTTAAAGAAGGCTGCAAGCAGAGAGTTACGGCAGGATCTTTCCACCTATGTATACCAGTACTAACTGTAGAGGTCTCCAGTTAAAGTTAACAAAATATTTTATTTGGACTTAACAAATTCACAGGAAATCAGACACTTTAAGAATCATACAAGGCAATGGTAAAGCTAAGGTGTGAAAGGTTGGATAGGGAGAGAAATTGGAGTGAAGAGGGTGATAGTTACCAATCTTGAAGAAGGTGGTTGAAGTGGAGTGACTCAGTATCTGAGAGTAGCAGGGATAAAAAGCCATCTGGGAACCACATGTTCCAGGTACTTCAATTTGCTGGGGTCGAAGCTAGGGTTTAGATACCCTACTTCCTACCCTGAAGGGGGTGCATAGACAAAGCAGTAACAGTTTTTTCATAGGATTGGCAAAGGTGTCCAGAATGGGCTGATTGCCTTAACTGTAGGTGACAAAACATTGATGGGAGTCATAACAATCTCTTAAGGTCTTGGTCAGGCAGGGGGTCTAGGGAAGATATTTGTAGGACAAGATAAAGGGATGGTGCCTGATTGCTTTACCTGGGCAGTTTTAGCTTCCATTGTTTTCATATTTACACAGAACCTGAAGTGTTGAAAGGATTAGCAAAGATCCATTAGCACCTAGATTTCCAAAACCTATGACCTGACTATGGCCCTTTCCGCACTGGCCTATTAAAACAGTGCAGAGTGACCTCCGACAGAGGTCTTCTACACCATGGAGTGGACTGGGGCGGACTACTTTTTGTAGTTCCGCACCTTAGTCCACTCCGGAGCGACTGGAACTGGTCACCCAGCATCCTTTTTAAAAACCTCTGTTAAGAGGTTTTTAAAAAGCACGGAGCGCACAACCCCGTGTCGCTCCGTCGCAGCACTCCAGTGCAGATTTGCAGGTGCGCACTAGTGCGTGCCTGCAGATCTGCCGGGGGCAGGGTTTAGGCTGGCGAGCTTCTCCGGTTGGTGGAGAGCCTCCACCAACTGGAAGCCGCCATTTTGGACACCGGTGCAGTGCAGAGCGATGAGCTCATACTGCTCCTCGTCCCGACGGACTCGCCCGGATGATGAAGAAGTCCAGTGAGTCCCGTTTTTGCACGGTTCCTTTCCCACGTGCAGAAAGAGTCATAGTCTAAGATCAGCCTGACCTGGTGCTCTTCCAGCCAGTGTGTCTTCAATTATGTTTTCCAACCATAAATATGTTCGATTATGAAAACAACACATCCCACAGAATGGGGATGTAGCATATGTTAGCAGTAGCCTCTGTTATTGAAGTTGTTAAAACTTTTTTTATATATAATTTATATCACATTTAAGGGGAAAAATCTAAAGCAGCACACAGTAAAATATCAAATTAACAAATGAAAGAATAATAAAAATATGGAAATACAGGAAACTTCTTTAAGCCAGTTGGATCAAGCCAGTTGTGAATTAGTTGGCTACGTGTTTCTGCAGATTGACAATGGTTCTCCAGCAAGAGGTAGGTCTACTCTGTTACCTGCTATCTGATTAGAGATACCAGCAATTCAATCCATACCACAGAGCTTTGTGTACAAACATGCAATGTCAAATAAAGCAAACTAAAATTTAATATACTGATTTGTCAGGTGGCTGCCATATCTGCAGACATAGTTAAAAGCCAGTGTTAGAACCACTGCTTTAGGTCATTCCTATTTGACAATTACTAAGCAGTGCACTATTTTTGAAAAATGGAAATATGTCTATTTTAAATACTGGGATGCTTTTTATGGATATTGGAAGCTCAGAATGAGAGCTGCAGGTTGTCAGGAATGTGTGATGCTATCTAAGTTTTATTTTTAAAAAGTTACTGTGCTTCACATTGTTTTCCCCCTCTCTTTGACAGAAATCACAGTTCTTGCTCAGGCCAGCACATATACACGATTGATATTTCAAGCACTTTCTACTCAGTCTTCAAAAAAAAATTCAATGCAAGTCTAATCTGTTAGCAAATAGTCACTAGACAGCTCTAATTTAAGGGACTAATTGTCTAATACCCATTGTAGCTCCAAACAAGGCCAAGTACAGACTTGCCAATTAGGAGTACGATCTCCCTTGACACACAAAGGTTCTTGTTTTCTAAACCTTCTTTAACAGGAAATGTGTTCAGTACCCACAATGGAGATCTCCTTTTGGACACACAAGGCATTTCCCTGATTATTGATTCCTAAGGGCACACCCTACCCGCATCCTTTGCACACTGTGAGACCACTGGATGATGCTATACTTTGACGGTGATGCATTAAGCTCACCAGAATAATGCTACTACTGTTCACAAACTGAGGAGATCATTGGAGTAAATATGGTGGGTCTGCCTCGTTATACCAGAAACATTGATGTTTATGCTCAAGCAATATTCCACAAATCAATAGATTGTGAAAGTGGACAAAGAAAGGACATTGAGAGAAGCTTAACTGGGAGTGGACAGAGACAGAGGTCACAGGCCAATGCTGTGATTGTTCTAAACCAATTCCAGATACTATGGATCTACTTAAGCTGTTGCCAATTTAGGCAATTCAATATCTTGTAGGGAACCATGAGAGCAGGATTAGCTCTGACAGACAAAATAGCATGGGAGACCGGTTCCATTTATTCCTTATACCAACTGCAGAAAATCCAGTTCCATATCGCTCCAGACATTTATTGTCAGTAGCGCATACAAGCTTAGCATCCAGGTGCAATGCTGTAGATTGTAATATTCATTTCATCTTTTTTCTTGGAAGGAGAGGAGAGAAGCAGTTCCATCAGGCGCTGTGACAGGCAGAGTGCTGCATTTTGTATATTCTTATCTAAGCAAAGATGAGCAGAGCAGTTTCTTGAGGGGATAATTGGGACCACTAGCATGCCTATGGCTTCTGGCTTTATTCTGTCCTGAATGCAGGAAACTATATTCAGATCTTCCAATAACAGACCACACTGTGCACGCTCATCATAAGGCCATCTCTAATGCACGGTGCCTGTACCATGGGCTTCAGTTCTATTAAAGTTTATAATAAACAACCCTGTATAACATCCCATCTCACAGTGGGAAGAAAATTGCTAGGCTCCAAAGAACGGTTTTTCAGAGATGGTGTGCGTACTTAAACTGGCAGCGCTGAGCAGAATTCCAAATACGTTTGGCGTTCTTGGCCATTTCAAGGGTACTCCAGAGCCTGCAGATGCTCTTTCCTTACAATGCATTGACAAAAGAAGAGATTTCTGTTTGTGGTCTTTTCTGCTACCTGGCTGTTAGCAAAAACATGAAGCATTGGTATCGTCATACTTCATTTCCCCCTCTCTTTCTCTCTCACATGGCTGAAAATACCATGGCTCACACTTCAAACCCTGTTCAGTATTGTATGGTATGGTTCTTATAATGTTTGCTTTTTTTTAACATTAGCAAGTCTACAGATAAAACAAGAAAGGAAAATCCTCAGGGCATCAAATAATGATTTAAAACTGATTTTTTTAAAATCTAATAAAAGCAACCACAACACAGACAGCAGCTGCACAACAGAAGCAATACTCATCTAAATAGAATGATTTCCTATTCAGCAACCCAGATATAGATTAGATGCTGTAATAAGGGCAAGAGCTCATTTATTGAAAATTTTACTCCTCTTTTGCTTCAGTTGTTTTAACCTTGAATGGCTGGAATTCGCCTTTGCATGTACTACTGTTACATCTGGATTTAATTTGGAATTATTTGACTATGACAATAATATCTTCTGTCTGTACAGATCTGTGAACTTCATTTTTGAAGCAAAGAAGTAACTTTTGCTCTAATTGTCTGAACTTACTAGTCTTGAGATGATGCCTACTCAGCTCAATGGGATTTTGCTGAGAGCATTACAAACAGTTCCATTCAAAACAGTGCTGGAACGCAGGAGCCCAAGAACAGAGTCAAATCAAGCATACTAGGCCATACCCTGCTAAAGTTCTATGCAGACATTTAAAAGCATGCAGTTACCATTGGCAGCTGCTGACTTCCTTGTCAGTGGGGTGGTGAGTCTGCTCTGAGTTTTAACCTAAATTTTAAAGGTGTTATCCAAGATACAAAGCCCTATCTTCCCCAAGCTTCAGCACCTTGGCTAGTCCATTTAAAGTCTGGACTAAAACCCCATGTGGAGCCACTGCTCCCCAATATGGGAGCCACTGCATGAGAAAAGAGCAAACAATGTTGAGCATGCTCATTCCACACACCCCTCTACTGTTGTTCTTGTTGCCCTCTATGCATGGAGGTCAGTTATCTACACCGGAAAGTCTCCTCTGCTCATAGAAGTGCTCTGCACAGTTTAGAATCCTGGAAATGGGAATTTCAGAAAGAGGGTGTTTTCTGCTTTTTACTATCATGCCTAGACCTATAGTTAGAGGATGACACACAAACCACAACAGAGACAGTGGCACTAGCATGCTAGTCTTCATTCTTACTCCTTGCAAACAGAAGCCACATGCATTCAAACACCTGTATAGGCTTTGCCTCTGTTCAAGCTTAAGAGCAAATGCAGTTGCCCTTCTTTAATGCTTGTGACACAGAAGACAATAAGAAGGCTCTAGACTGGTCAGGCCAAGAAAAGGGAGGGAGGGAGGAGACAGAGGGCTGCTCCATTGACTCTGATGAGAGAACAGCATCTGCCTGAACTGTTTTCCATTTCAGCACATCATGATAAGGACTCCTCTGTAATTTCTGGATCTTATTACATTCTGTCCCACTCCCACAACTGTATAAATATACTTTTTAACCTGAGACTTTGATATCACTCTGTACTGCATCTGAAGAAGTGGTTTTATAAAATAAAAATAATAAAACAAAATACAGTTAATTTAAAAGATGCTGCTACATTCTGTTTTTTCCCTTCCCTCTCTCTTCCTTTCTTTATATGCTGCAAGAGACCAACACAGCTACTTCTTTGAAATCTTCTATAATTTTTAGACTAATTTCCTCATGAGGCTGGTGAATCGGTTCATGCCATTTCTTACTGGATTTTCTGGGCTCGAAACAAGGCAGACTTTCCTTCATTTCCTTCCGCACAGCTACTGCATATGTTCCATTCTGATTCGGAGGAGTGCGAGTTCATGAATCCATACTGCCTCTGCTGTGGCCACTCCCGCTACTCCTCTCACCTTGCCCCATCGGCTGTGTTTGGGCCCTTTTTTTTTTTTTTTTGCATGCTTTAGTACATCATTGCATATGTGCATACGTGCGAAAGTCCATACTACCCCCATCCCCTCCCATGTGCCCTCCCCTGACCACCAATTCGCATTGGTGCAAATATACATGTCTGTACCACTGTGAAAGTACAAATCAGATCAATCTGGAAAACTGGGAAACCAATTTCTTCCGGATTTCAAATGGCGTGCTTTACCACCACAGTGGGGTACATTTAGTCAGAATTACATGCAGAACAAAGGTAAACAAACCGAACCTAGTCCACTCCAATGTGCAGAAGACCTCTGTGGCAAGACGCATTGGCCCGCCTTAATAACCGCATGCAGAAAGGGCCTGAGCAGCTGTGTTTCTTTGTTTTTGTTCTCTCTTCATCCTTCTCCCTGCCCAAGTCTGCCATATGTTTTTGACTGTAAGCCCATGGACAGAAAACTGTTCTATTTGTTATTGATCTACTGTAATCCACTGTGAATGCAATCCTATTTGACTAAAGAGCAGGGTGAAAATATTTGAAATAAATCATGCTCCACCCACAACCTTTTGTTCTTCCCTAGTCCAGAAAAGCAGTTTTTATCTGCAAAAGTGTGAGCTCCCAGCTCCAGCTTCTGCACCCATTCTCTCCTTATCTGTCAGATCCACTGCAGCAGCCCAGCTCAGGGCTGGGAAATCCAGATTTTGATGACTTGCTGCTTCTTTCATCCCTCAGTATTGGCCAGGCTAGCAAGGGCTGATGGAAAATAGAGTACAACAGCATCTAGAGAATCACAGTTTCCTCAGCCCCAGCTTAGAGGCAATGCAATTTACCTCACAACTGGTTGTATGTTAAGTAAGCCCCAGCCATAAGCAACTTAAAAGACAGGTATATCCAAGCAGAATTAAGAGCAACCCTTTTTTTATAGCATATTTGATGGAAAACATGTCATCTTAATGCTAAATGGAAAGAAAATGCACTTTAAAATTGTTGATGCTAGAATGTTTCAGGATATACAGAAGGTTGAAATAAGTGTATGAACAAGCACCCTGCTTGTGCTCCTTATGGCAGGAATGCTGCTGTTGCAAGCATGGTATTGAATTATGGATTACGGTACTGATTTGCTATAATTAAAAACTTCACAATAAAGCCCTCACGACAATTCACTTATCAGCCCTTGCCAGCAGTCCTGTAAAATTTAGCACAGACATTATGGTGACATAGCATTAAGGGAGTTTGTATATATTTTCTTTAAAAACTGGGGATATTACTTCGTGTCTCTGATGAAGTAAGCTACAGTCACAAAAGCTTATGCCACAATAAATGTAGTCATCTTTATGAGACAATTTTTTGCTCCTTTTAAGACGCTAACCTAACATTTTGGAGGAAAATGGTATTTATTATGTGGCAGGTGGGTTTAGCTCAGAGAAGCTCATGTTACCTACTCACTCACCCCTTCTCAAAGGCTTTTTTGCTGAATGATACACACAGGTCAGGATCTATTGAGCCTAACCTCATTTCCGCACTATACTGTTATAGTGCTATAATTCCATTGTCAACATCCTATGGAATTCTGGGGTTGGAAGTTTAAAGAGAGACATTTAGTATTCTCAGCCAGAGAGCTCTTTGGCTTCTGTAAACTAAACACCTCAGAATTCCACAGGATGTTGAAAGTGGAATAATAGCACTATAACAGTGTAGTGTGGAAATGGCCATACAAAGGACTTTAGCATTAGCCATCCTGACAGCATGAGGATTCATACAAGGATGTATCCACCTTGCATGAGCTGAAAAGCAGTGGTGGGGAAAAACAGTGGCAAGCAACCCTGGCCACCCATACAATTCCATGCCATCACTGCAGCCAAATAAAGAGATGACCAACTGTCATACATCTCCCATTGACGACAGTATTTCCTCAATGTCTGAGTCCCAAGGTCCTCATAACCAAGGCACTGCAGAATGATTGACTTGGAGAACTGACTGTACAGGTAGTTTTCCAAGCCATGCCTCCCACGGTGCCTTGGATCCAAGAACCCCTAGGAGTCAGACATTGAGGAAATAACCAGTTTAAGGAACTTGCCATCTCATTTTCTGGAGGTTGTAGCAGTGTAACTGTCAGCCAAGCTGTGATGGACTCTCGAGGAGTAGCTATTCTGGGTGTCAGAGAAGCCACCTAGCAACAGGTTGTTAGGGAACCAGGATGGCCACTTCAGAGAGAAACACAGCCAATTAGTGTGGAGGAGAGGTTGAAGGCACACTGAATTGGTTTGGTCAGACTTTCAAGGAAAAAGGGCTAAAAGTCACTCCTTCAGCCAGAGAGTTTCTCAGGATTGAGTGAGAAGGTGTGTCTTCTCAGAGAAAGCGAAGAGAAAGGGGCAGAAGAGAAATCAACTCACTTTTGAATCTGGTCAGAGAGAAGTACCTAGATTTGGGGACTGAGCCTTTGGCAAAAGGATAACCAGAGGGCTGTGTGAGAGAAAGACCTGTGCCTTTATGCTAATATAAAGATATATGAACTTGTCTAAATGCATTCTGAAGATTTGTTTAAGCTTGGACATACATATGAAAATCAATACTCTACAGTATTCTGTTTGTTATTTTAATACAAATTACAGCATATTTTTATAGATTTTGACTCAGCTGAATAATTTTAGTAGTTCTAACCAAACAGAAACAGCCTGCCATCATTCTAAATAACAACTGAAAGGCTTTACCCTTTTTACACGAAGGTGGTGTTTTAAAGGGAAAAGCAGAGCTGTATATAAAGTGGCAAAGAGATTTAGCAGACTGGGGGAGGGGAAAGTTGCCATACCAGTCTTTGAGGGGAAAAAGCAAGCCTGGCTATACAAGCCTTCCGCTTTGCTGGGATTATTTAGGTCTTGGGCATTGTTAGTGCTAGCAAAGCGCATGAACCAATGCTAGAGTGAGCTAGCCAGCCCAGCAATTTCTATTAAGTCAACAGGGAGGAGACAACATCCCCACAAGATTAGCATGATCTTCAGGAGGAGGGCAGGTTTCAAGAATGTTGATCTTACTTTTAAATACAAAATGCTGAAGGTCCTCTCCTGCTCTTATTGTTGTCTGTAAAAGAAAAATCTTAAGGTATTTCAAAACATGAACACTGACTTGTCACAAAAGTCACATAGTTTCTCTTACACATGCAGCCTAGTTTGAGTGTGAACTAAGGAGAGGAAGACTGCATCTTATCAACAAGGCAATAACTACATCGCTGGTGGGAGGAAATCTCATCAATGGGCATTTCTTGCTTTCTGTGGAATTACATATGCTTGTTTCTCACACAAATATTCTTTAACAGATTGGAATACTTAGCACCTCTAACACACAAACACACCTTTGTCTTTCTTTTTTTTTTCCTTTTTAAAATTAATCTCTTTTTATTAAAAAGAAAAAAAATTCAAGCATGGTAAGACATTCTTTTATTTCTGCAGTTAATGAATTAATGTCCGTTAAGTCATACATGATCACAAATGCACCTTTGTCTTTCAAACCTTTGGTACATGGTAGCTGCTCCATACAACACTAGCAGTTTTCTCTTCAGAAACCAAATCTTATGTTCGTTGTTGTTATGTGCCTTCAAATCATTTCTGACTTATGGTGACCCTAAGATGAAGCTATCACAGGGTTTTCTGGGGCGGAGAATATGTGCAGCACCCAAGGTCATCCAGTAGGTTTCCATGGCTAAGCAGGGAACCAAACTCTGGTCTCCAGGGTCATAGTCCTGTGCTCAAACCACTACACCATGCTGGCTCTTCTTGTGTTCTTTACCCCCATTAAAGTCTCTCATACCTTCAGTAATATGAAACGACATCTAGAGCAGGAAAGAGACACTTCTGATCTCTTGGTTGTCAATAGGGAATGCAACATGCAAACATGAGAATCCATTTCCCACAATTACAAATTGGGATTCTCCAACTTGGGATTCTGCACTCCCCCACACACTTACACATACTTGCATTCCCAATCGGGGAGCAGTGGGGTGCAGAATGCAATGATACTTCCAATGTAAGATTAGAGAGAGCAGGGGAATTCTCCATGCAGTTAGAGTTCTATGAAGGGGGAATTGGGCCAGAATTCTTTGGTCTAGTGATTGCAGTTTTTCCAGGATCAAACAGCAATAGTCACGGAAAGCAGACAAAGTAGTGGATCCTGCTAGTGAAACACACATGAGTAACTCTTGATTATGCACGTGTGTGTTTTATATTTGACAGGGTACAAGAGGCTATTCTCTAGCTCCTCATACGCTGTCCAAAATCTGTCTCTACACCAGGGAGCTGTCAAAACTTGAGAAGCCTGCTGCTGCTCTTCTTTATCAGATGTAGGAAGAAAGAAGTGGTGACTGAGACAATGCAGAAGTACACAGTCTCAGCTGCAAGGTAAAGAGAAACATCTGGAAGAGCACCCTCATTCCATTTCTCCTCAGAGCCAAGACCAGCTGCTTTTTCATTGTCTGTCTCCCTCTCTTCTTCCTGGCTGAGCCAGTAAACAGCCAAAGCAATGCCCCACCAAAAAGCTTGAGAGCTACCAGGACAATGATAGGGTACTTTGCTCTCATCCACTTGATCCGGGAGTGCAGACAAAAGCAACTGGCTGGAACAATTGTGTTACTACCATAATGGCCACTCTGCCCTCAGCCTCTTTCCACCTTTCACCAACTATACTATCTAGTCTCCTGCTTCTCCAGGCATCAAGACCATAATCCTGTTGATGGGAGGGTAGGAGTCTAGATGGCAGGAGAGGAAGTGGGGGCAGGACCCTGCCAGTCCCATGTCAACCAGCTTTGACAGTTTGGTCCTAAAGAATAACCCAATGCCCAGAAGGAGAAAAAGAACAGAAAAGACTATCCTGGTTCTTTGAGTAAACAAGAACCTGCAACTGGACAAGAATGATCACAAGGCTGATAAGTGGCACTGATCTCTTGAAAATCATTTGCACTTCTGGACTGGGGAAAAAAATGAAGGAATTGTCGGTAGTTGCAGCTCTGTTTTGGCTAACTTTGTTGTTTACTTACTCAATCATTTCTTTTAAAAAAAAACCCTCAAAGCTCAACACGAAATTAGGCTTGATATTGAAAACAGAAACATTGATATTCTGATGACATGTTGTACCATTTGAGCCTGACATTTATTAGTTGTAGATAGCATTACAAGAGTTGTCATGTTCTCACTAATTTGCTGGAGTGACAAGAATTAAATGGTATTAGTTTCTACGCTGCTTGATTCCTGAGCCTAAAGATGATAACAACAGTAATGCTGGTGGTTGGTCGCTGTTGGTTTCTAATTATACTGCAACAGAAATGATACATATTACTTTGGATGCACTTCCTCTTCAAATCAGGTTGAATTAATGCTCTCTCTTTCTCTCTTTAATGAATACTAGAGATTCATAGATGGAGGAAAAGGGAGGAAATATCTTCAGGGTCAAACTAGACAATACATTTAGCAGAGACAGGGGGATTACAGAAGTGCTCCCTCAAATGATGAAAAATGTCTGGTGGTCATAGCACATGATTTCCCTCACGTATGTAATTTGCTTTTAGTTGCTTTATCATGGGAAGGTGAACAAGGGCATAACTAGCAAGTCTGCTTGTTGAGGCATGTTTGTATGAAGAAATGCAGCTATGGGAAGGAATACAAGTAATCACAGAAAACAAGCACTCTAGTTTATGTGTGGTTTGCCCCCCCCATACCTGTTTCTGGACAAAAGAAGAGCTATGGGAAATACTATCCACAATGTTAAAATCTTAACATTTAAATACATAGAGGCTAAAATACAATCATAGGCATTTACAGGAAGCCCCTACCTTTTGATGCCCCATTATCTGGTGACCTGCTCTTTTGACACTTCCAAATTAAGGACAAATTCTATTAATTTGATGGGGGTTCTGCTCTTTCATTAGTCCTTCTTACCTACAGAGGCTTGCTTGGAACTGCTGGCATGTGCATATTGCTTGCAAAGCAAACTGTGAAGAAAGGAGGTGCTAAGCCAGCTGAGAGACTTTGCAAGCAGCACGCATGCTATTGGTCCCTGGTAAACCTCCCTACGTCCTTTGTGCTCCCTACAGTACAGTACATGGGTTCTGCTGTTCAACCAATTCCATTTTCTGACAGCATTCCAGTCCCTAACCTGTCAGCTAAGTAGGGGAAGCCTGTACTTGTATTGGGACTATTGTGCACAGATAGTATTAATGCTTTTATTATTATTGCAGTTATCAATAATTATGGGCTTAAAAAATAAGTTATTTTTATTGACAAATTACATGGAAAATAATGAGGACTTAGAAAATAAGCATCTAATCTCTTACCTAATGAAAGCAATCCACATCACTCTGCCAAAAACAACAATTGAAATACAATGAGGACCTGAATGTGAGCATTTGGTTAAAAAGCATTCCAAATATGACTCTCAATGAAAAACTAATAGCAAGAATTAAATGCATTGGAGAAAAGAGAAAATTAGGTGACTTTACTGAACATCAGGATCAGCCCCAGCAACTTTTTGAAGAACAGAAGCTTAATGAGCATTACATCAATACAACAGAAAGTTTGGAGGGATGTCCTGATAGACAGTGTAACATGATTGCCAAGGCCACTGTTTACACATTTAAAAGACCAAAGACTTCTGCCAGTGAGTATCAGCTATATTTTACACTTGCAAGATAATATTTCATGAACTGCAATATTTACATATTTGTATGTGTGTTTGAGACAGATGGTATCTGTTATATCTTATCTGTACTTTTGTAACCTTATTTTTTTAAAAAATACCTTTTTTAAAAAAAAAGTTGAAGGTTTGTGCATAGTAAAACAAAACAAAAATCATCTCAGAACTTGATCCTACAGAAGCAACAGGAAGAAACTGCCAATGAAGAGGGCTGTAACACTGAGAGAAGGCCCTGGAGAACAGTCACCATCCGGAGCAGATGATGCACAAGAGATTCAGAACCGCCTCCAGCTAAGCAGTCACTTCCTACATCTTCCTGAGCATAACAGTGGCGAAGAGGCACAAACAAAAGACCAGCAGCAAGAGAGTCTGCATGCTTATGAAGGAGCCAACCAAATCACCAGCTGCAGCAAGAAGAAAAAAAAGATGCTCATGGTAGGAGATTCATTGCTCAGGGGTACAGAGGAAACGGTCTGCTAGCCAGACAAGATGAATTGAGAAGTGTGCTGTCTTCCTGGTACATGTATCCAGGATGTCACCAACAAGTTGCTGAAGCTCATCAAGAACACAGAGGAGTGCCCATTTCTTCTGATTCATGTGGGCACCAATGACACTTCAAAGAACATCCTTGAGCAGATTACCCTGGACTATGAAGCCCTGGGCAGGAAACTGAAGAGTTTAGAGGCATAAGTGGAATTCTCACCAATCCTACCAGAGAAAGATAGAAGACTCCACAAGGACAGGAAGCTAATCCAAGTGAATAGTTGGCTATGCAGGTGCTGTCAACAGGAGGGATTTGGCTTCTGGGACCATCATCTTCACGTCACAGATGGGCTATTCCTCATGAAGTCCAGGAAGAATATTTTTGGCAAAAGCATGGCAGATCTGATCAGGAGGGCTTTAAACTAAATGCTTGGAGGGTTGGAGATGATAGCTTAAACATGTGCCAAAAGCAAGCTCTAAAAAAAAGTATGTGAATTCTAGAGGAGAAGATGGAGAGGAGAATGGGGGCCACAGTAAAATTCACAGTAGAATAAAAGATGAGAACAAACAATTCTTTAGATGTCACTACACCAATGCACAAAGTTTGGGAAACAAACAAGATAAGTTTGAAGTCCTAGTGCAAGAAAGTAATTACCGTATTTGCTGGTGTATAGATGCACTTTTTTCCTTAAAAAATACCCTCTGAAAATGGGGTGCGTCTTATACACCAGCAAATATGGTATTGCTAAAAACCTAGGGAAGGGAGGTGGAGTGAAAGGCATTTTCCCTGCCCAGGCAAAACAGGAAGGGAGGGCGGTAGTTGAAGCCTTGATCTACAGGAACATAGATAAATGTTTCTACAGTTTCTCCTTACCTTCCCCTCCTCTCTTGTGCATTTTGACTCTGCCAGGAGTTTCTGCCCAAACAAAACAGGAAGGGAGGCACAGTAGTGCAGCACTCTTTTCATTCCCCTCCTCTCCTGGTGCAACACTCCCTTTTCCTCCCTTTCCTGTGCATTTTGCTAATCAGAGAACTAAAAAAAATTTTTCCTGAAAAATACCCCTTGAATAGTGGGGTGCATCTTATATGCCAGTGAGTCTAATACACCAGCAAATACAGTATAACTTTATAGGTACAACATACACTTGTTGGGATGACTCCCATAGCTAGAATATAACAACTGAAAGATATTATCTGATCAAAAAGAATAAATGGGGAAGAAAAGGAGGGGAAGTAGCTATGTATGTCAAAGAAAGATCGACTTGTACAGAAATCCATGTGAGTGATCAAACTGGAGCAGTGCAGAGTATTTGCATAAAAATAAATGGAGAAAAAATAAAAACAACACAATGGTAGGGTTTTACCAAACCAAACCAAGATGAGGTGATGGATGATGATTTTCTGAAACATATTTCGGAAATCTCCAATAAACAAGAACTGGTAGTTATCAAGGAGTTCAATTATCCTGATATCTGCTGGGAGACTAGCTGTGCTAAGCATGCTCTCCAAGAAGTTCCTCATGTGAAAGTTCCTCTTTCAAAAGGTAGAGGAAAGAACAAGGGGATCAGGAAACTTGAACTTCTGCCTAACCAATGAGAAGAAGTTGGTCACTGGAATCAAAGCAGTAGGTTATTTTGGAAGGCTTGGTCACATAATGCTAGAATTCATGACTGAGGTCAGGACAACGAAGAGTACAAACAAGAACCTTGGATCCAGGAAAGCTGATTTCATCAAGCTCAGGGAAGTACTGGGCAGAATCTCATTGCAAAATATACTAAAGGAACAAGATATCCAGCATGGGTGGGATTTCATACAGAAGGAATTGCTAAAAGCACAATCAAAAATATTTTCATGAAAGAAGAAAAATGGGAAACATCTAAAAAAAGCCAATGGGGCTATATAGTAAACTCAAGGAAGAAGTGCAGAGAAAAAAAGAGCATATATAAGAAATGGAAGTTAGGATGGATCACCAGGGAAAAATACAGATGTGTAGCCTGAACTTGCAGGAAATATAAAGAAAGCTAAAGCTCAAACTGAGCTGAGACTGGCAAGGCAAGCAAGGATCAACAAAAAGGGGCTTTTCAAATATGCTTGAGGCAAGAGAAAGATTAAGAAAGTGGTGGGACTGTTGCTCAGTAAGGACAATAAAATGCTGACAGATCACAATGAAAAGGCAGAAGCACTCAATACCAATTTTGCTTCAGCACTTTTTTCCTCAAAAAGAGCTTCTATGAATCAGCAGAGACCTTGGCAAGGAGTCCAGGTTGCAAATCAAAACTGATAAGAAGTGAGTAAGAAATCACCTAGCTAATCTAAATTGAGTTCAGATCTGCAAGACCAGATGAACTACATCTCACAGTACTGAAGGACCGGCTGAGATACTCACAGAAACACTTGCTATCATTTTTGAGAAATCTTGGAGAATTGGTGATGTGCCAAAGGACTGGAAACAAACAAGCATTGTTCCTCTATTCAAAAAAGAGAAAAACAGAAGATGCAGAGAGCTACAGGTCACTCAGCCTGACCTCAATACCAGGAAAAATATTAGAAAGGATTATAAAGAAGTCTGTCTGCAAGTATCCTGATGACAATGCAGTGATTAGTCATTAGATGGAGTTAGCATGGGTTTTTCAAGAATGAATCCTACCGAACTAACCTTATATCTTTTTTTTATACTGATAGTTTAGTAAATGGTGGGAATGTTGTGGATGTCATTTACCTGAATTTCAGCAAATCACGTGTTAAGGTCCCCCATGATATTTTGATTAACAAACTAACTAAATAGGGAATAGATGGAAACACCATCCTACTATGCTCAAAGAGTCATCATCAGTGGCCCTTTCCGCACCGACCTATTAAAACGGTGCAGAGCGACCTCCAACAGAGGTCTTCTGCACCGTGGAGTAGACTGGGGGGACTACTTTTTGTAGTTCCGCACCTCAGTCCGCTCCAGAGTGACCAGAACTGGTCGTGCAGCTTGCTTTTTAAAAACCTCTTTTAAGAGGTTTTTAAAAAGTACAGAGCGCGCAACCCCGTGTTGCTCCATTGCCATGCTCCGGTGCAGATTTGCAGGCGTGCACTAGTGTGTGCCTGCAGATCTGCTGGGGGCGGGCTTTAGGCTGGCGAGCTTCTCCGGTTGGTGGAGAGCCTCCACCAACCGGAAGCTGCCATTTTGGATGCCAGAGCAGTGCGGAGCGACGAGCTCGCACTGCTCCTCATCAGGACAGCCGCAAACGGACCCACCAAAAAGCCAGTGAGTAGCGGCAGGGAGCGTTTCCCTCGCCAGGTGCGGAAAGGGCCAGTGACTGTATTTCAAACTGGGAGGAAGTCTTAAGTGGAGAGCCTCAGAGTTCTGTCCTATGTTACTATGGTTCAGGCCTACCCAGTGATAGCACTAGATATCACCTTTTTGATATCAAATCATTTGGCCTTTCTCTGCCACCCCACTCCACGTGTTTGCGAGGCCACCGGACAGGCACGTACACAGGCGCGGCCAGTAAGTGCTGGGCATTCCAACTCCCACTTAGGCAGGCAGACTAACGCCACTCCATTGCTTCAGGGACCTCTTTTGCAGACACACCTTGCTTAAGCGCGACTCTATACAAAGACGTTCGGCCTCGAGCCTATGCCTTTACAATGCCAAGCCATTTGCATACTGGCTACACTATTGTTAAACCTGCGCTAAGCCCATCATGTAAAACTTGACCTTTCCCAAAGCTTTGTCCTGCTCCAAACTTGCATTGTTCTCACCGAGTATGGCATGGCCTGTAGGCACAATCCACCCTATAAAAACTCCCTGATTCCGAGCCCACCTAGGATCGCTCTGGACTTCCATCCCACCTTGCTGCCACTTTGTCTGACGAGCTTCCCTCAGCGAACCGCGCTGAGCTTTCTCCCCTGCAACCTCCAGTCTCTTCAGGACTACGAGAAAAGGTATCATATCACCCATTTCCCCCGAAACTCTTATTTCCAATTTCCAAGTTAGCTGTGTGTTTGTGGTGTCTTTTCCGTTGTTTATCCTTTAATAAAGATATCATTTTTGCTGTTTTAAAACCTGTCTGCTTCTGACCTGACCCCGTAGACATAGGTTACAAGATCCCTGCTAAGTTACCCTGCCTCTCGCGAGCCTAAGAGAATGCTCCAGCTAATTTCCCCATCTTGTGTTTTTGCTTGGTTATTTGGGCGCCCCTCCCGGGACCCCCAGAGAACAGGGTAACACCTGGGGTGATTATGCTTCATCATTTTTATCAATGACGTAGTTGACAGGGTGGAAGGAATCCTTATCAAGTTTGCAGATGACATAAAACTGAGAGGGGTGGAAGATAGGAAGAGAATTCAAAGGAAATTTTAATTTAATAAGATGAAATTCAATAGATACAAATGCAAAATTCTGCAGTATGACATGTGAAAAGGACCTTGGGATTATTGTTGATCATAAGCTGAATGGGAGCCAACAGTGTCATGCTGCAACAAAGGAGGCAAACACTATTTTGCCTACATTAATAGAAGTTTCCAAGTCAAGGGAAGTAATAGTCCCCCTATATTCTGCACTGATCAGGCCTCACCTGGAGTATCGTGTTTGGTTCTGCACATCTCATTTTTAGAATGATGTAGACAAGTTTGAACAGGTTCAGTGAAGGGCAACAAGGATGATAAGTGGTGTGGAGAACAAAACATGTGAAGAAAGGGTAAAAGAGCTGGGTTTGTTCAGCATGATAAAGAGAAGGCTGAGGAGTGACACAATTGCACTCTTTAAATACAAGGGCTGACACAGAGAGGAGGAGGTAGGCCTCTTCTGTGTGCCCCAGATCTAATGGTTTGAAATTACAGGACAGTAAATTTCAATTGAACATTAGAAGGAACTTCATAGCAGTAAAAGCGGTTTGGTAGTGGAACTAATTGCTTAGAGGGGTGGTGAGGTCTCTTTCTCTGGACATCATCAATAAGAGGCTGGATAGCTACCTGCTGGGAATGCTTTAGCTGGAGATCCTATACCGAGCAGGGGGTTGGACTTAATCCACAAGACCCCTTCCAGCTCTATAATCCTATGTTTCTATGATTCTGTTTTAGTAGGTGTCCTTGCAAGAAATTGCATTATAGGAAAAACATCTAGAGCATTGAAAGTCTGCCTAGGGGAACATCATAGCAGTATCAAGAATAAAGAAGCAGATTGTCCTCTGTTGGCCATTTGCTGGAACATGATCACTCTTTCAAGGATCTATGCTCTTGAGTGCTTGAGAACTTTTTCCAGAATGGTAGGAGCTACTTAGAAAATAAATGGATAGGATATTGAGACTTGACACATTATTCCCTCATGGTTTAAAAGTGGACTTAGAGTACATCCATCTACTGTAAAACCTGAGTTTCCACACATCCCGTAAGTCTCTAATTTCCTGTAGCATTGTAATGACAAGGATGCCTTTGAGGCACATGGGTTAAAAATGAAACAGTATAATGCTCTGCCTCCTATCTTGTAAGCTATCAGGTGTTGGGCATAATCTTTGGAGGTGCTCCTTTTAGAATTCCTTGCAACTTGTCTCTTGTTCTAATTGCTGTCAGCTATGTATTGTCCCCTTTTCTTTCAGCAGCCCCTCAGGAAGGCCATAAAAATATTTCCAAGTCAAAATGCATTAGACTGTTTTCAGGAATAAAGTCATCTCTTTTTTCAACACCCTGAGGCTTTATCTCTTTTCAACAGCACATTTTTGTTTTGCTGACCTGGAAGATCAGTGACATTGGGGCATGGCTTTGAGAAATGGGACAAGTCTTTGAATGTGAGGAGTCCAATTGTGACATCATTTAGACTCCAAGCTGGCCGGGGCAGGAATCTTTTCCATCCCTGTTGTTGTTATGTGCCTTCAAGTCATTTACAATTTATGGTGACCCTAAGGCAGAACCTATCATAGGTTTTTCTAGGGCTGAGAGTGTGTGATGTGCCCAAGGTCACCCAGTGGCTTTCCATGGCTGAGAGGGGAATCGAACCCTGGTTTCCAAGGTCGTAGTCCAACTCTCAAATCACTACAACACACTGGCTCTCTTTTCCATCCTTACTCACTGTCTTTGGTTGTCACACACTTCCAACCACCATTTCGGCTGATTCTTGGATGATTTTCGAGTTCAAGATGGGATGGAGGTTCAGTGGGAATATGAAACCTAAACCACAACATTTAAAGCTGCTTGGATAGGGTTAGAGACGGATTTCAAGAAAACAAATAGCCTGAAAATTGGCAATTGTCAATTCTTTTTTTAAAAAAAAGTGATTGAGGGGCTTTGTTGGTCAATAGGTGAATTAAGGGGAATAGTTTGGGATTTGGGGCTCTCATTCAGCCTATGGGCTGTATTTTTGCCACCCCTCTTTGTAATTTGGGATTTAGGTAGGATAGAGATAGGTAGTCAGATAGATAGATAGATAGATAGATAGACAGACAGATAGACAGATTTTTATATATATGTATATGTACACACACACACATATATATATATACACACACGCTCACACAGACATATGCACAGACACACACACACACACACACTGATGTAGATATATGGCCGAGCTTGGAAAAGTTAGCAGGCCTGGGCTCCTAGACCTCCCAGATACAATTTCCACTGAGAATTCTGGAAGCTGTAGTCTAAAAAAAGTAACTCTGCCATATTCATGGGCAGATTCATGATGTATTGTAATCAGTTGCGTATCTGTCTGTCAACAGATAGATGTTGCCCATCACTGGACATCACCCAAAAGGGGACAAACTAAACAAAGGGGGTAAGAGAACCCCATTGTAAAATACTGTTTGAACTAAGAGACACCTGAAGAAAGCCCTACATTTATAAGCCACTCAGCAAAAACATTCCCTAATAGTTTCATTTCTTACAGATGAGAACTAAAAAGTACCCTAGGATGTTGATTATGAACAATTGAACTATACGAGAAATTAGTGGGTTTTTTGCTACCGCAGAGTAGCGTGTCTCCCAGACATGTAATTTCTACCTGCTTCGACTGTACATGCCATTCTGAAGAACTTACAAGCACCAAAATGTTTGTTTGTTACAAGCTTGGAAAGCTCTTTATGTTGGTGGGGGAAAAACCAGATAGCCCAAATAGCCATCCCATAACAAGCACCTACTACAGCAATAACATGAGACATTTTGAGTTATTTTGTAAGGATGCACATGGGGAAAAAACCCAATGTGCAATTTATACATGTTACTGAGAAAAAGGTGCATTTGCACTGCAAATCTAACCCCCGCCCTTTATTCAGAGGTTCAGTTGTGCTGATATTATTAGCCTTGTTAAGACATTTGCCTGAATAGGGGAAGACTACAAGTATGCAAAGCAAAGGGTAGCAATCATAAGGCTACCTCAGATGTCTTTGGGCTGCATCTCCCAGCCTTCCTCACTACTGGCTAGACTATCTAAGGCTATTTAGTGTTAATAGTCAAATGACATCTAGGAAGCTATATCATTCCTACCTTCATTGGAGATGAATGGGGCCACTCTGCCATCGACTTTCTCTCAAGCCCCAAATTTGCCACCCCTGTCTGACAAATATCCTTTTCGCACCTTACCCGTTTGCGCGGCTGGGCGGGGCGTCTCGTGTGAAAAGCCTCAGCAGGAACGCTGCCGCTTCCCTGCTGCTTGAGTTCTGCAGCAGCTTCCTGGTCATGCGAGCCCCACGCGAGTGCCCCGCCCCTTCCTACCACAGCGCAACCTGGGAATTGCAGGCTAGCGCTGAGGCAGGAAGTGCAACTGGCCCAGCTCCTGATGCACCGCACACCAGGTAAGTGCACGCGGGCCCTGGGAGCGTTGTGTGACCGCTCACCATTTTCGGCTTTAAGCCGAAAATGAACAGGTGCATGCGCGGTCCGCGTCAGGCCCTTGAGCGTCGCATAAATGGGAGTGCATCACGCAGACCGCTCCTCCCATTTACGAGATGCTCAAGGGGCCCTCTCGCTTTAGAAACGGTGTGCGAAAAGGACCAAAGTCTGTACAGCTGTTCTGCTCACGCACAAGCAAACATGAGTAAAAGACACATTGTGTCTCTAGGCAAATTGCAGCTGGGTAGCCCAAGGTTATGCAGATTTCCTGAGAAATAAATCCCACTAAGCATGGTAGTTTTTACTTCTGACAAAGTGTTCAGAAAATTGAAGCTTTGGTTTTCAACAACAACAACAACAACAACCAAAAAAAAAAAGTCTCCCTTGCTATTTATCCAGAGTAAGCAAAAAATAAATAAATCCTGTCCTCCTAAGACAGTGAAACTTTTTAGACTGTCTGCAATACTTTGTATTGAATTTGCTAAATCCACTTTCTCCTAGCTGATTGGCTCGGCTGTTTCCCATCCATCCTGTGGGCTGCTGAAAATGATTTCCAATACTCTCAGAATAACAGGGCCTCTGGACCACAATCAAGCACAAGGGCTGCAGCAGTCAACTCAATAACCAAGGTCCACCTGTGTAATGCATTTCACCCACCCCTGAGATGCTGGATTATCAATTACATTCAGCCACTGAGCTGCTTAAAGGGAGGGAAGGGAAATGGAAATAAGATTACTCTCCATAGCTTAACATGAGGGCATGGGAATGAGCAGCCATAACAAGAAAAGGCAGAGTGAGAAAGAAAACAGAACCAGGGATAATTAACTCCCATGTCTCATTACTCTCAACCTTAACACTTGTCCTGTGTTGTTACAGTTTTATAAATAGGTCTTATTCAAATAGCTGCAATTTACTTCGGCGGGTGGAGAATCTTCTTCTGAGGTTATGTATTGTGCATAATCTATGGCCTTTAGACTACATGTCCACCACCCCCAACCTTAACTGTAGCCTTTTCCAGGGATTTGACTCGTGCTTTTAACCCTGAGCCAGCCAGTATCCCAGGCTTAAGGATGGTTTTGGGCCAATCACTGTCTGATGGAAAATGTGAGACAGAAATCAATCTCTGAAAAAAATACTAAAACAGGCAACACATAAGCTGAAAAACAATCAGTCCCCCCCTTGCCCACCCACCTACACAGAAAGTCTAGCAGAAAAATTAGTTCTTAGTAGAAAAAAAGAAAAATGGTTTTATCTACAAACCACTTGTCCGTAATCAAATATATTGTCCAGTGGGTGGGGGAGAGAAAATGACCACAGGTTGGAGTGATGTAGGAAGAGAATCTGAGGGGTAAACAACCAAGAAGTCGTTATAAATATATGCTGTGCCTAAATTCCTAAAGAGTTATCATGCAAACTGGTAGCTAGTGACTACAGCCATGCAAAGGTCACTGATTTTAACACCTTTTTTCAGCCATAGGCTCTCAAATGACTTGAAGTCTCTTGGGAAGGCTTGGTCAAGGCTTGAGCAGTTGGACAGTAGATCATCTTGATTACTTCTTCCTTAACCAAATGAGGAGAAAAACATCCACATGATATTCCCCTTTTCATGGAACATACAGATGCAAGTCTCAGGATATTTTATTGCTACCTAGAAGCCAAGTTCTTTTTATTCCAGGATAAATCACAGACACAAAAAAAAAGTTTTTAAACAAATGAGGTTCTTTGCTGTCTCTGTGGTGGACGGGAGGAAGAGTACAGAGCCTTTTGCTGGAACAGTAAGATTTTTAGAACAGTATACCTTTAAATTTTAAAAAAAGGGCATGCCCATGCAGGTCTCCAGAACCAACAGTGAGCAAAGACACAAAAGAGATCTCTGACTGGCCAATTATCTATAGCATTGTGAAATCTGAATATTTATTTGCCAGATTGCCTACCCAGCTTCCTTTATTTCTCTCTGCTGGGTGAAGAGATCTATGTGAATTTCTAGGAAGTCCCATCCAGTAGTGTGAGGTTTTCTGTAATGAGGGATCTCACTTCTTTGCAATAATTTAGACAGGCTTTTACACATCCTGTTGTATCTCTTCCCAAAGTACTTACTGCATGGCATCATCATTTCTGCCTGAGAAAGCCTAATACAACAGTGGTTGTCTACCTTAACTTGAACTGATTTGTGTTCACTGGTTAACACTGACCTTGTGATGAGGGTCAAGCATGCACTAGGTACACCTTTATTGTGTGATGTTAGCATCCAGGAAGCCGTTGTGGGACCTGGCTTGTCTACAAAGTGTCTTTCATTTCAGTCATCAGGTCATCTTCGTCTGCATTCCCTTCTCTCCATCTTTAGCTCCCTTTCCATATCATGCACTTCTTTTCTTTCTTGACATTTCCTTCTTGTTCTTCCATAGACTCTGAGGCCATTTCTGCAGTTGCCTGTTATAGTGCTATTATTCCACTTTAAACATCCTATGGAATCCTTGGGTTTGCAGTTTAGGGAAGGGCTTCAAAGGCTCCTCTCTAAACTGCAAACCCCAGGATTCCATAGGATGTTGAAAGTGGAATAATAGCGCTATAACAGGCTAGTATGAAAATGGCCTAACACAGTCTCTTCTTGTGAACAAGTTAATAAGGCCCCTTGTTATTCTGAGAATCTAGCATACTTTCTCACCCAGCACACTCTCTAATCAGTGCTGTTTTGTTCATCAAAGTGAACTACATATCTTTTTTTCCAGGAATATAGCCAATTAAAATAATCTGTTCTATTCCAGCATCTACTGTATTTGCCAGCATATAAGATGCACCTCATTTTCAAATAGTATTTTTCATGAAAAAGAAATTTAGTACATTTCTAATCTACTGTATTTCACATCTAGGAATTCCCAAGCTGCCTTCTCACTGGCCAATGAGCTCCCTCGGGCAGCATGATTGCATTGTGCGGCTCGGCTTAGAGCAGGAAAGACCCCTTGCGGGCACATTCTGTGGCAGTGGCCACGGCAGCCCCTGCTGAGCTGAACCACCCTTTGGAAAATGATGGAAAGGTTGTGTGAGGAAGGCAGTAAGGAGGAAGAGAGAAAGGGGAGATGGGACTAGGCTGATCCCAGGAAAGGGAAGGGAAGGGCTGTTCTCTGTCAGGCAGCAGTGGCAACAGTGGTCAAGGAATGCCTAGATGAGAAATTTGCCAGCGTATAAGATGCACCCCCTTTTCAAACAGTTTTTTTTGGGGGGAAGTGCATCTTATACACTGGCAAATACGGTAGTTTGTGTGGCTTTTGTTTTTGTATGTATATGTATGCAAAAGTTCTAACATGCTTCATGTCTGGAATTATGCCATGCCAAAACTGAAATGGTGTTTGTACAATTCCTTTGGCTGGCAGTCTATTCCAGAGATACATTGCAGTCATGATGGTGTCATCCCAGATTCTGCTGGGGAGATGAATGACTGCCAGTGTGCACTTTGTCATCCTCAGGAGAGATGGTAGTTTCTTTTCAGCAGTCTCATTCTGTTCAGGAGTGTGCTTCACAGTTCTCTGCAAAATATATGCTTTTTGAGGAAAGCGTGCATGTGATAAGAAAGATACTCCCCACCTCAATCTGCCTGGATTTCTTTTGATGTGTTCTTGAACTTATTGCTGACTACTGCAGCTTCTCTTGGACTTGATTTTTCTCTTTCAGCAGATAGGTGACACAATGGCTTGAAAAATCCTCCACAGAAATTAAAGCCTATCTCTTTCTTCCAAGTGAAAGCATGTTAAATTGACCACACATGTCACTGGGTTTAAGATCTAGCACTTGGCTGCTCCTCTTATCAGTTTTTGACCGAAAGGAAAAGCTAACTGACTTTTCTTCAAAACAAGCCATGTAACTAATAGTGTCTTTATTATAGCCATTTCTACATTACAGTATTGTAGTGCTATTATTCCCCTTTCAACTTCCTATGGAATCCTGGGGTTTGCAGTTTAGAGAGGGGCATTGAGAATTCTCAGCCAGAGAGCTCTTTGGCCTCAGTGAACTACAAACCCCAGAATTCCACAGGAGGTTGAAAATGGAATAATAGCACTATAACAGTGTAGTGAGGAAATAGCCTATCTTGTGGACTTGCTTTGAAAAAGTTTATATCCTGTTCTGTAGTTGTAGGATAGATTTTGGATCACAATGTCCAAGATGCCTGTGCCATAAATCAAGGCTGTTTTCATCCTTCTGTACTTGAGCCACAATTGCTTCTTGAGCTGAAAGACTTAATTCACCTACACCATCATTTTCAAATGCTTAAGCAAACACATTTTTTTAGCAATTGTGCATTTTCCTCCATTGAAAAGTATTTCAGATCCTATATTTCATAATGCAATATAAGTCAATATTAAACTATACATAATCTGCTATATTTTGCACAATTCTGTTAGTCAATTTACCATCTAGACCTTTCAACTTGCCTAAAGTGTCCATTAGCAACCTGATTTTTTTTTCCTTCGCTGTTCCTATCAACAACATGAGAGAAAGTATTGGAGAATATACAGATTCTATAGAGAACCAGCTTAGTGCAAAGGTTTGAGCATTGGACTGTGACCCTGGAGACCAGGTTTTTTCCCCCACTCAGTCATGGAAACCCACACACTCACACACACTCAGCCTCCAGAAACCCCTGTGGTCTTAGGGTCACCATAAGTCAGAAATGATTTGAAGGCACATAACAACAACACAACAGATTCTATAATCCAGGAAGCTGATTTCTGATTGTATGCATCCATTACTAGTGCTCTTTTTTTTTAAAAAAAAAAAACTTTCTTGCATTTGTGCATTGTGAAATCTGTTGCTAAAACTGGTTGAGCTATGCTGCCTTTTTATGTTCGGTCAAGAGACCTCAAGTAGGTGTGAGAATAAAGAAATCAACAAGAAAAAAGCATGTTAACCACCTTGACCAACCTGAAAGAAAGATGAGATAAAAACATAATACATGATAGATATATCAATAATGAATAGTTTTATTTCAGTCTTACTTTTCTTTTGAACAGACTCCTCAAAATCCATTAAACTTCATTTAGTCATGATTAATAGAAGTCCTGTTGAAGGCAGTGGGCTTACAAGAAGATCCCCATTTTTGACACCTGGTTATCTGACAACTTGTTCTTTTGACACTTTTATCATTTCCAGATTAAGGACAAGTTCCATTAATTCAATGGGGGTTCTGGTCATTCTCAGTTCTTCTTGTCCATGGAGGCTCACTTGGAACCATTCACATGTATGCGCTGCTTGCAAAGTAAGCTGAGAGGTGGGAAAAGGTGCTAATCCATCTTTGCAAGCTGTGTGTGGCTGTAACAAGTGAGCCTCCTTAAATCTTTCATGCTTCCTATAGTACAATACATGGGTTCCACTTTTCAACCAATTATTTGCTTATAGTGCTCCAGTCCCTAACCAACAGATAAGTCGGTGAAGCCTGTACTCTAAGCATCACTAAGGCCCTTTCTGCAACTCACCTATTTTCGGCGCTGGGGTACAGTGCTCGCACGAGCAGCTTCTGGAGAGAGGCTCTCACTACCCTGCTTCTTCAGCTCTGCACAAGCTTTCTGCTCACACGAGAGTCCCACCTCTTCCTTTCGTAGTGCGGCCTGGGACCTTCCCAGGCTGCACTGAGACAGGAAGTGTGACCGGCCCGGCTCCCAAGGCTCCACACACAAGGTAAGTGCGCGTGGGACACCAGAGCAATGCAAAAGTAAGACTGTGCAGCATTTTCGGCTTCAAGCCGAAAATGAAAAAATGCATGTGCAGTCCCTGCTGGGCCCTAGAGCATCGCGCAAATGTGAGTGCATCGTGTGGACCGCTCCTCACATGTGCACGACACTCAAGGGGCCCTTTTACATTGAAAATGCCATGCGAAAAGGGCCAAAGTCTGGATTGTATTCAACTCTATGTATGTTTGTACAGAGGGAATGCAAGGGGGTCTTCTTGATTATGTGAAGTTTGTAATTTCACATGACCCACTCAGTGAGATTAATTTGCCAGTTTAAGTATGTTGCAGCCATAACCAAGGCAACCACAAAGTGACTTTTGGCTAATACAAAGCAGCAAAGGCCAGCTTTTGGCCTACTTGCTTCCTTTACAACATCCTTCTCAATCACATATAGCATATAAACATAATAAAACAGATAAAACTACAGATCTTCCTCAAAAGTCCTGTAGAGAGTCTGAATGTCTATCAAACCTGGATCCTGGGAACATATCTTAGACATTAATGCATGCACACAGATACATACTCCTCTTGTTCCTCTGTTGTCTTGGTTCAAACAGATTTCGCAAGCTTTTGAAACACTACATGATGCTGTTCACCCAAAGCAGTAATGGGATGAGTGTGTGCCAGATGCTGGAAAGCTACTTTTTAAAAGTAGTTCTTTTCCTTTGCTCATTAAAGCATTTAAAGAAATCATAATTTCCTGAATGAGTAATTGCTATTACTCATTGTCAATGTTATTAACTTGCTCCATTATTCATTTTTATATACTTTTTGCCAGGGCTGCTATTGATACGAGACCTTGGAAAATTCCACTTAAAATTCTTCTTTAAATGTCTTAAAAGCCCTTTCAAAGTAATTACGAAAAGTAGCTGGAAAACATTATTCATCACAAACAAAAATTAACTTCTTGTGCTGAGTCTGAAATATCGTTTTGTTACAATTTCACAAACCCTCTCCCCAAATATAAGTTGTTATAATCAACACCCTTATTTTTAACTCATTTCTAATACAACCCGGGCAACCTTCCACAGACTAATACCACCTGAAGCACTCTGGAAAAACTGGTGGTCAGCCAAAGGATACTGTACTTTCCTTGTACACCAGGGTTGAGAAAGTGCAGCAATCTAGATGTTTGGGGACTGCAACTCCCAGCAGCTCCAATCAACATAAGCAGGGATGAAAAATGCGGAAAGTTACTGTTCAACAATATCTGGGGGGCCAAACTTTACCCACTCCTGCATACGTCATGGCTGAAATCAAATTGTTAATCTCGTCTACAGTAGGCCTATTCAACCCCTGGAACTTGTGCAAGTTCCTGTTGATTCAATGGATCTACCTTAATTGGAACCATAATTGGATTTAGACCAGTGTCTACCTTTTCCTACAGATATATTGTTTTGTTTTCTCCATCAGAGTTATTTTCAAGCAGGATATACATAACAAGGGCAGCCACAACTCTCTTGGAAGAACTCAGGAAAGCTATCCCACACCGAAATCAGTCATGAAGAAAATGTAATAGCAGTGTTTGCTTGAAATGCAGGAAATGACATGTTGGTGCTGAGATTGCTAACAAAGCATAACATATAAGGGGTAAGAGTCAGAAGAAGTGTGGAAAGAAACAACACTCTGTAAGTAGAGATGGGCAAATTGATGACAGGTTGAAAGACAAAAACAACAGACTAGGAACTTAATTGAAGTACAGCTGAACAAACTCTTTACTGTCGTGTGTGGAGAAGTTTAATAAGGTAAGCCCCCATGTGTATTGACTCAAGAAAAGGCCAAACAAATCAAATAGAACAGCTGAGCAATCAAATAAGACAAATGAGCAAACAGATCAGATTGGATTGCCTGTTGCAGCATCATGTGGTTAGGTCAGGAGACATCATGTGATGTTAACAGAGAGCCAATGACAGACCCTGCACGCGGCACGCAGAATTCCATACAGATTTATGAAAGTGCAAACTTGTTTGCTAGCTTTTGAAAGAGACCATTCTTTCCACTTTAATTAAAAAGATATTATCAGAAATATGGGTTTTGATGATTACCTCCTCAACAGAGACCCTCAGTTGAGAATAAAACAGAGAAGTGCTACACCATCCCTGTGGCTTCATAATATATATGAGGGAGCTTATGTGAGTCCTCAGTGATCCTTGTGGGCAACCCTCAGTGAGGACCCTGGGTTGCTTCCATCCTAATTCCTTTCTGAGGAACAGGGATAATTGTTTCAGTTGCTTTTGATGGTGAATTTGAAGTTCAAATCACTATATCCAGCAGTTTCTGTCTTCTGTCTTTTCTCTGGCTAAGATTTTTGTTCAGGGGCGGGAATGGTATTTTTGGTCTTGAAATGCTGTTGCAACACCATCCTGTTCCAGTCTGGACTGGAAAACGGATACATTGGCTTTTGAAACCTGTTGTTCCTTTATTTAGTAGATTTCTGCTTGCCTGCTCAAAGAAAAGAAGAAGGGCAAATATCTTGCCTGTGAAAAGGAAACCAGCAATTAAAGCTTCTGCCCTTGCCCCTCAAAAAAATCAGAAATCCCACAATTGTACAAATGAGTAACAACAAAGCTGCATTAAAAATGAAAGCAAACCTGGGACTTGTAATCTGGTCAGAAGTCTCAGAGGTGCTCTCTGGCTGAGAATTCTAAATCCCCCTCCTAAAACTGCAAATCCCAATATTCCATAGGGTGTTACTATGGTAGTTAAAGTGGAACCATAGTGATATAGTTGTATAATGTGAAGTAGGAACTAAATATGGAAAAATATCTTAATGAAAAATCAACCTTGATGTTTTCTGCTGAGCTAGGTCTGTGTCATAGAATCTTAAGAGTTGAAGGGACTGCAAAGCCCTCCAGCCCAAACCCCTGCCATACAGGAATGCACAACTAAAGCACCACCAAAAAATGGCCATATGACCTCTCTGTTTAAAGACCTCGAATGAAAGAGAATCCACCACTCCCTGAGACAGTCTGATCTACTGTCAAACAACTCTTACAGTAATGAAGTTCTTCCTAATGTTCAAGTGGAAACTATTTTCTTGTAATTTGAGTCCATTGGTTCATGCTCAAGTCTCTAGAGCAGCAGAAAACAAGCTAGGGCCATTTTCTTCTTCTTGACCTTCTTTAAATATCTCTTCAGATATTCGAAGATAGCTATCCTGTCATATCTCAGTCTTTTCTTCTCAACACTAACCATACCCAGCTCCACCAATCATTCCTCATAAGACTCGGGGCCTGTCCACACTACACTCTTATGGTGCTATTATTCCACTTTCAATATCCTGTGGAATCCTGGGGTCTGCAGTTTAGGGAGGAACATTTAGAATTCTCAGCCAGAGAGCTCTTTGGCTTCAGAAAATTGCACATCCTCTCCCTGTTCTTTTCCTCTCTGCTTTATCTCTTAACTCGAAGTTTCACATTTCCCTCCCTTGGAACTACAAAATGCCTGTTATCTGGTATGGACAGATAAGTAGACCCATACAATCAGTGCTAGTCAGATACCTTCACAATGGATTTGACCTTTATCTTATATAACCAAAAAAATTCAAGTGTTACATTACATGGAAATGTCTTTTTGTTTTTTTAAGTAGACAACCTTTTAGCAATTTTAGCAATTTTAGCTATCTAGCAGTTGCAGCAACTCTGCTTCAAACTGCAATTGTTTTAACAGCTTGTGCTGAAACATAGCCTTAGCAGCATTTAAATGAAATTGCTTTCCCTTCTAATCCTGGTCATCTAAAAATAATAATAATAATAATAATAAAGAATAAAAAAAATCCATGAGTCATCAAAAGGTCTCTCAATTGACTTCACAAATAATGGCCGCAAAATAGCTTTGCCACAAAATCTCCACAGAGCTGCCCTGAAATTGTCTTCTTATGTAAACAGATAATTCTGATAGCATTGTGAGCTGGCCCTGGAAATCCACTAAAATCTTCATGGAAGTGATTGTAACCAAAATAGCTGAACATTGACTTAATACTGACCAGGCTTGTCATTTGGGATTGCAGACTTGAACCCATGTTAAATCCATAGCAATCAAAAACTATCTCAAACGCCTTTTGCCAACAAATTGGGGAAACGGATCCCTATTATGAGACATCTGATGGGCAAAAATTTAACTGGCAGGAAAAGCCTTTTTTCCAGAAGCTAAAGGTACATAGAATGAATCCAAGCTTGGCAAAATTACCTTTTTTGGACTACAAATCCGAGAATGCCCAGGCAGCATGGCCAAATAGAGCCTTCTTAGCAGAAGGCTCCACTCTTGACCAATAATACACTTACAGTCACAGAACAACAGTGTGTGAAAGGATCTTGGGGGACATCTAGTCCAACCAGTGGTGTCGTTTAAAATAATTTACGGCATGTTCTGCTTTTTTTCATTCTATTTTATTCTGTGTTTTGTTTCATTTTGGTTTTTTGTTTTGTTTTTTGGCTAAAATATGTGCATGTTAACCAAAAGTTTTCAACTGTTGGTATCACCTTGATGAAGATATTAGTGGATTCCCAGGGCCATCTCACAATGCTATCAAAGTTATCTGTTCACATAAGGAGACAGTTTCAGGGAAGCTCTGTGGAGATTTTGTAGCAAAGTTATGGCTGTTTCTGCACTAGACTATTATAGTGTTACTATTCCACTTTCAACATCCTGTGAAATGCTGGGGTTTGCAGTTTAGGGAGGGGCCTTTGAGGCCCCTTCCTAAACTGCAAACTCCAGGATTCCATACAATGTTGAAAGTGGAATAATAACACTATAACAGTCTAGTGGAGAAATGGCTTATTTTGCAGCCATTATCTGTGAAGTCAATTGAGAAACCCTTCTATTATTATTATTACTACTACTACTACTGCTGCTGCTGCTGCTGCTGCTGCTGCTGTTTACTACTGCTACTATTAGGTGGCCAGGATTACATCATAGAGAAATATGTGTGGATGTGCACTTGCCTTCAGCAAAGGGGAGGAGATGGATCAGGGCTGAGAGTTCGCCGGATGATCCTCCCTCTCTCTCTATTTTTCCCCATTTCCCTCCTTCCTTTTTCCTCTCCCCCCTCCCCTGCCCAATAAGGGCTGCTTCCAGGGCAGTTATTGACTGTCTTTTCTTCTTTTCCTTAGCCTTTCCCCAAGCTGCTGGAGCTGGCTGGGAAAGCTTTTGGCCTGCTTCTGCTGCTAGTGAAGAGGGTGGCTCAGAATGAATCATAGCATGTACCAGTCAGTGGGGGCGGATGCAGTGAAACTTTGTTTTCTGTTCCCAATGAGTGGTTCAGTGAACATCACAAATTTTAGCAACCAATTTGGGCAAACCGATGTGAACCAGCAGAATGACACCCCTGAATCCACCCAACTGCAGAACACCAAATCTGAAGTATATAGCTAAGGCCATTTCCACACGGCATTGCAGTGGTGGGTTAGGGACACGATGATAGTGGCCCACGAGTCGTGCACAATGTAATCATGGTCCTGCTGCCATCCTTAACATAATAAATCCATTAAGTGCCCATGATCACATGATGCTCTCATCCTTCCCAGCCATGCAGAAGGGCAGGAAGTGTGATGGAAGTGTTTCCTTCCCTAGCACTGCATGGGAAAGAACCTGGCTGTGCTGCGGAAGGCAGGTGAAGTCACTCACACTTCCTTCCTCAGGGAGCTGGCCAGGTGCAGAGGGGAGCATTCCCATTGCACTCCCTTCCCAGAAAAGGCACTACCAAGATCACAACAGGAGGACAACAGGATCAAGTAAGGTGCAGAAACGGCCTAAGCTAAGTGATTAAGCTTCTGCTTAATTGCCTTCAGCAAACGGTAACTCGCTGCTTCTCATAACAGTCCCTTACTTAGCTGAATCTTCTTTCTTTTGTGCATTCATTCATTCATGTTACATCCTGCCTCCTTCCAATTTGTGACCCAAGGGAGTTTATAACATAGATTAAATCACCCCTCACTGTTAGGAAAATTCTCTTAATGTTTAGCTAAAATCTGTTTCCTTACCATTTTCATTCAGTAGTCCTTCTCCTGCTCACTGCAGCAATAAAGAACAGGTTTGCTCCATCTTCTGTATGACAGTCTATCTGATATTTGAAGATAGTCTCTTAATCATCTCTTCCCCAGGCTAAATACATTCATGTCCAAACTACATGATAAAGTTAGTATGTCACTGAAAGTTGAGCTTTCCTGAAAGTTAAAGATGCCTCCTGAACCTAGCACAGATTTGTCTTACTCTGTGAGTGTCAAATTGGTTTTCTTTTGTTTTGTGACTGGTTATGTGGAGATAACCCAGGACTTTTTTTACAAGTCTGATTGGTCTGACACAGAGATTTGAAGGAGCAGTACGCCTGGGCGCAGGCAGGGACATTGTAAAGTCGGGAAATCTACATTTCCCTCAGTGTACAATTTGATCCTCAGTTCTTTTAATCTTTGACACAGGACTTGGCTTCCAGATACCTCAGCATTCTGTTCACCTTTCTCTGGATGCCAACCAGGTGAGCAATGTCCTTCCTAAGATGTGTCACCCAGAATTAGACACAGGATTTCACTCACAGTGGAGTGCTTATTTTTTGTCATTAGAAGACCATGCTTCCACTGACAAAGCTTAAGACTGTTTGCAGTTTTAGCAGTTGCACTGCTGGCTTCTGTTCAGCTTATGACCAACTATGGGTAAGCATGTCACTTAAGACACTGAAGCAAACATGCCTACATCAGAGGCACAGTCTGCATTATGATGGTGTTGCCAGTTCCACTAGCATACATTTTACTTGCATTTAACTATGACTAAGACCAGCAAGCATAGGGCAGCCCTAATGACAATATTACTGGACACACCCAAAAGTACTGCTAGCAAAGGATGGATTTCCACCAGTGTGTTTCCCCTGGACTTCCACCATCATCACTATGTCAGTGCAGTCAAGCTCAGCTTGCACTGGGATGCACACCACCATGACCAATCAGTCACCAGGGAAATGAGAGGCTGCTAGACAGCATCCCTCTGTAGTTGTGTAGATGGGGGAAAGGAAGAGTCATCACCCTTCATGACCTCCAGGGCAATGAATGTTCCTGCAGGAAAATGATATACAAGGGGACAGGGAAGAGAGAAGTATTGCAGAAGGAGATACTGGAAACCTCCTTCTGCAATGATGAAAGTATATATGCTCGTGGAACAAGAGGCTATCCCAGGAGATATCAACAACAGCATTCCAGCTATATTCTCCAGAATATGTTCATTTTTCTCTTTTCTTTAAAACAGTCTGGAAAAATGAGTCTGTAGAGGGAGAGCTGCCCAGCCCAGAGCCTGCTTTTCTTTCTCCCTGACTGAAGTAGCAGAGTCCCTTTATTCCTGCTATAGCACCCTGGCTCCCTCCCTCCCACTTATTCATCCCAGCTTTTCCTAAAAATCCATCACTTTAGTGGATAAAGGGCAAAGCTTATCAATAATTACACAAAAAGGATTGATAACCTGTGGAAGCATGTTCTTATAAAAGTAAAAGTGAAGAAAAGTAAAACTGAAGAAAGGCAGAGCTTATAGAAATAGAATGTAATCTTTATTAAAGTAACACACAAGGAAAAGATATTGGGTTTTCAAGAGTATTCAAACAAAATAACACTTCCCCAAAGATGTTTAACTAATTTCTTCACCACGGTATTCCAGAACAGAACTTTCACACACACACACACACACACACACACCTTTGGTGCCCCCTGAAATACCCACTCAGGGTACCACATTCTGACCCACTCAGAAGTGGTGTGGTTTCTTCTCTGGCTCAACAAGGCAACTGAGAAAACAACCTTCTTTTTTTAGGCAACCTGCTCTGATTTAAAGTTCTCCAAGAATCTCACTGAAAGAAGCTAGAATCCAATTCACACTCCCTGTATATATGCCTTCTGCTGTCTCACTCACAGCCCCTCCCTCTTACTAGGGCTGGGTTTTGCTCAGACAGAGCCAGTCTGGTTATATGACCACCTATTGCCAGGGCTGCTCTGCTAGCCACACCCCCAGGCTCCATCACAGAGGTATCTGCATGTGTCCTGTTGCATTGTGAGAAATCACTTCCTTTTTTGCAGAACAGTCTGCTAACTTTCAAAGAAAAAAATGTTACAGTCTGTTTGTAGGCTGCCACCCTATGCATATTTACCTTAGAATAAATCCTATCAAACTCAACGGGGCTTTGAAGAGACACACAGAGAACTGTGCTGTAACTGATCAAAGACCAGAAAGGGAGAAATGTTTGACAAAGAAAGCTGTCTTAGGAAGAGATACCAGATTTCCTTGCATATTCCATGGGAGATGGATATTCTGGAACTTTTTCTGAGAAATTTAGTCAAATCAATAAGCTCTTTTATACTCACAGCAAAACAGTCGAACAGCAAAAATTACAATAGGTCCTTGGTCACTTTCAAGAAATAAAACAAGAGAAATTTAAGAAGCATTAAAATAATGAGGAATTATCTGTCTACTTGTAGTTGGTTTCTTTTCTTTTGTTCTTCTGGTCCTACCACACCTACGTAAATCTCTTAACACATATTTGAACTTGTCCATATTTGAAGAATATTTCCCTCTCAAACAGTGGGCAACAGGTTAAAGAATCTACATCTTCCAACTGTCACAATTAATCCTCTGTCATCCCACTTTTTCAGCTGCTTTAAAAATGTTCCAGTTTTTCTGTCCCCCTCCCACTTTCCTGCTTTGTCCTCAGTTCACTTCCATCAATGCAAAGTTCAAAGTGCAAAAGTAGTTTACATTCTATGAAATCAGCAGGAGAGAAAGGAGGTGACACAGTATTGCCCTTCCCAGTAGGCTTGGGCAAAAGCAAACTGCTGCAGCCTCTCCAAGCCTGTGTGTTCATTCTCATTAATAAGTTTTGGTATCCTGACCATGTTCTGATGTCGTTTGGCCACATATGTCCCTGTTTTTACCTGTGAAATATTAGAAAGTATGAGAAACATGTGGAAGGAGAATCTCTTCTTTGCAACCTTTTTCTTTATTCCTGCAGGAAGATAAGTTTTTATTGGGCCAAGAGAGCTTTCCCAGGAGTTAGAGAACCATCTTTGATCTAGGATAAGAAAACTGTGGCCTTCCACAGGTTGCTGAACTACTGTTACCATCAGTCCTTCAACATTGGTTGTACTAAATAGGTCTGATAGACACCACAGCCTAACATCCAGAGGATCAGAAGTTGTCCATCCTTGTTTTAGATCAATAGCCAGTGAGAACACCTTAACTCAATACAGTTTTCCACTTGCAGTTATATTGTGAGCCTCTGTCTATCTACCCACCCATCCATCTCTATTCAGAATTAAACATTTGGGAAACAGGTAGATTAAATAAGCAAGGGAGGGGTACACTCTGCTTCCAGTTCCATAGTGGGGTCCCTGTTGCAATTCCCTCTTGCGCAGCTGTTTTCTAGGGGAACAGACCCCTGTCAATCACAGCAGCTGCTGCCCAGTAATGGGGGCTGAGGAACTTTCATTGTCTCTAAGTGGCCCTGAGACCAAGAACTACATATGGATCATGAATATGAAACAATTTCAAGTGTGTAACTCTAGGTATCTATTTGTAACTGATCAAAAGGGTTCTGGCCATTATTTTTATTATTAATTGCTACTATAGTGTAAACCATTTTGGTGTTTTGTTTATGTATTTGTGAAGGTCTTTCTTGGTTTGCATGGTGAGCACAAGAGACAGCCGTTTTTGCTCTGGCACAACTGAATAGGCTTTTGGCAGAGAGAGGTCTTGCCTCAGCATTGTGTTACCGCAGTTTCTGGCCCGGACTTGTGGGATATTAGATATCATTTTGATATCAATAATTTGGCCTACTATACCCCTTTTTCCTCCATGTGCTTGCGAGGCCCCCAGACAAGCTCGCATACAGGCACGGCAGCTAATCGCTGTAATATTCCAAACAAATACAGGCAGGCCAGAAATAGCCGACCCACCACTTCAGGAGACCTCAAGGCAAGTACCACATTATGTACTTACAAAGGACTCCCTGCCCTGAGCAGGCAGCTTGACTAGCCGAATACTCAACTGTCAAGCACTCCGCGTTTGCATACTGGCTACTCTATTGAAAATTCGGTCTTAACTCAATCATGTAAAATACTGACCTTTTGGAGGCTTTGTCTCCAGCCCGAAACTCATTGTTGTCCCAAAGAACGGACTAGCCTACGGCCACATTTTCCCCTATAAGAACCCCTGACTTTGAGCACTTCTTTGGATTGCTCGGAATGCTCTTGGCTTCTATCCCGCCTTGCTGTCGCTTCGTTCAGCGAGCCTTCCCCGCAGCTCCACGTGCTGAGAAACTCCGTTTCCACAAACTTCTCCTTCTGACTACCTGGGCTTCAGGATAGGTGTAGTATTTCCCATACCAAAACCTCCTCTCAAAATCCCTCTATCCAACTCCAACCTTTATTTCTATAGTTCTCTCTGTGAGTGTGTTGCATACATTTGTTTGGCTGTATTTTAATAAAAACAACAATTATTATTTTACTTCTGTTTGCACCTTGACTCGGCCTGACCCCGTAGACATTGGGTAAAAGATCTTGCTCCGTTGCCCTGCCTCTCGCATTGCTAGCTTGTGCTCTTTTGACTAATTCCTAACTTTGTAATTTGGAGTGCACTTAGGTGTCCCTCACGGGACCCCCAGAAATCAGGGTAACAATTGCTTGCTTTCATCCTGCACTGAAGGCTTATTTATTTCCACAGCCATGGAGCTACCAGTTGATTTTTCCTTCTATAATCTTAATTTGTTGATATGTGCTTGATACAGCTATATGTTATTCATTGTATACATTTTTATTTCATCAGTATTCTAATAACTATAGTGTACATTGTAATTTTGTATTTAGCTGCTGTGAATATCTTTTGTAGAAAAGAAAATCTAAGTAAATAAAAATACAGCTGGCAGCAATTTTTTCCCCAACTGGTAGTCATAAGAGTACTGTATTAAAAAAAAAACCTCTACTAAATCAGACCAAAAGTTTTCTCAGCTCATCTTTCTGATTCAGATACCTCTGCTGTCCATCGAGGATAGCAAAACTCTTTTAATGTTTTTGCCCAGTGGTGTGAGGAAGATACACATTCCTGGGACCCAGAGTTCCATAATACTCTGACTCCATTACCATTATCAGATGGAAAAATAATTAAGACTGGAGTGTTTGAGAATATCTATAGCAGGAATGGGCAACTGCAAACAAGGCAGGGGCCATTTTCTTTCCCATACCTGCCCAACGGGATGTAACAGTGCATTTCAGCACACCTGAAGTGATGCAATATCACTTATGGCTGCCATTTTGGATGATTTTTGGATGATTTTCCCCCTTTTTTTGTCTGTTTAGGGAAGGTTTAATAGGCTAGAGGGTTAGGGGAGCAAACCATTCCCTTTTTAGGAGGTTTTGGGAGATTGGGGTGGTCTGGCAACAAAATCAGCCCCCCAATTTTAAAAATAATTGGAGGAATGTGGGGGCTTTGATGGGTTTCTGGTGGACCCCATGGACCACACTTAGGGTCGCAAGGGCTGCATGTGGCCCATGGGCCATACTTTGCCCCCACCTTTAATTTATAGTAACATATTTCCTTCTAAATGTTGCTGGGAAATAATAAAGCTGTCCAAACCTGCAAGATTTGCCTAGAGCTAAGTTAGAAACAGACAAAGTAATATTTCAAGCTGCAGGCCTGACCTGAGGCCTTTTTCGCACCTTATCTTTTCCCGGTGCTGGGCTGCTCCGCTCGCGCAGGAAGGCTTGGGAGGAACGCTGTCGCTTCCCTGCTGCTTCGGCTCCACAGCTCCTTCCCCATTCTCAGTGCAGCCTGGGACCTCACAGGCTGCACTGAGGAGAGGACGCAAGACCGGCCCAGCTCCCGAGGCTCCGCACACCAGGTAAGTGCATGCAAGGCCCTGGAGTGATGCGCAACTGCGCAGCATTTTCAGCTTTGAGCCGAAAATTTAAAAATGCATGCGTGGTCCGCGTCAGGCCCTTGAGCGTCGTGCAAATGTGAGTGCATCATATGGACCGCTCCTCACATTTACGCAATGCTTAAGGGGCCCTTTCACTTCAGAAATTCCATGCGAAAAGGGCCTAAGTCTAGGCCCTTCTCCAAAAGAGAGAGTATATATGTCTACAATTAAAGTGGGATGTGCATTTTGAAAGATAAAAGGCTATGCTTCTTGAGGTGTCAACGGCACATACTGACCAACATTTCACAGATGAAAACTGAGAAATGTGTGGCCAAATATATCAGGGTGTCATCTAAAGGGTGTTATCAATGAGGGAGAACACACAAAACTACTATTTAAGAAGACAAAACCTGAAATTTAAGTATTGAGTTTAAGAAAGGCAAGACTGAACTTTCTCCTCTCTGTTCACTTCTACTAAGTTAATTGAGTGCAAATTACTATTGCACTTTGAACTCAGTTTGCAGCAACTGAAGAAAGCTGAGAGCAAAGTGGGAGGAAGAAAGAGTAAATGGGGCATTTAAAAAGCCCGGTTTTCCTCATATGGGACGTCCTTATTGAACACTTTTGCTCCACATAGGCAACCCAATGCAATAGTCAAAGCTTTGATCTACAGCCCTGAACAAAGGAAATGTTTTTATTCACTTAACAGGGTTATTAAAATGCTCTCTTGCTCTCCCAGTATGAAGGAAGATATATGAAACAGGTCAGCATTTACACACTGGCAGATCTGGCAGGCTTTGCGTATTACATGAAATTGAGAAAATGTAAGCAAATCAAATTTGGGGTTTACTCTCCAAGAACAGATTTAAATTAATGTGTGTTGGATCAAAAGAATTGGGTTATACAGCAGAGTCTGTCAGGTATGATTTTGTATTGTTTCATACTGTTTTGTGCTTTCTGTTCCCGTTTATTGTTATTAAATTTATTCTCTGCAAATTTGCACCTGAGTTCTTTCTCTCTGAGATGTCAGTAGCGCTATAAGGAGCTGAAGAGAAAGGAAAGCCGAGCTGTGATTCACAAGTTGCTTAAACCAGTCCACTTGCCTTTCAACTATTTGAACATCAAAAACTATTTGAACATCACAAAGTCTAATTGCAGCTGATTTAATTAGCCTGCATCTAGTATCCATCCTCTCACATTTTTTTTTCATATTTTCTGTGCAACAAACATTATATCAACTGCATTTATCGCACCTTTCTTTGGCCATTTCCGCACCGGGCATCCAACGGAGGTCTTCTACACCATACTGTGGATTGGGGTGGACTACTCTTTGTAGTTCCACACCTCAGTCCAGTTCTGTGCGACTGGAACTGGTTGCGCAGCGTGCTTTTTAAAAACCTCTTTTTTGAGATTTTAAAAAGCACGGAGCAGGCAACCCCGTCCCTCTCCGTCGCAGCACTCCGGAGCAGATTTGCAGGTGCACGCAAGTGCATGCCTGCAGATCTTCTGGGAGTGGGCTTTCGGCTGGCAAGCTTCTCCAGTTGGTGGAGAGCCTCCACCAACCGGAAGCCGCCATTTTGGACACTGGAGAACTGCAGAGCGCCGAACTCATGCTGCTGCTCTTTGCGACGGACTTGCCTGGACTCAGGAAAAATCCGGTGAGTCCCATTTCTGCCCAATTCACACCCCACGTGCGGAAAGGGCCTTTGTTTTCAATGAATTTTGGTTGGGGAGATATTTAGAAAAAAAGACTTGAAATTAATTCTATAATTGGCGAAGCTCTGAAATCTGGTCTGTGTCACTAAATGATGGCCATATCGTCTGTCTCTGGGATTCTCCATTTTCCATCCACATGAATATCAGTGAAAAAAGCAATAAGCCTTGCTCCTAGAACCTGGAAGTAAATAGTTGTAAGTAAGTGTTCATTGCAAACTATTCCTTTTCACAAGAATGAAACCATAACTTATTCATATGATAATTGCAACTTAAAGAGGGATAACTCAAGTTGTTTTGTGATGACTTTTATCATTACTGTGGAGTGGCTTACTAAATGATGGAAGAGGAATATAACAAGATTCAAATGCTAGCTTGTGCTATGCCTAATGTTGCTGTTGCAGGATCTGTTGTAGATGAGACAAGACAGTGACATAGACAGCAGGACAATGGCCCTTTTCGCACTGCATTTTCCATGCGAAAGAGGGCCTGGAGCATCGCGCAATTATGAGGAGTGATCTGCACGATGCACTCACAATCGCACGACACTCCATGGGCCAGCAGGTGCTGATCGCGCACCTTTTCATTTTCAGCTAGAAGCTGAAAACGGTGTGTGATCACGCATTGCTCCCGGGCCCCATGCACACTTACCTGGCTAGCGGAGCCTCTGGAGCCGCACCGGTCATGCTTCCTGCCCCACCGCAGCCTGAGAAAGTCCCATGCTGTGCTGCAGAAGGAAGAGGCAGGGCTCTCGAGCGAGCAGGCAGCTTGTGCAGAGCCAAAGGACCTCAGACATGAGAGCCCCTCGCTGGAGACTGCTTGCGTGATCCCCGCACCCCAGCGCCGGAAGATGGTAAGGTGTAGAAAGGAACAATGTGTTTTGTACCACAAGTCAAGAATAATTTTTGCTTTGTAACATATACACACCCCAATCTCATTGCAAGTGTTTTCAGAAATTTCAGACAAAATCAAAGAGGAGAAACATATTAAGTTATGCATCCACTTTTCACTTCTTTAAAATATTCATAGAGATTATGTCATCCTTGGTTTTCTAGGAGTACATTCTACAACAAAGATGACAAAACTGGCATTGAAGCAACTGATATTAAAGGAGAACAAACCAGAAACTGGATAGGAAACATATTACAAGCAAGACAAAGTGGTGAAAAGGAACACCCTTCTCTTGAAAATTTTTTGTCTGTTTCCCAAAAATAAAATGGATACACATTCAGCATGGCCCTAAAAAGTTAGTACTGGCTTCTGAAAGAGATCTACCTGCCCGTTCTTTCTTTATACAAACTGGAGAACATCAGGACGTCTGGAGCAATCTTTTGCAAGAGTTTTTTTAGGCAAGGAAAGCATTAAAATCTTCTCAGACACCAGCCTGCTAAACACATTAATACGTTGTTTTAGATGGTCAGGAACTCTCACTGTGAATAAGTGGTTTCTTTAAACATGATTATTGCATGTGTCAGTCACTTTTCAAACAGCATACTGATGGCATCCATGAAGTCAGTGATCAGGCTGGTTTTAATATGCCAAAAGCTGTTTTAGCACCATGGAGCTCCTGCTGATTGTTAGTCTTGTCAGTTTTATGTGAATTAAACTGACATCCCATTCCACCATAAAAATTACGTAGCATGAGGAGGTGTTCAGTTGCCTCAAGGCCGCCTGAGTTTATGATATTAATTTCTGGTCTTTCCTAATTTCCAGAGAAAAGCAGTTGAATGAAATATGGAATCCATAAAGCTATAGTAAACTGATCCACCTTTCACATCCAGCATTCTGTTAAAATTCATACTTTTCTCTGCTCTTGCGCTCACCTAAGCATAAACCAAACCAGAACTGAGTAGTACTTAAAAAGAGAACTATTTGAGGCATACCCCCAGTGGCTGTTGTGGCATTTCTTTTATTGAAGCCATTAAATATTGTAAATGGGTTTTGACATCTCTTCAGTTTTCCACAGTGGCTTGCTACAGACCAAACTAATTGTGGCATCACTGAAACAATCAGCAATTGTGTGCATGGAATTTTAAATGTAAACAGTGGCACATAGGAACTGTGACCAGCCCTTACTTCCTCCAGATTAGTGTGGCAGTTCCCAATCTGACAAGGCACCCTGACTGTACCACACAGCATTGCTCCTGCCTTACAACATCACCTTTATGTAAAAATGTGAGGGTTTTCAACATTTATTTAGAATTACAACCCAATAACAGTAGCATGTTTTCTGTGTTATCTTTAATAATAATAATAATAATAATAATAATAATAATAATAATAATAATAATAATAATAATATCCCGCCTCTCCCCATGGATCGAGGTGGTACTACAACAGTACATTAAATATGTATATAACTCAGCCAAGTCAGCATTTATAAAAATAAACTGTAACATTTATTTAGATTAACAATAAGAATAAAGTATTAGAGTTCACATGCAGATCAAAGTTAATACATTTCTTCAGTGCACTTTTTAGACAGTTCATTTGTATCTTTAGACTCTCATACAAAGCACGTATCATATTACAGCCCTTTGGCTACCCTCCCACCAAAGGCCCATTCTAGGTCACACTCTCTGACCAGATTCTACTAAGGTTCAGTTACTCTTCTGACTCTAACTAGGCTTCAACTGAGAATTCAACCTCCCTACACAGTTCGCTCTCCCTGGATGGCTGGGGCATTCTACTCCATAGCTTCTTGCTAGGAATCTCACTGAAGGGACTAAAAACCAAGAACAGGTACTTGGTTTTATATGACATTTCTTCTCAGCCACTAGCCTCTCCCACACACTACTGGGCTGGGTTTCTCTCCTGAGGAGTTAATCTGGTTGCCTGCCAACCTGCTTCCAGGCTGCTCTGTCGCCTCAAGTAGCTACACTCCCAGAAATTTGTCAATCTAAATAAAGATACTGATAGAAGCTAGAGCTACCTTTTGACCCTTTAACCCATTTTGGTTCCAGCGTAAATCTGGGATTCCATGCCACCTATGTGCTTTAAGAGGAATGCTCCTATTAGTGTCAAAAGAAGATTTATTTGCAATGGAAATTGTCCAGTACAAAATGGAGCCACTGTGAAGCCATAAGGGGTTAAAGCTCTCCTTCGCTCAACAATTTCCCTATGCAGTTCATCTCCCCCACAGCACCTATTGTTTATTCTCCCCCCCAAAAAAATTGCAACTGCTAATTCCATGAATGATGTCACAATTACAAGTATACCACAGTTAAAGAAGTAGATGTGTTCCCAGGTATTACTACTTCAACAGAAAATTTTGTACCAGAAGAAAAATAATATGGATAGGTTCCTACATTACAAAAAGAAAGTGCAGTTCAGCATGTTTCACCAAACTTCTTATTAACCATATGCTTATGTGAAATAAAACTACTAGACTGGGGCCATTTCCGCACTAGCCAGTTATAGTGCGATGATTCCACTTTCAACATCCTCTGGAATCCTGGGGTTTGCAGTTTCAGGAGGGGCCAGAGGATGTTGAAAGTGGAATCATCGCACTATAACTGGCTAGTGTGGAAATGGCCTGGGTAAGCCTTCCAGAAATAAAGAAAAATATTTAGAACCATTTTTTTCCCAAAACCCATCCAGACATGACATTTCTTTCACCAGCTTCCATTTTTCTTATGATTTCCCCTTTTGGTGGCCCTGCTTACAGATCTAGGGCTTTTTAATGTGCTGGTGGTAACAGGTGAGGCAGACGTACCTGCTCTCCTCCTTTTCTCTGTTTTGCTGTTCACACATGATCAAGTAAGGGATTCTGGAGGCAACTCTGTTTACCTTGGTTGTTGTCGACGGGCACAAGTGGCTACAATAAAATCTCCTAGAGTAGAATACCACCTTTTCCCAGCTCAAGTTTTGTTTATATATTGAGGCAGCAAAGGAGGACTTTCTAGGGCCATATTTTCCAAGATTAGTTATGCATCTTCCATACTTGTGTGAATGGTACCACTATAGCTAGAACACCTCGTTCCCTCCAATTTCTTTCCCTGGAGTCCGTACAAATATTTGTCAAGGGTTTCTCCATCATAAGCAATTTCTCGAGACATAAGGTTGTTTCAGTAAGTGAACATTACTGCCCATCAATTGTGAGTAGGCCCCATTTGTTCCTTTTCTTACAGTTAAGGTAAAATACTTGTAATATTCCGTTCTTCTGCTGTTTTGTTCCTTCTCCAGATGTTTCAAATTAAGTTCTTTTTAAAAAACACACACAAAGAAATATCTTCAAACTTCGGTGATCCTGCAACAAATACCCCTATCCCAGGTGCTTTATTTTTTCTTTTAAGCCATTATGTTTTGCACAATTTCCTTAGATGCAGGTTCCGGTGTGTTCAGTTTCCTCTGTATTTAAGAGCCGGCACACCCCATTATTCTGTATACTGACATCTTAACGCTGTGCTAAAACTATTTCCTCCACTCTCTTGCTTAGTTTGCTTCTAACCACGACAATCACTTTTACTCTCAAATCCCACTGGCCCAGCTCAGTAACTAGTCTTAACCATTCATATTTTATACCTTCATAAAACTCCTTTACATTTCTCTTATAATTGCATCCCATCCGCTCTGCTTGATGATCCATTGATTTCCTCTCATCTTGCCATTGTGACTCTTCTTACTCTTTCTTCTCTGTCTCATTAACTATGCAAAATAACCAACTGTTCCTTATTTATTGGTTCTATCCCACTCGTTACAGTAGTCATTAAATGAGCTCCTCTTCTGCTTTTGGACTTTACCAGTCATTTTCTTGGCCTGGAGAGAGAAGGCATCTGTTTCAGAAAGCTGGAACTTTCTTTGTTCCACCTGCTATTCATGGCAGACCATACCAAAAGGCAAAATGAGGCCACCAGTTCATACAGAAGATTTGGGTTGTAAAAGGAAAGCAAATAGTTATTTACTTCATTTCTTTGGGTGCCTTTTGTGGTTCTCCATCTCAGGCAGCAAAACATTTTTTTACTGCTCCTATTTAAAATATTTCTCTCCTACCTTTCTTCCATCAGGAGAATCATCTCCATGTGATTCCCAAGTGGTGCCCATCCAGGCCTTGACCAAAGGGAAATCTGCTCAGCTTGGGCAAGTTGACTTCATCTTGTGCTTTGGAACCATGCCATGGATGAAATGCTGCCCTGGAAGATCTGAGGGCTTATTCTACTCTAGTCACTGATAAGTAGCCATTGCAACTTTAGGTAACGCTTCCAAATGCTAAAAGAATCAAGAGTGGGTAAAAAAAAAATGAGTGTGCATACCCCAAGGTAACAGTGTACTCAAACTAAAGCACTGTTAATTGACTCTGTTAGAAGCCTTTTCTCATCCCTATCTTTAGTAAACTTGCAGTATTCTTCTCCTCAACAACTACTGTGTGCAGACATTTTCATTTCTTCTTCCTTTGTTAAATATGCCAGATCCGCTACTAATCAGTTTCACACACTGTGCTTAGTAGCTTCTTCATCTGGCACATATGCTATGGGGTAGTAAAGTATGTTAATTTGTAAATGCGTTGCTCTAACTGTAAATGAGATTTGTGGTAGAAGTAATTCAGTTGGTATAAGCAACTCAATGAAGCCAGCATGATATAGTGCTTTGAGTACTGGAATAGAGCTCTGGAGACCAGGGTTCAAATCTCCTCTCAGCTATGGAAACCCATTGAGTGACCTTGAGCAAGTCACACTTTCTCATCCTCAGAGGAAGACAAAGGCAAACCTCTTCTGAACAAACTTTGCCAAGAAAACCCCATGATAGGCTCACCTTAGGGTTGCCATAGCTCCTTTTAAGATTTGACCTAAAACTCAGGGTGAATTCACTGCCCCACCCCTGTTTCAGACCAGGTTGACTTACCATGTCCTCAGCCAGCATCATCACTATTGTGATTTTCTGCAGGAAAAGGAATGTATACAGTATTGCAACTCAGACAATAAATCTATAAGTAATAATTATTAATGGATCCTTTTATGGGGCAGGAATGGGGAAAGATTCCTTTTAAACTGCCTTGAGCTATGCATGATTTGTTTCCAGTTATTCTTTATGTTTCTTAATTGGCAGTGTGCAGCTGTACATCTCTATTCAGAAGTAAAAGCCCCACGGAGTTGAATGGGGTTACTCTCCGGGAAATGTGCACATAGGACTGCAGCCTTAATCTCAGTCATTTTCATCTTTGTGTCGTTGTTGTTCCAAAAGTAAAGGCATTGTGTTCTCCATGACTGTGAGTGAATTGACTAAAATTAGACCAGCTTTCTTGCTCTTGGACTTATTCCAATGTTAATATGTCCTCTCTTAAATCTGGGGGATCAAGACTATATATGCGCCAGCACAAAGGAGGCCTAACAAGGGCCTCCTGTAATGGAATCCGTAATCAATAGCTCCTTTCCTTATGACTGATTCCTGGGCTTATGTAGGTTGACACCCTTGTTCACCATAGGAGGATCACCGCCTTGCAGTTACTGTACCAGATTTTCAGCTTATATAAATTGCAGCAGCACAGAAAATCAATAGGAGCTGGGCCCTTTACACACCAGCTGAAGACTCCAAATCTTTATGTAAAGGAATAGACCTACAACACATGAAGTCACTTCAAAAGGAATATGACTTCAAAAGAAATGCTCACATTCTTTCTCATCTGGCTTGTTAAATAAAGTCCAAAGAACTCAGAGATGATGTAAAATTATAAGGGCCACTAGATGTAAGACATAAAGTAATCAGCTAAACATAGGTAAATCAATTCACTAAAGCAATTATCAAAGAGGAGGTCAATTTTAATCAATGGGGCTGAGAATTAACGTGACAGCCTTTTGTAAGCACCCCAGAAAATTCAGATGGGGGATTCTCTAATCACCAAATGAGCATTGGCCTTCTTCTTCTAAAATGTTGTGTTGCTTGAACCAAATCCGCGTAGTATTTATAATCTCAAAGCAGACCTAAGGAAACCCAAGTCCAAATCTCCAGTCAGCCATAAAGCTCATTGGCTAACTTTGGACTAGTGTCAACAATAAGGACGTAAATCTTCATAAATTTTGTTCTCATGGACAATAATGAATAATTTCACCATTGTTCTCCCTACAGTTCAGGACCTATTCTGTGAAAAAAAAATTGCACACATGAACTTTTTTGCACATAAAACATTTTCTGTGCACAAATTTCACAAGGTCATGGCAAGGATATAATTGGGAGAGTAGCACTATTCATGCCAGTTTGAACTTCGTGGCAGGAGATGAATGCAAACAGTCAATCGATTTAAGAAAAAAACAAAAAAACAGTTGTGTCAATACAGGCATACCTTTCAGTATATAATAGAACATGTTGCAGCGGAGTGTGCAAATGTCACAGAATACATTGGGCTGGATCCAAAGTTACCCCTCATTCATACATGGGTTGCTTTATATTTCTCCATAAAACACTGCATGAGCAAAGGAACACTAAATCCCAAGATGAAAATGTTACCTCAAAAGGTGGGGGACCTTGAGGTCCACCAGCAGTGCCAGCATCTCCTTAGAAATAGGGGGAATTACAACTCAAAGGAAACCAGCAAGAGGAGAAAAACAACAGGATCTTGTCATTTGTGTATACCAGTATTAACTGTAGAGAGCACTCCAGTTAAAAGTTTAAATAGGGTATTTTTATTGGAAATTAATAGACACACGCACAAGAAATCAAGCAGTCTCACAAACCATACAAAACTAGTGAAGGGAGAAGCAAGAAAGGTTGGATAGAGAAACATTTTTAGTGTAAAAGGTGATATTTACTTATCCTGAAGCAGAAGATTGAAGAGGAGTGGTGCAAACAGAAGTTTGAGGGCAACACAGAGGAAAAGAAGTCTGGGGGGCAACGTAATGCCCAAAGTGCTAGCAAATGCAGGAGTCTGAGCTAGGCTTTAAGTACCCTTTTTCCTACCCTGAAGGGGCAAGTGTAAATTGCTCTCTCACAGTGTAAACAAAAGGGGTCCAGAATGGCCTGATTGTCTTACTTTGAGTGACAAAACATTGATGGCAGTCTTGGCAGCCTCTTAAGATCTTGGGTGGTTATGGTGAATGGGGAAGGTTTCAGTAGGAAATGCACACAGCAGGGGTGCTTGCCTGCTGCACCTGGGCAGTTTTGTTAACTATTGTATTCAGATGTTGAGTCATTGACAGGATTACTGGAAGTCTATTCACTCTGGGCTTTTTTGCTTAACTCTTTTTGACCTTATGATCTGGCTATGCTAACCTAGCCCAGGCATACAGCGAGAGTTCTGCTTGCTGCATATTTCCCAGCCATAAGTGTCCAGCTTGTATATGAAGATGATATTTCATGCCAATTTTGCTGTCCCTCAGAATGCGGTATGTAAGGGGTAATAACAATAATTTTCCTTGTCTAACTCCTACACAACTGTCATGGAACTTATTACCTAACCGGACTACTTTTCCTGTTGGCCACCCCTAGACTGTGGAATGACCTGCCAGAAAAGATTCAACAGCAAAATATGCTGTCCAAATTCAAAAAACTACCAAGGACCTATCTCTTCCAACAGGCCTACCCAGTCTATTTTTAATTGTACTTTTAATTGTACTTTTAATTATGATATATTTTAATTATAGTATATTTGTATTTTAAATGGTTTGTGTTTTAGTATATTTTAACTATGATTTGTTTTTTGTTGTATCTATGCTATATCCTGCCTTAAACCTTGGAGAGAGGCAGGTAACAAAATTTATTACAATTATTATTATTATTGCACCATGCCATTGTGTCCCAAGCTAAGCAGGCAATAAATTACAAGCAGCTGCTCAGTTCCTACTCACGCAGCCTGAGCCAAAGAATGCCAAACAAAATGTAAGTCCAGGGCAAACAAATCCAAAGGGTGAATCCAAAACATAGTCCAAACAAGCAGAGTTCCAAGGTAAACCAGATCCAAGAGCACAGCACAGGGTTTCAGACCTAAGAGACCAGTTGCTGACCCTGGAAGGAAAGGCCAACTGGAGTCCTTTTATGTATGGATGTTGTCACCACAGGTGCTCCCTCATTAGGGCTCGCCTGGTACACCGAGCGGCGCAGGCCCTCCCTCTCATGGCGTTTCTCTTGCAAAGTAGGTATTTCTGATATGCCTTCCTCTATTTGTTCCCCTGGCTCAGGCCCCTATTGTTGTTGTTGTCTGTTTTCTCCCTCTGGGCCAGCCTCTGGGGAAACTCCTGCCTCTGGGGAAGCTTCTGTCTCGGAGTCAGAATCCTCCTCCTCTTCCCTGCCAGGGTCTCCAAGGCAGGGCACGACACATGCAAACTCTCCAAGGAAATGTGGAAGAGAGCTAGTGGTTATTATTTTCCTTCCTTTCGTGATTCTTTGGATTGGATTTACAGTTTGGATTGAAAGCATATCAGCACTCAAGATCTTTCTTCTTGAAATGAAGTCTCTGGCTAGCATCATGACTGTGCCCTCATTCCTATTTTGAAAAATTACCTTTTTTTCCCCCACATATAAAGTTCCAGAAGGGAAACAATGTGATCAAATGGGTTTGTGTTTTCTCCTATGCAGTTCTCTCTCACAATTGGCAAAAGGCCAGTTGGAGTGTTTCAGTAGAGCATGTTCTTGGCAGAGGAGAAAGAGGAGGAGGAAGGAGGAGAAAAGACAAGAAAAGAAAAAGAATCTTTGTCAAGGCTGTGAGGAACATTTCAGAACATGAATCTTGAGCTGCAGACTATCACTATCTCAATGAATCAGGTGAGAGCTAGAGTGATGTAGTGGTCTGAGCATTGGACTATTAACTTGGAACCAAGGGTTCAAATCTCTGCTCAGCCACGGAAACCCACTGGATGACCATGGGCAAGTCACATTCCCTCAGCCTTAGAGAAAGGCAGAGGCAAACCCCCTCTGAACAAACCCTGCCAAGAAAAGTCCTCCATAAGTTGGAAATAAGTTGAAGGCACACAATAAGTCAGGTACTATTTTCTAATAGCTATACTAGCTGCTGCAGTGTCACTTCAGGATCTTAGAAGAACATAGTGAAACATTTGCAAAGTCTATTGCATGCCTATACATGAAGGTCAGGTTGGAGACTCTTATACAAAAAGTAATGGGAAAATGGTGTGGAGAAGGGAGAACAATTAAACTAGGAGCAGTTAAACAAGAACCAATTAAACTAGGTCAAAGAAACTACAGCAGTCACATAGGGACAGGGGGGCGATGGAGGCAGTTTGCCCTAGGCAGCAATTTTTTGGGGGGTGTCCCATGCCACCACATGCCGTAGCCCTGCCCCCTCACATCATGGCCCCACCCCATGCCCCATGACCATGTCCCTACATTTCGTAGCCCCACCACCTATGCCGTAGCCCCACCCCCCACTCACCCCCCCTCCACACACTCCAAGCTGTGCCACTGTAGGGCTTATATTGTTGCTTATATGTGAGTGATACAGAATGAAACATTGAAGATGATATAGGGAAATGTGAGAGATGTAGTGTCTCCCTCAAGCAGAATCATCAAATTGGCAAGGCAGAAGCTGAACAACACCAGTATCCATAAATCTATGCTGTGGCTAAACTGCCCTAGGGCAACATTGCAACTAGGCAGTTAGAGGGTACAGGCATGCAAAGCTTGTGAAGTCTTAATGAATGATTGCCAACAAGAATGGAATCTGCCTTATACCAGGTCAGATGATTTATTCACACATTTTAGGACTCCCTCTTAGTTTTCCAGGGTCTCAAGAGGAGGTTTTTACCACAATTGGCTAGCTGATCCTTTAAACCATATAAGCAGAAACTAAATAAGGGACCTTCTGCATGTGATGAAAGTGCTCTATCAGTATCACTTGTGTTTCCTATGTCTAGAAAGCTATTGACACTGGGGAACACAGCAGACCTGGAACAGTTTGTTCCTGTTGTCTGAAGTGTTATACAAATGAAACTGTAACTACTTCCTTTTCAAATATTCCACTGCAAATAGATTTTGGCCTTGTACCTTATTGCTTGCTCCTCTTACATCATATCTTGATTTCCTATCTGGGTATAGCCTTAATAGCAGGGGTAATTTATGGCACTCCAGGTGCTGCTGAACTTCACTTTTCATCAGCTGTTGACACTGGCTATGCCTGCTAGCCCTGATGGTAGTCATAGTCCAACAACTTCTAGGGGACCATGTTACTGCGGTTCAGACCTACCCGGAGATAGCACTTGATATCGTTTTGATATCAAACCATTCGGCTTTCCTCTGCCACCCCGCTCCACGTGTTTGCGAGGCCTCCGGACAAGCACGTAAACAGGCGCAGCTGATAATTGCTGGACATTCCATTCTCCACCCAAGCAGGCCAGACAGAGCCGGTTTGTCACTTCAGGGACCTCTCCGGCAAACACCTCATTATTTATGCACGATACTAACAAAGGTTCCCAACCCCGAGCAGGTAGCCTCACAAAGCTGTACTAAGTGCTCCGTATTTGCATACTGGCTACACTATTGTTAATTCGACCCTAAGCCAATCATGCTAAACTCTGACCTTTCCAAAGCTTTGTCCTGCTCTTAAATCGCATTGTTCTCACCAAGTATGGTATGGCCTGCAGTCACAATTCACCCTATAAAAACCCTGATTCCGAGACCATCCTCGGATCGCTCCAGACTTCCACCCTGCCTTGCTGCCACTTTGCCCGGCAAGCCATCCCCTCAGTTCCAGTAACTGAGCCCGCTCAACCCAGGATCAGTCCCGAATTCCAGACCACCTTGCTGCTGCTTTGTTTGGTGAGCTCCCCTCAGTGAACCACGCTGAGCTTCTTCCCTGCACCTCAACGAACTCAATCTTCAAACCTCTCCAGGACTACGAGACAGGTGTCGTATCACCCATTTCCCTCCACAAATCCCTATTTCCAATTCTTTAGTTAGCGGTGTGACTGTGGTGTCTTTGATATTTGTCTGTATTTAATAAAACATCATTTTTGCTATTTTAAACCGTCTGACTGCTTGACTGACCTGACCCCATAGATGCTGGGTTGCAAGATCCTGCTAAGTTACCCTGCCTCTCGCTAGCTTTAGTGAGTGCTCCAGCTAATTTTCCCCAAGGTTGTGTTGTTGTTGTTTGGTTATTTGGGCGCCCCTCCCGGGACCCCCAGAGAACAGGGTAACAAACACCAGTGGTCCAACTCAATCTTACAACTACAAGCCTTGAAGATGCACCATCAGGAATATTTCCAACAGCTTCAGACTTGCCTGCGTAGTGTTCTAATTCCTTTTCTTCTGCCCAGGGTGCCACATGATGGGCCACTACAATGAGAGAACCTAATGAGATGAAGGTGGCTATTGTTGTTATGCCTTCAGATTGTTTCCAACTGATGGTGACCCTAAGGTTACCCTATCACAGGGTTTTCTTGACAGCTTCTGTTTAGAAGGGGTTTTACCTTTGCCTTCCTCTGAGGCTGAAAGAATGGAGCTTGCCCAAGGTCACCCAGTGGGGTTCTATATCTGAATAAATATTCAGACCCTGATCTCCAGAGCCATAGTCCAACACCCAAAGTACTACACTACACCAGCTCTTGATACAGGAGAGCTAGAAACTGGATTTAAAATTATTTAAAAATAAAAAAAAAATCTGTGAAACAGGTTGACATTATTACTCCTTTTCTAGAATTCCTGATCAAAGAAAGATGATGGCATTGTATTGCCGAAAGAATTCATTAGGAGACCCTGAGCTCAGATGAATGCTTAAATGTCCATGCCCAAGCAGCTATCTCTACTAAGAACAGCTGCATATATCTTAGTCCTTAGTCTTCAGTGAATCACTTTTGCCACTGAGCAAAAACATGCTGATCTACATACTGGGAAGCAATAATTGGCCCAAGACTTAGTTTCCAGCAAGTATCATTTCCCAACACCTCAAATTAATTGTTTTCATTTACTGGTACAGCGAAGGAAAGCAATTTGAAATCATTTGCCTTATCAGAATTCAGAAATTTCTCCTCGGTTACCACAACAGGGAAGGTTTGCCCAGTGGTCTGATGTGCTTAGCAGGATAAATTTCATATGTTCCATGAACACTAGGTAGCTGGATCAATTCAATTAGAGAATAATAGGATTGTGCACAAGCCTTCCAGTCAGTGAATCTTTGCAGCTGCAATGCTATTTTATAAAGCTCTGATTGTATGCATCAAGCAGGTAACGAGTTTGCCTAATTATAATTATGAAGCCTATGCCAGTGGCATTCATGTGAGAGATTAAATGGAAGCCAGCTATTAATCTGAGATCTTTCGATTGCTGTGTAAAGCAAGTGCTAAGCAGTTCAGCTCGCTAAATTCTGACTTGTTATTATCTTCCTAACCCAGCCCAACCCAAACACATGCTGTGCCTTGCTGGCATTTTCTCTATGGTGTATAAAAGGGACAGTTTATCTTGTCTCAGTTCACTATGTGTGAAAACTAGCACAGCATGCATAATAAAAGATACCAGATACTTCCATTTTAGAGGGAAATGTCTGCTAGAATAATTTTTAACAGTTAAGGAAGAAATATTTTCTAATCAAATAGGCTGGAGCTGACTTTATTCATACAATATTGCAAGGCAAGTCACAGGAGGGCAAGGCTCCTAGGCTGCCAGCTGTGCCCATCTCACTTCTTCTGTCCCTGCTATAGAGGGGAGAAGAGGGGAGACTGAGGAACACAGCAGTGATGGCTCCTTTTATAGTCATCCCACTCACATGCAATTGTGAGGGAAGGAGGCAGGGTGATGTGGAGCCTAGTGATTCCTTTGAATTTGCTCTGGATCAAAAACACTGTGGAAAGAGAAACCAGACAAGCAAGCCCACTCAAAGAGCCACTCCCACTTCTGTCTTCCCCTTACCCTCCTTCTCTTTCCATAGCAGGGAGAATACAGATAAAGATTTGGGGGGCGGCGGTACATTTGAAAGACATATTTTGCTAGCTGTATCTTTTGGCTCCAAGTTCTAATCTTACCAGACTCCTCAAAGAGTGAGATCCAATGAAGCGGGGGATGAAAAATAGAATGAAAGGAATGGAGAAGATGCAGGAGAGAGAGTCCAAGAGAAGAGAAGAATGTGGGTCTGAAGGAAAACTTGAAACTTAGTTAACTAAATGCCCAGCTCTGTATATGCAATAATAAACACAGTAAAGGATTTCAAAGGGACACAATGGCATTTACTTCTAAGTGGACACAGGAGCATGGATTGGTTAAATGAATCCTTTGTTTCCAAACCAAAAATCTCAGACTCATCAAATTTCTGGAAATGTATAACCTACTGAATCAGGAAGTGTGTGGAAAGCAGATTAAAAGGAAAGGGGTGGAGAAGCCAAGGGAAGAGGAAATAGGGTGGGAAGGTAGAGGAAAATTCTTAATTTAATTATACATGTGTTCAACACTGTGTAAACAACAGCAAACACAAATAATAATGCACAATATTTTAGAATAAAATCAACAGTGAAGGAGAAATGAAGGAATCACAATACCCCATCCCACTCAGAAAGACACACAAGCCAATAGGGGTGAGGGGGAGACCATCCTTTCATGCCTAAAGGGCTGGACATTCTGTAGGTATTTTCTTCTTTCCATTCTTCTTCAACTACTCCCCAATCCAGCTCTTCAACAGCTTTCCAGTTCTTCTTCTACTGAGTTTTGCTAGGAAGCAACGGAGCAATATTACGAATGGTTCCTCCTTTCCTCCTCCTTCTCCTTAAGCCTTCCTGTTTTACTGAATCTGCCGAAAAAGATTCTGAAATTTGAAAATGAATCAGCTGCTTGGGACAGTGGGACTGTGGGAACTTCAGTGGGAATGCTAGTCAGTTAAGCCAAAATGCTAGAAAAATCAAGTGAGTTAATAACTTAAATAGTTGTTTTCACTAGTTATTTTCAAAAACTAGTTGATGTAAATATTTCAATCAACTTTCCTAGTTTGTCTTCCAGCCCTGGCAGGTGACTAATGTGCAAGCCTCTTGACTCTGAAAGAGCTGTTTATGCATGCTAGCTCAGCTGATGAGAAGCTGTCCATTCACAAGGACTTCATCTTGGGTTAATATGCTAACCTTACTTGTGTAACTAAAATCTGGATAGATAAGGAAGGGCGTGCAAACAAAACATAGTGATGGTACCAAACTTGAATGGCTTTAAAATGGGAATGTATAAATTCACTGAGGATAAGGCTATCAATGGCTACTTGTCATAATGGCTACATATTATTTCAAGTATCAGGAGCAGTTATTGTGTGGTTTCAAGTTGTTTCTGAGTTATGGTAACTCTAAGGGAAACTATCATGGGTTTTTTCTTGACAAGATTTGTTTAGAGGGGGTTGTCTTTGACTTCCTTCCGCCAAGTGAGTTTCCATGGCTGAACATGAGCCATTTCTGCACTACACTCTTATAGCACGATTATCCCACTTTCAACATCCTATGGAATCCTGGGGTTTGCAGTTTCGGGCGGGGCCAGCCAACCCCTCCCTAAACTGCAAACCCCAGGATTCCATAGGATGTTGAAAGTGGAATAATTGCACTATAAGAATGTAGTGCAGAAATGGTCATGGATTTGAACCTTGGTCTCCAGAGTTGTAGTCCAATGCTCAAACCACTACTCTACACTGGCTCTCCATCAGAGATATTATACCTCCATAAACCTGCTGCTAAAAGATACAAGCAGAAAGTACAATTGGACTTATTAGCCAGCTTTTGAGCTTCTTGTTGGTATCTGGCTGGTCACAGCAGCAAGAGAATATGTGCTGGTAAGAGCTAGAATAGCTCTTAGGTCTTTATGGACCTGAACCTCTCCATTAGGCTTTCATATAGAACTCCAGTCACAATTTAAGCAGAACTTGGAAAGGATGCTGTGGTGTCATTCTGCTGGTTTGCATTGTTTCACCAGAACTTGTTAAAATTGTTAAAAGTCACAGTGGATGGGGAAGGTGAAAGGGGAACCAGGAGTAGCAAATGGGGGAAGGAGAAAGAGACTGGAGTAGATGAGGAGAAAGGAGAGGCAAAAAAGTCAAAAGGAGGGAAGGACCGGATCATTCGGAGCCAGGGAGGAGAGCTAGGGACGGAAACCAGTTGTTAATTATTTTAAATGACATCAGTGTATGCAGAAGAGCATTGCTCTACAATTTTTCCACTCCTGTGATTAAAAATCTGCTTATACAGTCTTCCCATTTTGACTATTTGTATCTTGCCTTGGGAACTCTGTAGGAATAGAATTCTGATGTCCCAGACATCTTGTTGTTCAATAGTTTCTTTTCCTTGGCTTGCAGAGATGGTCTCAGAAGCAGCGCTGAGAAACCCAAGGCTCCTAGCCCTGCTGGATTTCAGTATCCATGTCAAGGCCAATTAGTTTGGTCCAGCTCAGGACTACAGATGAGCAGAGCTGCCACACATGATCACATTGGATTTCACATTGGATTTCATTGGATCAACATGGATTTCTCAAAAATAAGTCATGCCAGGCTAATCTTATCTCTTTTTATGATAGAGTTACAAGCTTGATAGATAAAGGGAACGCTGTGGTGTAGCATATCTTGATTTCAGTAAGGCCTTTGACAAAGTTCCCCATGACATTCTTGCAAAGCAGCTAGTAAAATGTGGGCTAGACAGTGCTACTATTAGGTGGATTTGTAATTAGTTGCCCGATTGAACCCAAAGGGTGTTCACCAATGACTGTTTTGCATCCCGGAGAGAAGTGACTAGTGGGGTGCAACAGGGTTCTGTCCTGGGGCCAGTGCTATTCAACATCTTCATCAATGACTTGGATGAAGGAGTAGAGAGCACGCTGATGAAATTTGCAGATGACACCAAATTGGGAGGGGTTGCTAATATATGAGAGGACAGGATCAGAATTCAAAATGACCTTGACAGATTGGAGAGTTGGGCCAAAGCAAACAAAATGAATTTCAACAGAGACAAATGTAAGGTACTGCACTTAGGCAGAAAAAATGGAATGTACAAATACAGTATGGGGGACACATGGCTGAGTAACAGTACGTGTGAAAGGGATCTAGGAGTCTTGGTAGATCACACGCTGAACATGAGTCAGCAGTGTGATGCGGCAACCAAAAAAGCCAATGCAATTCTTGGTTGCATCAATAGGAGTATGGTGTCTAGATCAAGAGAGGTAATGATACCACTCTATTCTGCATTGGTTAGGCCTCATTTGGAATACTGTGTCCAGTTCTAGGCACCTCAGTTCAAGAGGGATATCAACAAGCTGGAGCGTGTCCAAAGGAGGGCAACCAAAATGGTGAAGGGTCTGGGAGCTAAGCCTTATGAGGAGCAGCTTAGGGAGCTGGGTACGTTTAGTTTGCAGAAGAGAAGGTTAAGAGGGGACATGTTAGCCATGTTTAAATATTTGAAGGGATGTCATGTCAAGGAAGGAGCAGGCTTGTTTTCCACTGCTCCAGAGACTAGGACAAGGAGCGATAGATTCAATCTGCAGGAAAGGAGATTCCACTTGAACCTCAGGAAGAACTTCCTGACAGTCAGAGCTGTCCAACAGTGGAATATGCTGCCTTGGAGTGTGGTAGAGTCTCCTTCTTTGGAGGTTTTTAAGCAAAGGCTGGATGGCCATCTGTTGGGAGTGCTTTGATGTATGTTTCTGCATGGCAGGGGGTTGGACTGGATGGCCCCTGTGGTCTCTTCCAATTCTATGATTGAGATTTCCATTCTATCATGAAGCTCATTCCACCTGTTTCCATATCCATAGGCCCTTTCACAGAGCTAAGATTTCATACTATAGAGCAATGGAATCTTGGGCTTGGCAATTTAGAGAAGAGCCTTTAGAATTCTCAGTCTAGACTCTCTCTAAACTACAAACCGCAGGATTCCACAGGAGACAGGCATACCAATTGAAGTGGAATAATTACGCTATATCTGTATAATAAGAAGAGGTGCAGGTGTAATTTTTTTTCCTACATAGAGACCTATACATATTTTTTGTATATTTCTTCTTGTAAGGGAGTACCCCTGAAAAAATGGCTTTAATGTATCTATAATCAATTGAAGAGAAAAGCTTGATAACAGTTGGGTATTAATTGTGCATAGGAAACCTTGAAACAAGTTGTTATGCTTCATGGTACATAGATTTCTCAGATCCTTGAAGATAATGTTGTAGAGATTGCATTGCTCGCTCTAGATGCTCAAACTGAGTTTGTACTTGAAGTTCTGTTGTAACAAAAAATAAAAATAACCAGGAATTCTTTTGTAATTTACACATGTATGTCTTGGTGTAGCTGTAAAGGGGAAATCATTTCTTTGGCCTATAGAAACAATAGTCTGAAGACAATTCAAAGACAGATGATTCTCATTTCCTTATTATTATGCATATTCAGATCAATATCCCTTTATCTTATTTTCTCCCGCTCATGGGTCCTTAAGGGGGGAAAAAAGAATCCAAACTCAACGGCAGATAAAAGCCCATTTTGAAGCCCTATGGTTGTGTGTCTTACCCTTTATGCAATAAGCATTACATATGTATTCTTTTTTCTCTTGAATTCTCATTAACATGAAGTTCTGCTAAATGCAGATAGGTACCTATTTAAAATCCCTCTAGAGCACTAGTTACAATGCATGGAAGAGGAGGAACAAAAGCATTCACATAGCCCTTTGCAATTGGTGTCAGAGCCAGGATTTCTTTGTAACATCAGGGGCATCAATTTTGTCCAAAGAACAGCACTTCTTCAAACGGGGATACTTTGAAAGTGTAGACGCTGCAAATGAGGCTGATATAATTATCACAGCACCTTTTCTCTTTGGTTCACATAGGTACAGTTTTCATCTTTCTTTGTCCATTGTGAACTGCTGACACCTCGGGAAGCCATAAAAACTGACAATAGCTGCATTTACTCCCAGCTGATCTACAATAAAGGCAAATCTTCCTAGTTTGCCATCTCTAAAAGAAAACACTTGAATTCAGTTGCCTTGTATGCATTACAGTTCAAGATATCAAGGCAGTACTTGGCTCCGTAGAGAGAGAATTACTCTGACTGATCTCATAATCTTCAGCTTTTCTTTGCAAAATGGTCTACACTATAAACCAAACAGCAACATTTTATTGGCCTGACTCATATCTCTCACCAGACCAGCAAGATCCTATAGTAGAGCCGTTTCAGTCAAATGACCAGCACTGAGCCAACTATTAGTCAGAATGAGGCAACTGTCTCAGACAGCAGATGCTGAGGGGCAGTAGTAGCAGCTCTCCAGCTGTTCATCCTTTGTTCCCTTAGCCTTTTTCCACTTTTGGAAAATAAGTTTTTAAATTGTTGCATATTACTTTGAAATTTTCAGGCCTGTGGAGTCTATTAATAGATCCAGCATCCTGTTAGTGATTTAACACACTAAGTCATTAAGTTTAACTTACACCTTTATAAGTCCTTTTTTTTTTAACGTTGCAGAAGCCTGAATGACTCATACAGTGACCAAACCCAAGCCATCTTCTAGCTAGTGCAGCCCCTCCAAATGCCAATTTACTGGCCAGCTGAAAGCAGATGAACAGCAGAAATGAATACAGCTGAGTATACAGCAGTGATGTCATCCTTCCATTCTACCACAGGACACCTGGAACAAAGATGCCTTATCACTGTGCATCTGGCTATAAGTGTCACAAGAGCGAAGCCTGCTGCCCAGCAGTGTGGTCCAAATTAACAGAGTAATGTGTGCAGGGAGTTAAGGGAAGCAGAAATAGGTACACACTTTGTGCAGGTCCAAACTGAGACAAAACACATTTCCCCGAACCGCCTTATATACACTAAACAGGTGGGTTTCCTCATGTAAACATTCAGTAAACATTTAGTTCAAAGCACATCCTCTTTCTCTGACATCTATCAACACTTCCAGACTATCCCAATCTGTCTATCATGTTCAAATAACACATACAATTCAACTAACAGGAACTTGGGGGTCTGCTTAGTTCAGAAGGTCTGTTACTTTAGAAAAGAAATGTAATTAACAGTTGTAAAATTAAGGAGGAAGATGCTCACTTTCTTACCTAGGTCTTAAAAAATGCAGAATGGAGCCAGGGCTCTTAATTTGTTTGGCCTACATGATGCTCTCACTTCTAGAGGATGGGCATCTCAAGATTTTTGAGTTCAGATTGGAACAAGGGAATTTCTATCTTTGAGAATAAGGGTTTCATTATTATTATTTTTATGATATAGGAACATAGCTGGACTCTTTTCTGCTACTTCTTTGTTTTCCACTGGCCATAAATTGGTGTGCAGTAGTTAAACAGGGTGGTGTAGCAGTTTGAGCATTGGACTATAACTCTGGAGACCAGGGTTTGATTCCCCACTTGGGCATGGAAATCCACTGGTTGATCTTGGGTGCATCACACACTCTCAGCCCTAGATAACTCTGTGCTAGGTTCACCTTAAAGCCACCATAAGTGGAAATGACTTGAAGACACACAACAACATGGTTAAACATAAGTATTTAAACATGAGTTAAACACAAGAGAGGCAAGATAGATGACAGTTCTGCCTAAGAAGAACTTTATGACACATTTTCCAATCCAGGTCTTGGCCACGTATAAAGTTATAAAGAAATGAAACTTCCTGTGGAGTAGCTACATATAGGACCACAGAGATGGTTATCAGAGCTCTGTAAGGGTGTATTTCACACATTCTCTACAAATAAATACATATTTTAATATTAATAAATAAATAGCATCTGTATCAGACTATTATATTCCTTCTCTTCCCCTTCCTCAGAACTGCATATACCCATTGTGATTCCATGAAACTACCATTTCATTTGGGAATTTGAACATATTTAATGGTCAAGTACACAGAGATATTTACACAAAGAAGTCTGCAAGAAGTGGAGGCAAGACCCAAACACAAATCCCTCTGTGATGTGGTGCTGAAAAGCAGCAGGGGAAGGAGAGCACTGTGAGTGTTCACTAGAGTCTGATTGCTGTTCCTGATCTTCCCAGAAACACTTTACCCACATTAATGATGTAGGCAGGTACCTACGGAAGAGAACAGTGTGGAAAGAGCAACCATTTAAAAGGATTTAATAAAATATTTATAAGCTAGGCATTCAGTCTTACAGGAAAACTGACTGCCCTTTGGATGGTGAAGCAGATCTCTGCCCACTGTTTGCTTGGTTGTAGTTTTTAATATTGTCAGGGGATAAGGTTATCTAATGGACCATTTAAAAGCTATGGATCAGAGGCCAGAGGTCAGATCAACAACATCCAGGAGGAGCATAAATTATAGCAGTGTGGTCTCTCACAGTTTCTTGCTGCTTTCTTTTCCCTTCCACTTGTGAAACTGAGCATTTCTATGATCAGGCAAGGGCAGAAGGGAGAGAATGCTTTGTTGTGTCATCCAATTTGGAATTTCTTACTGTTATATGCCCTCAGGTTGACATCAACTTATAAAGATCCTATCATCCTTTTTTTGGGGGGGGGGTAAGCCTTATTCAGAGGAGGCTTGCCATTACCTCCCCTGAGGCTGAGAGAGTGTGATCTTGCCAAAGGTCACCCAGTGGGTTTCCGTGGTTGAGCAGGGATTTGAATTCTGGTCTCCTGAAATCCCAGCCCAACACTTAAACTACTATACCACTTTGACCCCCAATTTTGAGTGTTTAACCTAAATAAATCGGGCAAAAGTGACCAGTCTGATATCATATGAATTTCAAGGAGATGGGTACAATAGCCTCCTGCAACACCAAGTCCCAGTGTACTAGAAATCAGACATGAATCCCTGAAAACAGAAATTGCTCATCTGATATCCCTTGCTTGCAGCCATTGATAGAAATACAACTAGTTTGGTTGGGGCTGGGGGATCCTTTTTCAAAATCTATTTAGGCTACAAACTTTATATTCACTTGCCTTAAAGTAAGCCCTACTGGATCCAATGCACCTTACTTCTGAGTAGGTTTCATACAATGTGCAATGCATGTGACCTGTATTAGGCATATATTCAACATGAACTCATGCAAGAATGAGGAACCAGTGGTTCTCTGGATGTTTTTAAATTACATCTCTTATCCTGTTTACATGGTCTCCAACTATCCTGATTAATCTTTTGTCATCCCGCTTTTTCAGCTGCCTTTAAAATGTCCTGATTTATGTCTCCCACTTTCCCCCTTTGTCCTATGCTTACTTCAGTTGCTGCAAACTGAGCCCACAATGCAAAAGTAGTTTTACTCAGTTAACTCAGCAGAAGAAGAGAAGAAGAGATGGGTTCTTGCCCTTCCCAATAGGTTTAGGCAAAAGGAAAATCCTACAACCTTTCCTAGCTGGTGTGTTCTTTCTATACGCTGATGTTCCTCAGCCACATATGTTCCAATTTTCATTTGTAAAATGTTTGAGAGTATGTATCTGACCCTTGGCCACCATGACTAGAGCAAATGAGAAATGGAGTCCAACAACATCTGGAGAGCCACATGTTCACATTAGAGCACTCCATTTTAAAGTGGAATGCCTTTCCTATGATAACCTCAATGAAAGAATAGAATACAATAAATGTGTATGGCCAAGTAGGCATTGGAATCACATTTTGCCAGTCCATTCAGAATGCAAATCAAAGTGCTGTTGCTTGCCTTTCAAGACCTATAAGAGTTCACCCATATCCCTATCAGTAGGCACTTGAAGGGTGCCCCTGCCATGTAAGGTAAAGTGGGTGGTAAGGCAACACAAGATCTTTACAGTGGTGTTAGTTATGGAATGCTCTCCTCAGGAAGGTTAATCTGGCACCTAAATTGTTTTCTTGTCATTTTCTGAGGCCCTTTCATGAGTTTCATTCCAGCTGAAAGAGCTTTTATGCTATTTTATACATATTGTCTTGACAGTATATATAACCAACAGTAATTTTTAAAAGAAACAGCAAAAAGAAAAGCCTATGGGGAAAACATGGACAGCTACTGGTAGTCAATAGTATAAATTAGGGAAAGGGAACTTCATCCAGGCTTGAGAGGGGGGACAATTCCACTTCAGGACCTGGCACAACTTCCATCATGCCTCTGTCACGATCAACAAAACAAAACAAAAATGAAAACTGAAAGCAGGAATGACCATAAGTCACTTCCAGTTTCAAAAAGAAAAAATGTTCTTGTTGAAACAACGTACCACAGGTTATGCAACTTGTTTCGTGGGAGAACTGGACTTCTTGGAGCACAGTGCTCCTTGTTGCAGCTTATTTTATTTTTATTGATGATGATGATCTTTAGAGCACAAGGGTGGTATTCCAGGGTGCCTGAAGGCCACAAAAATGGGTGGGAATCTATGTAGTCAACGGATCCGAGGCCTGTCTCAGCATAGGGCCATTTCCATCCTGCACTGTTATAGGCCGTTTCCGCACTACACTCTTATAGCGCGATTATTCCACTTTCAACATCCTGTGGAATCCTGGGGTTTGCAGTTTCGGGAGGGGCCTTTAGAATTCTCAGCCAGAGAGCTCTTGGGCCTCAGTAAACTATAAACCACAGAATTTCATAGGAGGTTGAAAGTGGAATAATAGCACTATAACAGTGTAGGGTGGAAATGGCCTAAAACTGTGGGTAGTAGCAGCTATTAGATGGATCCAAGGCCTGACCTGGGATAATGCAGCTTCCCATTCATCCTGATCTGTTATCTGGGAGGTTCCACCTGAATTGATGCTGCTTTGTCTTTCTGCTGTTTAGACTAGAAAGAAGACAACACAATCCTTCTTTGGAGTACTGATGTTCTAAAGCTAAGCTACAGACTGTGTTAAACACGCAGCATGAAATGCAGGATAACTTTCCTTTTTTTTTTTTCCACTTTCAACTACTTGTGACCTGAAGATTAATGTGGATCTTCATTCATAAGTGGGGAACTTCTTTTTTCCCTCACCAGTTTCTCCCTACAAAATCCTCCCCCCACATACACCAAATGGAACGTTTTTAAAAAATCAAAACCTCCGCTGGTACCAAAGGAGGATTTATCCTCCCACCCATTTCTATCTACCCCCCCCCTTGAGGAGAGAGGTGAGTTTGAAACAAGAACCAGCTGAAGGGGAAGTTTAAACCTATCTCACTCATATGCAGTGTTTCTAATCCAGATCAGCATTGTTCATGCTTATCACACTGGTCCTAAATTTCTCCCTATATATTTAATATAATATATGTAGCTTATCCAAAGATTCAGTATTCCAGACACTGCAGAGATCGCCTGCCTAGATTTAGCTCATGATTACTGAAGATCTCATGGGTTTCCAAAATAAATGAAACCCATGACTTTCTCTTTTCTCCCTCAGGCCAGCCCCTCTCCCTGTTCACATTTCTTTCTTTTATTCATAAAGAAACACGTCTTTGATTCCATCTGTGCAATGTCTCCTGATGCACTCTATCATTAATGTGAGCTGCCCCTGCAGCACTGGTGTGCCGAGGGGGCAAGATATAAATTGAATAAAATAAAATAAATCACGGAAGTGAATTATAAAGTCACGACTGTGACAAAATTAATAATGTGGGAAGAATACATAGCTATGGCTACTCAATAGCTTTGCATTTCTCAACCTGGTACCGCCTAGATGGGCTTAACTAACCCAGCCAGCATGACCAATAACTGTTTCCTGCTATATTCTCAGCCCTATTCTCCAGTGGAAAATGGAGGGCAATAGTCATTTCAGTTCCATTTCAAAGGTGGCAATCCCATCCCTCGAAACAAAAAACCAAATTGAGGAGCAGCAGAATGGCTTAGAGTGACAGGAAGATTTCTTTCAGAAAGAAAAAAAAAATCTATAACTCCTCTAGCAGCTTCAGACCACTGCTGCCATTTCCTTTTTCTCAGAGTCCCTCTGGATTTTAATCCAGTGGCTTTAAAAACAGTCAAAGGGAAAGGGGACAAAAGTGACTCATCACAATCATTGTTATCTGTGTCCATTTCCCCAAATCATTTTGTCCTATTTCCTTCTCTCTTGCTTTAGAGGTTCACCCCCACAACATGTATATTCCAAAATTTAACCAGCACTACCACTCCATCAGGAGACTGGCCTTAGCTTAAGCTTGATCACAACCTTGCAAGGCCAATGCAAGACATATTGCTTCCCAAAGTAAAGGGCAAAATGGACACCCTATCCCACATCTCTGATAAAGAAGGTGACTGGACTGCCAGATGAGTCTTACTTCAGTGGTGATGGGCAGTAGCAGCTGAGGGGTTTCATGTCAGAGGCACAGTAGGCCTTTCCACACTGCACTGTTATAGTGCTATTATTCCACTTTCAACATCCTGTGGGATTCTGCAGTTTGTAGTTTCCTGAGGCCAAAGAGCTCCCTGGCTGACAATTCCAAATGCCCCTCCCTAAACTGCAAAGTCCAGATTCCATAGGATGTTGAAAGTGGAATAAAAACACTATAACACTGTAGTGTGGAAAGGCCCAGTGATTCTGCTGTGGGTTTTAACCCAAACATTAAAAGGTCTATTCAAGGTGCTGAACCTATATAGAGGCTAGGTTCATCATCTCAGATAACTCTTTAAATGTTCATATTGGAACTGGCATGCCGTGGCAATGGGAGATCATCCTTTACTATACCTGTGTGCTGCCAGATGGTTGCGGGGGGGAGGTTTGGACAGGCTGTGGGGCACACAGAACTTTACCCCGCAACAGTAAGTAATAACCAGAAGGATAAGGAGGAACATTCCAGGGACTGCTGCTATTGGCACTCCTCAGCATCTGCCACCTGAGACTCTTGCTTCACTCTGCCTAACAGTAGAGCCAGCCCTGTTAAAGAGGACCACCATTTAGATTTTCTATCACAGGTCTCACTGTTTTGGGCCAGCCCCGAGGGCAAGAGTTTCTAACATATAATCAGTGTATCATTTCTGTGAATGTCCACAGGATCCTAAACTTACAAAGGCTTCAATCATCAATAAACTTGGACACTGATGTACCAGAATGTACACCTATATGTTCTTCTTGTTGTGTGCCTTCAGGTCATTTCCGACTTACAGCAACACTAAGGCAAACCAATCACAGGGTTTTCTGGGGCTGAGAGTATGTGCTGCACCAAGGTCACCCAATGGGTTTCCATAATCAAACAGTGAATTGAACCCTTGTCTCCAGGACTGTAGTCTACCACTCAAACCACTGCACCATGCTGGGTTTCATATGTGCTTACTCAGAAGTAAATCCACACTGGCATCAATAGAACTTACTCTCAGGTAAATGAATACAGGACTGCAGTCTCAGAATGTTTGCATAGTCCACAGTGGCTTTATTAAAAACTCATGTATTCAATTACTAACAGCTACTGACAGAACCCAATTTTTATGGTAGAAAAATATTGCCCTGTGGAAAAACCAGCACTAACTGCCATTGTTTATTATACATTGGGAAAGGTCTTGCTCTGTGAAGAAACCTTCTGGCAAAGAATGATAAATACAAGCAAATTGCACCATCTGCTGGTCATTTTTTAATCAACAGAAAGAAAATCCATTTAAAGTCCTTCAGGCTGAAAGAAGTCTTCTGGTCATAGTCACCCTATTCAGCCATTCTGTAACTGTGGAGAATAAACACATGAGGAGGGGAAATGAATGTCTACTATGCGCCACATGTGATTTTACGAAGAAGAGACCTTCCACTCTCCATGATCATCCATGTGATTCAGAACTATAGAAAATCAGGACTCCTGGCCATGGGGAGGACTAGAGCTGGTAATTCCAACATCAGCTGAGTGATGAATCTACTCCAGGTTTTAGTTTAAGTTTTAAATAGCTTTCCAAGGTGCTGAAATTATTTTGGGGATAGCTCCTTTAGTGTTCATTCTGGAAAAGATTCACTCCACTAACATCAGAGCCACCACCATATGCCACTGGCAGAGACCCTCCATGGACAGAAGAAGCTGAACTCTTTAGAAAGTCATTCTTTGCATGATGAGAGCAACTGTGATGATAGAGAGGGCAGGGCTCCCTTTCACTTCTGTGTATTCTCTATAGTTACAGAGCATCCAAACAGTGCTAGTGTTAATATATAAAAGTATCTGGTTTTCTGGTTGGACTCCTGATTTCAGCAGCAGCTGCAAAGCTGTAGACATAAGCCATAGAGAAATGTTTCTGAGCAGAGCAGATGTGCCTTGATTTCAGGAGATGCACAGTCAAATACCTTTAAATTAAAGCTGCTGAGAGATGGGCAATTGGTTTTGCAGAAGTGTTACAGCATGCTGAAAAGCCTAATCTGTTCTGCTCTATAAATTGCTTTACCATACTGTTGACTTTACTGTTTTAGGTTGTGACTGTTTAAAAATGAGGAAAACAATATATAATTCAATTTACTCTTAATCATCCCAGCTGCTTAAACCAAATTAGACAAAATACGTCAAGTAACAATGCTGGCGATAATCACATAATGGGCCACCATGCCTGCAAATTCCACATAAGTTTGTCAAAGCAGAGTAGGGGGAGTTATAGCAATTTGTTGATTAGTCTGGGGTGAATTGGGCTGTTTTCCTAATCCTCAAATCAGGGTGTTAAGGCTGGTCAGAAAAAATTAAAAGAAGTTAGTGACAAGAAGTTACGGTAAATAGACAAAAAAAAACCTGTGGACAAATTGTAATATTAAATTGCAGTATTAAAATAGGAGAGAGACAAGCAGTCCTAGCAGCTATAGACTGCCTAGTCAATAGTGAGGAGTGCTGGGAGTTGCAGTCCAACTGTACTTTGAGGCCCTCATGATTCTCACTCAAGATGGAAACCAACAGCTGAACTCAGTGATATTGACTTCTAAGTAGACATGCATAGAACTGCACAGCAAGGAACATAGCAATTGAGTCAAGTGAAGGGGTGGGAATGCTGTGGCCCTCAAAATGCTGCTCACATCAACCCTAGCCAGCAGAGCCAACAGAGGAATGCTGGGAGTTGTATGGCAAGAACATCTGGGGGGCTTTGTGATTCCTACTCTTAGGAGCAACGGTTAAAAGAAAAGGCTGAATATTCATGTAAAGGAGCCCAGGTCTTACAGACATATAAGGATTGTCTAAAAAAATCAGAATTTCAACTGTTTCTGCTTGATGTTCAGGGGTCATGCTTGGAAAATTCCCCCCTTGGGCTAAAACTCTCAGAATCTCCCAGCCAACATGGATTCTGGGAGCCATAGTCCAAAAAAAGGCTCTGTTCCAAGATCTATATAGAAGTGAGGGAGCTGTATCTGGTTAAATGCCCTTCCTGTAACCCTGGGGCCTTCTGCATGCACACTTTGTGCTCTATCACTGAGCAACATCCCCTCCCCTTTTAGGACCAAAAGTAATTGGGATGTGAGACTGATCCCTACGACAACTAAATGGAGCAACACTGTCACAAACCACCGAGAGGCAAATCCATTTCTCTTGCTCCATGTTCTTCCACTTACTTCCCTAGTTTAAAAAATCAGAATAATATAGCACTCCAATCCTGACTTAAACACACACACCATTACAGGTTCTTGTGTCCTGTTAAGAGAAAATAGACTCATTTATCAAAACAATCCCAAATTGTGTGCTGCCTCTGACATACTGTGAGCAATGATTAAGTGCAAAGGACAGTCCAGAACAAATGTGTTTGTCAATTAATACTAGCTAAAGACCTTTAATCTTTCAAAGAAGCAGGAGCGCTTTGAAGAGATTTCTAATCCACAAAGTGATTCTTTTACTCTGGTGTTTGTTTGGTCACTTTTGACATTCTAGCAATTGGGATTAGTTTGTCTTCCCTCTTCCAGGACTTTTACCTGACTACTTTTTTTTTTTTAATGACAGCAATAAAAAGAAAGGCAGACTGCTCCATGCATGCACATTTGGAAACCAGAACTGCTACCTTTTTATGCTTTCAACCACCACTCTGAGAGCTCCCCTATTCTGCAGTGTATTACCATACTGTAATAAGTTTCTAACCCTGCACGTTTTAATGGAAACATCCTGAATAAACACTGGTATGAGGCTCTCAGTGGAGCCGATCGGTTGCTAATGCAAACACAAATCCTGGCAGCCTTCCCACACTTATGAATATTAGATCGAGGTCCTCTTCAGAAGTGCTGATCTTCTAATCTTCCAGAAAAGTAATGCATCACCAAACATGAAGCCAATCTGTGTGATAGGCTCTTTACAAGACTTGTTATTGTTCAGTGCTCCTCTCTTACATTAGCATCATTTTATGACATGGGAGGTACAAATGGAGGCTCAGCTTAGCCACTGACTGGTAGGAAGGGAGGTACAGATTTCTTCCCACATGATGAGTTTAAGTTGCAAGCCAAGGATGCGACTGTATAAAAAAAAAAAATTCTGTGAGTTATCATTTGGGTTTTTCAGCCACTTCATTTTCTAAACGTACTGGTTGGCACTCTACATTCAGCTGGTAATCTGTATGACTTCTATTTTGACAATGTTCTGAGATTGACAAGGAGCAGAATTATGATTCCTATGGACTACAGATAGGCAGCTAGGGACTTGAGACCTGATTCAGGTTTCCAATATCTCCTGTCTGGCCACCAGCAATTCTTTTTACAGATGAAGGATGTGAAATGGCCATGATGAGCCATGAGTATACACCAATTTCTGGAAGGCCAGAAGTTCCCCACATGCCACTCTTATAGACCTCAACTATCTCCTGTGAGTTGTACAAATCACGAATCCTTGGACACAGCTGACACCAACATGCATCACCGTTTGGCACCTGTTTAGTCCCAGTGCCCTGGCAGGGCTGGCTACTGCTACTTACTCTTCTTCTCCTGTTTAAAAAATTACGATAGTAGTAATAATAATAAAATTTATTTGTATCCCACCTCTCCACACGGATTGAGGCAGCAAACAACATAAAATACATTATACATTAAAAGACATTAAAAACATACCCAATCCTCCCCACCCACCAACCCACTTAACCAACCCCTTAAAATACACAGCAATTAACAATCCATCAAAACAATCCATAAAAAATTACGATGTTAGCTGACTGAAACTAACTACTTACATGAAGGCCTGTCAGCACCTTCTAATAGAGAAAGAAGAACTCCTTGTGACATACTGTCCAGAGAACTTTCAAATACCTAGACAACCTGGCATGTAAACAAATTCCTCACCCCCAGTTTATGGATGGACAGCAATAACCACTGTGGATTAACTTCTTATTCATTCCAACAGTTTACTCCTTCATGTATGTCAAGTTGCATCAAAAGTGCATGATGGCTAGAAGACCAGAAAAATGACTACTGGAACTGGAGAAGAGGTGGTTAAAGGAGTCCCATTCTTGAAGCCTGGTGTGTATGAATGTGAATTAATGGACAGGATTAAGATTCCTCAGTTAAGTTTAAAGAATAATAATTGTCAAACAAGATTCTGTACTTCAAGTGCATCCTCAGCTCTAATGAATATTGGTCTACCAGTTTAACAGTCATTTCTCCCCCAATAGAATTCTGGGGGTTGTGCTTTAGTGACAGCGCTTAAAATTGTCTATTAGAAATCCTTATCCCATTCCCCCACCCCATCCCCAAACTACAGCTCCCAGGTTCTCTTTTGCAAGCAAGAAAATCTGGAGTTTAGATACAACCTAAACAAGGAACGGGAAACTTTGGGTCCCTTTAGATACTGTTGAACAACAGTTCCTAGCCAACACAGAGAATGGGGAGCCAGTGCTGAGAGCTCCAGTCCAGCAGCATGCAGAGTGCTGCACATTACCTACCTCTGACCTAACAGGTCTCAGTGGGTCTACAGCATTCTGACAAAACTGATCTAGTTTCCACAGGCAGATGTGAAGGCAGCAGCAACTGAAGTTAGTTGTGAGTTCCATTGAAAATAATAGTTAGTCAGTTATTTGATGTATGTCACACGTTTCTCCCATATGAGACCTAAAGTAGCTTACCTGCATCCTATGCACTTAAATTCTATAACAGAAGTCTGGATCTCAGCATCACAGCAAGTGCTTTGCATGCAAATGGTCCAGTACCTTTAGGTTCTATTGCAGAAATGCCTATGTGAAACCCTGGAGAGCCAAAATCAATTATACTGAGCTAATTGGACCAGTAGGAAGACACATGCCCTTTCGACATGGTATTTTCCATGCGAAAGAGGGCCTGGAGCATCACTCGACTGTGAGGAGTGATCTACATGACGCATTCACAATTGCGCGACACTCCAGGGGCCAGCAGGCACTGATTGTGCACCTTTTCATTTTCGACTGGAAGCCAAAAATGGTGTGTGATCACACATTGCTCCCGGGGCCCACGTGCACTTACCTGGCATACAGAGCCTCCAGAGCCACAGCAGTTGTGCTTCCTGCCCCAGCGCAGCCTGGGAAATTACCAGGCTGCACTGCAGAAGGAAGAGGTGGGGCTCTCGCGCGAGCAGGCAGCTTGTGTGGAGCCGAAGGACCCTGGACACAAGAGCCTCTCACTGGAGGCTGCTCGCGCGATCCCCGCACCCTAGCGCCAGAAGAAAGTAAGATGCGGAAAGGGCCCCAATAAAAATGCAACTTCTTATGGTCCTATATTTTCAATGGGATTTAATCAGGATGAATTTAGCTGAATTGGGGGTCTTAGTGCTTAACTCTGGGTCAGCCACAGGGAATGGGTTCCAAACCAAGGGCATCCTAGAGTGCACCTGCTAAAAACCAAACAAAAATAGAAAATTAAAATCATCTGCTACAGACTGTGGGGGATTACACCATATTAAAGTCTTTGAGGGGGCTCTACCATATTAAAACACAAATGGAGAGTCACATCTTTAAATGTTGTCTGTAAATGCTAATTCCGCATCCCTACCCTGACCATTTTAAAAAACAGCAACATACCTTTCTTTCTTTTCACATAAAACCTGGTAAGAAGATGTTAGAATCTGTCTGCCTGACATGGAAGTTCTTCCACATGTTTCTGACACTGAAGAGAATTCCTGCCTGTAGCCTCTTGCCTCATGAGATACATTTCCCCAAATTTATAGACTGGCCCTTCACAGTTAGTACAACAAGAAATAGGTACAGATTTGCACAGATATTGCCCGTTAAGAAATTTAAGTGGCATACTGTCTCATTTTCCATCTAAAACGTTCACTGGTAAATTGGGATTTGAGAAACAGTTTCCATTGACTAGTTCTTTAGTGATTAGCTAATACTCACTTATTTTATGGGCCAGTTCCTTATAGTGGGATATGTTATAGCTCTCAATATGAGATATTTCCATAGGAGAAGACAGCTCTAAAGAAATGACCTCAGTTAATGGCAACTTACATTTGGGCAGAAAACTGGCTGAATTTTCTGCCTTAAATAAAGACTGTTGTCAACTTTCAGCACACCTACTCGTAATGAGCTACCATTCCCATCTTGCCTCAGCACTGACTACGCTGGTTAGAGCTGATGGAAATTACAGCTCAGCATCATCTGGGGGGCCACATGTTTGTGTGGGCAGTGATCTGCACATGGAGCCTTCTCAACCTGAAATGGAAGGGTGAGGTACACACTCACCTCATTTGGACCATGATTCACCAGTGGCCCTATGTCCCCTTACCCTTGACCATGGTACTTTATGTGGCAGATGAAAAACTTTTCAAAAGTTACACAAACTCACACTAGTATAGTCTAGGTAAGAGATTGGATGTATACCATTGCTTTTGATCTATATAAACAGACATTTTAACTGTTTTACGTCCTGTTACAGAAAGCACTGCTATTAGGTCTGAGCTATTGAAGTCAAGTGAGTTACATTTTATTTCAGTCAGCATCTGAGCTATTCCCCACTATGCAGAAAATAAGCCTCACTTACTTCCCTCTGTGTATAATCAGATCAGCTCCACAATCGTAAAAGGAAGTGACTAAAACACCACTTAGTTTAGTGATCTAAAAGGCAAGGTGGTGCAAGGTCTCCTCACATCTCTTCCCTACTGTTTTCAAGGCCACACTGACTCTTTTCTTCCCACCCACCCCCACCCCACTACAATATACTGCTTTGCTTCTCTTCTCTTTCCTAAATTTGTGATCATTTCACCTGATAAGGATATATGCCTCCAGGTTCTCCTTTGACAACAGACACTAAAATCCTTGCTCTCATTTGCATGCTTATTTGCAAGAGTTGTATTTATTTTTAGTGCTTTTGAATCCCAGATATTTTTCCCAGCCCAGAGCCCACCAACATGTGTATTTCATTTCAGTGCAAGGCACAGAACATATTAGTACTGTGACATTGCATCTGGGCTTCAGTAAAATAATATTTATAAATCTGTAGAACTAGAGTAGACTAATAGAAGAGCAAAAGATCAGAGGTGGTTCAAGACAAGTGACACATAGGCTGCTACATTTTTAATCTCATATCATTTGGGGGGGGGATAGCATTGGCTTTTAAGTGTTTAAAACCTACTGTTGACAGGTTGTTTACTAGAAGTGCTAACTGCTAATTCCTGCATGCATGTTGGTTTCTCAGCTGCCAACGATTTTGTGGGGTATGAGAACCCACTCTGTTAAGAAGTACTGCATCTACTTGTTGGTTCTTTTTTATGACTTCTGAAGATATGCTGGAGTTAAAAAAAACCAGAAGTGCAACAAGCAATGAGTTCAAGCAGCATCTTCCTTTCGCACTCTTTAGCATGGGTACAAAGCCTGTTACAATTCCCTACCACCCCTCCTACAAGTTATGCAATTTTCATGAACTGGATTTATTAATGACTGGAGAACATGTTTGGGACCATGCTGGTATTCAGGTTTATGCTGGCTGGAGATGTGTTCAGGGTCATGAACGGTCAGATAGGATTACATGGAAAATCTCAACACTGATGGGTTTGTGCTAATCCCTTCACCACTCCAGGCTCTTGGCATTTTTAAATACAATGAAAAGTAACTGCCCAGATTGACAAGCAATCTGAGACCATCCCTCAATCTTATCCTATGGAGATCTTCCCTATTCACCATACCTAACTGAACATTAAGAGATTGTCATGAGTCCCATCAATGTTTTGTCACTCTGGAGTTCAGCAATCAGCCTAGTCTGGACCCCTTTGTCCGTCCCACGGGAAGGCCATTGCAGCTTTGTCAATGCACCCCTTCAGAGTGTGAAATAGGGTGGAAAAATCCTAGCTTCAACCTCATCCAATTGTAGTCTATAGTTATGTAGTGCCCCAGACTGCCATTCCTCAGTGCTACCCTCAGATACTTTCAGAGCCCCTTTGCTTCAACCTCCTTCTTCAAGTCTGGTAATTATCACCCTTTCTACCCAAACTCTCTCAATCCAACCTTTCTTGTCTCACTTTCCAATAGCCTTTTATAGTTCTTAAGAGTTTCTGATTTCTTGTATGTTTGTCAATTCAAATAAAATAGTTTGTTTAACTTTAACTGGAGTCCTCTTTATACTGAATAGTGCTATACATAGGTGAAAATATCTTACTGTTACCCTCCTTTCACAGGCCTCTTTGACTTATAATTTCTTTACATTCTAAAGAGATATTGACATTGCAGGCAGACCTGCAACCTCCACTTCAATTAATCCAGGTGGAATGTTCAGCTAAACTCAGAATGAAGAAAACTGGATGTAGTCTTCACTTTAAAGCAGAAGTGGCTCTCCAGAAGTTGTTCAATTGCATATTCCAGCATTCTTCACCATTGGTTATCCTGGCTAGGACTATTGAAAAATGCAGTTCAATAGCATCTCAGAGGCTGTCTGATTCCCACTCTGGCCTAAATCCAACTGTTTGTCCCCACTAGACTAGACTAACTGAATCAGTGGAATTTAGGTGTTGACTTACCAAGTTCCCATTGATTTAGTGGTCCTACTCTGGTTGAGACTGACAGTTGGATTTAGGCACTCACATTTAAAGCAGTGTTTTTCTCAGTATAACTACCTGCTGTGAATCAGACCCATCTTATTCCAGCTCAGCTGCATCTGAAAGCAACTCTATGTATTAATATAAACCATCCTCCTCAAAAGAACAGCTTTTTTCTCCAATATATTCTCCCTCTTTAATGTCACTAAAAACACCCTCTCTCCTCCCTCCTGCAACAGTTTTCCAGTTTAATAAACAATCTGTCCTCCTCTTCCTCCTTCTGAATGAATGAGGAATTTGCATGCAGCACTTAAATTTTATTTTATTTTTAAGACAGGTGGTCTGCATGAAGAATGTGAAAGGGGTTATGATTGATTACTGAGCAGCCTTCCATACACCTGAGTGCATGCCTGCATTTCCAATGCAAGGCCACATTGTCAAATAAGTCTGCTTGGTTTTCTCCAACCTGGTGACATCTAGACATGTAGGACTACAGCTCCCTGCATGACTATAAACTGTGTTGGTTGGAGATGACAGATGTTGCAGTTCAAGACATCTGGAGGGACATCAGGTATAGGAGAGCTGGCTTAGATCATAACCACGGAGTGCAATATTTACTATGGAGTAAGTACCAGCAGACATATGTATAGAGTTGCCAGGTTGAAAACTGAAGAGGACTCTCATACCTTTAATGGTTATACAGAAGAGGGAATTTCAGCAGCTGTTGCTTGTTACCTGATTCCATGACAAGCAACAGCTGCCGAAATTTCCTCTTCTATGTAAACTTTAAAGCAGAGCTCTCCAAACTTTTCATGTTGGTGGCACACTTTTTTTGACATCCAGCATTTTGTGACACAGTAATTAAGTAAGTTATTCAGTAAGTGGAGGCAGCCCCCCCTCCCATCCAAGCCTGGCCCACTGCTGCCGTCCTCGCTGGGGTCTTCCTTGGCCCGGGATGGCAGCAGCTGGAGAGGCAGCCCCTCCACCGAGACTAGGTCAGCTGTTGCCCTCACTGAGATCTTCTTTGGCCTGGGGCAGTAATGATAGGAGAGGCAGACCCTCCACCTGTTACATTTCCACAACAGACCTACAAACTGCAGCGGCCACACTAACATGTCACAACACACAGTTTGGAAAACTCTGCTTTAAAGGTATAGAAGCCCTTTCCAGTTTTCAAACTGGCAATCCTACACAGAATTTACTTCTGCATCAATAGCCATAAGCCTGCATCATCAGTTTGGATCCTGAAAGCTACATAACCCTCCTCTAGTATAAAAACAGTAGGAAAGCAAAGCAATGGGAACAATAAGAAATCAAAGCAAGTAGCCCAAAGAAGATATGGAATCACCTTCCCCAGAAGAGTTTAAATGGTGACAGAGAGAAATCCAAAACTATTAAGCACAAAAACGCAAGTCTAGCCAGTGCAAGTGGTTGATGCTTTAGAGCCCCTTATAATAGTATTGCATTAGGGTGAAGAAGATAAAGTTGCAATAATACCGTACCTCAGCTACACAGTTATTCATCGCAGAGTAAGGAGGACTAACACTTCCTGACATTGTGAAACAGTACTGAAGAGCAACAGCAGAGCAAAATGGCTGCCTTGGGCAGCTGATTTTGAAAGAACAACAGATGGTTATATAATTTATTCCCTTTGTATCTCTCCTTCCAGAGGGGCCAAAATAACCTGGCTGGCTCAAGGTAAGATGTATTTGCATAAAGGAAGCTACCTCAGATCCCGTACCAGGAGAAACATGAGTAAATAAAAAAACTGATGCTTTGTCTCATGCAGCTAAATGTCTTAGCTTATTCCTTCCAAAGACAGATTTCCACATTGCTTCAGATACTGTGCCACCATGAACCACATTTTCAGCGACAAAGTTTGCTATATTATCATCATCATCTTTATTTATACTCCACTTTTTTCTGCAAAACTGAGACTCAAATTGGCTACTGGATTCAAAACAGCCACCATGAACCACATGTTAGGTCACCAAGTTTGCTACATCAACCCCTGGACAAGATGATGTGCTGCTATTGTCATTTTGGCTCTCCAGGAGGGTGATGATAGTTCAATGGCCAAAAAAGGCATAGTTTTGATACAGAAGAATTTAGGCTCAGTCCCCAGCATCTCCTGTTAGTAGGTAGAAAAACTGCATCTCTGACAAGTTCCTGCCAAGCAATGTCAACAATAGTGGGCTGCCTGGACTAACTAGTCTGAACTAAACTGACTCAGCCACTTTTCCTATAGTGTGATGAATTCAGATGGAGATGTGACCATAAGGCAGCGACATAGAACTGCTCTGACATGGCACAAGGGTACCAAAAAAAGGGAGACAAAACTAACCCACCATCTCACCTTAGTCCACTAAAAGATATTGTGGTCTAGGACAAAATGGCTAAGATCAGCAATGTACTGACTAAGCAAGATAATCCCTGGTGTTCTTTTGCAATGAGAGCAAGCAGAATTGAGCAGCAAAATACATGGGCTAAGGAGAGATAATGCTTTCTAAGAGACATGGAAGAAGCCATGACCCACATATCTGTCAGAGCTTTATTTTTAAAATTACTCTCAAAAAATCCTTGCCGTACTTCTTTTTTCAGTAAAAACAAACCCAGGGAAAAAGCCAAATTAGTGATATTTTTCAGACAGTATCCCCAAACCTTAATCATCAAGGTGTCCCAGTTAGCAGTGAATATACCTACAGGTTACCTAAAGATGGGAATTTTTAAAAATAGCACAAGTTATGGAGCTTACATTTTCCTAAATATTCACATAGGACAGTTCAAGTCAACAAGCAACATGTAATCAGCACTTAGAAAGCTACTTTTTAAAAGTAATTTTTACCTACCACTCATTATAGTGATTTGAAAGTATTTGCCATTACTCATTATAGTGTTATAGTGTTTTAAAAGTAATTTGTTATGTTAAACCTTGTGTTGCTTATGGGGAGGAGGCTTTTTATTACTTCTCATTATTATTATTTTTTAAAAAAAACCTTTGGATTGTTAAGAGAATATATAAAACTTGAAAAATTCCATCAAACTGCCTGTAAAATATCTTAAAGGGCTCTTAAAATGGTGAGTATTAAAGGAAACTAGAAAATGTTCTTTGTTATATCAGTAGCTTTGTTCTTTCTAGTTGTACTTCTTTAGCAACATAACTTTGTTGTGCCCTTTGTCCCCCCCAAAAAAAAAAGGTTTGTGATAAACTCTAAAGCCAGGTGCATTGACTGACTTGCACAAAGTATATACCATCTCCCTAATGTGCTGACATAGTGATTGGTACCTACCCTAAAGCTTTTCTTACCAAGAGTCAAGTCTCACGATTGACTCATAAATCATCCAGCTAGTACTTCTCTTATAGAGAAGGATTTCAAACCATTCTGCTTCGACATAGATCTGAATCCAGGACTGAATTTTGATGAGGAAATAGCAATCTTTGTATTTTCCATTGACAATATATACTAAAAATCAATATATGGCTATAACTTTTCTTAATCTCTTCCTAAAGAATGAATAACATTTGTGTACAAAGTAGCTACTAAAGAGTAGACTGCATGTGCAAAAGTACACATAAGTGCTGGGTGTGCGTGCCTTGTGGTCTCAGGGGAGAGAGATATCGGCCGCCAAAGAATGAAAATGCAAGATGTGGAGAGGAGAAGGCCGCAACTTTATTTGGTTACAGCTGTTACAAGGGTTGGCATTTGGATGGGTCTGGATCCAGGCATTGACCAACCTGCCTGTTGACCAATGAGCCCGACCGACCAGCACCTGCCACACCCAGAGTTGGCAGGTGCTAAAACCACCAATCCACTGGCCGCAGGGGTGGCATCCACATCCATTGTCCTGCTAACACCCGTTGCATTGGCTGAGGATGACCTCACATGGAAGCACCAACATACCAGTCTTGGATCCAGGACCCATGCCAACTGCCCCCAAAGTTGTGACAATGGAAATACAAACAGATATCGCATAATCCCAGGAAGAGGGGGAATAGGAGTTGCCCAGAATGATGTGAGAGCCAGCCAGAGGAGGGCCAGCTTATAAAGTCCTTTCCCCATCCAGAAGAAAAATTTCTGAGCCTCCAGCCAAGGAAAGCATCAGCCAATGAATTCACACCAGCCGGTTTAAACTCATTGGCTGCTGGGGGAGGACTCAGATGCAGTGGCCCTGGAGCATGTTGGGATAAAGGAGGAAGCCAGAGGAGACCACATGGCTGCCAGAGCTCCCTGATCTGCAACGTTGCCACCCAGTAAGTCGGGCAGCAGCCAATATGCCTCTAAATTTCATTGTTCTTTTTAAAAGGAAACTGTTGAAAATTCTTTTAATTTCTTAGCAGAATCGGATTAAATTTTCAGAGATAATTACCAATTCTGCTAGGGTTCAGTTCTGATATGTTTCAAATGAACAGATGCAGGGAGTTTTGTGCAAACTCAGAATTTGCAGGCTGACAGTTTCCAACAAAGAACACACTTATTCCTGTGGGCAATTATTGTGAAAATCTCTGTGGGCAATTATGAAAACACAAAGAATACATTTGTCCCTGGAGGAGAGGTGCTATTGTTAAAAGGAACTGAAAATTTTCAGAACGATAGATGTAAAGCTTGAAGCAGAAGAGGAGTGTTCCCGTTTGATGGGAGGGTGTAGGAATTTGCCTCCTCTTAACTTCTTCCCTCTCTTTCAGGGCAATTTATATGAAAATGGCAGATGACATAGAGGTGTCTCAAGGAAAGAAAATATAAAAACTTTAAAGAGATATTTGCAGGCACTAGGGTGTTGTGATGAAAGAACAACACTTTAAGATGTGTTTTGTTTTCTGCTTAGTTGGTATCAAAGTTACAAAACATGTGATAAGACAGGATGTGGAGCACAGAGAGGAAAAAGCAGAATGACTTGAGTATCCACCATTTTCCAAGCATACACCCAATACCATGCCCTGCCACAAGTCCCACAGATTCCATTAGTTAACTATTTTTCCTTTTGGAATAGTAAACTAACAAAGATTGATCTTCAGCACCCTAATTGAAAGCACTAGGACTGGCCAGCCCTGGTGAAACCATTTCCCGTGATTAGACGACGGAGCTGTGATTTGCCAAATGGCACACCATCTTCTCTTCCTCCTCTCCTCATCTTAGACCATTTCCACACTACACTGTTATAGTACCATTATTCTACTTTCAACATCCTGTGAAATTCTGGAATTTTTAGTTTACTGAGGCCAAAGAGCTCTCTGGCTGAGAATTCTAAATGCCCCTCCCTAAACTGCAAGCTCCGGGATTCCACAGAATGTTGAAAGTGGAATAACAGTGCTATAACAGTGTAATGTAGAAATGGCCTTAGTCTTTTCCATACACAAAGAGCTTGAGAAAAAATATACCAAGTTTAGCAACATAATCAATAATTTATTACAGTCATAGACCAACATTTTTTTAAAATATGATTTTTACTACAATGTATAAGAAGATTCCTAATACAGAACAACCTGAAATAAAATAAACGTATAAAATTCACACTTAATAATAAAAGAAAGAAAGTCACAATACTCACCTAAGCCCAAGGTTTGTACATAATCCCACCATCACCACATGGCTACCTGAGTACTTCTAAGAGAGCACTTTATTGTCATTATCTACTGCCGATTTATCATCTATCTACAGGTCAAAACAGCAGTCACATAAAATAAGGTAGAAGCTAGAATACAGTCCTGATTAACTCCTTTAAAAGTAGGGACTGAGGGACTGGTCCAGAAAGATGGCGTAGCGATCGGTTGCCTACTCGCACAGTTGTGAGAAGGACGATCGGTGCTTGAGGTTATATGCCCATTTTGGAAAACAAGAAACAGGGCAACTTATCCCCTTGGGTGAGGGGATTTGAAGGGGCTCGATAGGGACCGAAGACGGAGAATAGTTCCCCAGGAAATTTGAAAAAAAAAGAGGGAACGAAGGTCAGAGAGCCACCATGCCTGAAGCACCTACCGGAGAATGGTAAAGGCTACGCTGCAAACCTTTGACATATAAGGACCTATGACAAGTAAGTGAAATAAACAAAACAAAACTCAGGGTATAAAGGGGAAGATCCTTCACAAGTAATACACCTGATAAAGTAAGAATTTCAGTTGGAAGGAGGAAAAATATATTGAAAACCAAGAGAGAGTCTAAGATGCAACTAAAGCAGCAAGCGATAAACTATTGGGAGGAAGGACGAAGGGGGGAAGGAGAAGAAACAGTTTGGACATAAAAGGATATAAGATATAAAAATTTAAGATTTAAGATTTAAAGCACCAAGAAATAAGTTATTAAAGACTCAAAACATAACAATATATATTAAGAATAAAAAGAAAACAACTGAACTGTTGATAATATTGGAGAAAGGACGCTTGAACAGATAAGGGGAAAAAACCCATCTTACGGAGAGACGAAGATTTGACAAAGAAGTGGTGTTAGAATAAAAGAATATGCAGTATTTGAAGAGGCATAGTAGATTATCGGACTGGGATAATAAAAAAGAGTAAGAGTTGAAGATAAACGGAGAGGAATAGAGAAAAATTGGACTGGACTGGGGACAGAATGATTAAGAAAGCGGAGTGAAGTGTGGGCATGGAGAAAGCCGAAAGGCGGGGAGAGACAGGAAAACAGGAGAAGTGAAATATTTGGACATAATACTGAAGGACAGAAAGATAGGAGAAGTCAGAGAAACTGGAAGAGAAATTAAATATCATTAAATATTAATATAGAGGCAAAGTTATTGGACAGTGACATAAAGAACGATGGGACTGGATTGGACTGAGATACTTAGAAGGAATCAGAAAAGTCAGAGGGGGAGTTTGCGGGAAGAAAATCGACGGAGACACAGGTGAGAGCAAGAGGAAAAGAAAGTGGAGGCGGGCACTGAAGGAATGGGGAGTGGAGGTCTGTGTTGAAGGAAAGGGAAGAATGAAGGGAGAAAGGAAGACTTGGAGACCCAAAGAAAGAAACAAAGAAAGAAAGAAAGAAAGAAAATGAAAGAAAGAAAGAAAGAAAATGACTGGGGGCGAAAATAAAGGGATTGGGGTAAACTGTGGAGGAGAGTAAAAGGTTGGAGATTTGTAAGATTAAGCAAATATAATACTGAGAGGGATAAATTTACTCTTGTATATTGGAAAATTGTATATGTGTGAGTGAGAACATTAATTCATTTAAGATCAGTTTGAAGACTCAATTGTTGTTTAGCCTCAACAGAGACGTAGGACTGCCAGGTGGCAAAGGGAAGATAACATTCAAGGTCGAAAGACAACACTCAGTGGTAAGTCCTTGACTGACGGATTGTTTTGTAAAAACAAACATGTAAGTAACTCTTTGAGAGTAAGTAAAAAAGAAGAGGAGAGAGAAACTGATAATATACTGCCAGCTGGTGGTAGTGAGATATTACTGCAACAAGAAGTACATGAAATAATAAGTAAGTGATAGAAAATACATATAAATAAAGAGATTAAATACATTAAATACATTAAATAGGGTAAAACAGGTAAGAAGTTTGATATAAATAAATAAATAAATATAATTAATTTAGATAATAAAATAATTAATAGAAAATAAAGTAAGGTTAGAGGGATCAATTAATTGGAGGTTAAGAAGGTAACATAAGGTAGATAAAATAGTAGACAAATAGATTAAGATAAAATTGAAAGATAAAAATACTTACACTTTGATAACTAGAGGTAATTTAGAAATAAGTCAGAAATAACTTAGGAAGGAAATAAAATAATAATATTTATTAGTTAATTAAACAATTTTGGTAGAAAATATATATTGAGATATAGGTAGATATAAGATTTGAATTAAAAATCTACCCGTGAGGAGAAATAGGTGAAAGTGGAAGAGGAGAAGAAGTAGAAAAAGATGGCAGCAGGAAGAAGAAAACTGGTACAAACACAAATGCAGACGCTGTCACAGAAGAGAAACTCAGGAGAAGTGGATCCATACCAGATGTTACTGGAGGAAGTTAAGAAAATACGGACAGATATGCATGTGGAAATGAAAGATCTTTCCTCAGATGTGAAGAAGGAAGTAAAAGAAATGAAAAGCAAAATGGAACAATTTACACAGAAGCTAGAAAAAGTAACAAAAGATGTGAAAGACATAAATAAGACCATGGAAGAAGTTCAAGAAAAAACAAAAAGGTATGGCGGAACAAACAGAAACAAGAAGTACACTTTCGGAATGGAAATATCGAGAGAAATGTATAAAAATAAGAGGATTAGAAGAAACAGAGGAGGAAGATATTTATAACAGAATAATTCCAGCACTGGCGAGATTTTTGGGTTGGCCATTGGAACAGATGGATATTGAGACAGATTGGATTTTTCGGATTAATTCATTAATTGCACAGAAAAGGAAGGTTCCGAGAGACATAGTGGTGTACTTTGTCAGAGAGAGAGTAAAGGAGATGGTTATCCACCAGAGTTACACCAAAAAAACTAATCATTGATGGAAAAGAGCTAAAAATTTTCAAAGACGTACCATCGCAAGTACTAAAGAAAAGGAAAGATTATGCCTTTTTAACACAAGAACTTAAGAGAAAGGAAATAACATATGGATGGGCAAAGATAGAAGGAGTGATACTGACATACAATCAAAGAAGATATGCAATAAATACAATAAATAAGGCGGAAGATTTTTTGAAAAGGATTAAAGAAGAAAGTAGGAAGAGACAAGAAAAAGAACAAAAGATGGAAGGGAGAAGAGAAGAAGGAGAAAAAAGAATAAATAAGGATCTGAAAAAAGAAAATGAAAAACAAAATAGGAAGACTATGACAGAAATACAAAAACAAAAGAAAGAATGAGAACAGTTAGATATACAAGAGGAACAGGAATCAGAAGAACACAAGCAGGAACAAGAAGAAACAGAGCAAGAACAGGAAGAGACAGGAGAAGATATTTCATTGGAATAAGAGATTGTATAAGAAAGAGATTGTAGAAGGAAAAAGTTGAGAATTTGGAATGAGGATAAAATTTTTATCTTGGGACATACAAGGGATAAATTCAGTAATTAAAAAGAAAAGAATTTTTTATTATTTAGAAAAACAAAAATGTGATATATATTGTATTCAGGAGACACATATAATAAAGTCAGAGAAAATTTTTTTTTAGAAAATTCCAAATTAGGAAAGCTATTTATATCGGGCATAGATTAAAAAAAAGAGAGAGAGAGAGAGAGAGGAGTTGCAATTTATGTAAATTCAAAATATGAGACCACAGAAATTCTAAATGACGAACAAGGAAGATATATAGGTGTAGAAGTGAAAATATTAAATATGAAGATATTAATGATAGGGATATATGGTCCATTGGAAAATAAAGAAAAAATTTATGGAAGATTATGGGGAAAAATTAGAGATATTGAATGTAAAGATATAATAGTCATGGGAGATTGGAATGGGGTTGTACAGCCAGAATTAGATAGATCTAAATTAAAAAGACAATTAAAAAATAAAGGGAAATTACCAAAAACTGTATTTGATATGACAGAAGAATTAATGTTAGTTGATACATGGCGAAGTTTATATGGAGTACAAAAAGAATATACATATTTCTCTGAAGTTTTTAAGTCATGGTCGAGGATAGACATGATCTGGCATTCAAAAACAATAAATAAATATGAAAAAAAATGGAAATATTGCCTAGAGGTATATCAGATCATAGTCCCATGATAGTAACTTTGGAGGATAGGAAGAAAGAACTTAGCTGGAGACTAAATGAGAATTTATTGAAAGAGGAAACAATAGTAGAAAAGGGTAAGGAGATCTTGAAAAGGTAGTTTGAGGAAAAATTAAATAAAGAGGTGCAAACAGGGATGGTATGGGAAGCTGGGAAGGCGGTCATGAGGGGTTTTTTGATACAGCAAGAGATAAAATTGAAAAAAGAGGAACGATTGAAAGAACAAAAGATAATAAATGAAATAAAACAGTTAGAAAATAAATTGAAAATCTCTCCACAAGATAAGAAGATAGCTGAAGAGATTAAAGTGTTACAAAAACAAATTTCACTACAAGATATGCAAGAAATAGAAAAGAATTTAAAATTGGTAAAACAAAAAAATTTCTTCTATGCAAATAAAATAAACAAATGGTTAGCATATAGAATTAGGAAAGAGAAAGAGAAACGTATAATAACACAAATAAAAGAAAATAAGCTTTTAGTGAAACAAGATGATATAAAAAAGGCTTTCAAAAGGTATTACGCTAACTTATTTGCAGAACAAGAATTTAATCAATGGAAAAATGAAAAGATAGAACAATATTTAAGGGAGGAAGGAAATTTAACAAAGAGAAGAATTAAATAAGAAAATAACAAAACCTGGTTCAGATGGTTTTTCATCGTTATATTATAAAGTATTTAGGGAACAACTGATAGATCCATTATATGAGATAATGAATGGTATAAATAAGAGACACGACCACCATCATGGGGACAAGCGAATATTACAGTGATCCCAAAAGAAGGTAAAGACCTGCAAGAAATAGGGAATTATAGACCTATTGCACTTTTGAATGGTGATTACAAAATATTTACTACTATACTGGCAGAAAGGTTAAAAAAAGTGTTACAAGAGATAATACATCCTGATCAAAACGGATTTTTACCAGGAAGGGCTTTAAAGGGGAATATAAGAACATTGTTAAATATAATAGAGTACTATCACAAACATAATGAAAAGAAAATGGCTCTTCTTTTTTTAGATGCAGAAAAAGCATTTGGTAGAGTTAACTGAAAGTTTCTGGAGGAACAATAAAAGCAATAAATTTAGGAGATAAATTTTTGGAGTGGATAAAAACAATGCATACAGAAGAAATTATATAATTATAAATGGAGAAAAGATGTGTGAAATAGAAATAAGAAGAGGAGTTTGGCAAGGATGCCCATTGTCATTGTTGTTATTTATTTTAATACTGGAAATTGTGAACAATAAGATTAGAGCTGAGAAGAGAATACAAGGAGTCAAAATTTCGAATCAAGAATATAAATTAAATGCATATGCTGATGACTTAGTGATTATATTAGAAGATCCATTAAATAGTATAGAAATTTTAAGTGATATATTAAAGAAATTTGGAATATTATCTGGCTATAAAATAAATAAAGAAAAAACAAAAATAATTACAAAAAATATAAGAAAAGAAGAAGATGAGATTAGATTAACTGGATTTACAGTAGTTAAAAGAATAAAATATTTAGGCATTACAATTACAAAAAATAATGTAGATTTATATGAAAATAATTATAATAAAGTTTGGAAGGAGATAAAGGTAGATCTTAAAAATGGGGAAAATTAGAATTATTGTTATTAGGAAGAATTTCAGTAATTAAAATGAATATATTGCCTAAATTAAATTTTTTATTTCAAAATTTGCCAATATTGAGGAATGAAAAACCATTTAAAGAGTGGAATAGAGATATAGTGAATTTTATATGGAAAGGAAAAAGACCTAGAATAAAAACAAAGGTGCTGGAAGATATAAAAGAAAGAGGAGGAATGGGTCTGCCAAATTTAAAATTATACTATCATGCGAATAATATGGAATGGATAATGGACTGGATAACATTAAGGAATACGAGATTGCTATATCTAGAAGGAGAAGAGCTATATTTTGGATGGCATGCATACATGTGGTATGGGAAAGCGTCAATTGATAAAAATTTCAAAAATCATATTTTGAGAAGAGCCCTAATAACAACATGGTTGAAATATAAAAGACAATTATATTTAAAAATACCGATGTGGATCTCAATTCATGAGGCATTTTATAAAAAAGAAAAACCAAAGATAGGATCATGGATAACATATAAAGATATATTGAAAGTACAAGGGGATGAAATAAGTTTTAAAACTAAAAATGAATTAAAAACAGATGGATGGGATACACATTGGCTACTAATTAGACAGCTTTGGGAGCGATATAAGAAAGATAATAAGGAAGAAGGATTTGAAAATAAAGAAAATGAATTTGACACCTGGAACAGAACATAGGGTAGGCCAAATATATAAAATTTTACTTACTAGGCAAAATGAACAAGAAGTAGTTAAACCAACAATGGTAAAATGGGCACAGGATATAAAAAGGGTAATAATAATGGAACAATGAGAAAATGCTTGGAAAACAACATGGAAATTAATAATACCAGTTAGTTTAAGAGAAAACTATTATAAGATGCTATATAAATGGTATATAACACCAGTGCAAATAGCAAAAATACAGAAAAATGTAAAATGTTGGAAATGTGAAGAAAATGGCACATTTTATCATATTTGGTGGAAATGTAAACAAGCAAAAAAAATTTGGGAAATTGTGCATAGTAAAATACAAGAAACATTAAAAATAAGGTTTGATTTGGCTCCTCAAATCTATTTGCTCAATATGATAGATGAATTAAGTATAAATAAAGCACAAAAGAAAATAATCTTATTTATATACGGCAACGAGAATGTGTTATGCCCAGGTCTGGAAACAAAAACAAAAAATAATACCAAGATTAGAAGACTGGTTATATAAATTGTATGATATGAAGCAGATATGGTGATTGAGTCTTTAAAAGATAATAAGAAAAAGAAAATATTGGAAGAATGGAAAATGGTACTCCCACTGTGGGAAGCTTGTTGGGGAGAAAAGGCAACATTATTTATAAGTTAAAATTTGGAATTATATAAAAGTAAATTATATTGAAAGGTATAATGAAATGTATAATTTATAATGACTTGTATAATGAAATGTATAGTGAAGAAAACTTTGTGTCTTAGAGATTTAGAAAATATTTAAATATTTTTGAAATAAGTAAAACGGTCTAAGAAACTAAAAACAAAAGGAATAAAAGGGGTAATAAATGTATGAAATAAAATCAGTTCAATGAAGGGAAAAATAGATAAGGAAATAGGAAGTATCCTGAGTTTTGGAATGGGGGGAAGAATGATGGGAAGTTTTAAGAATATATGTTTGGTAGTGGAAAACAGGGATGGGGGGTGGGATTTAAATAGGACTGAATGTATGTATATGTATGTATGTGGTAGGAAATACAAAGGTGGGTAGAGGGGGGGTAATGTCCAGGATGGAAGGTGGAGAGAGATGGGATATGGAGGGAGGGAAAGGGGGGGGTCTGTTGTATTGACTGTGTGTTGTATAAATGTTGCACCGACACAGATTGTTGTGTAAAAATGTTATATGTATTTGATAAATATATTTTGTATTTTGCATACTAATTATTAATAAATAATAAAAATATTTATATTTAATTTATTTAAAAAAACCAAAAAAAAGTAGGGACTGAGTCAGAAAGGTGCCCCAAATGATTGCATCTTACCTGAAAGATGCAAAGTATTTTCATATAGGCCATGAATAAGCATTAACAACCATTTATCAATTGTAATGTCCTCAGATTTTTTTTCCACAACCTGTTCTTAGATCAAAAGCAGATGGAAAACCAGTGAAAGCTATGTAGAAAGCACCTCCAAATGGAGATGCATATTTTTCAGCTAAATGCTGAAGGATAAGACCCTGATCCACAGTTGAATATCCACATCTAAAACCAGTTTATCCATCATCCAAAATATTTCCCTGTTCTAGCCAGTCCAATAATTTTGAATGCAAAGACTAGCATACAACTTACTAATGATACTTAGCAAGACGTTGGGTCTGTAATTAGCAGGATCTGATCATTCTCCTTTTTATAGACTGGAATAATGATTACTAATCCCCAGTCCTCAGGAAAAATAGCTGAATGATCAGTCCAGGTGAAAAGCTGTGCTAAAATTGGGGCCCACCAAGCATATATCGGCCTCTTCTCCTGAGAGGCCAGCAAAACCACTTCCCCCTGTGATGCTGCACGGCATGACGGGGAATTCAAAGTATCCACTAGATGTTCCATAATAGCATTTGCAACTTTCAGAGGGTATTTACAAGAAATTTGCTTAGAAGGAAGAGATGTTAAGAGTTGTGCCCTAGCTTCCAGGTTGTGTGGGGTAATATTGTTTTGATTATAGAATCATAGAATCATAGAAATGTAGAGTTGGAAGAGACCACACAGGCCATCCAGTCCAACCCCCTGCCATGCAGGAACACCCTCAAAGCACTCCCGACAGATGGCCATCTAGCCTCTGCTTAAAAACCTCCAAGGAAGGAGACTCCACTATACTCCGAGGCAGCAGATTCCATTGCCGGACAGCCCTGACCATCAGGAAGTTCTTCCTGAGGTTCAGGTGGAATCTCCTTTCCTGCAGCTTGAATCCATTGCTCCTTGTCCTGGTCTCTGGCGCAGCAGAAAACAAGCCCTCTCCTTCCTCTACGTGGCATCCCTTCAAATATTTAAACATGGCTATCATGTCCCCTCTTAACCTCCTCTTCTGCAGACTAAACATACCCAGCTCTCTAAGTCTATCCTCATAGGGCATGTCTTCTAGGCCTCTCACCATTTTGGTCGCCCTCCTCTGGACTTGCTCCAGCTTGTCAATATCCTTCTTGAATTGGGGTGCCCAGAACTGGACACAGTATTCAAGATGGGGTCTAACCAAAGCAGAGTAGAGTGGTACCAGTACCTCCCTCGATCTAGACACCATACTCCTATTGATGCAGCCGAGAATTGCATTAGCTTTCTTGGCTGCCGCATAACACTGCTGACTCATGTTCAGCTTGTGGTCTATGAAGACTCCTAGATCCTAGATCCCTTTCACACGTACTGCTATCCAGCCACGTGTCCCCCATCCTATATTTCTGTATTCCATTTTTTCTACCTAAGCGTAGGATCTTACATTTCTCTCTGTTGAATTTCATTTTGTTCGCCCTGGCCCAGCTCTCCAATCTATCCAGGTCATTTTGAATTAACACTAGCTGTTCCAAGGATTTTGTTTGAGGTCATTAATGAGTGTGTTGTAAGCTCACAGAAAACTCTAACAAGGAATATTTGAAAAGTAGAAAGTCCTTCCTTTGTAATAGCATAAATTATATAGAGACTTCTTTAAAAGTTTATTGGAACTCCTTTGTAAACAGAGGTGCTTGGGAGCCAGTCTACAACAATAATATCAATAATAAATGGGTGAACCCTCAAGAATTTGCTGACAGAAAATCTGGCCATACTTGGTGAGTTCCAACAGCCCCTACTGATCATGTATTTGTAAAGTCCAAGTAGAGTTTTCATCACCTCCTCGTTGTAAAGTCTGGCCTTGCGTCAATCCGTTCCCTCACCCATCAGCCCATTCCCACAACTATCTACTTCATCACTGCACTTCATTTTTCTCTACTGTGAGTGTGAGCCAGATAAATTTGCTAAGCTTAGGAGAGATGCCAGGTGCTTCAGCCTAAAGGCATCAAAAGATTGTTTAATGTAAGTTACCTGGTTGTTTATTTTAGTTAACTGTTCAAAAATAGATAAGACTGCTCAAGCAGTCAGGAGGCACTGGCATGCAACAAAGTCTAGTGTGGGCTCTTGTTGTTATTGCTGTTGTTGAGAAGCACACTCCTTACATAACAGGGAGTTCAAGAACAAAATCTCACTTGACTCCAGAGAAAAATCATTGCTATGAGCACTTGTAATAGTTGGAAAGTGTAACAAAGGCTCAGGTAGGGGGAGCTCCTCAGAATCTAACAGTAAATATCTGTTCAAAGTAGGAATAGAGTTCCATTTACTTCCAACTTATGTAGTGGTGAGCATTTTGTCTATCTTGAGCTGCTTCAGAGATCTAAACTGCTGTAAAGCACCTGGGCTCATTCTGGAGTGTTTTCATTTCCCATTATAGAGATCCAGGATCTTGCTTAACCTTCCTTGAGTTTCTTTTCTTTCCTTAAATTTCATTCCTTAAGTTTCCTTTCTTTCTCTGTCACAAGGTGGGAACTATTGCTCAGCTGACTGAGAAGTAATTTAAGTTCTGGCAACAGTTCACAAAGGGACCAGCCACAAAACTCCCCTGCTTCTGCTACTGCATCTCCTGTCCCAGGAGACACATTTTTGTGCCTCTGTGGCCATTTCCGCACAAGACTGTTATAGTCCTGTTATTCCACTTTCAACATCCTATGGAATCCTGGGGTTTGCAAACCTAAACTGCAAACCCCAGGATTCCATAGCATGCTGAAAATGGAATAATAGCACTATACCAGTCTGGTGTGGAAATAGCCTGTGACTCTTTAAATCCAAACTGGTTATGAATTTTCAGGAGTGTTCAGATTTCAATTTAGTCTTTTTCACAGGAACCCTCTCTCAGGTTTGATTCTGTCCAATTCTGTTCAAATTTATGTGATGAAAGATTTTTAGTTGTATAAGATCATAGAATTACTGTACAAAATTTTTGACCTGAGGGAGAAGGGAAAGTACAAGAATACTTGCCTTTCTTCTTAGTACAATTCAATTAGTAAATAATTATTATTGCCTCTCAATGGATTATGAAATAATTGCTTGCAGTTTCTTCTACAAAGTGTTCTCCTCTTCTTTTTGTAGATGTGGAAGATGGCAGGATTAGCAGAATGAGCTCTTAAATGAAGAAGGTCTAGAAGCTCAGTTTCCCTGCTCTCCTGCTTGTGTCAGTTCTTCTGAAGACTACTGCTGAACAGAGATGAGCAAGGATTCAGTTTTGCACTAACTAGCAAATTCAATATGAATGCCTCTGAGACTATATATTAATCACATGATAGATCTTTAAAAATTTATATATGAAACTGTTGTACTAAGATGTATAACCTCCCTGAATTCAACCCAATAATCACTATTAATTATAACTTTTTTATTAAAAGACTATAATAAAATAAAAGACTATAAAAGACACAAGGTGGACTGAAGAATCTGTCAATGTGACTTCTGTGCTAGATACATTGGTTGAAAGGATTATTAATAACAAACATATAGAAGGAGAAGCCCTGCTAAAGAAGATTTGAGCAAGGCTTCAAGAAACAGAATTTGCCTGTGTAGCCTTTACAAATTCTGGGGTGCTGTCAACATGAATTTAGATTATCTAGCAAACATAGAATGTTTTTGATTATGTTGGTTATGATGACAACAACAACAACTTCTGGTGAAGACCCTGACCAAAGCTTCCTGAGTAAAGTATAGATTCAGAGGAGTAACAAAAATGGAGAAAAGTGAGAGGCAAACAATGGATTCCTTCAATTCTGAGAACCAGGAGAATGCCTAGTTTCTTGTCAGTACCCACCCTAAGATTAGTGTTACTTGTTAATAAAAGAAATGAAGTTGTTCAGATATGATTGGGGCCAAAGTCACCCAGACTTTGAAAAGCCCCCAAAATTCCCTATAAGCTGCACCACTAATTAATGGAAGGAAATACCAGACTCAAATGTAAACAAGGGCAACAAGGTGTGCAACAAGCTAAAGGAATTCTTAATTTTACTTCTGATTTTTAGGAATTCCTAATTTTACTTCTGATTTTTAAACTATTTGGGAAAAACGTTAAAAAGTACCTGCTGCAACTTTCACAGTCAACTCTCAAAATAGCCACCATCACCTCATAAAAGAAATTCCACATGAGAATGAGACAACAAATGTACTGAAGATTTTCATTTGACTATAACCAACTAGAAATGAATTCTTAAAGCCATAGTAGAAAGTAGAAAGACCTGCTCCAGAATATTTGATACAAGGAAAAAGAAGCAGGGACTAAAAATACAACAGCAAGAATCAATAGTGCAGTATGTAAAGCCCAAATGTAAACTATCATTATGTTGTCAGACATCTTCTCAATATAAGGAGTCTGACTGGAACAGATGGAATCAAAAGAAAGTCAGATAATGTTCAAGAGAAGCACTAGGACACAAGACTGATCCTCTGACAACACCACATTCCTTTATATATTGCAATAGACATTGAGTAAATGACTGGTACATGTATATTTTTCAAGTTCACAGTTAGTCAGTTACTTCTGCCCTTAGGCAAAAGGAAAGCATGAGTCTCAGGTGATGGATATGGAGTAGCACTAAAGAGCCACAAACTGTCAGCAACAACAACAAGAAGAAGAACACTGCTGTTGCTGTTGTTATACTACTATGGGGATGTCATTTAGATTTTCTGCCTCAAGCACAGAAATGCCTCATGTCATAGTCTGCTGTAATTAATATTTCTTCCTTGCTCCAAACAGCCTTAAAGTACATGACAATACAAAACAGCCTCTCGTTGCTGCAATAAATACATTCTGACCAAAACAATGGATATATTATGCACCCTTCTCCTTAAATATACCCAGACAGGATAATAAACGGCCCCTTTGGCCAGTAATTGTTCTCTCTCCTTTGGAACTCCCCAGCAAGTACTATGTCACTTTCAAGAGAATGAGACTAAAGCTGCAGGTTTGCTCCCATCAACACCAAACAATGCTCTGTTGTTGCTCCTGTGTTGCTTTCCCTAGGATTTGACTGAGAGGCTAACATGACTTTCCCCATTTTTGTCTTCTCTTTGCAAGCATTCTTGCAAGTAAATCATTGGCTGCTGATTATCTACTCTTGCCAGGGAAAGAGAGGGAGGGATTTGTGATGTACTTTTGCAACCATGGTCCTGATAACTTTTTTTGAAACTTCAAAGTGGTGTGAAAATATCCAGGTTTAGCCATAACGTTTTTTTTCCTGAGGCCTTTCTCACAACTTAGCCCTGCTTTTTATTTTAACAAAACATATAGTCCATGCAGCCCTCTTGGCAAGAAGCGTCTCACTCTCTTTCCGTTTTCACTTTACTCTTCTAATAATGATGAGAAGTACAGTAAAGGGAAATGACTTTCTGCCTCACATCCACTCTGACTTGTAGTATTTTTCATGTTAATTCATGTTGCTTCAAGTAGATATTTTCCAATGCCCATTTGCCACCTCACACACGTACATCACGCCACCCCCTCAATCTCTGAAGAAGCTCCGACATTGCTGCTGGAAAATAATTATTCCTGCCAGAACACCGCATACTGCTCCAGGGGCCTCCTCTCTCTGTCTCTCTCTAATTTGACAGAGCCCTCAGGCTACAGAATGGCTGCCCCATAATAAATCCACTACTCTTGGATACATTTGCAGAGGTCTCTTTATTTGTCCATATCACCATGAGCACGATGCACGCTATGAATAACCACTCTTTGAAACATTGGCTAGGATCCAAAGGCTCACACAAGGGGCTTAAATAAACTTAATGGGATTCCCTCCCTCCTAGACGGACAGACACACACACACATACTCATTCTCTCCTTTGAATCTCTGGTCTCTTTGAATGACTGATCCACACGCCATATCACACACTATTTTTTGTAGCTTCTTCCATGCTCAGTTTCAAAACCAGATTGTCAATTAATGTAAAAGCAGCTGAAAGAAGGAAGCCATTGCAAAACTCCTTCTGGGCTCACAGAACCAGTTGCACAGATATTTGGAACCTGACTGTGACCTTGGCATTAACCTGCTGATGTAAGTGAAAAATTAAAGACTTCTTAAGGGTTTCAAAGAGCAAGTGTGGAGTAGGAGTCTGAGCACTGGACTACAATTCTGGAGAGCAGGGTTTGATTTCTCACTTGGCCATGAAAACCTACTGGGTGACCTTGGGCACATCATGTACTCTCAGCCCCAGAAACCCCCATGATAGGGTCATGTTAGGGTCACCCTAAGTTGGAAACAACTTGAAGGCACACAACAACAACAAGGATTTCAGAGGAAGGCAATGGCAAACCACCTCTGACTATTCCTGTGAATACTCTGTGAACTTCATGTGAACTCTGTGAAATTTATCTGGTCACCATAAGTCAGTGGGCAACATATACATACACAAGAATTAAAAAAATTGAATCCTTGCCTCACAGTTGTTATGTACCTTTAAGTTGACAGTAACATGTGGAGACTGTATCAGTGCACTTTCTTGGCAAGATTTATTCAGAGGAGAGGGTGAGAGAGTTTATCACTTTCTTCCTGAGACAGTATGAGCTGCCCAAGATCACCCAGTGGATTTCTATAGTTGGCCACAGGTTTAAACCCCAGGCCATTTCCTCACTGCACTGTTATAGTGCTATTATTCCACTTTCAAAATCCTGTGGAATTCTGGGGTTTGTAGTTTACTGAAACTCTCTAAATGCCCCTCCTTCAACTGCAAACCCCAGGATTCCATAGGATGTTGAAAGTGGAATAATAGCACTATAACAGTCTAGTGCAGAAATGGCGCTAGTTTCCTGAAGTCGTCCAGCACTCAAATCACTACACCTCGCCAGCAACCTATCTTAACAACTGTACAACAAGGTACATGGAAGGCACTTCCCTTGCCTTGTAGATGCTTTCCAACATGCCAGCTATCAAGGCTGTGATGTGCAGGAAAAGAAGGAGAAGTTCACAGAAGAAAGAAGTTAGGTCTGAGCCTTCTCTCATCTTTTTCAAGACCTTTCCAATTTATGGAGGGGTGGTAGGCTTCATTTTGAGAAGGCCTGCCACCATTAAGGTTATTCTAAATGAGCCTTTTCTTGTGCAATCATCCCCTTTTCCATTGAAGTTTTCATTTGCAACTCTTCTATGTTTTCCCACATCCTCTTATATTCTTTTTCTTAGCAGAGAAAATTCATTAAGGAGGTAAAGGTGCACATTGGTTTTTGACTGGAAACACTTGGAGGCTTATGCACGGAAGTACGGTGTGTAATGGTGTTCAGTATGATGTGAAGCAACTTCTTTTCCTAGTGTACTTCAAAAAATTATTTATTTAACTGGATATCGATGAAACAGCTATTGACCTTCAATTCAGACCGGTATAGGGAGTTTGGGTCGCAAGCTGTTTAGGGTTTCATAACTAAGCATTAGCACCATCAACTGGGCCCAAAGCCAAGCAGTGTAGTTCCTTCAGAGTCAGTGTAATATAATTCTATCTGTTTTCAAAGAAATAGCTGTGTTAATCTCTTGCAGCATGAAAAGGATGAAGGGAGGAGGATAAAAAAAAAGAAAGAAATGTGGCAGCACCTTTAAGATTCATTGGTTTTTATTTTTGCATGAGTTTTCATGGATATAAACCCACTTCTTTGGATGCAGCACTTGTGTGGTATTAAGGCCGCAGATATAAAGCATATTTATACAGTTGTGGGAGTGGGATAGCATGCAATAGGATCCAGAAAGATGCCAATCATGTCCCTTTGTTACCCTGTATGTTGGGGGTCCCGGGAGGGGCGCCCAAATAACCAAATAAAAACACAAGATGGGGAAATTAAGCTCGAGCACTCTCTTGAGCTAACGAGAGGCAGGGTAACTTTAGCTAGGATCTTGTACCCTATGTCTACGGCTTCAGGTCAGAGAGCGCCGTCAGACAAGTTTTAAAGTAACCAAAATAACATTTATTGAGAGCAAACAGCATAAAAGACACCACATGCACACAGCTAACTAGAAATAGAAATGGAGAACTTTGGGGAATGGGTAATACGACACCTGGTCTCGTAGTCCTGGAGAAAAGATGAGGTTGTAGGGATGGAAGCTTAGCGCGGTTCGCTGAGAGGAGTTTCCTTAGACAACCGGCAGCAAGGGGGGATGGAAGTCCAAAGTAGTCCAAGGAAGTCCCGAAAGTGGGGACTTTTTATAGGGTGGATTTTACCTACAGGCTATGCTATGCTCGGTGAGAACAAAGGAATTTTGGAGCTGGACAAAGGAGTTGGAAAAGGTCAGGTTTTGCATGATGAGCTTAACGCTGGATGACAATAGTATGGCCAGTACACTGATGGCCCGACATAAAGGAATGGCTTGGCTCTTGGCCGTGCGGCTTTGTGTAGATACGCGCCGAGCAAAGCCAGTTTGCAGGGAGGTTTTTCCCTAAAGCATCGGAGAGGCTTAAGTTGCCTGCCTGAATGGGGTCTGGAATGTACAACCATTAACGGCCGCGCACAATACGTGCTTGTTCGGTGGACCTCTGCAAACACGTGGAGTGGCAGAGAAAGGTCAAGCTAAGGCCAAATTATTTGATATCAAAAGGATACCTAGTGCTCCACCCGACATATCATAACTGTGATAACAACCCCCCCCAAAAAAATGGGAGATATTGGGACAATATTGATCATTTTTCCAATTAAACGTTTAAAATCAATTTAGAGCCGAATAAGGGACTACTGTTCCGGGGTCGTATCACTCCAGGAATAGACAGGTTTGCAACACTACTAACTAGTAAGAACAGTCCCTAACTAACCAAAAATCCTAAACCTACTTACAAACATACAGACAAACACAGTATTAAAAATGGCTGAATGGCAAATAGCAATCAATAACAGCAATAACAATGAACGGTGGTCAATGAAAGAATCCTCCTGTAAATGGAGAAAGCAAAACAGCAATGCAATATGGAAATATTGTGTCGAAGTGGACAAAGTGAAATAGCACTGTGGCAAAGTGGGCAGAAGGAGGTGATCCGGTGAAGAATGGGCAATGGAATCATCCAGCAGGGCACCCAGCTCCGTGAAGAGCGGGCAGTAGCTTCAGGAGTGCACTGGAGCAGGAGTTTGTGGTCCGAGGGAGGTGATGTGCGAGCAAGAGTCTCTGGGCACACACACCCCAGGTACGGGAAACGTTTGGTGACTGGAACAAATAGCAAACACGTCCAAGTTGGCTGGAAATGCGGGCAATGGAGACAGGAACAAACAGCACATAGCTGGAATGCGGGCAAAATGTCCAGGTTCGCAGTCAAGCTAGCCAGGGCACAGTTTGTAGAGTCCATTGGGGAACGGCTGGAACTGGGTCCCCCAACTACGACTACAGGAACAAGAAGTCATCTCGGGCTGGTCCCTCGACTGGAACGGTGGTTTTTTGACACACACACACCCCACGGTACTCGGGGGTGTGGGCGAATCCGGGGATGGCTACTGGAACCTTCGACCTATAGTTCTACAAGAGAGATACTGACACGAGTTACAACCTATACAGACATTTGATGCAAATCAATAGCACGAAGCCTGCCGGGAGCTGAGTTCGAGTGCTGAATTTGTCCTCGCCATGACCAAAAGAGTTGCTTGCTGGTGGGAATATAAATAGCTGCTGAGTATAGAGATGTATTGGCCTGGGGGAGGCCATTAGATGAGGCAGTGAGGCTGCTGGTCCGGGCTCCGCAAGCATCCAGTCGGTCCTGCAGAGTCAACGCTACCCTCCCAGAATGCACAAGGCCTCCAAGCTGGAGTTCCATTTGCACTCCGGTCCTTCACGTAGACCCGCACGCTCACCCTTCCCTCTCTCTCGGGTCCAAAGCCAGAGCTCCAGATCCAATGATGTAACCCGAGGGTCTGGGGTTGCTGGGCTCGGTGGATGTATGCAGAGTCCGAACACACAACTCCACTACCTCAGAAATATAAGCTGGGTCCCGGGGGCAAGCCTGAAGACTGGTTGCCCTTGGGTAGGCTTTTAACAGCCTAACCAGACAGGAAGCACAAAACGTTACACTAACATTATACTATTTACAAACACTATGGGACTTGTCCAGGGGTTAAGAATCTACCAGCTTTAAGCTGAAATATCTGTTTCTTGGCCCACAGAGCCAGGATAACCAAACAGATGATGAGTACGACTTGGAAAATAATTAATACAATCAAGGGGTGCATGGCATATCTAGCAATTGTCTGTCCGGAGGATGACCAATTAAAAATGTTCCACCACGACTGTTTTGTAGCTGCTTCAAGTTCCGCAGAGGTTTTTACAATCTTCTGGGAGGAGTGATCAACATGTACTGCAATTTGTCGGAGGGAGTGTGAAACCTCCTTTACCTTGTCTGATAGCTGACTGAGATTCCGGAGCCGTAAAGATGCTGGGATCTCGGTATTAAGATGGAATCCGACTAGTTTGGATTCGCTGGGTGCATACTCAATTTCCAAAATGTAATCATGTTTCTCCTGTCAAATATAAAAGTCTCTGCCAACACAGTCCTGGACATGCTAGCCACAAAAGCATGGATTGCCGGCGTTACGGTCAATTCAAACGGGGGTACCGCTAGGTATTAAAGTCACACTCTCACAAGGGGTTCTCAAGCAAAAGCATTCACGAGTTATCTGGGCCATTAAAGTGGAATTTACAGGTACCAAAATATAGTCAGAGCGGTTGTTGTGACTAAAGCTATCGATGTTACTGAAACATTGCACCCAATGCTGGTGGAACAAACAGCCGGACAAATCAAAGAAGTGAGTACCATTAGACCAATGATAAAGCGGTTGGGGTATCAACGTGGCGTTGGCGGCTATGAGGGGGAGTCCTAGGTGTGATACTGGATGTACAATTACTGGATCCAGAATCCTTTTGTGGGCAACTTCCACCATGAGAGTTAGGCTCTGTCAGGTGGCGTGCCGTACTTTCGCCAAAGCGGCAGGGTGTTCCAGCGATTCTGGGTATTGCTCTCTTAATAGGATCAGGATCTCAGGGTGTATTAAGCCCATGAGGCTGGCCTGGATCACCTAAGTGGCAACGGTGATCACGTTGTTCTGCAGTTGTATGCACTGTATGGCAACTGACAGATCATGCGTTGTGTTCTGCAAGACGCGACCGAGGTCGGCTACTATGTCGTGCTCGGCGCCAACCCATTGCGGTAGCAGTTGGCTAATCAAGTCCATTCCCTTTGCCAAATTGGTTAGACCTCCGGCGGAAGATATACCTATGTCCTTAGTCTTGGTGCCAATTACACCTAGCTTATTGGCCAGAATTTCCTCATTAATGGTATTGAGAATGGTGCCGCCAGTTCCAATATCTCCTAATGCAGTTCCCAGAATATCTCGCTTAGGGACAGTATGTGGGTGGGAGAAAGACAACCATCACTTTTCCCAATGTTCCCATTGAGTCCAGGCTAATTTTAAATATGGTGCGCAGGTCGGGAGCACTTTAGAAATATTGAGGACGGTAAAGTTAAGCACCATCGTCGTGAGCGTGGGTTGGACGTCAGAATAGGCTAGCACTTTTATGTCCTTGCGGACCACAGAGTTACCAATATACATAGCCGATCTCTTACCTGAAGGAGTCATACGGCGAAGAGGAGAGTCAGGACACCATTTCTTGCGGCATGTGAATGCGCAACCTGTAGGGATCTGGGTGATGTTCTGGCATCTAAACATGAAGGTTTCCCATACCCATTTGGGGCAGCACTCATCCATGTCAAAGGTGACAGAGACCAGTGCTTCCCGTCGGATGTTACTCTGAATTACCATTACAGTTGTAGGGGCTGCGTCAGTTGACACATCTACATACAAGGTCATGTTGTGGTTGGCAACGGCCATGGTTAGGCCTGTGCCAAGCCAGTCGTTGGAATACACTCTCGGGTGTGTAAGCAGCTGAAATGGGTATCGCTTTTGATACCAGGGATACAGATTGGATTTACGTAGCATAGCCTCTGTCTCAGGGTAGGGGTTCCAATGGCATACCACCTGCGCATTGTACTGCCAGTCCGTGTGAATGTAGCTAAAAGCTGGGGGAACTCCTATTCCAAGGACACGTCCGAACAAAGAAAACAGCACAGCAATCCATAGTAACAGGCCCATTCCGTCTCCCTGTAGGGAACACAAAGATGGAGTCTCCATTACGACTACAGTTTCAAACTACCAGGGGACTACCTACAAGGGGAAGGGGGAGAGAAGGCCTAAACTGCCATCTCTTCAAGGGGGTTGCCAACCCGTGAAGGGAAGCAATGCCCAGTTGGTGCCGAGCCAAGCTAGGGAAAGGGTTTTCCTGTCCGGGGGTTTCCCCTTCCAATCCTTAACACCTTGCCCTAAATTTTCCAAGCGCTGCATTAGGCAATGCAAGTCTTTCATATCTTTAATCAGTTAGTGCTGATGTGTGAAATCAATAAATCTGCTTACCAAAAGTCCATTTTCCTGGGTTCAAAGCTCTCTCTAAAAAGATTCCTTTTGTTATATCTGCAGTAGCGAGGATTCTTGTATGAATATATGTAGCGCATCATTGTCTTTGTTCATACCATATGTGACAAATCCCTTTTCCCAGGTGGCCACGCAGTTCCAGCCCTTGAAATCCTGCCACTTACCCTACCCCTGCCCCTGTTCCTCCACTGAATCCCTTCCTGGGTTGGGTTCCTAGGCCTCAGAGTGATCCTTTAAATGTGGACTTGTGGCTGTGCCTCTGCTAATGGATTTGAATTTGTGAATATAATTCAATTCAGCTGTTTTTGTTTCTAATCTTCCTTTGTAGTTTCCTTTTTTGGGGCCCACAGCTTGTAAATCCTTTCCTGTATGGCCATTTCCACACTAGACTGTTATAGTGCTGTTATTCCACTTTCGACATCCTATGGAATGCTGGGGTTTATAGTTTAGGGAGAGACTTTCAAGGCTCCTCCCTAAACAGCAAATCTCAAGATTCCATGGGATGTTGAAAGTGGAATAACAGCACCATAACAGTCTAGTGTGGAAATGGCCAACGTCTAAAAAGAAATATTCTGCAACTGGTTTGGGGGTATTGCCATTTCTAATGTCAGATTTGTGTCCATTTATCCTCTTGTATAGAAACTTCCCTTCTATGTAGAGTATAGAAGGGCATTGCTGGCACAGGATGGGAAGTATCACGCTGGAAGAAGAGTAAGTAAATGCTCCTCTAATGTTGTGGGTGATGATAATATTGCTCCCAGAGTAGATGGGAAAAAGTTGGCATCTGGGTTTGTGACATGGTCCTGTCCTATATGCCCATCCATATTATTGTGTATGTGAGTACTTGTTTAAAATTTGGAGCCTGGTCGTAGGCCAATAAAGGCCTGCCCTGCCTCCCAAAGTGAGTGAGAGGGTTTCATTATTCTCCAGAATTAGTTGTAGTTTGTTGATGACATATTTGAGTGGTCTCCGCTGGGGACTGTAGGAGACAACTAGGGGGTGTCCTGTCATTTTGTGTCTGTCAGTTTTGTCTATCTTGTAGTAGATGATTCCTGGATATTAATCTTTTCTTGTTGATTTGTTTCTTTACCTCCTTAAGCAAATAGCTTGATAAATGCCAGTTGTAAATCCAAGAGTTTTGAGTCTTTGTCTTGTGGGTCTGAACAGATGTGGTTGTATTGGAGGGTTATCTGTAAACAATAAATCTGGTGGTGTGTTCTGAGTGGTAACTAGAGGCATGTCAGCACGTGTAGCAATTACTGGGTTTTTGATAGAGCATGGTGCTTAGAAATCTGAAAGTGAATTTGTTGTGTGGATTACTCCAGGTTCAGGTAGATGGTAGGATGCAAGTTGTTGAAATCGTGGTGAAACTTCTCAAGTGATTGCTTTACGTATGTCCAAATCATAAACATGTCATCAAAAATCAGAGCTGCAAGAGAAGTTTCTGGGTACACGTGCTGTAGAAGCATTGTTCCAGGTCAGTCATGAAGATGCTTACATACTGTGGTGCCATGCAGGTGCCCATGGCCATGCCACTGACCAGGAGGTACATACTATTCCCAAAAATGAAGTAGTTATGAATAAGTACAAAGTGGCAGAGTCTGGGGGCTGGCCTCATTTAAGATGGTATTCTTGATGGCTTGTAGTCCATCCTAGGGTGGGATATTGGTGTATAGAATTTCCACATCCACAATGGCTAGAATAGTGCTCTTTGTGAGGTCGTGGATGGACTGTTTTTTCCTCAGGAAATCGGTCATATCCTTCACATAGCTTGGAGTGTTGGTGGCATAGGGTCTGAGAATAGAGTCCATATATCCAGACACTCCAACAGTGAGGGTGCAGATAATCGGTCTTCCTGGATTGCTTTGTTTGTGTAGTAGATAGAAGATGCCTGGTTTGGGTTCCTGGGGTATGTCCATTGGAATTTAGTTCTGTACATTAGTGGAGAATTTTCTGAGTAATTTGTGTAGTTCCCTCAGATATTCATCAGTGGGATCTTTAGAGAGGATTCTGTAATATATAGCATGAACAGTTGTCTCTCACACTCTTGTATGTAGTTTCATTTGTACATTATGACCACAGCAATCCTTGTCAGCTTGTCATACAATAATGTCAGGATTGTTTCTGAGACTGTGGATGACATCTCATTCCATATAGCTGAGATTGTGAGTAAATTGTGTCTCTTGTTCATTATTTCTGTTTGGGCATGATGGCAAAAACATTCTATGTAGAAATCCAATTCCATGTTCCAGCCATGTGCATACAGAGCTCTTCTTTTTGTAGTGCTTGGAAACATATTCTTGTGAGTTGATGCAACGCCCATAGTCATGTTGTAGAGGCTGAGGTAACTCCCGTGAACTGTTGTCCTGGCTGGTATCACTTTCCCTGAGCCACAGACAATGGAAGAAATACTCCAGGTTATCACAGAACTGAATCATGTGTATAAGTTTTGAGGAGCAGAAGGGTAGTCCTCATGATTCGATTCGATTCAGTTGAATTGAATTATATTCATAAATGCCAATCCATTAGCAGAAGTATGGACAAAAACAATGGGTTCATGGTGGACTATGTATATTAATCTAAGAGTCATCACTACAAAATAAATAATCTCAGAGAGAGTTTTGAACCCAGGAAAACCGACTTTTGATAAGCAGATTTTTTTATTTTTGCACATCCACACCAGTATCGCCTGTATTACTTAGCCAAGCTTTTTGAAAATTTAGGGCAAGGGACATGATTTCTATCTTTCTGGATCCTGTTATATTCCATCCCACTATCACAACTGTATAAATGTGCTTTTTAACCTGAGGCTATGATATCACTCCAGACTGCATCTGAAGAAGTGGGTTTATATCCACAAAAGTTCATGCTAAAATAAAGACCAGTTAGTCTTAAAGATGTTGCTACATTCATCTTTTCTTCCTTCTCCTTTCTTCCTTTTCTTGCATATGTGTGTGAATCCAAAGGTGCTATATGGCAAGGTAGTTGCCTATATGAAAAAGGGACCGCCAATCCATCCATTAGTCAGTATGCAGAAAGTACAACCAGGAAAAGCAAAAGATATTTTCAGTTATTATCAGATTGGTTTTCTTTTGGTCCCATTGGGCCAAATTAAGATCAGTTTTCCTAATACTTTTACATTCCATAAGATATGAATACATATTGTTATCAAACACCACTGTCTGTGCATTTAGAATCATCTTCTATGATTCTCTCATACATTAGATGAAATCTTAAAGGAAAGTATTGATTGTATATGTCATGGCATTGAATCTGGAATGATGTCTGAATTTTTCACAGTGCCCTTCCTCTAAACCAGCTCTCTCCAATGTTGGTTCCAATTTAAATGTTTTGGATTGCAGATATTTTCTGACCATTGACCACAGCTGATTTGGGCTGTTAGGAATTATAGCCCAAAACACCTGGAGAGTACTGCATTGGGAAAGGGTGTGCTCAGTTATCATTATTCATATCCCTTTGCATTTGAATGGAGGACCATTCTTACTGTCGCAGTTCAGCACAGAACTTTAAAACCTAGCATGCTTTTGCAGAGTGATGACCGTCTCCCTGGGAGAAGGGTTTTAGTTAAATGATAGAGCACTATGCTTTAGCTGCTAAAAAAAAACTTCAGGTGTTACTATGCTGTACACCCCACTGGTGTCTTGGACCCAGACAGGACCCAAACAGGACTTCCCAACAGTCACACCCTAGAGACATGAGAGGAACAGGATTTATGGCAGCCAGTGCAGGTGGAAAAGGAAGAGGTCATTAATTAGGCCACAGCTGGCCAAAACGCTGAGGCTACATAATCAGAGGTCAGGATGGCCGAAAGCTGTTGGAACCTATTGACTCTGTTGGTGATGACAGCTTTGCTGACTCCTGCATTCTCTGCTTGTGTTCTTCAGACCTTGGACCTTTGCCTGGACTATAGATTCTGCTTGTGGACACTCTCTCCCTGGACTCTTGGTAAATTCAGACTCAGCAGCTCTGAACTGCCTTTGGACTGTTTTAACAAACACTGTTTGCTAGTTACTGCTGATTATACAGCTGTGAAGCCTTGGCAGGCTGCCAGCACACGACATACTCCATGATGCAGTCAAATTAATGAGAAATATCATTTAATTGGTGAAAGACATTATTTATAATATAAATATCATACAGTTATGGCTGGAAGTCCTGTGGACAGTTACTCCAGTTGGAAGCTGCATGATAAGAGAGATGACTCAGGTCATAAGTTCAAGAGGATTAGACAGGAAGACCCAGCACTGATGAGGTTGTGATAATCCTCTCAACAACCCAACCTTCAAGTACAATAGCTAACAAAACTGCCCCAATGAAGAAACCAATGGCCATCATCCTATATCCTCTTCCCATGGAAATTCTCCCTTGTCCTCTCACCTGCCCAGACATTAAGAGTCTATCACAACACCCATCAAGGCTTTGTCACCTGAAGCTAAGACCATTTATCCATTTCAGACCCCTTTTGTTTATTCTGCCAGAGAGTAATTAACACATTCCCCTTCAAGGCAAGAAACAGGGTAGTTCAGTCATGGCACCAAGCCTGACAATTCATAGCACCTTGGACCACATACACATGTCACTCTGTCCATTGATTCCCTGGATCTTGTGCCCTGTGCTATCCTCAAACTCTCGTTTGATACATTTCACTTTGATCTTCTGCTTCAGGAATGGTAATTATCACCCACTTCACCGCAAAATCTCTTGCTGTCTAGCCTTTGCTCTCTTTATCTTTGCTAGACTTGTATGGTTCATGAGACTGCTTGATTGCTTGTGTGTGTCTGTGAATTCCACCAATAAAAACATTATTTTGATTCTCAACTGCTATCTCACAGTTAGTTCCTGTATACACAGATAGAAAGGTCCCATGGTTATCCCCCTTTCACAGTCCTCCTTTAAGCTTCAATTCCCCATATTTCTAAGGAGCCACTGGCACTCCTGGAGGCCACTAAGGTCTCCCAACTTTTGGAGTAACGCAGGTACAATCTCTATCTAGATCAAGCTAGAAAAAATCCTGATCCAAAACCAAGATAGCTGATTCCAATCATTTTAAGGGCTGGATAAATCAAGAGACAAACTTCTGGGTTTTTACTCTGCCATCTTCTGGTTGTAGTATAATTTGGCTCTTTTGAGGCAAAAACTACTGAAAGGGCTTAGGAAAAGTACTTTTTGGTGGACCACTCCCAGAATCCCTCAGCCAGCATGGCCAATGGCCATTTTGGCTAGAGAATTCTAAGAGCTGACATCCAGAAAATACTTTTCTCAAGCAGGGATCTTTGGTCTGGAAAGTACAGGCCATTGTCTCCTTCTGTGCCAATAGCAGTTAAAGAATCTATCTATTTTATCTACAGACAGAAAAGACATAGGTGGCTAGGATGTTTGCTCAGGAAAGAATGAGCTTAACTTTCCATTTCCTGTCTTCGAAGTCTCCTCTCAGAATAACTACTTTTGCCTTCACTTTGCATTCACAACACCAAATGTAGCTCCAGCCTGCTGGTAGAATTCAAGGAAGGAGGGGGAATATCCTCTCCCATTTATTTCTATCAGAAATCTTACTGCTAGATCCAAGCAATCTGACCCTTAAATCTTTATAATGCTTAACAAAATGTCTGATATCCCTTTCATGTGTAGCAGCTTTATCTTCTCTTCATTGTGCCAATGGCATACATCTCTTGAGCACAGGCTCTATTCTTTCCAACCAAATGGCAAATTGGATTTTATTGGCCAAAAGAATATGCTTCTTTGCTTTTCAGTGTTTCTTTTGCTTGAAAAGGGTCCTCATCTCCTTTGTCGCTTTACATTGCAGATTAAAGATCTTCTCTCTTTCCACAGGAAATCTGAAGCACATGGGAAATGTGTTGCCAATTCTGTCCATTGTTAAAACCATTCACGCCACTGACACATACATTCAGCTATGTTTTTTAAAAGAACAAATGTGCTGCAATATTCTGTACTCAATGAGACAAAAAGATTGGCATGAACATCTTCTTGCCATCTTACAACCACCCCCTCCCTAGTTTCAAAACACAATTGAAGGACAATAAGATCACTGAGGAGAAGGAGACACTAATTCAGCATTTCTGTACCATCGTTAGAGTTTCGCAGGCATAAAGGCATTAATATTTTATTCTAAGGATCTGTAGAAAACATGTGTGATAGCCACATAAGAAAAAGCCCAACTAGTCTATTTAATTTTTAGTATATAGTTCAGTTGGATTTCATCTGTCACAAGAAAAGAAATAAAAAGTTAGGTTTTTTAAAAAGTTATCCACCAAAGCCGCATACATTTTTGTCAACAGTTATAACAATGAGAATATAGCTACTGCTCTTATTCAGGAGAACACACATTATAATGAGTATAACCATGGGAGACATGCAGATACAGTTTCCCTCCATCCTCCCATGCTATGGTTGGTGTTAGTTCTGTAAAGTTCTGTGCCCATGACCTACCCATCTGATTATCCACCATGGTCATCCTGTCAATGTGCATTAAGCAGTGTTATAACTCATCTGAGGTACTGCTCTGAAAATGTATACACAACTAATGAAGACAAACGGCACACAGTGTTGTTTGGCTCTGTCCACAAATGGCCCAAGACATTTTGTTGCCTGTGGTGAAGGACAAGATGGCACTGTAACCCATGCCCACCCTATTTCTACAGAGAGAAGTGGATCACGCATGCAGCTGGATTTGCTTTCAATTAGAGTTTTTGTTTTTTAAGTGTCTTCAGTCTCATAGAAGTCTGTTCAAAAAGATACACAGAAGAATAACCTTCATTATTATTTTTCACAGAGGACTGAAGGGTGATTCCTGAGATTTAAAACACTGGTATAATAGAAATGGAGCCCTGCAACAGCAACAACAAAATAGAAGTGTCAACTAAGAATGCTTTTGCTAAGGGTTTCACCCACTCCAGTCTACCTCCTCCTCAGTTTTCAACACTCCTCTGTAGTCAACATTCCAGATAGGCCAGGCATGTTTAGTCCATGCTGAGCTTTGAAGTGTTTCCTCAATGCTGTTTTCTGTTTCCACATTTGGTGGTGGTGGTGGCTCAGTGGTATGAGATGGACTCACTGGTGTCCAGTTCCAGCATCTTTAAAATCTTAGATTTCTGTAGGAAGTTCACTTCTGTCTCTGTGGTCATTTGAAATAGCTTATCAGTGTAAATCATCAATGACCTGTCCCTCCCTGCAAAATCAGTGACCTGGCCAGGCAACAAGAAGTTCCCCTAGCCTTTGTATATCTCTGCTTCTCTTTTGCTCCATTCTCTTTTCCTAGCCTCTCCAGTCAGTTCCCTCTCCCAACTGGTTTTGCATTCCCCCATTAACACTGAGCACCCCAAGTCCTTATTGGGCTGTTTTGAGAAGTGTTCCCACCTTAAGATAGTTTTGTGTATGTGTCCTGATGATTTTTCTGTAGTTATGTAAACCTTGGGCTAGCCCTCTGTCTGCTGATATCTTTCTCACAATGTTGTCATGAGGAGTGTTTCTATTCAGCCACTCCATTCCACTCTCTTCCCCACAATTTTACGCCCTCTCCCACTAGTGGCAAGTGACTCTCCTCTGGTTTTTTATCCAAATTTTAAAGGAGTGACCCAAGGTGTGGAACCTATTTTGAGACTGAGGTCCAACACCATGGAGAGCTCCTTTAAACCCTACAGTTGATTCACCGTGCCACTGACACCAGCAAACAGTTTCGCCTCAAAAAAAAAAAAAGCAAGTCAGCATTTTGTACTAAGTATATGCAATCTGCTTTGGGTTCTGGGAGGTGGAAGGAGGAGTGCTGGTACAGTGATGAACAAATGGGCAGCAGCAACAGAGAAAGAGGAAGAGCTGAATATTGCTGTGGCTGTCGCTTGTGTTACTAGCTCTGTCTACAAAGCAAACAATACTAACAACAGCATTGAGTGAGCAGCACTGAAAGAGAGGGACATAGTATGAGGACTTGTTGCCCAAAGTTTCCTTTAAAAAAAAAAAAACCCACCATGGACTATTCCTAATCTTGTAGTGACAAGAGCATGTTTTAGTCCTTTGAAATGAATTCTCAGCTGGAATCTAGGAACCAGCCCAAGCCATTTACTTGCCTGAGGTGAATTATAAGATGGTACTCCCTCCCACTACATATAGAAAAGCCAGCTTGAGTGGCTGCTGGATTTTTCTTTTATCATTGGTGGTAAGACAGCATCCCACACCGTGCCTGAATTCAGTCAGCAGTTTACCTCAGGGCATGTAGTGCAGGCTTCACAGCCCAAAGCTCTTTCCTCTGGTGGCTTGCAGTTGCCACCCAGCTTTTGCCACCTGAGGCAATGAAGTCCCTCAGCATCAGGGCAGGCCTCACTTGAGATGAGGATCATTCTTTGTCCAGGTAAAATTTTATTTTTCACCAACTCTTTTCAGAAATCCACAGCCTCATTTTGTTTTGTTTTCTTTTTTTTAATAAGTATGAATTAGGTGTTTTAAAGAAAACACATTAGCCAGAAAGACTTCAATCCCTGATCTCCATTTTGAAAAATAAGTGCAAAGAAAAGAATATCATTTCATGGTTTCATGCAAGCTTTGGCTATATTACTCATAAATTAATTGGGAAACCAAAAGGGAGAGGGGAAATGTTCTTCAAAGGCTAAACAGAAGAAAGCTTCAGTGCTGTCATTCCACACTGCCCTGTTATATAACACAATTTATTCTTTGAATGGTTTTCAACCTTTCACCTGCTACACATTAGAGATATTGCTCCATATTTTAAAAGGCTTTTCTTTAGCGATCAGTTTTCATCACGGCATCATAAACGAAGCCTGCCACTTCCCTAAGTGGGCAATTGTTGACAAGAGCCATTTAAACTGTCATGCATTCTAAAAAAATAGCTATTCAGTCCACAGGCTCTCAGAAGAGTGAAGAGGGAAGGGGGAAGACCGAATAAAAACACCACCCAGCTCCAAAGCCTTTTAAAATAGAGGGGGGAAACTGCATTCCAGTGCTGGGGTCAGCATTTGTGAAGCACTAAGAGGGAGAGTGTTCTAAGTACCAGCCCACAGACACAGTGGCATTGAGGGGAGATGCAAAATGCTGACATAGATAATGACCACCAAACTGCAGTAAATTCACAACCACTTCTAAATCAGCACTGGAAATGCCTGGCCACTTTCCCCATCTGCTGGCAAGGTACCGACAGTACCGACATTGAAAAGGAGCCATCCATCTTTATGACTGTACCTCATGAAATGATCGGTTCCCATCCTTTATATATTTTTGTGTGCCTGGCCTTGTAAAAAAAGTGTCACACAAATACCACCCTCACCCAGGACCTGGGGACAATATTGTTTGGGTTTACTGCTCCCATCGTTCTCCATAATTTTGGCATTCTGGGGATTGTAGGAGAAAAGAAAGTGTCTCCTCTCACAATCTGTTTATTTTTGAATGACCCAGCTTTCTGAGGTAAAAACTGCCTGCATGCACACACATGCTAGTGTCACCTGTGCCCTAGAGAGGGTGAGCTTTTTCTGAGAAACAGGCAAGTGAACAAGACGTTTCTTGGTTCAAAGGCTAAGCCAAAGGCCAGATTTATTCGGTACAAAACTATAAAAATATAAAAATACAGACAGCTGCAGCTGGGTGTCAATCAAGAGATTGCAACAAAACATGGAGGCCTGACTAGGCCTTTTATGCAGGTAGCAACATATACTCCCACTACAGCATTTTCTACCAATTACAGGCCACCTGCCTCATATTAGGTTAAAGTCCAGAAACTTCTACGCATATAAGGGGATGTCCAGGGAACAGGGAACAGAAGGTCTCCTCCAATCACAGACTACATTCTAAATAAGGTAAAGGGAGGTACCACAGGTGTGGTAGTCATGTGACAAACACATCATACAGGGAGGGGGCTAGAATACATGGGAGGGGGCTAGGACTTCCTGTGACTATGTGAATTATGTGACTCCCTGCAGATCTGTAATGGAGTTTTGGCTTTACTCCACTCACACTAGCATGCATCAGATAAAAGGGATTAGTATAGTCCCACCCCTCATAGTAACTGTGCTGTCTCCAGATGTAGTTGGATTACAGCTTTCATCATTACTCACTATAGGTTAGGCTAATGGGAGGTGCAGTCCAACAACATCTGCAGCGTCACACATGTGGTCCATTGTCTCCATATTTGATTGCATGGAAGAATGTAACCATACGCATCACCTCTGGATCCTACTGAAAACTGTGGAAACCATCAGTAGGCTTAGACGATTGTAACTATTGCCATATTGTACATCTTTTTTATTTTCTTTTTTTTTTCCTTTTTTTTTTGAGCAGGAGATTTATTTTAAAAAACTTTGGAAAGTTCTTGTCTCACCCAAGTTATATCAGAAAGCGACAGAAGTTGGCCATTGTTAATGCTTCTTTCTGCATTCACCAACAGAGACTTTTCATGTGAGCTGTGCAGGAAGAGGGGATTGAATATAAGGAGCAGAATTCTAGACAGTGCCACCTGAGAAGACAGTGGGATTTCAAATTTTTGAAAGGATGAAGGGTCCTTGATCAAAGCTCCTTCTGTATAGAAAATTGATACAGTGGGGTGAAAGGCTTAGCACCACCCTGTTATACTTTTTTCTTTGTGCAGTGAGCTTTTTACATGGACCTATATTCAAAAATGATGTTGTGTGTGTGCTTCAAGTCTAGATTTCTATTACTTCAGGGGACTGCAGCATTCCAGGCAAGTGTAGGATGGCTCTCAGTTCTACTGCAGCTTGGAAAAGCTTCTTTTTTGGACTAAGGCTCCCAGAATACCCCAGCCAACATAGCCAACAGATTTGAGAAGTTCTAAGTCCAAAACAGGAATGTTTCCAAGCTCTGTGTAGAAATAAAAGCATCCATCACTTCTTTGGGAAGCAACCAAGATAGGTAGAACATAACGTGGGCACAGGAGATGTTCCAAGTCTGCATTGCTCTCTCAAGGACACCTGGAACTCTGCTGACTAGCACTTTGCTTTGTTTTCTAGCTTATTCTGCAAAACTGACCTCCTTGAGTTCTTTGGACAACTTTAGTTACTGAAAACCTCCACTCACTTTTATTGTTTGCTGCTGCCAAGCAATGCATCAATCCCACATAAAGCTGTCACCTAACATGTCCTTCATTTTATAGCTTCCCCACTTTGCTACCCATACTAGTCACCAATATTCTTCCTTACTGTTCATAAAGGTCTTAATTTAAAGGATTTCGAACAGTAAGGAAACCTGAATGGCTGAAAAGTCCCCCTTTGTTCATTTGCTGGCTTTTACATTTGCTTAACCTCACAATGCTTCTGAGCAAGAAAGATGACAATGGCTTTCTTTTTCAAAACCAACCTTAGTTTGCTGCACTATTGGGTGAAATCCAAAGCTTTAGTCAGGGTTGTTTCCCTTGCTGCCTGGCTTAGCACATGTAATGAAAATTATGTCTTCCACATCCATGCCAAGTGGAATACATTAGTTGTAAGAATAACAGAGTCAGCATTATACCAAGATAGACAGCACTGCAGAAAATTGGCTAATGCATTCTGATTTAGATGGCATTCAGCTTCCAGGTTTTAGAATTAATGAATGGCAATGGGGCTACTAGAAGGGGGGGTCTTGAAATGGTTTGGAAAAGGTCTCCCCTTTAAACCAACACAAATTCTGCCCCTCAGATACTTAGGGCAGGTTAATTGGGTGATCCAAAGGTCAAGGTAAATGTCCCATACATTTTCCTCCATGCCCCAGATCTCCTGGCTGGGCTATAAGTCTATAGAGTGATTCAAGATGGCCAGATGTGACTGGCAGTTGCCTTGTTCCTATTTGTGGAGCGAGTCAGTGTACAAGGATTTCAGCCTGAGGTGCAATCTTATATGTGTTTGCCTAAAAGTAGATCCCACATCTATGTAAAATAGGTCACAGGGGCTTAGTTTCCGGCAATACACAGAAAGCAAACATAACTCTGTGCCCTATCTGTGGCAGATTAGATTGTTGCCTTTAAATAGTTGGGGAGAAGGGCACCTCATTTGACTTGGGCCAAAATTTATCCCACCTACCATCACTGGAAATCACTGGAAATGAACAAATAGCTTTAGATTTTTCAATTTCTCGAAACTAGATAGAATTTGTGGGCATAATACCCCTTTATCAGGCCAAATTTCAGACAAATACATGCAGGAAGTTTCATGACATGCATCTTTAAACAGCAGTGGCTTCCGTGTCAGTGGGGTGGTGAATTCACTCCATGTTTTAGCGCAAACTTTAAAGGTGGTGCTGTACCCTACCCCAAAATGGGTTGTATCAAAATATGTTCAACAGCTTAGGTAGCCCCTTTACAATTCAGACAAAAACTTAGGCCATTTCTACACTACACTGTTACAGTGTTATTATTCTACTTTCAACATCCTATGGAATCCTGGGGTTTGCAGTTTAGGGAGGGACATTTAGAGTTCTCACTGAGACAGCTCTTTGGCCTCAGTAAACTACAAACCCCAGAATTCCACAGGATGTTGAAAGTGGGATAACAGCACTATAACAGTGTAGTGCAGAAAGGCCCTCTGTTCCTCTTCAAATCACAAATTGCTACTGAACTTTCAGGTGCTGTTTTGGTCTACTTCAGCAGTTGTCCAAATCAGCCTGGTTTGATTTGAAAATCAGGATTCCCCAAATGTGAAGAGCTCATCCCTAGTTATTAGCAATAATAAGTCCAAATGCAAGTTGAAAGTCTATCAGTTTTGTCTGCCCTAAATAGTAGTCTGTTGACCGGACTCGCAGCTGCAGGCCCTCTGATCTCAGCTGCTTCTCTAGCAGGCGTTTGGATTTACGACTTGCTACCTTCTTCAGCCGCCTCTGGAGGAATGTGGGGGAGCATCTGCTGCAAGCTCCAGGCTGGAATCAGAAGCAGCCGCTTCTGTCAAGCCGGGAGCATTGGACTCCTCTGCTGTAGGTATGGGGCTTGGGTCAGCTGGAGAGTCGCTGGTAAGCCCTTCCCTTGCCTCTGCAGGAGCCCCTTCTCCCTCCCAGGCCTCCCCCATGTCCCACTCAGAGTCCCCGTCTGACTCGGCAGCCTGTTCCTCCCCCTGCTCAGCCTGGCTCATGACAACGTGGCCGTGAAGGTAGAAGACCTCTTAAGATTCAACTGAGCAAATAGCATTTTCCTTATGTCTCAGTATCATGAAGGTTATATCGGAACATCAAAATTTCCTTTAGACAAAAGGATCAGCAAGCATCATACCTGCTTGACTTAGAGATGAAGTCCAGGGCCCTTTCCGCACCAGCCTATTAAAACAGTGCAGAGTGACCTCCGACAGAGGTCTTCTGCACTGTGGGGTGGACTGGGGCAGACTACTTTTCGTAGTCCCGCACCTCAGTCTGCTCCGGAGCGACCGGAACTGGTTGTGCAGCATGCTTTTTAAAAACCTCTTTTAAGAGGTTTTTAAAAACCACAGAGCGCGCAACCCCGTGTCACTCCGTCGCCACGCTCTGGTGCAGATTTGCAGGCGCGCACTAGTGCATGCCTGCAGATCTGCCGGGGCAGACTTTAGGCTGGCGAGCTTCTCCAGTTGGTGGAGAGCCTCCACCAACCGGAAGCCACCATTTTGGACGCCAGAGCAGTGCGGAGCAACAAGCTCGCACTGCTCCTTGTCCTGATGCACTTTCCTGGATGCTGAAGAAGTCCGGTGAGTCCCATTTTTGGGCGGCTCCTTTCCCATGTGCAGAAAGGGCCCAGGTTTGGCCTGGATCTGAAGCAAAAGAGATAAACTAGAGAAAACAAAGAGCTCATTTCAGGCAAGCAAAAATGCATTCCCGAGGAACTGAAAAGGCATACTGCTGGTTTGGGGGATTTTACACTGTTGACCTTCCCATTTGTACAAATCACTTGAAGATTCAATTACTCTAATGTTTGGTCAATATCCAAGGCAGCTTTCTGAGCAACATCAAAACATTAAAATCATGAGCTCATGCAACCCTCTGTGCCAGCAGTGGAGAACAAACAAAAGTCTCCTTCAAGAGGAAGAGGCCTACAAAGCTCCACTTAGGAGAAAAGTTTCCTTTTATTTTAGCATGGAGTGGTATAAGATAAGGCACAAAATTGTGAGGGATTTTCATAGATTTTTCTTGAGAGTGCCCAGCCTATATTTAGCATGTTGGACTGAGACTTGGGAGATCCAAGTTCATGTTCTCACTGTACCATGAGACTCACCTTGTTCCCTACCCCCTGACTGACTTACCATTCCTATTTAGACAGGCCTAAATACTCTAAATGCAAGAGATCCCATCTGATCTTGGAAGCTAGGCAGGGTGAGGCCTGGTTAGTACTGCGTGGAAACATCAGGTACTGTAGGCTGTATTTCAGAGGAAAGAACTGGCAAAATCACTCCTGAGTACTCCTTGCCAACAAAAACTCTATGGAATTCATGGGGTCACCGGAAGTTGACAAGTGACTTAAAGATATACACACATGTGCACACCTGTTTGGATGTGGGATTAGGAATATGTCATTGCATTACTGAATCTTTATTTTAGGTCTTTGCCGGATAAATTTTGGGACATGGCTGTGATATAAATGAAGGGGCATTACCTCTTTTGCTCCATGAGAATCATCAGCATTCCTCCCCCACTCCCCAATTTCGGATATGGGAGGGGAAACAAAAATGTGTCTGTACTTTTTACCCCCTGAATAACGGCATTAAGGGTAGGAAGAAATTTTAGTCAGGGCTACAGCCACAGCAGCAGTTGATTTTGTTTGTTTTACCAAAGCAGAAGGGAGCTCTCCCATCCCATTAACAGGATCAAAATCCCCTCCTTTTAGCAGCAACCAAAAAAAGTTGGAGATGCATTCACACAATTTTGACATCATATTTAGTTAGACTGTAAGAACTATTTCATATATCAAGCCGGGAAAAAATCATCTATCTTGCAAGGAAAGGCAAATGTGACAAAATTTGAGGTGTGTGGCAATCTAAAGTGCCAAGTCAACCTGGAAATACATTACTAGGCAACTAGAATAGCACCTCATGAGAGAAACTCAGCCCAGTAGTGTGTAGGAGGGGCTTGTGGCTGAGAGTTGTATAAGACCAAGTACCTATGAGTATTATGATTCTTTCAGTGAGAGCCTAGCAAGGAGTGAGGAAGCAGAGTCCCTCAGTCAGTCAGAAAGTGTGACTGTTTAGGGAGGATTAATTTTCAGTGGAAGCTTAGTGAGAGACAGAAGAGTAATTGAACCCTCATAGGATCTAGTCAGAGAGTGTGACCTAGATTAGGGATTGAGTCTTTGATGGGAGTTTAGCCAAAGGGCTGTTATTTGATACGTGTGTCTTATAGGAAAGCCTAAAAGTATAATTTAACTGTTTCTGAGCAAGGAGTTACTTGCTATATTGTCTGAAAATTGCACTGAGGAAATGTGTTGCCTTTGATCTGCATTTGAACTCTAAAACGCTGCTTTATTCTTATTGCTGTCTTAATAAATGTTACAGTTGATCTTTCTAAATACTGACTCAGATGAGTTGTATGCAGTATATAAAGCAACACAGAAAGCATGCTAACATAAAATTATTAAGTGGTTCTAAATAAACATTGAAAACCCTCAGCCCCTTAAACAAAGGTGGTATTATACGCAAGGGGAGGCAGAGCTGTGTGATAAAGAAAGGGTGCCTTATCAGACTGGAGAACTGACACAGAAATCCAGGAGAATTAAGGGCCTGTCACAGAAAGTGCACCTGGAATACAGTCCTTGGTTCTTTCGAGCAAGATGCCCTTTTTGCAGCATCAGACCATTTCTCAACAGTACAGGATAACAGTGGGGCTACCCTGCAGGACAGTTGTATTCCAGGTATCACTTGTCTGAATGATTACTCTTACCCATCAAGCCCTAACAGCATCACAGGCAAAGAAAAATTACACTGTAGGCAAGCCAAGCTTTCACCTTCTCCATGTTGAGAGACAGCAAGATATATTTTCTTTGTTACAAAAGAGGAATGCCACCCTTGCGGGGGGGGGAAGCAAATGCATTTCTACCTGTATATTTGTTTTAAGAATCATAAAGCTTCTATTAGCACCTAGCTAGCAATCAATTCCATCATTTATAAGTGCCTATTCGGTATTAATCAATGTCTAGCACTAGGTATGCTAACAGGCCAAAATACTAGATGAAAGAAATGCAATCATGCTACATGAGCCATGTTGCATGGGGGGAACCTCTTGATGTTGTTGGACTGCAAATCCTAGCAGCCCCATCAACATAGCCAAAAGTGAGGGATGAACAGTTCTGCAATTCAAGAGGGGGTCTAGAGGACTCTCATTTCCCATGTCTGCCTTCTCTGTCGGCAGGTGTGCTCCTTCCTAATCCGCCAAGGTCACCCAAGCTGTGAAGCTCTGCAAGTGCTCTGACAGAAGGCAAAGGGCAAAGCTTTCTAGGCAGCACTTTGAAGCAAGCCTTGACAAGGGGCACAGAAAGGGCAGTCATTGCCTGGAGTCTGCCAGCGGCAGTAAGCTGCTCCCATTTGATGGCTACAGGTGAATCTTATCCCAATGCATAATTCAAACCCTGTCCTGGAAATGAGTTGTGCCGGCCCAATATATAGTCAGAGGGTCTCAGTTTGTTAAAAAGGACACCAAGGAACCAGCCAGGGAAAACGCTGGAGGGGAGGAAAGAAACACTTTGAACACTTGGGAGTTGTTATCATACATACATTTGAAGAGCCTTCAAGCTGCAGTTTTGAAAAGAGTGTAGTGGCAATTTCTACCTTATAGACCTAAAACTGTGTTGGAGAAAAACAGCTTGAAGGTGTGTTCAGAATATCACTCACACCATTCTATTGTTGGTTTTCCTTCTTTTTCTCAAGCTTTCAAAGAATGGACATCCACACACTAAATAGTCAGAATCAACGTACACACTGAAAACAATGACACAACCTTGCTACGAACAATGTAATTCTCTTCTTCCATTTACTTCCTTTGCTTATTTTTCAGCCTTCTAACCTGCTATCAGCTTGTGTGTGTTAGTCTTAGTAGAGGCATTGCCTAGAATATATAATTGTAAACTCTATTTGCAATTTTGCTCTGGTATGGTCATTCGTTGGCTCACCCCACACATGATGGTAACTTGAGGACCTCCACATCAAGGGAAGGGATCTTTGATAGGTCTGGAAGCCACTTTGATCCCTTCAGGACCTTCTGCAGGTGGCACATTGCTAAAATCCAGGAGGAACAGGGAAGGTCAGAAGAACCTGAAGCAAGTAGTGTACTAGCTTTAAATGGTTTGTAGCAGTTTGCCACCAAACTTTGGAGGCAAACTGCTACTAGCTATTTCAAGCAAGCATTTGCCTACTGTAAATATATTTTCCCAATTTGCTGCCAGGTTTCAGCAGCAAACCACCACAAACCATTCAAAGCAAGCAAGCAAAATCAAACACTAAAGGCTTGCTGTCAATGGACATTTTTCCTGCTTATGGCAATTAAGTGGTGTGTACTATTCCAGGATCAGAGTGTGCATATGTGGATGTACCCTTTGCATGAATCCTAAACCTGTTGTATGGGGACGTTGTTTTGTTTTTATGTTTTTCCCCTTAAAGCAAATGTGACAAGAACCTTGTTTTAAAGAAGAACCACCGTCTGGAGGCTGCAGCTGTTCTTTGCATGATTCCTACACCCACAAAACAAAGCAGGGATGGGTCTAGAGACAGCTATTCAATTAATTGATTAATTTGTTTATTTATGGTCATAGACCAAATAAAAATATGTCAAAAAAGGCTATTAGCTTGGATAGGTAAATGGAACATGTATGTGCTAACTCAGTGCATGTGTATCCTAAGTTAGATACTGAAGTCAAAGCAGGGAATGCTGCCACCTCTATGTTTGAAAAGAATAGATGAACCTTTAGTGTGAGCCAGCAGGGATGTTATGTTTTCAACCTGCAAGTGTGGGAACAGCATCATTAATCTGAGAAAAGCATACACACCTTTTATATAGTAAGAATGTGATTTACGAATGCCACCTTTATTCTCATACCCCCAAACCATCTTTTTTCAGCTAATGTGAAAGAATAAATAACTTTCCCTAAGGTTAAGAGGATCTTCTTATGTAGTTTAAAACTTACAAAACATGTATGAAAATTAATGAAACACAAATCACAGGAATACTGTCCTTTAGCTACATCTCTTACACATAATTGGACTTGAACGGACTCCTCTTTGTCTATCATATTTTGCAGTGTAGCTTCAACTTTTTTAGGAATGGTGTTTTCTATCACTAATGTATACCCTACAGCAGTTTTGTACCTTCCATATTTTGCAGAAGTGGGATGCATACTGATATCCAGATTTTTATACTTTCTTATGAGTATCTTCCTATTGCTGTATTCCTAAGAACATGTACAACTTAAGCATAAAGCTGAAGAGAAAAGAACATACACCATCTAGTGTTCAAAGCAGATAGCGCAATATTATTGGGGAGGGAGTTCAACTCTGTGAAGGAACTTATTTGCATGCTAGATGGAGCTGCCCAACATATTTCACTGTAACTGCTGGAATAACAGCCTTCAGCATGTCATCAGCTCTCTTTTTCAGCACCCTTTCTCCCAAGTCTCTGTCCAGTACATGAGAAAAGCAGATATCAGAACTACTTCTTTGATATTGCACTAAAAACTACATTTTAAAGCAAAATTGGAACTTAAAGTACCTTTCTCCCACAAAAGAATTCAGTATAATTTGGAATCATATGTAGGATAGTAATTTTGTTTGCTACAACCCCCTCTCCCACCGCCTCACAACTCCCCTTCTTTCTTCACTGGAGGTTTTCACTCTGGGGTGAGCAGCACCTGAAAGAATGCTGTACAGCAAAGAACATGGAGGGGGAGCAGAAAGAGGAACCCCACGGCATGGTGTCTCATGGTGCTGCATGTGCACGTGGGAAGGAAGACATGCTGCAAATCCAGAGTGACAGAGGGAATGAGTGTGCAGATAAGAACAAGAAAGGACAGACAAGTGACTGAGTGGACAGAGGAAGTAGACAAGAGGAAGAAGAACTAGGAGGAATGGAGGAAGAGAAAGATTTAGAGAGGGAAAGACAAAATGAATGTACTTGGAGAAGAGAGGGAGGAGGAGGGGTCAGCAACACATAAGCAATTAAACAGAAGGCAGAGGAAGGTGACAGAGGAAACAGGGCTGTATAGAATGAGAGAGAGAGTACGGATATTGCTAAAATAATGGGAGGAGAAGGCAGTTTTGAGAGAGGTCAAGTAAGAGAATAAGGTATGAAAGGGACAGAGAGAAAAAAGAACTAACCCTGGAGAGAGTGAGGACAGGATTCAAAAAAGTCCTGCAGAAAACAACAGGATTCATAAAATTAGGGATAAATTTTTGGGTAATATAATTAGCGTTCAACATTTTGGTTAAGAGCATTTTTAGCCAGAAACACAGAATGGTGTGTGTTTTTAACAGCTGAGAACTTTATAAAGATTTTTTCCTTCCTAAGAAATAAAATTGCTTTGACTGTTATTCCAAATACAGTAACTCCACAGAAATGGGGGTTGAAAATGAAATAGGTTCCAGTTAAGAAATTATCCCTACAAGTTTATACATAATTGTCATATTTCAGCATCAGGTGATTTAATAGGTGCAAATGTAATCTTTTGTTCATTTTAGTCCAAGATTAGGCTACGATTGTTTAAGCTTTTTTTTTAATTGATTTAAATCAAAAAGTAAACTGGCTTATCTTCTTTGGGTGTTCCAGAGTTGAAAGAAGTGCAGAGACCTGCACCCATTCACTCTTGACCTGACTAATGTAGTACCCTGATATGGGCATGAGACCGTTATAACTCATACTACCAAAAAAGGGAAAAATCTGCCAATTACTTGGAATTCTTGCTGCCACCTCACATGAATGGTCATGTGCACAGAGCTATGCTAGTATCCAACATGGAGCAACATTTTAATGTAAGCTTTGCTCAAAGTGGCACTCCTCCCAGGTTGCTTTTGGTTTTCATATAACAAAGATTCTGGTAGGTGTTTTCAATGTGTTGTGAAAGTGAAGTGCTTTTCTCTCCAACTCTTTCTTAGGATTTCTTTCTTCCTTTTTGTCTTTCAGATAGCACATCCTGGGGGAAAAATGGAAGGAGATCATGAAGGTCACTGGAGGAAAAGGAAAAACAGGAGCTGAACAGCAGAGTAACCTCCTTTTCCCTCCACCAGAAGAAGATTCTGACCCAGATACTGAGCAGTATAACTGATGGTCTGTCTGCTTTTCCAAAATGTTCCAGATTGAGAATAAGGGAACTGTTCTTGTTTGAGAAGTCAGGCCTGTTTGTTGTTTCTTAAAATTAGTAGAATGTATCCAAGTATCTTAGGCCTTTTCTGCACGAAGCGAGGAAATCGCTCCGTGCCATTACCTACCGCTTCTTCTGGGGTCCGAAGCAACGCAGACTGTCCCTGAAACCCTTCCGCAGGGCTCCTCCTTGGTCCAGGGAGAATTGGAGCAGTGTGAGGTCTGTAGATCTGCACTGCTCTGGCTTCCAAAATGGAGGCTTCTGGCTTCTAAAATGGTGGCTTCCGGCTTCCAAAACAGCAGCTTCTAGCTTCCAAAATGGCAGCTTCCGGTTGGTCGTGGGTCCCAACCAACCACTGAAGCTCACCACACCTAAAGCCTGCCCTCCACAGATGTGAATCTGCACAAGGGAGCAGGAACGCAATGGCACGTTTCAGGAAAATAAAGACCTGTTTTTGCGATCTTTAGAAAACATGCTGGAGACCACTTGGGATCGTTTTGGAACAGACTGAGGTGCGGATCTCCAATAAGCAGTCTGCTCCAAGATGCAGACGACCTCCGTGAAGTCCCGTTCTAATTGCCTGGTGCGGAAAGGGCCTTATTTTTATTGTGAGGCATTATTGAGGGTGCCTGGATAGGAGTGGCTTTTAATTTACATTTATAGAGTTAACATTTTTATTTTTCTGTATCCTTCCTTTGTGTATTTCTTTTTAACCTCACAGGTTCTCTTTCATTGGGTAGATGGGTGAGAAATGGCATTTTCCAGAATTCATGGCATGTTTCTTTCTCTGCCAAGCTCAAAACAGGGATGGGGGTAGGTTTTTAATGCTGTAACTTAAACTCAAATGCCATCTTTGAAAAAAAGTGGAATCAATGTTGCCTTTCCAATATAAATTTCATGTAAGATTTGAGGCTTTTCAGCATAAGTCTAACATCAGTGGCCCTTTTTCCACAAGTTTTCCTACCTCAAGGGAGTGTCATTGCTGACAAAAAAAAATCTGGGTCAGACCAAGGGCCTATTTAATCCACTATTCCATTTTGTTCACATAATGGCAATCAACTTGCCTTTGGAAAGCCCTCACGTAGGACATAAGTGCAGAAGGTCTTACACTAGCTTGTGATCCCCAGCAACTGATATGTTGTTGTAGAAATATTGTGACAACATGATACACCACAAAGCATAGTATAAAACCTAAGGTCTAAATTCTATTGTTAATCCTAAATGGAGTAGATCCATTGAATCAATGGGATTTATCTACATGTTGACTCACCACTCAACAATGACTGGTGAATGGGTCTACTCTAGCTGGGACTAACCACTAGGATGACAGTCTAGTTATTGTTAATTACTGTCCAGTAAAATATACAAGATTATATCTACCTGCAAGCAGATGTAACTCCTCCTGCCCTCTCTCTCATACTGGAGAGGTGGAGGGCTCCAAGACCACCTGCAGGAGATCTAGGGACTGTAAGGAAGTCTACTGATGGGACACTGCGCGTAGCACTGGTAGGCATATAACAGCTTACCTGTTTTTGCTTTGACCCCAAATCAGATGAAGGTCATATAATTTAAAAGTTTATTCTTACTATTTCCCATAGTTTAAATCAAACACAATCCATGAATTCCTTTGGGGTCCTCAGGTAACCCCTAATTTTTCAAGGTTTTCTGTGGTCTTTTTTTTTATCTCTTATTCAAACGATTTTAATAGATTTTGACTACATCAGGCGCCTCCAAGGCTTTGAAGAGGATGGTAAATAAACACTATAAAGGTTCTATAACCAACCTTGGATTCACTTTGAGAATAATGCTGCAGGCCTGTTTTCTTTTTTATGGCAAACAATTCACCTTCTATAGTGGGAAAGAAAAGGGGAAAATAAGAATTCAGACCTCAGAGGTTGCTATTTCCCTAACCAAAATGAAAATAACACTTGCTGGAAAAAGCAGCACAATCTAAAAGAAATGTAAATGTGTATATATATGGACACTATAAAAGTGAAATAGGTGTTTAAATTGTATGATGTCTCATTTGGGCATAAGAAGTGAAATTATATTGCCATTAAAATGCACACAAATTAAATTTTTAGTAATAGTCATTCAGAAAACAGTGAGATAATTAATATTTATCCCACCATTCTCTAGTATATCCTTCATATATCTGATGCTCCCTGCCATGATTTTCCCTTCATTGCCTTCATCCTGCAAATGAACATGTTATGTTTATGTGTGCAATTCAATTACAAAGAAATAGAAAATGGTGTCTGAAATCAATAGCCTATTACAGTACTGCTATGGTTGGCCATTTCAGCTCTATTTAGTCTGTTGAAATATAAGTCTATGCTGTGTGCTTGTAATGGCCAAAGTACCAGAGCAAAATTCCCATTTGTTTCACCAATAGCCTTTCTAGAATCTAATTCTATGGAATCCCAATATCCTAAGGAACATAGTAAGAAGTAACCGACAGCAAGAGCAACAAAGCTAGCCAAGCTACAGCTCATGCGGGTCATATGGATTCCAAGCCTTTGAAAAGAATACATAGATTCCTTTCCACAATATCTATACTGTGTGGGAAGTCTTCTGGGTCAGGTGATTGTGCTTTTGGATTTTAATCTGTTTAGAGAACATGCAGGCAGATTGGTCTATTCAGCCCATGACATTTTTTTTCAGTTCTTCAGACATCCATCCCTGCTCCACAAAGTCCAGAGACTAGAAAAGCCAGCAGCCATGCTGGCTAGGGGATAGTGAGAATTGCAGTCCAAAAAACGCAACTTTTCCATACTCTACTTCATCTTGTTTCCATATTCATTAACCTTTTTTTTAAAAAAAAGGGTTTTAAAAAGCATTTTGAAAGCAATTTCTCTCAAATATTTCAACAGGTTGTTTGAGCCATTTGGAGAAATACTAAATCATCTGGGATAGTGATTCAGATATTAGGCCAGGAGGTACTTGAATCTGCAAACTGAATTCCTAGCATGTATAATCACAGGTATAAGTGTATATCATTTATTTAAAAATGTACAGATGTTACAAACATTTGGGGAGGGGCTTCTGGTTCTCCTCTCACTTATAGGCAAAACCCATGAACATTTTTATTTTAGTGTAAGTGGTCTGGAGAAGCAAGAAGCCCCTTCGGGTTATGGAGTAGGGTTAAAAGGAGGTTCTAAAAGAGAGATCTTGATAACCAATAAATTTCATCTTCATAACTGCCACACTCAGCCTTCTAAGTGCTCAACTTTATTTTCATGTTGGCTTCTCAAAGTCCTTCCTTTTCGTAAGCTGCATTCCAAGTTCTTTTTCACAAACATCAGGTTTTACATGGTAAAGCTATTTCTGGACTACCCCACTTCAGACAGAAAAGTAGGGGTCAAGATGGATTGCCCTTCCATTTTATGAAAGTAAACACTAGTGTTCTACTCTAAGCTTTCCACATAATGACAAGCTCCTCTGTACAATTTCCACATGGAAAAAAAATTGCTGTCTTCAGCTGAACAGTCTAGGACTTCAGGCTTGCAGGACATACTTTGGTTTATGAGTGGAACCCCCCCCCATTCTAACTACCACAGCCAGGTATAATAGTGGTTAGTGAAGAGCCAAAACCTATCCCCTGTCCCCAGTAAGGCTATATATAAAAGTACAAATCACAAGAGGGTGAATATCTTTGAAACTTTTCCCAGTACAATGGCACAAAACCCTGGCCACTCCTATTTTATATATGACATACATGGAGGCTTAGAGAGGAGTGACTAGCCAGCTACACTATTGTTAAACAGATGTCATTTAGAAACACCTTGCCAATTTCCTGCATATCAAGCAGTGTTCTTCCAACAGAAATCAATCTCCCAATCTGTGCCTAAATTGTACTTTCACGGGGAGAAGTATAGATAAAACAAAAAATATCCATCGATTTATGATCAAGTATGCAATAATATCAACACCTCAACACGATGACTTTCATTAAACAAAATCACTCTCATGTCAAGCTGTCAAGTGCAACAGTTACTAAAAGCAAGACTTGAAAACAGCTTTCCCAAGTAGTTTCCAATACACATTCTAGCCAATCCTTTCAAAGATTGACAAGATCAGATGCTCATCCTCTTAAAAAGGAGGTATAACTATAAGACGTCTTACACAGTTACAAAGGCAACACTGTTGACTGAACAACTTTCAGACCCAGTAACCCTTCAGATTACTTTCATGCTGAAACTGCTTTAGGGAGATACCACAAGATGGCAGTCATCTACAGCAGGAGGCATATGTGAAGGAACAATTTTGCAAAAAGAACAGACATTTCAACAGTGCTTTATTGTTCATTTTTCTTAAGACAGGCTCTAAGAGTAGTTTATTTAAATGCATATATCAATGATATTATGCAGTAACCTATTGACACTGGATTATAATCTGATCGTGAGAAATTCAATGGAGCTAACCAAAAATTAAGTTAGAACAGAATGGGCAACATTCTGAGAAATGTGTTGCTTGATCAGGTCCACCTTCAAGAGCAGAGTACTTGGGGGCAGTTTAACCAGCAATTAGAGACAGAGGAGGAAGCGGGCTTTCTGTATAGGCAAAATGCTAATCCACTTGTCAGCCCAAGAAATAACCATTTAAATGCAGCCCGCCAGCGTGTCACAGCAGTAATTGAGAAGTTCCAGCTAAGACCAGGTGGACACATTCCCCTACCTGCATATTCCATTGCAAAACAAAACGGGAAGTGAGATGATGTCACTTCCAAGTTGTTGGCTGTTTTTCTGGAATTTTTGCCCCCCAGTTTTGACCCCCCCTTTAGAGCAATAATTGCTGCATTTTGCAGTTGTTTTGAGCATAGAGGAGTAAATCTCTGATGAAAAATTGCCAGGAATGTGTGATTTGGGGCAATCTGGGGGCTTTGGGAGTGTGGGAGAGAGGCATGTGCAGCCCATGAGCCACATCTTTCCCATTTTCACCTGAGGTAAGCCAAACTGGCGTTCCTAAGGGTCAATCATTCAGGAACTATATGCTGACACCTGTCATCTACTGAAAACACTGATAGCATTATTCACTGCAATCACATGGAGAAACTGTCATGCTCTGCATCTCCACTAAAAGCAAGCTGACTACATGCTGGAACATGCACTGGTTTTTAGGCAAAGGTTTATTTCTCTGTCATCACCATGTGCCCCCCTAATGTTTTGTTTGATTTATATCTCACCTTCCTCCCAAGATGGAAACTCAAAGCAGTTTATAGTACATATAAACACACACCAGTATTTGTGTGCTACAGTTACTAATCCCCAAATGACAGCATACTCACACAAATAGACACTCTTAGTGGCTGAACCTTTCTTAAGGATCAACGTATGGACATTTTAAAGAAATGTTGCATAAAGAAGAAGAAGGAAGTGGGGTAGAAAGAAATCTAGTAGCACCTTTAAAACTGATTTTATATTTCAGTCCGAGCTTTCATTGATATCAGTCCACTTCCTCAAATGTGCTGATCATAGTAGCAGAACATAGTTATCTATTGATGCACCTGAGGAAATGCATTGCTATCCATGCAAGCTCATGCTAAAATATAAATCAGTTTTATAGCTGTAGATGTATTTCTTTCCTTTTTCGTACTACAACAAACTAACATGGCTATTTCTTTAAGAAGCATTGGGTCCTTCAGAGCCTACAGATAATTGATTTGGACCAGCTTCAAATCCTCACTCAGTCATATACTACAATAGATAGCCCTCTGCTATTAATCATGTCTCACCTAAAATAGATCTCTTTCCAAAATTTGAAAACTCCCATCTATCTGAAAGTGAAGGATATTTTGACCCTCCAAATGGCAAAAGATAGAGTACCTGTTTTAAAACAAAACACATTTATTGATCATGCCCAGTTAGTGCTGCTTAGAGATGGGTACTACCATCAAAATATTCAGAGGCAATTAATGGAGATGTGAAGAGGCAATACTACAACAGTCTGGTCAAGGCAATCAATCATATTCATCTTATGCATATTTTACCAAAAGCTCTGCTAAATTTGAACATAGTCATGTACATGAAATCATAGCCACTTAAAATATTTTTTTAAAGTAGTGTTATGTTTCACAGGTAATCTGTCCAGTAAGGCATGTTTGTGTGTGTGCCTTCTAGTTGCCTGTCAACTTATGAAGACAGCACAAATTTCATAAGGCAGTGATTCTTAACCTGAGATCCAGGGACCCTTAAGGGTCCACAGAACCCTCACAGGGGTCCATGAAGCCCTGCTGCTGGACACCAACGGCAGCAGCAACAGGGAGTGGCAGCAGTGGGGGTTGCAGGTGCTGAAACTGCTTGTTTGCAACAAGAGAGTATTTTGGGTGCACACACACATCCCTGACAAAAGGGAGACAATGACAGGCATGTGTGCACGTGTCCAAACTATAACTCTGGAGTCCAGGGTTTGAATCCCTACTTGGCCATGGAAACCCGCTGCATGATCTCTGGCAAGTCACATTCTCTCAGCCTCAGAGAAGGGTAACAGATCTTGCCAAGAAAACCCCCATCATAGGTCCACATTAGAGTCACCATAAGGCAGTTTTCAAAGGGGAGAGACAGGATGGCTAGAAACAATCTCTCCCTGTCAGCAGCACTTTGTTTTGTGTGCTGACTTATGGCAATCCTAAACTAAAGCTATCACAAGGTCTTTTTTGCCAAGATTTGTTCAGAGCAGGTTTGCCTTAGTCTTCCTCCGAGGCTGACAGAATGTGACTTGCCCAAGGGCACCCAGTGTCTGAAAGGGGGTTTGAATCCTATTCTCCAGAAGCCTTTAATAAATAAACATTTGGATATTTAAATCTAAATTTAAATATTTAAATCTTGCATTAAGTCTTGGGGGTCCCCAGCAACAAATTATATTTGCACGGGGTCCCCAGTAACAAAAAGATTAAGAACCACTGTCATAGGGTTTTCTTAGGCAAGGAATACTCAGAAGTGGTTTTGCCAGGCCCTTCATCTGAAATATAGCCTACAGCACTTGGTATTCATTGGTGGTCTCACATCCAAATACTGCTTAGCATCCAAGGTCAGACAGGATCTGGTGCTTTTATGGTATTTATGCTCTGTGTCCAGTAATAAAGGTCATCAAATACTAAATTTTTATCCTCCTTTTGCTCCAACGAACCCATGAATCAGAAGTGCACTTAATGGCTGTGATACTACATGCTCTTTCTATATACTCTTGCCAATCCACAATCTCTCAGAGAATCACAATTAAAAAAAAAAAAGTTTTGGTATGTGAACACATGAATCATGACAGCTTCTTCATGTTCATTTGGTTCCTTTTCCATTGTTTTGGTAATTTTGCTATCATATTCGCAAGTGCTCCCTCAACAATGGTAAGGTTTACAAATGCCTTAACAACAACAAAAAACTTAGATCTGATTATACATACCTTTGACAGAGTGAAGGGAAGCAGAAGATATAGTACATGTCACTTTTATTATGATTATCTAGATGCATCTCATTTATTCTGAAGTGACAGAAATCTTTAGCAGTGTTCGAACACACCGCATAAACTCTCTGCAAAAGCAGTGGAGCGAGTTATAACTGCAGAAGATGTTTTATTAACTATGGAGAGCACATTGCTATTATGTTTTATGAAAGCTTTTAATATTGACATTGTTTTTAAGCACTTCAATCAATCCAATGACTTTTCAGCTTGCACATGGGCAAGATCTTTAATCTACATAGATAAAATACATCATTTTTCACTATGTTCTCAAAAACTAGAGATGTCAAGCAGCTATTCCAACTCAGAAAGCAATGAGATCCTTTCATTCCTATTTTGTCCATCAGCAAATACCTATTCATCATCTTCCAGGGGGTACCATGAGTCAGCTGCAGCAAAAACTAAACCAATCCACCTCAAGAAGGATCCTGCTGCACCTTAAAGGTGAATTCATTTAACCAGTCAGAAGCCTGATATGCCAAAATCTATTTCAGATCAAGTAGGTAGGTGCATATATGTCTAGAACATGAAAGAAAAATGTAGCTCTTCCTTTCACAAAGCAAAGCCAAAATGCCAAGCAATGCAACAAAAAAACAGTAGGTAATTCCTTAGTTGTTTGTTGTCTTTGAAAAGTAACTCATTACTATTATTGACTGACATCCTGCTTGCTAGTCCCAGCTACTACTACTATTATTATTGTTACTACTGCTACCATTATTATATTTGTATTTCTATTTATAAATAAATAAATTGGGACTCAAAGAACAATACAATTAAAAACATACAAAAAGTGAATATTGAAACAAAACTATTTACAGTATTAAACCAATTACACCTCAGTAAAAGAACAAAATGCAGAAGCTCTTAGGAACAATTAAACAAAATAACACCCTCTAGCCTTTTCTTTAAAAACATTTGGTTTTAAAGGCCTGTCTGAATAAAAAGGTTTTAGCTTGCCACTAGAATGACAAGGAGGGGGCTATTCTGGCCTCCATGGGAAGGGAATTCCAAAGCTTAGGGGCAGCCACTGAGAAAGCCCTCTCTCATGTTCCCACCAGTCATGCTTGTGATGTTGGTGGGAATGAGACAAGGGTCTCTTGATGATATCAAAGCCTGGGCCAGATCATATGGGGAGACATGGCCTGCAAAATAACCTGGGCCTGAGCCATATAAGGCTTTATCAGTCATAACCAGCACTTTGAGTTGTACCTGGAAACAAACTGGCAACCAATGGAGCTGTTTCAACAGGGGTGCAGTGTGGTCTCTATAACCTGTCCCAGTTAAGAGTCTGGCTGCAGCTCTTTGAAGATGCACACGAAGTTTCCAAATACATTTCAAAGGCCAAGTAGAGCATGTTACAAAAGTCCAAACACAATGTAATGAAGATATGTACCACTATGACCAGATTGGCATCTCAAGGAACAGATGCAGTTGGTGCACAAGCTTTGAATATGCAAAAACACTCCTGGCCACCACAACTACCTGGGCCTCCAGGTTCAGAGTTGTATCCAATAGTGCACCAAAACTGTGAAACTGTGTCTTCAAGGGGAATGTAAACTCATGTTACACAGGCTGAATCTCTGTTCACTGATCTGCCTTTCAACTGGTCAAGAACATCTCTGTCTTGTCTGGACTGAGTTTTAATTTGTTTGCCCTCCTGTAGTGCATTACTAGAATAGTGCCATGTAAACTGTTACTGAATAGTGAGTCAACACACAGGTAAATGACACTGACCCAGCAGATCTACTTTATTCAGGACTAATAACAGAAAAATACCAACTCATATAATTTCCTATTGGTGTATTACTTTAACTAGTTTTTTTAATTTTTTTTTAAAAAAATAACTGAAAATGCTCTCAAATGATCCCAAAACAAAATGACTTCGAACTAAGTTAATCTTACTTATTGCACTACAAATCTGATAGCATTATCATTTGTTATGCTGCTTTCAAAAACTAACAACATAAGTAGTAACCCCAAAGTACTATATTACAGGTAATATCATTCTCTGTAACCCCTGGCTTCCAATTTCAGAAGTATCCTAGAAACAGTTCTGCTCACTCATTGATTTAATTAATGTTTCACTTGCCTGGCCCACAGTCTATTGAAAGTAGATGACCACAAGCAACACAAATTCAATATAAGTGTCAAAATCCAACTGTTAGTTCCAATTGCCCTGTGTGTGCACATCTGCCTTCGAGTCACCTATCAATTTGTGTCAACCCCATGAACTTCATAGGGGGTGTTTAGGCCAGGAACACTCACCAGGTAGTTTTGCCAGTCCCCGCCCTCTGAAATATAGCTTACAATACCCTGGTATTCATTGGCAGTCTCTCAGCAAACTACTAATCAGGGCTGATCTTGCTTAGCTTCCAAGATCAAATAGGAGTTGGTGCCTTTATGGTATTTAGGCCCTTCCAACTAGCGTAGGTCCTAGGATCCTCTGAATCAATAGGGTTTAGACAAGTGTTGACTTAAGCCCTATTAATTCAGTGGGTCTACTCTAGATAGGACTAACAAATGCATTGAGCTCAGTGGGGGTTTTTCCTAATTTTACATCTTTCATCCTTAATAAAATAAAGGATACTGGCATATCTGTTCTAAGTGGAACATTTGAAGATTCTGTAGAGAGCTGTGCCAAATTGTGCCACAGAACGCAAGACCTTTAGATTTTACAGAAAAAGTCCTAGATACTGGACATAGTCAATTGTATTTATGTCATGTTTAAAATAATTTATTTCATTGTCCACTTCTTATGGAACTGTGCAACTATGTATATTGATTGTGCCTAGGGAAATATTTGCTTATTCCTGTTCAATAGAAACACTGGCAGTGGTATTTATATCAAGTTGCAGCATACTGATGAACTGCACAAACAATGGTCAGATCACAAATCCATAGCACCATGAATTTTATTAAGAAAGATAAAAAACAATTTGTAACATCAGTACATTTAGAATCAACCTGGCCAAAGTTTATATAAACACTGATTACTTATGGGAAAACCATTCGAACTAAAATATTTGGTTTAAAACAGATAATGTATCTCAGTCTCTTTATACAGTAGTCTACATAGCCTGTCCTCCAGCTAACAATATAATCTTCCCAGACAGAAAGAAACTCATGCTACTGGGAAACTATGCAGTGTTACTATGTCCTGAACCCAAGACTTGTTTGTTAAAAGTCAATTTTTATACTTGAGTCATGCAATCGCCATAGCAAACAGACCACAGAACAATGACTGCAACCATTCAGTCTCTTAGGAGTCAAGCATAGATCCAGATGTTGGTTAAAGTGCAAATTACATGTGTGCCAAATTCTGTTCAGAAGGCAGCGCTGATGTCTGAAGTGCTACCATGAATGGTTATACAACCAACCAGAAATGCTGGCAGTCAATCATAGGTTTTAGTCAAATATAGTCATTTTTCTTTTCACTACCAGCCAAACATGTACTCCAGAGCTTTGGACACAATGCTTTCATCTTTCCTTGGAGTCTGTCTGTCAGTAACCACCTAGAAAAAATAAAAGTATAAGTATCAGATAACATGTACTGCTTTTCTCCATATCAACATACCTACAATTTCTCTCACAATGCTTTCTTTTAAATACCTGGTAGTCACTAGTCGAAGCTTTATATGCTGTAGCAAGAGGTCTCATAGTGGAAATCCTCGGTGTACTTGAAGGTTGTACTGGTGTACCTAGTGTTTTCATTGGTGGTGTGAAGACTGAAGTTGGTGACGATGCAGAGCCTCTATCTATGTTTTCCATCACACTCTACAAATAAAGTATTTATTTAAAAAAAAATGTTATCTGAATCCAAATTCATATTTTAGAAACCTAACAGAGTAACCCATTTCCTCACCGGAGGTAATGTAAGACACTATTCCTTTGCCCTGTAGAAATGTAAAAGACCATTTGCGCTAATAAAGACTGTGCTGCACATAAGCACATACCACATTCAGGTACAGCAGAGGTAAAGAGAACTAAAAGTGTTAGAAGTTAAGGTTCACAGTTTCGGACAAGTAAAACATTTTGCTTATGTTGACTAACACTAATGTTCAAACCTTTCATACTCTTGAAAGGAAATAAGTCACATTGAGCTAAAGCGTGGCTTTCAAGCAAACACAGAAGTTCCACTATATTCACCATGGCTTCTAAATACACATATATGACAATCATGTGAAAATTAGAATTTTTTTTAAACAGATCTCACAGCAAAGAAAATCCTATACATTTTCTTTCAGAAAAAAAAATAGTTTTGGCACCAGCTCTTTACAATAGATTTTTCTTTAATTTATTCTCCATTAAAGAGGCCATTTGACTATTAAACAATCACTTGAACTTTCTGGAATGGAAGAAAAATACTAATTAAACCAACACAAATGTTCTATTCTACATATCTACCGCCTCTTCACATTGTTACGCCTACTGATGTTTTGCATTGGTAGTAAATTATTTTAGCACTATGTCAGGTCAAACCTAATATTTAATATCTTTGAAATGCTTATCTTTATTATTTAATTTTTATGCCACTTTTCTCCCAGACTGAAACCTAAGGCAGCTTCCAAAAAGTCAATTAAAAAACAGAACAATGAGATTTTAAAAACAATTAAAATCCACACATAACATAATATAAAATAATTCAAAAACCATACAAAAATTTAAAAAGATAAACAAATAAAACATCCAATAAAAATTTACCTGCTCGTACATTAAAAACATTTTTAAACAAAAATGTCTTTCCTGCCGGTGAAAGGAAATAAAAGGGTCGAGCTCGTCCTGTGGAAGGGAGTTCCTGAGAGTACGAACAGTCACTGGAAAGCTCTCTCCTGTGTCCCCACCAACTGAGCCTGTGATGCCAGCAGGACAGAAAGAAAGCCTTCCCGTGCAGGTCTTAAGACTCTGACAGGTTTGTATGGGGATATATGGACTGCAGGAATACAGGGCTTTATAGGTCATGACCAGCATTTTGAATTTTGCCCAGAAACAAACTGGTAGCCACTGAAGCTGTTTTAACAAGGGAGTTATCTACTCCCTATAAGTGGCTCCAGTCAGGATTCTGGCTGCAGCATTTTGAACCCAGTGAAGTTTCCGAATATTTTCCAAAGACAGCCCTATGTAGAGTGTGTTAAAATAGTTCAGTTTCCTTATTTCATGAAGCACAGGTAATAGCCATTAATTTAATGATGGTGATTATGTAGTCTACATGATTACATGCATCCAACATGCATTATGTAAGAGTTCAAAAAAAAAAATACATGTTCACAAAAGCCTATAAAATCAACTCACTTTATCTATACAAGGTTTCACTCCAATCATGATAGATTCACCAAAAATTCTTCCATCTTTGCTCAAGGCTTTCCGGGCCTGAAGTTTTGACTGATATTTTATATGCATCCAGTTTCCAGTGTTAGACATCTATTCAGATTAGCAAAAAGAGATAAGACAGAGTAAGAAACCAAACTAAAAACCATCGTTGATTTAAAAAAGAGAGAGAGAGAGAATGAGAGAGAGAAAGAGAAAAAGAGTAACCCATTTAGACTTACCACATGCTTTAAGATGTTTCCATACTGAGCAAACTGTAGTAGGATATATGACGCTGATGCTTGTGGAAACCTGTAACAAGATTCATATTATCACTGGATTGGAAACAAATGTAAGAACATAATATTCAGTCTGTTGTCAGCTATGCCATTAGCAGTGTTTCCAGAAATCCAGTTTACTGTTTCAGGAAGTCACTGGCAACCTTCAGACTCTGCCGACCCTGGTATGCACTGTTTACTAAAGTTTCTTATGGGCCAAAATATATTACTCATGTAGGATTCTCTTAGTATGCAGATGGAAAATTGAGACATAACACAACTGCACTGGAATACAGATTGAAACTGTACAGTAAACTTGACAGCTAAGATCTCCAAAGAATTGTTTTAAAAGTTTTTATTCTATCCTAATTAGATAAACTGTTTTCAATAGCTTGAATAACACAATAAAAATATCCTAAACATAAACTAAAACTAAGGTAACACAGACAACCACTGAGATCCTAAATACATAATAAAAAGGATTTAATGCTGACATCTACATCCAACCAGCTTAAGATGAATCAAAGTAATCATGCTGGAAGTATTCTGTGTAAACATTTTAGAAATTGTTATCTACCCCATTACTTACATCTTATGATTTATAGCCTTCATCTTGTTCAACTACAGAGCTTATATTTCATGCACTGAAAAACTCAGATTAACTTTTTTTACGATTCATATTCAAGATTCTTGATCAATTGTGTTTCACTGTTCTCAAATAACATAGTGATCCCCCTGTGTTATGGAATTAAAGATCCCTTACCCAAACACAGTTACCCAAGTGTCATCAAGATGATCTTCTGATGTTAGCGCATCTCCTTGAGTATAGAACGGATCTAGCTGAGCTGGAGACATTGTAGTTTTCCTGGGTTGTGCAAGACTTGCTGGGCTAAACACATTTGCTCCTGTCAAATTGTAATAGGACATGCCTTAAAGGTGATTGTACTAAAAATGAACTAGCCTCTCTAATCTGAAACAAGAAGCAGACAACATGCATTAACCACCAAGGATTTAAGACACTAAGAAACAGTGCTTGAATCCACAATAACTTCACAGATAGGAAGAGAAGTTCTGAGGCTATACTACAAAGACGAGCATTTCTGGTTCTCCAAATGATAGTGCACTCTAGCTCCCAAAACCTTTTGCCCTTGGTTTTGTTAGGTAGAGTTGATGGAACTTTTAAGTCTAACAACACTGAGAAGGTCATAGCTGCTATCTCAAGGCCAGTCAAACAGCATGCCCTCCATTACAAGAGCTGAAATTCTGTGGTTGCTGGGGCTATAGAACTGAACAGAGACCTCTCTCTGAGATCTCAGTGAAACTCCAGCCTTAGAGGGAGACCCAATAGCGGTGTTTTCCTGCGGTTCCTTCAAGACACAACAGAGGTATCCAACTGTATATGCTTGTGGTGGGCAAAAGGTGTACCTCCAAGTATCATTGTATGGCAATCTTGACAAGTACTCAATGCTGTGTATGCTGTCTAAAGCTGATGCGGGTGGCTACACATTGTCCACCCCCAACAGAAGGCTATCAAGTACCATTGGCAGGGAGGGAAAATATAGACTCACAGGATCCACATCCCTTTCAGGCTGAATCTCATCAGCATACAGAGGAACACAGACCAACTCTTAGGCAGGTCTAAATAAATTCTCTATCATTTCTTACAATGATATATGCATCAAAATACATGGTATGCACACAACATTCTTGCAATGGATAGAAATTTTGTGTTTGCAATGAGAGGAAAGTGTGTTCAACAGGACAGAATTTCCATTTTTGAGTTTTACAAACGCTCCACTTGGAAGGGAGAGGCAAGAAACATCTCTCCTGTTATTTCCACACTGCCAGCAAAAGCAGAGGTTTGGGCAAGTCAGAACTTCTGGGGGAAAAAACATTCTTTGTCTTTACAGTTTCTTCTTCCTAGGACTGCCAGTTATTTTAAAGTGAGTTAAAAGAACTAACTATCCTGACTCCATTTCCCCCCCAAATATCTATTAAAGAAGAGTCAAATGAGCATCAGAAAGTTAGCTGCTAGCTGGAATCCCTACAGAATATTTGCAAGAAGCAGATGTTGACTTTCTTTCTGTTGGGAGATATGCCTCATTCTACAGGAACTGACATAAACTATGCACAAATTAAGCTGATTTAAATGCTTTCCTTTATAGGTAAGATTTGAAAAAAATGAAAGACCGCAACACAGAAGATTATTCAAGTTCATAAAAGAAAACTGCATCACGACAGCAGGTTTCCTCCCTTATTTTCTATTGTATTCATTTCAGAAACAATAGGCTGGTCACAATACTCTAGCAAATCAGCTGAACACTATATGGTTAACATGCTAGAATACTATATGAAAACAGAACAAGTTTCACAAGAAGCCCTACCTGTTCCTGGAGTTGTTGGTATAGCTCCAACAACTGGACTCTGTACGACAGAAAAACTGGCCTGCAAAAGATTTTAGATACATATATATACATTGGATTAAAACTGTGTTTTCAAACTCAGGAAGGAAAATATTCCTCAAAATATAAGTAGTAACATTTCCATGCACAGCTACCATTTAAACTGCATTATTCTGAAGTGTGGTGACAAATGCAGACAAGTCTCAACCAAGAGATGGCAAATAGCCAAGCAGATAGAACAGCCATTGACAACTGGGAAAGCAAAGGAAGTTGCCTCTCCAAAGTAATTGTTTGCTTCTAAATACACATATTGACTTCAGTAACAAAGCAAACAACAGTCCAGTTATATTATTTATAAATGAAGTAATTGCAGCAACGGATTGGAAGAAAATAGATACAGCTATTGTAGTAGGTATATATGTTTTGCAGGAATACAGAGATTCTGCTGCATTGCAGTCTATTTTTTAACCATCAGACTGAGGCCTGCTATCAAAATAACTGCAATTCTCAGCACCTAACTAAATGAAAAGTATTAATAATTCTAGTGGAAGATTAAAACAATGAAGGACTTTATCAGCTCTACAATTTCATAAAGCTACCTATAAAAACTGCAGCATTTTTTTCCTTCTAAACATAAAAGACAACATAGAATCAGGGTGGTATGCAAGCACAGTGTGCATGCATGCAGTCACTGGAGACTAATTTTATTAGTAGAATCACAAGCTATACTTTGTTTTTTGTTTTTTTTTAAAGATTGCTCTCTGTCCACCCTCATTGGCTAACCATTGAAACATCTGATCTAGAGATTGTCTAAGTTTTAGTTTAATAGTGCAACCTATTTTTAAGGTCACTTACTGGTCTTCTTGAAGACAAGGGTGTTGATCCCAGGCCAGGACTAGCTACATCATCATATATACTTCTAACTGGTGGAGCGCCACCTTTATCTTTATGTGTTGGAACTACTGGTTGTGGAGGAGATCCACCTACGTTAGATACAGCATAACATAAAAGAACTGTTAGTGTATCGTTCTTGATGTGATTCTTAAGATAATTTATACATCCAAAGAGCTTCCAAAACTAACCTTGCTGAGAAACAAAGATGCAATTCTATTAAAAACCACGCCAGATCTTGCTAGTTATCAATTACATTTTACATGAGAATTCTCATGTTATTTATATAAAGTGTCATACCTATGTGCAGAGATGAACCACAATTCTCAATTATGTTTATATACTGCAGTGTTAACCTTCCACAATTATGTGGAAATAAGTTACAAATATCTATAAAACACATACACTAAACAGCAATTGATCAAGGCTTGATCAATCTGGCTGGGATAGCTGCAAGGAAGAATAGTCTTTTTACAGCTGCTTATCCACTTTTCCTCCTCATTCTCTGAATAACTGGAAGGTTTTTTAGCAGCATTGGCAGAAGGATGGTGAAGGAGGGCTGAAGAAACATAAACTTTTAGTGTCAGGTTGGAGCAGTGTGCCTGTTGTAAACAGTGCAATAAAGCTTGACTGGCAACGAATGGAATTCTTTTCTAGCTGATCCTACTGTAGCTGTGTGTGCCTGCCTATAACAAACAAGGTTTGGAGTAACTGCTTCCAGAATTCTGCATACAGTTTATGATGATCATAACTACATGCAATGTGCATAAGCCTACACTATGTTTATATTCTCTTGTGCCTGGCACTCCTGAAAGCACCTTTGTTTGAAATCTGCAAGCAAAGAAAGATTAACATAGTATGGCAATTTACACAGTACAACTAAACAGAGATTCTGTGCCCAATAAATCTGCTCTGCTTGAAGAAAAATATCTCACTTCAAGCAGTTTTACAAACTGAAAATGTACCTAGAAATCCAATGCATTTGCTGGTAAAGAGGTAGCAGTTGCCAAGAAAAGATATTCCTACAATATTTTTGCACAGAAAATATGTGATTCTAAAAAAATGATTTATATAAACAATAATATACTGAACAGATATTCTAGCCAAATTAGGCAGTTACAAAATTGCCATTTTTATGACTAGCCTTAGAAAGCCTACAAATATGCTGCTTTTGGCATGCTGAAGTTAGCATTACCAATTTCCAGTAATGCCGTGCCAAAACATTCTTTGAAGAGTTCTTTAAACAGCTTGTTAATGGATGTGCAAGCCTGCCATTATTGTGAGTAGCAACAGTATTTAAGTTTTAAAGTGACAAAGAGCTTCTCTCAGTTCCTTAATTGTTATTTGCAAATTGAGCAGCACAAGTCTTTATGCCTCCTTTTTTGTTCTTAACATTTAAACAGTAAGAAAAGAATGTGGCATTCAGCTGTCCTATATGTAAGTATTTACAAGTTTTCCCATAAAAATAATCAGAATAATTTTTTCAGTTCACTTTATTGTGGGGGGGGGTTGGGAGGGAGGGGAGCATTTTAGTTCAAATAAATGGTTTGGAAAGCTTTGCTTACTAAATAAAAGCAAAACATGCTTAACTGGTTCCCACAACAAATTAGTCTGCATAAATGCAGTCTTCATCAACCTATGAACATAAGGCTCTGTTCTTCAAAAACGGGTTGCAGTCCAAAGAACAAACAAATGTTCATTCTTTCCTCAGAAATCTTCTTTGCATTCAAGTTGTTTTCATCTGCTGGTATATAATAAGGTCGAATCTCTGTACTTAAGACTGGGTAGCACTGAAAGATGGCCACTCATAATCACAGATCCTTGGAGCTAAAGTATGGAACGAATGTAGTTCACAACCATATGTATCATCAGAAGTATGCTTGACAATGATCACATTCCCGCTTAACCTAAATTTTTCCACTGTGAACCCAATACCACTGTTTAATTTAAAACCACCTTACCAGCAAGCAACGGAGCTCTCACGTCCAGAACGCCAACAGAAGGGCCACTTAAAGACCGAGGCTGTGGTGTCACTGGCGTCGGCAAATCACCCATCAAAAATCCAGGGAGAAACTGAGCACCAGCCCCCGGCTTTGGAGAAGTAGGGGAGCCCAGGGTCATTGGCTCAGCACCTATACGGGGAAGCATTTCATATCAGAAGGGATTCCTCTAGCTAGGCCTGAGCACCCAGGTGGCCTGTCAAGATGCTGTTGCAGGATTCCTCACCACTATTATCTTGGCTAGGACTGCTGAGAGCTGGAACCCCCCCTAAATGAAGGGTATTCAAATAGTTCACTCATATGAATAAGAGGGGGAGGAAATAATACGCTTAAGAACTGACAAAAAGGGCGGTAATACACGATCCCATTTCGTATATGCACTTCAGGGCGTCATACTTTTCCCTTAAGCAAAATAAACATGAACAGGCGTGGCCTGATTAAAGTGGAGCAAAGGCTGGCGTCCACCCTCTCCTTATCTGCATACCTAAAGTAATGGGTTCAGGAGCAAAGGGGACGTCCCGGCCTGGGGCGGCCGTCTGAAGGCGCCTGAAGGAGCTCTGGGGGTTCATTGCGATCCCTCCCCCGGAAGCCTCACCACTATTACCTTGGCTAGGACTGCTGAGAGCTGGAACCCCCCCTAAATGAAGGGTATTCAAATAGTTCACTCATATGAAGGGGGGGAGGAATAACACCCTTAAGAACTGCCAAAAAGGGCAGAAATACATGATTCCATTTCGTATATGCACTTCAGGGCGTCATACTTTTCCCTTAAGCAAAATAAACATGAACAGGCATGGCCTGATTAAAGCTGAGCAAAGGCTGGCGTCCGCCCTCTCTCCTTACCTGCATACCTAAAGTAATGGGTTCAGGAGCAAAGGGGACGTCCCGGCCTGGGGTGGCCGTCTGAAGGCGCCTGAAGGAGCTCCGGGGGTCCATTGCGATCCCTCCCCCCGGAAGCCTCACCACTATTACCTTGGCTAGGACTGCTGAGAGCTGGAACCCCCCCTAAATGAAGGGTATTCAAATAGTTCACTCATATGAATGGGGGGAGGAATAACACCCTTAAGAACTGCCAAAAAGGGCAGAAATACATGATTCCATTTCGTATATGCACTTCAGGGCGTCATACTTTTCCCTTAAGCAAAATAAACATGAACAGGCATGGCCTGATTAAAGCTGAGCAAAGGCTGGCGTCCGCCCTCTCTCCTTACCTGCATACCTAAAGTAATGGGTTCAGGAGCAAAGGGGACGTCCCGGCCTGGGGTGGCCGTCTGAAGGCGCCTGAAGGAGCTCCGGGGGTCCATTGCGATCCCTCCCCCCGGAAGCCTCGCACTGCATGCCCGGCCGGGAGTCAGAGGGTTCCGCGTTCCCAGCTCGTCCTGACGTCACAGCCACCGGCCACCCCACTGAAGTCAGTCCCCGCCCGCTCTCCTGATAGAACTCACACAGCCCAGGGAAGCCGCTCTCTTCCTGCCGGCGCATTCTATACGCCCCCCCCGCCCCCGCTGTCGCGCGCCATAAATTCAAACGTGTTGAGTCCCGGTGGCGGCCGCTCAACGGCCGACCGAGGGCTCTGGAAGACGCGGCCAAGTCCCGAAGAGGCAAGAAACGCTCAAACGGACCGAGCCCGTTCAATGGGGAGGGAAGGAGATAAAGGGAAAGGCAAGGGGAGCCCGCCGAGGCTCAACGGCTACTCACCCACAGAGGGGGAAGGCAGCGGCAGCTCCATGGCAAAGGCCGCCATGGGTCCACGCGCCGGGAAAAGCAACGACTGCAGCGCACGTGCCCGCTCTTCCGCCCAGAACCGGCCGCTTTCAAACAGAGCGGAAGCTCCCCTCCTCTCCGACGGATCATGGCACGTCACATCCGGGGGAGGGGACAGGGTGGGCTTGTAGTCTTCGAGTTCAGGCGGTGGGGTTTTGTGTCGCCGTTTCTTGTCTCCTGGTGTCCCCTGAGGGGCTTTTCGCCCTACATTATTATTCCACTTTCAACATCCCGTGGAATCCTGGGGTTTGCAGTTTAGGGAGGGGCCTTTAGAATTCTCAGCCTAAGAGCTCTTTGACCTCAGGAAACTACAAACCCCAGAATTCCACAGGATGTTGAAAGTGGAATAATATCGCTATAACAGTGTAGGGCGGAAAGGCCCGTAGTGAACCTCCGGGGACAGTTACGGGTTTTTGAACTGACAGTTCCTTTACAAATCCAGTTTCCTATGATGGGATGCCGAAAAGTTTCCCCCCATTGGTCTGGCGTGATGGGAGTTGTAGTCTTTAGACATTTGAAGGTCCACAGGTTTCCCGCCTGCATGAACAACTGTAAGTGCCTGTTGGAGCCCATGGACGAGGCATGGAGATACCACAGCATTCTTTGGGTTCTCGTTACTCTGAGTGACCACGGCAAATTCTGACGTTGAATTATGATAGTCCTCTTGCCGAAAGAAAACTGAATATATCAGCACGTGTGTCGGGAGGCTAACCTCAATAGCCACAGAAAAACTTCAGTGTCTTTGCGAAGTGGCGCGGGGAAGGGATGACAAATTCGTGCTTTGAGGCAGCGCTTGAAAGCAAACGTGCTAAAATAGGACGCCTGTAGTAACAGACTAGAAGCCATTTCCACACTCGCCTGTTATAGCGCGATGATTCCACTTTCAACCTCCTCTGGAATCCTGGGGTTTGCAGTTTCGGGAGGGGCCGGCCGGCCCCTCCCGAAACTGCAAACCCCAGGATTCCAGAGGAGGTTGAAAGTGGAATCATCGCGCTATAACAGGCGAGTGTGGAAATGGCCAGACTCATATCTTGTATTCCTGGGTATTTCTAAGACTCTGGAACGCTAGCAGGTTGCTTAGTTTCAAAGCCTCTGGCATTCAGCCTGTTTGTAAGTTGTGTTGGGGCATATCTGAAGAAACTGAGTAAAATGTTCCAACTCATTGTAGTTTTTTGTTTTTGTTTTTTGTAACTGAATTTTATACCTTTGTTGTTTTCTGCTAATGTGCTTAATATTTTGCGTTGGTATTAGGGAATTTGCAACTTTAAAGGTATGTATAATATATTGATCTCCCATTTACAATACTGTAGAGGTTCAGTTCCTGACATTTCCTAATGGGCTTGGAGGTTCTTGCCTAAAGCTCTCGCGCAGGGCTTTCCAGTGTGCCACAACATGTTAATGTGTCCCCTGAAGTGTGTAGGTGTGTCACCTACAATCTTGGAAATGTGTGTTGTTATTTATAAATCATATATTTTTAAAAATATATGAAAGGTTTTCATGAGATATGTTGTGTTTCCATACATTTTGTTATTACAATTTACGGTATGTATGTGTCTATATCTCTTATAAGGGGTTAGTTTAACTTCCAGTTTGCTAGTAAAACTGAATTACTGTGTTGCAAAATGATGCCTGTCTAAAAAGTGTGTCACCAACATGAAAAGTTTGGAAAGCTCTGCTCTACAAAGCTAAATGGACCAATATTCTGACATCCTGTGTTCTTAAGTCATGGCTGGGAAGCTGAAACACTGAGCAGAAACACACCACATTCCATTCTGTTGCAGGTTTCATCTGCTACAGCTGATCAGTCAACAAATATCTACTGAAATGGATTTGAGAATTCAAGACATAAATCTGCTTAATGTTATTAAGCTGGATATAGACTACATGTGACCTTAAAGTCAAATGGAGTAGTGAGCCTGCACATTGTGCAATGTTGGTACCTATTAGCATGTGATTTTGAATGGAAAATTTAAACTTGTCATTCATCTAGAATCATCTAGCAAATTTACCACAAACCCAGCCTATGGTAAGACTGCAGGTGTGATCATCTTGAACTAGGATTTCTACTGGTCAAGTTTCAGCACCTCACCAACTTTTTGACCTCACTGTGAGTATGGCAAACAGGACTATGCCACCTAGGCTACAATACCATCCTGATCTGAGTGTTGTCAGCTGACTCTAATGACTAGTCTTGATATATCAAGCTCTGGCAGCATGCTCTTTTATTTAATTTGTATCTCACACTTTTCTCTTGGGAGGTTTGTCCCTAACATGAGAACACTGCCTGCTTCCTTTCCTGATGGTTATTGTCAATTTTGATTTCTGTTTTTGCTGCTAAGTAAAATAATTTAAATGTATTTTGAAAGCTAGAAGGTTCTGCTCCAGACCTGACCCTTGCCCATTTTGGATCATCACTATCACTCTTTGACCCACCTGGGGGACAGCCAACCTCACTCTTAGTCAAAGGTAAGCCCAACAGCCCAGATCTTGAACCCTCCCCCAGGTCACACTGTTGTTCATCATTTTGGAAAAAATGAATTCTTGAAACAAAGTGTCTTTTGAGAGAATGTAAGAATACTGTACTAGAAGGCTAAATTCTTTTATAACAGATAATACAATAAATAAGTATAACATTGACTGTAATTCTGTACATTTTTTTAGAACATAATTACAAGTGAATGGAGTAAGGGAACCACCAGCAAAGCAGTGAGGCACAGCCAATCCACACAGGAGAATTAATCTGAGTTGAAGTAGATTTAGAGGTATACACTGAAAAGTGAGGGCAAGCTTGCAATGACAAATTTAGTAATTCTGGACATCTTCCATAACATTGCAGTCAAAAAGTTCACTTTTTTTCCTCATTACAATGCAACCAGAAAAGTTCTTCTCTCATCATTCTGAATCATTTAAGTTCCTGCTTTTGTTATTATTCAACTGGTGATATTTGTGGAGTTGCTCCATGAAACCGGGATTTGGACAAATAGCAGGCCTTGCATTTTTCACTAAAGAAAAGGCACTGGCAAAATCGAGTCCTTCTGAGTGCATTAGGAAGCCTATTATGATGGCTGCTGCGCGAGAAACTCCTGCATTGCAGTGAACAAGCACCACACCATCCTCAAAGAGAAAGAGAGAAAAAACATTTAGAAAACAATTGCCAGTAACAGTTTACTTAATGCTATTTTCTGAAAAGTAGGCATTTTAAAGGCCAATCTGAGCAAGCAGTCCCTCTTAAAAGGCATTAAAAAAATCTCATAAATATAGAGGTTATGATACAACACAAGGCCTCCTTTTCTTTCATACATTACTCTTGAATCAAAATCCTAATGAGTTAAATGCACTCTACTGTGCTTGAGAAACCTCTCGTTGGTCAGTAGTGTCTGCTTGATCACTTTTCAGGAGAAGATTGTTGACCAGAAGTATGGAATCACTTCTCCCAACTCAGCTGGTGGTGCCTGGTACTTTTTACAACTTTACTTATTCAACAGCTGTCTACAAAATTTGTTTTTATTAACATTAGTCCTCCTCTTCCTCCTCTGTTGTAATCTGCCCTTAATATTTTAAGGGAAGATGACACTAAAATCTAAATACTATATAAATAATTATCAACATGAGTAGGAAAAAACTGGTTCCTATTTTGATATCTGCACTAAGGTGTATGTGACGCACACAGAACTATCTTCCAAAAATAAAAATTCCTATCTTTAACTGAACCCTGATAAAAATAAAAATACTTCATCTATATTTCTGGTTCAATATTATGGAAGTAGTTTAAATGCATTGGAAAAGACAGAAAATTTCAAGCCTTCTAAGTGTACAGGTGAATTCCTACTGTGGACGCTTACAAAATATTTTCAAATACACAAATATTTTTCAGTCAATTTAACTTTAAAAAACCCCAAATTGTTACACAAAGTATATTATATATCTGAATAATTTGCATCACACTCAGAAATATGTCATTCTGATTTTAACTAAGCTAACATCTCAGTGGAGATGGGAAAATTTGTGAAGGTCAGTTTTACTGAGATCCCCATTTTCATATGATAATGTCTGGTCTTGATTCTGATTATGAATTATAATTTTTTCCATTCTGCACAAAGATTAGTGTGTAAAGCAATTTATAATATATGAAAAATGCAAGGTATGCCCAAAGTTGTGCCTCATAAGCAGTTTAGATTATCTAAAGGAAGTCATTAGAATTTGCAAATATCAGAAAAAACAATACTTTACTTAGGAATGTTCATGGATCACACTGCCATGTAAGTAAGAAAGTGTTTCAAAGAAAACTGCAGCCAATTCAGACATTTAATTTATATAATAAACTGCACATGGGGCATGACTTCTGGCATATCCCTATTTATACATTTTTAAAATAAGCACATATTTGTGCATACTTTTCAAATCTACACATTTTCAAACATTTTTAATTGAATAAAGTATTTTTGCATGCAAACTATAAGCATTTTTGTATATACACAGATACTCAATTTTGTATATACTTTTTAAAGTATACATATTTTGTACATGTATACATACACATTTTGTACAAACAAATGCCCCATTTCAGAAACGCATGGATTTCAAGGATTAAATGCCTTCTAGTTAGTCTTCAGACCTGGGAATTGTGAATCTGTTCAATTTTGAGAACTGAGCGAATTTCTCACCCACATCTTCTCTTCCTTTGTTTTCCAAGTGAGTAATTTCAGAGAGAAATGACTAGCCTAAAAGGAAAACAATCCTATACTGAACTGGAAAATATTAACAATTGGTTTCTCCTTTTTAAAATTTGGCTACTAAATTGCTAGCCAAACAAGTGATTTCCATGGCAGTTTACACCATTGTGTTTTCATTTCTCTAGAATGCTTACCGGTAATTCAAATATAGCCACTATTTTATCCTGTTATCTGAAGGGTCCAAATATATGCTGATCCAAATATTGACTTAAATAGAATTGTTATTTCCAACTAGAGTTGATGCATTGAATGAATGGGTTTTATAAGCGTCGACTTACCATTCAACAACTGATTCAATGTTTCTACTCCAGCTGGAATAAACAATTGGATTTAGGCCATAGGGCTGAATGTGCTATCTTAACTAATTTTATAAATAAATGCACATTAGGGCTCTTGCATATCTTTCCACACCAGCCCTTTGTGCCCCCCAGACAACTAGTCTTGATTGGGAGACTATGGTCTCCCATAATTGGGAAACCATCCATAGTAGCATTCAGTGCAGATGAGGGAGATGAATCAGTAACAACCTCTGTTTGGACGGTAGTGGTTTTTGTAAATGAAGACCACTTATTAAGACCCACTGAACATCAATTTTTTCAGCAGAAACATTGACATGGGGCCTTTCTGCACTGCACTGTTATAGTGCTATTATTCCACTTTCAACGGCCTGTGGAATTCTGGGGTTCGTAGTTTACTGAGGCCCAAGAATTCCCTGGATGAGAATACTAAATGCCCCTCTCTAAACTGCAAAGCCCAGGATTCCATAGGATGTTCAAAATGGAATAACAGCACTATAACAATGTAGGGCAGAAATGCCCTAATTTAAACTAATAGCTCATTGGAACAAACCAAAGTTTGAGCTTTGCTTGCTTTAATCAACCATAGTTTAAACTGGCCATAACTTGTCATTGTGACATGTAATGACAGACTATAGTTATTTTAAACCTAGAAACAGATGCTTCTGATCTCCTCTGCTGCATTGCTGGGGGGAGAGTAGGGTGGGGACACATTGGGCGAGTTTGTTTACATACCATTGCATTAGGAAAAGGCAACACAGATCCCTCTAGATTTTTAAGAGAACTCCCTTGAGAAGTAGTATAGTGGTAAATTTTGAAGTATCAGGCCTCATCAGGATAGTCTGTACAGCAACACAACCAAGAAGAATTCAAAAATGCAAGTGGCTCACTCTGGCCATTTCCGCCTCAAGGCCCCTCCCTAAACTGCAAACCCCAGGATTCCATAGGATGTTGAAAGTGGAATAATAGCACTACAACAGTCCAGTGTGGAAATGGCCTCTGTCTACCTTTCCTTATACATGCACACATACTTTTAGAAGTTTTTATTTCCACCAGGAATAGATCTTTTGTAAAAGTAATGGGCCTTGCCCACTCAAGACCAACCCACCACAAACTACTTTTTGAGAATAGGAATAACTTATGACAACACATTGTTGGGAAAAGCCATTCACTTTCTAGCTTCTGTAGGGATTGCAGTTAAATTCAGAGGGAACATGGGAGTCGGCGGGGGGGGGCCCTGTGTATTCCTGCATGGCAGGGTGTTGAGCTAGATGGCATTTTTGATTACAGTACTTCCAACTCTAAGATTATATGAGTTGTAGTCCAAAACAATGGGAGGACACACATTTAGGAAGGCATCTGCCTGGGTCATTTGACTCAGGAAGCAAAAAAATAGCCTTTGTTTCCTTTTATCATATTGCATAATACAGTTTCATTTTTTGCCCTCCCCTCCCACTCCCCCCATTTATAAAGTAGATACTTTTATATAAAGTAGATAGATAGATAAGATAATTTTCCTAAACTCCCAGCATGGTATAGTGGTTTGATCATTGGACTACGACCCTGGAAACCAGGGTTCAATTCTCTGCTTGGTCATGGAACCCACTGAGTGATCTTGGGGGCATCACACACTCTCAGCCTCAGAAAACACCATCACAGGTTTGCCTCAGGATCACTATGAGTTGAAAACACTTAGAGGCACACAACAATATCAACAAACTCCCTTATGTGAGAAGGAACTTATTGAATAAGGAACTTATTCAAAGCAAAGTGTGTGTGTGTGTGTGTGTGTGTTGAGTTATCTCTAGTTATACATTTTATTTCTGTTTCAAGAGTTTTCTTTTGGTCTTCCTCAGGCAAATTAACAATCTGATGCTTTATTAATTCAGCCTGCTTTGGTAGGGAGTCTTTATGAGAAATGAACAAATTATCTAATTTTCAAGCAATTTATTATATATTGAATATAACAACAGCATCTTGCATTATTCATTTTTGTTTATTTATTAGAACTGTCAGGAAGAGGTTATAACAGCATTCTCTAGTATAAAGAAAGTATTAAACTTCTTAAGCAGAACAGTGATACTAAGCTATCGAGGATGGTAAATCTAATTTAGAAATGAAATGGAAACTGTAACTGGAAACCTCCAGGAGGGCATGAAATGAATACACCTTTCAGTTAAGTTGTAAAGAATACGCTGTGTTCTTTCCTTCTAAAATAACACAAAGCTTGATTGGGCAATATTATCTTGCTTAATTCCAAACTATGTAAATAATGAAAATGGTAGCTCTCATGGAATAATCTGCAGCCAGGTTTGAAACGTCAAGATATTGTCAGTCTGTAGCATCAAATGAACAGATTATATGAAATAGATTGAGATTTGATTTCCTTCTACAAGATACTGGCTATATAAAGGACAGCATACTGTACGTTTTATAAAATATTCATTCTACTATATAATCTTGGTCTGGCCCATCAAATGATAATACAGAGCAAAATCCTATTCACATATATGAATATTAATCTTATATGTAAGTGTGGGAGTGCCACGATCCAAAAACAATTAAGATGTGCTACTGAAACCAATGGACATAAGTGGGTCTACTGTGATCATTTGTAGCATCTGGGTTTTTTCTTGTAGCACTTCAGCAATGCCCCAGTTATTTGCATAATATAAAGTTTAATAATATTATCTTACAGTGCAACCATCTACAGATCTAGAAGAAAGTTCTGTTGACCTCAGTGGAGTTTACTCTCAGACAAGTGGGTTTAAAAATCTTGAACTGTAATCCTATACTCAGGAGTAGGCCTTATTGAAATCAGTCAGCCTTACTTCTAAGTAGTGCTGAATAGGATTGTACTGTTACCTTTTAAAAATAATCATCTTGTTAAAAATTATAAATGTTCAAAAGCCCCAGTTTAAGCAAATGACTCTATTTTCTATGAAACCACTTTTGGTTGATTACAATAAGATGTACAGAAAACAGTTAAGCTGGCATATCAGAGTAACTTGAAATTACCAGCTCTCTGTATTTGGTGAAATATTGCTTTTTATCTTTGGAATTTTTTTTCAGCATTTAAGAGGAGGAGCTCAAGATGTTTTTAACTGTTCTCACCATGGAAACATCTCAAGGTAATGCTAATAATTCAGCAAAGCAGTGTCAAAAATGCAAGTTTACCCATTTTTTTTCTACCACCATGCACTAATAATCAATAATCACATACTGCAATAATTACCTTTAACTTGCCTTCCTCAATAAATTCAAAACATTCAGGGAAATAGGAAACAATGTCAGTCTCAGGAAGGTCTAGGATAGGGATGGTCTTGTACATGAAGTCATGAGGGAAGGCATTTTCAACTCCATAGGCTACATTTAGAACATGGGTGACCTGAAAAACATTGGAGAGATAATAAAACAAGACACCTTTTCAACCTTCAGCTTCTGACATGGTTGTGGACTTCAAGCCAAAAGCTAAGGGATCTGTCACAAGCACTTCCTTCCACTTCATGTCATGAAACCAAGGACAGGAATGAGGAAAAAACCTTTTCCAGCGAGACAACTTTAACAATAAGCCCTAACGTTTTTATACTTAATGTTAACTAATGGAGATGAAGAATCAACATGTGGATGAAGAATTATGTAACCCCCCCACTTCAATTCTAAATATATTGCATTTAGATTATAGTACAATTTTGAGTGTGCTTAATCAGAAATTCTCTTTTTTTAAAATAATTTTATTAAGTTTCGCAAATAAAAAAAATCTCAAATTGTACTTTTACATGTAATGTTTTTGTTCTTCCACTCTGATCTAGTTTTCATTTTCTGAATATCTACTCACGTATAAAAAATTACGCCTCACAATTCTATGTTCATCTTACATGCTTGATCTTGCATTTCTGTCATCTACTCCTGTTACGTTAAAGTTATTCCTCTTTAATTTCAACCATAGTTCAGACATTTTCACTTGGCAGTTCCCAGCAATTACCCATTACAATTTGCCATTCTGCTTTTATCTGATCATCCAATTTCCCCTTTAATCTTTGTGAAACAATATCCCCATTTCTATTCTCAATAAATGTCCCCCACCATTGTTCAATTGTGGGCATTTTAATCAGAAATTCTAATGAGTCCAATGGTGCTTGGTCCCTAGCAAGTGTGCTTAGGACTGCACCTTAAGTCCCACAGATTTTTAGTGGAACTTGGTTCCATGTTAGTGTACATAGCAGGATGGATTTCAGTTTTCCTTAAAGAGGAATCAACAGTAAGTTTTGCAATTTCTTTACAATCTTGAGCAATTATACACACACACACACACTTAATAACTGTTTGAAAAGTCCAATCTATATTTAACATGAGACATCACTATTAAAAAAAAATCAAACATGTCCTTACCCTGTATTTTTTCATTGTGTCCAGATCATGAGCTGCATCCTGTGACCCTGTGATGAGAGAAGCCCACGTTACCCCAGGTCTGTGCAAAGAATAACATGCATTAAAGGAGAGAGAGCTTAGCCTTTTTTCTGGAAAAAAAAACCCCTAAGGAACCCAGTGGAAAAGTGGAAGACCACATTATGTGTGGATACAGACAACAGGACCTGAGCAGGGCTATTGAAGACAGGGGCCATTTCCGCACTAGCCTGTTATAGCATGATGATTCCACTTTCAACATCCTCTGGAATCCTGGGGTTTGCAGTTTCGGGAGGGGCCAGGCGGCCCCTCCCGAAACTGCAAACCCCAGGATTCCAGAGGATGTTGAAAGTGGAATCATCGCGCTATAACAGGCTAGTGCGGAAATGGCCAGGGTCTCTCATTCACAGGGTCGCCATAAGTTGAAGACAATATGACACCTATTAACAACAACAGCAGCACTGCAGGCACCCAATGAATATTTTGCGGCAAAACTGAAATATATAGTGAGAGCAAAAAAGGACAGAGCCAAGAAAGAATGTCTCAGGGTCTTGGAAGTCTCCTCCCCCTTCTTTTAAAACAGAGGATGACTGCATAAATACAGGCCATTTCCACACTACCCTGTTCTAGTGCTATTATTCCACTTTCAACCTCCTATGGAATCCTGGGACTTGCAGTTTAGGGAGGGGGCTTTAGAATTCTCAGCCAGGGAGCTCTTTGGCCTCAGCAAACTACAAACCCCAGAATGCCACAGGATGTTGAAAGTGGAATAATAGCGCTATAACAGGGTAGTGCGGAGATGGCCACAGTTACAGGTTCGTTCGCCTCCCCGTGCACTGTGATCTTCACCGTGCGGCCGCCCTGGCTCCGGCTACGCACCCAGAAGCAGCCAGGGCTTGACGGCACCGACTCGCAGGTCCAGGCTGAGGTCCTGCACGTAACCGCAGGCAACGGCGTCCCCGTCGCGGCCGTCGGCTACTTCCACCACTTGCCCCCGCGCATCCTTCCACGTCTCTATAATCCTCTTCCCGGTTAAAGTGGTGACTCTGGTGCATTGCTTCCTCAGGTTGGCCCTGGAGAAAGATCGGATTTCCTGGGCGAGCGAGTGCATCACATGGAGCAACGGCGCCTCCCGGCCGACAGCCACCAAAGGGGGAGAAGGGAGGAAGGACGCGCCTTAAGGCTCTTTCTTCCTCTGGGCCGGTTTTCCTTCCTGCCGCCGAGATGCCTGTCGTGCCTGCCCGCAACACACCGGCGCCACGCCTCCAGGGCGCGGCAAGAAGGCGGGCGGGCGAAACAGGAGCCTCGCGTATTGAGCTTCCTTTTCCTCAAAGCGCTGTGTAAAGCGGCCCGTGATTGGTCCGAGATAAGCTGGTCCCGATTGGTCAGAGGAGTTCTGTTCAGCCGAGCAGAACTAGTCTAGTGGAGGCGGAGTGGATCCGGAGCGCCCGGGGGGGCTTGCAAACGCAAAACTAAGGCCGTTTCCGCACTAGCCTGTTATAGCGCGACGATTCCACTTTCCACCTCCTCTGGAATCCTGGGGTTTGCAGTTTCGGGAGGGGCCGGCCGGCCCCTCCCGAAACTGCAAACCCCAGGATTCCAGAGGAGGTGGAAAGTGGAATCGTCGCGCTATAACAGGCTAGTGCGGAAACGGCCTCAATGCGAGAGGAAGTCCGGCACAATAATGCGGACAGAAAGGGGAGGCTGACGCAGGAAGGCATGAAAGGGATATCCGCAGCGGCTGGCGAACGAAATGCCTTCCTGCTTGTGGACAGGCTCGTCGGTGGGTTACAGCTATTTGGGGGGAATATAGTAACCGCTGGGTAGAAAGCACAAAGAGGGCCTTAAGGGAGCTCTGTAGCCTTAGAGAAGCAGGAAAGTAAGGCTCCTGGGCATCCCGAGAGACAGTGTGTTTGTATGCATACCTGGAAGCTAAATCTGATATTGATACATTCGTGGAGACAAGTGAGAATTGAGGTGCTTGTGACTAGTAATTCACATTCATTTTCTACGAGTTTTCTGCACTGTGAGTACTGTATGGCCGTCTGAGTATTGGGGCCTTTCCGGCCTACACTGTTATAGTGCTATTATCCAGCTTTCAACATCCTGTGGAATTCTGGGATTTGTAGTTTACGTAGGCCAAGAGCTCTCTGGCTGAGCGTGCTAAATGCCCCTCCCTGAACTGCAAAGCCCAGGATTCCACAGGATGTTGAAAGTGGTATAATAGCACTATTACAGTCCAGTGTGGAAAGGCCCTTGAACTAAGACACCAGAATTTGAATCTCCTACTGGGCCACAGAAACCTGACTGGGTGACCTTGCATAATACCTCCTGATCCTTTCCATCATCTGAACACAGTCTTAGAGGGAGACAGTGGCAAATGTCTGACTAAATCTGACCAAGAAAATGCTATGGAGAGGTCACCACAAGTCAGAGTTGCCTTAATAGCATATAACAATGAGGACTCTATGTCTTGCACTGGAGTTAGTCGTTAGGCTACCAGGGAACTCCAGTGTGTTTTCTGTTAGTCAATGGGTGGCTCTCTTTATAAGGTATTGACTGTCATTTGTTCAAATTAGTACAGTTATATTTCTATTGGTAACCTTACTTTCACAGCCGCACATGTGCAAATGCACAGACAAATTTATAATGTTTTGCAAACAAATGCCTGCTTTGCTTCTTTAGAGAAAGAAGTTCAAATAATAGAAACGATTGTGTGTGCATGTGTCTTCAACTTGCCTGTCAACTTATGGGGACTCCATCAATTTTGTGGGGTTTTTTAGGCAAGGAATACCTAGAGGTAGTATTGTCAGGTCCTTCCTCTGAAATATAACCTATAGCAGCAGGTTTTTCTTGATGATCTCCCATCCAGGTACTAACCAAGACTGATCCTGCTTAGCTTCCAAGGTCAGGCAGGATGTGCTCCCTTTAAGGTATGATTGCTGTGTGCTTTCAAGTCATTTCCAACTTATAGGAACCCTAAGGTGAACCTATCATGTGGTTTTCTGGGGCTGAGAGTTTGTGACTCACCAAGGTAACCAGTAGGTTTCCATGGCTGAGCAGGGGATCAAACCCTGGTTTTCAAAGTCATAGTCCAATGACTCATAGTCATAGTCTACCATCACAGACAGGGTTGCTTTAAAGTTATAGGTGAAAGAAGTTTTAAAAAAGGAGAAGACTCCCAAATTTTTTTTTTTTTCCAGGAAGACAAGAGTGATTGTATGGCAGTGTACCTCCTGCAAAACCTATCAGGCTTTTAGAATGGAGTGAAACTAAAATAGCAAATGACTGTCTCCCAGAACACTTATGTTGTTTTCACATGCAATCTACCACAAAGTTTCTTTCTTGCACTGTTAATGGCATTCATAGAGGCAGATAGTATGTGACAGAAACTGAACAAAGACAGTCAGCTATGTCCCTGCTCATGCTCCTTGGCTTGGGTAGTTGTGGGGCATTCACACCCCTTGCCATTTTCTTTTCCTCTTGGCATTGGTCAGAAAGCACTCCAGATATCTGTTTCTACTGTATGTGGCAGGCAGTGAGGTCTGAGCCTGAGGAAGCTCTGGTTTAGGTGGAGGTAGGGAACACAGGGCACACTGGGCCTATATGTACTGTTACATCCACTTACCATGTCGGTGAGCCCTACATTTCAAATAAAGACACTCCCACAAAAAATGCACAAATTAAGAAATTTGAGTTTATACATAGCTGTCGGTGAGGTGCACATGTGAAGGAGCTATCAACAGCGGAAAGCAAGTCCATGCTCCTCAGTTGAACTGGCCACTGGTTGCTCAGATTTGGGGGCAGAGAAACATATGAACATAGTAGCGTATATCCCTGGCATTGCCTGGGATTCTTATCTCTCATAGGTAATAGTTGTTAGAAAGATTTGAGATCCTGTGTCTCTAATTCCCTAAACTGTCTTGTCCAGTACCTGTAACTTTTCCCCATATTACCCAGTCCAATCTGTACTCAGAGTTATTAACATACAGAGGTTGGGTTCCTGAGGAATGCAGTGCCTTCCTCCTTGCTGCTAGGCCTCATCTCCATAGCAACCAGCTAGGTCCAACACCTCTCTGGCTGAGAATTCTAAAGGCCCCTCCCTAAACTGCAAACCCCAGGATTCCATAGAATCTTCTTAGGCAGCCAATCATATAAGGTCTTTGCCTCACACAGCCAATCATATGAAGTCTTGCCGCCTGACACAGACAAACAAACAAACATTGATTTTTATACAGTAGTAGATGAGATATGAAAGGAAGAAATATCATATGACACATGAGGATTAGAATAAGGACTAAGCTGCACTTTTAGACCCATGTAGGTGTGCCCACGTAGAATGAAGAAAACTCACCTTTATTAAAACAGTTATTTACATAATGATTAAAGTGTTCTCTTTTCAATAATAGGCTATGTTCCAAATATGTATGAGAGCCTTCCCTAGCTAAACGAAGTTCTCAACAGCTTTTTCTGCAGACCAGATTTCTCTGACTTTCACCCCAATCCTTCATTACAAAAACTAGATTTTGCTAGGTTACCTTTTTCTGCCTCTTGCTTCTTCTCCTGTTTCTGCCTTTTAGAATGATCCTGTTTCAGAGCCTACTTGCTGAAGTTCTCTCTGGTGAGATCTCTTCCTGAAATCTCCATATGGTAGATTCTGCTGCCAACTTGAAGCCTCATCATAAGCTCACAGGATGACTTCTTCCTTCCTCAGCAACCAGCTATGCTCTCCATTTTTTCTTCAGAATTATCTCAAGCCAGGAGACTTGCTTCTTTTGGAGCTATTGATACACTAAGTAACTTGTGACTACCCACTATCTACTTGTTCTTTTTAAAACCTCAGGCTAAAATCTCTGACCAGTTGTGTTCTTGATAGACCTTCTGATCTGGTGATTAATCCAGCTTTTCTGTATATGTGGTACGTCTCTAAACAAAAGCAGCCTCTTGCTCTAGTCATTCTTAGGCCCCCTTTCCGCACGAGGCGAGGGAATCGCTCCGTGACGTTACCTACCGCTTCTTCTGGGGTCCGAAGCAACGTGGACTGTCTGAAGCCCTTCCGCAGGCCTCCTCCTTGGTCCAGGGCAAATCGGGGCAGTGTGAGGTCTGTAGATCCGCACTGCTCTGGCTTCCAAATGGCGGCTTCCAGCTTCCAAAATGGCAGCTTCCAGCTTCCAAAATGGTAGCTTCCAGCTTCCAAAATGGTGGCTGCTGGATTCCAGAATGGTGGCTTCTGGTTAGTCGTGCGTCCCAACCAACCGCTGAAGCTTGCCACGCCTAAAGCCCACCCTCCACAGATCGCAGGCTCACATTGGTGCGAGCCTGCGAATCTGCACAAGGGAGCAGGAACGCAATGGCGCGTTCCAGGAAAATAAAGACCTGTTTTTCCGGTCTTTCAAAAACACGCTGGAGGGCCACTTGGGGTCGTTTTGGAGCAGACTGAGGTGCGGATCTCCGGTAAGTAGTCTGCTCCTAGTCCGCTCCAAATGCAGACAACTTCCCTGCGAGGACGCACTGCCCCGTTCTAATTGCCTGGTGCAGAAATACTGTCAATGTGAAGACTTCATGCTATGGCATATGTATCTCAACAGCTAAAAATATAAACATGTACCTAATATCTAATTATCAAAAAGGTGTCACGTGAGGGACTCATTGGGCCAGACTAATCTTATCTCTTTTTTTGACAAAATTAGTATCATAGTAGATCAAGCAAATGCTGTAGTTATAGCTTGATTTCAGCAAACTTTTCAACACTGTCCCCATTATACTCCTTTTGACAAATTCGTAAAACTTACATTTCACATTCCAGTAAGAAATGAGTCACTTTTTCTACAGATTTTGTTATTAAGAGAGAACTGGTTATTTAATAAATAATTCCCGTTAATTATATTATTTCTGCAATGGCCAAAGGCTTAAATCCACCATTCTTTTATTAGAGAAAGAGTAACATTTTTCCAACAAGTCCATTTAATCTTTTGTTCCTCCTTTCTCTCTCTCGCTCTCTCATATCTAATGGTCCATTCATTTTTACAGGGTATGGGACTGCACACAAAAGACATAATTTATCAATGACTTTACAGGGCTAACTCCACTGAAAGCTTTTTTCTGAAGCTGTAAGAGGAGTCATATAATCATACAATTTATAGATCTCTTTAGTAGATAAACATTGATATAAAAACTCTTTTAACAGTCTGTGCGTCAAAAAGACCTACATTCTATTATTCACCCAGAGCAAGAACTCTGTAATAACAAGAGGGAACTCATTACCCTTTGCTAATGTTGCTTCTGTTGCCAAAAAGTAAAAGGCACCCTCTGCTGGCACACTCATTTGTTTTAATAAGAGTTTTATACTTTAGTTCAGTGATGAGTAACTGGTGGCCCTGCAACTACTGCTGGACTCCAAGTTCTATTAGTCCCAGCCACCATGGTGAATGAGGATGATGAGTATTGTAGTTAACTGCATTTGAAGGGCTGCAACTTCCCCATTCTTAATACTATTGCATAGGGTTAGCTGCCCTGTGCCTACAAGGAGCAAGTGTCCAAAGAGAGGCAGATTATTATAATGAAAGCAAGTGCAAGTGAGTCAGTGCAATCCAGGTCATGCACAAATAGTCCAGGAAGATGAAGCGAGGCACAGGGGCAAGCTTTCAGCCAGTGCAGAAATCATTACACAAAGCCAGTAGTCCAGATGAAGCCCAAAACGGGTAAGACAAGGAATCATTAAACATTCCCATCCAGATGTTCAGAATCACAAGACACACATGAATGTGGAGAGTACTGCCAGTTGAAGAATGGTTGTGAGCATCAAGGACTCCCAGCTGCTGCCTTTGGACACTAGGTGCTTGATTAGTTTAACTGTCTTATTTAAAGGACATTGGCACTGGCAAGGTTATTCTTTCTTTGCCAGACTTCAGAGGAAGGGGTGACTCTTCAGTATCTATCAAGTCATGCTAAGAAGAAAGCCTCTCATCTGCTTTGGCCAGCAATTTTTCAGATTTGGAGAAGGAGCTGTCATCTGAAGCCCAAAACTCTTCACAATCTCTGTCAGATTCCTTAGATTCCAAAGAATGAGTTATGACTTTAGCTGATTAAGAATTGTGTTCTGTTCAGTATTATGATTAAGAAAAGATATACAAATGAGAATAGGAAACTGCCCAGGCCAGAAAACTATCTGCAAGCAACAAGCAACCTGCTTCTTAACTAGTATACTGTTACCCTGTTTGATGGGACTCCTTTAAGGATTCCCAAAAGCTGTCAAAATTTGTCTCTTGTGGGGAAAAATGATCTCTGTACTGCTTTAGCTATGCACAGAGGACAGGGTATTTCAGGATCTTTAACCCAATTTTACGGGGTCAGACCAAGTCAAAAACCACACAAATTGTTCAAATGTAAGTATTTTATTAACACAGATGTAAAGTCCCTACAATAACTCAGCTGCACTCACTATAACAAGTATACAAGACTATAGAAAGTTAAATTTCATACAATCACTCAGCTTCATTCACACTCCAAGCATAAAAGACTATAAAAGGTTAGAAAGAGATGAAAATTAGGAAAGAGAGAGACATAAGAGTTTGATTAAATTCAATACCTATCCAGAATTCTTCAGCTGGAAGAAATGGTCTCAGCCACACCTTGAGGGGCTGCAGGGAGCTTACAAGCTTCATTGTCTTGCAGATTTGAAAGAATCTCCTTACTCTAAGCTCTCAAAACTACGAACTCCAACTCCCTCAAAAGAATCTCTTCAACTCCAACTCCAAAAAAAATTCAGAAAATCCCAGGTTATATGTCCCATGCCCTGGGAAAAGCCCGATGTTCCATCTTTTTATTAAGATGGAGTGTTTCCTTTTCAGTTCAAAGACAATAAAACCAAAACACCCTTGTTGTTTCCTGTAAGATAGTATCTCTCTGGAGATTCAAGCATGCCTTAGGTGTCAGATTCCAGGCCATTTGCATTGTAAATTATCTTCCCGATGGCTGCTGACCATCCTTTCAAGTTTCCATGAGCCAATTTGCCAGATACCCCAAGATGTATGACAGAAAACAGATTTCCTGCCTACATGTCCTTTCAGTATCTCTATGGCTCACTATTTTTGATATAAAATAATTAGGTTTCTCAGGACATGGGTTTTGGGTATGCTGGGTGTATAACAATACCTGAAAGTTGAATACCATCCAGAGCAATACTCCCAAGCACAGCTTCCAGGACAGCCACTAACTGGGCAACTAGATAAAGCACTTAATGAAGATTGGCCCCACCATGCCCTTCTAGAAACAGAAGAATGGAGGGAACAGCGCAAGCAACAAGTGTAACCCAATAACCCAATATGGCTTCATAGTGCAGCATGTAGACTTCTTTGTGGCTGGTTTTATGTATTTATGTAAAGTATTTATCACATCCTAGCACAGAAACAATGCCCACCATGTAAACATAATGCCAACAAGTAGCTCCCTGTGCCCAAAAAATCCAACTGGTTGCACCAAAACTTTGCCCTCATTTATATATCTGAGGAACTGTTTGGGTCTAGGGCCAGAATGCCCTGGGATCAGTGCCTGACCAAAGCCACCAAAAAAAGGCACCAAGGCCAAAGGCTCCATTATGGCTAGCTCCTTTGTTATCTAGATCAACATGATGTAGGAGGAAAGGCCCATATTCTACCAGATGTCATTTGATCCAAGAAGTCCCAGTTTATGGACAGCATCACACATATGAGGGCCATCAGCTGACCTTTATCAGCTACATCCTCCTTTGGGTCCATGAGACTGAGGACTACAATTGAGACTCTTTCCTAGCCCTCTCTTCTTCTTGCATGATCAAGGAGGCATTCTTTATAGTCACTTATCAGATACTGTGGGAGCCAGCACCCCTGAAGAACAGCACCAACATACACAGCAAGAGATCTGTGCCCCTGAATGACAAAAAATACAGACTATGTTGATGTCCAATGAGAGTGGAGAGTTCCAGGATAGCTCAGTCTCCTCTGGGACCTCTTGCTAGACAGGTTGGTAGGACGGCTGCATGCTTTCTCTCAATTGTAACCACATTTGCAATAAACACAGTGATTTTTAAACTTCTCTTAGGAAACAAACATGGCTTTCCCCCCCTCTGTATAGAAGGGAAGGGGAAGTAATGGGACATTTCCTATGTGATCATATGTTAATTCTCCTCACTTTCAGTTACCATATTAGACACTTGGAATTGGTTGTAGTCACCAGAAGGGAGGAATCTGGAAGGAAGTGAGATGATTTTGTACTATTATTTTTCTATGAGCACTGGAAAAATTTAAGACCAACGTTTCAGCCCCGGTCACGGGGACCCAGAGATTGTCTTACTTTTATTGAACCTTTGCTTATTCAGTAATCCATTGCTAAACAATTCAAACATAATTTTAAAATTAAGCAAAAAATTGGTCAGATGTTTCTCCTGTGAGCAAGCAGAATGCAAAAGTCCTTAAGCATGTACTTCAAACACATCAGCAGTTTTTTTGCATCGATATTATTTTACTGAAATTAAGAAGACTGTTTACATGATTAACTGTTGGTAGTTTATTAAATGACATGTTAACAATGACTTCTATTCCATATGGAACACTGAAGCATGTGGTGGGGGGAGAGAATCTGTGCTGCATTAAATCCCCCCAGGCTCATGATATTTTACAAATTCTTGTATTTGCTTAATTAAAAAGCAAATTATTATAAATACCATCTGCTGTTTCACCTGCAGCCATTTCTAACTAACCAACAAACATTCATACATTTTTAATTTTATGTGAAAAGTAAACTTACTTTAAAAAAAAATAGCTCACAGGTGCAGGCTTTTCTAATGTTAAATGTGTTAAACCTGACAGAAGACTATTTTCCCATTTTAATGACACTCAGTGATTAATAGATCCGCCTAACACATACTTGGCAACATTTTCAAATGAAACATTATTTTATATTTGCATATATTCATGTAAAGAATACGTTACAACATACTGGTTGAGATTTTCCGGTAGCTGAGATTTATTTGTGGAAATTAGTGAATCATTGCATAAATCAATAGATTTTAAAGACCTTGGAGGAATCAAAGTTACCAATTGGGACACAACACTATGACAACACTGAGGAACCTTTTCAAACCCATAGGGGACATATACCTACATCAAGTGAGGAAAAGAAGAAACCAAATCAGTACTCTTATAGTTAATTTTTTTAAAAAAAGATTTCTTGATTTCTCAATCCCATTTCTTAAGAGTTGATAAATATTTTTTGATGATGATGATGATGCCTGTCTGTGGTACAGAACACAGCCTCTTATCCACCTTGTCATCAGCACTTCAATGGTTATAACAGAGGACAAATCATCCCCATGAAGTACAGCATAAGCCAGCACTTGAACCATGTGGCATTCTTCCTCTGCCATTTAATAAGACTCCATCTACTATATAAAAGTCAAAGTTTGTGAGTGAGTTTGTCTGTTTGTCTGCGTCAGGCAGGCAAAGACCTCATAGGATAGGCTGGCTGTGAAGATTCCATGGAATCCTGGGGTTGAAAGTTGGGGGGGCTTTAGAATTCTCAACCAGAGAGCTCAGGACAGTTGCTATGGAGACAAAGCCTACCTGCAAGAAGGAGGGCAGTGTATTTCCCTCAGGAACCAAACCCGTGTATGTTAAAAACTCTGAATACAGATTGGATTGGTGAATATGGGGATAAGTTACAGGTACTGAACAGGACAGACTTCAGCCTGGATGTCCAATTCTTCAAAGTTTGGGAAATGAACTCTTGACAAATCTTACACAGCCAGACATACAAATAAAATAGTGTGAGTGTCAGAGGGCAAAACCTTGCACCTGCAAGAAGAGCAAAAATTAAAAGGAGACATAGGGCCTTTCTACCCCGCACTGTTATCGTGCTATTATTCCACTTTCAACATCCTATGGAACCCCGAGTTTTGCAGTTTGGGGAGAGGCATTTAGACTTTTCATCCAGAGAGTTCTTTGGCCCCAGTAAACTACAAACCCCAGAATTCCACAGGATGTTGAAAGTGGAATAATAGCACTAGAACAGTGTAGGGCAGAAAGGCCCATAGAGGCCACAAGAGGGAAAGTGGGGGGGGGAAGAGAAGTAAACTTACTTTTTTTTTTAGTAAGAAAAGAACAGGAGGGGAAAAAACAAGGAAATAAGAAATAAGAATAAGAAGTAAGAAAAATTAGACAAAGAAGCTACTCCACAGCACATCACACTGACAGAAGTGACTAATCCAGTAGACAGAGAGAGACTGAGGGGATGGTAGCTTCGCAGGCTGGGACATGTACAGTACAATGGAGTAGGTGAGGTTCTCACAAGCTACTCGGTTCCAGAACATTCTAATTGGAGGTGCGAAAGCCCATTGTGTGAGGCACAGAGGCCATGGAGAAGAACTAAAAAGTTAGAGGCACACCACAACAGGAGTGAAGTTAGTCTTCATTACGGTACATTGTCATTGTGATGTGAAACATAGGCCATTTCCTCATGACACTCTTATAGCATGATGATTCCACTTTCAACCTCCTATGGAATCCTGGGGTTTGCAGGTTCCGGCCGGCCCCTCCCGGAACTGCAAACCCCAGGATTCCATAGGAAGTTGAAAGTGGAATCATTGCGCTATAAGAGTGTCGTGTGGTAATGTTCATAGTTATACCTTTGTTATTGGAAAGAGGAATAAGAAGTGGCTACAGTAGTTATTTATAGCTCAGTTCTAAACTCTAGATACACAGATCTGTCTGTTACCCTAATAGCAGACCCCATCCCAGGGGGTTATAAAATTGATATCAAATATGCCCATCATGCCAGAGAGGTTGCCCAGGTGGGTGCATAGACAAATAGGTCGAACAACCGAAACTAGATCAAGGCCAGGAAAATCCTCAGTCACGTTTCCCCAGTGAGACCTCAGGCTAAACATGTCTGCATGAACAAAGGGTCCTCAGCCACGAATAGCCAACTTGAGGGAATTACTGGGTTTTCCCCAGGTTGAGCAACTCCAACTTTGGAAAATCCTATGAAGGTGAGGTCCATCTGCACAAACCTATCGTGCAAATTATCAAGTGATATTGTGCAGCATTTTTTCCTTTGTTTTGGCCATTTTTCTTCCCGGGAAATGGCCTGCCCTCGAGGTACGTTCTGCCCTATAAGTACTACCAGTTTTGAGGGTCTGTTCGGAGAACTCCCCACCACGCTAGCAGACTGGAGCTCTGTTAGTCGAGTGATCCCCTCAGCCACCTCTCTTCGCTGAGCTCGATCTTTCTTATTGCTTCCCAGACTGAAGACTTCAGGATAGCTGCAGTATCACCACCTTTACACTCTCTCCGCTAAATCCTGTATCAATTTTCATCTCTTTCCCTTCTCTATAGGCCTGATGTGCATGAGTGAGTGAGTGCATTGGTGTGTGAGAACACGTTTATTGATAAAAACCATTTATTAGTATGATTGCCTGACTTTTTGCTTGGCCTGACCCTGTAAACATTGGGTAAAAGATTCTTCTGGGTTACCCTGCCCCTCATTTTGCTATTGCCAGTGCTCCGCTAATTTCCTTTACATTAATAACCTTTACATTTTCTTAAAGGTGTCCCCCACGTGATCCCCAGAAGTCAGGGTAACATGTCCTCCAACAGAGGAAACAGCCAGAGAGTTCAGGAGGTGTCATTGTCTCCCCTACACTCCCGCCATCATTTACTGCCTGAGGAAATGTCTATTTTACGCTGCTCCTTATCAAAGTTTTTTTCTTCTTATGAGATTTTAATCTTTGAGTGTCCCAAGGAAACTGAGGTGGATTCAGAAATCAGACTTTTTCATAAGCACTTATACTGTAACCAAGCCTATGTAGACACAAAACACTGCTGACATATGACCCATTACTTTCAAATACATGCAGGTTTTGATGCCAAAAAAGATGCTCAATTCTCACAAGTTCAAACTTTATAATGCACTGAAGTTTGGGTGACTGTTTATACTGGCTTTTTTTTCCCTTGCTGATTTTAATCTTGGACTGTTTTTTGCTACTTCTGTTTAAATTGATTTAGTCTTTCTAATTGTTTCATTATTAATTTATTGTAGGCTGTTCTGTATGTCTGAAAAACAGCATATACATCTCTACAGGAGGTTTAAAGTAATTGCTCATTCTGCAATTGCATAGCTTGTCTTACTGCCTTATCTTTCTTATTTTAATTTCACCACTCCCCATAGAAGGTATTTGGATAGTGCCTGATCTTGTACTTCCACCACGCATAAAACTGCTAGACTGGTCTACCCAGTTTCATTTCCCATCTGCACGTTGAAGGTGAGAGGAAGAAGAGGAAGGATTCTCAGCAGCCGTTCAAAATCTTCTCAGTATTTCCTCAATGAGGTCTACAAATAGCAGTTACTGTTATCTTTACTACTGAGTCCAGACATTAGCTTTTTTTTTTTTTTTGGTTCTTTCTTTTTTGTTTTTATACATCTTCTCCAGTACCTGCTTTTATACATAAATGGGGTTTGTGTGTGTGTGGACTCCTATGTGCATATACAATGTGATTATTTGCTTGCTATTTTGTCCTTTAAAGGAAGAGAGATGCATAGCAAAGAGTGAAAGCATAGTATGAAATACGCCAAGGAAAAGGGCACAAGAAACAATTCATGAAATTATAGGACATTGTAGGTTGTAACAGTTTCTTTTAATTCAGAAACTATTTTTCAGTGCTTTGTAAGTGATGCTATACAGAGATTACACAATGATGAAAAACAACAAGAGAAAAGAAAACAAGCAGTGCTCAAAGTTGACAAAATGGCTTCCATAGGGATGATGATACAATGTTTTTACCCCACAATGTTGCAAGCAGTAGTACGTACATCTCCACAAAATTTTGCAGCCATATTCTGCACAGCACAAGTCTGCTAGCTGGGGCCTGGGAATAGGTGAGGGATGGAGAGAGATTGTATTTTCCAAGTAATTCAATATTGTAATTTTTGAGTATCAGGAAAATACTCCCTGAACGGAAAAAAAAACAGGCTAGAAGAAGCAATGGCAATTGCTCTTATTAAAAATATTGCTCCCTGTAAATCATATAGTTTTCTGTTCTATATATACACCATCAGTGAGAAACAGTAACTGACTCCCAGCAAACCTGTTAGCATTGGCAAGAGGGATCCAAACTGGCTCTCCATTCAGGATCCTTCACTGCTATACAATATGGCATTCATACCTTAAAAAGATTCCTATGCTATATGTATCTGATCCAAAGTTCAATATTTAGCAAATAGAAGAAAAGTTGATATCTGTTCAGTGACAGAGACAGAAAGAATATTTGCTGTTATATACTTCCCGGCTGAAAAATGGGTTTCCTAACACAGAGAAAACCTGTCTAGGAAGAATAACAGCAGGGCAAGAATTCTGCGTAGTTTTCACACACTATTTGTACAGCCTAAAATACTTTGGGAAATGATTCTGAATATATTATTATTATTATTATTATTATTATTATTATTATTATTATTATTATTGTTGTTGTTGTTGTTGTTTGTTATTATTATTATTATTATTATTATTATTATTATTATTATTATTTATTTGTATCCCCCCTCTCCATATGGATCGAGGCAGCGAACAACTTACAAATAGCATGTATTTCGAAACATTTCTATACATGCCCCCAACAAGCTGGGTACTCATTTTACCGACCTGCGGAAGGATGGAAGGCTGAGTCAACCTTGGAGCCGGGCAGGATCAAACTCACAACCTTGTGGCTTGCAGTACTGGCATTTAACCACTGTGCCACCAGGGCATACATGTGAGATGTTTGTATGAATATTGTGAGATTTTATACAAAAAAATTTTTTTTTCATACAAAAGACAATTTACAGATAGTCATGTGGAATGTTTTGCGTGCTTTGTGTGGCTATGTGGAACCTGTGGTTTTTGTTGCCAAAAATTTGTCCAAAAAGCACATTGCAGAATCCCATGTAGTCATCTTTGTGCAAAACTAGTGCAGTAAGTTTTGCACACACAGAAAATCCATGTGGGTTTCTAGATATAATGGGGAGTTGCATAAAAATTGTGGGGTGTGTGTGTACAAAAGCAGATTTTCAAACACAACCCACTGTTTGCAGATATTCATAATTATGTGTGCATGCAAAAAATGGTTTTTTGATGTAAAAAACAACAACCTGATTTTAAGCAAAGACCATGTGGTTTCTGGAAAGTGGGGTTTTTGTATTAAACACATTTTTGGTGCAAAGTCCAAACAACTATGCACAAAAATTGTGGTTATCTGGAAATGGTGTGTTTTGTGCTGAAAGTACTTTTTCTGCACACAATGATCACACAAAATCCACTGTATTTCTGAGAAGAATAATTTCCCTAAATAGTTCAAGATGTTCAAATATTAGGCGATAACCACACAGCAATATTCATTTTTTCCCACTGTGGGGACTAAATTGGAAATTATTCATCTTCACCTACATGGATGAATGGTCAAATGCATTGCTATTTGTGCTGCCACTTGCAGAATGAGACTCTTGTTATAACAGTGAAAGATTCTAGTGACACACTTTATTTACTTATTTATTAAATTTAGATCTGTTCTTTCTCCAAAGATGGGGTTCAAAGCAGCTTACAATAATTTTTAAAAGATTCATCTAAAACATTACTTTATAAAAGTTAAAAAATAATTAAATAATGGTATTATTTTTGATAACAATGGTTTAAAGGTGTTGAAATACTTAATGCATTTTTAAAACCTAATTTCCAGTAAAAGAGTAAAAACACAGCATACCACTTTACACACACACTACTGCTTTGGACATAGTTTTGGATAGCAGCTGCTGAGAGGAGGTCCAAGATAGTTCTTTGTATCGTATCTGCCCTACAATCCCTAGTGTCTATTACTGTTGCATCACCAAATTTTATTCTTAAATTTAGTGATGTAGACCCAGCCCATTAGTGTTTTCACTATAAAAGTGGCCTTTTATTTTAAAACACGATGTGTGCTCTCTGCTTGTCTTCTTTACAAGTGAGTTTCACTCTTCCAGAAGACTTTCAAGAACATATGTCTTCCTATCACCAAAGTACATGGAGAGCTGAATGTTTATGGTACATTGGAACATGACATGTTGACTTGAACTTTCTGTTGTCATCTAAAGCAAGATTTGCATTAATGTGTTTGCATCAAAGATGTGGGAAGAGACCAAGTGTTATTGTATAGATCAAAACAGAAAAAAATAAATAGCAATCTAGTCATTAATTATTCACCAAACACTTTTTGTTCTGCACTTAAAGTACAAATATTAGTTTAATATTTCAAAATGTTCATCCTAATGATCAGGATTTAAAGACTATTATTCTAACTTTAACCTTGTCCCTTGTCACAATTGAATGTACAGAAAAGAATATCTGGCAGCTACCCTGATAATGGAAGAAATTTAATCAATTAGTGTATCTATGAAAAATGGAAAAATCCCCGGACTGGATGGCTTTCCTACTGAATGGCATGACTCACATCCAGACCCATTGATTTTTGGACTTTTCTTTTTATACAAAAGAGGGAAAGAGAGAGTCAGGCACCTAGCCCACTTCCTTTTATGAAACCTTTATTTCTGTTATGACTAGATCAAAGAAAGATTGGAATTTTTCCATCTTCTGCTTCTGACTATGTAGTATTTGATTTCTGTATTGGCTATCAGGTGATGTCCATGTATATAGTCACTTCTCAGGTTGCTTGAATCATGTGTTTGTGATGAACAAACTGTTGGCCCTGCAAAATTCAGTCAGTCAGTCTTCTTCCTCATTTCTTGATCCTAGGCCAGATTTTCCTATGATCTTTGATTCTGCTCCGTTTCCTACTTTTGCATTCCCTTTGCCCATGAGAAGTTCTGTTTTGGTGTCTGATCAGTTTCTTCCTGGATTCCCGCACAGAATCTTTCAATGTCTTCTTCTTCTGCCCCCCTAGCTGAAGTATAAACTTGGATTATGGTTATATTGACGGATTTTCCCTGAAGTCTCACTGACCTGATTTGGTCAGACTTTGCTTTGTATCCTTCAACTTCTTTTGCTGCATCTCTCCTCACTGTAAATGCCACCCCATTTCTTCTTAGATTCTCATTTCCTGAGTAACCACTGTGTTTTATTTGACTCAAAATGTCACATTCCTGTCCACTTTAGCTCACTTACCCCAAGTATTGTAATATTTGTAAGTTTCATTTCTTGTTTTACTATGTCTAGCTTCTCCTGATTCATGTTTCCAACATTCCATGTTCCTATAATATGTGTTGTGCAGCTTTGGACTTTCTTTTCACTTCTGAATATGGAGCCCAGTGGTGTCACTTAGCCACAGCACTACTTGTTACTGTAGTGTTATACACTGTACTGTATTTCACTTTTTTACTTTGATTTCTACTGTATTACTATTAAAGTTCACAACATCTCATCATGTTACTATGGTTCAGGCCTACCCGGTGATAGCACTAGATATCTCCTTTTTGATATCAAATCATTTGACCTTTCTCTGCCCCCCATTCCACATGTTTGCAAGGCCACCAGATAAGCACGTACACAGGCACGGCCGGTAAGCACTGGACATTCCAACTCCCACTTAGGCAGGCAGATTAACGCCACTCCATTGCTTCAGGGATTTCTCTTGCAGACACCCATTGCTTAAGCACGACTCTACACAAAGACATTCGGCCTCGAGCTGACACCCTTACAGTGCCAAGCTATTTGCATACTGGCTACACTATTGTCAAACCTGCGCTAAGCCGATCGTGTAAAACTTGACCTTTCCCAAAGCTTTGTCCCGCTCCAAACTCGCATTGTTCTCACCAAGTATGACATGGCCTGTAGGCACAATCCATCCTATAAAACTCCCCGATTCCGAGCCCACCTCGGATTGCTCGCTCGCCCCGTCCGGACCTCTTGTCCCGTCGGATTGCTCCTGAGTTTCATCCAGCCTTGCTGTCGCTTTGTCTGACGAGCTCCCCTCAGCGAACCACGCTGAGCTCTCCTCCCTGCAACCTCCAATCTCTTCAAGACTACAAGAAAAGGTGTCATCACCCATTTCCCCCGAAAACTTTCATTTCCAATTCCCAGTTAGCTGCTTGCTTGCATTATCTTATTTGTTGTTTGTCTCTTAATAAAGATATCATTTTTACTATTTTAAAAACTTGTCTGATGGCTCCTCTGACCTGACCCCGTAGACATTGGGTTACAAGATCCCTGCTAAGTTACCCTGCCTCTCGCTAGCTTAAGAGAGTGCTCCAGTTAATTCCCCCAACTTGTGTTTGTATTTAGTTATTTGAGCGCCCCTCCCGGGACCCCCAGAGAACAGGGTAACAATCACAGGTAATTGAAATCACTGATACCAGTCACACAGTTATGGAAGACCCATGGTATTATCTGCTGATTTTTTTTCTTGATTTGGACAGATGCACATCACTCAGATTAACTGTTTGTGGTAAAATTAATACATTTAAGATGAAAGCTTTAAAAGCACATTATGTTCTTCAAGGTATCTCATTGTATATCCCTCAGGTTTATTTTCAAAAAATAAATACTGAATTTAGGAAATTTATACAAGGACCTTTATTTTTCAGTCAAAAGAATGCAGCTGTCAATTTCGAAAGTTGGATTCAAGCTAGTGTGGTGTAGTGGTTTGAGTGCTGGGCTATGATTCTCAGAGATAAGGGTTAAACTCCCTCCTCAGCCATGGAAACCTAGTGAATTACCTTGGGTAAGTCATACTTTCACCCACCTCTGACTACAGGAAACTCCTGCCGTTCAGTGTCCTATTATCTGACAATTTGCTCTTTGGAAGCTTGCAAATTAAGAGCAATTTCCATTAATTTGACTGTGGTTCTGCTCTTTCATCAGTTCTTTTTACCTATGGACACTTGAATGGAACCACTCACACGTTGCTTGCAAAGTGAGCTGAAAGGGGGGTGGAGAGCACTAAATTGGCTAAGAGACTTTGAAAGCAGCACATGCACAGTCAGTCCCAAGTGAGCCTCTGTAAATCCTTCATGCTCCCTAGAGTACAGTACATGGGTTCCACTTTTCAACCAGTTGTTTTCTGACAGTGGTCCAGTACCTAACCTGTCCGGTAAGTGGCGGAAGTCTGTATATCTTGTCAAGAAAACCCTGATAGAATCAGAACGGACTTGAAGACTTAGGCCATTTCTGAACGTTACCTGTCTCCATTGTCGTCCCATCAAGATCCCAGCAGTACCACTGCCAGGATGGGGGTGCAACGTGAATACTCCCCTCTGCACCTGGCCAGCTGCCTGTGGAAGGGTAGTGCAAGTGACACACACTTTCCTTCTGCAGTGCAGCTGGCCGCTTCCCATGCTGCACTGGGGAAGGAAGAGCCTAAATTGCGTTTCCTCCCTTTCCTGCTGGTGACAGGAGTGTCATGCAATTGGGGGCTGTTACTGGATTTTTTTCTGGTAACAAAATATCCTGCAATCATGACAGTTGGGGATGCTTTGGCAACGGGATTGCAACGATGTCATATGAAAGCATGACTCGCAGACCACCAGTGAGAGAAATAAAATACATTTTAGTTTTTGCAGTATTATTAACAGTATTACTAACATATGTATTAGCTTATAGCTTATAACACATTTTAAATATATTTACACACATATGCTTTGAGCCTTTGCAAAACAATGAAGTCTAAGAGGCATATTTTTAGAAACTGGCAGCTTGGAGCAAGAAGGCCTTGATGCAAAAGAGAACCAGACAGATAGATAAAGAATTCAATAGTGGGATACTCCTTCTTGGGAGGCACATGTTTATGCAGACTGAAGGTCAGCAAAAGCTGAAAGGGGTAACTAAGCTGATAAAGAAGACAAGACAAGGATTTGGCACTGTTTAGCAAAATGGGAGGTTAGAATCTGTTTGATGGGCATTTTGAAATTGCTAATGAGAATTAAGAAAGCACGAGGGAAAAGCGTGATTATGTGGGTGATCATGTATGCTGTAAATATGGGGAAGGGGGCATGTCACTTCTTAGGCGATTCTGATAGGGTTGTAACCTCTGTCACCCTAACCAATGGGGTCACAGGGGAGGGAAAACTTGCGTCGGGACAGGGAATAAAACGTAAGGTATTCAACATAGGGGGTCCTCTTTTTAAGATATTCAACATAGGGGGATCCTCTTTTATGGGCACCCTCTTCTGCAGAAGAATTTAAAATAAATGTGATTCATTTGACCCTATGCCTAATTTCTTTGTGAGTTTTCTTTTTCTCTGAGTTATTTATCACACCAGCAACGCATCCCCATTGTGGGGCAGCAACATGGTGCGGAAATGGCCTTAGTAACAAGAAAAGGTGGTTTTTATTTTCTAGATTTGAGTTTTATGTCATGAAGTGGATCTCTTTACTTCTGCAAGCAACTGGGAAGTAAGGCCTGGTTCAAACAGGTACGAAATTTGAGAAGTATGATCCAGCAGAAGCCATACTAAACGAATGCTTTGGTTTTAAAAGTTCTCACAGTTCTCCTTCCCCCTTTCTTTTTATGTGTGAGAGCCAACTTTCTCCTTGGCCCTCATTATATTTTGCCTCCCCCCCGTGTGGCCGCCCCATTCTCCCGACCGTTAAGCGCGAGGAAGGACCGCGGGGACCTTTGGCCCTGCAGACGTTTTCGCCGACAACTCCCACTGAGGCGAGGCGCGCGGCGGGCGTTGTGGGAGCCGTAGTCCAGAACCCCTGGCGGGCCAAAAGGGCCTCGCCGCCTCATAGAGGAAAGCTTCGCGAAGAGAAGAGGGGGGCTTCTGAAACACCTTATATTCATTTTAAAACGGTGTGCCCCCCCCTCTCCTAAAACAGGGAGCAAAGGCAGGGAAAGTCAGCGGTCCCCCGGGCGCTTTCCTCCACACTGTATCCCTCTTCCAGGGAAAGGGAAGCGCCTCTTCCTCCGCCCGGTTCCCACCTTGGAGGGGCAGCAGAGAGGCGCGTCACGTGGGGCGGAGGAGCCCGGCCTCTCCGTGGGCAGCGGCCGGGCTGGAGCCTCCTCCGTCGCCGCCACGCCTAACGCAGCCGGAGGAGTCTGGCAGGGGCGGCCGTGGGGGGAAAGCCCAGGAGGAGGCGGAGGCGGCGGCGGGGGCCGGAGGAAGCCGGGCGATGGAGACGCTGTGAGCGCGGCTTTGGGGAGCCTGGCGGGGAAGGAGGAGGAGGAGGGGGGTGTTGACAGAGGCGAGCGAGGGACGGACGGACTGACTGACTGACGGACGGAGGAGCCGCCGCCGCCGCCGCCGCCTGAAGCCCCCCGTCCTCCTCAGCAGCCTCGGCGGCCCTTTGCTCTGTCTCTCTGTCTCTTCTCTCCCTCCTTCTCCCAGGATGTCGCGCTCGGTGCTGCAGCCCAGTCAGCAGAAGCTGGCCGAGAAGCTCACCATCCTCAACGACCGCGGCGTCGGCATGCTCACCCGCCTCTACAACATCAAGAAGGTGCGCGGGCCCGGCCGGCGGCGGGGAGGAGGGGAAGGAGGAAGCGGGGTGGCGGCGGTAGGGTGGGGGTGGGTTCTCTCCGTCCGTTTACATCCTTTCCCCCTCCCCCTTTTCCCCCGCCGCCATTAGGTTAACCTGTGCGACTCGCGCCGCCGCCGCCGCCGCTTCCCCGGCCCTGCCTCGCGCTCACTCTTCCGCTCCTTCCCCCCCCCGGCGCGTGGGCCTAACCGCCTCTTCAGAGCCTGGCCGTTGTAGAGAGCGAGCGAGCCGGGCGGGAGGTTAGGTTTGGAGGGTACCAACGGGAACGTTTTTTGGGGGGGGGGCGAAGACTCTCTTTGCTCCTCCATTTCCCCCGCCTTCGCCTGCCCGCCCCGTGGCTGCCTCTTAGTCAGCGAGGCCTGCTGGTGCTGCTGCGTGTGCGGGGACTGTTTTGGCTCTGGGGCGGAGGCCCAGGCGTCCAGGCCCGGCCCGAGTTCCCTCTCCACCCCACCCCACCCCTCGCAATTGTTTTATAAATTCCTGTTTCCTTGAGCGGAAGAGAAGCGGAGGCCGGGGAGGGAGGGAGGTTGGGTTGCAGGCATGGATTGGGCCGACGCGCCGCCTGGCTTTATCAGCCTGGTCGCCCCCTGGAAAAGGGAGGCGGCGAAGAAGTGTTGCTGTGAGGGCGGCCTCTTCCTCCCCGCAATCCTAAAATGACAACCCCGGTTTGGTTTTTGAAAGAAAGGGGTTCGGTGGGGATATTTGCCTTCCACACCTAACATGTAATTAAAAATGTCTTCCATATACACGAAAATAAGCAAAGATCCCCTACAGAGCCTCATTCCCACTTCACCTTGTGAGTCATGCAGCTGGTTTGAGAGAGAGAGAGAATGACATGTTCTTACTCTAGTTACCCGCATAGAAATGCATCATTCCTGTTTGAGGGTTTTTGGGTTTTTTTTAATGCTCTCTGGAAATGTTTAAGGTTGTTGACTGAACATTTGTGCTGAAGGATTAGGTAGCAGCTGTTGTTCCTGTTTGGTTGCTACTGGCACAAGCGGTGGGGTTTTTAAGGAAAAAGAAGAGATCTGTGACCAGTTAAACTTTTATATGCGATTGAAGAACACCTGGTGACATTTGACCATCACCCACACTGTTGATGGATTACAAGAGTCAACAGGCCACTTAGACTTCCCCACTAGAATTTTAACAACTGTGCAGTCTTCTGTGAGATTTCTGTTGTGACTTAATTAAACTTTAGGACAAAAACCAACAGCTAAGGAGGTCTTTTCTGTTCATAATTTCATCACGATATTGTATTGAACAAATACTATTTATTAAAATTCCTTTTGTGTCTCAGATTTAGTTTGGTAACTATAGTGGTCATATATATTTTTTTTTAAAACTTGCCTGTCAAACCTGTATTCCAGTATTTGGCATTTTTATCTAAATGTATATTCATATAAATAACAACATTCTCTGGGGCAATGTTTCTTTACAAGTAGGAATTGCAACAGAGTTTGTTTGATGTTGTGTTATGTTTCTGCAGATGTTTTGATTGTACTTGTAGTTCCAAACACTGGCTCATTAGATGGATGTAGCAAGTCATACATACCACAATTATATGTAAGTTTACTTAAAACTCGAGTTCAGTTGGGCTTTTTTTCCCCTCGGCGAAATAAGCATAGGATTGCAGACTTGCTATATTCTGATGCATGAAAAAGGTTATTAGAGCTTCCATTATGCAAATCAATTATTCCTCAGATATTAAGAGCTCCTGAGCATATACTTTTAATTTGTAAATGTAAAATGCATTCATGGATCATAGGATATCTAGTAAAAGAAGAAAACAAGAGGCAGGGCATAAAAGACTGAAAACCTATTTCCCAACCAGAAGTGTGTTGAATGAAAGTATTTGACTTGTAGGGGAAATTGAAACTGCTTTATTGAAAAAGATTTCTGATACTAATGCTTCATTAGGCTCAAAGTACACCATAATTGCTTGTACACAGCAGTTTAGTAGGTGACCTGTGGCAAGTAAGAGGTGCTTTTAGGAAGTCAAACGTGGAAACTTGCAGAAGATTTTTTTTAAGTCAGTAGCTGTATTACAAATTACTAACTTAGTTATATATAATGTGGGTTAGTAAGCTTAATCAGTAAGATTGCTTCAAAATATCAACAATGTAGATCTCAAAAAAATAGCCTATTCAGTCAAAATAGTTTTTTGTTTGAATTTCATCATTTCCAGCTCATAAAAGATATGCCAGATTTCATCTCTGTGAGATTTCTGTTGTGACTTAATTAAACTTTGAATCTATAGACCTTGGTCTATAGATTCAAAACCTCGTTGTTTTCCTTTCTGACCCTCCTCCCATCATATTTGGCTGATACATTCATTATTACTTCCAGCAGAATCCCGTTTCCATGTGTAGACAGATAGTTCATGAAATGTTGAATAGAATATGGTAGACAACTTAAACAAATTGATATAATTGATTTCTGCTGTTTGGAAATTAAGTTTGCAACTAATGGAAATGGCAGTTTTATTTCTTCATTTTTATGTGAGCAGTATTATTATTAATAATAATTGGATGAGCAGTATTCATCACTATGGTAACTGGAGTCTGTTATTTAAATCAGTGGCTTTTTAGTGGCTCGTGCTGCTGTGGTCTGGTAGATGAAGCAGAAAGGATGGCATTCAGGGGGTTCTGAATAGTGCAGTCTGCCATTTATCATGCTGTTGCAAAGTCCTTCAGGAGAGTAGGAGAATATTGGAAAGCCAGAGGAGGCTTGTAGTTTTCAGACAGCACTTCTGCTTCCCACACAGCAAGTTTCCTGAAAGGATAAAGCATTTATCTCCAATACCATTGAGCATATTTTCGTCTCTTAGGGCCTCTGCATTAACATGAGATGATTACCAGGCAATATGTGGTTTTGTGGCTAGATGATTTCACTAAGAGTTGGTTTGGGGCTTTGTGTGTGTGTGTGTTTGTGTTTTTAAAGAAAAGAGGAAGTAATAGTAGTTTGTCAGAATTAGCAGTTGTCCGTTGTTGATAAAGTCGAACACTCTGAAGCCCTTGTTCTTTTGACTGTTGAATTTAACTCGTGTCTCAGATGTAACTTAAAACTGGCTGCCTCTGTGTCTTAAATGCATACTTTTTTCCGATGACTATTCACTTAATCATATTTGGTTTAAAACAGAGTTTCATTTTAGTTGCTGCCTCAAGAAATTCTCAGTTTTTGTACTGGCTAAAACAGTCTCCTGGAAATAGCTTGGTACACAGTTCTTAGTCTAATGTTTCTCTTCATCAATATTTTCAGTGGCAGTATAGAGGAGTGCTACTGTGGTCAATGGATCACTGCTAGTCTGTGAGCCATTGGCTGCTAGTCCACAGCAGGTTTACAGGAACGGAAGAAAACAGTTGTAACTAATGGGCACAAGTACAGTGCAAGTACCTGATACGTTTGTGTGTGGGGGTCCCTCTACCAGTGAACAGCTTAAGAAGACTGATAAATAATCCATCTCTTCTTTTTTGTTAGTACTCTTAACAGAGATAGAAATTGAATGGAACCAACAGTTACAGAATTTATGGCTCTATGCTTTCTCATTTTCTAGAAATGAAGGGTTGTAAGGGTTGTATTAACCTTATTTGAAAGGAGATAGATGGTGTGACTATATTTAAATGATTATCCTAGGCTTCATAAACCAAGGCTTCATAAATCAAGCCTTATAAAGCAGTGGACTTATGCTTCTCCTCCCCTCCCCTCAGTTGCATGTTAGCTCCAACATGAAGTTCTTCACTGGCATTAAACAGCAGTTAAGCTATGTCTGAACTGAAAATATATGTTAGTGCTAGTTAACAAAAAAGATAAACAAAGATCACAGTCCTTGTATTTTTCTAAGCAGTAGTCCAATGAAACATAATTATTCTGCATAATCAGAAGGTTTATGCATACCTGTTTCTTCAATTTCACTGATAGCTGGTGAGTTTTGAGCAGTAGCGGTAATCATAAATAGGAAGCACCAAATTACCAGGATTTTCCAACTTTTTTTTACTCTGTGCAGCCTCTGTATGTCAATTGGAATGTGAAATGGCCAGTACACTATGGTCTTTTATGATTAAAACCAGAATTTTTTTTAACAGACTTTATCATCAGAAAATTACTTTTCCAAAGTAATCTGTACTATTGCTCATTATGTTGTTTAAAGTAGCCCATAGCTGTTGTTCATTATGGTGATGAAAAAAAATCAAGTCATCACATTACACGTTCCATATTGGGAGAGGAGTGGCATGTCAAATAATTACTTTTCTATTTCTGTTATGTTTTTGAAGAGGAGGAATCCTTTAGAATTTGTAAGAGAATGGAGAACTTCCTGTTCAATTGCCTCTTCAAATACCCTTAAAAATTACTTTTCAAAATAATGGCAAACAATTTTAAGCAACTATAACCACCAATAAAGTAAGCTTGCCCTTACTTGCAACATTGCTTTTAAAGTGTAAATTTATTACATTCCCATTGCACACCCTCTCCAAAAATTAGTTACTTGTTTGTAATTCCAAACTGCATTTTTAAAGTTTATTCCTATCTTGTGGATTTGTTTCTGCAAGCTTTTTCAGTAGGCTTTCAGTATAGCTGTAGTTACTGGGCTTGTGTAGTGGCCCTGCTACAGAATCCTTCCCCAAACAAGACAATTTGACAACAGACATTAGGCGTGTCTTGCACTGATCTGTTTTAGACTCTTTAGGCTGGTGAACTAAAGTATGTTTGAGAAATCACTAGCAATGGTGTATCAAGTCTTGTTTCATATGCCTATTAACTTCCCTTTGGGTGTTTGAAATTTTGTGTTTATACAGTTCACAGAGTAATCTACTGAAGTATAAAACGAAGGTGGGGTATTTAAAACTTGTTTCAGCACTTTATTTCTGCAAAAGCTTTTGTGAACTCTAGTCCACTGAATCTGAAGCAGTGGGTGGAGTCTATGGAAGTTTAAGCTGAAGTAATGTGGTTAGTTTTAAAAGTTCCACAGTATACTTTCATTTTCTTTTCTTTTCTGTATTTGTACAATGTTTGAAGAAATTACCAATGCCAATTTAACAATATATGCAATGCTGCAGCAGCTAATGTGACAATGTGGGAGTAGCTACTGTCGTCCTCCTCCTCCTTGATGCTAGTTTTCATCTTGCTGTGGCAGAAGTTGAAACTTCTGTTGAATCTAGTAACTTTTATGTTAACTAATGGTTTGTGGAGAGGAACTGATAAAAGGTACTGTCATTGGATCTGCCACTTCTTAGAACCAGAATCATGTTCCAAATTAAGATGCATTAAGACATTAATTCTAGCACTGCTAGTTAAACCAATTCACACAATTGGCACAGTTTATATAGGAAAAGATAGCTGGGGGCTCTAGTATTCTTTTATGAATATATAATATTTGTTAATATTGAAGAATAAGGTATACCTGCTCCAGAGTTTCAGAAGATTCATAGTTTATTAGGAAAGGCAGTTTGCCTATGTAGCAAGAATTTTTTTTTTTTCAAAAAAGGTCCTGAGTTATTTGTTGCAAATCTTCCACTCCCCTTTTCTGATGGACAGGACGGTGCTGAATAAGACAAGAAGTTACACATTGCATTTTAAGTGGGAACAAATAAGGTCCTTGTTAGCCTTAATTTCATATATTGTGACCAAATAGTCTAAATTGTCAGTTTGATTCAGAATAGATATGTACATATTTAATATTTTATCACTGGCCTAAATCTGCCAAGAGCTGATTAAAGTGTGACTGTGGGGGTGAATTTGTTAGGTGTCTGGTTTTGGTTATTTTTAACAGTAACACTATAGACCCCTATGCCTTGTTACAGTTTTTTTTTTTTTATACTACCATGAGTTTGGTAAGTGGCTGCCACATTGTATATTAGTTATACCAGAGCTTTCCAGACTGTGTGTCGTGACACGTCAGTGTGTCGGCTGCAGTGTGTAGGTGTGTTGCACGAATGTAACGATGAGGGGCTGCCTCTCCCACTGTTACTGCGGGCCAGGCCTGGGTGAAAGGGCTGCCTCTGCTGTAGGCAACGACTGTGTCGTGAAATGGTGCATATATAAAAAGTGTGTCACCAACATGAAAAGAATTCCAGTGGATGCACACAGCTTGATATTTGATTCTCTAGATTCTGTCCACAGAACAAATAGAACTATTAAACTGGAATAGAACCCCCACATAGACAGCAAGTGCACTGTATTACCCCCCCCCGTGATTCACTCTGCAACTATGAATAATAAATAATTTTTCCTATGCCTGTGTTTTGGATGTTTTTTTCAGGCATATGTTTGAGTAGCATTATAAATTAACAGTTACCAAACAGCACTACAAGTTTACTAGTGTATCTGCCTGCACACTGGTGAGTTATTTGTAGCACAGGGGCTGAATTAGTGGTTGAGAGGTAGCAACCTTCCACTTATTTGCAAAAAAAAATTTGGTTTCTTTGGACAAGCAGATTGTGTTTAGGGGTGACATCCAGCATCTCATGGCTGTTATTTAGGCTCCAGAAGGCTTTTTAGAGTTTTTCTAAAAATTGCAAGGCATTTTTTCTACCAAAATGCATCCCAGTGGGTAATGGGTGAAATTGTGCCCTGGTATGTTTCACTCCTTTTTTTTTCCCAAGCAGGAGGTAAAACAGAAGTTGACTGCTTGAGATGGGCCTAGGGAAGGTAAAAAAAACAACCCCATGGCATAATTGCTGATCCCAGGCTTCTTTCCCCAGTTCTCCTTTTTGTACCTCTTTGGGAGAACATATATATGCCAGAGGAGGAAGAAGACAGGAGTGACACAGAGGCCTGCAGGATTTTTTGAGATCAATGGCACTTTCAAAGTTAAAATGCTAAGATTAAACTACAGTCAGCCCTCCACATTTGCTAGGGCTACAGGTGCAGGAACCCCACAAAAGTGGAAAAATCACAAATATCAAAAGCTATGAGTATATCTTTGGGAAGGGGGCTGAGGCATGGTGAGGAGAGTGGGCACTCAGGATCCAGCCCAGATCAGGGAAAGGAGAAGGAAGGGGGTGTCCCAGCATGGTGGCCGTATACTTCTTCTCTGTCACCTGTCTCTTTCCTTGGGTCTGTGGAGGGCGTCGGGAGAGGGTTTGTGGTACTGAGAAATTGGCCTGCAATCCATCCCTAGCTAGTCAGGCAGCTGCTGGTGAAAGACAAGGAGGACAAAAGGTGGGTTTTTAAAGGACTGCATGGCCTGATTGGAGCCATCAAGAGGGAAGGTTCCTCTGGGAGAGAAGCACCTGAGGTGTTGGGGGCAGGGGTTAGAGAAACTCACAAATAATCCAAAGTCAAGCCCCTAGATGTGGAGGGCCAGCTGAAGCATCATCTCCCCACCTCCTATGCGCTGGTCCTTCTGTGCAGAAGTATTTTGTTGAAAATCCTAACATGTCAGTTAACCCCAACCTGTGCTTTTGTTGTTTTACTGATCTATATCTTGGCTGTCTCCCAGACTTGGAACTCAAGAGAACTTGCCAAATGTAAGATCACTGTTGGAATTCCGCCTTGTTCCCTCCCTCCTCTCCTCCTCCAGACTAGTCTATGCCACACAGATAAGTGTACTAATATCTGAATATTAACCCAAATCCATGTTAATTGCAAAAGATACTTGAGATGGAATACCATCACCTACCTTTCACCAGTCCAAGCCACACAGAGATCTAAAAAGTATACTAAAGTGTCTGGATGTAAATTTTATTCTGCGCTAGCTCTAAAATTTTTACAGTGAAGTTTCACCCCCATACTTCTTCATGGATGGACGAGAATGGAAGAGGAAGAGAAGGATTCCCAAGCCCCCTTTGCTGAAAATGACGTTTCCTCAGTCCTCTGAAATAATCATAGTGGCCATTTAGGAACCTCTCATTTCACAACCTCTGCTCCCATTTCCCGTGAGCATACTTCCCTTGAGCTGCAATGAAGAAATCCTGGCAGTACTGCCACAACATGGGGCCTGGGAGCAGGGTCGTGTCTCTTCGAGCCCTGTCACCAAGGACCATCACTGCCTCCAGGAAGTGAAAATTTGAAATGTCTCTCACTGTACTTCTGCACTGTCTGCAGCGAAGTTTGGGAATTGCTAGAAAATAATGTTCCAGCTACACATAGTCACCCAGAGTCCCTTTTGTTGCAGACCTACAAGAGAGGTATTTTACACGACTGCAACCTCAAGATATTTAAACAGTTATTTTCAGACTTAAGTTACCTGACATGTACAGTAGGTTTCCTCCCACCCCAAAACATCTGGGACAAAAAAAAAAGTCAACACATGTGCTGTGTTTTGCTATTTGAGTCCTTTTTTGTTTCACTCAGTAATGCATTGGGAGAAAAAATACTGCATGTCATTTTGTGCACTGAAACATGATGAAAAGAGGCCAGTGAGAGCACTTGCATGTGAAATAAATTCTCCTTCTGTTTAAAGATGGGAAGACAGTGCATATTCACTTTATCCTGGCCACTAAGAATAAAGTGGAGATGCTGGTGGCATGAGAGATAAAGAACTGGCATAGATATCTTCAGATAGTTCATTACAAAGCAGCGAGAAATAATATTAAGGAATGTCCAAGACCAAAGGAAGATGAAAACAAGGAAGCTGTGCTAGAAATTTTTGAGCTGTTTCTCACAGAGCACAATCTTTGCCATATAATTTATGAAACAAATGGGAATACATGACATGTATTCAGTGTTTGAAACAAGAAACCAAAGTCAGAGTTTTGAACTCACACATTGGCTCTCTGCTCTTGGCAAGGGTGTATCTTGGACAGTGTGAAGTCTTGGAGGAGTTGTGGCCTCCAGCCTAAGACCATAGATAAATTGTCTCCCTCTCAGGACAGGAGAACTGTTTTTCTGAGTAGCTTCAGAGATAGAGCACACAGGGGACCAATTTAACTACTGATGGACAGCTGTTTGAGCTTAAATGTAAACATTATCTCCAGTAGTATGTGCCAAATAAATCAGAAAAATATGGCTTAAAAGTATACTGCTGCTGTGGTAAGATGGCAGGATGATATACTTCAAGAGAGCTAGTGTGGTTACAGGCAGGAAAATATGGCGGGAGACATGTTTTTTTCACTATCTTGCAATGACAAAGATTCTACTAATCTGACAGCATTCTATAGAATAAGACTCTCCTCCCCCAAAACAGTTACCTCTGCAGTTACCTCTTGGTTGTATAGAGGTCACCACTGGTTGGTTGTATATATTGCTTAGAGGCATCTCTCTTGCCGTGGACTTGTTATTATGTAAATATTGCTTCACAGTAGCAGTAGTGCCAAGTCTTCCTGAAAATTAAAATATCTCTTTGCCTTCAGGGTATATGACTATTTCCTAATTTTGGGGGTTCATAACAAATTCTTGTTTCATTTGGGGTACAGAAATTATATTTAGAAGAGTGAAATTATGTTGGCTGTCATTTCTGGCTCCTTTGATGGAGAGGGATGTCTGTCAGCTACTCCAAACAAATGTTCAGTCTTACAAATAAGTAATGTTGTGTATTAATGGAATACCTTTCATTCTACACTAATAAATCCTGTGGTCATGAGGCATTTTTATTTTCTGAAATAACTTGGAATTCATAGATTCAGAGAATCCAAGGAATCATTCAATGCTGTTTTTTTTTTTTTAATCCATGTGGATTAGGATTTAATATACCTTCCTGGTTGCATATTTTGTTTTTTACAGACGTTTGTAAGCAAACCTTTGCAGTAGAAACTATCACCTGTTTCATTAGTTGAATATAATGTCTGAGTGATACTACTCAGAGATGGGTCGTTTGCCAGTCTTTAGTGAACTTCCAGGAAACTGAATAAAGTAATAACATGGCAGAAATATGGTACTGGTGTCTAGCCCATGGAGGAGGGAGAACTGCTAGTTTGCCCCTCACATAGCTTTAAAGGCACTGTTAGAGATCAAGGGGCCATTTAATATAGTCATTTTAAAAATAGATCTGTCCTCTTTCTTCTGATACTCTTGAATTATTAAAGCTTGGGGCAGGGTTAGGGTAAAAAGGTGATTCATATCAATGATATAAATATCTTTCCCAGAGCACCTGACACTTTTCCCCAGGTCAGACTATCCAATCCGAGTTTAACTCAGTGAGGAGATATTCTTGTGAGCAGAAGCTGTATGTATTTTATAGCTTACAGTTCATTGACAAATTTTTGTCATGCCTCCTTCATTTCAGGTTAGCTTATTAAAGTGTTGCCGATTACTTCCCTTGAATTCAGTGCCACTACTCATCACACTCATCATAAAGATAATCATGCATTTAATATTCCCATCTCCTTGTTTTAGTGTGGATCTTGACTGTAATTGTTAACACTTCAAGTAAGTTATCTTTTTGGTTGCTTCTAAAATTTCTGATTGCTTCAAAGTACAGCATGTATCATGGTGTAAAAACATATCTGTGAAGTTCTGGAAATCCTAACTTACTCAATATTAGAAGCCTCGGAGGAAGCTAAGGCAAATCCCCTATGAACAAAACTCCGTGATAGGTTTATCTTAAGGTTGACATATGTCAGAAATGACTTGGAGGGATGCATCAATAGAAGTATGGTGTCTAGATCGAGGGAGGTGCTGGTACCACTCTACTCTGCTTTGGTTAGACCTCATCTTGAATACTGTGTTCAGTTCTGGGCACCCCAATTCAAGAAGGACATGGTCAAGCTGGAGCAAGTCCAGAGGAGGGCGACCAAAATGGTGAGAGGCCTGGAAGCCATGCCCTATGAGGATAGACTTAGAGAGCTGGGTATGTTTAGTCTGCAGAAGAGAAGGATAAAAGGGGACATGATAACCATGTTTAAATATTTGAAGGGATGCCATGTAGAAGAAGGCGAGGGCTTGTTTTCTGCCGCTCCAGAGACCAGAACAAGGAGCAATGGATTCAAGCTGCAGGAAAGGAGATTCTACCTGAACCTCAGGAAGAACTTCCTGACAGTCAGGGCTGTCCGGCAGTGGAATATGCTGCCTCAGAGTGTAGTGGAGTCTCCTTCTTTGGAGGTTTTTAAGCAGAGGCTGGATGGCCATCTGTCGGGAGTGCTTTGAGGGTCTTCCTGCATGGCAGGGGTTGGACTGGATGGCCCGTGTGGTCTCTTCCAGCTCTACATTTCTATGATTTCTGTGTTAACAGCAAGAAAATCCATGTTATGTGAGGCATTCTCAATACTCACTTTTAATGCAGCGAGACGGTAGGTGGCCTAAGGAACAACTCCAGTTGTTTATAACACAACATAATCTATATAAGTTTAAGGACAAAATTTATTTATTCTGGATTGTAAAACGCAACTTATTCCCTCATTTTATTAAAGTATGTCTGTGACCTTTTCCATTATTGTATAGAGATACTTCAGGTGTTTGTAAATTAAAATTTTAACCAAACACACTTGATTAATGCCTTCTGGACTAATGCACGTTGTTAGGTATGCAGGTAGTCCACCAGTAACTCAAAGGCACCAGATCCCATCTGATCTTGGAAGTTAAGCAGGGTCAGCTCTGGTTAGTATTTGGATGAGAGACCACCAACAAATAACAGGTGCTGTAGGCTATATTTTAGAGGACGGAGCTGGCAAAACCATCTCTTGAGTATTCTTTGCCTAAGAAAACCCTATGAAATCCATGGAGCTGCCATATGTTGACAGATATATACATGTGTACATATGCAGTATCTGTATGAATCAGAATGCAGTAACCTTTCACTTTTCAGATTTCTTTGACCTTTTTGGTGCTAAAGTGTCCAAAATGTTCATAAACTCTATTTTAAGAGAAGTATGTAAAAGTGATTATTTTAGCATAAAAGAATCCAACATCCTCTTAGCGTAATATAAATACCTGCATGTGGACATATACCATGGCAGCAGTACGTAAACCCTTGTAGAATAGCAACATTGTGCAACACATGTCAGTGACTGCTTGCCATTGTACAATACGTGATGTGCAACCACAATGCAGACTATAAAGTGTGCAACCAAAATGCAAAATATAGGATGCACAACTCAGTGCGTAATCACAGTGCATTATATAGAAGGCACAACCACAATGCATAATCACAATCAAAGTATAGGATACGCAACCAAAATGCAAGATATAACATGCACAACCACAGTGGAGAGTATAGTGCACAGCTGCAATGCAAAATATAGGATGCATAACCACAATGCACAGCTTGCAAAGACATAGTGAAGGTAAACATGCTGTCTCCACAGTGGTGGCTTTTTGGTCCCACAGGCCTAGCATGACTGAAGTGCATGTCAATTCTGGCCAGAAGTTTTTTTGCACAGTATTTCATTTCTACACAGTTCTCTTTGGATCTTCTATTGCATATCTAGGCAATATGACTAGACTTCATGCAGCACAGGATGTAATTAGCAGAGTCACATTTTGTTGCAGAAGCCACAAAAAACTATAGAGTTACATTGTAGGCATTCTGCAGTACGGTCATCAGAACAGTTATTTTAAAATCCCCAAATTTTAACTGCTTTGGGAGTGCTGGTTGTTGTTTGTTGGGGTAGTTTTTTACGAGAAGCCCCCACCTTTTGATGCCTCATTATCTGGCAACTTGCTCTTTTGACAGTTCCAAATTAAGGACAAGTTCCATTATTTTGGTGGGGGTTCATCTGTTTCATCTTCTTGCCTGTGGAGGCTTGCTTGGAACTGCTGGCATGTGTGTGTTGCTTGCAGAGTAAACTGAGAAGAAGAAAAGGTGCTGAGTTGGCTGAGAGACTTTGCAGGCAGTGCGCACACAGTGGGTAACAAGTAAATCCTTCCTGCTCCTTACAATGCAGTACATGGGTTCCGTTTTTCAACCAATTTGTTTTTCTGATAGTGCTCCAGTCCCTAACCTGTCAGATAAGTGGGGGAAGCCTGTAGTCAGTGTTGTCCCATATAGGGACTTAAGTTAAATCCTGTGCTACTTTTCAGAGAATCATGTCACAGCAAAGTAAAAGTCATATGCTCTAGTTTTTGGGAGCTTGGTTCCATTTTGGGGAGGAGGCACTGGAGTTATCATTACTGTCAGGAAATAGATGTACATTAAATCCTAGCCCTAATCATCAATGTATTGGAATTCTCATTGGAGTCAGAAAATATCCAAGAAATCACTCAGTCTATGTTTTAATGTAGAATAGCAGTGACTTTTCCATTTACCTGAATATTTATTTCAGGTGTCAGATAACATGTAGATGTTGTGACAGATTTTTCTCATGCAGTATTTTGCTCGTTAAGCTGAAAAGTAGAGTGGCACAAATGATGCTGATAAAGTATTTTAGAGTCTTTATAGTGCCAGTAAAGCTTTTCTTGCTGACTCCTATCATTTTTTTCATGTTTCCTGTTGCATGGTACATGTGCATGAAAGTTGCATTTTAGGGGGAAATCTAGGCTTATACTTTTCCCTGATTTGCTAGCTTTCAGCATTACAGGAGGTTGCTGTGGAAATGAAGTACTTGACCTTTCCCCTTATGTGTAGAATTGATAGAACTGTACATATGCTTTTCCTGGACACTTGAGTTAGCTTTTTACTTTAGCTTGTCTCTGACAAATACCTTACTCTTAATAAGATCTTCTGTTAGAACAGGCAATTGCAGTGGAAAATATTTTGTTGCATAAGGTTTTATTCTGGCATATGAAAGTTTGTTTGGAATAGATGAACAAGACATGAGGCTGGAGAGAGACCTGCGTATCTGAGAAATGGCAGGTGTGGATTTGCACAGAGCACTACGCTTGGATTCCCATTGTTTCATAGATCTTCACATCTCTCTCTAGCCTCATGTTTCATTCATTCACTACTGTGTTGTGAATAAGAAGCTGGGGAGAAACTGAGGATCTGAGAGATGAATGAGCAGGAGCACCGTAGCTGGTGACAAAAAGTTTCAATTTTTAGATTTGGGGATTGGGGATGTTCAGTAGTACTGAGGCTGGTGACTTTTTGAAGAAGCTGCATTAAATACAGATTTTTTAAAATGAAACAATTCTGAAAACATCAGAGAACTTGAAAAAATAAATTTGCTTTTATGTGCCCTGCATAGTTTACTCATGCTGTTTTAGCAGCAGTAGATTAGTCCCCAATCCATTAGAACAATATAATATGATTAGTAAAAAGAAAAATACTTTTTCTAGAACTTGGTGGTAATTTAGTTATATGAACTACTACTGAGGATATTTTCAGATAATTGCACTGGGTAAAATGGTTGTTTCCTACTAATCATGTCAGTGTCTAAACCCAATATAGGAATTGTGTTCCAGATGGTATTGGACTGCAGCACCCAGCATTCCTCACACCAGTAGCTATGTTGGCAAGGGCTGCTGGCAGTTGTAGTCCAACAACCTCTGGAAGGCCACCCATTCACTTCCCTGGTCTAAATACTGTATAGGCATTGAGAGAGGCGGGGGGGGAGAATGAATGAGGGAGGGAGGGAAGGAGGTAGGAAAAAGTAGACAAGAGAACACCAAATGGATTGGTGCCTTAGAGTAGTCAAACACATGAGATTTCTTCTCACTTTGGAGTTTAGAATAAGCACTAGAAAAACTGAAGTGTTAGATGAAACATAAAATTATATTTTAAATTCTGCTCTGCTTTTCTCTTGTATGTTTTAACAGTGAACATAGTGTAACTGCAATTTCAGTTTTGCTAAGATTATTTTTATATAAGGATAAATGACTTAAGAGTGGTAGCCGATGTATTTGTTTTTACACAAAAATAGGCATGTTGACTAGCCTTGTAGTGAGAACCCTGCTTGTATATAGATGTCTTACTGAAGTTGTTACAATAAATTATATAAAGTTAGCATTAGAATTCTCCTGTAACTACTGTTTGTTTTTTCATTCTTGGCTACCATTTCTGTTTCAGGTATGTAACATTTCACTGATAGTTGCTCTGCTCTCCTGGAAGTTGCATGTGCTGTCTGCTGTTTACTCCTTTTCCTTCCAAACCGTCCCTTTGACTCAGAATTATTATTTTGGAATCTCATGCGATACAAGATGTTTTGCATTGAAAATTCTTGTACAGATTTTTTAAGCGTCATATATGTAATAGAGATAGTGCCTGTTAGAATGTTGACTGTAAGTAGAATCATGTAACTGTATTAGCACTTAGCTTTAACTTTATTTAAAACGATTAGTTTGCATTCCTGAACGTGATGCTTGTGGAAATTAAAAAAAAATGTTTATGTGTAATCTTCTCTTTTTTCATTACAATGCTTACCCAGCAAGGACAAGTATGGAAGGTTTGCAAAGCTTTTTCACCTTCCCTCTGCCAACTTTCAGATCAGTTTCATACTCCATGACTTCTGTCTATATCCACAACACAGCTATAGAAAAATTAATAAGCTGCCATCTTGGCTTTTCACTATGTTGTGTAGAAATACATAGCATGCTATAGTTTGCATGAGCTGCAGTTCTTTGTTAGGTGAGCATTTTGTACCAAGGAAGAATTATTAGCACAGAAACAAAATTGTTCCACAGTGTTCTCTTGTGTTAATACAACTGGTGTGAAAAATTAAACCACTGGCATGGTTTAGTTGTAAATCATTGCTCTGTTCTCTGTTCAAGCTTGCCTTCACTCTAGGTCAGCACACTGCACTTTTAAGAAAAGTCTGAGTAGCTACTAGGAAACACGGCTGGTCCAGATAATTCTTACTTAACAAATTTTATTGCTTTTCATTTGGAATGACTGAAAGAGAAAAATGAAATCAAGAATTTCCAAATTAATGCAGATGGGGAACACCCCTTCTGGCACAGGCTTTCCATTGCTTTAATTTATTGTGCCACAGCAAATACATTGACACAGCAGCCATGTTTACAAATTAAAACCATGCCCTAGCAACTGAGTTGGGACCAACATAGCATGTGGCAATAAGGCTTTGCCTTCAACACAGCTGCTGTTTGTGCCAGTAATAGCCACATTGGCAACCTAACTTTTCGTACCACACACTTCACAGGCAATGTAAAATTCAGAGGGATATGACTGAAACCAAATCCATCGAACTGCTTGATGTTTGTGATGGAAGTAATGCTCTGTGGGACTGTAGGGTTTTTTTGTTTTTTGTTTTGTTTTTAAGGCTGGAGTATACTGAATATGGCTCTAGTTCAAAAGCTGTGCCTAAATGATAACCTTGTTAAGACATCATTTATACAGTTCTTTTTGGAACTTGATTTCCCTTTAGAAGCAGGAATAATGGTTGTTGTATTTTAGAGAAATCACAAAGAAACCAATAGTAATTACATGTCACTTGCACCAATTGCCCAGCATTGTTTACTGCTTGATTAGCTTCACTGTGTATGGTGGCAATTAAAGATGAACCACACACTTTGACTAGATTTAAAGTAAGCGCTTCTTCTTTTATGATTGAACCTTGCCTTCACTACTGTTTTGCACTAACTGCTTTGAAACTTCCATGCATTTTTTTCCAGTAGAAGAGCATCTCTGTACTGTCTCCCATTTGCATAATTCAGCTGTGACAGTCCTCACTCATTTTTTCACTTCACTAAAGATCAAAAGAAGTCTTCCTAGTTTCTGATTGCGGTTTAGCTAAAGTGACATTTAGCAAAAAGAGGATTATATATTTTAGCTTCTTTTTTCATTTTTTCCCATAGGCCTGTGGAGATCCAAAAGCAAAACCATCATATCTTATCGACAAAAATCTTGAATCAGCTGTCAAATTCATTGTCAGAAAGTTTCCAGCTGTTGAAACACGCAACAACAATGTAAGTAATAAAGCAACTCTCTAAATATTTCGGTGTGATAAATAACTGTTACCCCTTGTTAGTTAAAGCATGTTGTGTAGTTTCTGTGTGTGGGTAACGTGGTATAGTTGTAACATTGGCTGAATCTCAGTGGCAGGCTGAGATATCAGAATGAATAGAAGTCTATGTCTGAATGTAGGCTGAGATGTCAGAAGGAATAGGACTCTGTGAATGGCAGAATGTCCATGCCTACAGCTTTCTTTGGTGAGATTATAGGGAAATTCTTTGTTCTGAGTGTTGGTATGCTTTAGAATTCTTATAATTAAATATTTTGTAATATGGTCATTCTAGATATTGCATGGCAACATTTATGAAAGCATGGTTTTGGTTATGTGCATTTTGAAAATGTTGGGTTCATGGTGAAAAATTGATACAGTGTGAAAACTGATATAAATGTTCTGTTAAGAGGTATGCACCAAAATTGGAGGCTAGCAAACATTTTAGGACCCAGAATTCTATGGCAACTTTTAAAGTTGGTTTTAGTGGGACAATTACAGTGTTTCTAGGGTGATTTCTTTTCGTCTGTCTTCCTCATTGCTAGACTAGTCATACAAAACATTTGCAAGTGGAACAGTGCATTGCTTGGCATTAGTGTTGTTCGTCTATACTACATATCATGCAGTGATGACTGTAACTAGAAATACAGTTGCGTATATTGCAAACCCTGTTTTTAAAACAAAGCTCCAGGATCTGTTTTCACAGGAGAAAGTGCTGCTGTCTTTACAAGAGGTTGACATTTCTACTGTTTTTTATATTTATTTTGTTTCTATATACATTAAGAGGACAGATTACCATGAAAAGCTGGTTAGAAATAATTTCAATCATATAGAATGACTTACTGATGGAAAACGAGTTAAATGGAGTGACTTCCAGCTTGGGTCATCCAGACTGAAAATATTCCTTTTCTCATAGAGGCAGATTGGAAACTGAGTACTTCAGCTTCTTTCAAAAATTTCTTTAAGGAAAGGACTTCTTATGAAAGTTCCTTCCTATCTCTAGGTTATTTTGGTTGTGTTGCTTTAGAGATAATCCTTTTGTGTTATCTAGTATATTCTTGCATAAAACTGGCATGTAGTCTTAAATTGTTTATAAAGTTAGTTAAGTTTTGTCAGGAAAACAGAAGTATAAACTAGTTTTTATGTCTTTAAATTGGAAGTCAGAAGGAAGATGTTCTCACGTGTTTGTTTTTCTTCTCAGAGGTGGAGAGGGGAGGCAGGTAATGGGCTTGCATGTTCTCTGCATGCAGCAGTTTGCATGAGTGCTTGAGAATTCCAGTTCCCAGTACAGTTATTAAACTTTGATAATATTGAGTCATGCTTCTCTTTTTTTACAATCTCTTGTGTGGCAGCATTAACATATCTTTTACCTTGTATTACTGATACTTGCTGATCACTATGTGATCGAGCTATACTTCATAATGCTTAGAGTAGACTCATTGAAATTAATGGTACTTAAGTTAGTTGTGATTGATTATGCCCCAGTTAGTTTTATTGAGTCTACTCCAAGCATGTCTAAGTCTGGATCCAATACTGCAAACAAATAGATATATGTCCTTTGTAAATAATCAGCAATATTTTCCAACCCCTAAAAGTATATGAATACCTGTATCTCCAGACTAAGTGGCTTGGTGTTCTTCAGCAGAAGGTCTCATCTGCTCATGGCTGTTTCTGTCCTAGCAGAAATAACACTGTATAAGAAAAATAAGTCAGTTGCTGAGTGGTTCTTTCTTTTTGTGAAGACCATCTTATACCATGCTACAGTTTTTATTCTATAGCCTGCATCTTCCATTCTTAAACTTGAGTGCAAACCTGCCAGTTACTATGATTCTCTTCTATTGGAAGCCCTGCATAAGAGTTCACAAAATGGCAATAATTTCCCCCTTCTGCTTTTATACCTTCAAAAAAGGTGCTTGTTCAGTTTCAGAAGAACACAGTATAAATATTTTTGTATCTTAACATTCTAATAATTTGTGTAAAGGATTTGACATGTAAAGACTTTGGATGTGAGTGCTTTTCTCTTTGGAACTCCTGGTGAAAGCTCGTGATGAAAAGGCACTGTCATTTCCTTTTTTTATGTTGTAGTATTTTACATCTAAGAGCCAGTATAGTATAGTTGAATGTTGGACTATGACTCTGGATATGAGGGTTCAATTTCTCACTTGGTCATGGAAACCAACTGAGTGACCTTGGGTGTGTACTATCGTCCCCGTAAAACCTCATGATAGATTCACCTTAGAGTCGCCATAAGCTGGAAACAACTTGAAGGCACACGACAACAATAACAGCAACAAATTTTACCTCCCTTCTACAATACTGAGTGCCTTCCCTGCTGAATTGAGCTGTGAAATAAAAAATTTCTATAACTGAATATCAGGATCTGGAGTCCAGTTGTAATTCTGAAATACAGATAGCTTTCAGGCAGCTTCAGGGCTCCCAAAGCTATGCACATGCCTCTTCTGATAGTATTCAATCTTCAGCTGCTATCAGTGACCATGGATTTTGTTCTTTTGATCTTTTCATATTATTAACAAAGTTGTCAGCACTTAGAAATCCTACTGGTAGATAGGATTTTGGAGAACTCTCTTTTTGTCCTTATTTAACTTCACAGAAAGAAAGTCCTTACCTGTTGAGTAAGTTTTGGTAGAGATTTATTATCCCTGATAATAGAACTAAACACTAATTGGCGTCATCTACAAATATAGTACTAGGGAGGAAGGTATGCCCTTTTTTCTTTTTTGTTAGAATTTTTGTGGTTGCATTTGACTGCTTATTGCTGAAACTTCTCAGATGGAGCATAGAATGATCCATGATCAGCAATAGTTATTGTGAACAGAAGGTAGGAGAAATTTTGAGCATAGAAGTGTTTTACTCTAATTATAGGAATAAAGGAGGGGTTTTTTTTATACTTTGCTGACTTAGCATAAAGGAAGCTATAAATTATACTGCAGAGGAAAAAATCTGTTGCCGTCAATATATTAGCAGTCCTTAATGAATAATTGAGAGGGGCAGCTGAATAAATATTAACATCTTCCATGCATATCATTGAGCCACACTGGGCATCCATAAATCTCATTGATTTGGGTAGGAATTTTTTTAACCACATGCTTCATTATTCTGATAAAATCAGTGTAACTTAATTGTGCTTGCTCTGACTGGATCAGTCTTAGATTTGTATGACAGTTTATTTTTATGAATTGTTTAGGTGATTGATAACATGTTCTCTAGAATTTATGCGTCAGGCAAGAAATAGGTTGTGTCATTTATATATGTATGTGTGTGCATGTATGATATACATATGGCTATCTACCATACCAAGGAAACACCTACCATTCAAATAATTGGACACAGTGTATCGTTTGTATTAATTTCAAATGCTTATGAAATTGGATATCCTTAACAACTGGGTGTGTTGTGGTTGATATTTTTATTTAAAGATTAAGATATCATGGAAACAGTTCTAAATAAATGTTTCTGAACAAAGGGTCTGGAGTTGAGAGTTTAATTGGCCCAATGGCATAGGAAGACTGCAGTGGAGGAGGTCCTACCTATTGTTCCTTTTATTAAGTATTGGAAGATGATTCTTAAACCCCCCTTTTTTTTCTATGTGGGCAAAATTATGTCTACCTCTTAAGCTTTCAAAATACTCCACTCTAAAAATATTTACTGCTGCTGTTAATATATTATAAATCCATTTATGGTATTTGGACATTGCAACCAGTAGAAACATAGTTGTGTCCTATCTTGAATTATTGTTGTTCCAGGTAATGACCATAAAGTTATATTCTTATGTCCTATCCTAGAATCCAGTCTGCTTTCAGATCAAATAAATTGATTGATTGAGTTCCTTTTAGAAAAATCTCCAGCTCTCACTGATGAGAGGTTGGTGTTCTTGGAAATTTTCTAGTTGTCTAGTGGAATAGTTGAAGACATCATCCTAAAAGTATTGAATAAATAAGGCTCACCTTTTTCGACAGTGTTTACAATTGGTTACCAGCCTCTACCAACCTGTGAGCATTTAGGTATAGATATAGTTATAAGCATATTTTGAAAAGAAGGTTATAGAAAATTGCAAAGTGAAGGAAATAAAGCAGTATATTTTAATCTAAAAATGGCTTTTTCAGGAGGCTCTTCAGATTATCAGCAAGTTTTCTACACATACTTAATGTTTTCGTTCAGATATGGAAATAAAACTGCAGTTATAGTGAAGATGAAAAAAATTCAAATAGTAGCTAACCAAGTTCTGTTAATAGTATCAGGAGTTAATACAGAGTCCCCAGCATGATGATTGGGCAGCAATATGCCTGTGAACACCTCCCTTGATACCTGCTCCCACTCTCCCTTTTTTTCAAACTGACACAAAAATTAGTTACTGGGGTTGCTGGCATGCTGCAGAGTGAAGTCCCAGCATCCAGAATTGTACCATCTTCATTTTTCAAGAATGCCTCTGGGACCCAGGGGGATTCTTAGAATATAAAAATAAAAGGTGCTGAGTTTTCATTTTGTAGCATAGTCAGCTCCTCATTAAAAAGAACTATTTAAACTGAGAGAGGATTGGGATGCCATCTTTAAGAGATTAGAATGGGTTCTGTAGTGCTCTGTCTCTGGGGGATTATGTTGTCTGGTTTATTTTCGTATATGTGTCTTTGTGTTTGCTGGGTTGGGTGTGTATTTGTCTGAGTGGTTTTTGAAGTGGGTGTGGAAACGTTATGCCTCTATGTGTTTGTACATTTTTTCCTGAACATTGTACTTTGCCTTTTGTAAAGTTGGTATTTTGTTGTTTTCGGGGGTAAATATGTTATTTGGTATTTAAGGTTCAGATCCTTCCTCTGCTTCGTACTCCATTTCTGAGCCAGGTCTGTTATTCTGAGCTGTGCCAGTTTGCTTTTGGAAAAATGGGTGTTCAAGCAGAAAATGGGGTTCAAATATTGGCATATGTCTTGGATCTGAGTCCTCACCAGACCTTTATGTGAGGTTAAAAGAAAAGCAGCTCACCCAAAAGATGTTTGTCTTCTACAGCAGTGCTTCTCAGGCTGTTTGATGTGAGGGGCAATCAATATTTTTTTCCCCCAAAGTGTCAGGGTCTGGCACTAAATTTGTGCCCATTGGGTAGAATTGTTTGTTTCTTTTCTGGAAACTTGCCAGAGACCAGCAGTTGTGACTCAGGGACTAGCAACCATCTGTGGACCATCACTTTGACCATCACAAATCACCTGTTCAAGAAAACAAGTGATTTGTGAGTGGCAAAGTCCATCATGGCATTACCTTGCCCCGTCATAGCTATTGTGTTGCGAGAATGCCCATGACACACTCCCAAAGTTCCAGATGAGCCTGCCAGCCCCTAAATATTTTCCAGGATCTTGCAGAATCAAAAACAGTTGTCAAAGCAATTGTATGGGGTTGTTGTTCTGTGCCTTCAAGTCATTTCCAACTTATGGTGCCTCTAAAGTGAACCTATCACAGGGTTTTCTTAGCAGAATGTGTTCAGAGGGGTTTTCCCCTTGCTTTCCTCTGAGGCTGAGTGTGACTTGCTCTGGGTTTCTGTGGCCGAGTGGGGACTCAAACCTTGGTCTCCCAGTATCTTAGTTCGGGTTACTATTTCCACATTCATATTCAGTTAGGGAAGAAACAGTCAAGTGACGCATCCTTAGATAATTCCCATCTTCTCAATTACTTTTACTGAAGTTATGACATTAATACAGCAGCATCATACAGCAGCATCCTTAAGAACGAAACTAGTTTTGAATACTAACCTATTTGAATCTCTCTTGTAATAAATAATTCCATTTTAAGTCAGTGGTTGCTACTAGCAGACTGAAATAGTAGTTTAATAGGGTTTATATATTTACAGCCTAAATGGCCTAAAGCACCAGATCTTCTCTGATCTTGGAAACTATGTAAGGTCACCTCTGGTTAGTACTCGTATGGGGGACCATTGAATAACAGGTGCTGTAGGCTATATTTCAGAGGAAGGAACTGAAAGGAACCTCTGAATATTTCTTACCTAAGAAAGCCCTATGGAATCTATGGCGTCATCATAAGTTGAAAGGCAGCTTGAAGGCATATGTACACATATTGGTATGTAAAGAAAGCCCTTGGTGTAAACTTGCAAATAAGCCATTGTGTAAGTCTTGCTGAAACCCTGAAGACCCAAACTGTGTTGTAACACTAAGATCTGAAACCCTATGAAAAGGGGATCACAAGAGAATTTTACTGATATTACCAGTATTTTTCTCCACTGTGTTAAAGGTGACAAGCCTTAAAACAGTATAATTCCTAATGTGGATTGATTGGTATTTTATATCAAGTAGCCTGCCCTGTCATACTTGGAAAGATAAAAATGGTCACAGCCTGAATTCTTCCATTCTTATTAATGCCTCCCTAGAATGTCATCTCCCAGGAGTGATACTGTTGATATTTTCAAGATGCATGCTCTGTATGTTAGCATGATTGGTATACAACCAAACCTCCACATCTGCAGATTTTATTACATTGGGTCCTCCATATATGCAGGGGATCCATTCCTGGAACCCCCATAAATAATAGGATTTGCAGATTCAGGTGCATGTCTCCGTCATTTTAAGGACAAGGACCCAAGGCTTCATGCAAACATGAATTCACACATGCAGACGTCATGGGTGAGGAAGGTGCACTGTATCCAGCAGTTATTTGCCACTGCCTCCGCCACTACCCTACACCATTTTTAATAAGGACTTGTAAGTCTTACCTCACATTTGCAGTCTCTCTGCAAACCTTGCAAGAGTGAGACAGACTGCAAACAGAAGGCAAAACTTGTAAATCTCCGTTAAAAATGGCGTAGGGCAGCAGCAGACATGATGGTAAGCCCCAACACCTGCCTGCTTCTGCCTTGTGAAGGAACCCTGATGCTTCAAAGGCAGAACCAGGCGACTGGCATGTTCCCATTGTGGATTCAAACGTACTATGTACTGTGCTCCCCTCTCCCTTTTTTTGTATGTGCTAGATATGCTTTGAGGAGCCTATACATACTTGTGTTTTTTCCACCTTCACAGGGGTCGTCTACTTTCACAGGGGACTATGAATATGTAGGACTGACTATAATGTGTCAAGAGCGAGTTATTTACTGAGATATGTATGAAAGAGGGTGAAGAGTAAAGCATTCCTAAGGAATTTTATATATGAGTAGAGTGGGAATTCACAGTGAATCTCCAATACTTGGGCCTTTTAAAGTCCCTCTTCCAGATTTACCCTTGTCACTCAGAAGAAGGAACTGACAAAACCACTTCTGAGTATTCTTTGCCTAAGAAAACCCTGTGAAATCCATGGGGTTGCCATAAGTCTACAGGCAATTTGAAAGCACATGCGCACATATATATGTATTATTCTCAAGAGCAGCTCTATTTTCAGAATTCTGCCATTAGCACCTTTCCCTGGAATATTTGTGGTGTCATCTAATTCAGCCAGTGGAGACTGGAGGCAGTTCAATTTTTTAAATTAATTTATGCTTCTTTTTTTCATTGTTGTATGTTAGAATTTCTGTTCCACGTGGTCTGTAGAGCTGGTTAGATTTCACCCAGTTTTTTTACTGGAAATGTTATAATAACTCTTTGTATTTGATATACGTTGTATAGATGTTTATAAAGTAGAACTGGATATAACCTAAGTTGCTGGAAGGGACAGACTGTGGAGTTTGTCATGTTGGCCAAGCACAGGAATTTTCTTTTCTGTTTCTCTTCCACCAAATCAGAGAAACAAACCTAAAAGAAGCATCTGGATTAATTCACTGGTTTGTTGGGAGAAAAACAAAACTCAGAAGAGAAAATGTCTGCATAGGGGCAACACAAAACACTTCTGCTCCAAGCAGGAGCCACTGGGCAGTGTGTACCAGCGCTCTGTGATAAGCCAGGGTTCCCACAAATCCCTGGGTTGTTGTGTCATCTTAAATAGCCCCATCAGTTTTATGTAAGTTATGGCATAGTGTTATAAACATAAATGTAATGTTCTGACAGAAATGTTATGCTTTAAAAAGAACGTATGAAAATATCATAATATGCTGAGTTTAAAGAAGCCATTCTAAATCTCCAGTTCTTTTCCCACTAATCTTTGAATAACTTTCTGTTTTCACTCTCTACTGGTTAATTTGCTTTATGCAGGAATAATTTACATGAATATTGCTGAAAAATATTATGTGAAAATATACTCTAATGTCCACTGAATATTCTTCTGTTCATATCTTTCTCTTCCATTTCCTCACCAATGTCTAACATGCTAGCCTCTTGCTTCTTTTTCATCTTTATTTCTTTTGTTGCTTGTGTTTTAATGTATATTGTGTTATATGGGACTGGTTAAAGAACCGTTACTGTATTTTATGTTTGTATCTACATTTTATTTTGCATGCTTAACGTGGCTTTTCCTGGATATTCTTTTTGGTAAGTTCTAAATTTTAAAAGCGTATTGTTTTTCTGTAGTAAAATCTGTAAACTTTGCTGTCACTTCTTTTCCCACCTCAAGAAATCTGTCCTTATTTTCATCATGCTGAGTTGTGCTCATAAATGGTTTTCCTTTGGCTAAATACTTCTATAACCAACACTGTCTTTAACATCTTCTGATTCTGTCTTTAGTACTTCTATACAACCATTTTGGTACTAATATATACTAACTTCCTGATAGCTAGTGCTTATTAAAGGGAACATTTAGTTGCTGTGTTTGGCTACAGTCTCGCCTGCCATGTACAGGGAGATTGCAGAGTTTAATAGTGCCTCATTTCTTTCTCCCAGTCTTTGGCTTATGCAGATGGACAGCCATGCACACATTCACTGCAGTATGTTACCCATTGCCTTGAATGGAAGGCTGATTTGCTTTGTATTTCCTCATCTATTCCTCTTTTTCCAAGCCACATTCTGGTTTGGGAGAGGGAAGTCTAGAAAGGAAAGTCCACAAATCCATTCATTCGCTGTTGATTGCCAGCAATATGATAGTTTTTTTTTTATACATATATATATATACACATACATACATACATACACAGGCATACCTCAGTTAATGAAGCCTCTGAGATCAAAGCTTCTTTTTACAAAGGCTTTTGAGCACATATAACTACTGATCAGACAGGAGACTTAACTCTTTAGGTTGCTTACAACTTGTTCAATGGAATTTAAACATACATATGTACAGATGAGAACAGTTGCCAGTTGTGTGGGGAGGGGGGGTGGTTGCAGGGAATTTCCTAAGCCACCTCCCAATTCAGTCGAATGAACCTTTGAGTTGAGGTTTCCAAGGACTCAGTTTGAGTCCTTTGACAGAAGCCTTGAGAGAGCTGTGTTCATTTAGCTTACTACTGTGAGATGCTGCATAATAAACGAAAAAAAGGCAAAGTAAACAATTCTGCATTTTGAAAGAAGCCTTGAAGTAATCCGTGGAAGATTCAAAATGTTTTTATTTACTTATGGAAGGCTTACCTGACCTGGTTGTTTCATTTCACATGTGCATATTGTTAGTTTTGAATAAGGCTTGTTGAAATGTGTTGTCCCGTTTTTCTTTTTTGTAGCGCAGAAACCTATTCTTTTTGTTTCTGTATTTTTTCTGCTTCTGGTACCAGATTTTTTCTGTTAAAGAAGTAACATGCCAGATGTTTCAGTTTCATTAACTGAGGTATATCTGTCATTGAGAGCAATGGAAGAAGAGTCAATTGAACTTAAGGCAAGGACTGTGTCTCATATTTTTTTCAAAAAGCAATTTGGAAATATGAGGACCTTTGTATTAGAGAAATACAGTTAATTGTAATATTTGTATGGAGAATTTATTTTTTGTGATACTGGGATTTCTTAAAAATGATCCATTGGTTCCAAGAACTGTGTATGTATGTTTTTCATTTACAGCAACAGCTTGCTCAGTTGCAGAAAGAGAAATCAGAGATTTTGAAGAATCTGGCTTTATATTACTTCACATTTGTTGATGTTATGGAATTTAAGGTAAGGCACTGTAAGTGCAGATGAGCTCTTAGGAATTCTTTTAGGGTGTCATAAAACTTCATATCAAGTACAGCCTAAACTGTTTGCTGTGAATCACATTTTCTTTAAAAAAAATACAGTGATTTCTACCCTGAATAATATATATATTATTTTGTAAAATTAGTATTGATCTTGCTCTCTTATTTCAGATATAGGAAGAAATATCCAGCACTTGTACTAGTAAGCTGATTGTTTTCCTTCTCTTTTTGTTTCAAAGGATCATGTATGTGAATTGCTGAACACTATTGACGTTTGCCAAGTCTTCTTTGATATCGTAAGTCTATGAGGGTTGTTTTTTTTTTTAGAAATCTAATGAGTGATTAGGAGTGTGGTTAAAACAACTGTACGTGCTCACTAGGGTGTAAGCCCATATGGATGTAGTGAGTAATACTTGCAAGTATTAAATAAATTAAATTAAAGAGTGGTATAAAAAGTAAAATTAGAAATAATAAAAAATCAGATAGCAATATAGGATATAAAAGCCTAACTTAAGAAAAAAAATTAAGAGTATGGAAGAATAAAAAATATTTTCACCTACCCCCCCAAAAAAAGACAACAGAATTGGTATCATGAAAGAAGTTGGGGCACCAAGAGCACCAAAAGTGTGATTTAATTGATAAAAATTAATATCTTGATTCCTGACCTATGTCGCTTTTGGCAATAGTGAGACCATGAGAAGAGGTTCTGCAGTAAATTTATATGAGAGGAAGTAGTGCCTAAAATACCTAGACTCTATATTGTTCAGGGCACGTTTTGCCAACCCTGGTCCCTCCAGATGTTTTGGACTTTATTTTCCTTTTGTCCCCAGCCACCATGATCAATTCTCCAGGCAGGGAGAGACTCTTTAAACACTTCATAAATTGATAGCAGCACTTCGTGCTGTATGTGGAAATAACTGGGAACCAGTGTTGGTCCTGGTGTGTTCTCTACTTGCAGTAAAGATGGGAAGAAGACAAATTATTCCTGTAGCTCATTTTTAATTTACTGGTTCAGGTTGACAGATTAGATCTGTTGAGTATTCACCCCTGCCTAACCTAGTATATAGAAATATTTGAAAAGACATTTTGGACAATAATTTATCCACTTACCTGAAAGTATCATAAACCCATTGAATTCAGTGTGATTTTGGAACAGGCATAAAAGTGTGCCATTTTTTTTTGGAATAAAGTGCTTCATTAGTGATGTTAAATTCTTCCAGCCATTTAAAATGTGCCACTAGATGTTTTTACTTAAATAAGGTATTTCAAATACAAAAAATATGTGATAGGTTGGAATCTGAAGATGGCATAAGTAATCTGATTAAATTATTATCTGTCATTTTAATCTGGTAGCTGACATTATCATAAACATTCACAGCACAACCCTTCTTTCTCTTTCATTTTAGACTGTAAACTTTGATTTAACAAAGAACTACCTAGATTTAATCATAACCTACACAACACTAATGATATTGCTATCTCGAATTGAAGAACGGAAGGCCATCATAGGACTGTACAATTATGCTCATGAAATGACACATGGAGCAAGGTAAATGCATTCTATATTGGTAACCTTTAGACAATTGGATTACTGGTGTCTCCCACTTTTTGGCAGTTTACTTTTCAGTGATCTGCTCTTTCAGCCCTTTTCAATTATAACCAGAGCCCATACGTCCAATATGAGGTCTACTCTTTGACATAGTGTTTCATGTTTCTAAAACCTTCCACACTCTTCTGTGATCATGCACTACTTTTTCTCTCAGTTCATACTTATATGATTAGTACTTTGGTGAGGCACTAGATAAGCTCTGTAACAGAGAATTCTAAATACCTCTGCATAAACCACAAATTTCAGGATTCTATAGAATGTTGCCATGGCTGTTAATTAAAGCCCTGTAATTGTAATTGCGTAGCAAGAAAATGCCCCGGGGGGGATACATTCTGATGGAGATGAAGTAGCCACAAAGTTAGCAATTTTACTCAGCCAACCACCAGTTTTAATGAGGTTTAAAGGATAGATCATAAGAGTTTATGTTCTCCAGGCTACAAAAAATTCCCATCCTTTCAGGTGATAAGACTCTAATTGTTCATGTCCCACCTAAGCAAGCATGGGATATCCCTTGGAGCCACAATAAAAGTTCAAGATTCTGTGTTCTTCAGGCAAAGAAAACTCTGTCCTCTAAGGAAAGGTTCCAGCTTTCTCCCCCCCCCGCCCCATCACATTGCCATTTCTAAGCAGGTAGAAGAAATCCCATCCTTCCAGCAATGCCAAGACTGCAGCTGCTTTCTTCCCCAGCCTAGGAGGCAGAAGAAATCAAGTCCATCCAGCTTTTCTTGCTGTTCAAAACACCACACCAGAATTCATATTAAAACTGGATGCTGAACATATAACTGGGAACATATATAAAATTTTGTTAGCGTTGGAACTGGAAGAAGAAACAGTCAAAGAAAATATGATTAAATGGACTCAGGCTACAGGAGATCCCATAGTGTTGGACAATTGGAATAAATCCTGGAATAATACATTGAAATTAATTAAACTAGCCCATGTGAGAGAAAATTATTACAAGATGCTGTACAGATGGTGTTTTATCTCCATCACAGATAGCCAGAATAACTAGTAATAACAATATATATGCTGTAAATGCAACCAAATAGGAATGTTTTTCCACTTGTGTTGGAAGTGTAAATTAGCTAGTAAATACTGGAAAAAGATACATGACATGATTTTGGAAATCTTAACTGTAAACTTTTCAGTGACTCCAGAAATCATGACAGAAAAAATTCAACAAACAAATACAGTACAAAAGAAAATTTTATTGCACATGATAACAGCAGCAAGACTTCTCTGTGAACAAAAATGGAAATAAATGTAAACTCCAACAATAGAAGATTTAAATATTAAAACTTCTGGATATGATAGAATTAGACAAATCATCTGTACTTTTATCTGAAAGGACTTTGGATCAATTTGTAAACGAATGGAAAATTGTAACAACTTGGTGATAAAAGAGTTACAGGAATTTGCCAATGATAGGAGTGTTGGATTAAGGGAGACCTGTGCATGGTGTGTGAGACTTTCATTTACTTATTTGTTTCTAGAGAAGCATAAATAAATCTGAAATGTCGTAAATTAGGGCAACACAAATGGTGACTTGCTTTTCCTTAATCTCATTTATTGCCTTCTTCAGTGATCGGGAATACCCGCGTCTTGGCCAGATGATTGTGGATTATGAGAATCCTTTGAAGAAAATGATGGAGGAATTTGTACCGCACAGCAAAGTATGTGTAAACTATCTTGCTTTAAAAAGTTCTTTTTTAACTCTCATGATTAGCATATCATTTCCCATCTTCTATGTGTATTTTAAAGATTTAGTTTGTTATCCATTTTAGGAAATAAACCCACTTGGACATAATAGGCAGTATTATGAAGTAAGTTGCATTGAATTGGCACCTTTTTAGTACCTGCTTATTTTGTGTCAACAAGTAAAACGTTCTTCCTTTCCTTCTTGGCAGGTCCTTTTCGGCAGCAAATAGTATGCCATATTTTACCACAATTTTCATAGGATATTTGGAATTACTGTGGCTTCTATCTGCTCTTAGAATGCAGTTACAAAAAGTATAAAATGAAAGTAGCTAGGCTGATTTCTAAGCTGATTGGAAGCTGATTCCAATCCTGGCCTGTGATCAGAATATTTTTGCCAGGTGTCAGAAAAAACCTGTGATATTTTTCCCACAGTTGTAATTTCTGGAGTACTTCTTAATGTGTTATTTAATAATGATCATTCATAACAGCTATCTGAAATAAGTGATTTAATTCTTTCGATTATTCAGCATGCAAGTAGATGTGCAGCCTTGTAGGCATCTTCTGTTGCTAGGCATATGCAAAGTGAGGAAAGCTGTATAAAGCATCAGCTAATGTATGTATACAGGGAGAGTAGCTGGATAAACTTCCCAGTTTTATTTTGACTATCTGGAATGTAACGTTAGATAGTTGAGAGTATAGTTGACCTTCCATATTTGCCGTTTCATGGATTTGATTATTTGCTAGTTTCTCCAAGCCCTGCCCCCTGCAATCTCAAGTGCTTCTTTTCCTGAGAGAACCTTCCCTCTCGGCAGCTCCAATCAGGCCTCACAGCCTTTTAAATACTTGTTTCTGGTTCATTTCTTCCTCTGTTGGCCGCTGTCTGGACAGGTAAAGATGGCTCACAGCTCAGTTTCTCAGCAGCACAGTCCCTCTCCCAGTGCCCCGCACACCCAAGGAAGGAGATGAGTGAGAGAGAGGAAGTATAGGGCACTCATGCTGACCCACTCCCTTCCCCCTCCTTTCCCTGATCTGGTTTGGTCCTTGGGTACCCATTCTCCTCACCGTGTCTCAGCCCCCTTCCCGCAGACACACACATACATTTTGATATTTTTCCCCACTTTTGTGGGGTCCTGTGCCTCTAACCCTTGTGAACATGGAGGGCCAACTGTATTATGAAAATCAGATGTTTCTTAATGTGTTTTTTATGCCTAATTGTAAATTGTTTGAAACAGTATATCTGTGTTTACTATTTTTTTTATCTTCTAGGCTCTTTCAGATGCCCTAATATCACTCCAGATGGTCTATCCTCGACGAAACCTTTCAGCTGATCAGTGGAGAAACGCACAGCTCTTGAGCCTCATCAGTGCTCCCAGCACAATGCTCAATCCTGCACAGTCAGACACAGTATGATATGTTACTTTGATTTTCATTCTGTTATGCTTTGTGGGTCTGTTTCGAAGATCTGTTTACATAACATAACTAATGGAAACTATATTTCCACATAATTGCAGTTTATGGTCCTGATTTCCATTTCTCAGTTCTTCTGTAAGTGCTTTATATCTGCTTGGCACTATGGAAGACTAGAGGAGACAAAATAATTTTCTTGGAATTACTAATGTTCATAATTTCTTCTGCCTTTATTGTACAATTTGACCTACTTCTGATAAAATGAATCCTTGCACATTAGATGTTCTTCTTCGTGGTCTCTGTGCCTTCATACACTAGGAGCTTTAGCGCCTGCGCAGTAGCGTTCGGAAACTTCTAGAGCTCGTTCGCTTGGCGGGAACCCCTCCCCCACGCCGGTATTGCGCATGTTCCTCCCGCCGAGCAATGGTCTCTCCTCAGTTCTTTCTCGTCCGCCGTCGCGTACGGAAGGTTCTTTGGCTTGTTCCTCGATTTTCTTGCTTGGCTTACTGTTTTTCACGGTTTTCGGATTTGGTGTTTTGGACTTTTCTCTTGTTTTCGGCGTTCTTCTTATGTCCGCGCTCTTCAAGAAGTGCGTGTCCTGCGGGCGCAAAGTTGCCTTCAACGATGGCCATAGGGAGTGTCTCTTCTGCTTGGGTGAGTCCCACAACACTCGGACTTGCCCAATTTGCCGGGATTTTACTCCCCAGACTCTCCGCAACAGATCCGCGAGGCTCAAATCCTGTTGTTGGGAGCAGTCTTTGAAGGCGATCGACGAGACCTCCTCTTCTAAGATGGCCGACAAGAAGACGACCACGCCATCGATGGTATCGGCGGCTGCCGTACCGTCCACCTCGTCGGTATCGGGCTCGGTACCGGCGAGAACACCGATATCGGCGTTACTGAGGATCCCGAAGCTGTCGGCGGCTGCCAAGTTAGCGAAAGGATCCTCGACGGTGAGGAAGGCTGAGGCGCCTGCTAAGGAGACGCCTCTTAAGAAGCGCCCTGCTCCGGACGGAGACAAGGTCAAGGAGAAGGAGAAGAAGAAGAAACGGAAGGAGAATAAACGCTCCCCGGCTGGGGACGTTCAGCCTCCAACTACTCCTCCGACCGTTGAGCCTTCCAAAGGGCGAGGTGAGCCTGTCAATCTCTCGGACGACGAGATCGACGACGTTACCCAACAACGTCCGGACTCGCCAGTGGCAGAACCTCCAACCCTGGTGGAGGAGCACCACCGCCCTTCGAGCCATCGCAGGTCGGCTGACCTGCAGCGGAGAGAGACCTCCGCTTCCCTGAAACGGCACTTGGCTTCTGCTAGATCTTGGTCCCGCTCTTCGGAGCGCCCGATGAGCTCACCGCCTCCTCGGGAGAGAAGAGAGGAACAACCTCGCTTGTCTGCCTCCAGATATACCTCGGCGTCCTACGTGGCCAGGTACGCGAGGGAGTCTGAGTGGAGAGAGCGCCCGGCTTCTTACTGGTCACATTCTCCATCGTACCAGGATCGGTACCACCGTGACCCGAGACGCTGGGAGACCTTCCGGAGGTCCCGGTCACCTCGGAGACAGCGCGACTCGCGCTCGCCTGAGAGAGAGGACCCTCGGTACTGTCGGCACCGAAGTCATTCGCTGTTGGACCGCCGCTCCTTCAGCTGCTCTCCCTCGCCTCGATACCATAGGACGAGAGAGCCTTCACCTCGATACCGAGCGGTATCGCCGCCTCCCAGGGTTACGGCTACGGCAACGCGCCCTGTGGAGTCAGTGGTGACTGGACAGGCTACGACCACCACGGCCTGTCAGACTACACCTGTCACCACCAGGAAGGTGAAGTCTGTTGTGAGCCAGCCGAAGCGTGATGCTACCACTGCTGCCGTCCCGGCTGCGGAGAAGCCCAAAAAGGCTGCACCCACAACTGCGGTAAAGGAGCCAGAGAGTGAGCGACGAGAGGACTCACCGAGCTCGGAGTCCTACGACTCGAGCGCCGAGTCCGAGGCCTCGGACGTGGCCTCCGAGGAGTCTCCTCCACTGGGATTCGGGGAGCCGATCCCAGATTCAGCACCAGAGGACGTCCACCAGTTCTCTGCAATGCTGCTTCGCATGGCCTCTACCCTTGGCCTTAAGATCGCCAATGCGGAGCCGGAGGATGACGATCCTGTCTTTTCGATCTTCGAAGGGAAGCAACCTGCCGCGGCCCCGCTGCCTCTTCTGCCCCAGATTGCTAAAGTTGTCAAGTCCGCGTGGGACAGACCGGCCTCGGCACAGCCGATACCGCAGCGGTTGGAGCACCTGTACAGGGTGCAGAAGGATAACACGAGTTATCTCTTCAACCACCCTGTACCGAACTCTGTGGTGGTCGAGTCGGCGCAGACAAAAGGCACCGGCAGACAACACACCACTCCGCCGGATAAAGAAGGCAGGAAGTTGGACGCCTACGCAAGGAGGTTTTATTCCGCCGCCTCCTTGCATATATTAGATGTTACTTACCTTGTAGCTCTATTTGTAATTTTTTTTAAAAAAAACTAATAAGTAAATTCCATTTTGTTATTTTCTGAATAAACTCTACTTTTACTATTCCAAACATAATAATTTTATACCAAACTAAATTAACAGATTCGATGTTCCTAAAGGAACAAAGTAGATTTCAATCCATAGAGATAACGATGCTGTGTATCCTTCCCTTTTTCTTTAAATTTTGTTTTTATGAACCCACACAATAGCTTCAGAGTTTCCGGACATTTTACGTCTCTTGTAGATCTCTAACTGAAATGCAGTTTACTTTGAGATTTGGGGATAGATTTAATTTTACCTAAAAGGGTTCTGCTAAATGCTTCTTAATGTCTTAAGACAAAATAATTATATTGATCATAATATTTTGCATCAGTGTCTCAGTGCTGCCTTACATCTAGATCTCGCTTGAGCTGAATTCCATTTAAGCATCTTGGGAACAAGGATGCTTACAGGGGGATAACCCCTCCACCATGTGAGCTCTGTATGCAAATAGTGTAACTAGGTTGGTCAGGCTGCTTCAGTTTCCCAGGATGCTTACACTGGAACCATTGTGAGTATGAATCAGTCCTCAGGTAAATGCAGATTTGGAAAGTGTGTCTCAAATCCAGAGTAGGTAATGAGCAGATTTCAAATGGCTTTTTAAGAATTTGCCAGTTTTGTGTCAGGAATATTTTCTGTGTTCCCTATTAACCTTCTGCATCATAGTATGGTTTGTTCATTTCCCTCTGGAACTTAAAAGTTTTATCATAGAGTTATAGCCAGTATGTCCTGGTTCTCAGATTTGTAATTCAAGATTGACAGCATCTATGCTGAGGGTTGACTTTGCAGTACTGTTACAGATGTGCCCACACTAAGAGTCAGCAGCAGTTGATGTGTGTAGAACAGACATTGGAGAAGCCTGAAATGTGTATGCTGAACCCCTTTTCACAGCTCTGCAAATTGTCCTTCCCTAAAATAAATAATGCTTTCACTTCAGGGTTCTGCTAGCTACAAAGAACCATTTTAGCTTATTTAATCAGCCTTGTTTAGGATATTGTACACAAACTCATGTGTTAATTAGACTAATGTTACTCAAAGTGGTGGTTCCTAGACTACTCCACAGGCCATCAGCTACTGGTCCCGCATGAGTCTCCAGGAAAGAAAGAAACAGTTATATTCAAAGGGCAGAAATATGGTACTGGTCTCTGGACTGTGGGATGGGGGAACAATTACTGGTTACCACCTGAGATTGTTTGAGATGCACGAACTACACTGCTTGTTTGTTTCTATGTTTGTTTGTTTGTTTTAAATGACAACTTTCTTTTACATACAGATGCCCTGTGAATACCTCTCTCTGGATACAATGGAGAAATGGATAATCTGTAAGTTTAAATCTTCTGATGAAATACTTTCTATTTCTTACCAGTTGTTTTCAAACATGAGTGGACTCAGAGTCAGTGTTAAATCTGTCCCTTAGCTGCAGGGGAGAATTCATTCTAAGCCCCTAGGACTAGTATTCTTGTGAAAATTTTCCTCATGGCCCTCATTTAACATTTTGTCACCCTTAATATGATAATCAGCTTTTTCTCTCTGGTCAGTGTTTTAATCTAAGTGAAAATCAACACTTGTTTAACATTAACAAAGGGAGGGTGGAGAAACTGAGGCTGGAACATAGAATTGTATCAGTTATGATTACTCAGCTAAAAATATTCTAAAGATGACACAAAGTTAAGCATTTTAAAGTCTCTTACATACCAGTCAGAAAAGTAAGTAAGCATGAGCTTAAATTTCAATTAAGTTTTTTTTCCATTGAAGTCAATAAAAATTAAAAGTATTTACCTTTGGCTGGCTCATATCTGATATATTTTGTTGAATGGATAGATCACACATATGTACATTCTGTGGAACTTAAACCTTCTAGAAGGAATAGGAGCTGGTAAACTAGAAAAGGGTGGGAAGCTGCCACTTTCAGCAGGGTGGGACTTGGAACATAACCTTTAAAAATATATTTGACGTCACTGCTGCAGAGGTTCTCAGATTATAGTCTACCATATGTTATAATCTACCATGTATTAAGCTCCCTGCTCCCAACATGCTAGTTTTATCTGTGCTGGCATGCTAAGAGAACTGTATATGCGCGTGCGCACACACACACTATTTCGTGTTTGTTCTGAGATTAATCAAACTAGTAGTTAAGTGGAATACAAATTATTGTCTAACTTTAATTATCTATCTTACATCTCTTCAATTTTTTTTTTCTTTTCTCAAAGTTGGATTCATTTTGTGCCATGGAATCCTGAATAGTGATGCAACAGCTTTGACCCTTTGGAAGCTTGCCCTTCAAAGCAGCTCTTGTTTGGCTCTGTTTCGGGATGAAGTTTTCCATATTCACAAAGCTGCAGAAGACCTGTTTGTAAACATAAGAGGGTACAGGGTTTTTGTTTGTTTGTTTGTTTGTTTGTTTTAAGTAGACTATGTTTGATATCATGCACCTCTTCTCTTTTGGAATTAAATATTACATGGTTCAACAAGAGGAATCTTTGATAATTCCTGGGGTTAGGATTTGAGAGATTGAGGATCAGCAGTGTGTGTGTGTGTGTGTGTCCCTTCTAAGTCACAGAAATTATCCTGCCTTCTCCCACTAGAATGCTTTATTAAGTTTAATGTTTGTTACACTTAGCTAAAACGAAGCCAAGGACATTCCTAAACTCATTTCCAGAACATAGGTTTAATCAGCATTCTGAATCAAGAGTGTTCTCAAATCCATTTTAATCAAGATTATTAATTTTTCAGACATGTTTATGAGACTGGTTGGAGGACAGAATGTTTACACTTGGGAGAGGGTAATGAGTAAAAGAGAAGGAGCAAGTGATTTCTTGTCCTTATCCTTCAGCTCCAGATGGTTTTACATCTGTGCTAGGTCTTAAAAGCTGTTTTAACATTAATGGGCCTTGTACAGTAAATTTCAACTCAGAATGTATCAGGCATTCCTGATTCAACATATTACAGCACAAATATGTAACCTAAAGCTCTGTTTCTACTAGACTTATCCAAGGAGTTTGGAGTTAGTTCTTTGTCTCTCCTAGCAGTTTTGACCCCTCTTCTCAAAAATCAGCCTCTTCTCCCACAGTGATACATTATTTTTAAAATCGTGAGAACTGTCAAAACCACTTTGATACAAGAGAAGAGGACGTGGCCAGACTTTTGTGACTTTACCTCTACTTGCCACTAAGACTTACGCCATAAGGGGAAGAAATTGACCGGTCATTGCTGGGCACAGTATATTTTATAGCTCAAAAGCATATGTGAATCAGGAAGCAGAGCACAATAATAATGGCTTGGAATTCCTTGTATCTTGAATCTTTCAACAGTAAGCTTGGACTTAATGGGCGAGATCCTTCGTCAGGAGATATATTGCGAATTTCTGCCCAGGCACAACTGTGATACGTCTCCCGTTTTCCCTGCCTCATGACTTCTCTTTCTGTTATGGGGAGCCCCTTCTGTGGCTGTTTACTAGCTGATGGAGAATGTATGACATTGGAGAAGTGTCTGACTGTCTATCTGAAGAGAAATGGACAACAGTGACATTATCCTCTGGGACCCCCAGAGGACCCCCAAGCAGTCCTGGAGGATGCCTTTTCTTTTGTCTGGTCACAGGAACATAACCAAATGCCCCCGCAGCTCTCCTCCAGCTACTAAATGGCCTTGGAGGGAGACCAATGCAGGATACAGTTGAGTTCTTGTGGAAGAGTGAATTGCCACTTCCACAACAACAACAAAACGTTCAAAGCTCAGGCATACTTCCAATTGTGTCTGTGTATGTCAGGGTGCCAGCCACAACTCCACGTTTCCCAGCTTTGCAAAGAGTGAGATGCTGAGGCCCTTACTCAGTTCTTCTTAATTATGTTTGATTTAAATATGATGCTTTAATTGACCATTGAGGAAGCTTTCATCCATGAATAAATTAGAAGTTTTTTTTTCTGTTATCTACAGTTGTACAAGGAGGAGTTTTTTTTTAATCTCCAGTTCATTTATAGATTTTATTTCCACTTGCAGCTATAACAAACGTATTAACGACATAAGGGAATGCAAGGAAGCTGCTGTATCACATGCGTAAGTGTCCTGTAAAATAACTTTTATAAAATACCACATATCACATTCTTTAGCCAGATTTTGTAAGTGTTATGAGTTTTATGAGTTATGTTAAGAGGCTGTGGTTCAGAGTCCCCAAAGCACAAAAAGGAGCTTCTGCTCATGTAAGGGAGAGTGGTGTCACTTGCAGCTTCCACACAGTCTGAAAAGATGTTTTGTTGGGTCTTCAGACTTTCTGGAGCTGGGTTTGGGTGGTGGTGAATGTCACTTTCTCTTCTTGTGAAAAGAATTGCCTCCTGCCTGTCTAGCATGATCTTTGGAGTCAGTTCTGTATTTTGTAACACAGATCTCACTGTACTGCCTAAAATGTTTGGTCTGTTCTTGAATAGTAAGTACACCATAGCATTTGGAACGTAGACATGTGAAGTAGGTTTGTAAAATTCTTTTAGGGTTAAAAACAGCAATTGGCAATTCCTTAAAGACTTTATAGATTTATTTTAGTATATACTTTTGTGGGCAGGGCCCAGCTTCATCAGTTTATGATGTATTATCTAGAATTTCAGAGGGATATGTGGGTATGAGGGAGTGGTAGGTAATAGAAATGTTCTTAAAATGCTGTGGCGTGCTTTACTTCTCCACATTTTGTAATTGTCTCCTTAGAATTCAGAGATGCAAACTACATCAAGTGTTAAAATTTACATAGCATTTTCCATTGGCAACATAATAATACTATGTCTTTACAATTGCATTAATCCTCGATTGTAAAAAAAAACAACCCTATGTCTAAGCTACATTTGTGTAGTATTTGAACTGCTTGTGTATGACTGTGAAGTGCCTTTGACTTCAGCACAGTCTGAAGTGATCTTTAAAATACAGTATGTTGGTGACTGATCATAGCATTTCTGTTCTCAAAACAGTGGATCAATGCACAGAGAAAGACGCAAGTTTTTACGGTCTGCATTGAAAGAACTAGCTACTGTCTTGTCAGATCAGCCAGGGTTGTTGGGTCCCAAGGTAAATATATTCCATTTAAAGAAACTGAATTTCTAATGTTTATCTTCATAACTTATTTTTGCACTATCTTAAACCATATAGCTCATTTCCATGTGCTGTATTCATACTTGTAACTTACATGCAAGAAGAAACTTTTAATGTGTTTTCCCTTCTTCCCTAGGCACTTTTTGTATTTATGGCATTATCCTTTGCTCGTGATGAAATTATTTGGCTTCTTCGACATGCAGATAACATGCCCAAGAAGAGTGCAGATGATTTTATAGATAAGTACGTTAATATTTAATGTAGCACTTTTTAGCATTTTTTAAGTCATACTGTTTGCATTGTAAAAAAATTATACTTCATACTGTGCAGAGTCCTTGATACTGTTTGTTTCTTCTGATATCTTCTTGTGGCAGATTGTGGGCTGAAATGCAGGATTTCCCCTTGCTGTCTGAGTATGAAATCAATTGGATCTGTCCCCTGGTATCTTACAGTAGGGATGGGAAAATGTTGGTGGGTTCAGGGGGTAGTTTTAATCCTCAGCCCCTGGGACTTGCTGCAGTCCGCAGGCCCTCTGAAGTTTTTCTCCCCAAAACTGTAAGTGACTGGATGATTTAAAAAAGAAGAAGAAGAAAAGGGAAAGGTATTCCTTTAATGAGGAAAGACTCTGATAAGAGAAGCATCATTTTTTCCCCGACAGCATTTGTTGGGACTGTGGAGTCATGCGGGCAAGCTTCACAGGCCACATAATGTGATGATAGTCATACATGGCTCATTAAGCCTGTTTTGTCCACCTCTTTGTTGAATTCCCTCAGGCAGCTGCGAGTGGATGAAAGACTTCTGTGAAAATAAAATTTATTAAGGTATATTTTGATATATGCCATGAATTTAAGTCATACAGCTCAGAATAATTTGCATGTAAGCATTTTGGTTTGAGAGTTTGTGATACAAATGCCATATTAAAGTCATATGATCTCCCTCAATAATACATAAAAACTGGACTGCAGGGGGAGTGCTCAGTTTTATTTATTTGAATATTTCCTATACTACAGTTTACAGAAGTTTACAATTTGCAAAAAAGGATATAATAGTAGCCAAAGACAACAATGTAGTTAAAATAAATGTAGGTAAAACAGAGCACTGGTCAGAGCACTGGTTTATTCCCAGAATCAAATTAAATAATAAAGCTTTTACTTATATGTGGAAAGCAATACAAGGGTTGTTCAGATTCCCTAAGAAAAAAGGTCCATTAATGTTGGAGCTCAATCACAAAAGATCCTTCTCTTGTAAGGGATTAATATCTTACCACTTATCTCTGAAATGGAAGCTGGATCAGGTTTCATCACAGTTCTGAAGTGTCAGGGACTGAGGGGGTGGAAGCTCAGAAGCATCTCATGCTGCTGGGTGTTTTTTTCCTCTTAATTCTTTGGGAGTGAAACTCTGAGGCCAAATTCTTTAAGCAGGTAGTGGGCAAGTTAGTGGCAAATAATGCTATGTTGACATCAGTCCAGAAAGTTCATTTGGAAGCTCCCTGAGGGTTTCAGTATTTCCTGAAGATATTTTGATCATCAGCTTCCTCCTACCTGCATGTACACCTCTATATTACAGACCAGTCTTTGAAGTTACAGGAAGTCTCCAAAACAGTCCAACATTAATTTTTTTTGAGGAGTACTGCTGCGTGGAATGGAAGCAAATGAAAGGCCCATGGGACATTCAGATTTAGTTGCATGACTTCAGATTTAGTTGCATGACTTTCTAAATTGTGATATTACTATCAATTATTACTATCACGTAATTACATAAATGGAACAGCAGGTAACTGATTATGGGAGACAGCTTCTTGATATACGTAAATTAAACCTTCTGTGTAGCGGGTTATGAGTCCAGTTAATTTTTACTTTTCCACATTATTTGTAGATGAAAGTTACTTTGTTTTTGCCTTTATTATGTGTACCACTATTTTTAATGTGGTCTCCTAAGTGCGTGATAAATAGTTTTTCAGATGCATAAATTTTGCTTCACCTTTCACATTAAAACACACACATACACGCACAGTAGCACACACAAAAATTGAACTTTGGCAAGCCTTTAATATTTGTTCAGCTTGATCTCCTAAAATAATAATTCTTTCAGTATCAGGTTGGCTGTGTTTCAATAGGATATCCATGGCAGAAAGTTGACGGAAAGAGTTGTCACAGTTACATCACCTTACTGCTATAGGAACTGGAGTGCAAAGTTGTCTTTTTGTATCAGTACAATACAAGAAAATATAAATGTTGCACAGACTTTAGTTTCAAAAGATATCTTTATTGAGCCTTTAAATCATGCTTATTTTTCTCTCACATGTCCGCAGATACATATGTGTTTTTACTTTTTTTGTACTGGGCAACATTGCATTCGGTTTTGTTTTGTTTTGTTCCTAAGGCACATAGCAGAGCTAATTTTCTACATGGAAGAACTCAGAGCACATGTACGAAAATATGGTCCAGTTATGCAAAGATATTATGTGCAATACCTGTCAGGCTTTGATGCGGTTGTCTTAAATGAACTTGTGCAGGTGAGTCAAGAGGATTTTGCCACTTGTTACATAACTTCCAAGTACTGAGCTCTTGATTTTCCACCTGATGCAAAAACACTAAATTAAAAGTTGTCTAACTTTTCTAACTTTTATTTTATTCAGGTAAGATTAGACTAGCGCAAGATTTAAAACAGACTGTACCAAAAACACATTACAAAGACGCATTGATTACTTATCTAGACTGATTGTATATGGACAAAGTTACTTGTGCTGCAACAGCATTATACTTTCAGTAGCCACTAGATGGAGCTCAGATTTGGTATTTTAACTGAATACAGTGGACTCTCCACATAAGTGGCCTCTGGATTTGTGAATTTAAGCTGTTGCGGAGCACTGCGTCCAGTATCTAAAATGGTGGCAACTTGTATGCAGATGTGCTGAAGCATTTGCACATACATCACTGTCATTTAATAGTAAAGGACATGAACATTCATAGTTGTCCCTATTCACGAGGGGTCCAGGAACAGAACCCCCGCAGATCCAGAGGGTCTACTGTAGTTGCATGTAATTGTTCAAATATAGAACTAGCTATTAATCCATTTGTAACATTTTTAATTTCCCTATTATGTATTCATTATATTCATTATTTTTAGCTAATGTGAAAAATATTTGTAATTTATTCAAAATGAAGCTATAGAGAACACAAGCTTAGTAAATTTGACCTTAGCTTGGTGGTGCACTACCAATCCATTTTCACAATCACATGTCAGAAGAGTAATTTCAGTTAGTTGATGCGGAAAGTTCATACATTTTATGGACAGGGATTTTGCTGGAAGCAATTTTTCCGATATTTAAACTCCCACTTATGTAAATGTATTAGTTATTATTTTATATGCTGCTTTTTGTCCATTGGGCTCAAGGTTCTCGTCTTCCTTAGGAGGTTAGGCTGAGAGAATCACTAGCCCAGGGTCACTCAATGTGGTTCATGATCCGGTGGGCTACGGGGGTCTTTATTTCCCAAATCACAGTCCTACATCCTAACCGTTATCCCAGGCTGGCGTGTTACTCCACTTTCTCATACATAAACACACTTTTTGCAAATGTACTGTTAACACCTCTTATTCTTCATCCCACTCATGCATATACAAACATCAGGCTCTAGAGGCCGACAGTCTGGCAGGAAAGCTTCCTAATAGGCTGTTACACACATATAATTTGCTGCCTTCTCCACTGCATTTGTTCTTAATCAATAAAATTATTTCTATAACATGTTGTTTTCCTGGTTTTGTTTTAAATTAGAATCTTTCAGTGTGCCCTGAAGATGAATCTATCATTATGTCTTCTTTTGTAAACACTATGACCTCATTAAGTGTGAAGCAAGGTAAGTATGTGTAAGCTGTCAACCTGAACTATGTATAACTTCAGCCTTAGCAACAGTCGAAGATTTTGGAAAAAGTGAGAAGAAATTTCCTACAGCTCTCCTTGACCCAGAGCCCAGTTGCATATTGAAGTATGATTGCACAATCCCATAATTTCTGTCCACTGGTGGGAGTTGATTTGTCAGTCTTTCCTATTAAAATATAAGCTTATCTTAGGATAAGATAGGATAACATTTGTTCTCAAAGTGCAGTATGCCATTTCCCTTTGCCCTTGCTGGAGCTCTTCCAAATTCTAACTTTAAACTCATTTGTAAATACTGCCCAGTAGAGATGGACAAGAGCAGAGTTCAGATGTCTTGAAAAGGATCAGTAGTATCTTTCTTTCGCGATGCACAAAATAACAAGTTTGGTAGTAATAAGGTGCTTGTTTCTTGCAGAATATTCTGAATAAACTAAAGCCCTAGTATAAATTTCTATAAAATTCTAGTTTTTAAAAGGTTTATCTTAACTTTGAAGTTTGCTTCACAGCATGAATAAATGCATTGGATTAGAACAATATTTTTTGTTTGAAAAATTGTAGAGCCACCCATAGAGGCAATAATGACAAGCAAACTTCTTTTATTAAATATGGGCAGGGATTCTATATCTGCATATAGCTCTGCACATGTAGTTCTACATCTCACTGCATAGAAACTGTCTAGCCACAGAAGGGGCCCGTGTTGCTGTTGTTTAATGGTGGAAATGGGATGGAGCAGGGCAGTTGATTCAGGCCATTGAGAAGCAATTGTTCTCTGTTTGGTCAGGGAAAGAATTGAGAGTTTGCAGTCAGAGGGAGTGTACCTGTCTTTTCCTTCATCTGAGAGCCCAGAGCAGCGAGATTTTCATGATCTGAATTGCCTCCTTGCTCTTGCTTCCCCACCAGTAAGCAGCAGCAGCAATCCCTCCTGCGACTTGACTAGAGTTAGGAGGCTTTGGGACAAAGCACAAGGGCAAGAAACTAGCCCTCTGTGCCCTATCAAATAAGGAACTTACATGCATGCAAGCTGCACTTAAGTGCATGCAAATCTCTAACAGAATGCCAGACATGATTGCTTTGAGAGTGTTTGTTAATAATATTGATGTTTCATTTTCTTCTATTGATGCAGTTGAAGATGGAGAGGTGTTCGATTTCAGAGGAATGAGGCTCGATTGGTTTAGATTACAGGTGAGGATTATTTTTCTACATTCCTAAATGTTTTAATTCCTATACTACAAAATATATCAGTTTTCAACCAAGGAGATTTAACATAATTGCTTTAAAACAATTGATTTCAAGTATTTCTTGAACAAGGTATTCCCTACAGTGATCAGCTCTGCAATCTTGTGCGTATAAACCTCTGAGTATGCCCTGTTGTTCTTATAAAGAACATGTTATGTGTCAGAGTCATTAACAGAAATGACTCTAATCTAGATAACCCTGCCAGTCAAACTTACAGAGACTGTGATCTTTCATCACACTTGCAAAATATAACACTGCACACATGGAGCTCCATACATCTCCCCTCTCCCAGAAGCTTTCAAGTCCCAAAAGAGTGTTGCTGTGGCCATAGAATGGTCAGGAAGGGAGTCAACTGAGCAACACAGACTGCCTTCCCTCCCTGCTGTAGTTTTCCAGAGTGAAGGGAAGAGAAATGAGGTCATTGTTTCTCTTCCTCACTCCCTGAAGAACTGCAGAAGGGACAGAAAGGCAGTCTGCATTGATCAGTTACCTCCCTTCCTCCCTCTTCCATGGCCATTTAATGCCCATAGCACATGCTTCCCCCCCCGGGGGGCAGGTTAAAGCTGATGAGAGGAGCTATTAGAACACAAGAGACTAGTGAATAGACCCTTGCACACCATCCAAAATGACATACATGTCTGTAACCTTGAGCCACATTTCACCAACAGGATTCTACTGATGTTACAACTTTTAAAAGGGGTAGACATAGTGCAGCCCAGAGGCCATATGTGGCCCTTTGGACCTCCAGGGGCAGCCCTTGGGACCACTCCAAAAGACCACTCCAGCCCCATCAAAAAAGTTTTCTTTAAAAGAAATTAAGGGGTAATTTTCAGGCAATTGTTTGCCCCCAAAGGGCAAAAACTGGCTTAAAATGCAATGTTTCTCTTTCTCTAACTCTGCAAAGCCCCTAAAACACTAAAAAAGAGAGAAGTCAGCAAAAAATTGTCCAAAGTGGCAGCTGGAAGGGAAATCACATAACTTTGAGCATGCTAAAACTTCCTGATGTGGCCTGCCAGACAGACTCAGGGAGGTAAAGTGATCTCTGCACCCTGTGCAGTTGCCCACCCCTGTTTTTTTTTTTAAACAAACTTAATACTTTCCTCAAAAGAAAGCATGTTCAGATGGTGATTAAACTGGATACCATTAAACGTTACTTTCCTGAAAATTACTGTTGCTGTTAATGCCCGTTACGTGAACAATCCCAAGTCTGAGAAGAAGAAAAAATGTTTTTCACTAAAGACAAACATTTTGAATAAATATAAATAGATTGGATTTTTACATATATTGAATTGAGTCAAAACTTAATCCTGCTTTGTGTACATTCATTGAGACAAACATGGATTTGGTCATGACTAAATGAAGTCTCATTGATTATAGTTGGTATACTAGTGATGAATCATGTTACAAGTTTGAAAATGTATGGGTTTTCTGACAGCCAATCCAATTCTACGTTGGTGTGGCAGATCCAAATTGGGTGATCTATTATTATGGACCTAATAAATTTCTCACCTGTCCCTAATAATGGCTAAGCCTAATTCCAACAGTAATACATAATACACACATGTAGGAGGCCCATAGTTCTTACCAGACTTAATCTGAACTGTAAGGTTTTTCAAAAAGTAAACTGCACCCATTGCTTAAATTTGGCCATTGTTTAAAACAGGAGCACAAGATAGTATCAGATCATTTCAGGAAGTGCAAAATAAAGTGATAAGGGCAGAAGTCTGTAATAACAGAGCTGTGCAGCCAAATCAGAGTTGAGAAGGTTATGCCCTGTGCTTCAACATTTTATTGCGAGTACTCAAAGGGAACCTTTGTAGGAGGGTCACGTTGTCAGCCACTAAGCCAGTCATTTTTCTTGGAAGTTGTTTTTGAGATAATGTAAAAGGCCTGGTTTTCTTCAATTGTTCAAAGGAATTGTAAAGGCAAAGCAGGATTGGAAAAACATGCTCTTCCTTTTATGTAATGCTGGCTTTAGAATTTTGTTTCCTTCCAAAAATAAGACAAAATGTGCTTAAAGCTCTATTTTGCATTTGGGCCTAGGAAGTCTTTGGATATGAAATGTCATTTTACGAGCAGGCTCTTTTTCAAGTAACATCTGCAACAGTAGCAAAATGTCGCATGACTTTGATCCCTGTAGGGTGTCACCCTGAAAATATTTAAACAAGAAGGAAAATATTCTTAAGTAAGAAATTTAAATAGTTTTTGTAAATACAAAATGGGCTATTAGTAATACCACAGACAAAAAGGCCTTGCTTCATTCTGTCTTTAGATGTTCTTTACACTGTTATTTTATCCTTTATTTTAAATAAATAAATTAATTAATAACATTCTTCTGTCAAGGTCAGTGTGAACAGCTAGGGCAAACTGATATTGTATGGCAGTGGAATTGTTTCTCTTGCCCTGATCAGAGACCCATCTTCAAGGAATTCTCATGAGGGATGAGAAACTGAATTAAGAGGGGGTCCATTTAGTTATTTGCTTTGCTGCCTTCTTATCAGAACTGAAGATCACTGTTTCTAAGATCTACTGGCCAAAGCCCGTCACACTTTTTAGTCTTAAAATTACATTTAAATTTTACATTTTTAAATTTTGTCTTTAGTCTTAAAGTAAACTTAGCCTTCTGCTGAATCCACTTCTATATTCCTGTCATGATACCTGAGTGTCACTGGGTGAGGTAGCACAGTGAAGCCGGCCTTCTTTGTCATATTATCAGGATAGGAGGACACATATTTCTGCAATGATAGTTAAACCACCTCAAGAAATATCTCCACAAGCTATTAGTGAATGCTCGTTCACAGCCTGTGCTGTGCATTCTTGAGTATCTCTACAGCAGACCTTGCCGTTTTTGAAGATTGTAACAACTACTTCATCTTTAGAGAGGAGAGCATTCTAACAAGTCTAAACAAGGCATGAATGGTTTATCTTTTCTGGGGTCTTCTACCAGCTGCATCTCAAATAGGGATTTCCATGGGTTGCGATATGTGCCTCTACAGAAAATGTGAAACATCCCTGTTATTTAGCTGGACAGGAATGGAGTATAGCATCTCCAGGAAATACCTTCATTTACACTTGGTCTCATACTCTGTACAAGGTACTGGTCAAGATTAGGGTGAAGAGGGCCAGCTACGTACTGGTCAGTTCTTAGTGGCTCAGGCAGTTGTTTGTTTCGCTTCTGCTAATAACTAGGTAATGGTTCCTGTGCCTCTTAAGCAACGATAGCCTTCTCACTTAGAAATTTGATAGGATTTTCCATCTAGATCCAGTCAATAGCATGGAGACTTAGCACCCCATTCTACAAAATTAAATGATTCATGTGGCAGAGAAACCCTCTACTTGTTATTCCTATTTGTGAAAGTGGCATCATTTCCAAGTTTACGCAGATAGTAAAGAAGAACCTCCAGTGTCCTGTTCTGTTAACATACTGTCACATTCTCTATGTGAATGAACAAGGATTACTCTTGCCCTGATTAGAAGTGTATGTAGTGATTGCTTACTATGGAAGACTTTTTTAAAATTCTTCTGTGTTCAAAGAACCTCTGGTTAAGAACTTTGTGAAGGATTTACTCTGCCTTCATATCCCCACTTCTTTGGTCGTCCTCGTTGGTGATCCTTTCAAAACTCAGTGGGAAACAACTATGCATGCTCTATTAACTGCGTATTTGATGCTATTACGTTTAAGGTCTCATTTTTAATAGTGATTACTGTTGCAAGAGCATGTGAGCTATGCTTCAAGAGAGTTGGGGAACCTGATTTAGTTTATTTCAAAAGAATTGGATGGCTTTGCACCGAGATGTATCACTTGTTCCAAAAGTTGTATAAGCTTTTGATATGTGTCAGGATGTCATAATGATGTCCATTTTACTTAGCCATTCCAGCTCTGGAATCACCTCTATGTTCTCTGGATGTTATGTTATGCCTTTTATGTCAATAAAACTTCTTTATTTCATCTGCCCCAAAATTGTCTGTTATCATGCCCCTTAAAGAGAAGCCATTTTTTCTTAACATTTCTGTATATGGATTATTCAAGCAATGCATGCTAGATACGATTTAGCTCATCTACCAGTCCCTTCACAATTACAAGCTCATTTCACAAGGGTGGTCACTGTGTCTTCAGCAGTAAATTGTGCTGTGTTGCAATTGATTTATGCTAACTGATCTCATCCATACATCTCTATAATGCATTATTAGCTCAGTGTCAGGCAGGGAAGATTCCTTCCTTTTTGGCGTGTTGATACTCACTACCGGCGAGTCAGCTAGCCAGCCATTGGTAGAACCATAAGGAATAAGAACAGGTTGCTTACCGGTAGCTGTGTTTCTTTGAGTGATCATCTGTGAACTCACACAACCCACCATCCTTTCCCCTTCATGTCCCAACAGTTTTTTTTCTTGCAGCAAAGTATAGAAGTGAGAGGAGTAACTTTGACATTCCTAGGCATGCACATCAGTTGGAGAGGCTGGTCAGCTATAAAATGTGCTAGGCCCATTTCATTTATTTATTTAGTTACTTAGTTATTTATTAAAATATTTCTACCCTCCCCTATGCCAAATATGGCTTACATTTGTTTGAGTTCATAGAGAACCGCTTCAAGAGCTACAGATATTTGAAAACAACATATTTTTAACCTATCCTTTGTTTTTGACCATTTTTATTAAACTATGTATAAAATACAAATAATGATAGATTTTTACACAAGGATTAAAACTCAGTCTAGGATCCTCATATTGCGAACTGTGAATTACTGTGTGTTGTGAATTACCCTTTTATCTGCAGGCCTATACTAGTGTCTCTAAGGCTTCACTTAGTCTTGCAGACCACAGAGAACTTGGAAAGATGATGAACACAATAATTTTCCACACAAAAATGGTAGATTCTTTGGTGGAGATGTTGGTGGAAACATCTGATCTTTCTATATTTTGGTAAGTAACTTGTTTTGTGTGTTTTATAATCAGTGTAGTCTGTTGGAAACAGTTTTATATTGGGACCTGTTTTCAAGCCACAACAGTAGCAAAATAACATGAAAGGGGAAGTTATAGTGACCCAGTTTCATGGTGCAAATTGTGAAACGCAATGCATATTTAAAATGCTGTAAAACTGCCATTATTAGGCTATAATCCTGTACTCACCTTTCTGGGAGTAAGCTCAATTGAACACAATTTGACTTAAGTGGATAGATACAGGATTGCACTGTGAAGAAATCTGATATGCTGCGGTCTGATAGACACCGTTGGAGAGAGTAATCCTAACCTACTCTGGACCTAACAGAGTTGACAAAAAATATAGTAGCAGCTAATACTATGCTTCCTAATACATGATCACTTTATTCATTTCACTGGACTATATAGTGGCCCCTCCACTTTCACAAGGGTACAGGATGCACAAACTTCGCAAAAATGGAAGAACCACAAATAACCCTCTCCCATTCTCTTCCAGGGTTCCCCCCTCCCATTTCCTTGCATTTTGTCCTTCTCAGCTCTGTGGCAGATCAAGCAAATGGGCGTAGGAAGCTCCGGAGGGAAGAAGGAAGGCATAAAAGTGCCTCCCTCTCATCCTCTTGCCTTTTACCTGAGCATACTTGTCTTCCTTCTCTGCCTTAGGCAAAATGCAAGTGAATGAGAGGAGGAGAGTGGCAGGGAGGCACGCACACACCTTGCACATAATCATGGAGGTCAAACCAGTGAACGTGGGAGGAAGACTACAGAACATACATGATGGGAGGATTTAGTAACATGTTCCTTTTTTTTTCTCCTTAATTACTCATGCCCTGCCTACTTTCAGGCTAGATTACTGTAACATGCTCTGTGTGGAGCTGCCCTTAAGGCTGTTTCAGAAACTTCAGCCACTGTAGCATGCACTTTCCTGGTTGTCTGTTGGGACTAAGCATCTGAAGCATATATTCACTCCCTATCTGCTAAGCATCTGAAGCATATACTCACTCGCTATCTGCTTGTGGTTCAGAACCGGACTATTTGAATAGCTTCCTGCCTGAGTGTCGCTTGTGGTCAGCCACAAGATATCTTAAATAACAACAGCAACAACAAAGAAGAACCAGTGCAGTCAGCTGCAAACAGCTATATTGGCTCTATCTGCTTCTTTGCGTGCTCAGCAGGAAACTGAATCAAGTTAATGAGAGCAAAAGTCAGGGAAGGCCTCCTCACTGGTGCCCTCTTGACTCTGTAATGCCTGCCTGCAGAAGATAGGACTGGCTCCCTCCATTTTTTCCTTTTAGACATGTTCCCAAGTACTACTTTTAATTTTAAACCTCCTGTAATATCAAATTTGGGTGGTTTAATATAATGGCTCTTATTTTAATTACTCCAAAAAGGTTTTGTTATATTGTTATATATTGTGTTATATTGTTATATATATATTTTGTTGTTTTGTGATTGTGTTTTATGTTCGTCTTTTTGCTTTAAACAGTTTGTTTGTTTGTTTGTTTGTTCGTTTGTTTCAACATTGGGTTATTTTTTACTATATGATTTGTTGAAAATTTCCTGTTGTACATTGTTTTTGGTACAGAGTTTTGAAAGTAATATGAACTTCAATTTTATGCATTTCTCTTCTGCTAAATCACTAGTAATCAAAGGTGTTATGAACTCAAGCCTTTTTTCAGTGGAATCTGATGCAAGTGCATGCATTTGGTCATTTTCAATTATTATGTGAATAGTAGATGAAATCTGCATTTCAAGTTTATTATATATGTAGTCACAACTGTTACATTTCTTGATTTGTAATTGTTTTGTCTGTCACATAAAAATTTAATTTCTATTTTCAAACAGTTTTTATAGCCGTGCTTTTGAAAAGATGTTTCAGCAATGTTTGGAACTGCCCTCTCAGTCGAGATACTCAATTGCATTCCCACTGCTTTGTACTCACTTCATGAGCTGCACCCATGAGCTGTGCCCAGAAGAGGTAATATAATTTAAATTAATGCTTGCCAGATGTTAAGAGAATCTGAGTGACATTGCTGTTTTCATATATTTTTGCAGTGGTAGGTTTGTAGCATATCTGATATTCAATTGTCTTCATCTGCTGCAGCAGGCACTCTTATTCTTGTTTGAGGAGAAACAAAGAGTTTCCCAAGATACCATACAGACTTATGCAACTTACAAATCAGGTGTTTCAAACTCAGTCGCATCACCAAATAAAATTGTCCTTAAAATAGGCTAATTTATTATTGAACCACTTATATTCCACCTTTCCGTAACAATTCTGAAGGTACCGGTAGTTCACAATCAGAATGTTAAAAATAATTATAAAAATTATTTTGAAAATAATAAACTACGAGCTTCAGAGTGGGGAGGCACCCAAAAATTTACATCAGGATTTGGTTAATTAAAGCTGAAGACTTCTCTAAAAATCAAGTTTTGGTAATTTGTCAAAGAAATATTGCAGAGAGATATATAGGCCTCCTTTGGGAAGACAGACTACATTCGCTGCACTGCATTTTGAAAGCCCCTAGTGTGCATCCTCTTCAAGTGTTTTCGGATGATGAAGGACAATTAACATGCCCCAGTTGTTGAATGAACCACTTGAACAGGTTTATGCTGAAGAAGGTAACTTGGAAGATTTAGGTGCAACTATAGCATATACAGCATTATTGGAGAACCAATTTTTTCAGTGACCAAATTTCCTCAGGAGTAATCTGTTGTGGACCAAAGCTGACAGATGGGAAGCATTCCCGTCTCTCCTTTCTCTGCACTCAGCAGTCAGCAGGGTGGGCAGAGGGAAAGCGAGAGATCAGTCTTGGAACAGGCCTGGAATAATTACTTGCCAAAAGCTCTGAATTAGGCCGAGGACTGTACATTGGACACACCTCTGATTTGAGATGTTAATAATATTGTTGTTGATGCTTGTTAATGTGAAGAGTTTGTTTCATTTGCCAAACTCTAGCATAATATCATTGGTATCATCAGTCATAATCCTGCTCCAGCTCTTGGAGTTGCTTGCAGATCAGCACACTGAGGACTCCTTTTGCTCTCTGGAATAGGTTTCTGAGGTGCTTTGGCAGCTGTAGCACAGAGGGGGTTGCGTGCAGGAATCTGCTTTAGGCGCAACACATTGCTTCCAATGTCTTAATGACTACAGTGGTGTGATTCCTTTTGAACTGAATTAGTCTGGGAGTAGTTGTAGCCTTATGACACAGATGTGTTAAACACAGCTTGTGTTTAGTGTGAATCTTTTAAACTTATTTGGCTCTTCTGCTGTTTGTTTTGGCACAATAACTTTTTTCTTTCTTTTATTGTCTATGCATACATAAGATATAATCCCTTAGTTAAGCTGAGCAGCAGTCACATTGCATGAGAAGTTTTTTTCTAGTGCACGCACTTTTTGAATAGTGTTTCTGGTGTTCATTAGTACTGTATGTAAAGCGAGCAATGAGGAGCTGGTAATATAAAAGTAGATCTTGTCAAAAAATTCACACAGAGCATTAAGTGTTCACTGTTTTTCCACTTTATTCTTATGCTTTACATTCAGATAGCCAAAACTAGTGTTATGCACATATATAAAGAGAACCTGTGAAATTTAAATACATAAGCTCAAAAGTTTGAATAGGGATTTTTATATATCTAAACAATGCAAAGAAAGTGAACAAGTTCAACATGACATAGTCTTTCCCCGTTGCATATTGCCGCAGACCTGCTCTGAAGGGTCAATGCCAAATGAGATATTTGCAAAGAAGAGTAATTTAGATCTGCAAACATAGCTATGAGTTCACTGGCAGAGGGAGTAAAGTATCATGTCTGTGCTAAAATAAAAAGGTTTGGACTTAGGGTTGCATAATTTTCCTGCAAGCATATGGAGCAAGGTGATATTTTTGAGTGCTCCTTTGCCCTGCAGTACTTGTGTCCTTTCATATCAGTTCATAGAGGGATCAACTGTGAATGGATCCAACCCAGGATTTTAATGTGTTGGTTGGTCTGGTTGCTCTGAAAGCAGTGTGTGGATGTATAAAAAATAGTGATGGGGAACAGTTACAAAAAGCGGTATAGATTGCGGTATTTTGTTCTTTTTTATGTTGAATTGTTTTGTGGGAAAGGAAAAGAATAAAATAGTGGTGATTTTTAAGAAAAAACTTGTTTTGAGAGGAAAGGCATAAGATCTAAAAGAGGTGGGAATCTGTGGTTGCATGTTCTCATTAGATTGTTTTAATACAATCAACCCTTTACTTTTGTGAGGGTTAGGGATGCAAGACTCCTGCAAGAGTGGAAAAACTGCAAATAAAAATAAAAATTGTGAATGCTATTTCTTATTTTCCCCTTCTTTTTTTAACTTGAGAATACTTCTTTAGGAATATCTAGGTCTTCCAGCACAAATCTATAGTCAGTTTCCAACAGAAGAGTGCCAAGTCATGCTGGAGGACCTAGCAATACCTAGAGAAGTGTTTGCTCTAGGAATCTCTAGGTCATCCAGCATGACTATGATAGTCCACAGAAGTGGAGCAGAAAATCACACTGGAGGACCTAGAGGTTCCTAGAGATAACATTTTTTTTCCATGGCAGGGCAAATAAAATAAGAATTTTTATATAAATTAATTAAATAACTAAGATAAAATAATCTACAAATAAATCCACGAATGTTGAACCTGAGAAGGTGGAAGGCTTTGAGTTGTTTGAATTGTTTAAATAGGTTGGATTCTTTATTTTCATTATGTATGTTGCATTAGAATTTTTGAAGAGAGGGGAGGGGGGATAGAAATGAAGTTACAGGTATACCTCAGTTAACAAAGTAGATTTGTTCCTAGACATTACTATTTTAACAGAAACTTTGCGACCAGAGGCGGAAGACACATTAGAAAGAAAAGGTATAGAATCCTGTACCAGAAAAATCTTTAACCAATTTCTGATTGCTGCCATAAAAGAAAATTTTCATAATAGTTTTCACATGGAAAATGACGTGTCAGTTCATTTTGGAGCACATTGTAGAGTGGGAATATGTTGACACTTACAGATACTTAAAAATTATTTCTTAACACTTTCTTTCATAGGGAGCCACAATAAGATTTTTCTTCTTAAACAGGCATTTAAAAATTTTCTTACAAAGGTATTTTAGGTATGCATAGTCTAAATGCTATAAAACAGTCAAACTGTGTACATTGTCTCTGTGTGAAGCATGCTTTTCTTCAATTTTGCTGAATTGTATAAAAAGTTAAGGCACTTCCTGTTGAGAACATCGTTCAAAGAAATTTCAGTGAACAAAAATTTGCTTTCTATTCTCCATAATGATGTGACATAATTGATGGCTGTTCTTTCTTTAAACAGACTTTGCACAAGCATGTTTGAGTAATATATGACCATTAGTTATCTATAGTAACAATTTCTAAAAAGATGTTTATGCCTTTATCTTCATAGAGACATCACATTGGTGACCGTAGCCTCTCCCTCTGTAATATGTTTTTGGATGAAATGGCTAAGCAGGCTCGGAATCTTATCACAGATATTTGCACAGAGCAGTGTACTCTAAGTGACCAGGTAGGAATTCTGTTACTAGACCATGCCTAAGCCTATATCATTGCTGGGCTATGTATGTGAAAAATTAGGATACAGAAATGTTATTATAAGGTGCAGTTGTCCCTCACAATTGCTGGGTTTAACATTCATAGATTTGATTATTTGCCAATTATCTGCTGCCACCTCCGCTGCTGCCCTATGCATTTTTAGTAGGGACTTATAAGTCTCATCTCACATTTGCAAGTCTTTCTGCAAGCCTCTTGAGACTGAGAGACTGGAGGAGACTGTGAATGTGAGGTGAAGCTAGCAAGTCTCTATTAAAAATGGCATAGGACAGCACTGGAGGTGGTGACAACCCCCGCCAGCCTGCCATTTCTGCCTTTTGAAGGAACACCACCATCTTGAAGGCAGAACTGGGTGGCTGGCATGCTCCCACTGTGGATTCAAATGTATCATACTTTTTTTTGTGTGTTATATATGGCTGGGGGGGGCTGTATTTCCCAGTTTTTTTCTACTTTCGTGGAAGACCTGGGCCCCTCACTCCCACAGATGTGGAGGGACAACTGTATATTCACAGTTTTATTTGTACAGAACTAAAGTTTTTACTTTTAAAATATTGTAAGTTTACTAAATAGTAAATTGTTTACGCTACACTTTATATTGCTGAAGCAGTGAAATATTTGTTTCACCACAAAATGTCTTTCTCCTTCCCTGAAAACTGCTGAGAAGAAGACATTCTCTCCATGTAACTAAAAAATAACACATTCTTCTTCTGCTTAGCCCTTTGTTCATTTCCCACTCCTTCCTTGGTTTTCCTTTAGATATCAAAGACCTTGTGTTAGGGACCTCTATTTTCATTGTTATTTATTTAGATATATTATACAACATGTAAGAAAAGAATAAATGTCAAAGTCTATTGTATTACATGATACAGTTTTCATTGACACATAAAAGTCTGTTTATGCAGTAAGTTCTGCTATAATGCAATAGTTGTGTTGCTGTTAGAGTAATTTGTGCTCTAAAAATAACGACTTATGGGGAAAATAGGGTTAGGTGCTGATCTCAAAAAACATTACTCATATCTAAGCTATTTATTTAATTCACCACAAATTTTATTCTGCTGGAAATAAAATAAAATTGGCTGGGTCTTGGGAGTTTCTCTGTCTATGTGCAGATTTGCTGCCACTGCCCCCTCCTCCACTGCTGCCACTGCACAAACACCTAACACTTGACTAGGTATAGGTTCTCAGGAGCAGTAACAACAACAGCAACAAAGCTACACCTCTTCACATTGCTGGAGTCAGTGTTTGGCTGGAGTAGAAATTCCTTCATTTCATAGTCTCTTCGTTTTCATTCCCTCCCTCTTCTTCTGCCAACATGCCCCATGAAACACTGCCTTCTGCAATGTGGTGAACTGTAGCTTTGCTGCTACAGCAGCAAACTCAAGCCTAGCCAAGGGATGTGGATCTGTGCAGCAGTGGCAGCAGTAGCAAAAGAAGCTGGATCGTCTCAGCAAAAAGTGTGGTGGTGGTGGTTGATGGCCAGGGGGATGGGAGGAGAAGAGAAGCGAGACTAACAGGGGATAACAAGGGCAGAATAGAAAGAGAGGGAGCAAGGTGAGCACAGAGGCAGTTGCCAGGCCCAAGAAATTGCCTTGTGGAAGGGCCAGTTTTGGTTGGTTCAGCTAGGTGGGGAGCTGATGAGGCCTTTCTTTCTTGGAATTGAACAACTAAGATGAGGAGAAGCTGGATTGCCACTTAACAGCTGATACATGGGGAGGGAATGATTTGTCAGTTTTGCATGCTTGAGATGAGAATTGTGCTATAGCCAATTAAAATTCATATTCTGTGAATACTCTTCCTCTGTTAATTAATCACATTAATGCCAATTTGCACTGTAAAAACACACATTCTAGCAGAACTTGCTGTACTGTAAACTTTCCATAAGACATCTCCTGTTCTACACTGTAACTAAACAAATCATTGCTACATTGAAACTACTTTAGAGGTTAACCTCTAGCCAGATAGTATTGTCGCTGCTGACTGAATAGTTTGCAAGTGTATAAAATATTGGAGACAAAAGGAAAAGTATAATCTTTGAAACAGTGATTAAGTTTTTTGTGAACCATGAGATTGTTTTGAAACTGAACGTTGGTTATTTTTGTTAAAGTTACTGCCAAAGCATTGTGCCAAAACCATCAGTCAAGCGGTCAACAAAAAATCAAAAAAGCAGACGGGTAAGAAAGGAGAGCCAGAAAGAGAAAAACCAGGAGTAGAAAGCATGAGAAAAAACAGGCTGGTAGTGACCAAGTGAGTATCTTTTAAAGCAGTTAACCGTCATCTCTTTGTTTCTTACATAGGTACTGAATTTCACTTCATAGGCATTCTAAAATCCAGAGTCAGTTTAGGGCAGTTGTAGATTTTTTTAAAAAACAAGTTTTTACAGAAATGTTTGTATTCTAGACAAGAGTATAATAAATTCTAACTTGAGACCAAAAAAAAAGCATCTTGGATATTAACAATGGTCTTCTTAATTTGGGCAAAGATACTGTATCATTCTAGTAAGTTCTTATCATTCTAGTAAGTTAGACAGTCCATCACCATATATTGTCCTTTTAAGTGATGGTTGGATTGGTAATATTTTTCGTGTTGCTTATGGGACTTATGTAACTGTGTGACTATGTTCGTTTTCTCATTCTCCCTGCCCAGTCTGGACAAACTGCACACAGCACTTTCCGAGCTCTGCTTCTCAATCAATTATGTTCCAAACATGATTGTCTGGGAACATACCTTTACCCCAAGGGAGTACTTAACGTCTCATCTGGAAATCCGCTTTACCAAGTAAGACTTATATGCATATATAGGTCTTTACCTCTAGTCATGCTGCATATTGCTTTTTTTACCCTGAAATATTCATCAAGATGTCTTTTGAGGGAGTGTGAACTATGTTTTTAAAAACACTTGCCGAGTACTTTAACAAAAATTTGGCCTGTAAAACAACTGGATTTTATGCCAGTGAATTCGTGTCTTGCCCAGGATGTGTTCCTCTTGATATTGACTACATTCAGGCCTGCCTTGTTTCAAGAACAAACTTTTATCACAAGTCTACAGATCAGTTTCTGGGAGTTGTTAAAATATGTGAAAAAGAAACTACCATGTTTGTCAGTTTCTTAGAGGCTGTGTATTTGTTTTTCTCTTCGACTGCCTATCTTCCTTCACTTATGGCAACTTGCAATGGAATTACAGAGGAAAGGAAGTAAATTGACATTTTATGCTAATAACCCTATGGCTTTGTAAGCCCAAGAGACTTACATACAGTTCTCCCTCCACATTCGTGGGTTTCACTTCCGCAGATTTGATTATTTGCAGAAGTGCCCGCTGCCCCTCATTCTCCCCCTCACACTCTGGGCCCCCTGCATGGCAGAAGTGTGCAGCGTGCCCAGGGCCTGGGCTCGTGCGGGCTACCCTGACACAGGATCATGCAGGGCCCTCAATCCCCACATCCTTGCATGCCCTGGGGCCTGCGTTCACACAGGCACCCAAGAGCAGGGCTGCAGGATTGTGCAAGGGCCAGTGACTGCCACATCCCTGCGTGCCCTGGGGCCTGCACTTGTGCGGGCTCCCAAAAGCAGGCCCGCAGAATCGTGCACAACTGACAATCACCGCATCTTTGCATGCCCCGGGGCCTGCATTTGCACAGGTGCCCAAAAGCAGGCCCACAGGGGTGTACAGGGCTGCCAGTTGTCATGTCTCTGAATGCCCTGGGGCTGGGCTCCTGTGGGCACTCCGGAGCAGACCCGCAGGGGCTGCAGGGCCGGTGATCACCACCTCCTGCAAGCCCTGGGCCTGTGTGCTCTGGAGGAGGCCTGCAGGATCATGCAGGGCCAGGATCGCAGCCTCCCTGCATGCCCTGGGGCCTACCCCATTCCTTGCAGCTGGGAAGGTACCAGCCTATTCAAGATTTTTTGACATTCGCGAGCATTCTCTGTCCCTATTCTTTGCAAATGTGAAGGGCCTACTGTACCTCTACAGTCCTGCCAGTCAGATGGCTCAAGAAAGACTCTTGATATCTGTATTATAACAGGACAGGGAAGCCTGTGGCCCTTCAGGCATTCACCAGCGCTGTGCAGCTACTTGTGAAGAATCATGGGATTAGTATTCATGAATATCTGGTCAGACATAGATGCGCTATCTCTTCTGTATAGCATTCATCCTGGTTTGGAGTGATTAATACAGATTTCTGCTGGGTAGTGTGAAGATCTGGACATAATATGACAGGCCCCTAGAGGGGTCTTTCAATCCTTGGGACTGCTCTGCATACAGAGCCCTTATAGTACACCCAGCTAAGGGAAGATATCTGGATGTGTTGCCACTGATCCCCCTGTCTTTGATAACTCAGAGATGTCTCTGTGCATAGGGCGGGTGGAATTACTAGGTGAATTGAGGGCATTTGAAGAAAATTCTTACCTTTGCAATGCCAACAAAGTGGGGTGTCCTGGTGTAGCTTGGATGTACGTCATCATAAATCACTAAGGATGCCAGTCCTATACCTTTATTTAATATGTTGGGAGCAGGTGGGACAGGCTTATCTGTTGTCTCTGTTTTGCTATTCACACATGCTTAATAAGTGATTCAGGAGGCAGCTGCTGTTTATCTTGCCTGTAGTAGGCAGGCACACATGGCTAGAGTAGAATCGTGTTCTTCCCAGCTGAAGCTTTATTGCATTACTTGCTGCAGACCCATGGCTACAACACAAGACCAACACTCTTCTTTTTTGTGTGTAAGAATCTGTTCCTGTTCTTTCCATATTAATGTTCTTGTGGTACAAAATTTTCTATTAAAGAAAAGAAGTAACCTCCAGGACCACATCTGCTACAATAGCTTATGTATAGTTATATACTTAAAGACATTCCCAAGTCATTAAAAAGCAATTGTTAACCAGAGAGAAGAGACTTTTGACTACCAAAGAGTAGTTCATTCTGCTATTAAAAATATGGTTAGTTACATAACCCCTATAAATATATTCTGCTATTTATATCTTAAATATTTCTCACCGTGGGTGGGTTATTACTGTGCCATTTGTATTTTTCTTATGTGCCAGTTTCTGATACAAGCCTCTGAAAGCATGCCTGTGGACAAGGTAAACTTGTTAAAAAATAACTAACAAAGTTCTTTCAGTACTCAGTCTTATTTGCTAAAACTTAATAAAAATAGTCAGTTTTCAAATTGCATTTTCATCCAGTATAAACAAATAATTAATCCTGAGCTGACATTTCCCATTTGGAGTTCTGGGGTGTTTTCTGCCACCTTCCAACAAGCTTAGCAGTTCACTATACATTTTGCTCTTGCATGTTAATTTTAAAATATTGAGATTTGGTTTAAGCAGTCAGCTCTATTTCACACATAGGAAAAATTATGTACCGTATATGTAAAGTTGGTGTGATTGCAGATGAGAGACACATGACAGCAGATGTGCAACCCTATTGCATAACCTGGCAGCCTGTACAATCAGAATGAATCGGTCCAGTCATTATCTCCTCTAATAAGTGTGCTATAGAGTCCTACCTCTAAAGGAAGATGAATAAAAGTTATTAATCACACTTATTTTGTCTTGTAACTATTATTGTTAAAGCTAAATAAGTTTGTAATTCACTTTTTAATGTAGTAGTAAACCTTTCTCTTATACTGAAAGAAATGACTAGCTACAATTTGATGTAAGGCTTTCTACATTTTTAAGGCATCTTTCTCAACATGGCAGCGGGAAAATTGCTTTCTTTTATTGTTGTTTGAAGCTGTTTAAGATCTGGTGGTATTGTGCTTGCAGTAGTACCCCATATGATCATATGTCAGCCACCTTCAGGTTTACATGTTAAGTTGTAGATGCCCTAGATCTATCTGCTTAATAGATGTGACCCAAATATAAGAGGCAAGGCCTGAAATTTGGCTGTTATCATGATAAAAATAATTATGCGATGATAAGTTAAATTAAGCTCAGTTTTATGCCCAAACTTCCCATTCAAATAATTCTGTAATAGCATTAACCAAGAATTATTGATTCATTTCATTAAAGTGCAAATACTTTTTTCTCTTCTAAAGGTCGATTGTTGGCATGACAATGTATAATCAAGCAACACAAGAGATTGCAAAACCTTCTGAGTTATTAACAAGTGTAAGAGCTTACATGACGGTGCTCCAGTCAATAGAAAACTATGTACAGATTGACATCACAAGAGTGTTTAATAACGTTCTCCTTCAGCAAACACAGCATTTAGATAGTCATGGGGAGCCAACAATTACCAGTCTGTACACAAACTGGTAAGAATTTGTCTTACATCTTAAAGTCTGTACCTTTTTCTTTTACTATGAGTGATAAACTTTTATGTGAAAAGAATCTGGGAGGTGAAGTACTGTAAGATGAAAGAGAACAGATCATATCTGATGATATGAATTATTAAGTTAATTAAATTATTTTTAAAGTTACTTTGCAACAAAAGACTCTGCTTCTCTGCACAACTTGAAACTGAGTCTCATTTATTTAGAACACTGAATTTTCTGCTGTTTGTCTAGCAGATTTCAGTCAGTATAGCGTTGCTATCTGCTACTGGTGTTTTCCATGTGAAGAATTATTTATTTAAATTAAAATTATTTATTCGGAGGATATATGTAAGACTTTTGCCACACTTACTGTATGGGAGTTGCTATGGTTTAATAATGGCTTTCAAAAGCAAAACTTATTTTTATATATATATAATTTGTATCACACTTTATGAGTTAAGAAAAAATCAACGGTAAAAATGTAATTGTTGACTATGAAGACAATTTGGATTTTCTTTAAGGTATCTGGAAACCTTGCTAAGGCAAGTCAGTAATGGACATATAGCATATTTCCCAGCAATGAAAGCATTTGTGAACTTGCCTACTGAAAATGAACTGACATTTAATGCAGAAGAATATTCAGATATTTCAGGTAAGTTTTCCATAGTTTAAATTAACCATTTAGGTTATTAGCAGCAGTTCTGTTAACATTCTTTTTGTTTGAAGTTAAATTGATTAAATTAATTTAAGAATATTTCCTACACAGAAATGTTCTGAATAATATATTGGAAAAAGACTGACAGGTAGAAATTTGTTTGCAGAATGGAATTTTCTTGCCTCTTCCTTCTCATCACAGCACATTCCCAAAACTTGCTCTTAAACATTGAAGGGAAGGGCTGTGATGAGACATGGAGGGCTGAATAAAATCAGGAGAATTTGGGGCTTCTTGCTCAGGTGAAAGTGCCTTTCTAATCAAGCAGGTCATAACTAGATCTAAAACTCAGTCATATATTCATGAATTAGATAGTTGGATAATCTGATGCTCTACCTTCTGTGGGCTTCTTTTGAAGGGCTTGTGAACTTTTCCTGTTTTGGTAGTTTCTAATAGTCCACATATTTTAGCTTAGATTAGTTTGTTGTTAATTGCCATCGAGTTGGCTTTGACTTACATGAGAAATCTTCAAGACATCCTGTCCTAGCCTTTAATACAGAAGAACCAGAAAAACAACGGCCAGCTCTTTTCTTTTCACTTTATATTAGGTCTTGGAGAAGGTAAGCAACAATGACAGACTCAGTTGTTGCTTTTGTCTTGAATACCTGGTGTGTGTTAAGACCATGGATGAGCTAAGTTTAGAGTCCAGACTCTAAATTACACATTGATATTAGGCCAACAGAAGATAATTTTAAAAAAAAGCCCACTTTCAAAGCTTACTGGCTTCTTCATTAAGTGAAGATGGTACAGAGTTCATGCATGGAAAAGGGCAGTGTCATTGGTGATGTCACAGGTTGCAGTTCTGCATGTTGTTTGTTTGAATGGTACAGAAATCCTGTTAATCAGACCAAAAAAAAAAAAAAATCACATCTCTCTTGCCCAAAAGTGAGGCCAAAAAGTGACAGGAACAAAGGCAATAAAAATATTAGGCACTTTTTGGTTGCCATAATAAAAGTACATGTATTTTGGAGTTTGGATTTTGTTTAACGGACAGTATGGCCCCTTCTAAATTTTTACATGTTAGAGTAAGATGGCACTTAATGGCAATTGATGACAGTTAACCACAAACTAATTTAAGTCTTGGATATGGCATAATGAGATTATTTCGGGGAGGGGAAAACAGTCTGGTGAGTAAGCTTTTGGTCAGTTTGGCTCAGCTAGGAATAAGGAGAGTACTTAGTATTTGTTTTCATCTGTTTTTTACTTTGTTTGTATACACACATACACATTTTATTACAATACTATTTATCCACAATGTTTGAGATAGGGTGTGCTGAAAACTAAAATAGCCTTGATACAGCAGAATAGCTAAGTTAAGATAGTGTAATCAGTGTGTATGAGTTGGATGTATTTTTTTCTTCCTCAGAAATGAGGGCCCTGTCGGAACTCCTTGGTCCATATGGCATGAAGTTCTTGAGTGAAAGTCTTATGTGGCACATTTCCTCACAAGTTGCTGAACTCAAGGTAATGTTCATTGTTGCTTTGTGATTCTTCCTTGTATAATTAGAAGCAGAATGTGCAGTATAATATGAATGCAAGAATACATTACCTGGATCCAAATAACTATTTTAGAGTAGCCCAGTCTTTTTATGCTCATTCTTATGAATATTTACCACTTTTGCTTTGAACCAAAAATTGTTCAGAAGCAGGTTTTGCATTTCTTGACAGAGGAAAAGACCTGGCATTGGTCAGAGCAGCTGTTTAGGCAACACGTATCCAGAATACCCTTAGGTGCACAGGATTACTTGGATAGAGCTTTGGATTTTCTCACATACAGCTTAACTGTTCGTATGTGAGCTCTTTCATTTCTGTTTGTGACAGTTCTGATACAGTTACTCAGTCATTACTTTCTCCTGTACACTGTCTTGTATAAGTATTCACCCACCTTTGCCTTTCCCATATTTTATTGTGCTACAACTTGGAATTGCAATTGCTTTAATTGGCATAGTTGCAGCTTGGTGTATACAAGATACTCAACATTGTGAAGGTGCAAGTATATTTATGTGACACAAAATTTAAGTAAACAAAAACAAAATGGCATTTCTTGGGTGCATAAATAGTCACCATCTTCAGCCAACGCCTGATAGAAACATCTTTGGCTATAAGTAAATCTCTACATATCTGTGTCATGAAGTTTTTACTTGTTCTTGGCAGAATTGGTCCAGCTGTGTCAGATTGGATGAGGACCATTGGTGAACAGCCATGTTCATATCTTGCTACTGATTCTTAATTAGATTAAGGTCTGGGCTCATGCATTTTTACAGACCCCAGATGGGCTTCGATAGGGATTTGTCTCAGCAATTGGCTTTCTTCTTGTCAGTCTTCCATAAAGCCCACTTTTCTGAAACATCTGAGTAATAATTGCCTTTGACAGGTTCCCCTATCTCAGATTCAGATCTTTCCAGTTCCTTCAGAGTAACCATTGGCCTTTTGGTTGCTTTCCCGTAACTGATGTTCTCCTTACTTAGTCATTGAGTTTTGGTGGATAAGTGTTTAATGTAGATAGAGTTGTAGTCGAGCCATAGTCCTTTCATATTAGGATAATGTTTTCAATGGTTGTTGTGTGCCCTTAAGATGTTTCTGACTTGTCACCTTGAAGCGATCCTGTTGTGGGGTTTTCTTGGCAACATTTGTTCAGAGAAGGTTTGCCACTGCATGCCTCTGAGGCTGAGAGAGGGCAACTTGCCCAAGGTCACTCATTGGGTTTCCATGGCTGAATGGGGATTCAAATCCTGCATCCCTGTCCAACACTAAAACCACTATACCACACTGGCTCTCATGATTTAACACTGGTTCAGGGACTGTTTATAGACCAACCACAGAGAGCCAACCTTGGCTAGTTCTTCTGCACAACTTCATTCCAGACCTGTAAAAATTGTAAATTGTGCCTTCACAGTGTTGAGTATCTTGGGTTCTTACTGTGGTAACAACACAAGTTAAATCCATTTCAGTTCCAACATGTGGAAGAATCAAAGGGAAGGTTGAATACTTGCAAGGAAGCATATTCTTTCTCTCCCTAAAAAGAGAGACTTGGTTTTGAGATTATGAATTTTGACATCTTGGAGTTTGTTTCAGGTAATCAGCATCTCTTGTTCTGGTCAGCAGGGACCAGAATGAGCAAGAGATGAACCGAACAGTGATCCCCCCCACTGACTAATTCCCATAAAAGCAGAGAACTCTAACGCCCTTTTGCCTAGTACAAGCAGCAATGTGTTATATTCTTTACATGCTTCATCAGCTTCTCTCCCATGGACAATAAATCATAGTGTACGGGGTAGCTGAGAACTACCCACAACCCAGGTTTCTTTTCTTTTCTCACTAAAGAGGCCAGGGGCTTAGTGAAACCTGATGGACTAAGGGGGTGAGGTGGGAGTTGGGGCAGGGGAGGGAGCAATCCTTAAGATTCAGTACTGTGGGCCATTTGGAAAATCCCTAAACACCCCATTGAACTCCTAGGTTTTGTCTATTGTAGTCAGTGGGGAATGAGTGTTCATACAGTTTTACAAATACAGCAGGGAGGAGTTAGTACTATGATTAGGATGTTGTTTTATTTGTTTGGTTCTGCTTTGGGTTTTGTTGAGTCATGAGCTTGAGTTTCGAGTGGGGGCAATCTGAAGAAGTACTAACATAGACTTCTTGTTGTGTACCCTCAAGTCGTTTCTGACTTACATTGACCTTAAGGTGAATCTGTCACAGAGTTTTCTTGGCAGAATTTGTGCAGAGGAGATTGTCTTTGCTTATATCTGAGGCTGAGAACGTGTGCCTTGCCCAAGGTCACCCAGTGAGTTTCCATGGCCAAGCAGGGGTTTGACTCTTAGTCTCCCAGTATCCTAGTCCAACACTTAAATCCAACACAACAGCAGACTGGCTCTAAAGTAGATTAAAGAGTGAAAAATCATGTGTGTTTCATGAAAATGGCCATTGTGTATTGTGTAAAGGACACTGAGGTTGCAATTCACTTTCTGCAGCCCAATGCAAATTTAATGGAAAAACTGGGGAAATCGGTCCTTTGTGAAACAGAGAGCCTTTATTACTGCACAGCAGGCTTTCTTTTTAGAGCCTTACCTAATATAATCACATAGTTCTTCTGGACAGATAGTGGGAACATCTGGATTTTATGAGCTCTGTTTCCTGCTTGTCCCACTGAAATGTCCTAAAGCATGCACTTATTACTATACTCAGATCTATGCCTGACCTGAGATCTTGCTTCGTCTTAGAAACTTGTGGTAGAGAATGTTGAAGTGCTAACACAAATGAGGACCAGTTTTGATAAACCAGATCAGATGGCAGCTCTCTTCAAAAGGCTATCGTGTAAGTACTTATCATGAGTCACTCTGTGATAAAAAAGTTCAGAGAGTAAGAAAGAGAGCAAGAAACAGTAAATAAACCAAAGCACAAAGACGTTAATACTTCAAAATTGGCAATTAAAAATCATTTTTAATTAAGAATTTAATTCGTGTCAACCAGTAAAACAAGCAAGTTAGCATTTTCATGAGTCTGAGGACACCAAATAATGTATTATTTAAAAAAGATTCAGAAATATTAGCAGAATTAAAGTATTACAGATGTTCAAACCTTAAAACCTTGAAGCCTGGAAGAATAAAAAGTCTTTCCTAGCTTCTTACAGAGAGCACTCCACAACTGTAGGTGAGGAGCAGGGATTGCAGAAAAGGCCCTTTCTATTCACCCAGTTTTTGATTATTGGGAGGCATTTGCTTGATGGTCTTGTGGTTCACCTTGATACACATAAGAGAAAGTGATATTTCAGGCCAGGGATGGGCTTTGTGAGGGGCTTCTTTTCTCCCAGCCATATTTTTGCAGCCCCCGTTACCACAAAGCTGCGTTTATCCATGAGAATAAAGTCTCATAGGACTGAGCTGTCAGACTGTGTAGGGTTTTATAAGTCAAATCCAGCTTCTTGAATTAGACCTGGAATCAGTTTGGAAGTAATTGAAAATGGAAAAGAATTGTTGCAACGTTGATGACATACCTTGATGCTCAGTAACTACCACTGTTTTTTGTCCCCAATGGGAACTTTGTCTAAACAACCTTAGTCCTGTATGTTGTATAGCCCATAGCATGAGATGCTTCCTAAGGTGATTGGTTGCATTTCTCTGGGTTCTTGCAGTGTTCAGGTTGTTCCTTGATGTTTAGTGCCTAGTGCTTAACAGGAAAACCTGGTTGCTCAACTGCTGTTATGTTTCAAACCTGCCACAAAATCATCATAATTAGAGTGGTGCAAATTGGCAGTAAATGATGCTTTTTTGACAAGGGAACATATCTAGATGCAGAGTTGTGGAGTGTCAGATTTGTCAGTTTGTTTGCAAATTTAAGCTTGTTTAAGAAATGCATACGTCTTTAGCTCTTTGTTGAGCTTCTATCCTATCATGTGACATTTGCTTTGTCAATGAAAAGGTTTTTGAAATAGTGGCTTTAAGTACTGATGTCAATTATCAAAATAAATTATCATTTTCTGGCTTCTTCAATTATTTTTCTTTCAGCTGTTGATAGTGTTTTGAAGAGAATGACAATAATTGGTGTTATCTTATCTTTCCGGTCACTGGCACAAGAAGCCCTTAGAGATGTAAGTACTGCATTTGGCTTTATAGCTTTATGTTAGGGTCCACTTTACCAAGGAGGAAGGAATGTAAATCTAATAAAATGAATATTTTCAGTAGTATGATATTCATTAAACATTAATAATCTGCTATAATTGAAGCCAGGTAAAGATTTTGAATGCTTTTACTGAGAGGATCAAACCTTTACTTCGTTACTGTGATGTATTTTAAAATATGTGTAGGGTTTATCCCAGCAGTTTGCTCTATAAGTTACATGTCAGACAAAAATACTCTTTTTGCCCTTTTCTTTTTCTATTGCGAACTCTGACATCATGTTGTCAGGGCTCTTCAGTTCCTTTGTATGCACCCACTGAGTATAGGTGAATAAATAAAACAAGGTGATAACCTGATAACTAAGGAAGTACAACTGAACGGAATTTTATTGTTTCATATTTCTTTGTCTTAGGTCTTATCCTATCACATTCCTTTCCTTGTAAGTTCAATTGAAGACTTTAAGGATCACATTCCAAGAGAGACAGATATGAAGGTAGTAATTTGCTTCTGAGAGTGATGGTTTCTTTAGTGCTAACCATAAATGTGTGTTGAACCAAAAAGTTAGATAATGGCACTACTCTGTATCTGTAAATCTAATTAAATTAGCAATACAGGTAGTACAGTAGCATGCTTCTGTGGGATATAATCTGAATATCTTTGTTGTGCTAAAGGTGTTGATCTCAGAATCTAGTCTATGTAGATGTAGCATGACAACATTAATTCAGTGTGCAGTTGGCCCTCCACATTTGCTAAGGTTAGGGGCATAGGACTTTCACAAAAGTGGAAAACTTGTGAATATCAAAGTGTATGTATGTGTGTGTAGGCAGAGGGCTGAGGCATGCTAGAGAGAATGGGCACCCAGGGTCCAAACCAGGAAAGGGGATGGGTTGGCATGCCAGCCCTATGCTTCCTCTTTCCTTCCCAGCTCCTTTCTTTAGTATGTTGGGGGCAATGAGAGAGGGGATTTTCGATATTGGGAAATCAGGCTTTGGGCCATCCCTAGCTGGCCGGGCAGTGGCTGGTGGAGAAGGAGGAGGACCAGAGGCAGGTTTTTAAAGGGCTGTGTGGCCCGATCAGAACTGCTGAGAGGGAAGGTTCCCACAGAAAAGAAGCACTTGGGGGGTGGCGGGACAGGGGATGAAGAAACTCTTAAATAACCAAATCCATGAAAGTCAAACCTGCAAATGTGGAGGGCCAACTGTATTTCATGCTTTCACTTAACTGGAATTTTCATTTGTCCGGTTTGAGAGTTAACTGAAACCTCCAAATATTGCTGTTAAGTATACACTTTCAGAGAGTATAAAAGTTTGGGACAGAAGGGTGTGTGAGAGATTATAGTCAGCCAGCAGAGTAATGCCAATTGCACTTTTCGGTATAAATCTCCACTGTTTTATGTCTCTGTTCTCATGTTTCTTGAATGTACATTCTTAAAAGATGTTGTAAACTGCCTTCTCTGAAAAACTGCATACAATGCCATCAGCATTTTTCAATTTGCTGTCTCTTTATTAGGTTGCAATGAATGTATATGAGCTCTCATCAGCCGCAGGACTGCCATGTGAGATAGATCCTGCCCTAGTCGTAGCTCTTTCTTCCCAAAAATCAGGTAAATTGCTGTATTGTAAATATTGTCTATAACCTGATATTTATATATTCTGTTACATATGTTATGAATTAGAGAAGCAGTCACATTTTCTGATTTTGTTTTCAATAATACTAGGATTGTGATTTTTTGTTTATTTGTTATAAAGTTTGGGGAAGTATGTCATTTTCTCCTTTTGTCAGAATATTTTTTTTCCAACCAAATAGAATTAGAAATTGAAATTACTACTTTGGAACATACAGTTACACTGATAATGCTGTTTGTGGGCATGTGATTTTTCCCACCCTTTTCAGCAAAATAATGTACAGAAAATAGTAGTACAGAAGAAATGTTGGTTATACTCTAGAATTCATCTTTCCTTTTGTGTGTGTGTTGATAGAGTTGTGAGCCAGCTTTGACTTACTCATAATTGCAGTCCTCTCTCCACATTTATGGGTTTGACCTTCACGAATTTGATTATTTGTGAGGTGCACATGTGCCATCCTCCACCATTCTCCTCTTCCAATTCCCTTGCATTTTGCCAGGTATGGAAAAGGAAGGCAGGTGCCTGGACAAAAGGCAAAGAAATGGCAGGGAGGCATGCCACGGCAAAAGGCAAGAAAATGGGGGGGGGTCATGGGACCCTTCTTCTCTCTTTCAGAACTCCTCCTTGCCATTACCTTGCCTCTGGCCCTGGTGCTGAGAAGGCACACATGGACACCTTTATTCTCCCCTCCAAAGCTCCCCTCACCCACTCCCTTGCATCTGGCCCTGGTATGCCAAAGGCAAGGGAAAGAAAGGGGAGAGCCCTGACAGCAAATGGGAGGAAGATTGTGGGGGATGGAGTTATTCAAGGTTTTTTCCCTTTGCAAGGGTTCTGAGCCCTGAAGCCTTGCAAAAGTGGAGGGGCCACTGTAGTTGTTTATATTATGATTAAGTTTATTTATCTTAATATCTGCCTGTAACAAAAACCTTTCACATGAAGTAGCAGCACACCATTTAACCAGAATATAAAAATTAGAAAGTTGTAGCCTAAAATATGACCATTTTTAAACTTGTGTTTGGGTGACTATACTTACCTAGATCTTCTTGATACACAGTTACTCAGGATGATGGTTATGTTGCTTGATGGAAACAGCTGGAAATGTTTTTGTGTTTGATTAGTTGCTCCATCTAAGTAGCTGTTAGATAAATCATACCAGAAGTATGAAGCACTGATACAGAAAGTTTACTCAAAAGGGCAACAAACATCAGTGAGTTATTTGATCTTAGAGTTCTTAGGGATTTTAGGGTTGCCATGTCAAAGAGCATTTATGCAAAAATGCTTTGAGATTATTTCAAAAGATTTGACCCTTTATTTTGGTAAAAGCAATAAATCCTATTGCAGGTACTGCATATATTTTGATATAGGTATAAAATGCTTGAACGGTTGTTAACCTAGTTTTCTTCCATGCTATTTTTAATAATTTGCATTTTTTTTTCTTTTGTTGAGTTAAGTTTTCCTTCCTTCGCTATGTTTGGGGATCAAGATACATTTAGGAAGTTGTTATGGAAAACTGTTGGGCATTCCACAATGTGCAGCAAATCTAATTGTTCATTGAAATCAGAATCAACTAACTTCTCATTAGCTCAAATCAAATACAGTATGTCCCCCATATCCACAAGGGATCCATTCCCAAGTTTTCCGTGGATAATAGTGATTAGATTTTTTCAGTAAGATGAATGATATAAGTATCAAGGCAAGTATGCAGCCTGGAGAGGAGGTCCTGAAACTGGAAAGAGCTTTAAAATCTAAAAGAAAGAAGGGTTTTATAGCCATTATTTGCAGTCCAAAGCCAGTGCACAACTAATAATAATAATTCATTTCTTATCCACCTCTGCCTAAGGCTCAAGGCATGGTACAACAGAAATATAAAAACACATGTAGATCAAAAAACATTAAAACACATAAAACCAATTAAAACCCATCAGTTTAAAATTCATAATTAAAAATTGACTGTGTAGGCCTATCTGAAGAGATAGGTCATTAGAACTTTTTAAAATTCGGAGAGTGAATTTTGCTGTTAAATCTCTTCTGACAGGTCGTTTCACAGTCCAGGGGCAACCAATGAGAAGGTCCTCTGGGTGACCATTGTCAGTCTAGTCCTGGCTAGTTTAAATAAATGGCCTCTAGAGGACTATGATAAAAACATAAAAATTAACAACAACAAAAAGAGAACAAAATGTTTTCAGACCACATTTCACTGCAAATAAGTGAAATCGTGTATACAGTGGCACATTGTAGCAGTTCAGTCATCCAAACAGTAACAATTAAATGAATTGATGCCATTATTTTATTATTTTTCCCAGATTGTACACTGAGTTCAGTTGAATCCTGCATAGATTTATTTTTCTGCCAATCATCTTAAGTTTTATTTTCATGGAACCCTTCAATAAAGTGTTAACTTTGGTGTTTTGACTTGACGAGAATTTTCCATTCTGCGTCTCTGTTACAAATTATCTTTTTATGTCTATATTTATTTTTAGAAAACATTAGTCCAGAGGAAGAATATAAAATTGCCTGCCTTCTGATGGTCTTTGTGGCTGTCTCTTTACCAACTTTGGCCAGTAATGTGATGTCCCAGTACAGTCCTGCCATTGAAGGTAATACTCAGACAAATTAAACTGGTGGAAGATTTGTTCTGGGAAAAATGCTATTAAATGTTCATCTGGAATATTTATTTGCTTTCATTTTATGGTATTGGTGTTTGGTCCGTTTTGGTGTTGAATACTGAGTCAATTTTATATCTCACAATGGTTGCTTTGAAAGAGGAAATGAAAATCTCTCACCTCTGCCATATTTGGGTTCTAGGGATGCTTACCAAGAATGTATTCTGCCCTTCCACATAAATGTCCTATTGATTAGGAAATGTTAAACCTGAGTGGAGTCATTTATAAGAGGTTAGGGAAACAATGCTGAATACTATTGGGAACTAGTATTGAAACTAGTTCTTATTCTTGATATTTGTAGTAGATGTATTCAGAATTCTTCCATATGCTGATGCTAATTTATTTAGTATATCATCCCCGTCTTTTCAAAACTTTTTAAATGCCAGCAGTATTTTATTTACACTTAACAGAACTTAGCTGCTCAAAGAAAGAAAGAGAAAGCTTTTGGAACTGATCAAGAAAAACAGAATTTTGTCTGTGAGAAAAAGAATGTGTGAATCTTGGGGGGAAAATGTGCTCTAGGGTATTATTTGCTCAAATCTTTCTATACTGCCTGTTAAACAGAGAATATCAAGACCCCTATAACATATTTGAAACATAAGCCCTAGCTCAACATTATCCTGCTGCTGTGCAAATGATAACTCGGCTATAATGTTTGAAGTGTGAGTGAGGCTAAGGTAATAACACAAATGTGTTTTTGTCTAGGTCACTGCAACAATATCCACTGCCTGGCCAAAGCAATCAACCAGATTGCTGCAGCTTTATTTACCATTCACAAGGGAAGCATTGAAGACCGTCTCAAAGAATTTTTGGCTGTACGTACAATTTTTATGTTGGATTAACATTCTCCAGAAGTCAGTTACTGATGCTTTCAGCTGTGCTGTGATTAATATTTACAGTTTCATTCTTGTTTTCAAGCCATATAACATCACTGTGGTTTTCTTTCTCTAGTAGTGACTTCAACTGTAATTTTAAAGAATTTGATAGTATTGCAAGCACACCTGAATTTCAGTTTCAGTATTTTTCTGCCTGTTTTGCAATATATATAGCTTAGTTCAGGGATTCAAGTATTCAGATGAAGCACTCTGCAATTCTTCTGTCCCATTCACTGGAAATGAAAGTTGATCTTACATAGATGGCATTTTATATCCGAAACTGCACGTCTAATGAAATGAGAATAAAGTTTCAAGTTGTTGCTTTAAGCAGTAGCAGACTTACTGGTTGTATACATTTGTGTATTGTCTAGCTTGCATCCTCCAGTCTATTGAAAATTGGTCAGGAGACAGACAAAACCACTACAAGGAACAGAGAATCTGTTTACCTGCTCCTAGACATGGTAAGCTCTTGTCTCAGCTGTTGTTTCTAAAAGCTTTACCATAAGTGTCTGTTAAGGGTATATAACTTGTAATGTGACCAGATAGGTTAGAGGAAATTTGTATCAGTGGTTCTTTCCTAGAAGCATGAGGATGAAGGCTACACTTCAGAAAGCTGACAGTGTTTATGGTCTCTTGGCTGTGTTGTTGTTATATTTATTTCTATCTCACTTTTTCCCAAAATTGAGCCTCAGAGTGGCTTACAAACAACACAATTTAAAAAACATATAAATAGTGCAAATTAAAACAGAATTAAACTGTTAAAGAATTATAACAACAGTTTAAAAAGATGTTAATTAGAATTAAATCAGCACAAGTACCCCCTAACCCATTCTTTAACGATATTAAAAGCCTGCCTGAATAAAAAATGTTTTAGCTTGCTACTGGAAGGACAACAAGGAGAGGGCCTTCCAGGGTTTGGGGCAGCTGCTGAGAAGGCCTCTCTCACATCTCCAGCTGTACTTGCAATTGTGGTGGGACTGAGAAGGGTCTCTTCATAGGGGGTTTTATAGGTTATAACGAGTGCTTTGAATTGTGCCTGGAAGCAAACTGGCAGCCAGTGGTGCTGTTTAAACAGGAACAGAGTATGGTCTCCATAACCTGCCCCAGTTAACAGTCTGGCTGCAGTTTTTTGAACCAGCTGAGATTTCTGAACACTCTTCAAAGGCAGCCCCACACAGAACACATTTCAGTAGTCTAAACGAAATGTAGCCAAGCCATTACCACCATGGCCAGATCTGGCATCTCAAGGAATGGGTGCAGTTGGCATGCAAGCTTTAAATGTGCAAAAGCACTCCTGGCCACCACAGAAACCTGTGCCTCCAGGTTCAGTGCTGAGTCCAAGGGTACACCCAAGCTGTGAATGTGTTTCTTCAGGGGGAGTGTAACCCTATCTAACACAGGCTGAATCCCTCTTCCCTGGTCTGCCTTCCAAGGGACCAAGAGCAACTGTGTCCTACCTGGATTAAGTTTCAGTTTGTTTGCCCTCATCCAGTGTTTGCATTGTGTTCCTTTGTGTGCATGTTTATGGATCTGCATATTACCCAAATAACAGTAAGATGGGTTTTAGATGACAGTGTGGGAAGATAAGTGAGCAGGCAGAATTGCTACAGGTTTGAAGGAATAATAGGCAAAGGTGGAATAGATAAATATGCATGTGAGCTAGTGAGCACCGACATGTGGCAAGCCAATAAATGTCTACTGGCACACATAGCATTAAATTTGTGTGCATTAGATTATGGAAATGGAAATGCCTGAGTAAGTCTAATGCTTGGTCTTCCCTTTGTCAGGTAGTTGTCACTATTCTGCTCCACTATTCTTCCCTTTGAAGGACTGCCCCAATAAACCATTATTGTTGGAAACTCATTTAAAATATTTGTACTTTTTAAAATCATTTTTAAAAATGATCCGGGAAGAAAGTGGTGGCATGGTTTCTTTTGAGGCTGCTTTCTTTTGGAAAATAAAAGCACATTAGAAATAGAAATTAATTTCGTCAGCAGTTGTGAGTTCTGTTCTGTGACAGGTTTCTGATTTGATTTCTCCTGCCATTTTAGATTGTACAGGAGTCTCCATTCCTGACCATGGATCTTCTGGAGTCTTGCTTTCCTTACGTCTTGCTACGAAATGCATACCATGCTGTGTACAAACAAAGTGTCACTTCCTCTGCCTGAATATCTACTTAGCTGGAAATAAATTAAGCACGCATCTATGTTGCCTCAGTTTTACTTGTAAACTGTGGAGCTGTTTTACTTTATGGCCTGGCAAAGAGTTTTGTGGATTATAAACTTTTTCCAATGCAGTTGTATTTCTGATCAGTGGTTTCTTAATATGGTTGTACTACTACTAAAAGCTTGGCTGATTTTAGGTTGCACATTTGCTGAAAATTTTCTTTTTAATTTTAGAATCTTGATTATGTTTTAAAAAAAGAGAAACACTACAACTATTTTTTCATATCCAGTCATGCAGGAATCATAATGGCTTGTTTATCTCCATGAAGAACTCTATTTAGTGATTATTTTAGTGTTCCTAGTTCTCATCTGTGTGTAAATTATTTCATATAGGGAGAGTTATAATCTGTACCTATTGTTCTTATTGGAAACAGAACTTGGATGTGCATTTCTGTGAACTACAGCATTTTTACTTTCTTTTACAAATACTTGCCAATATCCATGACTCTGATGCTATTATTAAAAATGGTATAGGGCTGCTTATCTTTAAACAATCTTCTCCATACAATCTTAAATAGCAGCTAATGGTTTTGTTTGTATAAAACCTACATAGTGAAATTTTTTAATGACTAATTTCCATGGTGCCCCATTGGCATTAACACTACATTCTCCCCTGCTGTATAATAAACATTCTTATCCATTTATCAAATGTTGATAAAATGTTAGCCCTTTAACCACTTTTTATATGTTTTAAATTTTTGAAATTCAAGTGTACCTTCCATTACATACAATAAACACTACACTGTATTACTTGCTGATGAATTTTCTGTTGTGTGGTAAGATGACTATTGAACATTCAATATTGTAGTATAAAGGACGTATCTGTTTAGAGCAGGGATGATGTAAGTGTGCTCTCCAAGGCCGTTGTTTGAAGCCCTGGGGGCCTTATAGTATGCCCCCCCATTTCATTTATTTTCCTTCTCCTACTTCTTTCTTTCTTTCTTTCTTTCTTTCTTTCTTTCTTTCTTTCTTTTGCTTCTAAAAATGTCTCTCTGTGCCCAGGCTACCAAGTTTTTAACCCTATTCCTTGGGAAATTAGGCCCAGAATAAGCTGTTTTCCAACCAGGAAGTAAACAGCAGTCAATTTTAATTCCTAGTTAGAAAAAGGACTCTCTTAGATGATTTAAACCCCATCCAAACAGTTCTTTTAAAAGAAGGCTGATGGTTGAAGCCCTCCAAGGTCCCCCTGTGAACCAATATCACACCCCAGTCCCTGACAGTTACCCACTGCAGGTTTAGAACTTGTTTCACTAGTGCTCCTTTAATTCAGTGCTTCTTTTCTGATGTAGGGGAACTGACAGCTACTTTTTTCAGAAGTGCTGGGGACTGATACCATATTTATTCCTATTAGCTGCATTTTTTCCTAGAAACTTGCCAGGGACTGCCTGCCAATGGCTCAGAGACTGGCAGCTGTCCAGGGGCCACCACTTTGAGTAGCACTACTTTAATTAGTTTGCATTCAGGATATTTCTAGGGGAATAAAGTCCATGTTGCTTTTTTTTTTTCCTTCAGGGTATTTTCTCATTATTATTCAAGTCTGCTTATTATGATGCTCCACTAGAAAGAAATTTCAATGAATATCAAGATGGGGAAAGTTATGAGTTGTGAGACAGAGTGGTTTACAGCCCTTAATCTTGGATAAAACCATTATACTAGTAACTTTTTAATTATTAACAGTTTATGTTGTGTGTTGTAGTTTTTAAGCCTAACTCAAAAGAGAGTTTCTTCAGCTTCTCCAGCCCAAACAAAGACAAGTGGAATAAAACAGCCTACAAATGTATTTTTCCTCCTGTTCAGTTCACACTGTTGAAATCCTTGCTACATCACAAATAGATCAATACTACAGTAACTTCTTAGATGCATCCTTAGTTTTTGGCAAAGTATATCCTGCTTGGGCCTACCTTGTAACCATCTTTAGTTTTTTAAGAAGTAAAAGATAAGGTGGGTGTAAGTCTGGTTCATGCCTAGATTACTAAATGTGTGTGTTTGACTTCAATTTGTTAGAATTCCTATGGTATTTATTTAACCACCTAAATATTTGTCTTGCATAATGACTGTGGCCACCGTCCAACAGTGTTAGGTGTACTTAAGATTATTTGATTTTCAGTGAACTCAAACACATCTAGCTGCTGGCTGCTGGCCTTTGTTTTCTTCGTTCTGGCTAAAGCAAAGCTTATTTATTTGGTCACGTACCATTCAATGGTTTTTCTTCAGCAGGACACTAATCATTAGTCATTTAAATCACTTTTGTCATTAACTCACCATAGTAGTAACAATGCAACATTGTATTTTGGTGGTTATGCAGCTGTATGCAAAAATGGATGCCTGGTTCCTCTCTGAGGGCCTAAATGCCCTAAAGACTTCAGATCCAATCTGATCTTGGAAGCTAAGTGGGGAGAGTCCTGGTTAGTACTGTGTGGAAATACTAGGTGATGTAGGCTATATTTCAGAGAAAGAAACTAGTAAAACTACCTCTGAATATTCCTTGCCTAAGAAAACCCTATGAAATTCATGGGATCACCATAAGTTGATGGGTGACTTAAAGGTACATACAAACAGGTTCCTCTTTGTAGGAGCATATGTAGGAACATAATTGAGGTTTGTCCATACAACTTGTGATTATCATGGTATTTTAATTGTACCTTAGTATTCCTGTACAATTTGGCTTGAGGTGGCTTAGACTTCACTGTATGTGGTCCACTCAATGTTTATTGGTTATGGCCAAAGCCATTTGCAGAAATTCAAACTGATTCAAAAATACATAATGCAAAATTGTATTTGCAGATACATTTACTAGAAGTGGTATAATAGTAGAACACAGTAAATTAAAAAAAAACCTAGCCATTTTTAAAAACACAAACCAACAATAAAATAAAATAATAAAATCATCATAAGTGGTCATTTAAAGAAATCTCAGAGCAGGTTTGCACAGATCTATGCTGTAACTAGTGCAGAAAGAGATACACTACATCACTGGGGGGATGGGGGGAAATAACATTTGACAATAGATACCATATCCTTTCTGTAATAGATAATTGCCTTCTTGGGCCAACACATGGGAGGGACAGAACTGTTTTGTCTGCATATTCCATATCTCGTTTCATGCTTTATTACTTCCAGAAGTCTGCCTGGTCAGGATGACCCACTGACTTTCTGCAATGTCAGGTGAAGATACTTACAACTAGAAATTAATAGTGAAATGGCAAGAGATGACAGAGAATTTGGAACTGCTCCTGAAGAACTGGCACCAGTTATAGTAACAAATTATTACTAGTACAGTTAATACTTGTACTCCCAAGTAAAGTGAACTGCCTCCTTTGCCTAGTGGTTTTTCAGGGGACATGTAAGTTGTGTTTATTTCATCCACTGCTTCTGTTACCATTTCATTTGGATCTGTAATGGGCTTTGCTTGCAGAATTTTATCAGATTTGTGGATTTAATGTGTTTTGTAAACTATTTCAGGTACAGAGGCAAGGAGTAAATATTTAAATAATAAAATCAGATACTTCCAACTCACTATTGGGATTATCTTTTCAAAACAAAGCAGTACATCAGCCTACTTTTTGTTGCTGAAAAAGCTTCATCTGGTGCATCCGTTCTGCTCAGAAATGGTTCAGAACATTTCAGAAGCTTGAGTAATCCATATAGTCGTTATGTGCATGTTTTAGCCATCTTGCTCTGATACACAAGGTTTAAGAAATCAGACTTCCCCCTTCCAGTAGTCTTCATCATGTTTAGAAAGAATCTGGTCATTACATTCCCTGGCATTTAAAATGTCATCTTCAGTGAAACTTGAGGCCTGTTGCAAACTTGAGGCCTCCACCATCAGTCCCTTGAAGAAATTTGCTCCAAAACCTTTAGCTGCTGAACGTTTTGGCAAATTATATTTAATCACAGTTCACAACCTCTTAATATTATGGGATTGCTTCTGTTGGACAGGAACATGCACCAAAATCCTGCAAGTTTTCTTTTTTTAAAAGTCTATCTTCACTGAGCGTCCTCTCTGAACTGAAGATGGTAGAGGTTGCTTGCTGTAGCCATTGTTGACTGAAGAGCCATCGTCTCATACTATGTTGTCTTCTTTTTCGCGTCAATGAACTGAAGTCTCTGGACAGTCCATACACTGGAGAACATGTTGGGTTTAATTTCTTACCTCTTGTATTAATTGTTTCATCTTCAAGCAAAATTCATTCTCGTACCCCCAAAACTGCCAAAGCACAACACTTTTCAGGTCAGTTTGTTAATTTGCATAGTTGGACACTTTGGATAGCGTGGAAAACCAACTTTGTTTTCTCTTGAGCCACTGTTTAAAAATGTGGCCTGCACTGCTTCTCCAGGGCTCTGAGCCAAAAATTTCTAATTTGCTTTGCTACAGAACCACACAACCTCATGCCATCTCACCTGCCCAGTGAGGATTATAACTTCAACAATTTATAAAGTTCTGCTTTTCAGACGAAGACAAGAAGCAACCTCTTCCTTGCATTTAACATGGCAGTCCATTGATCACATTTGTGGAAGTTTTAAAACAGATGCGTGCATTTGATGACAGGGCCTACTTGTATAAGAGTGTGGAATAGAGGGGGGATTTCATGCTTTGACATTCCTCTAGGCAAGCAAGAGCCAAAATGAGAAGCAGGCAAAACCACAGAAGGTAGTTAGAGAAACAATAAAAAGCCTGGTGAGCTAAGATTTACAACTCTGGGGAAAAAAATCTGTGGTCTATATGTGTATTAGCCCATTCCAGTATAATTCACTGAGAGTGGAATCACATGCTTTTCTGCTTTTGGTGTATGTTGCTATTTAATTATATAGACCACCATTATGAGGATTGAGCATCAAATAAACCTATTTCCATGAGGCAAATACTTTTAGTTCTAGGTTTATTTGTTTCTTGTGATGTGTGTGTGTGTGTGTGTATTTAGCTCTGCTGCTAAAAAAAAAAGTAATGTTTCCCAATTTAGCTAAGTAAATTGTGGTTTTAATTTTGAAAAAATTATATACACAGATGAGTACTGTCAAAAATTGCAGAGCGAAAAACACTTGTCAGAAAAATGAATTAGAAGGTCTTGTAAAAAGTGCTCTAGGGAAATACTTGAACATAATTGGGACTAAAATAAATGTCCCAATTTAAAATGCATTTGTAGAATAAACTGTTGTATGCTTTTTCCTGGATGTTAGTCAGCAAGAGTTGACATTTTTTCCCAGCTGGTTTGCACATGGAATTAAGTTTATGAATAGTTTACCCCTTCTCTATACGTTGGTGAACTTATTTTGTACACGAACATAAGATGAACGCTAGATGAAAAAATCATCACAAAAACGGAAATGTAGAAAAGATCATGAATAGTTAGCATAATATATAAACAAATACAAAATTATAGTTTAAATCAGTTGGTACTGTTTATGTTGTATTCATTGTGGAGCTTGTTAGATGACATCCTCATCTACTTATTTAAAAGGGAAACAATTTATTTTTAAAACATACTGGTTTAACCTTAAACTAAAAGTTACATTTTATGAATCACTTTTTCCATAACTACAATAATTAATGGGGAAAAAATCTGGGATTTGTTAAAAGCTTGTACCCATCATTGGAAAGACTATTTCCATTGCTCAGAAAATTGTCTTCTAGCTCCAGTTGGTAACAATGGGTGCGCATAAAACCCTTCTGCACTTCTTGTAGCCAAAGGCAGAAAAGAGCAGCTAATAGGAGCTTCTTTAGATGTTTATACCAAATCAAACTGACAGTCTTGCTTTCCTATATCTAGGATACTATAAGCCTACAGGCATAGATCTGAAGTGGCAATACAGATTTTTCTGCTTGATTGGTGCAGGGAATATGGTATAGCACACAGAGCAGCAGGGGACAAATGCAGTCTAAAAGCTTGAGAAACATCACTTCCAGTAATCTGATAATGTACTGAGAGTGCTCTGAGAGGCCTGAGTCTTACCTTGTGTTGAAAGACACACTAGCATGGAGAGCTGGCAGTTCCAGGCAAAATGTGTCGCTAAGTCAAGCAAGGCCTTCATGAGCTGCAAGCTTCTGATTATGAATAGTACACTGGACAAGCCTCTGCAATATAACTTAATTAGCTACACTAACCTCAAAATGGCTATTAAGACTGAATCTGGAAGTGTGAATACAAGTGGTGAATGCTATATAAGTCCAGAGTTTCATTCGGCTCTCAACTTTACAGTTGGTTGTGTTCCTGACCAACTCCAATTGCTGTTGACCTTCATTGAAACCACTCTGCTGAAGTCACTTGTCAAGGCTTTACCAGGGAGCCTTGTTGACCTTTCTCCCCAAAGCAGACAGCTGTGGTAACCTAAGCCTCACACCTGCTAAAGCAGAGGCCTGGAACGAAGCGTCGGAAGCCTTGCTACCACCATTCCCACAACAGCAGGTGCACAAGCTCTCCTCTTCTAGGGGAGGGAGATCAGTCTTGTTTTCCCCAAGTTAAGCACCAACATTGCCTCTGGAGGTGTCATGAAAATATTCCCAGGGTTTAAGGTTTCAAACCTTACAAATGCAAGTTCGATTTAAAAAACAGTGCACTTTTGTCAAGAACATGAATAAAATCTATTTTACTAACAATATGAACAAAATATTTAAGGGTAATAGGAAGTATGTATACATATAACACAGTATAACAGACGGCAAAAGTATAAATATGTTAAAACATCAAGACCATCAACACCATTTGCTCTTTCTGTGGGATAGAATAGTTCCGGTTGTTTTGTTTTTTTCCAAAAATGAAAAATATTTCTGATCCAGATGGGTCTTCTTCTTTTAATTTCTCCCATTTTCCAAATAACTAGCCACACTCATTGCCATTCTATGCACTTTCTTGCTTCTCCCTGTATGGTTTACTAGATGAACAACACACTTTGACCATGTGTTACTGAACTTACAAGCTCCATAGACTAAAATGGAGGGGAGGGGAAATTGTTTTCATTGAAACTAAACCCATCTGATGCTACTACCAGGGCACAGAGCATATACCTTCTCTCTGACCATACATAATAAGCATTGGCTTGAAAAATACTATGTGAATGGAGAAATTGCCTGGCAAATCTAGTCAAGGCAAAACCTTATGGGAAGAGATAGACAAAGCCTATCAAACCACTGGAGGTCATGCAGTAAACTCTAAACCTTTCTTTCCAAAATCATTCTGGACCATCCTTAAACTGATCTGAACTAGTCTGTCAATTTTCAGACCTGCTGAAACATTTTGAGGCAGGCTACTGCCTCCTCCCCTTTTCCTGATTTCAGGTATGACAATGCAAGGTGATTCATCTGGCACCGTGTTAATAGAGGGCTACTACAGTGGTCCTATTAATCCATCTCATTGTTTATTTCAGCTCTGTAATGAAAAGGGAGTACGTTATTGCCCATTTTCTTTGTTGTTGTTTTTTAATGAAGTAATTTCAAAAATATTTTTTTTAAATGTCTGGGTTTGTTTGTAAGACTATTCTAGCCTAGATCGTAAGCCTGAGGACAGGGAACTGTTTCGTTGTTCTTTTACTTGTAAAACGCTATGTACAGTGCTGGTGCTCTAGAAATAAATGATAATAATATTCCCCAGAACCTTTTCTTGTAAAGGTTGAAGTTATGAGACGCCGACTGAAGTGTTATATGGATGTACGTATCAATAAATAACCATTAACAGGACAATGGCTTCTGAAATGGCTTCTGTCTAGACTCAGTGTGTGGTGCATATTTTCCTTGGTTACTGGAAAGAGGAGTGATAACACAAAACACTCAGACTTCTCATATGACGCAAATTGGAAGTGACTTCAGAAGCACTGGAAAAACTGAAAAGACCCAGATGTAACTCAGGATCTAAAAGCTGGGGCGGGATAGGAGAGGATGCACAAAAAGATTAAGAACTGGCCAAGGGGTGTTTGGATTTAGTCTGATTACCATCCAAACTGGTGGTAATGTGGGTTGATCTATCCCAATCTGGAGTCTTTCAGATTTTAAATCTCATCTAGTCTACCACATCTGGAGGGTATCAGCAGGGGGAATGCTAGTGTGGAGTATAACTATGGGGCAGGGAAGAGAACATGTGGCCTCTTGATAGTCACACTGCTTGGTACTGGTTTGGGAAGTCCCACATCATAAGGGGGTCACAGGTTCTCCCCTTGTTTCATAAGGGAAGGAGGGCTATCTTAGGGCAAAGGTGCGGAACCTCTTTTGGCCCATGGCACCTAGAGGCACCAGATCCCATCAGATATTGGAAGCTAAGCAGGATTGTACCTGGTTAGTACTTGGATGGAAGATTGCTATGGAATTCCAGGTGCTGTCAGCAATATTTCAGAGGCAATGGCAAACCACCTAATTGTTGAAAGTAAAAAGGTTCGAGTCTGGGCAGCACCTGGTTGGAAGACCATGAAAGAACTGTACATATGCCCCCTGAAATGCATGATGGCAAAAAAGAGATAAAAGATCAATGCAGTAAATAAAGTAAAGTGCTGGTGTACTGCTGCTTTGATCTATAGTGGCTAGGATTCAGCTGGAGGTCATCCATATAAGAGGTTTTGGATACAGTCGCGTAGTGACGGGGGGGCATGAGAGTGGTTCACCCCTGGTGGCAATGTTTTTGGGGTGTTTCAGCTCATAGCCACGCCCGCACGCACTGCAGCCATGCAGCCATGCACTGTGGCCACACAGCCCTTCCGCCCGCCCCCCCACACACACTCCAAGCTCCTTCGCTGTTTGGATACAAGACCTATTACTCTTTTAAAATAGACTAAGCCTGGTGTGGCAGACCTGGAACTTGCTCTCTTCTTTTACTGAGACTGCAATGCAAGAGACAATGGCTGGCATCCTGTTAGCGGCATATGTTGAAAAGGTTAGTATTCCCTTCCTTCTTCTGCAATGACCAAGTCCCTGTCCACTGAGTTGCGGCAGCCCTTGCCTCATGGCCATTCCAGGGTTGGTGGAAAGTGAGGAAAGGGGATCAAAGAACTGCCTGACTATGTCCTTGTAACCAGGCATTAAATCATTATATCATCCACTGAGACCTCTGGAGGACCCCGGATGACCACAGTCAATTATATAATCATTTTACATCTGACTATTGGGACATAGCCAGATGCTTCTCCAGTTCTCCCCACCCCAAGACCTGGAATGGCTATAGAGAGAAGAGCAGCAGTGGTTCAACAATGAGCTGGGCGGCGGGGTGTGTGTGGTAAAATGGGCACCTGTAGTGTAGTTTTGCATGTAGAATTACTTTGCTACACTGTGCCATCCAGGATTCCAGCTCATAAGCATAACTTGAAAACAGTGAAATAGCCATATTTATGAAGGACCATAAGTCCATAGTAAAACTCATATTTTACATGAAAAAAAAGGTTCCAGGTTCTATCCTTGTTGTCTCCAAGAAGGGCTAGAAAAGATCCCTGCATGAAACTTTGAAGAGTCATTGCCACTTATTGCAGAAACTACTCTTTATAAGGCAGCTTCCTATATCCAGTTTCAATATTTTAGGGGCGAAAGATTTATATGATCAGAAGAGAAACCAGAGTATGCAGTTTCAATATTTTAAATCATGTTTTTTAAAGTGTATTGGAGAGATTCAGGGAACTAAGCCTTCTGAAAGGGAAAAAATGAATTTGAATGTATTCCGTTATTTTTTGAATTCTTCAAAACAGCAACAAAACTGTCAGAAGTCTTGCCAATCAACAAAAGATACCTGTTAGATAACCGATTGAAAACTGAGACATAAGAGTGTGTGGTACGGACATGGGGCTTCTGTGGCAAGGAACAGTGAAGCACAGATGTGGGAAAACAGACTAGTGGGCATGCATGTGAAAAAACATCCAATGCATGGAAAGTACTGTATGATCTGGAGTGCCCATGCTATGTATTCAAGATTGTGGATGGTCATGGAGAAGAAACACATGCGCTATCTGCCAATGTTGTTTCGGAAGTAAATCTGCATGTGTTACATCTTTTCCTACAAAACTGGAAAAAAAAATCATTTTTCATCCTCCCTGTTAGGTGAAATCAAAAGTATTTCTGTGCATTTTTCAAACTTTTTTTTCATACACATGCACATACTGTGCATTTTTCATACTTTCAAGACTTTTTTTTCAAAAATGAATGGTGGATGGATTGTTTTCCACCTTTTTCATCAATAATTCTGTTCTTTTATGATTTCTGTATGTTTTGATTGATTGGGTGGGTGGATTGGTTGGTTGATATCCTACCTTTCTTCCAGAGGATTTAGGAGAATCTTTGCACAGAGGCTTCTTCCCTCCACCTTGTTGCCATGGTTGCTCATTTTTTGACAGGATATTTTGATATGTCAAGACACTCTTCCTCACTGAGGATGGGAGCATGCAAATATTCTTTACATTCATATAGTGGGGTGGTGTAGCTCTGAATTGCATGGACTAAGGCCATTTCCGCCCTACACTGTTGTAATGCTATTATTCCACTTTCAACATCCTACAGAACCCTGGGGTTTGTACTTTACTTAGGCCAAAGAGCAGCAAATATATATATTTTTGGTTGTTGGCATTTGCTATATATTAGCCTTATTTATGTGATGGTCTTGTGTGTTTTTTGGACTTTCAGTTGAAATGCTGCTCTTTTGTTGCTGGCTGTTTTCCTGTTAGTGGAACAGTGAATCAGTTCTGGGATTTAGTCTGCACCTATTTTGGAGGTAAAGCTCAGCACATTGGATGACTCTTTTATAGCTGAAACTAAAAACTGGAATGGATAGACCAACTCATTGACATGAAAGCCCCCCAGTTGCTGCTTTTGGGCTATACTTTCCAGATTTCCCCAGGAAGCAAAGTTATTGGCCATGTTGGTTGGGAAATTCTTGGAGATGCCCCTCCCCCCAAAAAAGAGTAAAATTTCCAAGCTCTGAAAGCACAGAGGCACGGTTTTACATTACTGGTAGTGATCTGAAATTATTAGTAAGTAACCAGACGCATAAATCTTCCCAGAACACTGTTGCTGTTCATAACGTCATGACTGAACCATCCCATAGAAGCCATCCCCAAACTGGTGACTTCCAGATGTCTTAGAACACAACTGTTAGCATTCCTGACCACTGACCATGTTGACTGGGGCAGATGGTGATTGGAGTACAAAGCATCTGGGGGCATTGGGTTGGAGCAGGCTGTCTAAAAGAATGCCAACAGAAATCTGGAAAAAAAAATCTGAAAGACAATATTTTGGACCTTCATAGCCGATTTAATCCCCGTATTGATAAAAATAGAGGGCAACTAAGCATTTTCCAAAATATGTTTCATATCGCAAAAATCAATTGTTTTTTTAGCTACCATTTGAGCTCTGTGTTTGATTTGTTGATCAACTATTTAGAAAAAGGATTTTACTAGAGTGGTAGGACCATCATGAAGTTGAAGCTGAATTCAATATTCTTCTATACTAAGCTAGAGATAATTAAGGTGAGCTGAAGTTTGTTTAGAAAATCCCAAGGTGTTAGCCAGAGTACAAATTGACACTGTCCCTTAGCTGTGTTGACTCTGCGTTGCTAGTAGAAAGCACTTACTGTGGAACTAATGTAAACAGATGAGTTAAGTATACACTAGGAGCTGATATACATGGTGAAAAGGGCCATTTAACCACAATTTAGAGGCCAGCAGGCTTATTTTTAAAACGTCTGAGGAAATTCAGCTGGTGGAGATGACTTCCAGAGTAGGATGTATCCATATGGTAAGATTACCTACTTACCTACCTACCTATCTGTCTAGTACAGGACTATGACCCTTCAGATTGTTATAACTTCTATCTTTGGTGATGCTTTTTGGAGCAGATGGAAAATGGAGTTCAACAACATGTAGAGGGCTATAGGTCCCCACCCCAACTGCTTCTCTTAGTTAGAGGAGATCCACTAATCTATGTTTCATGATGCAAATTTGGAAGACACAGATTATACCTCTCACCTCACTTCCTAAAAGTAGCTGCTATCAGTAGAAGGTCTTTAGATGGTGGCACAACTGGTGGAAATGGAGGGCTAACTTTCTTAGCTCCTCTCTGTACTGCAGACACTTGGTAGTTTTGTGTGGCATTTCAGTGACAGAAAATAAAGGCATAGGCTTTGATCTTCACTAGACAGCCAGCGTGGTGTAGTGGTTTGAACACCACCGGGTGACCTTGGTGCATCACATACTCTTAGCCCCAGAAAACCTTATGATACGTTCTCCTTAGGCTTGTGCCATAAGCTAGAAAAGAAGGCACACAACACAGTACTAGGATTAAGGAATGATCACTTTCTAATTTTCTGAGCCCAATGAAAATATCTGTCCCCAAACAAAACTTGTGTAATTTCTGCTTCTTAGCATAATAAGTCACTGAAAAACAACACAGGACATTTTTGTCCTGATATGTTACATGTGATCAGGTCAAAAAGGATCCCAGTGACAAAAAGGAATAGCATTCTTAGGGCAATCTTTATCCCAACATTGTGGCCATTTCCACACGATGACGCTCTTCCACGTCGTCTCGCTGCAAAAGGGAGTGAGTCAGCAATGCTCCCCTCTGCATCTGCTAGATCCACGCGGCAGGGAACGCAATGGTGCCACATCTTCCTTCCACAGCTCAGCCAGGCTTTTTCCATTGCTGTGCTACGGAAGAAAATGTCACCAATATGCTTCCGCAGCTTCCACATGGCCAGAAGTGACAGGAGTGCCGCGGGATCACAAACACGAAATGGATTTTTTCCGTTTTGCGAAAACTGCACAAGCGTGATGCTCTGCAACAGGACGGCAGCAGGACAGTGATGACATTATGCGGTAGCGCGACCTGCTGACTGCTGCCATCCTGTGGCAGAAACGAGACAGCGACATCGTGTGGAAAGGGCCTGTGTGTGTTAACTTGACAGACATGTAGTTGAAATTTGGGGATCTTGTTTACACGCTTTCCCATGATTCTGTTGATTATAAAAACCCATCCTCCCTGTGTTGTTATACATCTGAAAAGTACTGACATGATTCATGAAAAGAAAAAGGAGATACATCCCAGGATACTAAAAGCACTTTATTTTCTAAAAGCCCAATGTGTTTCAGTCTATGAATGCCCTTTAGGTCTTCTTCATGGGCTATATTTTTAAAAAATCACAAAATGACAACACACAAATATAACATCCAGTTGTACAAGAATATTAATAAATTGTGCATGCCCAGTTCTAATTAAAGCTACAGAAATTTGTGAGCTAGAATGATTAGTATCCTGAGATGAGTCACCTTTTTCTTCATGGATTTAATTGGATGCACTCCATTTTAAAAAAAAATTATGAAGGATATTAATTTGAGATCTGTGAAGATCCAGAGGAGTTGAGATGGGTGATCCTGGGAGCTATAACCCAAAGCAGCATCTTTTTCCCAAGCTCTACTCATCTTTCCTCATTTGAAATGTGGTGCTGTGGAATAATTCTAAGGATACTTGGGACTGCTATAAAAGACAAATGAATGGGCCTAAGAGCAAATCAAGCCTGAGCTCTCCTTGGAAGCCAAGACAACTAAACTGAAGCTGTTGTACTTTGAAATATGATGAGATGACATGAGTCACTGGGAAAAAATTATAATGCTCATTAAAGTGGAAGGCATTAGGAAAAGAAGGAGATCATATTACAGGTGAATTGACTCAATCAAAAAGCCACAGCCCTGAATCTGCAAGATCCAAGCTGGATTATGGATGGCATAGTGTCAGAAGTTTCTCATTCATAGGGTTGCCATAACCCAAAATTGACTTGATGGCACATATCAATAGCAAATCCATCTTTCTTTGATCTGAGAAACCACATATGGCTCAAAGTGCTACCTCTTGGGAACTTTCCTCTTATGGTTCTTCTTCCTCTTTGTCCCTGTTTGCCCATCCATCTCTTTTATAAGGCAGGGAAATTGTGGGGGCTTCCACTTATCCCACCACTACAGCACCAAAGCAGAGCACCCATGAACCTAATCAGTATTCATATCAATCAAATTATATTTCCATTAAGAAAAACTAGGAATAGTAAAAAAAAAAATTGAGTAAAATCAAAAAACACCAGTCTTGTTTGCTATTGACCTGAGAAGTGATTGCTCTTCAGTTTCTGCCAGAAAAGATATCAGTAGGTGTTATGTGGAAATGAAGGACCAGTAAAGTGTTCTCTCCAGAACTTCAGCAGGAACTTTCCTCCAAAGTGTCACTTTAGGGTGAATTTTTACAACTGCATGCATGAGCAGATTTATAAGGGCTTTGCAAAAGTTCTGTAAGCAACACTGTAAGTCTCCTCCTCCTCCTCCTTTCACTTGCCTTAAGTTCCTTGCAGATGATTCATTAAGTTGTGGAGGGGAACTCTGGTTTGTAGTTTCAGTTACTGCATGCAGTATATGGCCATCACCTGGGAGGTTGCGGAATACAGACAGCAACCCAGAAAGCTTGAGAATGGAATAATTGCAACACAACAACATTCCTGATACAGGCCCAGCAGCAGCCCAGAGTATTCTCTCCGTGTTGATACTTCCCTGCACCTAGTTTTTCTACCAAGTTTCCCTCAATGCCTTGGAGAGGCACTATGTAGAGGTATTATGGGGCAAGAAAACAGCAGCCTTCAGACCCAGCTGGTACCCAACTGATCCACTTGCACTCACCAACTTTTGCTTTAGAGTCCAAGCACATCAGGGTGGCCTGCTGAAATCTTCAAGGTACTCAGGGCCTTTCTGCCCTACACTCTTATAGCGCTATTATTCCACTTTCAACATCCCTAGGAATCCTGGGGTTTGCAGTTTAGGGAGGGGCCTTTAGAATTCTCAGCCAGAGAGCTCTTGGGCCTCAGTAAACTACAAACCCCAGAATTCCACAGGATGTTGAATAATAGCACTACAACAGTGTAGGAGGGAAATAGCCTTGCTGGAAAAAGGGTGGGCAGGTTTGTGAGGTAGAACTGCAGTCCCCAATATTCCTCATAGTTGATTATGCTGGCTAGGGTTCATGGGAGTCCCTCCCCCGGCATTACACATTTACCTGGGAGTAAGCCTCACTGGAAAGCCAGGGGGAGGTAGTGGTTTGAGTGTTTGACTGCGACCTTGGAGACCAGGGTTCGATTCCTGCTGGTCCATGGAAACCCCCGGGTGACTTAGAGTGCGTCACACACTGCTGACCCCCTCCCCGAAAACCCTGTGACCTTAGGCTCACCATAAATGGGAAACTACAGCAACAAGCCTCACTGAGGATGGTGGGTCTTATTTTTGAGGAGAGCCTATGGGCTCGGCCTGCAAAATTATGATACTCCACACTTACAAAAGGATTTGGGAGACTGAGGGCCTTTCTGCACTACACTGTTAATAGTGCTATTATTCCACTTTCAACCTCCTGTGGAATTCTGGGGTTTGTAGTTTCCTGAGGCCAAAGAGCTCTCTGGCTGAGAATTCTAAATGTGTCTCCGTAAACTGCAAACCCCAGGATTCCATAGGATGTTGAAAGTGGAATAATAGCACTATAACAGTATAGTGTGGAAAGGCCCTGAAATTCTAAGGCAAGGCTGTTCTTTCTTCCTTCCTTTTTCCCCTCCCAGCAGAGGCAATGAACCCCGCCTGCGCTCGTGAGAAAGGCGCGCGGGCAGGGACAGCCTCCGCTCTTCCATCCTCGAGCGAGATCAGCTGAGAGAAAAAGGCGGGAGAGCACAAAGGCGCGTTCGCCCCGGGCGGAGAGCAAAGGTGGCTTCCTGTTTGCGCTCCCTCGCTCGGAGAGCCGTAGCCTCTCCTCCGCCTCGGTGCGCGTCTGTGTAGCCCAGAGCTTGGGAAAGTTTCTTTTTTCTTTTCTTTTCGGACTGCAGTGCCTTAACATCTCAGTACACCGCTAACCATGCCGCCTGGATGTGGGTGTGTTCTGGAAGTTGTATTTTAAAACACACACACACACACACACACAGAGGCACATTTCCAAGATCTGGTGCCGTGGAAGGGGAGTCGGGTGCCTCCGGAGGTCATTTTATTTTCTGCCATGCCGTAAAAAAGGAGGCTGGTGGGGAGCAAAAGGAGCGGGGCTTGTGTATGTGTGTGCGTGTGTGAGAGAGTGAGTATGTGACAAAGAGATTGAACAGGGGGACACTTATGGGGTAATGGTGAGCGAGAGAATCTGCTTTCTATTTTCTCTCCTAGATTAAATGCATCTGGAGCCATGTGGGAAGAGCCTCCCTTTGACCACTATGGTGCAAGGTTTTTCCCCCCCTTTTCTCTCTGTCTCAGTTTCTCTCCCCCCCCCAACATATTCACATGATGGAGGAGGGGAGAGAGAGAGACGGGACAATGAGAAGCTGACTTTCTCGCCGAAAGCTGCAGATTTGAAACGGAAGCCTCCGCGGGTAACTTGCGCCGCTTCGAAAGTTTATGATTTATTTAATAAATAAGGCAGAAAAGTTTATTTATTATACAGCAGAAACAGAAAGGGGGGGGTGACAAGAGACGAGGAGAACTTGCGCTGCTTTGAAAACCCCGAGGGTGGCGAAAGCGCTTCCCTGCCTTTCAGATTTACGCGCCTTTCCAAACAGGGGGTCCAGATCAGTCCACGCCTTCAGAGGTCCCGGTCGCTTTACAGGGATTATATAGCTTTATCATTTTATTGAACGTTGCACAGAAGCCTCCCAGGTGGGGCAGAGAGAGGGGCCGGGGGCTGGGCGGGGGAGGAGGAGACACGCAGCGCCCCAGTCTGAGGGGAGGGAGCGGGGGCTCCCTCGCCTCCCCTTCGTCTTTCCTCCCCGGCAAATAAAAAGGGAGGAGGGAACCGCGGGGGAGACGGGGAGCTGCAGGGAAAGAGGAGGAGGCGGCGGCGAAGGCGAGGGAGGCGGGACTCTCCGGCCAGGAGGTGGGAAGGGAGCGGAGTCCAGGCGCCCAGACGTGAAGCCGGTCTTGCCTTGTCCTGAGAGCCGAAAGCAGCAGCGGCAGCAGCTCCGGGGAAGGCGCGCTTGCCTTGCCTGCGTCCTCTCTTGAGAAACTTTTTCCCCTCCTTATCAGCCCCGGCTCATCTTTTCAGACCAAAGGCTCCCCAGCTGCCCGCTCGAGCGAGCCCTCTTTCTTACACTGAGCTCCCATTTACCGGGGGCTGGAGGAAGTGGGGGTCTCCGGGGGCCCCTTCCTTTCCTTCGCCGCCGCTCTCGGATTCGTCCCCCGTTATTCCCCCAGGGAGGGAAGGAGCGAGGCGAAGGGGCGGCAGGGCAGGAGGGCCCCCGGCGACGCCACCGCTTGACCCCCGAGGGGCGTGCATGCCGCTGGCCCGCCGCCGACGCCGCGGGGAGGGCTCCGGGGCGATGGGGCCGCCGCCGCCCGCCCCCCTGGCAGCCCCAGCCGGGCTGCTGCTGCCCGCTGCTGGCGAGCTGGGCGCCGGCGCGGGTGGAGGGGGCGGCGTGCGAGCCGGTGCGCATCCCGCTCTGCAAGTCGCTGCCTTGGAACATGACCAAGATGCCCAACCACCTGCACCACAGCACGCAGGCCAACGCCATCCTGGCCATCGAGCAGTTCGAGGGGCTGCTGGGCATCCACTGCAGCGCGGACCTGCTCTTCTTCCTCTGCGCCATGTACGCGCCCATCTGCACCATCGACTTCCAGCACGAGCCCATCAAGCCCTGCAAGTCCGTGTGCGAGCGCGCCCGCGCCGGCTGCGAGCCCGTCCTGCTCAAGTACGGCCACGCCTGGCCCGAGAGCCTGGCCTGCGAGGAGCTGCCCGTCTACGACCGGGGCGTCTGCATCTCCCCGGAGGCCATCGTCACCGCCGAGGGATCCGGTGAGTCCCCTGCGCGCCCGCCCGCCCCGCGCCCTCCCCGCCCCCGGGACCGCACCTCGGTCCCTCCCTAGGGCTGACCCAAGGACTTCTGACCCCCCACTTCAGCACCCCTTTGGCCTCTCCGAGGCCCTGCTTGGGGGCCCTCCAAACCTCAGCTACACCCTCGGTTTCCCCTGCTTCCTCCCACACCCCACATGATCAGCTCTAGATCTCTCAGATTCCAACTGTGAGTTTGTCCTGTCCCTTCCCACACTCCACATATTGAATCTGACCCTTTCTCCTCCCCTCCCGCACATAATCTGCTTTGGGTCCCCCATACCCCAACTATGTCCATTTCCGCACTACACTCTTACAGTGCTATTATTCCACTTTCAACCTCCTATGGAATCCTGAGGTTTGCAGTTTAGGGAGGGGCCTTTAGAATTCTCAGCCAGAGAGCTCTTTGGGCTCAGGAAACTACAAACCCCAGAATTCCACAGGGTATTGAATAGCACTATGACAGCGTAGTGCAGAAATGGCCCGTGGTGAGTATGTCAGTTTCTCCGTCCCTGCCCTCCCACCTAGCTTGCACTCGTTTTCAGTGTTCCTTGACCTCTTCTTCCAATTAGCCATCACTTTATTGGATTCCTCATTAACCATGTTGCCATCATTTCCCAGTCTCTGAACAGTTTGGCCACTGAATCCTGCATTGTTGTGGCAATCTTAGCTCCATATCTCTGTGAGGGCTTGGCTCCCTGAACTGCTTCAAATTATTCTCCTTCATTTTTTCACCCCAGCAAAATTAGCCAAAAAAAGGATGTTGACCCTGTCATGAGGTAGAGTAAAGTGACTGCCTCAGGTAGAAAATCTTGGGGTGGCGGTGAGTGGTACTTCCCCTCTGTTGGAGGCCAGAGTCTATACTAGACTCCTTTCCTTAGGTACTGCTGTGGACAATGCTAGCCTGTCATTGAACTACAGTTCAGTTGTCTTCTGTGAGAGAGAACCATCTTGACCTTCACCTCAGGTAGTGAAAGGTCATAGTTCAGCCCCACATAAGAGTTGTGCAGTCAATTGGCTTTTCCTATTACTGCATCCATTCCACCTCTGTTGACCTGCTCCTTTTCTGAAGCAAATTTCCTCACCTCAGATGGATCACAAAGCTCAAAGAAGCCACTTCAAGTCCCTCTTCTTCCATTGGTATTATCACCAAAGGTGGTCAGAAAAATAAAAACAAACCCTATGCAAGCATGTCATTGGTTTTTGAAATCCAGTTAGGCAGTAGCTTTATTATGGAGATGGGAGAACATGTGACCCTCTAAATATGGTTGCATGCACTACATCTATCATTCTTCATCATTGGTTGTGTTGGCTAGGACTGATGGGAGTTGCAGTTCAATGACATCTGGAGGGTCCCAGATGATTCCCTGCTGTCATGATTGGTCTTCATTGATCATAACATCTGTAGATGTTGTTTAGTCAGATTTTAAAACTACTTAAATTCAGGGCCACTACCACAGTTTTGTGAAAGAGAATTCCACAAACTAAGAGTGGGAAGTCTTTGGCTCTCTAGATATGTTTGACTACAGCTCTCATAATTCTACACTATTGGCTGGATAAGAGGCTGATAGGAGCTGTAGTCCAAAACAATTAATTGTTGCAAAGCAATTATTCATTTCATGAAGAAACTGTTGTCTGCCTGGGATCTTTTGTCAGTCCATTTCATTAGATGCATAATTACATTGGTCTAATAATATGAGGGCGAGAGGGAGGGCCACCTCTTTTCCTACTTTCTGCATGCTCTTCTTAATTACATCAGTATTATCATCTAAGTCTAAATAAATTTCTTAAGTGCAGTGGGCAGACAACAAAAGCACCAGAGGTGGCACCAACTGTATCTAGTTTGTTACCTGACTTTTTCCCTTGCAAAATCTAAGCACACTTTGTACCTCATTTGTGGCTGCAGAGTTGTGCCTGGGATTAAGTGGGTAAGGCACCATCTCCCGAAGCAATGGCACCACTACCAGCTGTTCTACAAAAGGAAGACACACTAACCTCTCGATTATTTTATTTTTTTTCTGCACATTTTCCAACTCTTCAATGTCCTTACTGACTCTGTGTCCTAGAAAACAGTGGATGGTCTTACAGTAAAGAACACGTAACCATCTTCTCGATTGTAGTAAAATGTGGTCCACTTGGGATTTTACTAGTTCCAATGCCCATTTCCTAGCATATGTGATTGTGTGGTATGTAATATGTTTTTATTACATCGTACCTCATTCATTCATATTCTTTGCATTTTCAAATCCCTTTTTAAACTCCATGGAGGTCAAGAAGCCGTTGGTGATCTAAGCTCAGAGACTGATAGATAGTGCTTGTGACTCAAAAGAGGATTGACTCCAAAGGTACCTTTTCATAACCAATTATTAACCTACCATTTAGAGGGTTGGACTAGATGTTAGCATGCAAATGCATAAGAAAACCTCTCCCATCAGTTTTTCTTTTTCCTGTGGAGGAATAAAAATCAATTTAATGAGAAGGCAATGTGAAGTTGGAAAGAGGTGAAAACTGTCAGGGACAGGTTTATACACTACCTTCCCTTTTCTGCTTTGAGTTGTCCCCTTCAGGACTCCTTTTCAGAAAAAGAAGGAAAGAAAGGAGTTTTGAGGTGAGATTTGCACAAGTTTCATGTAACATCTAGTTTGACCTTAGGACTAAAACATCCTGGGGCTTTCCCCCCTTTCTTTACTACTTCTGTGGCCAGCACCATGAAATCTCATCCCTATGTAACATATTGGAGGAGCAAGGAGAAGAATGTAGCCTTATTGCTGGGAAATTGCATTAAAAAAAATCAAAGGAAAATGGTCAAAATAGAGCTAGAGAGAGGGAGTTTATTTGGGAAAAAAAAGATTGAGAAACCAAAAAGCAGATGTGTCTGTGGCTATGTGTGTTTAAAACGTATTGAGGCATTGCTGTCATGGGTCAAGATAGTTGGTATTTTGGGGGAGGGGGGTATGTGTTGTTACTCAGTGATGATATGAGAGCTATTGACATTAAACTAGGTACCCATCAGATGAATACGATTTCTCACACTGAGAGCCAGTGTAATGTAGAATATTGGACTGGGACTGGAGAAATGCAGATTCAGACCTCTACTCACCTCTGAAATTCACTTGATGATTGTGAGCAAGTCATTTTCTCCTTCTCACTGACTTCATAGTGTTGCAGTGAGGATAAAAAGAGAGGAAAGACCTATGTACACTTCCTAGAGTTCTTGGAAGAAGAGAGGGATATAAGGGCCTTTCTACAGTACACTGTTATAGTGCTATTATTCCAATTTCCACATCCTATAGAATCCTGGGCTTTGCAGTTTAGGGAGGGGCATTTAGAATTCTCAGCCAGATGGCTCTTGGGCCTCATTAAACTACAAATCCCAGGATTCCACAGGGTATTGAAAGTGGAATAAATAGCACTATAACAGTGTAAGGTGGAAAGGCCCATAAATGTAATCAGTATGTTTCTGTAGACCTCAATGTCAGATGTGGTTTTCTGTTCCCAGTGGGTACGTTAGTCATGTGCGCTGAGAACGATGGGAACTGGGGAAGGCTGTCTTATTCACTCTTTCCAAGAACAATAAACTGGTGAGGAAGGACACGTGTCCTGGTGGTGGTGGCGGCGGTGGCTCTTTGATTACACTGGTTCTTTGAGGAGCAGCTTCTCCCAAGATGCCAAGAAAGGTGACACCAGAAAAGCATCATGCTCAAAGATCAAATGAGGAATCAGAACTAGTTCATATGTCCACAGTTAAACCTGCATCTTCATTTCTTTTGAAGACCATCCACTGATGTAGACTACATCACTCCATACTGTTGTCATGTTCGTAGATGCTGGGGCCAATCCTTTCTTCAGTGGGCCAAGTTATGGTTATGAGCTTCTCTGTAGTTAGCTAAGCTGGTCTATCCATTTGGGAATCCTTCTTAAATAAGGGTATGTCATCCCATGAAGAACCACCTCCCCGAGTATTAAGTTCATAATGGGGAGGTACATGGTTTTATGAAGGTATACTGTTTTATGTTGTGTTTTTAAAGTGATATGTTGTGCTCTGGATGGTGTACATGCACTAGAAAGACAGTACTTAAGTGCCTTTATGCTTTTTTTAAAAAGGGTTTTGGACATAAAAGGGGATTGCACAGATCAGAGCTTAGAAAAGTTACTTTTTAGCACAGAATTCCCTAATTGGCCATGCTAAGTAAGGCAGTCTAGTAATCCAGTAACAATAATGAGGGTGAGGATGCTGTCATTTCCAAGTTCCAGTACAGATGGAAGAATTTTAAAAAGAGATGTATGCCTCACTGTAGGTCTTTGTCAGCTGTTTTGGAATATTTATTTTTTGTATCAAATCTCTCTCAATTTCATAATGATAGATCTTTCTCTGTCCTGTCAGTGACTGTACGTTTATTATTTCCACACAAGTTTGTTCTTGCATAGTTCATATTGTTACCGTGCACTGTTGGTTCTTCAGCCCTTTAAAATGTCAGTCCTCATGCTTCAGTTGAAACTTTTCATTGTTTGGTGCTTTGGGCTCAGACGACTAGCTGAACTCAGACTGTCTACCTCCTCAGGCTAATTCCAGCTTCTGGATTCCTTCTCCCTTGTGTTTTGACATCTGCTCTTCAAGTTCCAGCCATTCTAAATCTCATTCCCTGCGTTGGTCTATAGACAGAGTGCAGACTTGTTGTTGCAGCTGCGTTGGGGCTGATACCTGCTGGGAAGATTTCAGCAGAAGTGGTTTTGAGTGCCCAAGCCAGGGACAGAGTTTGTGAATGTCTCATATTGAAGTGTTTGCAAATGCCTTCCCTCTGTTCATGCAGAGATGCTTTCCAAAGTGGCCTTAAAGAACAGATCCACACTGAATTCAGGCTTGGCAGATCTGCAGCCATTTAAAAGCAGTTGCATTCAAAAACCTGAAGAGAAGTCGTTTCTGTCAAATTGCCCCAAAGTTACCTATTACCAAGGACCACAAGAAGCACAATAGTTTCATTGAATGATTCCAGTGTGGAATCCATGAACGCTTTCTTTCACTGAATGGGAGTATGATGACATTCTAAAATATGAATTTTTTAAAAAAGAAAATGAGCTAAACTCCATCCACTATATTGAAGCCATCTCTCTCCTCTCTGTCTCTCCCCCTCCCACCCACTACTCCAGGCACAGGAATACAAATTCACCTTATAAAAGTAGAATAACACATATCTATTCTTGTTACCTAGCCAGTTTGAAAACAGAATATAGTGTCTGGGATTGAGAATGCTGTCCTTGTATTGAGCTTAAAGAGACAGGAAGGTGGCCCACTTGCCATGAGGGGAACATAGTACACACTGACATTTTTAAATGCCAGGCCTTGGGTTACATCAGGGATAGCTCACAAGAATATACTATTTCTGAGAAGAATTGCCTCACCATCCATCAGGTACTGTTAAGATAGCAGCTTGCTCAGAGAAGGTAAGAATGCTCAAAGGGAGGTTGGTGGATGGCATTACCTCCATTCCAGTTAATAAAAGAAAAACTCTGGGACTTCAGCTCTGTGAGCAATAACTACACTGCACTATTGGCCACAGTTTAAATGCATGGTTGACATGCAAACAGTCCTTCATATTTCCATAGTGTGGGGGGGGCTCCTTTTCTTGAAATCACACAGAGCAACTACTGATGTTGAGCAATATGGGCCATTGGTTGGACTCAGTGGTACTGGGCAGCTTCCAATATTCACTGTGCAGGCAACTGTGCAACCTCCCAGATGTTAGATTGCAACTCTACATTGGCTGTGCTGACTAGAATTGATGAATGCCATCTATGTTTTAAGCTGTTTTTAATCAATCGTGTTATTTTTTTAAAGATTTAAATAAAGTTATTTACATTCAAAAGAGATTCAGTTACGTACAATAATGTTCCAGTATAACAAAAGCAAGAAAAGAAAAACTTAAAAGCAGGAAAAATAAGAGAGCAATAGCAGTATTACACCTCCAAGAATTTGCTGATTTAAAAAGCTCTTTCTTGAATAGCCATTGTGACAACCAATATACCTCAAAAAGCAATTTCTGCTATATAAAATGTAGTTGGAGATCAATAGCCTTACTAGCTATGGGTGCTAAAACTGTTGGCCAATGGCATAGCTTGGCGCAAGCGGGGTAGGGGCAGGGGCAGGGGGGCGTGGGCGGGGTGATGGCACACAGGGGCAGGTAAAGAATGGTGGTGCCCTGGAAAAAGTGCCTCCCAGGGCAGACAGCTCCCCTCGCCCCCCATCCCTACGCCACTGCTATTTGCCATTGATGAGTCAGAACTGGATATTCAAGTTTTTTATTCCGTTCTTACTTGTAAGTCTCTCGTGTCATATTTATTTATAGATAACAGAAATTTACAGATATAAATTGTTAGTTTGGATGCTTGGTTGGCCTCAGTAATGTCTCTAATATTAAAGGAACTGTGGATGCACTGAAAGTTGCAGAGCTAAACATTTCAGGTGTAGATATTGCCACCTAGTTGATAGAGCTTAATTTATAGTCGGCCCATAGCGTTCGCTGAGAGCATTCAGGATCCTCGCAAAAGTAGAAAACTGCAAATATCAAAATATGTCAGTGTGTCTGTGGCAAGGGCAATGAAGCACGGTGAGGAGAGCAGGCACCCAGGGTCCAAACTAGGTCAGAGAGAGGGAAAGAGGTGGGTTGGTATAGTGGCCCTGTGCTTCCTCTCTTTCACCCATCTCCTTCCTTGGGTGTGGGGGGCACTGGAAGAAGGTTCATGGTACTGAAAAACTGGAGTGCAAGCCATCCTTAACTGACTAGGCAGCAGTTGCTGGAGGAGGACTGGGCGTGGTTTTTAAAGGACTGTACAGCCTGATCTGAGCCACTGAGAGGGAAGGTACCTCTGGAAAAGAAGCTCTTGAGGTGGTGGGGAGGGCAGGGGTTAGAGAAACTCCCAAATAGTCAAATCCATGAAAATTAAACTCATGAATGTGGATGGCTGACTATAAAGTGTTGTTGCAAAACTGAAAAAGGCAAAAAATTCACTGTCAACACCAAATATCTGATTTAAGGTAACAATCCAATTGTTGACCCATACCTTCTATAAAACTGATTCCTTACCAATTTTCAAATATGGATTCCTCCATAAAGTCAATTTGGCATGATTGCATGACTCAAATTGCAATTGACAAGACAATAGTTGCCGCATAGTTCTAACTGCTGGAATTCTTGGCAAAACTATGCCCCCCCTTTTTTTTTTTTTAATAAAGTGAGAACCAAGTACTGTCCATTTGGACAGAGGTACCAGAAATGAAGACTCCAGGCTTGGTGGATTACTTTCTTTAAGTGGATATGTCCAAAAATTAATACAAGATAACAGATATACCTGATGGTATGTAAGAAGACCTGAAAGGCAGAATCTTCCCTCTTTGATTGGAGTTTGTATCCTTTCCATTAAAATTTTAGGAGGAGATGAGCCCCCTCCAAAATCTCCTAAACAATGGATTCAGTTTTTGAAAATGCTTGCAACGTATGTTTTTAATACTATAGTCATTTCATTCTTTTTTAATTTTCAAAAATTAATGGTTTAGCTGTGTCTTTGAAAAATTCTTGTAAGCTGTCTTGAATCCTATTGTGGGAGAAACCAGGATAAATTCAGTCAGTCAATCAGAATCTGCAAGTCCACAAGTTGCTCATCTGTGGGTAGCTCTGGAGTGTGTACTGATCATGTGCTATTCTCAGCTGCCTGTTAAGCATCCTTAGGAAGAATGATGAACTGGAAAGGAAAGTGTCTGTCCAGAGTCTTCTCTGGAAAACAGGAACTGCTGGAAACTTATGGTTTCATACTTGGTGATTCAAAGGCAGATCTTAGACTATAGCTCCCAACAATGGCCTTGGCTGACTAGAAATTTTGGGAAGTTCTACTCCAGAAATGTAACCTTTCCAGGCTCTGAAGCAGGGTTAGCAAAGCCTGAGTAAAGAGTTTAAGGTGGCATGAGCATTCCTTCCCTAGGCTCCCAAATTTCACTCAGGAACACTGTAGGAGACAGGATTGTGCAAGAGATTTACTGAAACCAAAAAACTAGCCAGTGCAAGAGCCAGGAAAAGGAGCCAGAGGTCTCTTTGGGGCAGAACCGTCAGGCCACATTTTTAAAGCCACAAATAGCTAACTGACACAGATTCATAATACAGAAGGTTATATTTTTAGTCAGCCAGATTTCAGTGCAAACACATCCCTTATTTCTTGTTAGAGCTTTTGGCTGAGTGTCAGCCCTTAGAGTTTGGTTCTTTTTGCATTTTGGTGCTGAACATGAAGCACCATGCTAGCAGTTCATCATCACCACCACCACCATCATCTTTATCACTGCTGCTTGTGGTTTACTGTCCTATTTATCAGATTTCTGGTATCTGATTACCTAGTTATTTGCCGTCTGGCATACTTCAGGATTGGGTCGTTAGCTTCTAAATATGAAAATCTAGTAAAAAGGATGCCTTCCTATGTGTGATAGCCTTTCTGTACGTTGTGGGGAAGCTGTTTCTTTCTGAATAGTCTTGCCTTTTCTTTCTGAAAGCACAACAGGAACTACTGTTGTATTCAGAGAGGGAAAAGAATTTTGTTGGATTCAACATCTCAGTAAGGAAAATTCTAAAGGCAAGAAGAAATACACCTTGTTTTTAGAATCTGCACATTTCTGATGCTTACAGGGATTTGGGTGAAATAAAATCCAAAGTAATGTGTAGTGTGTAAAGGCAACCAACTAAAATGTCCACAATTTACGTAAACACACATACAATCACAGGGTAGAGGAATAAATAAAAGAGTGCAACCCTCCCCACACAGTCTTGCCGCACAATATGAAGACAGGAAGGAAATGCAGGTTGGATTTAGAAAAGTGCAATGAAATTGAAAGATAGGTTTCCACAGCTTGTCACATAGTTAATGCTCTTTCTTCAAGTCTGCTCCCCCCTTTTTTTTATGCATAGTAATATCTGTAAACCTGCAGGGTCTTTACTTTGCCCAGAGCTATGCAATGCAGAGCCAGTGTGGTATATTGGTTTCAGTGTCAGACTATGTCCCTGAAGATCAGGGTTCAGTTCCCCACTCAACCATGGAAAACCACTGGGTGACCTTGGGCATGTCACCCCAGAAAACCCCATGTTAGGTTTGCCTTTGGGCTTGTCAGAAATTACTTGAAGGCACACAAAAATGAATTTCAACAGGAAACAGCATAAGGTACTACACTTGGGTGGAAAAAAAATGAAATGCACAGATATCATATGGTTGACACCTGACTTGATCAAAATACATGTGAAAAGGATCGAGGACTCTTAGACTGCATGCTGAACACATGTCAGCAGTGTGATGTGGCAGTTAAGAAAGCCAATGTGATTCTGGGCTGCATCAACAAGAGTATAGTATCTAGATCAAGAGAAGTGGGACAACTCCATTCTGCTTTGTTCAGATCCCTCCTGAAATGTCCCATTCTGGACATCACAGTTCAGGAAGGATATTGACAAGCTGGAATGTGTTCAGAAGAGGGTGACCAAAATGGTACAAGGCCTAGAAATCATGCCTTATGAGGAGCGGCTTAGGGAGCTAGGTATGTTTAGCCCGGATAAGAGAAGGTTAAGAGGCGATGTGATAGCTATGTTTAAATATTTGAAGGGATATCAGTCGAAGGATGGAGCAAGTCTGTTTTGGCTGCTCCAGAAACTAGGACACAGAGCAATGGCTTCAAACTCCAGGAAAAGAGATTCCATCTAAACTTTAGAAGAACTTGACAGTGGAATATATTGCTTCAGATGTGGTAGAATTTCCTTCTTTGGAGATTTTTAAGTAGAGATTGGATGGCCATCTGAATTAGGGATGCTTTGATGGTATATTCCTGCATGGCAGGGGACTAGACTCAGTGGCCCTTGTGGTCTCTTTCAGCTCTGTGATTCTAACATAACAACAATGATGCAGTGGACATATATCTGTGATAATGGCAAATGTCCTTAACAGCATATCCTCGTAGAGTCAGGTATAAAGAAGATGGTGGCCCTTCAGATTTTAATGAACTGCTCCTTCTATTGTTCCTCCAGGCTGACTAGGACTGTTAGAAACTGAAGTTCAGTGACATCTGTGGAGAGGGGCAAGTTCTCCATCCCTGACAGAGGGTGACTGGGGCTGTTGGACACTGTTTAATTGCTGTGTAATTTGCGAATGTGGCTTTACCACCATAGCAATGACTTTCCTATTAATCATTTATAGAGTGTTTTCCCCCAAATGCTCAAAATACTTTCTGTTGTCAACTAAATGGAGAATACTGAGCTGATGTTTTCTATTCTACAATTTTTTTTCAGACTTAAAATCAAGGAGGAAACCCCTGTCCTTTCCTTTTTGTTGTTTTCTTTCTTTAAAGGCTAAAACTTTTAAGATTATAGTGGATGTTACAGGCTCATTCATCATGTAAACACAGTTTTGAACTAATTTAGCTTATCCTAGTTGAGCATACCTAACCTATAAATTGATGTAAACTTTTTTTTTGAGATACTGAAGAAATGTAATAAACAAACACTGCCTTCCATCATTAGAATTAGTGGCAATACTCAAAAAAAAAAACCTCTAAATTTGTTGTTGTTGTGTGTGGCTTCAAGTTTCTGACTTGTGGGAACCCCAAGGTGAACCTATCATGGGATTTTCTTGGCAGGATTTGTTTTCCTTTCCTCTGAGGCTGAGAGAATGTGACTTGCCCAAGGTCACCCAGCATATTTCCATGGCTGAGTGAGAATTTGAACCTTGGTCTCCAGAGTTGTAGTCCACTACACCACACTGGCTCTCAAAGAGCTGAATGCAGTGTAGAAGGTGTCCAAATCTGTTTTATTCTCACAAAAATCCTGTGTGTTAGGTTAGGGTGAGATGTAGTAACTGGTTCACGTTTACCTAGTGAGATTTGTGACTGAGTGTTAGTTGTCACCTGGCTGTCCCTGTTCCCAGATGCAACACAATTGTGACACCGTGTCTGACTTCTCTGTTAGATTAATACTTCAGAACCAAAGTACCTCAAAGTAAAAAGTATTCCTTTGATTCACAGCTCTGTATAATAAAATGGGTCTCCATGAAATGAGACCATGGTGAAATGGGTGATGCCACATGGGGAAACCCAGATGGTCATACTGGGACTATAGAAGGAGTGTATTCAGTCTCAGTTCTTGAAGTACCCTAATCCTAAATAATCTTGATGTGCAGAACTAAACAAAGTATGTCTGTGTGCAACAGGTTGTGCTTCCAAACATGCATGTTTAAGACCTGTTCCAGTTCCAGATTTTGAAATATCCTTAGACACCTCATCAGAGAATGAGCTTCAGTGATGTCGGCGGCTTGATGCCAGATCTGTGTAAAATGGCAGCCATATTTTCTGGGAATAACTCCCATTGAACTCACCAGGAGTTTCATGGTATTGGTCTAAATTTCCCAACCCTACCTCATCCTTACACCAGTTCCTATAATTTGTACAAACATTCATATCTTAGTCCTAAAAGCCACTCCTCCATTAGCTCATGCCTAAATCAGCAGCCTCCAAGCTTGCTGTGTTATTCACCAAAATAGGCTTGACCTAGATTACTGGGCTAGTTTAGTCTGGAGCAACTTCATTCTCACGTCTTTATTACATTATGTTCTTTTTGCCCAAGTAGAAGTGAAATTATCTTCCTGCCAGAGGCAACACAAGAAGTACCACTGTCTAAGGTGGGAGGACATGGGCCACCACTCCCCTCTTCCTCTCCAGTCTTTTTATTCTCCTCATCAGCTTCCCTCTCCTGTCAGTGCTTCCACACCCTTGTGGGTGAAATGACCAGAGAAATAACTTGAGCCATCGTGGCATAGCGACTCTCCACGGCCACCTCTCCCCTTATGCCTCACACTGAGGAAGAAAACCCTTGAGTGTAAAGCACTTGGACCTGATGACCTCTCCAGAGAGCCATCCATCCATCTGTAGCCTCACTGTGATGGGTACTCAGAGCAAAACATCAGGCCAGCTGGCGGCTCCAGAGAACAGTGTTGGCTGCTTTCCTATTGCAACATTTGCCACACAAGGAGAAAGGCTGGCAAGACCTTCTGGAGTGACACCAAGTGGGCGGCTACTCTTAGAGTTGCACTGTTTGGTTTCCTGCTGCAGCAATTGCCTCAGGAGGTTCTCTGGAGCAGCTACTGAATCTGATGCCTCTCTGTTAGGAGTTCTCAAAAGTGTATCGGTCACGGGCATGAGCAGCTGGATAAAGGGGCCAGATAGTCCCTCCGACAGTGTGTCTCTCTGTGGGTGCAATCTGTCCTTCAAGCTAGAGGTTCATCCTACTGCATGGGTGGGCTGACCCATCTCTCTGGAGAGAGTAGCATGATTATTTCTTTATATAAACAATAGCCTTTTCTTTAAGAACCATAAAATTGGCATTTTCTTTAGCCCTCCTTATTTACTTTTATTTTTAACTTTGTCAAATACATTCATAGCAACTGGCACCAGGAAAACAATTAAATGATTGAGAAGCCGTGAAGAGAAAATGACCTGCTAAATTAATTTCCCTTTTATTCCACTAAATTGAATGAAGAAGCCCTTGAGGACGAGAGAGCGTAATGAAATGAGGTGTAGAAAAGCTTTTCTGTTTCTTTGTAATTACTTGCACCCTTTGCCTTATCACAAAAGCCAGTTTTGTCTGTGATGCACCTATATAGTGTTTCTTTTAGCCTAAAAGTCCTAAGAATAAAATCACTATTGGTTGCTGCATGTGCAGTAAGCTTGAAATTATTCAGTAACTTGGTTCTCAAAGGAAGCAACAAGTAATTTTGGAAATTTTCTTCCTTCAATGAGAAAGTCTTTGAAAATTGCAGTTTTTGATTATTGGTATATTCTATGCAAAATTTGCACAGTGGGAATTTTGTGCAGAACACAGTATTTTCTGCATAGGAAACACAATTTTCTGCACAGAAAGTGCTGTTTTTGCACAAAAATATTTCCTGCACAGAAGATTCTGTTTTCTGTGCCCCCCCCAAAAAAACCCTCCTATATGTGAATATTACACAGAATGAGTCCCAAACTGAAGTTTCCCATCAGTCCAGGATTTTCCTCATCTGAGTTTCCTGGCTCTTGAGAACATCTTTTCGAGCATTTTTAAAAAATATTCTTTCTATCCCTAATGTTCAGTTCAACCCTATGGATGTCAGAAGTCAGTCCCACTGTGTTCAGTGGGGTGTAGTCCTAGTCAATTGTGCATAGTATTGCAGCTTAGAGACTCTTGTCTCCTTCACTCAATACAATGGCCCTTCCACTTTCATAAGGGTTGGGGACACAGAACCATCGTGAAAGTGGAAACACCATGAATAATTCCACCCTGCTCCACCAATTCCCTTCTGGGGCTCCTCCCTTCCCCTTTCCATGCAGAACAGAAGGGAATGGGGGCGGGGGGTAGGGAAGGCTATTACTATGCATTTTGTCCCAGTGCTGAAAACTCACATGAGCCATCCCCCTCACCATTCCATTCTGTTTTGTCTTGGCACAAGTTCTCTGCACTGGGGCAAAATTTGTGGGAATGAGTGGAGTAGAATGGGGGAGAAGGCATGTGCATTTGCAAATAATAAAATTCACAAAGGTTAAACCCACAAATCTAGAGGAAGGACTGTAGTATCCTTTGACAGCATGCCCTGGGTGTACCAAACCTGTGGGATGAACTAGGGATTGGGAAGCACACTAGATACACATCTTTTTGACAAGAGTGATTTGGTGAGGTACAAAAAGGTCCTGCGCAGAGGTGTGTGTGTGTATCTTTATGCATCTTGAAGTTAAACATGAACATATACACAAATTAACTTATTAATTACATACCCTGCATTAGGTAGTGGGCTTTCAGGAACAATGCTCAAAGACTTAAGGGGAGGGTTGAGATGTAATGCTGAATCACAGTCTATTGTTACATGGATGTGTCCCAGTTTCATACCTCCCTTCTCTCTTCTTTCTCTCTTTTAACGTGGAAGTGATTGTGGAAGGATTTGCTTCCATTTTCAGCTAAGCACAGCTTCTACTATAGTCTGAATTGGGAAAAACCATGATTAGTCTAATAGCTTGTCTGAAGAAGCCCACTTCAAACCATGGTGTGCAATCTTGGTTTTGTTTTGCTTTATTTTTTCATAAGCCATAGTTAAAACAAAATGCGCTTCTTAGTTTGAGCAAAATTAAATCTTGTCAGTAGTTGAAGAGGAACATTTTCCTATCAGCCAAGTGCTTAGAGGCTGCAATATTTATTTATTAATTAAGCAGATAATATATTTTTTTAAAAAAATAATACAGTCGCTTTGTGTTTCTTTCAGTCTTTTTCTCAAAATGCTCCACAGTAGCCTGGTACACATTAGTGGCCTTTTTTTGAATAAAGACAATTAGAATTCAAATCTCTCTTTTTGGAGTTAAGGGTGTCTTGTTTGTTACACATGAGCCAGCAAATGAATCTGCTGGAGTCACACCTCAGTGAGTATCGCTGGCCATGAGCTTTGCATACTTTTAAAGCAGAAGGGGTAAGCTGCGATCCTGCTTAACATCTATGCTAGCACAGCTTAAATACTATATCTTTTCTTTTATGGGCTGAACCATATGGATAGCAGTTTCTACTGGCAAGGAAACAGTGTTTTGAAGCAAAAGAGTGGCAGGGACTGAAGCAAAGAAAGAAGTAACTCACTCTTCCAAAACTCACTGAAACCTAAAAAGAGCCAAGCATACTAGGTTGTGGGTATCCAAGAAAAACAGACAATAGAGGAAAATATACGTGACACTCTAGTTTTGGTTAGTGTACAAGAAACACCCCCATGTGCACATGAGGTGTAGTTTGTCCCTAGTATCTTGAGGCTGGGCTCTACTGCTCTGATTAGTTCACAGCTCCTTCCTCTTGATGAATGGGGAGGCACCTGCACAACAGGGAGGTAAAGAAGAACAGACAGTAAAGGAGGCAAGAAGAGTAGAAGCAGTTAAGGAGGGGCTGCCCCGCCAGGTAGAGGCACTTTGGCTGCAGACGTGCAGTGGGCACGCATTTTCCGCTTCATTTTCACTTTCCCCGATTTCTTCTCTTTTCTGGCCCTCCTTTTCCTTGCATTTGCAGGGAGTGCCAAGCAAGGAACAATAAACAGAATGTGGGGAATATTTTATTTTGGTACTGTTTTGTTTTGGAGAGTGGAAAGGGATGGGTGGGATGAAGCAACAGGGTCAGGGAAGCAAAGAATAATAGATTTATTTATTTAGGTGGGCCAGCAGGATGAGCAGGGAAGGACAGGACAAAGTAGTGTCAATATCAATGAGTGGGGAAGCAGGGAATCTTTTCTTTTGCCACTTTTTTGTTTTGTTTCAGTTTTTTTGTTTTTAAATCAGACAGGATGGGTGGGAAAGTTCAGAGTGAAGGAGCACTGGCCAAGAGTAGTGAGCAGGGAAATAGAAGAAAAGTGGAAACAATAAGAAGGCAATTTGGGTGGCAAATTCCACACAGGATTTTAGTGGTAGGTTGTTGTTGATGGGTTTTGTTTTGTTTTGGTTCTCCAGAGGTTTGGGGAGGCTGGGGCCTGCATGTCACCCATGGTCTGCACTATCCCTACCTCTGGTTTAAAACGAAAATAGATCCTCCTTATTTCCTTGTGGCTGAACCAAAGAGGAAAGTAAAGCAAGCTTGTCTGTGGAATAGTAAAATCGGTGGTGTAGCTATGAGAGGGGAGAAATGAGGTTATTACCCCCTTCAAATAATAATTCTGCTCTTCCAGTGAAGTTTTCCTTCTGTCTCCAAATTTATAGCATTGTAGAGAATAAGACATTGGAAACTGTTCATACCTAGAACTTTTAACAATTGCTGTGTTTGCATTCCCTTGGTGGCTTTGCTTGCCCCTTGTCTTTGAATTCCTAAACTTTGTCTCTATAATGCACAATGGAAGTTTTACCCTTAAGCCTCCCTGAGATGTTTGGATATAGGGAAGGTTATAGATGTTTTAATAACAAACAAACAAACAAACAAATGGATAATACCGCAGTGCTGAAAGCTTGGGGACTGAAGGAAAATTTAACAGAGAGTAAAATTCTTACTGGATGGGCAATGCCCGTATTCATTCCTGCCCCCCCCCCGTAGCTATACTCCTGCAGTAAATAAAGGATTAGCATGATATGCATAATAGTTCAAAAAGTTAACTTCTCCCAAGTTTACCAAGTGGTTGCCTGCATAGAGAAATAAAATGTTTGCTTTAGTGACAGGCTTTAGGAAACTAAGCAAAATACATTAGAGCAAGTACTAAAATAAAATGGTAAGACTCAAGGACACATACAAATGCAACAAATCTAGTATGTTCCTTGTGTAATAAAACAGCAGAGTTGGAACTGGTTTAATTGAGCCAGTTCAAGGCTTTTAAAAGCACAATTTTGCAAAAAAAAGAAAAGGATGCAATTTTCAGAAATTCTCTTTCCCCTTCAGAGCACCCTTATGTTCCCCAAATCTGATCTGAAGGATACGACAGATGTTGGGGGAGGTGCTGCAGAGGACTTGAAGGAATTCACTGGAAATTCCTCCATGTTGAGTAGAGTTGCCTTCCATTGCTTGATGGAACCTAGTTGGATTCCTCTGTAAGTAAGTGCAAACCACAGATATTATTGGAATCTCAAAGCCTATCTTCACTGCCTTTGTCTTTGTAGACAGACTTTGTCACTGTCTACAGTCTATTTTTGGCAATAACCAGGACAAATGATTCATATATCTGGTGATTCCTGTATCTTTTGTCTCTTAGTATGTCTCTGTGTTGGGCGAGGTAAGATACTCACCACAGTTGTAAAAAGATTTATGTGTTGATCTCCCAACACAGGAAATCAGCCTTTGGTTCCAGCATCCAAGTGCAAAGAACAACCTAATAAATAATATGACAGATCCTCAGTTGACCCAGGCTCCCGTGTGTGCAGATGGTGCTTGTGGCTGGATTCAGGAAGTGGTGACCTAGGCATTAGACAGGTATTTAAAAGGAATTCTACAAGCCATTACCCAAATAAAATAAGATGCTGAGAGTGTGAGCATGCTGAGACTCATTCCTTGCTAGTGTAGCTTAGTGTTCAATTAATTTAGAGCTCATATAGTGCTAGTGTAATTAACTGAGTTCTATGCATATTTATTTTTAAATATATTTATAGCATTATAATCCTGTTTCTCAGTCAAGAAGATTCTTGGAGCAGCTCATACACAAAAAGAAAATGTGCAAGTCTGCAATGTAGAAAGATATGAAGGAGGAGAGGAGAGGAGAGAAAGGCAACTAATCATTCAGCATTGCTAGTGACTTGGCTCAGCTCCCCAACTCATCACCTGTAACTTCCTAGAATGATTGTTGGTAATGATACCAGAACAGAGTTTGGAAGAGTGATTTTTTTTTGAGTATAGCTCCCAGAATCCTCCAACCATTGTGCTGAAGTTTACTGCCCTTTCATGACATTGAAGATCTTATTTATTCAATTTCTGTCTTGTCTTTCATCCACGATTGGAATTCAAGGTGGCCTACAATAAAATTGTGGTTGTTATGTTCCTTCAAGTCAATTGTGATATAAGATGACCCTTGCATAGGGTTTTCTTGGAAAGATTGCTTCAGAGGAGGTTTTTATTACTTCCTCTGAGGCTGATAGTGCCTGAGGTCACCCAGTGGAGATTCCATAGCTGAGCACAGATTTGAACTCTGCTGTCCAGAGTTCTAGGGCCCGTTTACACTACCTAATTATAGCACTATGATTCCACTTTAATCACCATGCTTCCATACTATGGAATCCTGGATTTGCAACTTAGAAAGGACTGTAGAAGCCAGCGTAGTACAATGATTTGAGCATTGGACTGTGGTCCTGGAAACCAGAGCTCAGTTCCCTGCTCAGCCATGGAAACCTACTGGATGACCTTGGGCACATCACACAGTCTCAGAAACCCTGTAATAGGTTCACTTTAGGGTTGCCATAAGTCAGAAATGACTTGAAGACACAGCAACAGCATAGCCCTACCTCTGGCACTTTCTGCATTGGTTGGAGCACAGTGGTATGCTCCTTTGAGGCAAAAGCCTATGCTGGTAGTATGGTCTCCCATGTCAAACAGACTTTTGCGGAGGAGCCAGACATATATCAAAAAGCTGATGGGCAGCAGCAGTGTATATGTGTGTGTGGGAGGGAGTAATACTGATGGAGGATCTCTCAAGGACAACAGGAGTGCCACCATAGCTAATACTTGCCAGTACTGTGCAGAAGGAGGCATGGTAAACACCTCTTGAATGTCTTTTACCATGAAAACTCTTTGATGAAACAATCCAAAATGAACCAAGAGATAGTGCCAGACAATGGCACTCCAAGGTTGGGAGTCACTCAGTGAGCTACTGGGGTACAGCAGATGACAAGTATGAATGGCATTGAGACTAATGACACAAGTGGGCTCAAGCCAAAAGGACATTCAGCTGTTGACATGCTCAGAACTGAAAGTCTGAAGCTGCATAACACATACTATAGAACATAGAATGTGAGAAGCATGAATTGGGGAGGGTCATAAAACAAGAATTGGAATGTATAACATTGCTGTACTTGGGGCGAGTGAATTAAAGTGGCTAGGAATGGAACATTTTGAATCAGATAATTACACTGTGTTTTACTTAGGAAATGAAGATCTAAGAAGAAATAGGGTGGTTATAAGTGTACGGAGAGATGTAGCAAAAACATTCAAAGGATAGAATGCAAAGTCTGACTGAATAATGGCAATAAGACTTCAGGGAAACCATCAGTACAACCATAATGCAAGTTTATGCTCCAACTACAGAGGCAGATGAAGAAAAAATTGAAATATTCTATGCCAGAATCTTGGAAGAAACTGATTGCACACAAAAGCAGAACTTGTTAGTCATAGGTGATTGGAATGCGAAAGTAGAAAACAGAGAAGAATCAAACATTGTAGGAAATGTGGCCTAGGATCAAGAAATGAAGTAGGAGAGTGGCTGATTGAATTTTCTGAGGCCAACAGTTTGTTCATTGCAAACACATTGTTCAAGCAGCCAAAGAGGCAACTGTGTACATGGGCATTACTTGATGGCCAGTATAGAAATCAAGTAGCTCACATAGTTGGAAGAAAAAATGGAAGCAAAAAACGAAGATGCCCCATTATGTCTGCAAAAACAAGACCAGGAACAGATTGTGGCATAGACTATGAACTGCCGATATCAAAAATTAAGAGTAAACCTAAAAATGAACATTAAACAACATGCCAAAATATAACCTGACAAACATTGCTATATAATTTAAAGATAAAGAAAAAAATAGATTTGCACTGTTGAGCCCAGCTGACCATGATGTAGCAGAACTGGATGGAAGCCAGGGATGTTGTCAGAAAAAAAAATGCAAAAAGAAACTATCTGCAACCGCAAAGAAGGATACCTCAGTAGATGACAAATTAAACTCTTCAAGCAGTTGAGGACAGATGAGAAGCAAAAGTTAAAGGTGACATAAATAGGATCAGAACCCTTTACTCAGCTGTTCAGTGACTTGTGCACAGGGTCAAAAAACTATTACAATAATCAAGGCAGAGAACTAGAAGGTGTCACCAAAAAAAAGGAAGGAGATACCTCTTTCACAAGATCAAGAAATTAAAGGGAAATTTAAACCAAGAGTGTGAATGGCCAGCAGGGGAATGACCAAGTAGAAGCAAAAAGATGATGGAAGCAGTACATTCAAGAACAGTTTAAAAGAGATGAAAGGATGACAGAGTCATTCAAGGAAGACCCATTTGAAGATTCTAAAAAGTGAAGTGAAAGGTGCACTCAGAATAGTTGGGAGAAATAAATCACCAGGAACAGACAGCACACCAATAGAGCTGATTCAAGCTACAGGGACAGCATCTACTGTGGTTCTAACTAAAATCTGACAATAAATTAGGAAAACAAAAGAATGGCCCACAGATTGGAAACATTCAATATACATTCCAGTTCCCAAGAAAGGCGACACCATTGCGTTAATTTCCCACGCAAACAACATTGTGCTCAAAATTCCACAACACACTTTTACCATATATGGAGTGAGAAATGTCAGATGCCCACACTGTGTTCAGGAAAGGAAGAGGCATTAGGTGTCACTGAAAACGTGCATTGGATAATGGAGGGCACCAAAGAATTTCAGGAGAAATTCAGCTTGTGCTTTATAGATTATAGGAAAGCTTTTGCTTATGTAGATTGTGAGAACCTATGGATCACTCTTAAGGAAATGGGTGTGCCACAACATTTGATTGTCCTGACCTGAGGACAAAAGGCTACTGTCAGGACAGAAAACAGAAAAATAGAATAGATTCCAGTTGTCAAGGGGGTGAGGAAAGGCGGCATTTTATCACCTTGTTTAACTTGTACACTGAACTTATACACTAAGCATGATTAGACTCGGAGGAAAGAACATCAGCAATTTAAGATATGCAGATGATACCATACTACTAGCAAAGATTTGAAACAACTACTGAAGAACATCAAGGAAGAAAGTGCAAAGGCAGGTTTGCAGTTAACATTAAGAAAGCAAAAATAATTACAGATGATTTAATTTAACTTTAAAGTAGATGGTGAAGGCATTGAAACTGTTCAAGATTTTCCATATGTTGGCTCAGCCGTTAATCAGAATGGTGACTGCAGTCAAAAAATCAGAAGAAGGCTAAGTCTTGTAAGAACCACTACAAAGCAACTGGACAAGAACCTAAAGTGTAAAGATCTATTGTTGACTACTAAAGTTAGGATTTTCCATGCCATTGTATTTCCAGTTTCCATGTATGGTTGTGAAAGCTGGACAATGAAGAAAGCTGATAGGAAGAAAATCACCTCATTTGAAATGTGCTGGAGGAGAGTTCTACAGATACTGTGTACTGTTAAAAAGACAGACGAATGGGTCCTAGAGCAAATCGAGCGTGAACTCTCCCTAGAAGCCAAGATAACTATAATCTGAGACTGTTATATTTTGGACATATCATAAGAAGACCTGACTCCCTAGAAAAGGCAATAATATTTGGTGTGGTAGAAAAAGAGGAAGACCACATTAAAGATGGATAAGACTCGATCAAGTAAGTCACGGCTCTGAGTCTTCAAGACTTGAGCAGGGCTGTTGATGGTAGGGTGGCCTGGGGGTCTCTCATTAATAGGGTAGTTAACAACAACAGAATTTTCAGCCAGAGAGCTCCTAGTGCCTCACCAACCTATAAGGCCCTGCATTCCAAAGGATATAGCCACGACAGTAGATTCATACTGCTATAACTGTATTATGTGGAAGGGCTCTGATCCCAGTAGTTACACCATTGCATTGTGTTTGCTCTCACAATAAAAAAAACACCAATTGAGAAAATGAACGAAAACATTTAAAGATAATGGAAAAAAATTACACTCATCCTGTTGTACACCTTTGTGCAACAACTGATACTAGTTGTCAAAAGCTGAAGGTCTTCCACCTGCCTGCAGAAAGATCATTTATTTGTTCTCCAGAAGCTCCCAGCACTGAAGATACTTCTCTGTTGCTTTGGTAGTGGGAGCCTGGGCAGCTTGTGCAACAAGCTCAGTGAAAACTTATGAAGCACAAAGAGGAGCACTCATCTGTGTGCATTGTTCTTTCCTACACACTTACCTCTACTTTGGATACCAGCCTGAGTCATGAAAGATGTGTAGCATGGCAAGGTGACTTCCTTTTGTCTGCTGAGTGAACTTTTTCTGAGGTTCACAGACATTGTCTGGATTTTCTCTGGTTTTACCTAGGACAAGTGATTGATTCTGACAGATTGCACGTGCCGAAACACCATGAAACAATGGCTGTATTGTGAATATAGAGTACGTTCAGCGGGTGCACTTCCTGAGCGGAACAGAAATATTTCATAAGGAATGTGAAACTTGACATTGTATCTTCTGCCCTATTCTATTGCTCTGTGTCAAAGAAGAATATTCACAGCATGTTGAGAGGCCACATTCTAACAAAGGAATAGCAATGAATATATTCTATTTTGGGAGCTATTTTGGTCCTGGTGTGTTACTGGCATACTGGGTGGACAAGCTCTGGGAGTTCAGGGGACAATTTTCAGCCCTTGGGACCACTTGGCGGTTGCTTTAGCCCCCCCCCCAAACAAAATGGGAAATGATTGGAAGATACCTTTCAGTTGTGTAAAACACTTTTTTTGTGGGGTTTTGAAGACAGAACAAGAAGGGCCCCTATACCTTGTTTTCAAGGAGAATCAATGCTCTAGGAAGCTTTCAATTTTCATTTTTCTAACCCCCCCCTTTTTTTTTTGTGAGGTGGCACTTTTTTCAATGAAGAGAAAGAGTCCAGGAGGGCCACAGGGCCCACAGGAGTTGCCCTTTGAAGCCACATGATGGCCATCCCTGATGTAATAACTAATTAAAGAGAAAATTTTAAAGATGGCCTTTTAGCAATCTGTTATCTTTTGCTTATTCACCTGTCCATAGTATCTTAACTTCACTGTTTTTAAAAAAAAAATTCCTATGTTGGAATTTTATTTGTGTTTATGTTTAATTGATTAATTCTGCAAGATAAATGGAAATTAGATGACATCTCTTCTTCTTTTGTACTGTTGCATGAGTTTTTTTTATTGTTGTTACTGAGAACCGGAGTTCATGAGTGGTAGTTCCTACATAAACAGCCCATATATCTTACAAAAAAGTAGAGCATGGACTGCTTGAATGAGGTGTGCACATAAGCCTTTGCTCCTACAATTCTGTATCTACTGCTACAGATGAGAATCCTACAACCATCTGGCTGGGTTGTTGGACTTTCACTCCCATCAGCCCTAACCTGCCTAACCAATGGTGAGGAATACTTGAAGCTGTAGTCCAGCAACATCTGGGAGGGCCATGTGATTCCCACCTCTGAATGTTATGTGGGTGAGCCTCACACTGACTCCTGGTCACACAACTTAGACTCTTTCTCCAGTAGGTATGGAGGAAGAAGGACAGAGAAGGGGATGCCAGAGATGCAGGTTCAGTGCTATCTTTGACCATAATCACCACCAGTATGTGGGTCCTGGCAGTCTACATATGAGGGGAGTCAGCCTGCAAAAAAAAATGACCAAGGAGTACTATAAATGCAGAGCTTGGGAAAGTTACTTTTTGTACTGCAACTCCCATAGTCCTCCAGTCAGCATGGACAGTAGCCACAATGGTTAGCGGATAGTGGAAACTGTAATCCAATGAAGTCTTTGAAGTTCTAACTTTTCTAAAGTAGACAAATTAGAAAAAAAAAAGAATATAGAATTGCATCTTCATTTTAACATTGTGCCTATTGTACTGTCAAAGTCTGTAGAACAGCCATGCCCCCACATCACTCTCTTTCCCCTCATTAATTATTCTCTAATATTTAATGTATTAAAATTCAAGCATTTTAATGTGGCTGGATTACATAATCCATTATTAAAAATACTAACGCTTCTTTACATATTTAACAATTCATGCCAGATTTCCCTATGGATTCTAATAATGGCAACTGTAGAGGCACCGGCAGTGGTGAGTACACATTTATCTGATAAATTCCTCCTCTTTTCCTCATCTTCCTTCTCTTCTTTTTCTGTTGAGATCAGATCTTAATAAGAGAATAATACTGTGATACTGGAATGATGTTTTTATGCATGAGAAGATAATTGCCTAAGGAACAAGAGACATACAGAAATTTAAGGCAGCAGCAGTGTGAGTAGGACTGGCCCTGCCATTATTTTAATGGAGCTGATTGATCTTGAATATCATGACAGGGTAGAATTTTTCTGGTTATGTCATGCACTATTATCATCTTCCTGTTACAAGGGAGGGAAAGGATTGCTTGTGAATTTTTTTTAACCTCAGGTACAAAAATAAAATATTGGCCTTAGGTACTACACACTTTGGTTCATGTGTGGGAGAGTGTGACAAGGAAGGCAAGAGAAAGAAGTTCTGGAATGAGAAAAAAGCTTTGGAAGGCAATGGTGAGGAGGCACAAGTGGTCACCCCTTATGTCTGCAGTGTGGTGGAGCAAGCACTTGCTGTCTTCTTGCTTTCTCACTTCTTCCTTCCCTCTCTATGTTGGTCCCAACTAAATGAAGAAATGAGTTTACTGGCTTCTTGATTGCCAGGGTGTTCAGCAGAAGGCTGTTTGGAAGGGGAATTTGGTAGCTGGGGAAACTGCCTGTTCCACAACACAGGAGGTTTCTCTAGTTATCCCTTTCCCCTCTCACAGAGCCTTCTGTGAGGACCCATTGAGGGAGCTGCTGACTCTGTGCAGAAGAGCTAGCTGCTGCAACAGTGATTCTTTCTTTGACCTTGTGGGTGGGTGGGGAGGATGACTGAGTACTCATTCTGCCCAAGTTTCCATCTGTGAAATGTTGGAGGGTATGCAGTTTGGCTCAGACCAACCCAGCTGGGGATTTGGAGACCTAGGATTTGTGCCCCCTATTGATTATCACTATAAATGCAAAAATTCTCTCTTTTTTTGTCAGAACTGGATGGAATTTTCATGCACAGGAGCCCATTGATTGCACCTGCTAATTTGCAAACAAATAGGTGAAGAATTTTTTTAGAAATAGAAAACTAATAACTCTTACAGTTTCTTGGCAGAATGGGGACACAGTCATGGGTGCTTTGAAATCATGCCCACCAGATTTCAGATGAATAGCTGCAGAGATTTTTGTGCAACAGCAACCTCCATTTTGAGGGAATAATAATACAATGACTCATCTCCTTAGATTCTTTGTGGACCATTGTTTGAAAATGGCACAGCATGGAGATGGTGCTAAGCAGCAAATCTGCAAACCTTCAGAAGAATAGCTGCAGCAGTTTATGTGGAAGTGAAATGCTCAAATGGGAGGGGAGGTTCATTTCCCCTTCCTGCTTGTTTTATTTGTATGAAAATGGTACACATCATAGAGATATCCCGTGTTCCACCCCACCCCCCGAAAAAGAAACTTCAAAGTTTTGGAAAGACAGGGTTAGGGCTTGGGCATTAATGTTGTTTCAAAGCCAGTTTAAAGGTTTTTTAAATAGTGAAACATCATGGTGCTGGAGGAATAGCTAGCTCACAGTTCCATCCTTCTTCTCATACCACCTGATCTGTCCTTGCCATCTTGCTTAAATGTCATACTCCACATAGCAGCACCGGTCTTGTAAGCTGAGAATTAACCACAGGTGTTACCTGCCTTGTTTCTGTCTCTCTGCAACAGGTGTTGGGGTTGTGTTTGGTCTCTAGATATTGCTACCACAGTCAGTGCAGCTGAGGGGTGCTGGGAGCCCTAATCCAACAACATCCAAAGGGCCACATGATTCCTACCCCGTTGTACAAAGTTTCTACTTAACACAGAGAAAGGAGCGTAGATTCATGACTTTTATCAAAGGTTTTGCCCCTTCCCAGAATAACAGAGTGATTGGAGAGCCCCTGAAGAAAGATACCTTAGAATTAAAAGGGGTACCTGTCAGTCATGCCACACTGGTCTCTTGCACCCTGGTCATTTTTACTGAATTTAAACCTAAAAGAATTCTGGTCTGGATTAAAGTTGCATGTGATGACCCTTGTTCCAAGACCTAAATGGAAAATTGTTTTAAATTGTGCTTACCTTGTGATAACTTGTAATCTCCCTGGGGCACTGACATGTTTATTTATTTACTTAAAACATACATATATACTACTTCACAGCCCACCGAAGAGCCTGAAAGTACAATAGATAAAAGCATATAAAACAGCACACAAACAGAAACATGTAAAAACAGCCTAAGCAACTCTTTGAATAGTTTTAACACCATGGACTGTTAAAACAGGCAGAGCAACCCTGGTTTAAAAGACTAAAGGCCATGTGAAAGAGCAGAATCTTAGATGCCTATCAGAAAGAAACTCAAAAGATTGGAGCCAGCTAGAGGGTAAAAGACAAATGTTTTAATACAATTATGTTATGTGTGCACACTTATGTATGTTTGTATCTATGTATGTATAGGATTAATATTTCCTCTGAGTTTCTGAAGCCCAAAGCCCATACCAAGATTTGGCTTAGCTTCAGTTCTGGTAATTTCAGAGGGCAGCTTACTTTATCACAATAAGCTCCAAAACTGGTCTGAAATGGCGAAGTTCAGGTTAAGCTTTCAGCTTGTTTGAATCCAGTGTGTTTCTCTAATGCTCAGTGGCATAGCAGTGTATTGTGTCTTTCCATGTGTGTATTTGTGTGTCTTCATTATGGAGAGCACATGAATTTCATAGGAGTTTATTAGGCAAGGAGCACTCTGAGGTGGTTTTGCCAATTCCTTCCTCTGCAATATAGCCTACAGCACCTGATATTCATTGGCGGTCTCTCATCTAAGTATTAACCTGACCCTGCTAAACTTCCAAGATCAGGTGGGATCTGGTGCCTTTTATACATACACCTGCTTTTATCACTAAGAAGTTAAATGTCTTCTGAAGCCCCCTCTCCAAAGGATTCTATTGCAGAAAAAAGCAAAAACAAAAGGAAATCAACACAACCAGGGCAGAGTACAACTTGTCCAGTCAAAACATGTTTACAGTACTTGAAGAAGAGGTGTGTTGGTTTCATTCAGGCTTACAGAAGCTAGCTAAACAAACTGTCCTATCTGAGGTCCTTCATTCTATAGCCTGAAATGAGGGGTGGCTAACCAGCCTACTGACTGCTTGAAAAATAAGCTGAGGTTTTTAATGTTCACATTGTATGTTCAAGAAGCTTCAAAGAGATTTTTCTGAATATTTTAGAAATCTTAAAATCCTGATTTTTAGACAGCAGTGCTTGCTTGGCTTTTCAAAAATTAGTCAAGCGTCATAAGACTGATTATTTATTTATTTATGGTGAAGTGGATGATGATGCAAAAACAGCACTGGGGGCTATATGCAATCTGTGAGGATTACTTTCCCCACCCCTTTGGTGCTACACAAGATTGTGCTGTGATTCAAAGAATCTCTGCTTGACTCTTACCTCTTTCCTGAGCTCAGAAGGTTGTTTTGTGGAAGTCCCAGACCTGCATCTGTAAAATGTGAATAATGATATTCACCTCCTATGCAGAAAATCGTATATGGATGAAGCGCTTTCCATATTTAAAAGCAGAAATGCTTTCTTCCAAATTTTTTGTGCAACTCCCATCATCCCTCACCATTGGCTGTGCAGGTTGGACTATTGGGAGTTGAAGTCCAACATTTGAAAGGCCAAATGTTCTCAATGCCTAGTCTAAAACATTTGGAGAAACTAATTATTAGTAGTACAGTCAGCCCTCCACATTTGCGGGTTTCACTTTTGCGGATTTCATTATTCACAGATTATTTGCTGTGACCTCTGCTAGGGCCTGCAAGCCTCCTGAGACTAAGAAACTGCGAATGAAGCTTGTAAGTCCCTCTTAAAAATGGTGTGGGGCAGCAGTGGAGGTGGCAGTAAGCCCCACCAGCCATCCACTTCTGCCTTGTGAAGGAACCCCAGTGCCTCAAAGGAATCTATAGTGGGTTGAATAGTGTGATCATACTTTTTCGTGTGTTAAATATGGTTTTGGAGGGCCTAGAGTTATTCACAGTTTTTCCACTTTCATGGGGGTTCTGTCCCCTAAGCCTAGTGAATGTGGAGGCATGATTATATTAGTATTGTTAGAATTGTTAGTGCTATTGTGCCTTTTTAAAAAAACCTTGTACAACTGTCCCAAGAATATTTTTACTGGGATATTGGAAAAGAAAAGATATTGGACTGAATCTTTCTAGAGTATTATGAATGCTCTGTGGTAAACTACTAGTGATGAATAATATCTGTCTGTAATATCTAGTCAAGTCAAGTCTTATCCCTGGCGAGGACAACTGGCAAAAACTTATATATAAATATTACTCCTCTCTCCTTGGCTGGAAATAACACTTTTGTCTGTTTCATAAGATGTGCTTTGTTTAGATTTTTTTCAAAGTTGCTTAGAAGATTCTCCAGATTTCTGTTTTTCTTTTTTAAAAAAAAAAAACCCTCACACTGCTATATTTTGACAGGTGTAAATACTTGCATTGCATGATAGGGTAATACGCTTAAGGGTTTTTTCCCCCTAACATCCTGCATTGCAGTTATGGATTTGTAACGTATAGTTATGGATTTGTAATCTCCATGTATTCACAGTCATGGCACTATTGTTATGATCATAAATGCTCTGCTGAAATCTTAAACCCTGAGATCTTAAACTCCAAAGGAGTGGCTTCAGAGTGACAGAGGGTCTGCAATGTGGCCAGACTGCTTTCCTACTCTCATGCTGCAGTACAATGAGGAGATGTGGTCGGGGTTTGACCACATCATCCAGAACTCAACTGTGTCTCACTTTAATTACTCAGAGTGGCTCCCTGAAGTTTAAGGTGGGTTTCATGGGGTTGATTACTTAGACCATTTCCAGCTACATTTATGTAGCTACAAATGCAATGCAAGATCTCTTCCGGCATCTGTAAACTGGTACATATATTCTTCAAGGTTGCTGTGTATCTGTTTACAATTTTCTCCCCCCATACCTGCTCCAGCTTTACCTCTGCCTGCAGCTGCAAAAAAAAGGCTCATTAACAGAATGGTGATTTTGGATATGTCTTGGAATATAAAGTACTAGTAATAACAGAAGCTAGTGTATGGTAGTGGTTTGAGCATTGGACTACAACTCTGGAGACCAGGATTCAAATTTGCACTCAGCCCTGGAAACGCACTGGATGAGCTTGTGCAAGTCACACTCTCTCAGCCTCAGAGGAAGGCAAAGACAAACTCCTTCTGAACAAGTCTTGCCAAGAAAACCCCATGATAGGCTCACCTTAGGGTTACCATAGGTTGGAAATAACTTGAAGGCACACAACAGCAACAATAACTTTGAACATAAATAGCGTATTAATTCATTCATGCTAAGAGGCTCATAAGGATAGTCATACATCTAGATTTAGTGAAAGCCTGTTGTAAGTGTTTTTTTAAAAAGCCAAGGGAGTTCATTTGGTGCCATCAACACTAAAAAATATCAGAGGAAGAGATCTTAGAAGAAATTCTTGATGTGGTAAAGATTTAGGAGTTGGGTTAAAAAAAAAAAAAGGTGGACCTGCAGGTTATACTGAATAAATGTCTAAGATTTTCTTTTAACACATGGCTGTGCAACATGTAGTTCTTCAAATGTTGTTAAACTGCAACTCTCATGGTCCGGGCCAACATAGCCATTTGGTGACAACTGCTGGGAGTCATAGTTCAACAACATCTGGAGGACTGCACAGTTCCCACACTTGTTATAGTCCTCTCTTCTAGTACATCAGAGGCTCTTCTCCATCTTGAAGTGTGCCTACCATCAGTCTCTGTTAGAATAAGCAAAACGTTTGGTTACTACCTTAACTAAACTTTGTCATATGGAACAGAAGACAGATAGTTGAGCTGTTTCTTGTTTGGAAAGGTTGGCCCATTTCTTTTTCTCATTGGCTGATTTTCATTAAATTGACTCAAACGGTCCAAACTGAATATTTTCCAAGGATGCTCGCAAAGATATGTGAGTTACTCAACAAACAGGATTTAGGAGGTGGTGCCATCTTTGTAAGTGTGAGAGATGTTTCTCTCATTATTTTAATTCTATGACTCATTTTGACTCAAGGACATTTTCAAGCCGCTGCTTCATTTCTGAATGAAAGATATACAAGTATGCCCATATTTAATATTCTTTTTATATATGGAATGCCACCAATAGATAATATTGTTCCTTATGTATTTTTCCATAACTTGAGTGTCAATCCCTTGAAAATGTGTGTCTGTTGGAAAGGATGTCTGATAAATTTCTGGTGCAATAAACATGTAAATCATCTGTGCATAGGGATATTTATGTCCATGCGCAAGTAGCTTTATTTACTGTAACTGCCAGAAAGATTAGAAAAAAATATTTTAAAGGCAGTTTCTAAGTTGCACACATGATGTATCATGATGTGATAATCAGCATATTTTTTTATCATTTTCATAAAGAAATATGTTATCTTTTTGATAACATTTTCAAGAATCACGTCTTTGGTTATGTGTGTTAAAACTATATTCTGCTTTTGCTTCCCTTTATTTCTGACCCCCCACCCTATTCCCAAAGATCTCCAACAAGAGTGGGCTAGTGTGAATCCCAACTCTCTCTATGCTCCCAAGTCCCCCTGAACTTGCCAAAGCTCCAATAGTAGGTATTTTGGCATGACAAATTGGCCCCAAGTGGCTCAGAAACTTCCAGGAGTGGTATTTTGGTTTCAAATGCTCTCCAGCTCCCTGCCCACATGTACTTATGTGTCTAGAAATTGGCTTTTAAAAATGCTGAAAAGAACGCCATTTTCTGCACAGGAATGTTATTTTCAGCACAGAATGAAACTTATAAGGGATTTCATCCCTAGTTTTTTTCCATATTGCATCGCATTTCCTTAAGCCTTTCTGTCCTGTATTGTTCATTTTTTGTCTGTTTATCTTTCTGCTTCCCTCATAACATCTGCAATGTGCCACTCATTTATCTTGTATTCACACTTCTTAAGCACAGAGTTGTGTTTTTGTTTAATACATTTCTTGTATTTCATCTGTGATTCAGGATTCCCACTCTAAATAGGTGAGCTGTAACACAAGTACGAAACTAGGTGAAGGCCTAGACAGAAATGAAGAGTTCAGACTGAAGTGTTGGGTTGGCTAAGTTGGTGCCTTTCTGCTTCTCTCGCATTCTCATTGGCAAATTTCTGCCTGGGTTGATAATGTGATTCAAGAATGAGTATAAAGCAAGTATATGCCTGCTTTATGTGTCCTGTTAAGCTGTATTTGAGAGCCAGCGTGATGTAGTGGTTTTAGGGCTGGACTATGACTCCGGAGACGAGGGCTTGAATTCCCTGCTCAGCCATGGAAACTCACTGGGTGACCTAGAATCATAGGATCATAGAGTTGGAAGAGACCCCAGGGACCATCGCGTCCAACCCCCTGCTATGCAGGAACACCCATCAAAGCATTCCCAACAGATGGCCATCCATCCTCTGCTTAAAAACCTCCAAAGAAGGAGATGCCGCCACACAGCCAGACAGCATATTCCACTGCTGGACAGCTCTGACCATCAGGAAGTTCTTTCTGAGGTTCAAGTGGAATCTCCTTTGCTGCAGCTTGAATCCATTGCTCCTTGTCCTTGGAGTGGCAGAGAACAAGCCCGCTCCCTCCTCAACATGACATCCCTTCAAATATTTAAACATGGCTATCATGTCCCCTCTTAACCTTCTCTTCTGCAGACTAAACATACCCAGCTCCCTAAGGCACTCCTCATAGGGCATGGCTTCCAGACCCTTCACCGTTTTGGTCGCCCTCCTCTGGACATGCTCCAGCTTGTCGATATCCTTCTGGAATTGAGGTGCCCAGAACTGGACGCAGTATTCCAAATGAGGCCTGACCAATGCAGAATAGAGTGGACCATTACTTCCCTCATAGACTCTCTCAGCCTCAGAGAAGGGCAAATCTTGTCAAGAAATCCTATGATAGGGTCAGCGTAGGGTTACCATAAGTCAGAAATGACTTGGGCACACAACAACAACAGCAAAGCCATCTTTATTATGTTCATTATTTGTTTGCTTTTATTTATTCCAGTAATTTTTATCCCACTTTTCTATGCCAGAATATATTCAAGGCAGATGATACGGAAAGATTTAAGCAGAAGGAGATAGCCCACAAATTTATAGACATGTTGCACATGTCAAAAAGGAAGATTTTTTTTTTCTTTTGGAAAAAAAGTATGTTTGGGGAAGGTATTCTAATTTGGATAATAGTAGCAATATGGTGAGGTCTTTTGTGGAAAAGTATAGCTGCAAAACTTTGGTACAGCTTGCTGATTAGGGCCATTTCCGCACTGGAAATGTTATAGTGCTATTATTCCACTTTCGACATCCTATGGAATCCTGGGGCCTTTGAGGCCCCTCCCTAAACTGCAAACCCCAGGATTCCATAGGATGTTAAAAGTGGAATAATAGCACTATAACAGGCTAGTGCGGAAATGGGCTGGGCAAATGGGAGTCTGCCCCATCTTTTCTTATTACCAGCTGATTTTGTTCCAGCTTCCTTTCCCTCAACCCATGCCATCACTAGTTCCTTTACCTTAGGCCTAACACTTCTTTCTTATTTTCTGTGAACTGTTCTTGACTTTAGCTGCCCTATCGCTGAGGCCACCTTCAACTGCTTCTTATTCTCTCCTCTCTCCTCAGCCCTCCCAATATTTTTGCTGTTTTTGCTTTGTGGTTCACCCATATTTCCTATAGAGTAGGGTTGCCATGTTGCCTAAGTAGCCCAATCTTACATGGATGCTGTGCATGGCACCTGGCGCCCATTTGGACCGTCATTCCAAGCTTTCTTTCTTTTTTAAAAGGTAATTCGCTAGCCCTTTTAGAAGCCAAGATACGGACCAAATTGGTTCAAATTGTTCTGCAAGAGGTCTGTCCTTGCTGTTCAGATACGAGGGATGTGAGAGTGAGTGCAAGAAGCCATGGAAGGATGAATTGCAAGGAAAGATGTGGGAGGAAGTAGGAAAGATGGGGAAGTGAGCAAAGCAAGTGGCAGGGTACAAGAAGCAATGGAGGAATGCATTATGAGGATGCAAAGAAACGTGAGGTAAAGAGTAGGAGAGACATGGGAGTGAGGGATGAAAGCAGCAGAGTACAAGAGAAAAAGGAGGGTCACATTATAAGGACACAAGATGAAGCACGGGAGGACATAGGATTGTTGAGAGAGTGCTACAGTCAGAGCGCAAGAAGCAAGGGAGGGAAGTATTACAGAGTGCAGGGAGAGGTGAGTCAGAGAGTAGAACAGATGGGAAAATGAGTAGTGTTGGTTACAAAGGGAAAGAAGCAAAGGCAGGGTGCATTGAAAGGGCAGGATGTGAAAAGAAGTGAAGGAGTGGCAATGAAGGGAGAGAGGCACAAGCAACAGAGTGCAAGAAGCAAGGGAGGAGTCTGTAGAGCAGGTTTGCTGAGGATTATTGGTGGCCCAAGGTCACATGGTAAACTCCCTGACCAAGTAGAGTTTGGCGCTCCCTTTTCCAAGTCCAGCACCTTAAAACATTAGTCTGCACTGGTTCTCTCAGATCAGTTCTAACCGTAAAAAATGGTGTGAAAGTTGAAAAATAGTAGGAAAAAAATAATAATAATGAATGTCCTGAGTCTGCACATTTGGAATGCCAATTAGAGTAACTTGAATGATTCGCACAATATGCAAATTAGATGCCTGGATTTGAGGAAGTGAAGCATGGCAATCCTACTATAGACTTCCTCCTTTCTTTGTCCCTTCTTCCTGTCTGTTCTTGACTTCTCCTCTTATACACAAATATAGGCTGTGCCTCAGAACAATACTGAGTGGGAGAGATTTTCCAGTTTGGCAACCTGTTAAAAGAACAGCAGTTGCTAGAGAGTGATTCTGATTCTGATTAACCTTTATTAGGCATACTACAACATATACATTTACAATAAAACTTCAACAATCATTTTTAGAAAATTTAAGCCATAAGTTTGTTGCCTCCACCAGAAAGTTGGCCATTAGCCTAGTAATATGCGGATTCTGATCTTCCAATAAGTATTCCGCTGATAACTTATCCAAACAGATATTCCTTTCCAATAACCTCCTTAACAACTTTTTCCTTGGAATTATATACAATGGGCAGAACAATACAATATGATGGAGAACGTCAGGAGCTTGAGCACAATGACATATACGAATCAGAAAAGGGGTCTGTAGATATCTACCCTTAGTCACATTTGAGGGATGTACGTTCAACCTTGCAAGTAGAAATGCCTTCCTTGACACCAACAATGAGAGAGCTTGAAAATAATCTGGAATCCTACCCTGCAAGGGGGGATACCGAGCATTGACGGGGAACAAACCCTAGGAGGTGTTGGATATGACAGCTGATATTCCCTCTCCGCAAGGCAGGCCCTGATAGTTTCAAGACAGAGAATCCATATTTAAACCATAGACATTATTTTGCTTTCATAAAATGTAGCCCACCTGGTGTAGTAAACGTCAGATTGAAGGAAACATAAAAGGCCAGATCTACTAGGCCTAAAATGAATCTTAAACCAAGATCTATAAGTCATCGGCCAAGCTTCAGTTTCAAGAGAATTCAAACCCAATTCTGCATAAAGAGTCAGATGGTGTACACATGGGGGATAGAGAGTGAACCTTTCTGCTCATGCAGATGTAATTGAAGAAGCGGATTTGTGAGCTTCTTGTTTAACAGAGGCATTCAAGCCTGAAGTAGTCACAATTTCACTTATAGCTTGCCTTCATACCTCCCACAGGCTTTTAGAACTACAGGAAGTCTCCACCTTTAATGCCCCACTATCCAATGGCTTGTTTGTTTGACACTTCCAAATGAAGGACAAGTTGCATTAAATTCCAAGGCGGTTCCACTCTTTAATGAGCTCTTCTTGCCAACAGCTTAGGACCATTCATGTACGCACACCACTTGCAAAGTGAGCTCAGAGGGGGAGAAAAGGTGCTAAGTCATCTCAGAGACTTTGCAAGTAGCACATGTGTTGTTGCTCCATATGCTGTATTATTTTAATTGCACTGTTTTTAACTGCTTTTTTTAAAAATCCTTTTATGTGTTACCGTCTAAATTGTTTTAATATTGTCAAGATTTTAATTTTATTTCAATGATCAACATTTTAATGTTTTTGATTATAGTATAATTATTTTAATTTGCAGTCTGGCTTGAGTCCCAGTTTGGGAAATGGCAGGATATAAGTAAGGTTAATGCTTGGTTAATAATTTGAATTTTAAATAGTTGTGTAAAAGAATACATTTTGGCTGATTCAGCTTGTTCTACAGGAGTAAGGAGAGATTTATCCACTAAGACTTCCACTTATGCATAACTGTTAAAGATACTGTCCTCCTATATACTGCTACTCCCTTAATTCTGTGCACTCACCAGAGCCTAACAGGACTGAGCCTTCAGCTATGAATTGATTCTCATCAGGAGGTTATACGTAGTTTAAAGGAAATCAGGACAGACTAGGTAGTGGCTCTATTCTGGTGTAATGGTAAACCTGAATTGCTTAAAATTCTGGCTTATCATGAATAGGGAAATGTCTTGGTGCCTGCTGCTCAGTCACCCCCACTTGTCTCCTCTTGTCAATGGGAGCCACTAAACAAACCAAGAATACTCCCTCTGTGCTATGTTTATCATTACCTTTTTCATGAGATATCTGGTTTATTGCCCTCTTTTAATGAGGCAAGAACAAATCTTGAATTATGATTCTTGTTTAGTGGGAGAACAAAACCATAGATTCTGTTTCAGGTGTTATGGGACAGAAAGGGGTTTCTTTAACTCTTTGCACTGACAGAAGGAACTGTGTGGCCTGAACTGAGCAACAGGCCTTTGACAGCTAGAATTCTCAGAAGGTCTGGACTATCCTGATGTACAAACATGCCCATGACTTACACCTCTTTGTTGTTTGCTCTAATGCAAGGAATTCCTCTTTTTCTAGAGCGCTGCAAATGTAAGCCTATAAAAGCCACCCAGAAGACTTATCTTCGGAACAATTACAACTATGGTAAGTCAGGCTTTGTGGTAGCTATCAGTCTTTACAGGAGAGAAGAAGTATGAATGGAGCAGGGAAGGGTGCGGTATGTGCCAGAAATAGATTCATGGGCAACTGTTCTTGACAATCAACATCAACATTGACAAGTAAATTCAAACATCTGCTGGGGAGGGGACTACCGGTATTTTTTTCTGCCAGTAGAAAACTGTCTCCCCATGCCTAGATGGGAATTACAAGATCAAGCCATCATTTTTACTAGTAGACATTAGCTTTTCTGACTGTGGGGTTTTATGATGGAAAATGTTTCATGACAAAAAGTTGGGAGACACAGATTCTATCTCCCCAGCTACTCTGCTTTCCAAATGTAGCTGCTATCAGTAGAAGGTCTTTAAATGGTGACACAAGTAGTGTAAATGGTGGGCTGGCTTTCTAAGACCATTTCTGCACTACACTGTTAGTGCTCTTATGCCACTTTCAACATCCTGTGGAATTCTGGAGTTTGTAGTTTACCAAGGCCCTCTAAATGCTCCTCCCTAAACTGCAAACCCCAGGATTCCATAGGATATTGAAATTGGAGTAACAGCACTATAAAAGTGTAGTGAGGAAATGGCCTTAGCCTGTCCCTGTACTATAGACAGGTGGCCATTTTGTATATAGCAACAATGAAGGAGAAGGAAGGCGTGGGTATTATTCCTCACTATCCATCACCCCCTTTATTTCTGAAGTTCAGGACTCTTTATACAGCCAAAACAGCACTAGCTACACAAAATGGGGAGGTATGACTAGTCTTGGGGGAACCTCCTGATTTGCAAATTTAAAAAAAATCAGTAGTGTCACAGTAGTGACTAAATAGTGATGATGAACACCAGTTATCTAGATGTACTTATCGGTAACTGTTCTGTATTCACAATTGCTAGTTAGTCACAAGTTTGACACTATTGCAACAGTCACAACCCTCCCCTGACCTACTTAACTGGGGCATCAGCTGCATGGGGAGAAGGAGGGCCATTCTGCCAGTGATTGGAGAACAAGTGAATAATGTTTCTGTCGGTATACCTAAGTATACTTAACTAAGTAGCTAACATGGAACACTGGCCCACGTAAAATAGAAGAGATCTTCTAAAACCTAGAATAAGTAGCATCACGCAGTGGTGGGAATGCTTGTTATTAATGTACACAGATACACTTCTAACATATGGTGTCTCAGAATTTTCTGAATTAAATAAAAAATAATAACTAACCTATGCAGTATTAGGCAAGAGCCAGCATGTATAGTGGTTTGAGCATTGGACTGTGGCCCTGGAGACCAGGATTCAATTCCCTGCTTGGCCATGGAAACCCGCTGGGTGACCTTGGGCATGTCACATCCCCTCAGCCCCAGAAAACCCTGTGTTAGGTTCGCTTTAGGGTGACCATAAATCGTAAATGACTTGAAGGCACACAGCAGCAACAGTATTAGGCATGATGAAACACCTAAGCCCGCTGTGGCTGAGAAAAGACACCATGTTCCAGTAACCTTCTGATACAAAACTAAACAAAACACAGACACAAAAGTTTATCATTTCTCTTTTTGTAAACATATCCTTCTTCCAAGAGGCTGAGGTTCTCCCTCACCCATTTTAGTATCAAAACTTTTATAGAGAGTATGACTATCCCAGGGTCCCCAATTGAATTTCATGGCTTAGTGGGGACTAGAACTAGTCTCCCAAGTCTCCATCCCACATAGTAATCACTGTGTCACACTGGTTTTCTGGCAATAATCAAGACCAAGGAGATCTGAGACATTTGAAGTACAAATTGAATAGATATAAATATAATGGTTTTACAAAAATGATATTGACTGGCACATTTTTATAAAAGTAAAAACAACAACAACTAGTACTACTACTTTAAGAAAATCAAGGTCTTGTTAAATAATAATGATTATGATAGTAGTAATAGTAGTAGTGATAATAATGATGGTGAGAATGATAATGTGGTTAACAAGATAGTCATTCTCCTAAAACTCTTTTTGTCTACAGTGAGAAATAAAAGATGATCTTCAATAAAGACATCCCAGACATTTTACTGTAATGGCTCTCTTTCTGTTATTTTTCTTCAGTCATTCGGGCTAAAGTGAAAGAGGTGAAGACCAAATGTCATGATGTCACTGCAGTAGTTGAAGTAAAGGAGATTCTAAAATCTTCCTTGGTGAACATTCCCAGGGACACTGTTAACCTGTACACAAACTCTGGTTGCCTGTGCCCACCCCTCAATGCGAATGAAGAATATATCATCATGGGTTATGAAGATGAAGAACGCTCCAGGTTACCCCCTCCCTTTCTTCTTTTTGCTTGATGGCTCTGATTAGAAACTAGGAAAGGAACATAATCTCAACAGAATTTATTATAGTTTACAAGTCCTTTTATGATGCCACTGTATGACATGGAAAAATATGAATAACAAACAAGGTGGAAATGACCAGCAGCAGCAAGCAATCTTAAAGGAATTAGGACCTCTTAAATGTTTTATAGTGTAGAGGTGACATTTCCCAAAGCTAAGAGGGGCTATTTCTAAGGCAGAGGTGGGAATCGTGTAGCCTGTGGGCTCCATTTGACCATTAGAGATCCCTTTGGCCCTTCCCTCAGGCTCCTGCCAGCTCCCCCCAGCCCATGACTTCTCTTTCTTTATTTGGCAATTAAAAACTCATTTTTGCCCAAGTAGTCACTCTGAAATGCATGGACCTTCGACACTACAGGCAGGCCACAGGCTATGTATTGCCCACCCTCGACAGGCGGATGGACAGACAAGACACACACACACACACACACAAAGCACACACAAGCCTGCATGCTATAATACGTGCTGTTATTCTCTTAAACATGTAGGTTACTCTTGGTTGAAGGCTCCATAGCTGAGAAATGGAAAGATCGCCTTGGTAAAAAAGTGAAGGTAGGACAAAGTTTCGTTAATCTGTTCACTTGTGTTTGACCTTGATTATAAACTGATTTCATTTGTCTTGTCCCTAAATCTATCCCATGAATAAATGTGCTTTTTTATTCAGAGATAAGTACAGTTCTCCCTCCACATTTGTGGGTTTCACTTTCACGAATTGGATTATTTGCAAGGTGCTTGATTCCCCCCCCCATTCTCCCATTCCCACCCCACCTGCTCCTCCCATTTTCCTTGCCTCCAGTGCAGGCGCGTGCTGTGCGGGCAGCATGAAGGCTCAGAGAGGCCGATTGCCAGCTCCCTGCACTCCTCGTGCCGCCCCGCCGCTGGTATGGGCATGGCCCACGCAGACAGCAGGAAGGCCCAGGGAAGCCAATCGCTGGTTACCTGCACTCCTCACACCGTATCACCCCACCACGACCTGCGCGGGCGGCAGGAAGGCCCAGGAAAACCAATTACCAGTTCCCTGCATTCCTTGTGCTGCCTTACTGCTGCGGCAGGTACAGTCACTGCCCGCATGGGTGGCAGGGAGGCCGATCGCCAGTTCCCTGTGCTCCTTGCGCCATCCCCCCACCTCCGTGAGTACGGGCGCAGTCTGCACGGGTGGCACAAGGGCCCAGGGAGGCGGATCATCAGCTCCCTGCCCCCGCCTGGGTGAATGCACTGGCTGGGCAGAAGTCTGGGGGGGGCACCCTGTTCGTGATTATTTGACATTTGCGAGGGATTTGTGTCTCTGTCCCTCACGAATGTGGAGGGCCTACTGTATAATGAATGCCATGGGGATTATTCTCAAGTAAGTTCAGGTTTCACCCATCAATACACATTGGAATGATTCCCTGAGCGAATTTGCTCCTCCTTTTTCTGTACCTTCAGAATATCTTGAGTCACAATGATGTAGTAGTTTAAGTGTAGGACTATGACTCTGGAGACCAAGGTGGAGACCTGCTTAGCCGTGGATACCAACTAGGTGGACTTGGGCAAGTCACACTCTCTTAACCTCAGTCATGGGCAAAGGCAAGCTGCCTCTGAACAAATCTTGCCAAGAAAGCTCTTTGATAAGTTTGTCTTAGGTTCACCATAACTCAGAAATGACTTGAAGGCACACAGCACCACCACCACCAACAACAACGATAACAACAACATCTTATATGAAAATGAAGTCCAAAAAATTTACACGAATACAAAAACAATTAAATTACTATTTTAATTACAATGTTTCTCAAAATATTTGCCATAAAATGTTGTGAATATATGATTAATTGATCAAGGTAATCAACCATCTTAGTAATTCATGATTTATGAATTTCATGCAGTTTTCTTAGACAGTGAATATTCAGAGGTAGTTTTGCCAGATCTTTCCTCTGAAATATAGCCTACAGCACCTTGTATTCATTGTCGTTCTCCTACCTAAGTACTAATCAGAATTGACCCTGCTTAGTTTCCAAGATCAGAGAAGATCTTGTGCCTTGAGGGAATTTAAGTCAATATGTGTGTGTGTACTGTTAAACAGGGCTATTGAGGACAGATGGACCTAAAATTTACTTAAAAGGTCAGTTGGTGCTCCTGAAGATTTCTTTGAAAGGCAGTTGGTTTTCTGCTCCCTTTTCTGCTAAAAAAAAAGGATGTCTGGAGTGGTCAAGGGCCAGAAAACAGCCTTGGCGTGGGGATACTTTGCCTCCTCCTGTCTGAAACAGAAGAGTGGAGGGATTTTGCCATTGCCACTACACTTCCAAAATATTGTGCTGTGGTGGCAGTCAGGATGTTTGTACCCACTGGTGAGTTTGCAGGTGCCCTCACAGCGCTCTGATCCTTGGAAGTTGCCTGCTGCATCCCAGAAGGAAAGACACTGGTATCATGTGCATAGAAACAGAATATATTCAAAAGGAACTGTCTGGAACATTCTTCAGTGTTCTTGTTTTGTTTTCTTCTTTCCTGAGAGAAAGCAGCAGACAGTTCACTTCTTTGTTCCAGTTTACAGTCTACAGAGAGATAACCTTTCCCCTTGCAATCTGTGTTTAATACTATTTGTCACCTCCTTTTAGCCAAATTGGCTGGGAGTCTTAACATATTACTCACATTTACTGGCTTCCTGCATGCTCAAGCAAACTGCATTTTATGTTTAATATCATATTCCCAAAACCTCACTTTAAACATAAGTGGAATCTGAAGTGAGTTTTGCACAGTTTGCTGTTAGAGCTATGAATAAGCACTCTAGCATTTGCCCTTTAGCAGAGGCCAACAGATTAAAACGAAAGTTTGTGAAATGTGAACTAGTGAGGTGTGGTATGGCAAGTATCACTGGGTGACAAAACAACAAATGATCTGGTGTCATTGTGGCACATACAGAGAGGAAGAGGTGGCTCAGATCCTGTACTGCAGAATGTAGCATAAAAGTTCTGCAGGGGGAACTATGTTACAATTCTTCTCTCATTCCTCCCCCACCCAACTCACTATTTAGCTACTGCAGCAACCCCATGACCATTCAGTGGCTGGTAGAAAGCAGGAGGAAGGGATTGGGAGCCATGTGAAAAGGCAGTACCTGTAAAAAAGAATCTAGGAGTCTACAACTTAGCAGTGTGAGGAGGTGGCAAAAAAAGCCAGTGCAATTCTAGGCTGCATCAAAAGGAGCATAGTGTCCAGGTCAGGAGAGTAGTAGTACCATTCTTTTCTGCTTTGGTCAGACTTCTGGACTTCACAGTTCAAGGGTATTGTCAAGCTGGAATGTGTTCAGAGAAATGTGACCAAGTTGATCAAAGGTCTGGATATCAAACCCTGTGAGAAGCAACTTAGGGAGCTGGGTATGGCTAGCTTGGAAAAGAGAAGACTAAGTTTGCCATTTGAAAGATCAACTTGACTGTCTCTAATGCTAATAAAACTTACCACTTGTGCCGTACAAACATTGGACAGCAGTCAATCAAGCAATGTGATATTCAAGGACAAGACTGTACAATATTAGAAGCAGAGAATAAAAACTACTGTTCTTGCCCACAGATGCCTGGTGGAATGATAACATTTTCCCAGAAAGCTCCATAAGTTCAAACAAAACCGGCCTCTCCCTGAAAGAGGAGAGCATTTCATGATTGTGGTAAAGAAACTGCTGCTTTCTAGAGAATCCCAGCCTGACATTTTTATCAACATACTCTGTTGTGGCACTCTGCAAATTTTATGTGTGCTTCTTCCCTCTTCTCCACTGTGGCCATTAGTGATAAGCACTCTCAGCTCCAGCTGTCTTGCTGTCCTCTGTGCAAATAAATAGAACCATCAGTCCAGCAGTGCAAGCTAAGAAGTTATCAGGAGAGCCATGTTTATGTAATTATGCCCAGAAAAAAAGTTTTCCCTGTGGAGCAGGGGGAAGAGGATGTTTTAGGCAACTCCCACAGTGCCTGCCCCCAAAATTCAGTGTCATTTTCTCAGGAGCTTGGGTTTACTTTGTGCCCAGTGTTTTCCCAAAGTATGGATTATGTATAACACTATGTAAAATGATGCATGTAGGCTGGTTTGTGAACAGCACTGTAAACATATGGAGAGCACGGACTGGGGCCAGCAAGCACAACCTATCCTCCCCACACACCTTTTACATGTCTCTTTCTCTACAGAAACAAATAACTGAATTGGGTGCTGGGTGAGGAGATGTTCATATTTGTCTTCTCTTGGCCAGAAGCTTTTAGGAGTCTTGAGCTGTGGTCTGTGCTTCATTCTCAGGCTGCTCTCCCCCAGCTGTCGCATTCATATCTTTTGACTGCTTTTTCCATTCTGTTCTCCCTGCCAACTGCCCTGCCAAAGAGGCGGATCAACAGGTGTCTTCACTTAAGCTTTATTTTAAAAAGGAATAATGCTGAACACAAGGCACTTCAGGTGTCATGTTGGTGTTGGCTGGTTGACCTGCACTGTTTTGATATGATCGCTAAGGTGGCCAGGGATGGCATAATTAAAGGGATGCTTCCAAGGAAAAGGACAACAGTTAAAAATGTGTGTGAGACAGTATGACTATGTGAGCCTGTTCACTTGTATTTCTAGTAACACTTATGGGACTAATTGTTCCAAGGGCTGGTAGGTGAGTAGAAAAGATTGCTTGACTTTGGGCAGAACTGAAACCAGCTTTGATTTAAACAGGAGTATGCATATAATTACAACCAAATTAACACTCGTTGCCTCCTACAAAAAAGAACCTGCAGGAATGGAGCTTTAAAACAGTAGTCAAATCTGTCTTCTTAAAAGTAGCACTTGTCTTTCTGCAACATAAAGAAGTAATACTGAAATATTCAGTACAAATTGTTCCATCTTGCAGTTTGCCCCTGTTAGCTTTTTAGATCATAAAAAGTTTTGGTCTTAAATATTGAGATTCAACAGTTCATTTAGAATTGCTTTATAAATTTACATGATAGCGGTTGTCATTGTAGTGTCATGCTGCTGCTGCTATCACTGCTGGATCTTTTACATAGATAGTGTGGCCAGTGCAAATTCATACAAACAGTTCAACTTTAAAAAGTAAAACAAAAAGTAATTAAAAAGTAATACAAACTGTTGAAGGCCAGCAATGTGTATGCCAGTATAGCAATAGAAAATTGTATGTTTAAAAAGGAACCATTTCCTTTGACTTGTATCTAATTAGCTTTATTATTTCTAGTATCTTTCATACCCTAACAAATTATATAGTGAGTCAGAATACGCTGAAGGCACCAGATTCTGTCTCATCTTGGAAGCTAAGCAGGATCAGTCCAGGTTGGTACTTGGATGGAAAACTGCTAATGAATACCAGCTGCTGTTGGCTAATATTTCAGAGGAAGGCAATGGCAAAACCACCTCCAAGTATTCTTTGCCTAAGTAAACGCTATGAAATCACTGGAGTTGCTGCAAGTTGGCAGGTGACTTGAAGGTGCATACACACACAACAAACAAGTTGTAAATCACTCGTTCTCTCTTTCTGATTTGAAGACACTGAATTGTGAGTTTGGCAACTCTTGGCAAAGGCAGAAAGTTCATTCTGTGATAGGTACCAGTTCTGTGACATGTTTAACAGTCACATGAGCCAAGTTGTTTGGTGCAGGGTAATTCTAACGAGGTTTTCAGTGGAAAATCAGACCATTCAGAGCATTTTTAAAACAACAATAACAACACCCCAAAGCACAAACATCAATTACTTTAAAAAAAAACTATAATGTGTCAGTGCTAACACTACCCTTTATTTTATGAGTAATGTGTTACTAACATGCTATTTTTCTTGTTTTGGATAAGACTTATTTATGTAAGCCTTAAAAATAGCAATATGCTCAACACTCTCCTGAATCTTTAAAAAGCAACATTTAAAAGTAATGAGTAAATATTATTTGTTACACCCCCAACAACCTGTTAACATTAAAATATACCCTTCCTATCTCAATGTGTTATAGGTAACATTGTTACTTGTAACACGCTGTTTCCAGCCTCCGGGGTTCTTGGGAGGTTTTGGTGGATGATGTCCATATTCTGCATCTGGCTATAAGGGCATAGCTAGATACTTCTGTTATGCCCCCACTCTCTCCCAACCATTAAATGACCATGGCGTAGGGACTACAGCAGATAAAAGGTGAGTTGGGGGGGGTTGTTGCAAGAGGTCAGTAGAGAATTCTGACCTCAGAAAAGACCAAAGAGGATTTACAATACCCTAAGTTGAACTTAAGCTAATGTAAAACATTAATAGGATGTCAAATGAAGTGTTTGCTCCATTCTTAATAGAACCTAATCAAGTTGGACTGGCACTCTTGTTGTCCTGTGTGGGACAGGATGATCTAGCACTGTGGAGTAATCTAGCTCTTCCTCTTCTTTCTTTTTACGCTACAATGTAGAGCCAAAATTCTTAGGTCTCAGACCAAGGATGAAAGCAAGAGTTTAGATAGCTATATTTGTGATGTGATGGGCCTTCCACTTTTCCGGTCACTGTTCCAACATGAAACTGGGTCTCAGGCTGGCATGTGGCAACTGCTTCTTGCAAAGCATTCCTTCTTATGGCAGATGAGGTAACAAAGCAGTTGAGGTATCCAAATCCAACCTTGCCTACAGTTCTTTCTAAAAGAAATAGATTTTATAGCATTCCAGCATAGACTGCAAATTGCCTTTCTTTCTTTTTTTTTAAAGCGGGGGAGGGAGATAAAACAGAGAAAAACTCTACATTTCATTTTGCTTCTGTTTCTGGAAAGAAGAGCCTTGAAGTTGTCATGGTGTTAAACTGCCATTTTTTTTCTTAACAAAAATCTTACAGCGCTGGGATCAGAAACTCCGTCATCCTGCTAAAGGCAGAAATGAACCTGGCCAAACTGATTCTGCTCAGAAATCTGGCCGAACTCCCAATCCACGGCAAAGGCGCAACTAGAGAAAGTATGGCATATGTCAGAAAAAGAAAAAAAAACGAGTAAAATAATCCACAGACTTGTGTAAATTAAAGACTTGCCTTGATGGAGCAGCAAAGAAGAAATTGCACTATTGCGCGTTGCATTCTATTGTTTACTATGAGATCCTGTTGTAGCCAATATTAGTTTTATTTGTTCCTTGTATATTCTGGCCCCTTGTTATCTGCTGGAGTAGAAACACTCAGAAAAACAATATATTATGCTTACAAATGTTTGTTGATCACATCTATATGTTGGTGGATTTGTTTGCTGGTATATGGGATGGGGTTAGCCAATGCCATGGTAATGGTTTATTGACAGTTACTCCAGTCCAGAAATCTGTGTGCCCTCTAAGCATATAGATCTCTGGCTTATGCAGACTGACCCATGAGAGTGGCATGATATGTATGCCCACATTTCTGTCTATGCATAAATAACTGATTGACCAGGAAAAAGAGCTGCAAAGATGGTAACTACATAGGGCCAGGTCAAGTTGTTGCCCCCTAAATAACAGCTTGTTCAAGAATGAGATGAAACCTTTTTTGCCAAGTATAATGCTTGGAAAGTTATCCTTGCTGACAGTATTTTAACAGGGCCTCCATACATAACATACATTCCAATATGTATCTTCCCTAAGTATTTGTTTTAGCAGCCTGCTTACAATCTGGGAATCAGCTACATGATTGGATTTAGACACCACAGGGAAGATGGGCAGGGAGGTGCTCTTTTGTTACCCCACAATATAGTCTATATTTGAGGATTTTTTTAAAAAATCTGTTGCAGAAAAAGACAGGTTCAAATGTTCCTTCAAAATCTGCTTTTTTCCCCCATCTGTGAAAAATGTAAAAGCCCAGTGTACACACAAATTAACAAATATGCAAATATATAAATATGTGGAGAAAGGCATTTTATAAGTCACCTTGGCTATTTCAAAAAATGAGGAAAAGGAGATTGGAGACAGCACACTGGTGTAGCTGTTCCTGCATTTTGTCATTCAAATGTGCAGGATGGAAGTTTTGTTGCCCTCAAAGTGCACTCTCCCCCCACTCCTGACCGCCCCACACCCCCATTAAAATTCTTGTTGGCAGTATGGAAAAAGGATTATACAAAGAGATTATACCAAGAGCTCAGTGCCTATCGGAGTAGGCCTGTTAAATGTCGATTCCTCTTCAATAAACCACTTGTATTAAGTTCTAGCTTTAAAACATTAACCATGGCAAATACCACACAGAGAACTTGTTTCTGAATGCCTTAATCCTTGTGGGAAAGGTCGTATCGAATTGTCAAGTCTCGCCAGAAGTTATGTTGTACTTGCTCTCTGATAACATTTTCCCTTCCCTGCTTCTTTTGTTGTGATTGTGCAGTTGGAGGAGGAGACGGTCTTCACCAGGCCTCCTTCACGGCATGGGCCTGCACTTTGTCATTTCATTGGTGTCATTTGGATTGAGTTTCAGTGCCTCCATTCAACAGCAGTGTTTGATGGTCAGTACTGGGGGAAGTACAATGAAAGAATTGCCCGCTGCTCAGAAAGTTACAGCCATATTCTATGCAACGTGCCTCATAAAAGAACTGCAACAGTAAACAGAGACTTTATCCTGAATTTTTTTTTTGCAACAAATGTACATTTTTATAGTCTATGATATGTATTTCTATTCAACATATGTCAGCAGGTCATCTCAGTACTCACAGAACAGTACCATTAGTTGGAGACTGTAATTCTGCCTTCTTTTTAAAAAAAAAAATTACAGAAATGTCAGTAGAATACTGAACTAAAAATAAAGCAACTATTTTAGCAGAAAATAAAACATTTATATTATAAACTGCTGTGGCATTCTCACTAACAACTGTGGTGGTTTGACTTATGGTGTCTCTATGGATGAGAGACCTTCAATTAACTCTCCCATCAACTGCCCTACTGAGGGCTTGCAGACTCAGAGCCATGGCTTCCTTGACTGAGTCTATCCATCTGTAATGTGGTCTTCCTCTTTTCTACCACCTTCTACTTTACCAAGCACATTATTGTCTTTTCTAATGAGTTATATCTTCTCATGATATGTTGAAAGAACAATTTAGTCATCATAGCTTCTAAGGAAAGTTCAGGCTTGATTTGCTCTAGGACCCACTCATTTGTCTTTTTTAGCAGGCCATGGTATCCAAGAACTTTTCTCCATCACCACATTTCAAATGAGGTGATTTTTTTCATATCAATTTTCTGCATTGTTCAGCTTTCACAACCATACATAGGGATGGAAAATCCTAACTTTAGTATTCAGTGATACATCTTTACACTTGAGGATCGTATCTAGCTCCTTCTTAGCTGCCCTTCCAAGTCCTAATCGTCTTCTGATTCCTTGACTGCAGCCTCCCTTCTGATTAATGGCTGAGCCAAGGTATGGAAAATCTTGATCTATTTGAATGCCTCCATTGTCTATTTTAAAGTTACGTACAGGAACTTAAATCGTGCTTCAAAACAGTGATGGAATCTCTAACCCAAAAGCCTCCCCTAAATGTGCAGTCCCACTCTGACCATTGTTCTGACATATCCCTATGTGACCAAGAAACAATCCAGATGCAGAAAGGGACAGATTTTATTCCCTCTGGCTGTGGGGAAAGCATCCCCTTCAACATTTCATGGATAAAAATTGGGACATAGATGGTTGAGTAATGTTCGAGTGTGGTCAAAATGGCAAAAGCATTAAAGAGGAAGAACATACCAGTCAGAAGAGGCTGCAACTGTTTGCTTTCGCCTGAATCTACTAGGAAAAACGAGACTCTGCCCTCTGCTAATTGAGGGCAAACTCTTTTGCGCTTTGAACTTAGATTTCAGCAACTGAATTAAGCCAGGATGAAGGGGGAAAGTGGAAGGAGAAGAGAAAAACTGGGATATTTTAAAAGCAGTTGGGTAAACGAGATGACAGAGGATTAACTGGGACTGTCCCTACCCAATTTGGATATTGGAGTGGTAAGGGAAGGGGGAAATAACTTGGTTAAAGGGCAGAGGTTTGATCTCCACCTCCTTGGACACACTTTTTTGTTTTCTCTTGTCTATGCAAATGTTTGCTATGTATTCCTATAAGGAAAAGACAGTGCTGCACTGGTAGGATGTAGAGAGGCAAAAATCTGGTTAAGTCTCTACTGACTGATCTTGCAGGAAGCCAGTGGAGGCCAAAATTCAGCTGTTAGTACCAACTAGAGCAGACCAGTCAGTGGAACTTAAGGTAAGCTTTGATTAACCAGGTTCCCATTGATTCAGTGGGTTTTGGTTGGACTTGGGACTGAAAATTAGATTAAGCCTGTGTTAGCACACATGTCCTGAGGGCTTATGCCATTGTTCCATCTGCTGCTCTCAGTTTAGGGCTTCTTTCAGACATGTATATTTTAAACCACAGACAGGTACAACAGTGTATTTCTCATACAAGGACCTCCCCTCCCACAGTCCTCCTGATACCACTTAAAACTAGCATAGCTTAAAAAATATATAAAGAAAATCTTGTTACTAAATCACAAAGAAGGACAGATGGGTTGAATCAGCTGACAAGAATGCATGTGACAGCCAACTTGGACCTTGCATATATAAATTGTGGAAACACTTCTATTATTTTGTCCATACAGCAACCACACAGGGACATATGTGATTGGGTGCAGTGGGATGTACAGGAAGGCTGATTGAAACCATACCTTTCCCACATCTGGTTGTTATTATTTCAGGGAGCAAACGTGCAACTACAGTCCCTATGGATAATTAGCAGGATGTTGCTTTCACATAAAATAGGAGAATTTCCTATTATATATCCCTGTGGGTAAAATGACATGAGGACTGTGCACTTTACAGTTATTGTCCCAAAGAGAGCCCTTATCATGTGGTCTGCAAAATCCAGAGAAAGGAGGAAAAGGGGGCCTTGCAGCTCCAGATTTCCAAGTCTAAAACATGGGAACCCCAAATTCTACTTGGACCGTTTGTGCTGGAAAAGGTAGGGGTAGGGAATGGAGTGAAAATTGTATGGGCAATTCAGATTTCTGTAGGAGGAGCTTGTAGCCAAATATCTTCAGAGCTATCTCTAAGCTAGAGGGGGGTAGTCACCTTGCATATTGGGAGGTGGCTGAAAAATGCCAAACCAATGTACCAGGCAACCAGTTCTGTACCTTTCAAGCTAGTCTACTGATTTCAGACATTGTACAGGATGCTACCCACTATCCATGTTAAAGAAGGAATCCTGTATCACTCCACTTAGCTTAGATTGTCGTCTTGTTCTTTTTTAGAAGCAGCAAAGTACCTTGGGCTGGCCCTGGGTATTTTCAATATGTTTTGGACTACAGTTTCCACAGTCCCTTGCTACTGGCCATGTTGGTGGGGGCGTCTTGAGACCGGAAGTCTAAAAAACTTGGAGGGCCAGAAGTTCCCTGTCGTTTTCAATGGTGAAATTTATGGGCCCTAATAATTGGCCTCTCACGTCAGTTTGAATGTTTCTGCATTTTGGGTTTTCTTCTCTAAGGTAGAGAGATCTAAAAACAACTGTCAGAAGCATTTTTTAAAGAGAAAACCAGAGTAGATAAATATTTTGGTGACATTTTAATAGAAATTCCATTTTGTATCTTTGTGTTAATTATAATAGCTGAAGTTCAATTTAGGCTGAATCTTGAATGTGACTGTTCAAACATGGGACTGCCTCAAAAAAGTCTGAATAAGGGGTTGGTAGTGCAGTCTGATATGCCAAAGGAGTGCATTGGTGGTACGCAGAGCTTGGAAACAGCTAGATAAAAATATCTAGTTACTAGAATTAACTAGGGGATCAACTAAGGCCATTTCCACACTATGCTGTTATAGTGCTATTATTCTATTTTCAACATCCTGTGGAATTCTGGGATTTACAGTTTACTAAGGCCAAAGAGCTCTCTGGCTAAGAATTCTAACTGCCGCTCTCTAAACTACCAACCCCAGAATTCCATAGGATGTTGAAAGTGGAATAATAGCACTGTAGTGCAGAAACATTACAATTATAACTTTATGGCCTGGGTCCTCTATGGCTCAGTGTAGCTTAGTAGTTCTGCATGTAGAAGTATACTATACCTGGTCATTTGCTGCTCTCCAAACTTACCATAGAACTGCCACAACACTCAATAATTCTGTGCCTGGTGGAGAGCAGGGATAGATTGAAGAAGTGTCTGACTGTGTCCCTATACACAGACACAAAATTATTACATCACTCTCTGAGGGCCACTGGATGCCTCTGCAGGCCTCAGCACATGATCTGGCTATGTCAATGTACTCCTCACCATTACCCATTCTCCATGCACAGTGGCTCTACAGTAACTCTGGAGGGAACTTTAATCTGTGGAGGGAGGGAGGGAATGCCAACCTCCACACTGACCAGAAAAAAAACATGCAGGTGTAAGAATGACTGAATATCCCATTAAAAGAATGCCAGTATTGTAGGGATAATTACACTCTTTTTTCAGTAAAGCCCTGAAGGTTACTTCTATAGTTCTTGGAGCATGGCTTCACTACATGCTATCTGTGGCCATTTCTGCACTAGCCTGTTATAGTGCGTTGATTCCACTTTCAACATCCTCTGGAATCCTGGGGTTTGCAGTTTTGGGAGGGGCCAGGCGGCCCCTCCCTGAACTGCAAACCCCAGGATTCCATAGGATGTTGAAAGTGGAATCATAGTGCTACAACAGCCTAGTGCAGAAACGACCACTGTCTCAGACCCAATCAAAATGGCCACCAAGTAAATACAGCTCTTGTTTCCAGGACACAGATTCAAGGAGAGTTCACATGAGGGAAAGAGGAATGTTACCAGTAAAACAAAATTACCCTAATGCTTAGCTGTGCATTTTCCCCCAAAATACTTTAACATTTTGACTGTAATTCTTGAATAATAACAAAAGGTTCGGCAAAAATGGACGAAAATCATTTTCCGAAATATTGAATGACACGAGGCAGGGAGACAAATCTGGCATATTTCATGAGAGGATTGGATGCAAACCTGTGGCTCTGTAGGTACAACCAAAGCAAAAAGAACTGGGAATTCTCAGTACTTTCAATCAGTCTGGTTAAACCCTCAGCTGGGCCCTTGCTAACAAAAGCAAAACTGAGAAGGAGTTAAAAAAGGGGGGAGGGGAGAGAAATGGATTTGTTTGAAGTGACTTTTCTGTCAGACTTGAATGCAGTTGCTACGGAGACGTGATTTACATATGTAATGAGGACTGTGCTACTTTCTGTGGTTATGCAAAACAAATTCAGCAGAAAAGACAAGATGTCACTGGGATGGCCTACCAAATAATCTGGTCCCCTGCTGATCCATTCAGAGGTACTGACGGAATTTTTCAGTGGCTCCTCACAGACTGACTGACTGTGCATTAATAAGCCCAGCACTGGCTTCAGGTTTGGGGAGCTCCAGGGCCATGAAATTGTTGGTCTGGGGAGCCTCAGGGCCATGAAAACCCACTGGGCGACCGTAGGCGCCTCACACACTCTCAGCCCCATAAAATCCCATGATAGGTTCTCCTTAAGGTTGTTATAAGTTGGAAACAACTTGAAGACATACAACAACAACAACATGGCGGACCATCTTGTGAAGCTGTGCCTTCTTGCTTCTCCCTGGAGTGCTCATCTACACCTGGAGTCTAGAAAACTACCCAGAGGGAGAGTGAAGGGTGAGGGAAGACTGCTGCTCTATGTTCCCACTTGTGTCATTGTTACGCGGCTCAAAGATGGCGGACAAACAGGCAAAGAGGAGCAGGAGGGGTGGCTTGAGGCCCCAGCGGCAGTGCCCCCATCCAACAGGCCAGGGAAGTGGGTCTGATCAGGTGCCCAGTAATGCCCACCCCAGAAACTGACCTTGCCAGTTATTGCTGCCTCTCAGACTACAGCCTGTACACATGGAAGGCTGAAACACATTTACTGATGTATTGGTGTATTAGAATCTATACTCTACTGCTCTATACCTAGAAATATGTTATACACTAGCTAATAACCTGAGAAAAATAGCTATGGTGTTACTCCAGCTGTGGCAGTGTTGGTGAGGACCCCAGATATCATTTTGATATCAAACAATTCGGCCTTAGCTTGACCTTTCTCCAGCCACCCCACTCCATGTGTTTGCGAGATTCTCCGGACAAGCACGGACAGAGTGCGGCCGCTAATGGTTTTACATTCCAGACCCTATTGACGCCAGCAACTCAAGCCTTGCTCGTAGCTTCAGGGAACTTCCAACTGCAAACTGTACAATAGCGGCACGACTCTCAGCCGAACCCATCCTTTTAGACAGGACATTTACATACTGGCCACATTATTGTCGTTGAGCGTTAAGCTCATCATGCAAACTTGACCTTTTCCAAACCCTTTGTCCAGCTCTAAATCTCCTTTGTTCTCACCTGGCTTGCCATAGTCGGTAGGCACAAACTCCCCTATAAATACCCCGTGTTTCCAAACGGTCTTCGGACTACTTTGGACGTCCATCCCGCCTTGCTGCTGGTTGTCTAAGGAAACTCCCCTCAGCGAGCCCCACTGAGCTTTCTTCCCCAGAACCCCGCTTCTTTCCAGGACTACGGGATCAGGTGTCGTATTGCCTACCCTTTGCAACTCCCTGTTTCTATTTCTCAGCTAGTTAGTTTATGTCTTGTCTTTCGTGTTTCTTGTCTTTAATAAAATATTGTTTGTCACTTTGAAAACCTTGTCTAGCTGCTCTCTGACCTGACACTGTATACATAGGGTTAAAGATCCTTGCTAAAGTTACCCTGCCTCTCGTTTAGCTGAGAGAGTGCTCGAGTTAAATTCCCCCAACTTGTGTTTTTATTCGGCAATTTGAGTGCCCCTCCTGGGACCCCCAACATACAGGGTAACAATGGCACATATCTTTAATACATTCTAATATTCTGTACGCTTGGACCCAAATATGTTGGCTAGCTTTTTTAAAGGAAAATGACCTTTCCTCCTTTTTCCCGGAAAAGCAAGGCAAACACACATGGCTACAGTAGGATCATCTAAAGTAGAATTCTACTATTTTTTCCCATTAGAAGTTTTATTGTATTGTTTACTGCAGACACGCTGCTGCAAAAAAGTTTGTGTTTCTCCATCACCATCCTCCCAGTGCCAATGCTGCTAAAGTGCTTTTAGCTGAATTGATGATGAGGAAGAAAGGGGGAGAACTAGGTAGCCATGAAAAGACTCTGTAAAAGGAAATGTCTTTATCAGAGGCTTTGTTAAGGTAGAATATAATTTTTCTTCTTCTTCTTCATCATCATCATCATCTCACTTACACATAAGCTCATTGACTTGTTTTACAGAGGATTATGGATATCATTACATGCAAAGACACCTTCATGGTAAACAGATATCTTCTCTGTCCCTCCAAGCAAAGAACAACATTAGTCACAATACTGTTGAATGTTTTTCTGCAGTTTCCCTTTAAAAAAATAATAATTGGGGGATATATCCTTGCATTGCCTGGTACAATCAGTTCTGTCTTCTGTAAAGTAGCTAATTAGTCCCAAATGCCTTGAGAATACTTTTAAAATCCTATGCTTAGGAGAGGAAAATGAGTGGTAATAATGAGGATTACTCTAAGCTTCGAAGTTATTATACATACCAGTCTCTTAAAGCCACAGCATCTGGATCTGAAATACGTTTGGAGTATATCTTAAGTCATTTTGAGGGCAGGCTTAAAGAAAAACAATAGAAACAGTGTTTCTCTTTTTGGTTTGAGCAGGTGTAAGGTAGATGAGGGGCTGACAAATGTCAGACTTGTGGGATCTACTTTGTTTTTTCTTTCAATCCCAAGATCCACCATCCGGAGCCTGGTGCAAAAGACATACACTTGGAATTCAATAATTCCAGGCATTTAAGTTTGCTTACCAAAATTTAACAAGAGTTCACATTTGTCCCCCATGGAAATCCATTTCTGGTTAACCCCAGAAACTTTCTTTTTGGACTTATAATTTAGGGTAGGAGTGGAGAGTCCTGCTGCTGCTGCTGCTGCTGCTCCTTTAAAACTGTTGAGAATTGGAAATCCTTGCCAATTTACTACAAACCAATCAGAGATTTACCTAAAAGAAAATCAGCGCAGGAAATAAGTAACAAAGTACTTGCTACTTCATGGTACAAAAGTGTCACTTTGTGTTTTGAAAAAAACAAAAAGTCCACTGAAGCCTAAAAAAATGTGAAGGAGTCGAAATATGTCCCAAAAGGATGAAAATGATCAAGAGCATATACCCTGCAAGGCTGAGGGCACAACTGGCCATTTTGAATCAGTTTTGAGACAGTAGGAAATGTTCCCTGTGCCAGACCAGTGCAGCCTCCTAGAAACCATGGCAGTAGCCCATCCTGGGACTAGAGGTTCCCCCTCCTTAGTACAAGACCAGAGAAAACATTGTTGTGTTCTTTACGAAGCAAGCCTGGAAGGCCTTATTTATTATTTACACCGTTTGTGAATGAAGTTGTGATAAGAGCTTGGGGTCTTTATCAACTCAGAGGCTAGGGTTGTCCTGAGTCTGTTCAGTCGAACTGTTTCTTGACTGTTGCTCTGTGTTCCAGAAGATTTTGACAAATGACTGTTGGTGAAGACATCTGTGTGCAGGGCAGGGCACCCCTATTCAAAAAGCACAACAGCCCAGGGTGCTGGGTATGATAGAACTGGTGGTCTGTGTGAGCTACAATGAGGGGAGAAACGGCAGCTTGTACTTCCTTGGCATTCCCAGGAAAGCACCTTTTTCTCAGGTTCAGCCCCCAGTATCTAGTACAGAAATAAGCAAGGCAGGGTTATTGAGGTAATCTGCTTTAATGAGTTAAATTGTGCCTTAAAAGCACAAGATAACTGCATCTCTCACATATCCGACCCTTCTTAGATGGGTCTGCACCATTCGTCTATGACGAGCCTGTAAAGGTTAACTGGGCTGAAGTGTGACTGCATACTTGCCAACATTTCACAGATAAAAAGTGTGATATATGTGGCTGTGCAATATCAGAGTGCAGACAAAAGCTGTTAATAAGGAAGAAAAGACAAGCCAGGAGAGGCTGCGGCAGTTTACCTTTGCCTGAGCTTACTGGAAAGGGCAAAATTAGCCTCCTTCCCCTTTTCTTGTTGAACTACTTATACATTACTACTACACACTGCTTTTGCATTCTGAACTCTATCTGCAGCAGTTGAAGTAAATGGACAATAAAGAATGGAAGTAGGGAGAGGAGAGATAAAATGGTACATTTTTAATGCATTCTGAGTGGGATAATGAGGATTAACAGGAATTGTCCCTGTCTAATTGAGATAGTTGGATGGCATGTAAATGCGTCAATGTCACTCAGAGATGTAGGGCCCATTTGCACTGCACAATTATAGCATCATGACTCCACTTTGCCTGCCATGGGTGCCTCCTACGGAATTCTGGAGTTTGTAGTTTGATCCAAGGCTCCAAGGGAGCTCTCTGAATGAGAATGGTAAAGGCCCCACTTCAAACTTCAAATCCCAGTATTCCATCAGATGGAGCCATGGCAGCTAAAGTGGAATTAGAATGCTTTAATTGTGCGGGGAGAAAGAGCCCATGGTGGAGCGAGGCAAAGGAGGGTAAGGGCTCCTGTGTCTTTGCCAGTTTTGGGAAAGGAAATCTCAGAGTCCTGGGCTCATTGGCATTTGGCCACTTAACCAAGTGGGTTTTGTGATCCAAGCAGGAATCCAAACCAGGGTCTCATAGCTAGTGATAAAGAATTATGGGAACTGCAGTCCCACAACATCTGGAGAACCAAGATTGGGAGACATTGCTGTGGTGTATGTCAAACAATCTAATCCCACACTTATACCTCATTTACTCTACATTCAATGCTACATCCCATTTGATGTTGTTCCCATTTTTATTGGAATTATCAACTGTACAATAAAACAGCAACAAATAACAGAAAATTTTGGCAACACTAACTTACCATAGTAAGATATCAGTGTGTGTGTGTGTGTGTAGAGAGAGAGAGAGACTGAGAGAATAAGAGAGCAGTGTTTGTATCAATAAGTTCAGATGAACAGAGCCTACCTTTCCCAGAAATCTGAGAGAAAGATGTTTGAAGTGTAAGTTCTCACCCTGAGGAAGTAGGCTGAATCTAGGAAAGCTTATACTACAAATATCTCTCACCTAGTTTCAAAATGTGCTACACAATCCCTTTGTACAATAAATACACAGCTAGACAATACCAAAGTCAGTTGTTTTTGCTTATTGTAAATTTCATAGCAGGCAATACTGATTAATCTTGTATATCATATATTATTTAAAAATTCCAAAATAGATTTTAAAATGTGAGTTAAGGAATGAATGTTTATCTCATCTAGTTTACAGAAGAAATAAGGGGATGCCACATTACATAAAAAGTGAAATCTGTTGTGCTGTTGATGTAATTACAATACAAGTATTATTACTACTACAGCATTACATCTATGTGTTCTGATCATAGGTCTCTGAAGTGCATCTCTTGGTTTCTGGGAAAGATAGGATAGGATCTGTTCATCTTGGGGGAGCTTACGAAAATGCATCTGAATCTCTTCCCCATCCTGAAAGTTATGATAATTGGTGCAGTCCTTAATTTACAAAACAGAAAGTGGGAAGAGAGAGGAGGACTCAAGCACAGGCAAAAATTCTACTCTGGTGGCTGATTAAGATCTTATCCCAGCCTGAGGAAGCAAAGCAGCTGCTGAGGCTCAGGATAACATGAAGTGCTACCAGCTGAGTCTCATTACTGGGCCTCTCCAAAAGGTAACTTAAAACCATGCAGAAATCATGTTAAATTTTGTAAAATTTATCTAACATGGCATGAGTAGGATTTAGTGACTGCAACAGCATGTAAGGTATCAGGTGACATTACAACAAAACAAACTGATTTAAATTCAGTGTGTGTCCAGTGTTTTGTCTTATGCTTGATACACAAAATTTTCTAATCTGTTGCTAAAAGGATTCCCCTGCCCCCCAGATTGTAGAATTGTAGAGCTGGAAGAGACCACAAGGGCCATCAAGTCCAATTTCCTTCCATTTCACAATCGAAGCATTCTTGACAGATGACCGTCCAGCTTCTGCTTAAAAACTTCTGCAGGAGAAGACTTCACCAACTCCAAGGCAGTGTATTCCACTGTCATACTGCTCTTACCACCAGGCAGTTCTTCCTTTAGAAGAAGAAATTTGAAGCCATTGCTCTATGCCCTAATCTATGGAGCAGCAAAAAACGAGCTTGCTCCATCTTCCATATGACATCCTTTCAAATATTCAAACATGACTATCATTTCACCTCTTAACCTTCTCTTCTCCAGGCTAATCATATCCAGCTTCCTAAGCTGCTCCTCATCAGGCATGGTTTCCAGGCCTTCTACCATTTTGGTTGCCCTCTGGACACATTCCAGCTAGTCAATATCCTTCTTAAATTGTGGTGCCCAGAACTGGACATTCTGGGAGGAGTCTGACAAAAGTAGACTAGATTGATACTATTACTTCCTTTGACCTAGCCACTATGCTCCTTTTGATGCAGCCTAGAATCATGCTGGCTTTTTTTTTGCTGCCACATCATTCTTCTGCCTCATGTTTAGTTTGTGGTCTACTAAGATTCCTAGATGCCTTTCACATTTACTGTTATCAACCCAGGCATCACCCATCATACCTGTGCATTTCATTTTTTTCTGCCCATACATTTCTCCTTATTGAAATTAATTTTGTTAGTTTTGGCCTAGCTCTCTAATGTTAAGGTCATTTGAAATTCTGATCTTGTCCTTGGCAGTATTAACTACTTCTCCTAATTTGATGTTATCTGCAGATTTGATAAGAATGCTCTCTATTCCCTCATCCAAGTCATAGATAAAGATGTTGAATAGCACTGGGCCCAGGACAGAAGCCTGTGTCCCCCCCACTAGTTACTTCTCCCAAGGATAAAAAAGAGTCATTGATGAACACCCTTTGGGTTCAGTCAATCAACCAGTTATAAATCCACCTAACAGTACCATTGTCTAGTGCAGATTTTACTAGCTTGTTTGCAAGAATTTCATGGAGGGGGGGTGCTTGTCAAAGGCCTTAACTGAAATCAAGATATGCTCTATCTATAGCATTTCCCTTCATCTGTTACCCCAAAATGTGGGTGACTCAGAGATCCACCAGGGATGCCAGTACCTCTGTTCTAAGGTGGGGAATGATTAGCTCAAATCAGGAAGCCTATGGTGGTGGATAACCTAGTGCGATCTTTCCCCACTAATGTTTGCAGGGTCTCTGCAGGGAGAAATCAGCCAAAGACTCACAAGTAGACTAAAATGTATTTTATTTGATGAACTAGCAATCAAACACAAGAGACAAGCACTCACACTAGGCTAGCTGAAGGAGAAAGGAAAGAAGGTTGTTGATAGCAAGGTTTCAAGGGTGATGAGGGTAATATTTACTGATCTAGAGAACAATGAAGAAACAGTGATCTGGCTTAAACTTGCACTTAAGGACAGTACTTATTCAGGAATGAGACTGATAGTGTGGCTACCAGGAAGTGAGATACTGCATCTAACTGCTCAAAACCAGGAATTTTTATACACAATTTCTGCCTGGAGGGCAATAGTGCGAGTGCCAAATAAACAATGGAGTTTGGAGAGTAGACAATGAAGTCCTCAATGGGCTCAAGATCTTGGGCTAGGTGCTAAAGAGTTAAGGGATGTTGTGATAGCTCTCGAATGGTTAAACAGGTGTTGGAACAATGGAACAATTCATAGATTGGTGGGAAGCAGGTTGAAACAATCAGTGATTTGGCAGGAACTTCCCTATTGCTGTTGTTTGAAAGCAGAGTCATTACAGCTTAGCTTAAGCCTATTATCCCTGGAGTTGCCTGCTGATTTCCTGATTATGACCTGGCTACACCTAGAGGGGATCACTGACCTCCTTTGCAGCACATATGTTCAGCCAAGGTCTTCCTCTTGTCCAGTTTGGCCATACAGTCACATCACGGTACATTTTATATTAATGCCAGTTAATATATGTTGCCATTTAAATCATATTTTGCCAATTAAACCATACCAAAGTGTGGGATGTATGGCCTGGTAACACATCTACCAAACTTGTAACACTATCAAAGAAAGAGATAAGATTAGTCTGTCATAACTTGGTTTTAGAAATCCATGCTGACTTTCAGTGATCACAATGTTCCTTCAAAATGCTTACAGACCATCTGCTTAATGATCTGCTCTACAATCTTTCCTGGTTTTGATGTCAGTGTCGGGACCTCCGTGGCCCAGGATGCAGCACCCGAGGAGGAGGACGATCCGGTCTCCTCGCGAGTAGCGGTGGAGGATCCGGTCTCCTCGCGAGTAGTGGCGGAGGATCTGGTCTCCACGCGAGTAGCGGCGGAGGCCTCCGGCGCCGGGAACAGCTGCCTGGACGCTGTCGAGGCCACCGCCGCCGCAGAGGAGGCTACGGAGCCACCTGCCGCTACGGGAGGTCGTCCCGAGCCCGCCTGCCCTGATGCCGCCGAAGACGCCGACGGAGCCGGCGCTGCGGAAGAGAGTCGCCCGGAGGTCGCTGGGCCGCCGCTCACCCACGGGCCCGATCCGGAGGAGCCTGACGGCCTCCCTCCCACGTTCTCGCAGCGGCGGCAGGCCAAGGAGGCTGCCCGCCGCTCCCGCCGGTTGCTGGAGCGTCAGCGGCAGGCTGAGGGCTCGCAGCTGGCTAAGGACGCACAGCTGTGAGCCCGGCTGAGGGCTCCCAGCTGCACAGCAGCTTCAGGATTGGCCGGCGCCGGCGCCAGGCCCCTACTTTAGAGCCAGAGGGAGCCAAGTTCAGCACAGAGCAACAACCAACGGCTCTCCGTGAGTTGCCCGCCAGTGCTGCTGCCTTGTTCCTGCTTTGTTCCTGCCTGCCTTGCCCCTGCCGCGGTCCCACTTCGATCCTACCGAGACTCTGCTCGGAAGCCTTGCCAGCCAGCTTAACCCTTCGTTGCCCGGGTGAGGAAAACCCTTTCTTTTCGTTCCGGTTTACCGCCTGAAGTAAGGCCTGCTTTAGTTTTGCGGTGACTTTGCTGGCTGAGGCTTCCGGGACGCCAGCCTTGGCCTGAGCCAGACCCGAGCCTGCCCGGCCCCGCCCAGCCGCCGACAGTCAGGCTGACTGTGCAGTACTTGTTTGGGTCCTTTTTTCTCTTTTTGAAGATGATCATCTGCCCTTCTCCAGTCTGCTGGGACTTCTGTTTTGCAGAAATTCTCAAAGATTGTCACCAGTGGTTCTGAAATTACTTCTCCTTGTTTTAATACCCTTGGATGTAGATCATCTGGCCTTGGAGACCAGAATTCATTTAGAATAGTCAGGTATTCCTATACTACCTCTTTACCTATTCTGTGCTGCATTTCCCCTACCAGATTGTATGGTCCATTTTTCCCTAGTGAAGTACTGTTTTCCCTTTTGGAAGAAGACTAAGGAAAAGAAGATGTTAAGTACTTCTGCCCTGTCTCTGTCTCCTGTTAGTATTTTGCCATCTTCTCCACACAGTGCTCTACCATTGCCTCCGCCTTCATTTTGTTATGGACGTAACCAAAAAAGCCTCTTTTATCGTTTTTAACCTCTCTAGCAAGCCTGAGTTCATTCTCCTTAACGATTGTTGGCTGTTTGTTTGAATTCCTCTTTAGTGATTTCTCCTATTTTTCATTTCTTACTTTTCGTTCCTTTTAAATCTCCTTTTAAATCTTAAAGCTCAGTGGAAAGTTCTTTAGATCTCCATTCCAGATTGTTTAGACTCCTTCCATTTTTCCTCCTCACTGGAATTGTTTGAAATTGTGCCTTCAATATCTCACTTCTGAGAAATTCCCATTCATCATCCCTTCTCTTTTAGTATTCCTGACCATGGGATCACACCCAGTATTTCTCTAAGTTTACTGAAATCCACTTTCTTAAAGTCTAAAATGCATGTCTGACTATGCTTGGCTTCCCCTTTCTGCTGTATAATAAACTCCAGGAGAATGTGGTCACTCCCACCTAAGGATCCCACCACTTCCACCCCATTAACGAGGTTTTCATTATTAGTTAGGATCAGATCTAAAATAGCTGATCCCCTTTTTGCCTGTACCACTTTTTGGATAATGAAATTATCTGCAAGGCAAGTAAGGAATTTGTTGGACCTGATACTCTTGACAGAGTTTAACTTTAAAAAAATATCAGGATAGTTGAAATTTCCCATCACCACTACATCTCTCCTTTCTGGAAGTTTCGTCATCTGTTCCAGGAAGGCGTTATCCAAGTCCTCAGTCTGGCTTGTGGGTCTGTGGTAGACTCCCATAGTGACATCACTGTTTTCTCTCTCTCTGAATTTTTACCCAGATGCTCTCAACCTCACTTCCAGGATTTGTAAACACATTACTCTCCCATGGTAAATTGCCATTTCATTTGCATTTTAATTTTTAAAAATTTACTATATAATTTCTTCCCCTACAATTGTAGGGGAAGAAAAAATCAAGATAAGAAGGAAACTAGATTTTTTATCTAGTAAGATGTTATGAATGCAGGTATAAATGTAAAATATAGGAAAGACATAGAAGAGAGAAAAGATCTTACATTTAGTTAGATATATCAAAATCAGTTAAAGGAAGCTGGAAAATGCACCAAAATAATGTTTCTTTTTTCCCCCTTTTTTTGGCTACAACTCTATTCAATTATATCTGGTGTCCGAAAGGTATAGACTTTATAAATGATAAGTGTTATGTGTATTTTAGATATTAAAACATTATATCAGTTGCAATAGTGAATGCAAGATATAGTATAATATGTCTTGAGTTGATTGTGGTGTTATTTGTCTGTTTTTTGTTTGTTTTTGTTTTTTTGTTGTTTTTTTGTTGTCTTAAATGTATATGAATGCCAATAAAGATCAATTTATATATAAAAAAAATTACTATATAAAAGTCAATGTTTGTCTGTGCATTTGTCTGTTTGCCCGCATCAGGCAGGTGAAGAGCTCATATGATTGGCCGAGTGAGGCAAGAAGACCTCATAGGATTGGCTGGCTATGAAGATTCTATGGAATCCTGGGGTTGGCAGTTCAGGGAGGGGCCTTTAGAACTCTTGGGCCTCAGGCCAGTTGCTATGGAGATGAGGCCTACCATCCCATCAATGAGGATGCCAGAAAACATTTGAGAGGTATATGTGAGAAAAATTAAAGTGACACACACAACATAGTTACAAGGTCTTCCTGCCTCACACAGAAGATTATATGGGTTCCATACGTGAGGAATCTTAAAAGTTGAAATTCAAAACAAAAAAATGCTTCAGAAAAATGTAAAGCCATTGCACAAATTCAACAGAAAGCAAAAAAATTAAAATTAAAAAAAAAGTAAAACATAAAATAAAATAAAAAGCCAGTATATCAACATTGCCAGAGAACACAGATTGGATTGGGGATTATGGGGAAAAGTTAAAGGTACTGGAATAGGCCGGTTGCTATGGAGATGAGGCCCAGCAGCAAAGACGAGGACAGCATATTCCCACAGGAACCCAACCTGTGTATGTTAACAACTATGAATACAGATTGGATTGGGGAATATGGGGAAAATTTACAGGAATAGGCCAGTTGCTATGGACACAAGACCTAGCAGCAAGGAGGAAGACAGTGTATTCCCTCAGGAACACAAACTGTGTATGTAAATAACTCTGACTACAGATTGCATTGGGAAATATAGAGCAAAGTTACAGGAAATGGAGAAGACAGTTTGGTGAGTTCTTAAGAGGAAAATAAAAACCCTGGGCAACGCCGGGTAAACATGCTAATATTTTAATATTTTTCCATTTAATATTATTTTAAAAATTTTTTGCGTTTTACATTAATTATTTTGCATTTTTACTTGTTCTATATTGCAAGGAGATTATTTCATATAGCCCTGTTTGGTTTTTAGCTATATCTCTCTGCAAATGTTTTCAATATATGCGAATTATTAGGGCTGTCAGAGTGAAAACTTGAGATGGCTCCATACTTTTACTGGCTATGTAGAAAAGGGAATTTCAGCAGGCGGTGCTTGTTACCTGGTTATGTGACAAACAACACCTGCTAAAGTTCCTGCTTTTACATAACCATTAAGGGTACAGGAGCCTTCTCCAGTTTTCAAATTGGGGTGGAGCAGTGCCATGTAATCATTCCATAGCTATTGCTTAAAGATCAGGTTGGTAGATGACAAAGTTATGGGTACTTTCAAATATAATTGAGAAAAATATTACCACCAGGCCTTTGAGTAGTAATCTTTTCCATGGTGCTGGTCTTTTTCACAGTAACAATAGCAAAGCCTGTAAAAATTAAAATTAAAAATGGAAGGTTGCTAAAATCCCACTGGTGAACCAATGGCTGGACACTATTATAGTTGCTACAGTCATATCATACCTTTTTTCCAAGAAGCTCAAGATGATGTCCTCCTTTCTTATGCTCGCAATAACCCTATGAGGTAGATCAGGATGAAAGAAAGACTGGCCCAAAGTTACACACTGAGCTTTAAAGCTAAGTGTGGATTTGAACCTGGGCCTCCATCCTAATCCTAGCCCAATATTCTAACCTCGCCACCACTTTGGAAACTCTCTGTTATGAACAAACTCAGTTACACTCTCCCATTAGTCCAAAAATGGGGGGGGGAGTGTGTGTGGGGGTTGTTGATCTTGAGGACTTCTACAGCTCAAGTTAGATTATACATGAAGTGCATGATTATTTCTCTATATTTTTAAAAGAAAAAGCCACATTGAAACCTAATCCGGATGACAGTGTAAGAGAAGGAAGGGTTAATGCTTTCCACTCCTTGGTGCCATTTTCCCAACAAAACACACCTTCTTGAAAGAGCCATTTGCTTTGAGAGGGGAATTAAAAATGACTCTCATACTGCTGTCTTACAAGTTACTGTGCTTTGGGATAAGGCCAAGTAGCTGTTCAGCTGTGTCTATATTTTCTTAAACGCGCACATGCACATGCACTTTAAGAGGAAAATCCCAAACGAAAACCAAAACAGACATTCCACATCTGATCAAAACACCAGATGTTGAAACGTTACTGTTCTCTCTCCAGTGAGTGTCAAAAACCCTGTTTGGCACTAGTGCTACCAGTTGTCTGTTCAGAGTTCCTGCAGTGATGATGTGAGCTAAAGAATGTCACAGCGTTACAAAGCAATAGCTGGCCCGTGTCTTTCCGTTGCCCAAGGCAAGGCAGAAGATGGTACCATGATACCCATGGTACTTGCCAAATTATGGTATATAGTACCCAAGGCATAGAGTACCCTTTCCCCAGAAATAAATATGCAATAATTAAAAAAAATCAAATCATTTACAATATGATTTCCTCTTTCTGCCTAATGGTGGGGCTGCCTATGTATGGTGCAGTCCCTCATGGCTGGCTCAGCCAGAAAAAATAAAGCTAGGGGAAAGTATGGGCTGGGGGTGGCGGGGGCAGAATTTCAGTGGTAAGTAGGTCTCCCCCAAGACAGGGAAAGGCTTTTCTTATGCCCACATGTGCACATCTTGTGGAAAGATCTATTTCTTGTAGTGAAGGCACCCAAGGGCAACTTACTTAGATTCTGCACTCCAGGTGTTACCCTGAAAATTGGGGGTCCCACAAGGGGTGCCTGGCTTTGCCAATTGAAAATACCAAGATGGGGAAAGTAGACTCAGAGCACTGTTTTTGCTAGTGAGAGGCAGGGCAATGAAGCGAGATCTTCCACTCTGTGTCTACAGCGTCGGGTTAGAGAGTGGCTAGACAAGGTGGTTCCAAACAATAAACAATTCTTTATTAAGAACAAACACAGAAGACAAACACAAACTAACTAACTTAGAAAAAGAAAGAGAGTTGCAGGGAGTGGCAATACAACCTGTTCCGTAGTCCTGGGGAGAGGTTGAAGATTCGGGGAAGGAAACTCAGCGTGGGGCGCTGAGGGGAGTCCCTTAAACACACCAACGGCAGGGTGGGATGGCAGTCAAAGGAGATCCGAGGATCGGTTAAAAGTGAGGGGGTTTTATAGGGAGGATCGTGCCTTTCGGCTATGGCAGTCCCAAAAGAGAACAAAAGAGGTTTCGGTGCTGGACAAAAGGATTTGGTGAGGTCAGGTTTCTCGTGATGAGATTTGCATGTAGAAACAATACCTTTGGCCGAAACGTTGATGGTCCAACTAATAAGAGTAATTTGACTAAAAGCTGTGTGGCTATTGAGGAGTCTGTGGCGGGAAGTTCCCTAAAGCTTCGGGCAAGTTTTGGGTTACTGGCTACAAAGAGAAATGGAATGCAAACCATTAACGGCCGCTTCTCTGTCCGTGCTTATCCGGAGAATTTGCGAACACGTGAGATGAGGTAATCGTAAGCCAGTCCAGCTAAGGCCAAATTAAATGATATCAAAAGGATATCTGGGGGTCCTCACTGAGGGTGCCATGGCTGAAATAACACAAGAAGTAAAGATACTTCACATAAGGGGGATAAAATAAAGAAAATGACATACTCCTAAGGGCAAAAAGAAAATTTAATAATGATTTTGTTTTGTTCTACTCTATTTTGTTATTTGTAGCCTGCTTTTCTCCCCAGCATAGGATCCAAAGCTTACAACAAGGCTAAAATAAGATACAGTTAAAAAAATCCTGATAGTGTAATGGTTTGAGCATTGGACTATGACCCTGGAGACCAGGGTTTGATTCTCCACTTGGCCATAGAAACCCACGGGGTGACCTTGGGCGCATAACACATGCTCAGGCCCCGAAAACCCCATGATAGGTTCGCCATAGGGTCACCATGAGTCAGAAACCACTTCAAGGCACACAGCAACAATAATACTTTAAAACTCCATTAATTTTAAAAACTATAAAATCATTGAAAAACATAACAAGAAAGATAAAAATACAGCAGACCACCCCATAGGAAAGACCCCTTGCAATCACTTACCCACCAAAAGCCTATCTAAATAAAAAAAGGTCTTTACCTGTGGGTGAAACGAGAGCAGAGAAGGGGCCAACCTAGCCTAGCCTGTGGAGGAGAATCCTATAGCGTGGGAGCAACCATTGAGAAGGTCCCTTCCTGTGCCTTCACAAGACTGGCCTGTAATGGTGGTGGGGCTGAGAGAGGATCTTAAAACTTGGGTAGGTTCCTATAGGGAGATATGGTCTTTCAGTTGCTGTGGACCTAAGCCAATAGCAGCATAGCCATCGTTGTCAACTCTTGATTATTCAGGATTATGTTAAGGCTTCTAATATAGAAGATGTTGTGCAGCCATTCTCTCTTTTATTCTTCAATGGATTTTGTTGTTGTTGAACGGAAAAAGACTGAAGAGTTGGTGAAAAAATATAGAAAGGTTCCAAATGGATGACAAAAATGTCTAGAGCCCCTTTAACTTTTTAGGGTTGTTGTATTAAAAAACAAATTTCAACCCAGTTATGCTGCTTGGTATATTTCAATTTATGATTGGAGCAAGAAACTTAGATCACCCAGGGCAGCAAAACAACAAAAAACCCTTTAATTATATGCAGAGAATTAACAATTTTCTGACAGTGTTGTATCTTTCCCACTCAATAGTGTTGAAGCAGTTACAAAACATGGCACAAAGTGTTTGTGTATCTCATTACTTTGTTTCAAAGCATCATATCTATATGCTCCTGAAATATTACGGGGAACACCTTTTACTGCACTGATGGATTATGGTGGAATACTGATTTTGTTCATAGTGTTTGGTGCATATGCTAATACGCTTTCTGTGTGCAATTAAAACTTGCTGATTGACACTGGTGGCATTAGTCCAGATGAACATTCTGGCCTAGATCCTGCATCAGTTGTACATGCATCATAGAGCAACATCTCCTGATACTAGCCCCCAGCCTGACCTTATAAGCATTGTAGCCCCCTTAACATGGACATTTCCTTGTTGTTAAAGAGCAGGAAGATGAAGACCGATGCATCCAGCTATTGTGCTTTAGCTGGCTTTGCAAATGTGACTGGCATCTGCAGATAGGTACTGCGATCCCCGTGAGGTCTCTGTAGATGCCTTTGCAGCACATCCTGCTACAGGAAAATAGCTAGTTGTGTCCTTGCTCATCCTCCAGCTCTCTAACAACACAGAAATGGCCATGTTGACCATTTCAGCTTACCTGGTAGGCTTTGGGGGGGATTTTAGTCATGTGGTTAGAAAAGAATTCCAACCTCTGCAATGACAATAAGTGAATTGTGACTTACATCATTGTAATTCACTAACAGGCTGCAAGCCTACTGGAGCTCACCCTCACCCAGAATTATTACAACTAGAAGCACAACTTATTGAGGAAACGTGATGAAAACCGTTGTCCTTGTATTTTAACCAGAAATCTTCAGATGCCTGGCTTCAGCACTGTGTCTTCTGGCCCTATGTATGCCTGCCCTAGGAGTTTGGCTACGGACAGCATTTGTTCTTGCACAGAAGGGAGGCTTGTATTTGTTTGGCTGGGAGGACTGGACTCATTCCTGGATTTTGTTGCAGACAAGTTGTGCCTGGACAGAGCAAATTGTAGCCTCTTGGTAAGTCAGCTTGACTCTAGCAAAAGGGTCAACTTTTCCTTATTCCATTTTTAAGTTTTTCTGCTTCCTTATTGTTTTTACCCTATAAAGATTTTATAGAACTTAAAGAAATATATATATTTTTTTGAAAAATCATGAATATACTGTATTTATTTCCAGAGAAACAGCTTAGTCTGTTGCAGCAAGACAGTGCGTTGTGATGCTTTAACAACTAACAAATTTTATTTGATCTAAGATTAAAGTCCATCAGAGGTATGGGAGATTGCTGCTGTTGGCAGATTATACACAAACCTGAATGGGTAGAGGTGGTGATGGGAGACGCAGTGGTGTGAAGAGGACTGACATACAGAAAGATCCAATAGTAATTATAAAGTAAATGCAGACATAGACAAACAGTAGTTGGGTGGTAACAGGCATACTTGCATTGATTAGTCAATGCCATGTGTTAAAGTCCTTGCCCCTGTCCAAACTGCAGGAGATATGCATAAACCTCTTTGCAAATTCATGTTAAGCTGTTCTACATTGGAATTTATTTCAAGTCTATGTAACTTTAGGAGACTCAAGGTAGATAAAGCCTGGAGATGGAAAGAATATTTGAAGAATTGTTGAAAAACAAATGTTTCAAGTGTTAAGTAACCTTGACAAAAAGAATCCTGGACTCAGTAGAATCTTTGCAGTCTGGGGTTTCTTCTGCTTAAAATTCTCATGTGGAAATTGCATTTTTTGTGCAAAAAATATGTCAAATGTTATTTCCTGAGCATTAAAAATGCTATTTTCTGTATAAAAGTACATGCAGATTTTGTGCAGACTATCTCAGATTTTGAGCAGGCTTTGAAAACTGTGTGGTATTGGAAGTTTTTTTTTTTTTTTTTTTTTGCAGCAGGAAGAAAATGGCTAAAATTACTTGTTCCTTCCTTTCAGAAGCTTAGTGAAGAATGACATCCTAATGAAGCCCACCACTATGGTTATGTATCACTGGTTTGTCAAGCTCTCTGTCGGGCAATTTAATTAGCTCTTTCTGAGTGGGCTCCCTACCATCTCTTCCTGAAAATGCCAAGGACTGAACCTGGAAATTCTCCATGTAAAGGATGTGTCACTTAACAGCCAGCCCCCTCACACAGCAGTTCTGAAGTCTTCCTATTCCATGATGGTGCTAATAAAATCAAACTTTTTTTAAAAAGTGGAAATTTTGCTCTGGACAATGTTTACATTTTATGCTGTTAGTAAACAAAAAAGGGCCACATAGGTATTAAATGTAAATAAATAAAAAAAGACGAGGCAGCTCATAAGACAGAGTACATTATTTTCTGAGTATCAGCCATCCAGAGCACTGAGTCCATCTGGTTAAAACACAATGGAGTTTGTTACATTTCCTGATACAACTGAGGCAGATGAAGTTGTAAACTCACATCTGGACTACTTACTTCATACTACACATGGAGACTCTCATAACGTGCCTTATGATTCCATACTCACCTTCCTGGGATTAAATCCCATTGAAATGAATGGAACTTGGTTTCTAAGTAGACATATAAAGCACTGGATTATGTACACTCCTCCAAACCACAAGTAAACCCTGCAGCTAGAAAATGCCTATTTCAAGGAAGATTCTGTCCTAGCCTTTTTCATTTTTTTTAATGGGAAAATCTTTTTCAGTTATGATGCTCTACTTGCTCAGAAACAAGATTTACTATTTTTGTCGACTCTTCATGCACTAAAGCTAAAACTTTTTAAAACAAGAAGAAACAAGGTGTTTTTTAAAAAGAAAAGAAAAGAAAAGCATGCATCTCAGAATCTGGAAATATTAAAAACTGAGTTTATTATGAACTTTGGCTTACAACTAGTACAACGAGGGAGTGAAACAAGAACTCTTGGTGGTTATAGCTTTAAATCAGTAAACTTGCCCCAACCTTTTAAAATTTGAACATAGTTTATTCTTTCCAAAAGCAGCGTTCAGGTCATTTTTCTTGTAAATTAAACAGCGTTTTCTGCTTGACTTAAGACATTTTGCTTTTCAGTCCACAAAAACATGTAACATAAACCAGTATCTGTCATGAGACAGTAAAAATGTTTCCCTGATGGCACAGAGAAGACTGCAGAAACAGGTGCATTTGCAAAGGATTTTCCAGCAGTCAAGCTGTTTTTCTCATTAGTTTCTATACTGATACACACCTGACTTCAGATCAGAAATCAGCTGTGACCTGGTCTCATGCTTAAAATAGGGTAAACACTCTCTGCTTTGCAAGGGCTTGCGTGATTATCTGCATGTAAAAACTGTTCAGAGTGCTATCCTAATTTTTAAGTGCCTGCTACCACCACATTAAAATCTGCTGTGAGGTATGGCATAAATGGCATCACTGATATTTACAACCCTTTGCCATGAGAAGGCGAAGCTGCAACTTCCTGCTAATCAGTACTTGGACAATCTCCCTTACCACATCAGACCTGAGCACAATTCAGGCAAGATGTGTCTCAGAAATATTATGAGTGCATTTCCAACAACGAATGCACTCCTATCAGTATATCTGTCTTACTTCCTTAGAGACTCTCTTGTACTCTTGGTGCCATATGTCAGCCGTTAATGAAGGACAGAAACAAACAGAAATGTATGTGTGTTATTGACACTGTAAAATCTAAGTATGCATTAGAGAATACAGCCTGTGGGAATGTGCAAAGGTGAGCATTCGCATGTTTCGAAATTAATATTGTCATAGACAGTTACCAATACCATGGCCCTCTGCAACTGGAGGCATACATAAAACAATTCTGAGTGTCTCTATCTCAGTTTTGTGACACTGCATGAGAAAATGCACAGCTACCTGTTGCTTATGCCTAGTTTACCAAAAGTATGGTCACCTTATAGCAGTTTGCGAAGTGAAGCAGAGAAGCACTAAAGCAGCAAAATTGCAGTGTGCACATTTTTTCATTGCATGTTGCCAGAAAACCTGGGGACATGGATCAGTTACAGGCCCCCAGATAAGACCCCCCTCAATGCTTATTTTACATATGTCTGCATATGATTTATCAGTATATTTGTTAAGTAAGCCAAAACCACACGAAACACCTTTGTGTGATCACAAATAGGTAACCCCCACTGGGACTTCTCATTAAGCATTAACAGTATGGTGTATTTGCTGCCATCAAGTTTGAATACAAAGGATAGGCAGAATGCAAGTTAAGAAATGAATATGATTTTGCTGCATTAATGAAGGGGGTAACTACTAAGTTTAAAAGCAAAGTTAGGCTGCTTATTAATCTTTAAAAAAAATTTGAATCACAGCAAACCTGGAATTACTGTAGGTGTAGCTTTTCTTACTATTCAGTATCCCAAGTGATGCTTTCATAGCTGTTTTAACTGATGATGGCAAATACCAGACGATCTCTGGTAGTGCCAAAAGTCTATGAATATATCAGCATCCAAAAAGCAAGAGAACTTCACTTCCAGTGATTTTTAACTTACATTCCACAGGCCATCATATCTAAGTGGTTATAAATGTATTTTATTCAAGAGGCTTAAGGGTGATTCCACCTTAGATTGCACCATCTCTGTCTTCCCTCTTAGCATACTAACAAGTCTCTTACAATGCCATGTGATTCAGAAGGTACTTTTCCAAGTTTAAATATAAAAAGCAGACAAAATACTACATTGTATACACATTTCCTCTCCATATTCCCTTCCACCATTTTATGAAGAATGGGGAAATGTGTGGCCCTCTGAATGTTGTACTTTTAACTCCTGGACAGGGCTGATAGTATAGAGGAGAGTGGGGAGTAACAGGAGCTGCAGGCCAGCAACATCTGAAGGGCCATATTGTCCTCCATGATGCTTTATACAAGGAAGACTGTAAAAAAACCTCATATTGATAGTTGCCCCACCTGCATGGTGTGGCTCACATTGTTGATCTCAATGAAAAGAAAGTTTAGCTACTTGACAGGACCTCATGAATATGTTACTAAGATACTGAATAAGACTAATTTAGGCATTATCCAATACTGAATTTGGGGTACTAATAGCTTCTTTTAGTGTGGAGGTTACAAAATCTAAATTTAAGAGATCTGGAACTGGGCACAGCAGCATGAAAAGTGAAAACTGAACAGAACCATGTATTTGTGTATTATGAAAAATACAAGGACTTAAGTAGGAAACATTAGCAGCTGATGCAGCATAAGCATCTGTAATGTCTCCGTATCCCCCCAAAAGAACACTGTGGTATAATTCAACCTATTCTAGTGTTTCTGTATATACAGTAGGATCACGTATCTGCAGATTCATGAGCTGTGGATTCAGTTATCCGTGGTTGGGCATCATGAGGTGGCGAGGAGCACAATTCTATGCTCCCCACTGTTTTCCTGCTGGCTGCCACTGCGACTGGGCCTAGGGCCAGCACCTGGAGGTGGAAAAACAGCTCTGCTGCCGCAATCGGGCCTGGGGCCGGTGGCAGGCTGTTTTCCTACTTCCAGCCGCTGGCCCTGGGCCCGATCACGGCGGCAGCCAGTGAGAAAACAGCAGGGATTGCGGGATTGCACTCCTCGCTGTTTCCCTACCTTCTGCTTCTGGCCCTGGGCTGATTGTGGCAGCAGCCGGCAAGAAAACAGCAGGGATTGTGGGACCGCGCTCCCCGCTGTTTTCCCACCTCCTGCCTCTGGCCCTGGGCCAGGGCAGGCGGTGGGACAGGGCATTTGGTACTATCCACGGATTTCAGTATCTGTGTGTGTGTGTGGGGGGGGGAATGGAACCAATCTCCCATGGATACAGGGGTCCTACTGCAGTATCATTACATAATAGGGAAACAGTACTAGAAAGTTACTGAGCAATCAGAAGGTGATCTAACTACCCATTATCACTAAGCCTAACTGTGATAGGGTAATCTAGATTGTAATGTAAAATAGAAATATCTATCATCTCACTCTTGAAAATTGGGCAGTTTAATAACAGAAGCATATTCTGTTGAGTTGCCACTGTGTACATGTACATGTGTAAGCCTCAAAAACACAAAAACAAAACAAAAAACTGAGGGTAATGGAAATGTCTCCCTTTAAATAAGATAGCCCGATCTTTGCATATGCAGAGTCATTCAGATACACATGAAGACTGTCTCTACTCATACACACAAATTATGGGCAGAATGTACCCTTTTAAAAAGGAGGCATATTACTAAGTGTCAACAGGTACCTGAAAGCCCATTTTTAGTGAGAAGGTTGTTTTTCCAAATTTCCAGTGTGCAAGGTCAGGATTAACGCAATGACAGCAAGTACAGTGCAGATACGAATACAGACAAATGATTTAAAATGTTGGCAAGTGTCAATTCAACACTGGCAAAAATATACAGTGTATTTCTGCATTTTCAAGGACAGTACAAATCCCACACCAACGCCAGACTGACAGTCTATGAGGAAAACCTCGAAAAACCTCCAGTGACCACTACATTCAGAAGGCACTTGAAATGCTGCACAAAAGAACAGCATATACATTTTACAACTCTGTTCTGAAGACAGGAGAATGGGCTGGCATGAAAATGGATTAAACTTGTACCTCAAACTCAGACTTGAGCATCCTGCTTTGAAACCAGCACAAATCTGCTGTGGTACAAGCTCAAATTGTTGTATTCTGGTCTGTGGAAAATCAACTCGATAATACATAGTTTTTGGATTTGTCTTTTAACATACATCAGCTTTGATGTGGGAAAGGTTAGGCTGCATTTCTAACCAAGCTTACCTGGATACAACTCCAACTGCAAGAAACTGGGAGTTAAGGAGCCATGGAGATAGCTTTGCTGGTACTGGGTTTTAGTCACTTCAGCAACAAGCTATTTTGCTGCCGCCTAGTGGACACAGCTGCTGCAGGTCATAAAACAGATTCCAGGAGCATTACTCATTAAGCACATGGCAGGAATATCTCCAAAGCCAAAACCTGTACAAGGTGGCTTCTTCATACAACAGACTGAAGAATCAGAGAACTAACACACAGGCAAAGCTTGTCCCCTACTCCCCCCAACTGGCAAGTACTGAAACCACAAATATTTGAGCATTCTTCCAAGTCACTGGAAGAATACTCATATGGTTGAATGCTACAGAATGTAAACTCATACTTTTCATTTACTTAGTGAATCCTGGGCAAAAAACTCACTGACTACAATACAGAGGTACAAGAGTTGTTCAGATCGTTCTTTCACTTCCTATGGGAAGCAGAGATTGTTCTCTTCTAGCTTTCTAGCCTGCAGAGTAGTCTGTCCATCCACTGCTTCACAGGTGGAATTAAGTTTCCTTTTCAGCGCAAGATAAGACTGTTCTGTAGGAAAGAAGAGAGATTGAGAGGAATGAAGGAAAAATCCTACAGATCCCCTACTGACCAAGTCTCAAGTCCATAATCAGAGCATAAAAGCCTCCTCAGGACAGAGGTAGCATATTGTGATGACTGCCTGTCTCATTTGGATGATTCAGAGTAAGTTGTGCAGCATCTCTGAGGATAATGAATGTATGTGTCTTTGAATCTCCATGGCATTTCTTCTTCCGTCCTGAAGAACACTGGCCAATATTTTAACTGCAACAGCCTTGGTATGCTTGGAATTCATTCCGTGACTCAAAGTTCATCCTGATGGCCAGAAAGAGCCAAAGAGAGTAGGGGAGAAAAAGAAAGAACAACAGATAACATGAAATATACAATAAAATATTTCCTTCATATTATTGTGATACTTGGGAATTCTAGATTCATTCACTGAAAAATATCTAGGCTATATTTAATGCATACACATTTGTTTTTATGTTGCTTCATGATCACTCTTGAGTTATGGTGACACTCCCCTAGTGTTTTCTTGGCAAGGTTTCCTCAAAGAAGGGTTGCCATTATCTTTCTCTTAGGCTGGGAGAATGTGACTCACCCAAATAATTTAATTGGTATCCCCGGCTGAGTGGGGATTTGAACCATGGTTTCCTGGTATCCTAGTTTAGTATTACACCACCCTGGGTCAAACACACACATAATAATTAATATTTCTAATATAAAACAAACTGTAGTTTTCTTGAAGCTCTTTACACAGTACATGACTTAAAGAAAAAACACCACTTTGTTAGTTATTTTGTTTCAAATGCAAAGATCCCATTCCTCCTTTGAATGCAAGCTTGATACTAGTTCTGATCTGGCATTAAGTCTTGTCAGGGGACGAATCTGCTATTCTGAGCAGCAGTGTTTCAAGAGGAGGGATATTTACATTTGCTTGAATATGATTAGAATATTCAATGTGCTGAAGGACCTGCTGTATTAACACAGCAAGTTCAGAACTACGGGAAGCACTGCAGAACACAGAGACACAAGGGGTAAGGTCAGCAGTTGTGGTCCTATTTCTCTCTATTCACACATTTACCACACCTCAGTTGAGGTCTAACACTTGAACGGGACTCAAGAATGCTGGAGTGGATATGACTCTACCTGTCACAACCTGGATGCTACAAGACTATTCTCAACGACTATGCAGAGTAGACAGGTATCACAACTGTATTATTCAGGCGCCACATAGTAGTCCAGCAGTTCTTTTCAAAGTAGCCAACTTCAGCAAATCCTTTGAAGGATTTGGAATGATTCAGTTTCAGTATATCTGAATAGTCAAAGTTTGCCATAAGCAAGCATACTTGTCTTTTTTTGTTCACAGAGTATACAGCCTGATAGCATTGTATCCTGTGGAGGCTTTGTCCTAGTGGAAACCTTTTATGCTTGCATAGAGCAAGGCCCCAATTTTCATCAACCCCCTCACCCCATGACATTTCCTCTTTTGTGTTAGAGGGTCCCCAGGACATCTTTTTGAAGGTAACAGCATGGTGCTGCAGGAAAGGGGGAAGGTTCTGGTGTAAATAGTGTTGCCTCCCTTACAAGTTCTCTAAAAAGACAGCCACATACACAAATAGCTGAAAATAAATAAATTGGAACCATTAATCTTAAATCAACATTGCCCACCTTCTTTCTGGAAGCTTTTTTCTTCTTATTTTTAATTTCTTCAACTTTCACCATCAGATGTTCAGCTATGGCTTTCACATCATGGCTGTCTATGTGCTCCCCAAATATATTTTTCTTTAAACAAAGAACAGAACAAGAGGGGGAGAGAGTTACCATCTGTAGCCTAAGCATTTACAGTGGGCCCGCCTATCATGTGACCTCTACACGCATGAACGCGAAGTCATGTGAAGCGTTGCACACCATTATAATCAATGGACGAGGTAGGCAGGCTCCCATACTGCTCCAGTGCCTGCTTGGTGCGTCTACTGACTATAATCGGATGTGACACTTCACATTTTTTGTTTTGTGTGGGGCTTCCTGGAACAGAACTCCCACATATTCAGTGGAAGCATTGTTTTTATGTGTTGAAGAAAAGGGATTGCCACTATTAGTATAAAAAAAAAATATTGCCCTTAAAACCTTGCAATCAAAGGATTATCTCAACAAAAATATATTATTTTTTTTAGGGGGAGGGGAAGACAGTAAATCAGCTTTATGCATATTTTGTTAAGACTGCACACCTATGATTGGTGTTATATATGCAGAGCCACCAAAATTGGTTTAAATATCCAGGGACCTTCTTAGGTGTCCCAGAGAAGCGGCTCCCACACTGATCAGCAAAAACCTGTCTATAAACTATGGATTGCTTTCCTATGTAGGATAAAGGCACATATCCAAATTAAGAACACCGTATCATGTTACCAAGTTGTTAGAGGTTTAAGGAAGCTGGGCCACAGCACTAGAAGAACAACAGTCTATGGCCAATGAGTAGGATGTGCACTCACATTTCAGCAACTGTACTTTTTTAAAAAAAGACTTTGGAAAAGGTCTGCAGCCATACTATTTTGTACCATTTCATACTAAAATTAAAACATGAAAACAACATGGTTTAAATGTAATTGGACCATTGGTTCAACTGCTATGGACCTAGTCAACTATGATAGCTTTCATCTGTGCAAATCTGCCATAGTGATAAAAGTCAGCCAAGAATCCAACCAAGAAATGACTAGAATTCGCTCAGTTTAGATTTCTGCAGGTGTGTTTGCGGGCAGTGGGGGTGTTTGTGTGAGGGCTGTTGGGAGGGATCTGGAGTGTTCAAATACAAATTGTCATTCATAGAGGCTTCCAGGAGTGGCACCAAGTGTTTTTGGCCCATTTGGGACAAGCTCCCATCCTCATTTAATTTTTTGGAGTATGTGGGGGCTCGTGGGACAAGTTCGCTGTTGCTGTCTGCCTCCAAGTCATTTCCAACTTTTGATGGCCCTAGAGTGAAGCTATCAGGGGGTTTTCTTGGCAGGGTTTGTTCAGAGGAAGTTTGCCCATGCCTTCCTCTGAGACTACGAGAGAGTGACTTGCCCAAGGTTTCCATGGCTGAGTGTGGATTCAAAACCTAGTCTCTTGGACTCCTAGCCCAACACTCAAACACCATACTGGCTCTGTGTGGTGGGAGTAGGGGACACCAAAAATCCCTGGAGGAGCCATCAACAACCCACCCTTTCCTCACTTCTTCTATGAACTCAGTATTGTCTGCATTGGTTGACAACTGCTGTGCAGGATTTTTGAGATGTCCTTTTCAAGCCCTAGCTGGAGATGCCCAGAATTGAACCTGGGACTATCTTCATGCAAACCAGGTACTCTGCCAATGAGCTACAGCTCCCCTCACAGCTAATAGCATACAGCTTTCTTTTTACCTTTGTTCCTTGATAAGGATAAAATTTAACTGTTGGATATGCCCTGATGCCAGCAGACTGACAAATATGACCATAAGCTTGACAGTCAACTTTCCCAGCTTTCACTTTTCCTTTAACAGTCTTTAAACGAAAGAGACAAGGAGAGGAAGGCAAGCGTTAAAAAGTCCATTGCTCATTCGACCTTTTCAGTAAAAATAAAACAGTACTCAAGATAGGTAACAGCAATATTGAAAACAAAAACGAACAACAAAATCATTAGAATCATCATTGCAAAACAATATATCACTGTTGGATGGTTTATTTTAACCCCAGCAATAAATCATTAAATAATAAAACAGTCTAAAAGGCTGGTTTTATGATACACTAAGGAACCTAACTGTGGGTCCTTCTAGGTGCTGATGGAACAGGGCTCTCCAATGTGAAGTCAGATCCACCCATGCAACCCTAATGTAGAAAAGCCAAGGAACTGCATTTCTGGTTGCCACAAATACTTTCTTTTCCCATCCTGTTGTTTAGCTTTTGCATTTACGTCAAAAATGCATCTGGAGCAAGGTTTCCCAGTCCTTTATTGTACAGGATGTCCTTTATCTAAGGGCCAGAAAGGTTGTTCTAAATGAGTAATAAAAAGAATGTCAAAAATCCTGTATTTTCAGGCAATCAGTTGAAATGTGTGGCCAGTGCCTTCTCTTTCCACTCAACACAATTCTACCTCTTGTGATGGCTGCTGGCCTGCCATTACAAGATTTCCAGGGGTCTAGAGTTCCTACAAGATTTGAGGTCTTGCAGGAGACTGTAACACTTCACAAGAGTCCTTATTCTCAGGAGATTTTGGAATGGACTGTATATAGGTCTGTGCATATGCTGGCCCACCCTGACTGTCCCTTATTGCTATTTTGTGAACCTGGCAACCCACCTGGAAGACAGAATGTGAACTACAAAAAGCACATACTGCAAAAGATCCTACACATTTTTATTCTGGCTTAGCGTTTAGGTTCATTTACACAACTGGTATTTGTCTTATTACCAGTGCTGCAAAAATAATATATTTTACCTTAGCTAGGATCTCAAATTCTGGTGCAAAATTTTGGCAAGGGCCACACCATGGAGCATAGAAGTCAATGACCCAGTGATCTTTCCCATTCAGAACTTTGTCAGTGAAGCTTTCAGGTGTCAGATCCAGAGATACCTGAGGTAAATATCTTAAAAAAAAAAAAAGAAAGAAAAAAGAAAAAGAAAAAGAAAAAAAAAGAGTTTTAGTTACATAAACCACTTCTAAAAATTATACAGTAATAAAATCAACTCCTTTGTATATTTCAGGTCAAGAATATACAGCTGTCACTCTCTTGAACGTAATCTTTTTCGAGGGTTTAGGGCCAAAATCTATCAATTTTAATCTGCCATTTCCAGGATCAAGGGCAACAAGATAAAATTTCAGTACCATGACTCAGTACTGTTGTCCTCTTTTTATATCCTGCCTTCACCACACCCAGAACTGGGACTTGAAACAGCTTACAAATGATAACAAATAGGGTACAGCTAAAATATACACAAGCTTAACACTAATATGTAATTAAAACTTTCAATAACATTATAAGCCAAAAAAAAAACAAAAAACCCCAAACCAAAAACTATGTCGTAAGAAGCAGTTTAAAAACAGTGCAATTGAAACTGGTACAGCTTTTTAGGCAGGAGTTCTTTTTCACTTCCTCAAGAAGTGAAGAATTCCCTCAAAATTATTTCTGCCAAGGCCCTTAGCAAAAGGACAAACCAAAGCCAAATCCCCTGAGCAGCTTAAGCATTTGAACATGGGAAACATGGGGAAAAAAGAGGACCCAAATAATTATCGCCTAGTCAGCCTGACATTAGTACCCGGAAAGATCCTGGAGCAGATCATTAAGCAGTCAGTTTCTAATCATTTAGAAAGCAATGCGGTAATCACGAGAAGTCAACATGGATATCTCAAAAATAAGTCATGCCAGACTAATCTTATCTCTTTTTATGATAGAATTACTAGCTTGATAGATGAAGGGAATGCTGTGGATGTAGCATACCTTGATTTCAGTAAGGCCTTTGACAAAGTTCCCCATGACATTCTTGCAAAGAAGCTAGTAAAATGTGGGCTGGACAGGGCTACTGTTATTTGGATTTGTAATTGGTTGACCGATCGAACCCAAAGGGTGATCACGAATGGCTGCTTTTCATCCTGGAGAGAAGTGACTAGTGGGGTGCCAGAGGGTTCTGTCCCGGGCCCAGTGCTGTTCAATATTTTTATCAATGACTTGGATGAAGGAATAGAGGGCATGCTCATCAAATTTGCAGATGACACCAAATTGGGAGGGGTTGCTAATACGCCAGAGGACAGGATCAAAATTCAAAATGACCTGGATAGATTGGAGAGCTGGGCCAAGGCTAACAAAATGAAATTCAACAGAGAGAAATGTAAGGTCCTACACTTAGGTAGAAAAAATGGAATACAGAAATATAGGATGGGGGACACGTGGCTGGATAGCAGTACGTGTGAAAGGGATCTAGGAGTCTTCATAGACCACAAGCTGAACATGAGTCAGCAGTGTGATGAGGCAGCCAAGAAAGCCAATGCAATTCTCGGCTGCATCAATAGGAGTATGGTGTCTAGATCGAGGGAGGTACTGGTACCACTCTACTCTGCTTTGGTTAGACCCCATCTTGAATACTGTGTCCAGTTCTGGGCACCCCAATTCAAGAAGGATATTGACAAGCTGGAGCAAGTCCAGAGGAGCGCGACCAAAATGGTGAGAGGCCTGGAAGACATGCCCTATGAGGATAGACTTAGAGAGCTGGGTATGTTTAGTCTGCAGAAGAGGAGGTTAAGAGGGGACATGATAGCCATGTTTAAATATTTGAAGGGATGTCACGTAGAGGAAGGAGGGGGCTTGTTTTCTGCTGCTCCAGAGACCAGGACAGGGAGCAATGGATTCAAGCTGCAGGAAAGGAGATTCCACCTGAACCTCAGGAAGAAATTCCTGACAGTCAGGGCTGTCCGGCAATGGAATCTGCTGCCTCGGAGTGTAGTGGAGTCTCCTTCCTTGGAGGTTTTTAAGCAGAGGCTTGATGGCCATCTGTCGGGAGTGCTTTGAGGGTGTTCCTGCATGGCAGGGGGTTGGACTGGATGGCCCCTGGGGTCTCTTCCAACTCTACATTTCTATGATTCTATGATTCTATGAACATGCAACAACATGGGTCCAAAATGCACTGTTTTTTTTAACAAATGAGTAAACTGATTCAAGTAACTTTCCATTCACCACAAAGAGCTCTGACTGGCCAGAATTTCTGCTATGTTTAAACTTGCTACATGCTTGTTGAGTGTGACATGAGAACAGTCTCTCAGTATATCACTGCTTCACCAGAACAACTCTTTAGCAGCAAAATAGTTTCATTATGTTGTACACAACTCTTATTGTAATAACTCACCCTAGCGCCCATCTTCTCAGTGAATAAGCATCTCTGTGCCAGCCACTGTAGCTACTGTTGGGAGACACAAAAGCAAGGATTAAAATATACTGAAAGAGTCAACTTTTGAGATGAGAAGCAGAAATGCTCTGTACTCTCCCTTCAGTGTATTCATAGTACTGTAGATCTGCCCCATGAAAGATCATAATGTTTGGATGGATACTAGATTCCTCCCCTAGTTCCTGCTGAAAGATCTTTGTTGGAAAGAACTTTCAATACTGGCATGCAATTTTCTACCTGTTTCTTACATAAGAGCAATTCTGAGATAGGTTGTGTGAAAAGAAGCAACACACTGCTAACCAAACTAAAATAATGGGGAATGATCCATGTGAAATGGAATGCTCTCCTTTGAGGGGCCCTGCTGGCCCTGATGTTATTGCACCAGGCTAAGATATTTCTTTACTTCCAGGAATATGAGGGGATCTAAAGTGCCTTTTTTATTTAAAAGTCAGCATTAGACTAATCAACTGTGCAATTGATTTGTTTGGAAGGTATGATGTTTTGAATTAAAATTGCCTTTACTTTTTGTACATTTTATCTGTGATCCATCTCCTCCTCTCCAGCATAATAATTTTAAATAGAGTGCGATTCAGTTACCACAAGCCCAGATTAGCAAGCAGCACTTAGCTTCCTTCATCAAAACAGTATATGGACACAGTTAGTTTCTGGCTGGACATTTCAATATTTGCTTACCAGAACTTCAACAGAAAGCAGATTTTTTTTTCAAACCTTGAAATTAAAATCCTAGTAAATTGCATTACTTACTAGTATTGGTAAGATGACACTGATTTCTGTGGGAAGAGTCTTATTTCAGGATAACCTTGAACATTTTCTTGATGACAAAGAGAGAAATACTTTTGGCAGTCCACACTGCCAACTGTGATCAGTCCATTCAGCAACTGAAACAGAAGAATATTATCCAACATGAACTGCAAAAGTAACAGCAATACAAACTCAAAGACTTTAGCTATAAAAATGTAGCAGTTGTGATGCTTCAGGGGGCCTGTCAAGGGGTTTCAAGGATTGCAAAAGATAGGTTCAGGGGCCACTCCCCTTCTCCACTCTTGAAAGCAAAAGTGACAATGCCTTTTGACTGTATACAAAGATACCAAAGGCAGCTTTCCTTACTTTCTATATTCCCATTCTCATCCTTGACACAATTAATCATAATTTTTAACAAACTTCCTTGTGAGGCCAATGTGTACTCACAGATAGTTTGAATATCTTTTATATAAATAAATAAAATGGAAGCCTGAATGTTTCACTGCCTCTATTTAAGCTGCTCCTTGTAGCCTTTGCATGGGGATTAAGTAATGTACTGTTATTTTGCAGGACTGTGGAAGGGATGCACAAATCATTTCATTCGGTAGGAGATAAAGATTCTCTCTTCCTCCATTTTCAAGGTGGAAATGTGCAAATCTAGAAAGCTGCTCAGAAACTTCAATGGATAGCCCTAATGTTGCTGTGGTACCACAGAAAATGTTGTGAAAATGAAGGTGTATGTTCTGTACATCCCCACATTCAGTATGTTCTACACTGACATAGTGTGCTAGTAGCATGGTTTTACCCTGGCCATCCTCTTCCATTCTGGCATTAGAGCTTGGCAAGGACCACACCATGGAGCATAGAAATCCACCACCCAGACTTCATTAGCTTTCCTTTTCTTCACCAGCTCACTGAAGGTCTCCGGTGTCAAAGAAACTACAGACGGGTTCATCAGATCCTAAAGCACAGAATGGAGGAAATTTAAAGTACTCTGCTTTCAAATTTCTAAAGTACTGTGACAATTTTTTAAATGTGATGGGCTAAGTTGTGTGAATGATTGAAGCTAAAACAAAGGGTGGGCAGCTGTGATAGGTGTGGGTGTTGGCTGGCCTGCCAAACATACCCACAAAACAAAGACAGAAATCCATTTCCGGCTTTGGAAAACATAGAGTTTTAATTTTGAACAGAGCAGGGGAACCTGAACCTGGAGGCTTCAAAGAGAGGTAAGTCATCCATTTTTTGGCCAGAGAAAGGTGGCCTGGGGGCCTAGAGAGGCCAAGTGTCACAAAAACGAGGGATAGTGTCTTAGGTCCAGGACTTAACTTGGCCCATCAACAACTTAAATTATGTGCAATTTGCTTAATGAACTTATAAAGATGACTGTGGCACAGAAAATTATCCATAGTTAACAGCAGAAAACAAAACAGATACCAAGACTCAGAGAATGCTATGAACACTTATGGATTATGGCAAACAAGGATTTTAGATTTTTTGAGCTAGCTAGGAAAACTGTACACTTACTAGGTCTGAAGGAATTAGAAATGGTTGTTTCAGAAATGATCATAGAAAGATAAGCAAATTGCAATAACTTTCTTTTTGTCTAGGAAGATAATATGTTTCGTCAGTAAAAGAAAACAATGCAAAAATGATTATTTACAACAGGAAAAAGCAAATGATAACTTTTGGTATCCTAATATACCTATTTACTTCACTGGAATAATTTGTTATCCTTCAGTTAATGAAGTGGAATTTTTTAACTGCTTCCATTTTATTTTCATTAACTCTAAGAAATGTATTTATGAAGAAAAGTGAAATTACACCAGTATACCAGTCCAAAACACAATATGCTTGAATCCTATTGGTTACTCTCACCTAGAGTAATATGAGCCCCCAGGGCTGTTTTTATGGCTGCCCAGGCCACTCAGGGGTCCAAGCAATTTTTCATTTTTTCCCCCTTTTTTTTTTTTTTTTGAAAAAATGCCCCCTAGGAAGCATTTAAGGCCCAGGAGAGGCCAGAAAATGATATCCCAATCACTTCCTTTTGTAACTTTTGTAAAAAAAGGCCTCTCCTGGGCCAAAGAACATGCCAAAAATCCCTTCCAAGATTTTGGGGCTTTTGTTTTGGTAGCGTGTATACGTGGCAGACAGTGAAACCCTTCAAGGTCCTAGATGTGTGTGTATGCTAATGTTTTATCCTAGCTTCCATCAGTTGACCACATCATATTTTTTTAAAAAAATCAGGGGTAGCATGGGTAGGGATTATGAAGGTTTATTCCAAACTACAGGGGTCCAACCATATTATTCCAAACTACAGGGGTCCAACAATATTATTTAATATATAACATACATAACATTACATAACATTGTTTTAAAAAATACTATAAACCACCTTGAGTCTCAAACTGGGAAAATACTAGATATAAATATAAATATTATAATAATGAGAAGGAGGAGGAGATACAGTTACCTCAACAAACTCCAAGATCTGCTCAGCAGAGTGATGTCCCTCATATTCATGAGTGTTCGACTGATTGAAAACCACAGTTGTTGGGTAAGCTCTAATGTTGTGCTATGGAATATCAAAATGAAAACATCTTCAGAAATATCAAAGGCTACTTTAAAGTTTCAGTACATTTTTGACATTTCATTCCAGTGTTTCATTGTAAAAAGAAGAAACCTCTAAACTAATAAAACTAAAAGAAACTTTTGTATCTCAATGATTAGGAAGACCGAGAAAACAACACAGGTTTAGCAAACATTTGAGTTCGACACTTTGAAGGCTGTATGGCCTAAAATGAACACATATCTACTCCAAAGAAAGCCCCACTGAATTCACCAGGACTTGCTCCCAGGTAAGCATCACAGGAAGTTATACAGAAAACCTTTTCCTCTGACAGGATGCTTATGTTTTGAGTTCTTATAAAAACGCCCTACATGTACTTCTTTGGACAGACAGAAATCTATGGCGAGCCTAAATCAGTTCAATCACATTCCACTGCTGTAACAAGAACTCTGGGGAAAGGTTTGGCCTATTAAACTTAAAATTCCATTTAGGAGACCACACTGACAAATGGTAGCATTGTACAGGTCAGTTTGAAGATTATCTAGGCCAATTCTGAAATACAAAACTAAGAAATTGCTTACTCATAAGAGTTTAAAGTTTCCAGAATAACCTCCTAAACTTGAACAGGTATACTGTGGTAAAACTTTGTTGGCTTATTTCTCTGTCTGCCTAGCATCCTTTGAGAAACCACTCTGCTCCTGAGAGCTATCCATCTCCTTGTTAGTGGTGAAGCCGGAAGCAACTGCAGCAGAGAGTAGTATGTTCCATATATATGCCCAGAAGACACTTCTGTTGAGGCCTGGTTCTTATCACCTGCTTAAACTTAAGATAGTTTTTTTAAAAAAGAAAATTATTTGGATATGCATTAATGTTGTTGCTGTCTGCCTTCACATTGACTCTGATATCTGGCACTTCTACTGTATGGTTTTCTTGGCAAGATTTGCTCAGGTGGGGGGTGGGATTTGCCATTGCCTTCCTCTGACATTGGAAGAGTGGGATTTGCCCAAAGTCACCCAGCAGATTTCCATGGCTGAGCAGTGATTCAAATTCTGGTCTTCAAGAGTCCTAGTCCAACGTTCAAACCACCAAACCATACAGGCTCGCTTTACATTAAAGCAAATAAGGAATAACTCAGTTTTTCAAGTTTTTCTTAAAAAAAAGAAATATAAATATCTGATTTGCAGGTTTCGACTAGAATTTCCTTTACAAACACCCAGTTGCTTTAACACAGTATATCATTTTTGAGACTGCAAGTTAACTCTCTCCTATGCATGTTATGACCTTTAATTTACAAGATGTCATATTCACAAGTTAGGTCTGCATGATCTTAAAAACATCTAGATTCTACCATGTAAAAGGTGTCAGAGAATAAATGAAGCAAAAATCAATTTTATTCCAAGTACATGAGAAGAAGCACAAATCTAATATAATTTTCATCACTTTTGACTTCAAAATAATACTGAGATATAGGCCAGAATTCTCTATCAGCTATGTAACCACCATGGTTACGCGGCTATGTAGTGTTTCCCAGCCCAACCACCCCAATGTCCACTTACTGGACAGCAGTCACTGCAGTCAACAAGGTCTTTTTCCTGTTTATCAGGAAGCAGATGACTGATGTTCCTATGCTCTCCCATGAGCGATCTCCCTTGCCAAAGGCAGAAACAGGGTCCATGTTGCAATTCCCCCTTGCTTGTGCAAGGGTGGGTGAGAACATACGTCAACTGCTTCCCAACTGACAGAGCAACAGACCTCCACTGACTGCAGCAGCTGCTGCCCTGTAAGTGTTGATTGGGGTAGTTTTATGTTGCTTACATACTCCCCAAGACAGTGAATACATATGGATTGTGATTATGAATCAGTTGCCAATGTGTAACTCTAGGTTACACATTTATTACTGCTTCAGTGAATTCTGGCCATCACTTTTAAGGAGAAGGTTAAAATGCAACAGAGATATCCATATGATGAAAATATAGCTATACTTGCAGTTTACCATGTTGCAAATCCCTTCATGAATTGTACAATCTAAGGTACCAAATTTTAGTTGACCGTATAGCTGCTTCGATGCTTTCCTCAATTCTGGCAATAAAGCTCGGCAAGGAGGACACCACTAATAAGGAAAAAAGAGGGACATACAAACATAAGTTTGTAACACACCTTATCAGATTCCCAGTTCCTGGCTGTCTGGGGCATGAACTGTAGTTTTCAACTTCTCATGACCCATCTTTTCTCTTAGGAAAGTCTGGTCAGGGGAAATATTACAACCCTTTGGGCTCTGCTCCTTAAAAGCAGCTGTGATGCATTAGGTAGCAAGACCCAAAGTTTGGTCTCTTCTCCCCACCTGATTTTTCCTGTGTAATACAGTAAGCTGTTCATAGTATTTTAACTACAGGATGTTTCAGGAACCATGAATTCTCTACTCCCTCAAACAGATAAGTTTTTTTCTAACAGAAGCCTGTGAAGACAAATAAGTGTTCCTATTTGTTGTTGCTGTGTGCCTTCAAGTGTCTTCCAACTTATGGTGACCCTAAGGCAAACCACAGGGCTTTCTGGGGCTGAGAGTGTGTGATGCACCCCAGGTGATCCCATGGGTTTCCACAGTCAAGCAGGGAATTGAACCGTGGTCTCCAAGTGTAGTCCAGTGCTCAAACCACTATACTAAGCTGCCTCTCACTGTTCATACTACCCCTGAAAAAATGTGTCCCTCAATGGAAAAAACACTGGCTAGGCTATCAGACTGGATCTTCTTGTTCTGCAATGCAGCTTTCTGAACAGATAACTACACTGTTCAGTGTTGAATACAGAAAAAAAACAAAGGTTCACAAAGTTACTTTATCTGGAGAACAACTCCTGTAATGCCATCAAAAGAAAACTTTCTGGGAAAATCTACAGATCACCACATTCCTACCCTGCCAGACTAGAATTTTTTCAGTAAGGATGTTATTTTAAAGAAGTTATCTTGTAACATGTGTATACAGATATATAAATTTATGTCTCAAAATAAGCAATGCTCTGATAGTTACAGGTGCAAAGAAGTCAACAAGCCATGGTTCCTTCTCTTTGCCAGGAAAATTTTGAGGCCCAAGAGTGGTGACATGAGAATTCACACTCTCCTTAGCAAAAGCCACTATGTCATACAGAATCTTCTTTCCTTCAAACAGAAAACAAATGAATAAAATAGGTAAATTTTGGTGTCCACAGCAACTTGTTATTTCTTCAGAAGAACAGACAAACAATGTACAGTAATTGTATCAAGGAAGACTGATCACATTTGCAAGATTCTCCACCTCCAAACATGATTTGGTACTTGCATTGCATACAGGTTTTCAGTTGAAATTGTTCAAATAAAATCAGTGTTTTTTGTGGAAGACAGAGGGACATATTCTGGTTCCAGAAAACATGCAGGAAAGAGACAAATATCCAACAGTGCAGAAGAGGGACAAGGCAAGGCAGTTGGTTAAACCGGTTCAAAATGTGAAAGCCAAACACTGTCCAAACAAAAACCAAATCTAAGAGGCACACTTTATATGCAGATGTATAGAATAAAACTTCTTTCTAAAGGCCTTTTCACATTATGCAATTATAGCACTTTGATTAATTTATGTGGCTGCATGGTGTGGGATCCTGGATTTGTAGTTTCATTACAGGCACCAGAAGAGCTCTTTGGCTGAAGACTCTGAATGCCCCTCCCTCAACTGCCAATCCCAGCATTCCAACAGGATGTTGCCATGGCAGCTAAAGTGGCATGAAAGTGCCATTAGCTGTGCAGCGTGCATGGGACATAAAACAAAACGTAGGCTTGGGAGACTACAATTTTGAATGGAGAAGTGCCTAGCATTGAATGAGGCGAATGCCCCCCACCCCGGTGCCTGCTCTTTAAAACTCCAAGAACCACCCTTCAAGCAGTAAATGATAAAGCAGCTAGAAGTAAGAGTGTGTGTGAGAGAGAGAGAGAGTGGGGGGGGACTGTCAGAGAAAATGACTCCACACTCCACTCTCCCACTTCTTTGCTTCCAATCACAGGACTGGAGGTTGCTTTTTTTAAGACAGGTTTTATTATAGGAAGACGTTTCTAACATGCAGTTTATTACCAAGGAAGATATATTCACAGGCACCACAAGATTTTTAACATTCTAACTCATCTATGCAAAAGTTGCTTACCATGATGAATTTCATAGTCTTCCAATCCTCTCCCTTTAAAGACTACAACACAGGGTTCATAAACATACAGATCGTTACAGATCTTTGGTGCAGTAAGGCAGTCAAACCTTCCAATCTGTGGAACAAATATCCATTTATTCATTACCATCCTCAGGGAATGAAGCATTACAAATACAAGATGGACATGGGTATCCCATTTCTTGACATGAGAACAATGTATATGGGATAATACTGCACTGTTTTAGTTTGTCTGATTTCACTTTGAGCGCTGGTTGAAATGCAGTATAAACCTCATGCAAATAAATACAGGCTGCAGTGAAAAGAAAGATTATGTAACTTTGCAAAAGAGAGTGACATTGAAGGATGGTAAACTATCAAAATTCACGGAAGAGAAAATCTGAGTTCATAATAATTTTATGATACAGGTTTAACATTTTCAAAGCAATGTCCCAAGGAAGTGTTGAGCAAATCTAATACATTCATACTCCAATGGAAAAATGGAGTATGAGATAGTGACTTAATGCAAGTCTCAAGCCCACACTGGAGAAACAGGAAAACTAAAGAAGATGCCTTAGATTGCATCAGAGCCTTTCTCCATTTAACCTAACATTGATCAGCAGCCATACTCTTGGGTTACAAGCAGAATTCTTTCCTAGTTTATTTTGGAGTTAGTAGGGACTGAACATGGCACTTTCTGGATATAAACTATGTATTCTGCCAGTGAGCTATGTCTCTTCTTCAGTAGGTGGTGGCTAGCAATATGGGAAAAGATATCTCAGGTAGGACTTCCTCCAATGTTCCCAATTCAAATAAGTGGGCTGCATGTTAGAAGTAAGTGTGGAAGTACAGAGTCAGGCGAGACTGTGAGCAGCTGAGAAGAGGAAGAAATGCTTGGTAATGAGGAACCAAGGTGGCAAGTTACAAAGGGACATTATTCAGAAGCTTTGTGGAACAGTAGAAGTAGCTCATCAGGCAAGTTAAACCACTCCCTGGCAGGCCAGAATCATCCATCCTGAGAAACTCTTTTGATCTTACCTGAATATGTTCTGCTTTAAGGAGATAAGTTAGCTTTTTAAGATCGTGGGCTTCCGCTTTGCTACTCTGGCCAAACTGAAAGAATATTAGCCATCGATGATGAGCCAGGTGATCCTTAATGAAAGGGGGAAAAAAACCCATAAGAAATATGCTGCTTAATGAGTGGTCTACATAAACATAGTCACCACTATCAATGAAGTGCCTCACCTCTAAAGAAACCATCCAAATAACAATTCAATATGACCCTCAAGCTAACCGCAGCAAAAACTCTGCAAATATATATTGTGAAAAACAAAACAAACAAAAAAAAGTCAATAGAAAAAAAAGGAAGGGAAAAAATGGCCCCTTCTATGTTCTTCTTCAGAATTAAGATCAGAATCCTTCTTTACCTTTAAGGTAGATGCTGAGATCATTCTGAAGTCTGGAAGGTGTTGCATGACTTCTGCATATATCTCTCTGGCATCTAAGGAGGTCAGGAACTGGAGAAAAAGAAATTTGAATTTGATTCTATTGTATAATATGCTCACTTTCAGAACGTGGACCATTTTTTGGGGGACTAGAATTCACAGGATTGTAAAGCCAGAGTTGGGCCAGCTCTTTATCTACAATAAAGGAAAACGCGCATGTCTGAAGAGCCGCTAATGCATTTTAAGAGGCAATCATTTTACTACCTGGAATAGATTTGGGGGAGGGAGGGGAAGAATAAGGAGGAGGATTATTTCTTCCTCCAATCTGTGCATTCTATTTCTGTCCTTCTGACGTCCTGCAAAGCATTCCAGGTAGTGCCTGTCTTGACCCTGGTGGCAGGAGGACAGCAATGGAAGATCCCTTGTCATTTGTATACAGCTCCTCCTTACATAAGTCTGATCAAGCTGACTCAGGACCGACAAGAAAGTAAGGGCAGGTGGGTCAACAGGCAAACCAACCAAGATCACTCAAGATTTTACTAGGGTGTGTGGGTGGGATGCTAATTGCAGGCCTCTGATGCAAACAAGTGAATCTTTTCCCAATTTCCTTTATAAATTTGCCCAAGAGCCTCTTTGCCAATGTGGAACCTTCTTGTGTGATAGCATGGCAATTACAAACTTTTTTTAAAAAAGTGGAAATAAGAGTCATTCTGCTGCTGCGGCCCTAATGCAGCTGAGCCTCCACTCATATGACACATGGCCTGAAAATGCACATCCTCTAAGGCTATGTTCAGCATTTGCAACTGCAAGTCTCCTTGGAAATGATGTTCACAATGGCTTGACTGAGTTTATTCCAAGGCCTTTTCTGCACTACACTTTCAACATCCTATGGAATCCTGGGGTTTGCAGTTTGGGGAAGAGCATTTTGAATTCTAAGCTAGAGGGCTCTTTTGCCTCATGAATTACAAACCCCAGAATCCCACAGGATATTGAAAGTGGAATAATAGCACTATCACAGTGTAGTGTAGAAATGACCCAAGTTTCTCCCTAGTCCTTAAAGATTTCTCTGGTTTTTTATCCACAAAGCAACAAGCCAGAAATGTATCTCTTTATAATCATGAAATCATATTTATAAGCACTTCACAGAAAACCCAGGAAAGAAAGAGGGCCATCAATTGCAAACTCTGAACAGGCAAGAGCCTAGTGCAGGATGAGGAAAGTGCAGCCTATGGGCTTATGTGCAGCCCTGCAAAACCTAATTTGCAGTTGTAGGGAATCCTGATACCCCCTAATTTTTTTTTTAAAAAAAATCGCACCTAAAATTCCCAGCACAGTCTAACCACTACAGAAAAAAATGGCACTTGGACTTGCTTCTTCTCACAAAAATACCTCTCCTCGCCCCACACAATTATTAGTAATTTTTCAGCCAGTTTCCAGAATCAGACGTGACATTGCTTTTGGAACAGCCATACAGCTTGTGAAGGGAACAGACCCTCTCCCCCTTCCATAGTTTCCCATTTGGGGCCTAGTGATTAGGACATAAGCTTTGGCCTTTGGATACAATCCAGTCAGAACTGAAACTTTACCTTTCATAACTGATACTAAAGTGTTTTGAAATTACCAAATTGATTAAAATCATGTCCTTTCTTTTTTTGGTTTAAAAAGAAAACAAATCTGTGACAATAAATATTTCCAAACTGTCTTATAGTCTAGTCAAAATTACAGAGTTCTTTCATACAAGAATTTCTTTTGCCCAAGCTATTTCATCCATCTCTTCAATTGGATTAATTTATAACAAAGAATCTGATTTTATACAAGAATGCCTCTTGTCAATTTCTGGGCACAAATTCATTTAATCTAATTCAGAGGTGGGTGATAGCTGCAACAAATTTACTTAGTGCTATGCTAGATTAGTATGCATTCATTTAGTTTCCTTTACTGGATTTTTTTTTGTTTTGTTTGATAAGAATTTCTGATAGATTGACTAATAAATGGAAAGAACAGTTTAATTAATGTGCAAGCAAGCAAAGCAAGCTGTTGTGCCTTGTGTCACTGTTAGGATACCTAAGCATAAGAATGTTTAAATAATATGATAACACACAAAACTGACAATCTACTGTGTGTAGTTTCTGGATCAGGGTTACACAGTTCCAGGGGTTGGGGGACTAGATACAGTTAAAGAGCATGGATGTTTTCTAACACCTATCATTTCTTTGAGTGCCAGGAAATAAATATAAATCAAATGAGAGCAAAGCAAATCTATTTTAAAAAATTATGAATATTCTTTCTTCCTTTGCATCCACCATCACCACCACCACCAGCAGATATGTATGTATATGCAAACCAATGGTAAAGCAACTCATACCAAAACACCTCCTTTTTCTTTATTAGTTAAGGTGGCTCCAGGTGGGAAGTATGCTGTAGTGCTAGATGAGATATCCAAATTATCACAAAGCTCACCCTGGGTGGCACAGTCCATCCAGCCTACATTAACAAGGCCTTCCTGTATAAAAGAATCAAGAGGGGGAAAAAAGTGAAATGAGGAAATGAAACTGAGACAGTACAGCTTTCACAAAAGCTATATATCTCTTTCTCTTTCTGTGTCTGTCATTTTCTTTCTCTCTCTCACACACATCTGGCTTGATATCTGCACTGAAATACAGATGTACTGTACCATTCACTATACAGCTCACATGCCTTAGAAAGGATGTTAAAATAATGGGCATATTCCAAAGTTAAGCTCATCCAAGTTTCAGTGGCAGAGTTCAGTATGGGTTTAGTTTTCTACTTCTTAAGCGAGCGGAATTTTGAAGCACTTAATTTTGGGCAAATCAAGCCCACTCTTTGAACATTAATCAATTTAAATAAAGCTTACCAACATGCCAGCCAATTTAAGACGTGTTTGAGAAGTCAAACAATCTAGAAGAAAGACAGTAACATGTCTCAATAACTGAGAAACCAGTTTACATTAATCCATCAATGTATATACAAAAATATACAAATGAAGATTTCTGATAAAAACAGTTAAAATGTTCCCATAACACAAGTAATTAAATTTGTCACACAGATATGCTAATAACTAGAAGAGTCTGAAAGCAGAGTATTTGTACATTCCTCTTCTGAAAGGGGGAACAGGAAGCTGACCTAATAAGAGAAAACGATCAGGAGAATTTCATTTCTGCATTATCTTTCCACTGACTTGCAACGGAAATCTAAAAACAGCACAGGTTTACGCTTCAATACTCTGAAGAAATCTAAGGTGAAACCTAAGATGGGTAATACTGCACTACCCATTCATTGCCCCAAACCCAACAGGGCTGGCAGGTAAACATTTTTCAAAACAAGTGCAAGACCTTCCATCACACTTACGGGCAGCTGCCGTAAGTCTCTTGCCAGCATTCCCCACCTACAAGCATTTGCCACCTGTGGTAGCTGCTTCACGCAGCCTAACTCTGTCAGAAAAGGGGATGGGACAATTTCCAGTGACACCCAGGAAATTCCCAGTTTCTGAGAGAAATTGCACTTAATGCCACAGACAATCATAGTATGTTTTCATTATCTTATCAAGAAACAGCATTATAAGTTGGCAGTTAATAGAAATTTCAGACAATTTTAATAGCTCTCTTTAAGGAAAAAAAACACTCCTATGAAAAGACTTGCATACAAAAGACAGTACTAACAGCCTCCAGGCATCAAGTAGCCTTTACGACTTTTAATGTATTAATTTAAACAACTGCAACAGCTTTTACCTTTCAGACATTTCTAAGAGAAATGTAATAATATATTCCTGTTGATCTTCTACAACTCAGTTTCTTTAATTTTACACATGCATGTTACAGTAATTAAAACTCTACTTTAAATGTTAATTGCTGAAAAATATATTTACCTCCATGTTCTCCACAGAAGGTAATTAACCAGCCAATTCCAGAAGCAAAGGCAGTCTCAACAGCATTAACAAAATTACCTAAAATAGAGAAAACAAAACAGTGATTTCAAGATCGACAATGGAATTTATTTATCCAGAAACTTTACAGAGTACAAACAATTTGCTGTACAGCTTTGACAGCAGTTTTCTCTTTTCTATATTTTTATTAAGATATAGCATGTTTTGGTTGGATTATGTATCTTCCACTGTTTGATTACAGAGTTTGTAACATCTGCAAATTGAAGAAAAATATCAAATTTACCTGCCCATAACTCTGTCACTGTGCTTTTGACATACTGCATGGCAAAACTCATTAAACTCTCCTTTGACCTGTCTCCGTAATATTTCACTGGATTCTACAAGGAAAAAGATCTTATGTTAAAAAAGTAGTCTTTGATTACATGTGTTAGCCAATACCTATCTCTTCCAAGTTTTTTTTTTTTAAATTTAGAAATTTGGGGATTTAACCATGAACCTTAAATATTTCATCTTAATAACCTATTCATTGCCTATGTATCACTCTTTCTACCAGAAACATAGCAGACATTTAAAGATCTGAAAATCAAATTAGGCCCTAAGGTTAGCCCTCTTCATGTTAGCTATCATTCTACTTGAGCAACACCATATATAGGGCATGGGGTTGTCTATGCTGTACCCACACTTTATGTGCCCATTCCTGTTCTCTCCAAGGAGAACAGGGAAATGTGAGAGAGTCTTCTGCTTGCATCTCTCTGAATTCACACAGAAGCCTCCATGTGATCAGAAACCTTGGTAAACCAAAGTCCTTGATGACATGGAGGGTTCTACTCATAAGTGTTGTCAGGCCTTTCTATTCAACGGGAGAAGACTGAGAAGGTGGCACCCTGCATTGCACTGCTCTATTCTACTCAGGCATTAATGACCCCAAAGGACTACGGAATCTTGTCAATCTGGCAAAGCCTGGAAACAAGGTTTTTTGGACTATAGCTCCAAGAATCCTTGACCAGCATGGCCATGCTAGCTGGGGGATTCTGGAAGGCATAGTTTCCCTCAAAAAAGTATCATTCACAAGCTCTGCATTTCTGCTTGCTATTTCAACACCAGATTCTTGTCACTAAGGTTTCTCTTTGTGACATCTGTTTTCCCTTTGTCTCCTGGGTGGCCACTGAGGCTACCTACTTGCATTGTCTCAAATAACTGTAGGAACACCTCCCTCCTGCAAGAGCTTCCCAAATGCACTATCACTCCTTAGCTGGACCCCCTGGGACTCCATGTGCTTTCAGGATTAGGAAGAGCATCTGTCTACTTACCATTCCAGTTTTAAATACATACAGGCTTGGGTAGCTATTAATTCCTTTATTTCGGCAGAGCATTCTGTTATCACCACAGTTGACAGCTCCAATATGTATTAATCCATCCATTTCTTTAGCAAATTCTCTCCACTTAAGATTGAAAAAAAAGCAAGTAACTTTTTCCAGCAACAATGTGGCTCATATTTGAAACTCTTTCATACAGAATTTTTGAATACTTTGTCCCTTTTTAAACACCATCCTCCAAAATCCAACTTAATATTCAGATACTCTGGAAGGAAAATACTGGCCCTCTCTTACCACCCCTTTATCTATCCCCATGTTCTCATATAGACAGCAGAAATCTCTGGTCCAACTTCTTTCAGAGCTTGTAGAGGACATATTTGATGGCAATGACCAAAAATCAAAGGGTCACACACTGCTGAATATAACTTACTTTATTTTGAAAAATGTAATTTGAGTTTCATATTTAGGGTTTGACATTGGTGATTGTGCTGGTGATTGAATTCAACTCCACCCAACAAAAGCACTGTTTTGGGGTTGAAGATGACTCCAACAATCCCAGGGCTAGATCTGCACATTTTTTAGTTTGTTCCACAACACCTACCATTCCACACCCCGCCATGGGCAACAGAACATGGTGGAACAAATCTCATTTGACAAATGAATCCAAAAAGCTGTAGTAAACACCCAGCAATCCTGCTACAGTGTGACATTAGGGCTATGCAGGTACAGAATGCAGAGAGATAGCCTCTGACTGCTCCATAGCAAAAAGATGATAGAGGCTCTCCCATCCCATCCTACAAAAGTCATCACTTGCACCTTTTCTCCTCAAACAGGACCCTCTCCATGTCAAAGAAAACTGAAGTATAAATGCTATGGTGGGAACAGAGGAACCAACTTATGCTTACCGTGGGTGCCAAGTCATGGCAATGTGAGCATCGAGGGGAATAGAAATTGATAAACCATAATTCTCCAGAAGTAACAGCAGCATCTATTTTAAATAGGAGGATAACAATTATGTTGTTATTTTATTATTCACCAATATCAAGTCACATACAACTGCAGGAGATGGGAGCTGACTGAATTGCTAGTAAGGCCTAACTTCTGTTTTCTGGAGAAAAGTGTGCTTCTATACAAACAAATCTTGAAGTGTTCTGTGCTCTGAAATACAGGGCAAATGATCTACATATCACATTTTCAGTGGACAAACAGCTCCATCTTGAGATGCTAAGGACTGGCTAAAGCTACATTATTTTATCCAGTCTTTAGTTTGTGTAATTGGCTCTCAAAATTGGCTTCAATTAGTTCTAAAATTATAGTTTCATATCATCTGAAAGATGGCCTAAGATGTATAGAGGGTCTCACAATGCTGGAAAAAATGAAAGGACTTTTTCATATTTGGTGGATTTGTGAAAAAGCTCAAAGGTTTTAGGTGATAGTTTACAGAATAAGAGGACATTTTGAACATTATGATTCAACTGAAATCAGAAATTTTCCTATTGGGGCAGATAGATGAGCAACGTGTAAGAAGATTGGAAGAATTCTCCAGTACACAATAGCAGATGCTAGTGTACTCTACCACACAAAAATGGAAGGATGTGAACATACCAACATAAGAAGAATTGTTTATGAAGATGTTGGATTTGGTGAAAATGGACAAACTGTCTGTTAATTAAGGAAGGCTCACTTAATAGAATACGTAAGGTCATTATGGCAGAAAAATCAACTTTGGGTTGAAGAATAACAGTTTAACTATACGTATTACTCACTAGGAGTGAATGCAAACAAAAAGGATAAATTTAGTCTACAATATAAGCTTGATGATATAGTTATAGGTTAATGTTATAATGGATTACTTAGACTTTTTACCTTAGAGGGGGTATTACCTATAAATTAGCATATAACCTGCAACTGATGAGTTGTAAGTCATATATCTATATCTATCTATCTATTTATTTATACATACATAATGATTTTTGATAGTTAGCTTTGTTTAGTAGCTGTGGTTGTTTCAGCTCTGTTTGTAGTTACTTTTTATTTAGTTTTAGTTTAATATCTTTGGTGTGTTAGTATAGACAGTTTTATGCATATAAAATATTTCAATAATTTTTTTTTTACAAAATAAAAATATAGCTATTGCACCTCACTTTGGATAAAAGATAGATTGATAAAGAGCTGAATAAATAGCTAAGGCAAATAACTAAAGTCAATTGGTGCTACTAGCAGGATTGGCAAGAGAGAATTTCTTAACTATGCCACAAGTTCAACCTCCAGCCTGACACATACATAACAAATCCATTAAACGGAGTAGTTCCTATTGCACAAGAGAATGTGATAGGTTTATATTGCTTCTTGGAGTTGAAATTAAGATCTCCTAGTTCCCTTCAACTACAGGATAACCAAAGAAGTATAGAAGTTAAAACCAGTCTACTCTTAAGGAGTAGGCCCAATATTTTGCAGGAACTACTAAGAGATTCTCACTTCTAGACTCCCAACTAGCTTCTGACAATGCCTAAGTAATTATTGGAATTAACTGCCTGAAGATGTGCTGCTAGCAGGGGCTGGAACATGGGGCTCTCCAGATGTTGTTGTACTGCTGCTTCCATCATATCTGACAACTGGCCACTGGGGCTGATGGGAGCTGGAGCCCCACAACATAAGGACACTGCCAGTTTCTCACTCCTGCTTTAAAACTGACAAGCAAGCAGTACAGGACATGGCGAATAGGTCACTGGCGATGGCGATAAAAGGAACTTCCTTATACCAAGCAGTGGGTCAGAAATGGTAGTGACAACCAAGGTTATATTTATATCTGACTTGTGAGTCAAGAATGGCACTTAGGCAGCCACTGGTCTAGTAACAATGAGTCTGAAGCTGCCAACTCAGGCATGGCAACACCATCCAGCAGCTTATTACAGGACAGTTTCCTTTCCTCACCTTGGCTTTTTCAGCTTTGATGCTTGCAGAGCTCATGATCATCTGCTTCTTGAGCCACAAAACTGGGGGAAAGTGGTAAGCCTTCTCTGTCCCAGAAGAGAGGAAAGAGAATGCTTTTTCCTCACTGCTCACAGCAGTGAGGAAAGGGGCAGCTGGGTAACAGTGGCAGAAAATCAGCAGAAGGGAATTCTGTGGGAATGGACAGGTGCTGTGGAGGAGAGTGGCTGCAATCAAGGCTTTGTGGTCCACAGATTGTGCACCCACCACTGTTTGAAACAGAAAGCGCAATAAGAGCTTGATTTGGCAAGAACTCTGAAGCAGAATTTGTGAGCAAAAGGAATTCTGGTTCCTTACAGCTTTTAACGGCATATATTCAGAGACCTCTGGTATTCAAGGAATGGCTACCATCTCTGTTTTTGGTTGCTCAGCAACAGAGAACAGTTCTGTATCCCAGCTCCCACACACCATCATGATAATTCAGCTATCACTTTGAATCTGTGTACACACACACTTGGATGAGAACAATTTCAAATGCATGCTACATTCAGAATTTTTTTTTGAGTGGGGAGACCAAGAAATGGAAGAGAAAGAGAGGAGCATTACTAGTTCAACTAAGGCATCTTTTAGAAAAATGGGGGGAACCAATGTGATGTCAAAGATAAAGTGCTGAGTTTGGGTGACCTGAGTTCAAATCTCCTTTCACAGCCATGAAGCTCTTTGGGTCAATTTTTCCTTTTCTCTTTTTTTGCCCACCCTTATGTAAACTACCTTCAAAAAAGCAAAAACTAAAAACTAACCCTCATTCAAAAAGCTGCTGCAATGCTACAAATGAAGAATGTATAGGTATGCTGCTTGATCAACTTTGAGAGAAGGGCAGGAAAAAGTTTATAATGCATAAATAAAAAGTCACTCAAAAATTCTTTTGCAAGTTACTATATATAGCTGCAAACACTTTACAACATCATGGTTATTTGCAGGTGGGGCAATATTATTTATGCCAGATCAGATGCCACAGGAGATAACCATAAAATGCTGACGTTGTAAGAAGCAGAAAAACTAACAGTGGTTCCAGTGCAAACTCTGGGAGAACTCATACTGTATGTACAGTCATGTTGCTATCATACAAAGTAAACACATTACGTTCTGTAAATACCAAGGGCAAACATGAAAAGGAAATGCTAACACACACCAGCACTTAGTTATCTGTGAGCTCTTTTCTGGGAGGAAAGCTAAGGTATCCAAGTTTGCCTTTCCCTAAAAGTACCAGTTTAGAATCATGAATTGGGAACAGAATGATACAGTCAAACCTTTTCTTCCCAACTAACAGAGCAATCGCTAGAGGAAAAAGCCCAATCAAAATATCTTAAGAAGAACGGAATAATGAGGGGGTGGATACAGTATTTCTGTGCTTTATTTAGATGTCTAATCCTTCTGGTAGGAGGTGATCAGCCAGGGGGCACACTCAAGGCTGCAAAGTGAACACGCAAAAAGGCAGGGCTTTAAAATACACCTTCTTCATCCTTGAGATGTCACTAATTTCCATAGAGGCAAAAGCAATGACTGTCCTAAAATTTATAGTCAAATGATTCACTGCGTACAAGTTAAGATACTCTCTTTGAACACTGAAATTCATTATTCTCTTTGGTTGACATTTTGCAATTTGTGCAATATTTTATAGTCTCAAGAAAAGATCATGTGGCATCAATGCTGCATTTTGAATAAATGACATTAAAAGTTTTGGGAAATCTTGTGGAGTGCAGTGGCTTACCAAATTCCCTTCTATCCAGTGTTATGATTTCAGGATCGTCATCATAAATACCTGGCAAAGAAAAAACTCAGTCAGCATTTTAAAATATCCACAACTAATTAACATGGGAATAATAATAAAAACATCAGTCACTACTTCACTGTGCGTAACAAAGGCAGAACACACTAAACCCATCAGCTTAACATCTAATGGTTATACGCCAAAAGGACTACTTCATTTAAGAACAACAAAATTAAAAGTTCACACTCTAGAATGGGTCATAGAATTCTTTCTGCCTTAAAACAGGAAGGATTTAGGAGCCTGATTTTCTGTTTATGGGCTTGGATCCAGACTTAATTCAATCCAACTAATTTCAATGAGTCTACTCTAAGTATAACTAAGTTACTATCCACCCCTTGGTATGCAAGAGTTTAGATGTCTTGCTTAGGGAAGGACCGTAGGCTCAGTGGCAAAAGTAACTGTAAATATTAAGATATTTCTTGAGGAAAGGGCTCACTGGATGTGGGTTTTGCTCAAAAGGTTTCCAGACCCTCTGGCAGGATTGGATAAGCTCCTCCTCTGAGAAACTGAAGGGGAGAGTAAGGCTATTTCTGCACTACACTCTTATAGCTTGATTATTCCACTTTCAACATCCTATGGAATCCTGGGGTTTGCAGTTTAGGGAGGGGCTGGCTGGCCCCTCCCTAAACTGCAAACCCCAGGATTCCACAGGATGCTGAAAGTGGAATACTTGTGCTATAAGAGTATAGTGCAGAAATGGCCTAACTGTGGTCCTCCAACTTCCATCAGCTCTTGCCAACATTGCCAGTAGCAAGGGATTATGGGTGATATACTAAAAAACCCCACAAAACAGCTGGAGCATCACAGTTCCCTATCACTGTGGTAGACAAAACAGGCTCAACTCAGTATAAGGCATCCCACATATGTTTGCTCCTAACAGCTCAACATTTGACTCAACAAGGCTTCCTTCTCATTAAGCCACCTCATATGGGGCAAGTGAAGACATGTACAAGTTTAAGCCAACACAGTATTGCATAGGAGGTAGAACAGGCCGGCTTGGCATCTGAACAGGAGTTTGCAGAACCCAGGACTTCCCATCTGGCTTTGTGAAAGCCAGGGCTTAAAGATACCACTGCTCTGTAAACAAAGAATCCAGGGAAAAGAAAATAATTTTGCAAGAAGGCTAGTGCCTATGGGTAGCCAGTTGCCCAGCCATGCCTTAAAAGATGAAAGAGCAACTTTAATGGAGAAAACTAGTTATGGTTACTCAGTCTGGAAACAGAATGAATTAAGACTGTTCCAGAGACAACTTATTAAGAAGTTGTAAGAATTAGCATTACAATACCAAAGGCAAACAGAAATCCACTGAAGATAACGGAATAATGCCCCATGTAACTATAATAATTAAGAGAGCGAAATACACACTTTATGCTACTGACAATGGCCACAGTCCAGCATTAAAGCCCCTTTAACTTCATGTTTACTGTGGCTGCTATTTTCCTTCCGAATGTGTTACTAAAATTAACAATCCTGTTTTACTCATAAGCATGTATCTTACCAAAATCATAGCGATAAAAGTGCCAGCTTTCATATCGTCCTCCTCCTTGGTGATCCTCCAAACCTTTTTCTCCATATTTATCATATTTCTTTCGTAGATCTTCATCTTTTAATACTTCATAAGCCCTGTTTATTTTCAAAAAGTTGTCATGTGCTTCTGGATCATTCTGTAAGAGAAAAACTCTAGGCGTTAACAGAATACTGTAATTGAACCCAGTCTTGAAGTTGTTTTAAGAAGGTAGTATTCTATGAAATTTCAACAGAAGCATCTATATATATTTGGGCTTTCAGTTCCAAGATCAATTTTAGAAGTTCTCAGAAACCTGCCTACTTCTTTGTTGATTTCATGATTGTGTATGAGGCCAGTGGCTTGCAATGTGCCAAAAAAGAAGCTGGGGTAGAAAGTGAATGCCTTTTCTTCTCTCATCTTGGCAGTTACTGCAAAAGCCTCTCCTGATGATTGTGGGACTCTTCTAAATGAGGCTAGTCATGGCACAGGGGAATTACTGAAAACCAGATGGAAGATCCCTCTCTAGGTGCCTGTTCATGCTCTTTGTCTCTGCCGAATGCCTGACTACCTTAGTATTTCCCCTTTGGTCCTACAGTTCAGCTCACCCCATTCACATGGGTCCTCCAATCTTAGTAGGCGCTACTCATGGGTTAATGGGAAAGGAAGGTATAGAAATTCACCTCCAGCCCACCGTCATTTCATTAGTTCTTCTTAGGATCCAAGCCTAGTATCAGAAATGGTTGCCAAAACCAACACAGGCTATTGTTGGAGCACAACGTAATTTAAGAGTTTTGTAGCACAGAGCAGATCTGCAACCCAACAAGCTGAACACAAGCTGCCTATTCTATAGGATGTTTATCTGTGGCAACAACTGTTTGATGTATTCTGTTTGACTAGGACTGCGGAAACAAGGTGACAATCAAACATTCATCTGGCAGGTGACATTACATCCAATGGATTTACTGTCACAAGTCCTGAAAATACTGATGATATGAAAATTTCCTAGCTGAAAAAAATCACCCCCAGCTGCTAAAGAAGTGGAGCTGTAACTATTACACAAATTAAGCATTGAATTTTTCTATCACTATACCATAATTCTTTTTTTTTTTTAATTTTCAGAAATGGAAAGAGTTCAGCACTTGCAACACTTTAAAAATGAAACCATTCTTACTGAAATGGGCAACATTTTAATAACAAGATGACCTACCTGATTCTTATCTGGGTGCAACTTTAATGCCAATTTTTTGAAGGCCTGCCTTATTTCTCTACTTGTTGCTTCTTTAGATATTCCAAGTAAACTGTAATAGTCTTGATCAGGGCAAACTAAGGCCACAAAACACATTAAAACTAAATACAACAAGACAATTCTTTTCAGCACTCCAATGCACTTCATTCTGGGTAACAGGGACTCCATAGTGACTACTTGAGTCAAGCACAAGTAAAGGCAGGCTAAAAGATTTTATGGCACTGCAGTCAAAAAGACCACATATATTTCTGAAGATGCTTCTTGTAAGGTTTCTGCTGTCATAATCCAGAAGATGTCACTTGTGTTTCTCAAGCACCTATAAAAAGGAAACAAAAAAAGCAATACAAAATATTAGCCGTGTGTCTCTCGCACTTCTCTTGCTCTTGTACTTTCTGCTACCCTAGAGTCTCCAGCTTCTCTAGAAGCTACACTTTCTCCCTTGAGGTCCTCAGATTTTTTGGAACTGCTTCCAGGAACACTTTTATGATGCCATCTCTTACTTTAATCAAATCCATCTTCAGTATTCACCTTTTATCTGAAGGTGCCAGCTACGTGTGCAAGGTGATCCTAACAAAAATTGCTGTTAATTAAAAAATGCCACTACCGTAGTTGCTGATAAGAAGCATGAGCATAAGAAGAGCTGCGCAAGATCACACTATCCACTCCAAGGTGGGATATCCACCAACGGGACACAAATGCAACTGTATCCTCCACAAAGAATTTGAGAGCTTCAACCTGTACTCCACACACTGCTGCTCACACTTTTTTTTTTTTTTCATTTTAAGGGCTGGGAGAGTACCCTTTTAAACCAAGAATCATACCTTCTGCAACTGGATGCTTCAAGACACCATTATCTATTCAAACAAACAAACAAAAAGCAACCCTGCAGCCTCTGCATTAAGATTCGGTGCCTGAATTCTCCATTTATCTAGATTGGTCCTTGGTCTCAGCAGACACATAAGCTAATCTAGTGGCCTGTGTGTTGGACTACGATCCTAGAGACCAGGATTCGGTTGCCTGCTCAGTCATGGAAACCCACCGGGTGATCCTGGGCATGTCACGCACTCTCAGCCACCAGAAAACCCCATGATAGCGTTGCCTGAAGTTGGAAATGAGTTGAAGGCGCACAACAGCAGCAGACATACATTTAAGCCCCAGCCAGCCTGGCCAATTGGCATGGATTACAGAATACACAGTAAATAGCTGAGAACTTCTGGAAGAAGCCAATTTGCTCAACTAGACCCAATATAAAATTAAAAGTGGTATTCACTCAACCATCTCTCCTTAAAGAACACATGAGGGGAAATGCTTAAACTTTGAAGCTTCATTCCTCTTAATGGTACCCCAGTTAAGGGCTCAAGGATGGGACCTGTTGTGTGGGCATGGGCGCGCACACACACACACACACACACAGAGGCAGGGCTCTGTTATATAGGGACAAAGGAAGATCCTGAACCAGCCAAGACATCTTAACCCACTCTCTTCTATACACTTAGTGCTTCTTCACACAGCCACAGGAGGGGGCTAAGCTGCAGGGCCCCTCCACACAATGACCTTAAGGCACATGGGTCAAAAACAAGGCCCGCAGGCTGAATCCAGCCCGCCAGGGCATTTCATGTGGCCCTCTCACTTCTCCTGCAGTTGCAGTACTCCCTCTACCCGGCAAGCCCAATCCCACATTGCAGGCCTCCAGCTGCTGGCATTCTGAAAAGGGGCCCAGCAGCCAGAACTCATGATCTACTTCTACTTCTGACTGCTCCTCTGTCCAAGTCTCACCATCAGAGTATTGCCACAGGTTACCATAGCAATGCTCCGTGCAGCTCACAAGATTTGGACTGAGGAGCAGTCAGAAATAGAAGTAGATCATGAGTGCTTGCTGCTGGGCCCCTCTTCAGAACATCAGCAGCTGGGGGCCCACAATATGGGGAATGGGCTCACCAGGTACAGAGAGGGGCAGAAAGAGATACAGAGAGGGTCTGGGGGGCTGAAAGTGGCACACTTTGGCTATATTGACCAATTCTATGTCACTTTACAGACGTATAGCGACCATAAACTATGATCAAATAGCCCCAAAATGTCCAAGAAAAGAAAAGTTGATGCAGAGGGAAGGCAATTCAAAAACCAGTAATAACTGAATGCAGAGGCAGTTATTTAACATGATAAAAGAGTAGATGTATTTATATAGTTTTACAGACACAACCGGCTTTTTGAGGGCAATCATAATGATGATGCAGCCCAAGAGGAAACTGAGGCCATTTCTGCACTAGACTGTCCTAGTGCTATTATTCCACTTTCAACATCCTGTGGAATCCTGGGGTTTGCAGTGTAGGGAGAGGCCTTTAGAATTCTCAGCCAGGGAGCTCTTTGGCCTCAGTAAACTACAAACCCCAGAATGCCACAAGAGGCTGAAAGTGGAATAATAGCACTATAGCAGTGTAGTGCAGAAATGGCCTGAGTTTGATACCCCTGCCTTAAGGTATGGGCTAAAACAATACTATGGTTGCCAGTTCCTTGAGACGCTGAAATTGGGGCGGGGGGGGCTTTAGTTATCAGTAGTGGGGCCAGTAGAAGGGCAACTCCACCTCAGAAGGTCCCACCATGGATCGCAAAAGAGGGGAAGGCTGGAAAAAAACCTTGGCCGCCCGGCATGGGGACAGCAGACATAAAACGAATCGCTTGGCCACCGGGCTGAGGCAGTCTAAGGACCATGAATGGGGGAGGGAGCGTGGCCCACTGCCAGGGGCCCTGCACTTGCCGGGGAGGAAGAAAAGGGGGTCAGGAGAAGGGTAGTCGGGGGGGGGGAGAGAGAGCGAGGCGGGTAAGCGGGGCGCTGCGGGACGAGGCTGGCGAGGAAAGAGAAGACACGGGGAGGAGGGAGGGGCGAGAAAGGGGCGCTGGCCCAGCTGCCCGGCTCCTCGCCCGCTCAGGCCGCGGCGGCTGAAGGGAGCAGCGGGGAAAGCAGAGCCTTACCGGGTTTTGGGGTCCCTGCCTTCGGTCGCCGGCACGCAGGAGGAGAGGAGGAGGAGGAGCGGAGGTGCCAGGGCCGCCGGGGAGGCGCGCGCGGGGCAGCATGGGGTGGCGGTGGAGGAAGGAGGCGAGACGAAGGAGGGAGCGAGCGAGGCCGCCGCGGATCCGGCTCTGAACCGGAGGCGGCGGCGGGCGAGCCGGCGGGCGGGGTTGTGGGTTTTATTTCCCCGGCGGAGGCTGACGTGGCCGCAGCTCCTGGAGCCCCATCGCCCAGGGAAAGCGCGGCAGGGTGGAGGCGGCTGTTTCGGACAGCTTTTTTTCTTTCGGAGCAAGTTGCGCTGCGGCTTTGCCGATGCGGTCATTGCTTCTCTTCCCCCAACCCTTCCGAGGCCTGAGCTGCACAGCAGAAAGGGCTGCCCCTGCGTGTTTTCTAACCTGAGGCATTTTTCCGCACTCGACTGTTAGAGCGCTCCGATCCCACTTTCAGCATCCTATGGAATCCTGGTGTTTGAAGTTTCGGGTTGAAAGTGGAATCAGAGCGCTTTAGCAGTCGAGTGCGGAAGAGGCCTTGATCCCCGATGCGGAATTACTCGGGAGTAAGCCCCACTGGGAAGCTGTCCCCACCCTCGAGGGGCCTCGTTCCAGGCGAGCTTACAGGCTCACTACAGCCCACTCTCTCCTCCGTTCACGGTGTCTGAAGGGTGGCCGGTTGCCTCTGATGGGATGCGAAAGAGGGCCGGGGCTCCTATAGCTCTGGATAACGGCATCGCAGTCTCAGCAGGGGTAGGAGCCGGCGGGGTAAAGTGGACCTGCGAGAGTCCCTTTTTCCCTATCGCAATGTGTCGCTAAGCCCTGGCTTTTGCGTTGCTATGGTGATAAACATGGCCTGGCAGCTCTGAAGGCCTCTCCCGCTCTCCCCCCCACAAGTGTTTCATCGGGATTTTTCTCTCACTTGCACAACAGGGTTGCTAGACTTAGGCCATTTCCGCCCTACACTGTCATAGCGCTATAACTCCACTTTCAATGTCCTGTGGAATCCTGGGGTTTGCAGTTTAGGGAGGGGCCCTTAGAATTCTTAGCCAGAGAGCTCTTTGGCCTCAGGAAACTGCAAGCCCCAGAATTCCACAGGACGCTGAAAATGGAATAATAGCACTATAACTGTGTAGTGCAGAAATGGTCTCAGCAATGTGGGGGTCACTCAGAACAGTTGTAGGGGCCAAGGCGGGGGGGGTAGCCAGTGTGGCCTTCTCATAGTGGCGCAGTTGGCTATTTCACCTTCCAGAAAGGAAAGAACAGCCGCCACAACGTTCATTTTGCTTCAGAGCGCCCTCAACCCCGGGGCTGTCGCTTGCCTTTCTTGTACAGGGCTACCCCTACTGTTAGTTAGGCAGAGTGAGATTTGCTGGTTTGAGATGTCACCAAAGGGCGCTTGGACTTAATGAGTGGGGCGCTTATCCTCTCAGACTGACACAGTTTAAAGGGTTGAGCTGTTTCCTGTTACCCAGCCTTACAGTTTTATACTCTGCAAACAAAATTGAACTTTCTTTTACATTTCCCACGTACTATAACCTGAGGAAGGAAGTGGCCTTTAGATCTGCCTAGATAAGCTGAGAAAAGACTGGAAGAAAAGAAACCTCTAAGCTCTGGTCTTGGGAGGGCATTTTGTAACAGAGTTCCTCTTTGCATACAAAGTTGGAGCAATCTGTGAGGAAACAAGTGAGCCCCCTTCTCTAGCCCACCCTCTCTAACCACTTGCAAGATCTGCTAGTCACACTTCAGAAGAGTTGCTCTTGTAACTGCGCTGGTACTGCCTTGAGCAACACCGGTTTTTAGTAGGCTTCAATGTAAGAATGGGAAGAAGTGGGGCTGCTGTGGCTGTTTCCCTCTGGAGCAGACTTTGAGGGAACATGAGAGGGTGCAGTGAGGAGAGGACACTCCCTTCGCCTTTTGAAAACATTTCCAAAAAAGCAGGAGTGCCTGTTTTGCTTGCCCAAAGTGTCCATTTTGTGACATGAAGTTATTTAATGTAGTGGCACTTTATGTTCAGTCACTGTAGTCCATTGCATGAAAAAAGAGACTATTCTTTGTGATCTTCTGGGGAGACAAAATATTCCTTGATCCTTTCCTGTAGCTTTTCCCTCTCTGCCTTCATGCCTAAGTCATATCTCTTTTGTTACCTTTTTAGACTCAGGAGGAGAGAAGGGAAACCTCAACACACGATGACTTCAGAATCTGGTTCCATGCTGAACTGCCACCTAGCCTCTTTGTGTCCCCACCATTTGTTGCCTTGCAAGGCTGCACCGTCCACATGAGTTGCTTGTTCTGAGTGCACTGATTGTGGTTAAGCAGAGAATCAAGGGTGTTGTGGTGAAGCTGCAATGAGGCCCTCAAGTCAGATGCAACTGCTTACTTGGCCATGCTTAATTCCCCGTCCTTGCTTCCTTTCCCAAACTCCTTTGCCTCTCTCTGTGTTCATTCTATTTTTTGGAAAAGTCAATGTAAAGTAAGGGTGGGGAGTTTGTTACTCTCCAAATCTACCAAGAATTCTCACCATGGGCTGCAGAACCTTCCATGTGTTCAAGCCCATGTACTCTTGAATTTCGTAGAATCATAGAGTTGGGAGAGACCACAATGGCCATCAAGTCCAACCCCCTACCATGCAGGAAAACACCATCAAAGCATTCCTAACAGATTGCCATCCAATTTCTGTGTAAAAACCTCTAAAGAAGGAGACTTCACCACTCTCCGAGGCAGCGTATTCCGTTGTCAAAGTGTCAGGATAACTGTCATGGATCACAGCCTTCTGTGGCAAATGTGTTAGGTGCTGTTGGGTAACTAATCAGGAAATTCTTAGGGCTACGGTCCAACTTAGAGCTGCAGTCCAACATACTGGGAGAGTCACACGTTGTCGATCCTTGGTCAAAAAAGAAGCTTTTCAAAATTTTCTTATAATTCTTATTTTTATTATGATAATTCTATATAAGATACAATATAATAAACTGAAATATATATTTTAAGCTGTCTGCTCTCTATCTTCTGGTTTTGCGACCAGATTGTTTTGGCTGGGAGGTCTGCCTCTGAGTTCAGTCTCAGTTTGGTCTTCCCTCATTGCCCATCCAGAGATGTATCATTAGGATGTTTATAGATGACATGGTAGATTGCATTATCTATGGGAGATTAAAAGATAGTTTGCACCCTCTGTAAATTTTCAGGTCAAAGTGGAACCATTGTGTTTCCCTCACTCAGAAGCAAAGCATATCTATAACTCTTTTCACTTGGTGTCCTGATCCTTTGAGTGTTGGGCTAAAACTGTGAGAGACCAGGGTTTGAATCTTGATTCATCCATAAAACTCACCGAGTGACCTTGGGCAAATCACACTCTCTTAGCCTCAGAGAAGGGCAATGACTAACCCCCTCTGAATAAATCTTGCCAAAAAAAAATCCTAGGATAGGGTCACTATAAGTTTGAGTGTACTTGAAGGCCCATGACAACAATGATGAGTCTGCTGTTTTGCCAATGCACAAGTTCCCTAGATGTGCAGCCCCCAAAACCCCATGCCTTACCATTTCCATCATGCCTTTCTTCCTGTCTCTTGGTGAACACTGCCTCTAGCTTTCTCTCTGTTACGACTGTTAGAAATAGTATGAAGTAGGACATTGGGATACTTACTTGTCTTTTCTAAAATACATGTATTAAGAAAAATCTATTATTTAACCATGTCAGTTGTTGTTACCATCCTCCTGCCATTTTGAAATAGCCCTTTCCTTGTCCTAATGGACCACAATGCATAATCTGTTGAACGTGTTCCTACCTTTTTAGGAATCATCCCTTTCTTTCCATCTACATCATGAGAGGTATAGATACAGGTATGTGAAATCTCGTGTGAAATGATAGCACCTAGCATTACAGAACTGAGATTCCCAAAGTTTCCTTTTCCTCCCTCTTCCAGGGGTGAACTGAGTCTCTTGAAAACTCCCAAGAACTGCAATTCTCCTTTTAAATAGGTTACAAACCCCTGATCGATAAAATAGTCAGAGAACTGACACCCCAGATCTACAGAAGTGCCTCTCAAGAGATCTGATGTGGAGGACCAGCAAGTTTTTTTCCCAGTGTGTCAGAAACCAGCACAATATTTGTGTCCATTGACTACAACTGTTTCTTTCTTTCCTGGAAACTCACCATGGACCCATAGGCAATTGCTGATGGACTGGCACTGCTCCATGGGCCACCACTCTGAGTAGCACTGTTGTCAACAATAGTTTTGCAGTTACCAGTTGCAGAGATGAATTCATCCTAGATGTGCTTGTATTGCCTCTTGTTGAGAAGCGCATTCTTTATTTCATGATGTCACTGCTTAGACACAAGAGGGCGCTCTTTTCTTTCATATACCTTTCATATACCTCTCTATATGTCCAATTAAAGAAAAATGTTTATGAAGAAATGAGTAATTTTACACCTGCGATACTGACAAGCAGCCCCACTCCCATCAGATAATTATTTATAAAAGATTCTCATGGGTTTTTAATGTGTTAACCAGTGACCGGCCTAGTTTGTATGTGTGTGGGAGTGTTTTGTATGTGCTTGCTTAAAGTACATGGACCTAAATCTTACTGCAACTGAAGAGAACAGCAGATTTGGAGCAGTATTTTGATGCCAGTCTGTTATGTTCCTCTCCTGCAAAGACAGTTAAGAAAATATAGGTTTCGGAGTGCTTGATTGTGAGTGTACATCAGCACCTATTTTTGAGATATCATGTGAAATGCTTTTACCAAGAACAGCTGCCATTATACTAGAAAGGAGCATATTGTACATGGGCTAAAATTATGAGATTTCAAAAGGTGATGTTCACAGGCAATAGTAGGTTAATCCCAGAGTCTTAAGATGCATCAGGTTGTTTCCACCAGAGAGGTGAAATTCATCTCCTATTTTGTCCAACCATCTTCCCATTCCACCTCCAGCACTTGTCTCTCTCAACCATTTAATAATCCCTCACCCAGCTTTCTTTTCACTTGTCACCAGTATGGTCTCATTTTTCTCTTGCTCTGACTCATGCTCAAGTCTTGGAAACATTCCTTTTTGGATCAGAAATAATTCTTCCTCTTTCAAGTAAATCCGAGTCTTCCAGACCATTTCCTTGAACAGAGCACAGCCTACATAAATGGAGTGTGCTGCTTTAGGACTTCTAGTCCCCTACCTGAATTAATTGAGCAGCCTATTGACATAACCTTTGTCCTTGTGATCATCTCTGGTTATTTCAGGTAGATATTAAATAGCATCAGGGACGAAAAAGACACATAGATTCCCATAGCTGTGGCACAGAGCCATGTCCCTGAGCATCACCTTCTGGAAATGATCTGGCAGTAGGATTGTTGTGTGACGCAATGTCAATGAATAGATTTTTTTAAAGGCGCATTTAGCAGTTAAGCAGAAACTGTCTCCATCTGAAAGCACTACCTGTGCCACTGAAACTTAAATGGAAGAACATTTGGTGCAGCCCTGGTTATAAAGATACATATCAGAGCCAAGGAAAGTATCAAGAGAGCATATACCTAGTTCTAAGTTCAGCCTGCCAAGGCACATTGTCTCTCTGAGCATTGGAGAAAAGGCATGATTAAGTTAAGCATCTTGACCTGAGATAAATGGACATTTGTAAGGAAAAAGCCATTGTTTTGACATGCTTTAAAATGGAGAATTTATTCATTGTGTATACTAATCCAAGAGGGATTTGTCACAGAGAGAATTTGTTTGCTAGCTGCTCTCAGTGTTTAGTCTCTGGACTTACCAAGCTCTATTGCAAGATTTATCACAAACCTCCTTATTGTATCATGATGCAGCAGCAGCAATAATAATGATGTACTCTCTCCTCTTCCCATCCCCTTTTTATTTTCTGGCATTTCTTTTAGATTGTAAGCTTGAGTATAGGGACTTCTTCCTTTTTTTTTTAATCCATTTTACAATAACTCACGTTGGGAGCCTTTTGGCAGAAAAACAGGGTAAAAATCATTTCAAAAAATCCATAAATCTAATTGCAATCTTGGTTGAAAACTTCTTTATCATAAAGAGTTGGTAATACTTCCCTCAGATGTTCATTTGTTGAGGTACATTCTTTCTTTAGTTAAAGAAATAGTTTTTTTAAAAAATGTACAAATATCTTTCAATGGAGTATGTAGTTTGGTCAGAGGCATGTGGTGCAGTGATTTGAGCACTGGATGGTGACTCTGGAAGACAGGGTTTAAACCCTGCTCAGCCATGGAAACCCACTGGGTGACCTCTCAGCTTCAGAAGAAGGCAGAGGTAAACCCTCCTCTGAACAAATCTTGCCAAGAAAACGCTGTGATAGGTTTGCCTTGGGGTCACCATAAGTTAAGATGCTTCCACACGAGATTGTTATAGTGCTATGACTCCACTTGCAACATCCTATGGAATCCTGGGGTTTGCAGTTTCGGGAGGGGCCACTTGGCCCCTCCCGAAACTGCAAACCCCAGGATTCCATAGGATGTTGCAAGTGGAATCAGGGTGCTATAACAGCCTAGTGCAGAAATAGCCTTAGAAATGACTTTAAGGCACACAGCAAGAACAAAGGCACCAAAGACTGAGAATTCTTAAGACCAGTCCCCGGATTCCATAGGTATTTGCCATGACAGTTAAAGTGAAATCATACTGCTATAATTGTAGTGCTGTAATAGGCTAAACTATAGTAGTCGAATCAGTGGAAGTACTGACTCGACAGGGATTTACTAGATCAGTGAGTCTACTCTAATTGGAATCGAATTTAGCCGTCTATATATTTTTTAAAAAACTTGACATTGTTTTGTTTTGTGATTTGATATTTCCTGCTTATGAAAGTCCAGCCTACCTGAAGTCCTTACAAAGTCAGAAAAGTGGAGGAGAGAAGTAATAGTTAAAACTTCCTTCTAAGCTATGTTATGTCTCAGAAGCTCAATGGTTAGCAAAAGGAGGCTCTCTGCACATTGGCTAAGGTGCTGTGATGTCAAGGGTTGCTCATGGACATTTTCACTATGATATCTAACTGTGAAGATAGTCAGTATAAACTGAGGCCTTTTCCGCACGGCACTCTTATAGCGCGATTATTCCACTTTCAACCTCCTAGGGAACCTCCGCTTTCAACCTCCGGCCAGCCCCTCTCGAAGCTGCAAACCCCAGGATTCCCTAGGAGGTTGAAAGTGGAATAATCACGCTATAAGAGTGCCGTGAGGAAAAGGCCTGAGAGTCAGATGGAACTGGGAATTGGTAGCAAAAAGAAAACACAATCTGCCCCCATCTGCCTTGCTTTTTGTTTGTTGCAGTCAGAACACATTTGAACTAGATGTGTTTTACGTGTTGCTAGATCCACCCAAACCTAATCCATACTGAAGGTCCTAAGCATGCACAATACATTTGCTTTCACTTTTCTTACTGTTCCTACTTGAAAGCTTCTATTGTTTGAGTTGTTAGAAAGATTTGTTTGCTCCTGATTATATAGATGGGACTCTCTTATTTCATTTTGTTTCTTCTGGATATCTACTGTGTGTTTCTTTAGATCTATGCTAATACCAAACAAGCTCACAATTAACCTTCTGCTCAGAGTGCAACTGCTGATTTCTATTTGACATTACAAAGATTACCTATTATAGCTTTGGCAAGAACTTCCACTTAAGCAAAAGTAAAGCCAGCCGCATAAACATTCTTGTTCAATTTTTTTTTTTTTAAAAAGTAAATGATAAAGACCTTTTGAAGTTGAACAAAGAGTAGAGGAAAGTTTACTTCTTTCTTTCTTTCTTAGCTCAGGTTGCGGGGGAACTAGTTTTAAATACTTTTATGCCATGGTAATAGAACACTTTCTTTCAAGAGTAACAAGACAACAAGACACTAAGGTTTAAATCCAGTTGTTAGTCCCATATAGAGTAGACCCACTGTCTCAATGAGAACATGATATGTCATTGTTTAGGTAAGTTCTCTCAATTCAGTGGGGCCTACTTGGGATTAACAGTAATATTTAGTTCTGATTTCTCCAGGCAGCTGTGGTGAAAATGGTATCAGTGAAACTGACAATATTTTGCCTAGAGATGCAGGAAATCCAGACTGGTGAAACACTTCCATAGAGTGGAAGTATCTATTAGTTGTTTCTCTGTGTAAGGCCTTCTGAGAGTTCAGAAGGAGCTATATCAGCATCCTATGGTGTACACTTCTAGCTGTTACAGATAAAGCATGAGAAGGAAGAAAAAACAAGCTTGTTTATTGCTGCTCTGGGCTTTATCACACAATAGGTTTGTTGTATGATTGCACTGGCTTAGTTCTGTGTTTTGTCTTTCCTTATCAGATGGCGCTGTGACTCTCCTGTTGTTGTACTGCATTTCCATTGTTATTGGATTGGATCTTTTCACTGACGAGAAAAAAACATTAATGGCTGCTATTCAGCTCTTGATTCTCATGTGAATGTTTCATTCTGCTCCTGTTCCGATATTCTGCAGAAGCAAAATGGTGGCAGCAAAGGAAATGTTGAGTAGTCTTGCAAGAAGGATTGAAACTGCCTAATTACAAGGTGATGGTGATGATGGTGGTGATGATGTACATGTGCTACTTAGGGCAGACACAGGCAGGAAGATGGGATCAGCGAGGCAGTGCAGAAGACAGATTGTGGGGAATGTGCATTGCCAAAGCTGCACTATAGTGGTATCCCTGGAAAGACGTGAAAGTGATTGTTTCTATAGTGGTCTGTTTCTGTTTGCTTAAGTGACATGCTGTGAGACAACAGGCTGGTATGACGTAGCCCCAGAACACGAAGCAATAGTTTCAACATACAAGAAAAAAAAATTCCAATTAAACATTTGATTTTTTCCCCTATAATAGTTTTCCCAGAGGGTTGCCTCAGAGGGTAGTGGATGCAGTCTTTGAAGGTCTTTAAACAGATGAGATGGCCCTTGTGGTCCTTTCCAACTCTAAGATTTTATGATCCTAAGGAGGATGGTAAGTATTTTAAAGGCAAAGCAATGATTTTTATGTCTTGCTGTCATAGAACAGCATAAGACTTACTGATTGCAGATGTCACTTGCATTTCAACCAGCTGGGTGGGTTGACAAGGGACGTGCATGAGTGAAAGTGCCTTGTATGGGTCTGCTGAAGGAAATGGAATGTACTAAAAGCTCATTTCCCCTGCGTGGCACCTTCTGTGAGTAAACAGCCTAAAGCAACAGCATGATAGTCAATCACATACTGTACAGGCCAAAAGTAAATGTACAAAAGGAAGATACTGTCGACCCTCCATATCTGCAGATTCTGTATCCATAGATTCAACCAACCACGTCTTGAAAGTATATATAAATTTAAAAAAAAAACCCTCCAAAAAGCAAATTTTGATCTTGACATTTTATATAAGAGATGCCATTTTAATATACCATTGTACATAATAGAGTCATCATAAGTCAAGGTGGACAGGACAGCAAATACCAACAAACTGGTAGTTTGGATGTGCAAAATGTCTGAAATGATTCCATTTTTAGCATAACTTCTATGTTGCTCAATGCATCAACGCCAAATTTTCTGTCTTTTTTTTTAAACGATATATGATACAAAACTTAATGAGTTGGATCCAGACTAGATGAGCTCTACTTAGCACTTTCTGAAATCACTGTGAGCGGTGAGCCATGACCTATGCCAAGTCTCATTTCTGTCACTTGGAACTAAATGTAACTGACTTTGGATGGAGCCCAATAACTTTAATTCAGTCTCATGGCTCAGAATCTTAGCTGAGCTTGTTCCTAGGTAACAAATTAATGTATTAATGTCTTCTGTCAAGGAAGAAAAATGTAATAATAGTGCCATATGTTGATAAAGTTCAGATTTTTTCTAATATGCCAATCAAAAGCCAAAACAGCAAACTTTCGAAATGCTGCATATATAACCTTTCAAGTACTGAACCATCATTCTTACAAAAATAATAATTCAGTACTGTTAGAAGATCATTGTGATTACCCCACAGAAGGAGATCTGGGCGTTATATTTGTAAAATTGATTGTCAGCAGAATATTTGAGTCCACAATGTTTCCATTTAAAAACTGTTAGAGAAGGGGATGCATATGCACATACTGTGGTAGGATGGGGTGCCACTGAAAAGTCTCTATCTTCTGTGCCTGTCCACTTAATAGATCTTATCAGCAGGTACAAAAGCCAGGGCTCTAGGTCTTAGGGCTGTGCAGGTTTTATACATTGTGGAGCAGCGGTTCTCAACCTCTGGTTCCCCAGACGTTTGGGATTTCAACTCCCAGAAGCCCTAGACAGTATCAACACTGCTCAGGAATCCTGGGAAGTGAAGTCCAAAACATTTGGAGGGCCAGAATTTGGGAAACACTGGTGTAGAAGGTCTTCCAGATAATCTGGTCCTAAGCCATTTAAGCTGCACAGTGCCATATGAATATTAGTGCTAGGAGACATCCTTTGGTTACCATCCCGAAAACTATTTCACACACAGCAACTATTATCAGAAGTAGGAGAACTCCAGTTTTGGGACCAGATTTCATCTTCCTGTCATCCCAATCTGTTCATCTGAGGTCTATGCTCTCCATGATACTATCATTTTATGATTTCTCAGGTTTTGTACATTTTCCCCCATTGTAAAAGGTTGAAATGCCTTTCTTGGTTCAGTTACAGTTAGAACTTTAAGCTAAAATATTTTGGTATTTTTGGTCCTACCTATTGGCCCCACGTATTACTGGGATGTGGCTGATGCAATCTGTAAAACTGAACAGCTCCCCTCTTCCTAAAGAGGTCCTCCATCCATGCTCAATATATCATTAGTTTAGTCAGCTCTTGATAAGTCCCAGTTCAGTGCATGAACCCTTTCCATTGCTTTCTAATCAATAGGAAAGGTCTACCCATGATGATTAATTCAGGATTAATCCCGTCTTAAAGTTACTGACATGCCAAACAATAATTAATGATCGTCCCTAGCTGATTATTAGCACTGGTGATTCTGCTAGCACTTGCATATGATGTGAGGCAGATGAGAAGGTAAGGTGTGGACTAAGAGCAGCGTTTGCTAGGTAATAGCATGATTGACATATCTGGGGCCCTTTCACAGTATGGAGTTATAGCATTATGATTCCATGGCAACATTCTGTAGACTCCTGGGATCTGCAATTTAAGGAGGGACATTTAGAAAAGCATAGCCAGACAGCTCCTCTAGGGCCTCTGACCAAACTACAAATATCATAGAATGCCATAGGATACCATAGAATGCACTCATGACATGATAGCACTATAACTGCATAATGAGCAAGGGCTCCTGGTCTTCTCAAACAAGATGAGATGGTAAAGCTGTTCAGAGACATCTGCTGGACTGTAATATTGTAGCCTGCAGGTAGTAATGTGTGTAAATCAGAGATGGGAGCAATGTGGTCACCCAGTTATTGTTAGATTGGAACTATTAGTATTTCTTGCCACTGGCTCTGCTGGCCAGGACTGCTGGGGGGCTGCAATCCAGAAACATCCAGAGGGCTGGTATAGATGCAGAGTGGTGGTGTCTCATATTTGGATACTATTTTAAGAAAATGGATCACCACACACAGTTGAGAAAGAAATATCTGGTATTTTTTTAAAGACTTGTATAACAATTCTCATCACATGGTATTAGGACACTTTACACAGCAACAGCATCAGATCCTAATAAAACTGTTTCAAATTACAACAGAAAGGCAAAAGATATATATAAAATAGACCATAGGCTTTATAAGCCAGTTTAAAACACCTGGGCAAGCAAGGTTTTGACCTGATTCCGAACAGTATGGAAGAGCTATACCAACAGTAGCTCTATGGGGAAGGCAGAAAATCTCAAGGGTATTTGGAGAAGACCTTCCCCCAAAGATCTTAAAGGCACAAACAGGGTGATACTGGGAAAGGTACTTGTTTTAGATGTTTGAGAGCCAAGGCTTTAAAGGTCAGAGCTTTAAAGCACCAGTACCTTCAGTGGGGCAGATGTGCTCTCTGACTGTATGTACTTAATTCTGGGTACATCACACACTCGTGGCCTAACCTTCCTCGCAGGATTTTCTGTGAGAATAAAATGTGGGAGGATGGTAGCCATGGATTCTTTTTGAGCTTGATGGAGAAAAGGTGGGCTAGTAATGGAATCAATCAATAAATAGCCTATGTGGGCTCTTCAGTTCCCTGAGTGGTGAAATAATTCAGGAACAGTCCTCCCCCAGAGTGGTTCTGAAGTCTGACTGACTAACTAGTGCTTTTCTTTCTTATTTTTCCTTGGATTATGTGAAAATTTACAAGTAGATCATAAACAAAGAACATGCAGTTCTACACAGCAGCACATCTATTATTGTGCAACAAGTACTTGGATAAAGATGAACCATATTCAGGCTTTCTAAAACTGTCAGTGAAATAGATAATGAATGGCATGTATTGATTCTGCCCGCACTGTCTCTGTGCAGATGGGCAGTGAGTTGGGTTTACGGCTGAGGAGAAGGAGGAGGAGGAGAAGGAAGTAGAGGTTGAATTGAGTTGCTTTCAGTGAAATACTCAGTACTCAATATTCACTGACTGTAAACAGTTGCCCATTGCAGTAGCCCGTCTGTTCAACACAAATATCCTGCTGACAATGCTGTAAGGCTGTGAAACATGTATTAAACTTGTAGGGGAACAGAAAATTGCAAACAACTCAAAGACTAATAATAATAATAATAATAATAATAATAATAATAATAATAATAATAATAATAAAAAATAAAAATAATAATACTTGGTAGGCATAAGGTGGGTGAAGCATATCACTTTTGACAATGGGTGAGCAAGAAGCACCTCAAAGATATCTTTATGTACAAATGCAGAAAGAGTTTGGCTCATTGCATGGCAAGAATGAAAGAGTACTGGCAGACAATGCAAAAACTCCCATGGGCATCCATCTGGGTGGCAGTCACTCAGACAGAAAATTCTGCCCATCACTAGAGAAAGAGTTTTTTTTTTCACCTGCTCTGCCTTCTACCACTGCCTGGAAGTCCATTTGTCAGAAGTGACTTCAGGGACAGCTACAAAGGCCACTTTGTTTGGCAATATAATTGCAGCTGGCCTTTGGTAAAAGCAGATTTTATCCTGAGGCCATAGCCTGGGCTGTGCCAGGGACCTGTTTCACTGAATGACTCAAATCACAGTCAACAATCACACAGTTCTCTCTACCCATGTGTTTCCTTATGTGTGCCATGTCTTATTTAGACTGTGCCTAAGGGCAGGGACTGTGGTGTTTGTCTTGTAAACACTTCTGGAAGTCTTTTCAGCAGAAGGATGTGAATAGAAATGCTATCGTACATGAATGACTTTGCAGGAAGACAGGCCATTTCCGCACTAGCCTGTTATAGCGCAATGATTCTACTTTCAACATCCTATGGAATCCTGGGGTTTGCAGTTTAAGGAGGGGCTGGCCCCTCCCTAAACTGCAAACCCCAGGATTCCATAGGATGTTGAAAGTAGAATCATTGCGCTGTAACAGGCTAGTGTGGAAATGGCCATAGATAAGAAACTGCTCAAAGTAAGTCTGTATGGAATAGTTGCAGTGGATGGACCAGCAACGTGGATGAAATCATAGATCTTCCTGGTATTAAAGTGCTACAGGCTGGACTGATTTGGTTGCCAACTTTGAGGCCCTGAAATATACATATAGAATACAGAGTATGACATATAGAGTATAAAATATGATGTGGAAAGCTATGGGGACAAGGAGATGGGCTAATGCCTGACAGAATGCCTACTCAAATATGAACGAAGGGATGAGAACACCTGCATTTCTATCAGCATTGAGTTATGAGCAGATCTGACCACTAATAAACCTCCTACCAGGCTGATGCAATCAGGATGATAGGCACCCAATGACTCCAACTGTACCTGAAGTGAGGTCATATCTAAGATCTCTGTTTTGATTGGATGACATAAACGGGGTACCAGCAGCATCTTTGTTTTGATTGGATCACCTAGGATAGCTGATAGGCTGGGCAGAAGATAAGGAGAGAATAAAGGAGGCCAAGAGGAGATAGCCTTCAGACTCCTGAAGGCTCAGCATCATGAGGGAGGAAGGATGTGGCCATTTACAAATATAGAAGGCTCTATGGTCACATGGTCCAGTTGCTTAGATTCGTGGATTACCATACATTACAAATTGGTGACTGAGCAAATGTAGAAAGTTCGAGAGATACAATGGCCATTTCTGCCCTAAACTGCTACAGTGCTATTATTCTGCTTTCAACAGCTTGTGGAATTCTGGGGCTTCTAGTTTGCTGAGACCAAAGCGCTCTCTGGCTGAGAATTCTAAAGGCTTCTCCCTAAACCACAAAGCCCAGGACTCCATGGGATGTTGAAAGAGGAATAATAGCCCTATAGCGGTATAGGGTAGAAATGGCCAAAATGTATTGAGGAGAGGCGTGCAAGGAACCCTTACTGTCTGAAGCCCTATTGCTCTAATAGCAAAAGAGAGAAGGTATAGAAAGAATGCTTTGTTGAGCAGTGTTTCCCTATAGGATTTCCTCAGAAATGCATGCTTCACTGCTACAAGACAAGGAGCAAGGAGAGAGGGGAATAAAGCAATTTGTACAGGCATGGTATCAGGGGCCAAAGTGGAGGAGACAAAAGATAGGGTGGAGAGATGATATTTACAATAGAGACAGTTCTTTTCCTCCTATCTCAGGCAGTGATAGAACCCTAACTGCACATCCTAAAATTGAACCTTTTTTTTTCCTGGACATTTAATGAAAATGTGTAGTGTTGCTATATCAGGAAAGTGATGAATAAAGACTCCATGGAACCCAGAATCATTGTACAGCTACTTTTACCCTGCTTTGTTGCATTCCTTCTCCTTCACTTCAGTGATCCCGTTGTTTTCAGTGCAGTCTTTGCTAGAAGCTCGGCAAAACAGACTTCAATTAAATCTTCCTCCAAATGCTAGACTTCCCTGAAGAGTTGTTATCATTGATTCAGAAAACTGAGAGAGGACAGTCCCAAATATAAATCATACTTGTGAAACTTCATTTATTGGTCACTTACCTGTCCTACCTTCACTGTCTTCCTTTCACCTCACACTCAAAAGCAAGAGTAGGATAATTTCTCACAAAATAATTGGACAGAAGAGAATATTTTGCCCCATCACATTGCTCCTGCAGTGGCTGAAGACCTGCTTTAAAAAGTTTGGAATCAGAGCTGGATGATAGTTAAATGAAGTTCTAAGCCTCTATTGGAGTGCTGTTGTCCACTTCAACCATGTTTTAGGCATTTTTTGTTCCTCTTCCTTTGCCTTCCTGAAGTTTCTGCTCAGCATGGTTAGTAAAGGCTCAACTAGGCTGGGTGGAGAAAACAGCAAAGATGATGATGAGGGTAGTGACTCATCCCTTAGTGTGAGCAATTTTATACCAGAGACAAAGAGGACAAGAAGGGCAGTGACTGAGACTTTGTCAACATGTTACTGTTGGATCATAGCACTGACCATGATAAGAGAGTGTGGCCCTTTCCGCACCAGGAAGTTAAAACAGGCCAAGGCATCCTGTCATGGAAGTCGTCCGCACCTTGGATTGGATTAGGTTCGGACTATTTACCTTAATTCTGCACCTTAGTCCAATCCAAGATGCCCCCAAGTGGTCCTCCAGAGTGCTAAGTGAAGACCGGAAAAACCCGGTCTTTCAATCTTCTGGAGCATGCCATTGCAAGTCTGCGATCAGCGGAGGGCAGGCTGTGGGCGTGGCCAGCGTCAGCGGTTGGTCCAGACCCACGAGGAACAGGAAGCCACCATTTTCAGCTGGAGCAGTGCAGATCTACAGACCTTGCATTGCTCCGATTCGCCCTGGACCAAATGGAGGAGCCCTGCAGAAGGGCTTAAGGGAGAGTCTGTGTTGCTTCGAGCTAAGAAGAAGCGGTGAGTGGAGCAATTCACTCGCCTCGTGCGGAAAGGACCTGTGTTGCTTCCTTCCCTTCTCCTCCTGCTCCTTCTCTTCCTTCTCCTCCTTCTCTTATGTGAGGTGAGATGTGTGCCTCCTGGGACCTATTGCTAGCACTGCTGTGGCACCACTTTCACAGTCCCTCTCAACCCAGTGCTGGTGTCATGTATGTGGGGGCAGGAGACATAGACTAGTGTTGAGCCATGGGAGACTGCAATGCTGACTTCAGTGGTGGCTGCCCTGCTTGCAACAAGGACCAGGCTGCTCCTGCCTTCCCTTACACCCCAGAAGGAGGAGTAAGTGGGACCCTCATCACTGTCACTGCTGTGCTCCCACAACAACACGTTGACAAGGGCTGGGTTGCTGCCTTCCTCCATGCCTTTATTGCTGTTTGCTCCACCTAGCCAGGTTCAGCTTTTGTTAGCCAAGACAAGCAGCTGTGCTTTGTCTTCATCTCAGGAGGAGCTGGCCAAGCTAGTGGTGTGATAGATATTTTGCCCCACAACTGTGCTCCTTTGAAAATAAAATAAAGGTTCGAATTGGGAGGGGAAAATCAGAGCATTTTGAAACCACATGAAAAAGAAGGCCAGAGAAGTAACTGTAAAAGCATAAAGCAGGGTTGCATAAAACAGGCTAGTTGCAGGGTATGCCATGAGATAGACTCACTTGAAAAAATGGCCTCCTTCCTGACCTATGGCTGTTGGCTAGATTTATTGATTCTAATAATGGTTGCTATTTACCTTGTAATAGAAGACTTGAAGTTTATTACACAGTCTTTTATAGGATGCTTTTCATCTGGGTAAGAAGGAGAACATAAATCAAACAAAAGAAATTAGCATTAAACCATTAGGCTGTTAATCTAAAAGTGCTTTGCGCTGATGCCAGACCTCATGACTTGCAGAGAAATTTTGAGAAGTTCCCTGTAAGTATCTGACCTTTCTATGCTTGAGGCATGCTAAAATTACTTTGTTTCTCTAAGCACCCCTAGGTTCACCTCTAGGATTAGGCATGGGCCAACTGAATCCCCAAATCCTTGGCAAGGATTCGAGATTTGCAGATCTGAATCCCCGGGGCAAAATAGGCAAACAGAACCTTTTAAATCTGGAAGTGCCCATTGCACTCCCATTCCCCTCTCACATTCTGGCCCTCCATGCAGGAGCAGTGTGCAGGGCACACCAGAGCCTGCACTCACTTGGGCACCCAGTATCAGGACCACAGGGTAGAGCCGGGGATGGCTGGTTTCCTGCATGCTGTGGGGCCTAAGCTTGCACGAGCACCAGGGATCAGGCCCACAGGGACGAGTAGGGTAGGCGATGGCTGCATTCCTGCATGCCCTGGGGCCTGAGCTTGCTAGAAAAGAGAGCCATCACCCCTTCTCTGCACCCCCTCCACTGCTGCCAGTGAGGGCGGTTCAGAGGTGGCTGGAGGGTGGGCGATCACTTTTTAAACCCCTTTTTAAAGAAAGGATTCAAAAGATTTGAGATTCGTGAGATCCATGGATTCCCAGAACCTTCCAGGGATTCGGATCCAGATCCAGAAAATTCTGGATTCATCCCATCCCTATCTAGGATCTAGAGATTTGTATTCATTTCAGAATAAGTGAAAGTGGCAAGCAAAGGCTATCCATTCACTGGGACCAACGGAGCTTCTGTTTATATCATTTGTGGATGAGAAAGCACTTTCTATTTCTCCACAGTTGTGGCAGGAGAGGAATTGGGCAGTGGCTCCCAGGTTCTCTCTTACATTGATGGGCTGCTTCAAGTTTTCCTGGCAATGTCTGGAGCACTCCAATAGCCTTTGGGAGCTGCCATCTAAATTCTCAAATAGTGCAGTACAGTGTGCAAATTAAACTAGTTACAAATAGCTAGTTACTTGTAATTAATTAACTTCCCTACACTAACTGCATGTGTGCGTATGTGTGCTCCAAGTCATCTGTTGACTTATAGTGACTCCATGAATTTCATAGTATTTTCTTAAGTAAAGAATACTCAGAGCTGGTTTTGCCAGTTCCTTCCTCTGAAACATAGGCCCTTTCCGCACCGGCCTATTAAAACGGTGCAGAGCGACCTCCGACAGAGGTCTTCTGCACCGTGGAGTGGACTGGGGTGGACTACTTTTTGTAGTACCCCACCTCAGTCCGCTCTGGAGCAACCGGAACTGGTTGCACAGTGTGCTTTTTAAAAATCTATTTTAAGAGGTTTTTAAAAAACATACAGCATGTGATCCCGTGTTGCTCCGTCGCCACGCTCTGGTGCAGATTTGCAGGCACACAGTAGTGCGTGCCTGCAGATCTTCTGGGGGCAGGCTTTAGGCTGGCAAGCTTCTCCAGTTGGTGAGAGCCTCCACCAACCGGAAGCCGCCATATTGGATGCTGGAGCAGTACAGAGCAATGAGCTCGCACTGCTCCTTGTCCCGACGGACTTGCCCGGATGCTGAAGAAGTCCAGTGAGTCCCGTTTTTGCGCGGTTCATTTCCCACGTGCGGAAAGGGCCCTAACCTGTAGCACCTGGTCCTTGTTGTTGGTTTCCCATTCAAGTATTAACCAGGGGTGATCCCACTTAGCTTCCAAGATCAGTTAAGATCTGATGTCTTCAGGGTATTTAGGCTAATAACATAGCTTATTTTTTAAAACAGTAGCTGTCACTTTTTCTTGTTTTTCTAAATTCCTTTTTATTTACTTAAAAAACAACATATGAATATTTAACTGCATAACTTCTACTGATGTTTTAAAAAAAATAATAAAAAGGAATGATTTAGAAAAACAAGAAAAAAAGACACTTACAGTTAAAAAAAGTCTAACAGTAAGAGCCACTTAATAATGATGGAAGCAGTGGGCCTTGAAACTATAATTGTAACTAATTTCTTTAAAAAAGTGACTTTCCAAGCTTTACCCTAAAGTTCTAAGACAAACAACTTTCAAATGATCTCAAACTTCCCTTCTTAAAAACAAGTGCAGCGGTATCATAGGAATGATATAAGAAAACATAAACTTTAACTGGAAAGCTTAAGCTGTAATATACCCATGGTTGGCTGTGTCAGAAAGATAATAATGCATTTGAAATATTTTCTGAAGGCTAAAGCAACACATTAATTCTGAAAAATTGTGAGTATGTGAAGTATGTGATGGTTGAAAAAGCTCAGGTATTTTGTATGAGCCCCTGGGATAATGTGCCCGTATACACAGACTTTTGTAATTAAAAAGCATTAGATAAGATGTTTTTTAAGCAATAGAATTCCACCAAGCAGAAATAAAATCATGTTGGCTCCAATTTGGCACTGTGGTGCCAAAACCATAATGTAATTAAATGATAACAATCGGAAGACCTTTTCGTTTCTGTACTCGATATATTGTGAAAGGTTTTCCACTAATTGATTCCATTGCTTCCCATGATTCATACCACATCAAATCCACCAACTGCTCTAATAGTCTGAGGCATTTCTAGAAAAGCCACTCATTTTTCCCCTTCAAGAAGCACTCTAAATTATTTCACTTTCATTAGTAGATTTGGAAGTTCACCTTTTGCAAGTAAACAACAAAATGTGGCGATTTCCGCACTAGACTGTTAGAGGGCTATGATTCCATTTTCAACCTCCTATGGAATCCTGGGGTTTGCAGTTCAGGGAGGGGCCGGCCCTGAACTGCAAACCCCAGGATTCCATAGGAGGTTGAAAGTGGAATCATAGCCCTCTAACAGTCTAGTGCGGAAATGGCCGTGGTGTTTGAGAGAGAGAGAGAGAGAGAGAGAGTGAGGTAGGTTCCCCAAAGGGCTTTTTTGAAGCAGTCACCTCTATTTTTAACTAGGTACAGAAATAAATCAATGCTGAACTGTATTCAAAATTTAGATTATAATGGTACATACTACAGAATATCTGCAACTGCATAGAATAGTATGAGAGTAGGATAATCATCTGCTAGCATCACAGGTGCCTTTATGTTATCATCTTCCAGTGTGATATAAGCCATCCTGTCCAAAAAGCCCCTCTACGTGGAACAAAAAGAAGAGCCTGTACACAAGAGCATAAACAGACACAAGTCTGACATTAGAAATAGTAGTACCCTCAAATCAGTGGCAGAACATTTCAGCCTCCCTGGACACACGATTGCTGACCTTCATGTTGCTGTTCTGGAAATGGAAACAGCTGGATTGGAATGTATTCACAAATGGTTACTTGGCACACTACATATATGCATAAGCTGATTCTCATCACACCTGCGTATGAAACAAAAGCATCTTCCTCAGCACACCTTGCTCAGAAAGCGCTCTTCCCTCAAGGGAACTTTCAGGCAAGCTGAATGCGTTGCTTTGACATCTTAAGCCTAACTGGAAGGTGTTTGACAGACTTGCATTATCTTATCCTTTGAAGGCTTATCACCAGTGTCACAATTTGCATCTTTCTGTATCCCATTACACTCTAATCCCACTCCAGCAGCTATGTAACTATGCTTAAATGCCTGTGGCTTGAAGATTGTACTCCATCAAGACACGTGAAGAAGCAGGCTGAAATCCATGAAAGCTCATGCTAAAATGAGTCATCAGTCATAAAAATGCCACTATTCTTTCCCCCTTTCCTTTTATATATGGCTTAGTTATCTTTTGCTGGACAAGTGTTTCATTGGGCCTGTTACAGCGCGATGATTCCACTTTCAACATCCTCTGGAATCCTGGGAATCCAGCAGGCCCCTCCCGCAACTGCAAACCCCAGGATTCCAGAGGATGTTGAAAGTGGAATCATCGCGCTATAACAGGCTAGTGCGGAAATGGCCTAATAGTGCTGTTATTCCACTTTCAACATCCTGTGGAATCCTGGGATTTGTAGTTTAAGGAGGGGCATTTAAGAATTCTCAGCCAGAGAGCTCTTTGGCCTCAGTAAACTACAAACCCCAGAATTCCACAGGATATGTTGAATGTGGAATAATAGCACTATAACAGTTTAGTGTGGAAATGCCTGTTATGTTAGCGCAATTAAATTACATTAAACAATTAATTGTGAATCAGATGCGGTACCAATTGTGAAAGTGATGGGCAACTGTCCCACGTGAGCCATGAGGTGGACGATAAGTGGTAAGTGTGTGAGTGAATGCAAAATTACAATAGCATAATATTTCCCAAAAGTGGAAGCAGTCAGGGAGAGCAGAGAAAACCCAGGAAGCTATCCAGAGAGGAGATTAGAGTCCTAAGAAGGACAGGAGAGCTTTTGGCCCAATTTTGGCCTTTTCTGCATGACACTCTTATAGCATGATTATTCCACTTTCAACCTCCTAGGGAATCCTGGGGTTTGCAGCTTCAAGAGGGGCCAATTGGCCCCTCTCGAAGCTGCAAACCCCAGGATTCCCTAGGAGGTTGAAAGTGGAATAATCATGCTATAAGAATGTCATGCGGAAAAGGTCTTTGATTCCCCTTCATCCAGCCCCAACACCTGTAGCAGGTCTATGGCTAGCCATTCAAACACTGGCAGCCTGCAGGCCTACAGATACATTCGACCAAATTGCTGCAATAGCTATAAGCTTAAAGATTCAGAGGAATTATTTGCACACCACTGACTTTAACCTTGAGTATGGAAGTCTTTGGGTGTTCACTTGCTGTTGTCATTTTAATTATTGCTATCTCAGTAGTGCTATATGGTGCATATGTTGTGTATTTGTTGATAAATTACATTTAGTTATGACATTTCTTCCAGTGACCTGAACAGAAAGTACACAGTGAATTTCTTTATTAATGTGTCTTAAATGGCTTTATAGTCAAATGTGTTTTATTATATTTTGTTTCATTTGATTTAAATATTAAAAAAACCTTCTTTGTGCCTGAAATATACTCTCACTTTGGCCCATGCCTGATTCCCAGTTTGTCTCAAGTGGAGTAGGCCACCTGGATTGTACCACTGAACTTTAGAGAAGTGTTTATTGACCAATTTTCCAATAATTCAGTGTGCCTTAGCTGGGACTGGTAAGTGGGCCTAGGCCATCAATTTCCAGTTTTGGAAAAAAGGTGGGAAATAAAGGCTTACACTTCCCTCTCCTCTTCTCCCAACATTGTGTCCAATGCAGTCAGCTTTGGGAGGATGCTGCTTTCTATGTGTCTTTGCTTTCCTTCCTTCCATGCCCCAGCCCCTTCCTTTACTGCTTGACTGAAGTCTTTTCCTCCCTTGGCTGATTTTGAATCAGTGCTCCAAATTGCAGTTATCCTGCTTGGAAAGCTATTTGGTTCTAAGCTATTTGGACTTTTCTTTCCCTTTGTGTGCATTCCAAAACTGGGCTTGTGAGGACCATCAGGAGATTTGAACCTTGAGCCTTTCGGTAGCAGAGCTATTGCTGGCTATGTCACTGGGTTGAAACTTCGGGTGGTAGTATTGTGGTTTCCTATTGTGTTGTATATGTGTGATGATACAAACATATGTGTGTGTGTGTGTCCCCATTGTCATGAGTTTGTTGGCTCTCTTCACATGTGGGCAACATAGTCCCAGACTTGGTCTTTGGAGAAAGATTTCTCTGTTAATCTGACTAATGCCTCTTATCTTCCATCTTCGGGGCCAGTCCAACACATTTTGTTCCCTGAGGTAGAGCAGCGAATAGTGCTTCTTGTGCATACAGCACTGGGTCAAATATCTTATGTACAAGCACATGTCCCCTACAGTAAAATTACAAAGCAAACAAACCACAGTTTTCTGCCTCTTCAAGGCATGACAGCCATATAATTCTGCCAAATGGTAAGGCCAGACTTGTCCATCTCTAGAAGGTTGCAGACTTGGGCTTTCCTTTTTCCCTCCCTCTCTCTCATGTTGTTCTCCAGAATTCCTGAAAAAAGATTTTTAGTTGGTCCCCATGCAGATATTATACTATTGTGGCTTTTGGATGTAAATTGTGGCATTAATTCAGGCAAGAAAGATTTAGCTTGCTCAAGAAAAAGAATTTTGACTGTGTTATTGTGTGTAAAGTAATATCTTCCAGACCTTATTTTTTTATATTCCCAATTTGGTCAAGTACTGGCAGATTTTTCTAAGTGACAACAACCTTTAGCAGCCTCAGACCTAAAGAATATAACCCACAGACGATGGGCATCTCAAAATAAAATTGTCTGGGTGGATTTAGAATGAGAGATTTAAGATTATAATCCTAGGTAAGAATTTCTTGAGGAAAACGTCCCACTGAACTTAGTGGGATTTACATCTGTGTAAATACACTTAGGAATGCATTTAATGCATCACCAGCCAAAAGAATTCTTCTACTTAGTGAAAGATCTTTGAAATGAAGGATAAACATTGTGTTTAAAGTACAAACCTTGGCCCGAGGCTTAAAAAGCGGATCAGAATATTAATCAGAAACCTAGCATAAGTTCCTGAAACCCTCAGATTGATCACCCAGGACAGAATTCAAGGCAAAACAATTCCATGCTTTATGACTAGAATTTACGGAGGGATGCTTTGCTTTTTGTTAGGCTCTCTTACCTTTGTCTATCTCATTCTGATAAAATTTTCAAAAAACACGCTGGGCAGCCTTTCTGATAAATAAAACTGAGCCGCGGATGATTCATCTATTTGTGCTGCTTCAGGTAGGTGTAAAAGAAGAAGAGCCTTGAAAACACAGTTTCTATCACTATCTTTTTGACATTCTTTGTATCAGAGTGTTGCATCCATGTGACCTTGGTTTCACAGCTGGATCAATCAGTATCTGACTAAAGCTGCTAGCACAACCTTCCCCTTCCCTTCCGCTCTGCAACCCTCAGGGGTCCCCAGAATTATGGAGTGGCTTTTGAAGGTGATAGGAGAGTACTAGCTGGGATTGCTTCTTTTTGATTCCACGGACAGAAGCAATTCCATTAGAGTGAAACATATTTTTTTTACATATTTATGAGTGTCTTGTGATCTATTTATGTGTAAAACAGTTCTCAACTTCCTGTTCCACACAGAACAGGTCTTCAGAGGGGCTTCAATCCATGCAACACCAATGTAGCAGCAGTGGAGTTAAAGATAACGACACCAAGAACAAAATAGCAAAGCAACTTCTTATAAAGTGCACTTAAAGTCATTCTTAGCCAAGATCCAATGACTTACTGATAAATTACTCTACTCTTCGCCTCCCAAAATCTGCTTCAGAGGACCTCCATAGTCATCCAAAGAACATTTTGAAGTGATGTGAGGAAGTGCACTGGAAAGGGAAATTGCCCTTCCTGTTGCCATAACCTACCACCCCACCTGTGAGATATGTGATTTTCATAAATTGAACTTTGTAATGACTGAAGAATGAGATCAGGGTCACACTGGCTGGATAATATGTTCAGGGTTACACTGACAGGAGATGTGTTCAAGGTCATGAAAGTTCAGATAGGATTATGCAGAAAACCCCAATGCTGATGGGTTTATGCCAATCCTTGCACTGCTTCAGGCTCTTGGCTTTTTTGAATACAATGAAAAACAAACTGCCCAGATTGGTGAAGGATCAGAGACCATCACGCGACCTTACCCTGTGAAGATCTTCCCTATACACCCTGCTTGACTGAACATTAAGAGATTGTCAGAAGTCCCACCAGTGTTTTGCACTCCAGAGTTAAGCAATCAGCTCATTCTGGACTCCTTTGTCCCATGGGAAAGCCATTACAGCTCTGTCAAGGCACCCTTTCAGGGTGTGAAATAGGATATAGAAATCTTAGCTTTAACCCCAGTCAATTGTAATATGTAGTGCCCCAGACTGCTGTTCCTCTGTGCTACTCTCAGACGCTGTCTGAGCTACTCCGCTGTGACCTCCTTCTTCAAGACTGGTAACTATCATCCTTTCCACCCAGTCTCTCTCTATCCAACCAGTTTTTCTTGACTCCCTTTCTGGTAGCCTTATATGGTTCTTAAGAGTATCTGATTTCCCACATGTTGGTAAATTCAAATAAAATACTTTGCTGAACTTTCACTGGAGTCCTCTTTACAGTTAGTGCTGGTATATATAGGTGAAAAGATCCTGCCGTTACTCTCCTCTCTCAGGCCTCCTTTGAGCCACAGTTCTGCAAAATTCTAAGGAGATGCTGGCATCGCGGGTGGACCCCAATGTCTCCTACCTCTTAGGGTAACATTCCTAGTGATTAAACCATCTCGTCACTTGGGATGCATACATCCCTTCTCAGCCTAAAAGCACTTAGTGACACAGGTAGCAAACCTCCTCAGACAACAGTTGGAAGCTGCTACAGAACAGGCCCAGTCACAAGTCACACATTTGACTGGGCTTCCCAGATTGCTACAGTATGTGGGGAGGTTCATGTAGGATAACATGGCCCTTTATAATATTCAGAATATTCTTCTGCAATTCTTAACATCTTTGCATCAATAACAATACCATGAAATTCTGATATATTTTAACAAATCATTGCCTCCTCCATCTTTTAGATGATTTACTAGTGCAAATTTGTCAGGCTAGGAAAAAAAATACTAAACAAGTCTTGTAACACAATCACATCCTCTCCAACTGTCCCCATCTAGCAGGGACAGTTCTGATTAATCCTCTGTTGTTCCACTTTTTCAGTTGCTTTCAAAATGGCCCAGTTTCCACCTTCCACTTTCCTCCTTTGTCCTCAGCTTCAATTGATGCAGGCTGAATTCAAAGTACAAAAATAGTTTGCACACAATTAACTCAGCAACGGAGATGGGAGGAGAGGATGGAAATCTTTGCCCTTGTCTTGGGTGAAAGCAAATTGCTGCAGCCTCTCTTAGCTTCTCTGTCTTCCTGCTTCATAGATTGTCTACCTTGGCCATATTCTGCTGTTACTTGGCCACGTATGTCCCAGTTTTCATCTGTGAAATATTGGAGGATATGCAAAAAAGTAAATCTCCATAATGTTTAAATGCCTTGAATGAGTGGCTCAGTTTACTAATGTAGCCTGACTCCATTTCTGTTTCCTCTCTCTCCCTCATGCTTCTTCTCAGAGAAAAAACTTTGTATATATTCTTTTTCTTAGTAGGGATGTGCACAGACTCTGGGCTTATTTCCGATTCAGGGCTTCAGCTTCTGCTGAAACTATCTCAGAGCCAGTCTGCATCAACTTAGGTCCTGAATCTGATAGGATCCAGAAAATGTGTGTCCTATTTACTGTCATAGAAAATACAAAAATGGCTATAATATTTATTTTCTCATTCTCCTGTTTGTATAAGAGAGATTCCTAAAAACTTTATCCAGATGTGATGCACCAGATTTCTCCCAGTACTTTTGTGATGGTAGAGCCAATGTGGTGTGGTGGCTTGAGTGTTGGCCTATGGCCCTAGAGAATAGGGTTTGATTCCCCACTCAGCCATGGAAATCTACTGGATGACCTTGGGCGTGTCACACACTCTCAGCCCCCAGAACACCCCATGATAGGTTCACCTTAAGGTTTCCTAAGTTGGAAATGAATTGAAGCACACAACAATAAGAAGAAGAAGAGGGGGATACAGTCCCTTGCAGAAGTATTCATCCCCCTTAGCTTTTCCACATTTTGTGGTGTTGCAGTTTGGAATGGAAATGCATTTAACTGGCATCTTTACTATTGGATGTTCACAAGATACTCGAGAATGTGAAGGTACAGAATATTGTGGCACAAAGTGAGGAAACAAAGACATGCAGGCACAAAGCAGAGCCTCCTTGCAGAAAATCCTACATATCTCACCAAGTTACAAATCCCAGGATTCTGTAGCATACAACTGTGGCGGTGAAAGTGGGATCAAATTGCTGTAACAGTGTAATATACCTAGTGATGTCTACAAGGGCTATAATGAGGGAATTTCTGTTTATCTTCTTCTCTTATTTGGCAATCTTGTTGTAGTGGGCTTCCTCTTTGTTGTCTTTATTGCAGTCTTTATTTAAAAATAAAATGTCTTATAATTATAGAAAATGAAAGCGGTTATTGTTAACCTGAAGACAAGGGGATTTTAGACCCTTGCTGCATCTTGGGCTTTCTGATTTCCTCTATCATTTTTGTTCCTGTTTATCTCATGTGCCATAAAAGATACGGAGTGCTCAAGAACACCTAAAAGGGGTCCTGCTGTTGATAGTGACTCACATCCTGATTTTTTTTTTTAAAAAAATATATTTTGCACAAGACATTGAGTTCCTGCTATTTCTGGCAAGGACAATTAAAATTCCTTTTCATGAAGGAAAATGCAGTCACTTGCCCTTCAGAAGCTGATGTGGGAAGCCAGCTAGCATGCTGCCTAAATTATCAAGAGAAGAACACAATCATCACAAAACAAATTCTTCCTGATGAGGCAAACATCTTGTTTGGAGATGCCGCACATGCAGTAACTTTAACTTATTCATCTTCAAGGTTATTTTCCTATGCAGAAACACGTTTCCAATATGAAGAACGATGAGCCAATGTCAAGACCTACAACTTGACCTTCTAAGTGACATTCTTAGCACAGACTAAGGTGTGGTCAAACTATTTTAGGGAACTATGTTGTCACTATTTTTACAGTTATTTTTTTTAATCAGTGGAACATGTTACAAATCAGTGGGAAGGGTCAGCATTTGCTGCATGTTCTTCAGAAGTACACTTTAAGATTCTGCTTGAAAGGAAAATATAGTCCATTCAGCCACCAAAATCATATTTCACAATAAATAGTAATAAAGTAGACTGGCTATGTGCAACAATATGATTTCCCAGAGATAAAAAAACCTGTTAGGGAGATGGTCTTTAGCATGGACCATGGATAGAATTGTGTGATTACATCAGAAGGATGTGTGCTGCAGCACCAAAAACACACATAGCATTTCAGAGGGGAACATAGTAAGCTGCCTTATATTGAGACAGAACCTTGCTTCTTCTAGATAGTATTGTTAATTATGATTGCCAGCAGCAAACTAATGTTTCCACACATATTCCCCCCCCCGGGCTCCTGCCTGGAGATCCTTGCTATTCCCTGGTGGCCATCTTGAGTCCTAGTTTTGGGAAAAGGCAGGTTACACATTAAAGGATTGATTTATTGATTCAGCCTGTGCTTAACATCTGAAATTAAACAAGATCAGATGCTTTCAGAATGGTATGGTGGCATAAGATGGAAGGAAAATCAAGATGCATGGCTCAGTGAAGCCGAGAGAGAAAAGGTATTGTAATGTTGAACTTGGACAGAAGAAGCAACTTTGAATGAATGGTGCAGCTTTGAACAAATCATAGGCCTGGTTCATGTATAACATTCATGCAGAGTTTAGCACTGTGTGAAAGAGCCTTACCTTCTTCTATGATACAGCTACAGAAAGAAGTTTAGAAGATTTTATATCCTGTTTTGTTTTGCATTCCATGGCTTCCTATTATTGTTCAGATTGGGAAGTATGGCTAGCGATCACTACAGCTATTGAAAAACTATATTTGGAAATTGGCATGTCTGAATAAACCATAGTTAATATTAATCTTAGTTTATTTAGGTTTGGAGAGAACAAGAAACTGCAGCCCGTTGAGAATGGGAGCAAATGTTTCCAGACAAATCCTTGTAGCTACACTGTGGGAGGAAAAGAGAAGGAGCAGGAGGAGGAAAAGAGAGGAAGGAGGAAAGAGAAGAAGCACACAAACTCAGTGCTTGTGTCTTTCATTCTACAAAGTAGTTTAGTGTTATATGCAAATATGGCCACTGTTCCTACTGCAAAAATTTTAATGGAGATCAAAGTGGAATTCAGCCCTCTTAAGCCAATCAACCAACCAACTTTCGTTTGGGACCGTTCAGAGACTATCTTGTTATATTTTGGTCCATTCATTTTTGCATGCATTGTTGAAGGTCTGCATTATGATTCCCCTTGAACTTTTGTGGCTGCACCCTATGGAATCCTGGGGTATGTAGTTTTGTCAGAAGGACCAAAGGAGTTCTCTGGCTGAAAAATCCAAACCCTTCTCCCTAAATTGTACACTCCAAATCCCAACTCAGATATCCAACTTTTCATGTTTCTTCATGATTATAACTGTAAATCAATAAATGATCTAAACTCCACCCCCACCCCCCAAATTTTCAGAACTTGATGAAATCTGTAGCAACCCCTGGGAAGGCAATTATGCCTACTGAATCACAAAGAGATTAGTTCAGGAACTTTTGTGCTGGTTTTTTTTTTTTTTAATAAAAATTGATTTCTTTCTTGGCAGTATTAGATGAAATTTTCAGGAATGGTTTCCCACAGATAAATTGAGGCTGACAAGCATCTTTTGAGTTGGAATAAAGAGCTTTCCACTTGCTTTTACAATCTGGAGGTTTTCCAAAAGGAATGCCGTTCACCCATATGCTTTTTGTGGGACATTCATTATGGAAGGTAGAGATAATCCTAGTTAAGAAACCTGAAAAATTTCAGAAAAACTAGAACAGCAGTTTTAGTGGAATCTGAGAAACAAATAATTTATTTCCCCTTTCCCAATCCACTTTTTAAGCATTTTTTGTCTGAAAATGATGACTTTAGAGAGTTCTTTTTTAGAGAAATGAATATAACAAAACACTCAAATCACTTGTAACTGAAGAGTGGTAGGATAATATTCTAGGATGCAGAATGTCATCTGTGGATGTGATACAGAAGGTTTCAGCATGTCATCGGCTATTTCCGCACTAGACTGTTATAGTGCTAGTATTCTTTCAAAATCCTATGGAATCCTGGGATTTGCAGTTTAGGGAGGGGCATTTAGGCTTCTCAGCCAGAGAGCTCTTTGACCTCAGTAAACTACAAACCCCAGAATTCTATGAGATGTTGAAAGTGGAATAATACCACTATAACAGTGCAGTGTGGAAATGGCCATAGTATCCAATCACTTAAAAGTAATTTTTCCACCTCTCTAAATGGAAAATTATAGATGTGTCCATTTTGCACAATTTCCGAATGACACATATAGGGAATTAAGATGAATGAAGACAAGTTTAACAGTTTATTGTTTTCTGATCTGTTAATAATAACATGACAGAAAATGTGATAGACTGAGGATGAATGGTGAATATGGAACATCAAATGGAAAAGACAGAAAGACTTTTCAGCTCCAGATATATTGTTTTTCCTTTTAGGTTATTTTAGTTTGCAAGTAAGTATCTTATGCGGCATCATTCCAGCTTCCAGAGACGTCCAGAGAAGTGGAAGCAAAAAGGCATGACAAAACCATCAATGGTAATTGCAAGCTGGAACTGCATATCACAAAACTACACCCCTTCTTCTTTTCTTCTTCTTACCTCTCACTATCTTGTTATTTTCCTTATGGAGGAGAGCTTAGGGAGAAATACATAATTTTTTCCCCAGTCACTGTGCCTAGGTCTCTGGTCTTCTGAATGCATTGATGCTTAGATTCCAGTTAGATTAGTCTAAGGTGCTGTGGTTCCATTCTGATTGTCTTCCAAATATTTCAGTCCAACTCTACTGAGAATTCAACCATGTCTGGAGCATACACCTAGGATATGAAGCTTTTATCACATGTAGATTGTACGTGTGATCAAGGGAACAAAGACTTCATCATCCGCTTTGCTATCCCAATGCCTTGGTCATCACCTCCCCAACATCCATCTAAGTGCAATGTGCTTTGGAAGGATTATGATTTTCAAGCAGTTTGTTGCCTGGAACCTTTTCATGCAAGTCCCTTCCATCCAGATAATTGTTAATTGAAAAGATACCATTTTGGTTAAATATTGGCATCTGAATTGAATGAAATGTGCATGTGTACACCTTTATCAATTCTTGCCTGCAGGGATGAAATAAATTAGGCTTGTTAATTATAAAATGCCCACTCTCCAAAAGCCTACCCATCCCCTGGTACTTAAGCTTGATGTTCACTGGAAAATTCAGAACCGTTATGAATTTTGACTTCATAAACATTTGTAGCAAAACACATTAATTTTCAGGATAAAAATGCTGAATTTTTTTCCATGGAAGTGGGAGACATTTTTTAAAAAATGAAAATAAAAAAGTCCTGATTGATTCATAATAGCCTTGTGTCGAAACTTATTTATATTTCATGACATTCTGAGATGTACAGTTGTACGTTTCAGGCTCATTTTTCAAGCCTTTTCAGAAACTCAGTGTTGAGGAACTCAGAATTGTAAAGGATGAGCCAAAGTCCTGTGGAAAATAGTGATTAGTATCATTGTGATTATGTATTACATGTTATATCCCAGTCCTTCTTTGACAAGCTTAGAAGCATCTTACATATGGTTCTCAGCTGGTCTTCCATCCAGAAGATTTCTGGGACAAGACCTGCTTAGCTTCAGAAGTAGAACTGTATCATGTGACTTCAAGACATTCTTTCTGACTGGTGGAAATCATTAATCTACTTGAACTAGCAAAACATCCTACCATGTGAAAGCAACTGTGGTATAGTGGGTTGAGTGCTCAACTGGGGTTCTGGGAGACAACACTACAAATTCTCACTCAGCCATGGAAAACCACTGGATGGACTTAGGAAAGTCACATTTGAGGCCCTTCCCTAAATTGCAAACCCCAGGATTCCATAGGGTGTTGAAAGTGGAATAATAGCACTGTAACAGTCTAGTGAGGAAATGGCCTTAGCCTCAGAAGAGGACAATGGAAAACTCCCTCTGAACAAATCTTGGCAAGAAAACTCTGTACCTTTTGGTCACCATAAATGGGAAATAACTTGAAGGCACACAACAACCACCACAGCAGCAGCCGTAACATCCTAGCATAATTCTGTAAGTGCTCAGGCCAGGCAGCACTGTTTATATGTATGCAGTGCTTCCAGAAGATTGCCCAAAGCAAACGTACCAAACAGACAATGATAAATATGGCTCAAAGCCATAACAATAACAATTACAAAAAGCCATAATTTCAAGCAGTAAATAAGTCAAAATTGTCACCCAACCTGACCAACTGCTGATGATACATACAAATAAGCCAGTCTAATTCAGTGGCCCCAAATTAAACAGGAGATAGAATACAGATTAACATAAAAATAATAACGCACAATGTACAAGTTCCAATAAATCTCTGTTCCACAAAGGCAACTTGAGGTTCTGCATAAACTACAATGAGAGTGATATGTCTCTCATTTGCAGCAGCCTACTTCCCATCTCTCATCTGGATCTCTTCCCAGTCTGTCATCTGGGAAGCTAGTGACAGTCACATCTTGTTCTAGGTCCACACATGAGCCACAGTTTTGATATTACTTGGGCCATTTCCTCACTAGACTGTTATAGTGCTATTATTCCACTTTCAACATCCTAGGGAATCTTGAGGTTTGTAGTTTAGTGAGGCCTGAGGCCCCTCCCTAAACTGCAAACCCCAGGATTCCGTAGGATGTTGAAAGTTGGATAATAGCACTATAACCGTCTAGTGTGGAAATGGCCTTGGTGTCTCTCTTTTCCAGTACTCTCATGCAGCAGGATGTGGTAGCGGAAGCTGGGCATGGCAGAACGGGTTAAAGCACATTAGACTGTAGGGTGGGATGGGAGTGGTCATGATTTATGACTATTTCCCTGTGCTTTATGTTTTTTAAACAACTTTTTTACATTTAGGAAATTGGCATAACAGACAGTGGGCTATCACCATTCTCTTTAATGTGCCAGCTTTTAATTACAGAACTTAAAAAAAAGAAAGAAAGAAGAGTGACCATTCCAAGATAGGCTACCCTGCATGGTATTGGATGTGATATACTCCCCTTTGTCACTTGCTAATTCCACCTTCTGGTTTTCTTCCAAGTGTAAGTCTAGGTATACTCCACCAATTTCTAAAGTCTTTGGAAGTCTGGTTTAAGTGTACCTTTTTTCATAGTCTGAATATGTGCATCTTGATAATTTTGATCCCCACTTCCCCATATTTGTATTAGGCTTTCCTTCCTCCACATTCTCTTTTTTTTATTAGGTGGCATGCCTTTGGGGAGAATGTGTTTCATTGTTTTATTTTTCTACTGCATCATACACGTTGATGATGGACACCACCAACAAGAACAAATTTACAAACTGTAATTCAGTGCCTCTGAGAAGAGAAACCAGCTGTAGTTCCACTGGTGATAGCTGCTCTGAGAGCAATTCTGGCATGGACTGAGAAAACATCTGAATGAAATTGCTCTAGATAGGATCATGATGATTCTATTAAAAATCTGACACTACTTGGGATATGGCATGTTATGCAATGTCAACTCACTGATTCTTAGATTCTTGGATAGAATCTCAATCACTCCTGGTCTAGATGTCCAGTCAGTAACACTCAATGGAATGCAAAACTAATAGAAAGAAATGACTGGCCTTGGTTGCCAAGTCACAGGGGGAGCTTCAGCAGGGGAAGCCTCAGCTCTTGTCTGGAGAAAGTCACTCTTCATTTAGTGAGGGGGAGATACAAATGGAAATATAGAGTGTAGGCTAACACTCTCATCCATCTCCTCCTTCTATGTGTATACTTGTTTGGAATGCCTGAATGAAATGCTGGGGGATTGATTGATTTCTGAATATCTCAAGCAATCCTCTTGGCTTGAAACCTAGGAAGGCATACCAGAAGTTTCTGATGTGCCGTGAAAGGATTGCACTGGTAAAGCAGGAGACAATTTACAATGAGGGAGAAACATGTATGTTCAAAGGTAGTTTGGGGTACAGGCTGAATGAAGAAATATGCATGAATATTCAGTTCCACAGGATATAGGGGGAAATGTAGTTGTTCTTAAAAGCAACAGGTCCTGTCTGATTTGGAAGCTAACCAGGGTTGGTCCTCGTTAGTACTTGGGTGGGAGATGGTCAACACATGCCAGGTGCTATAGGCTATATTTCAGAGGAAAGAGCTGGCAAAACCACCTCTGAGTATTCCTTGTCTGAGAAAACTCAATGAAATTCATGGAGTTACTATAGGTCAATAGATGACTTTAAGGTGCATGTGCATGTGCATGCGTGCATGTGCATGCACACACACACTCAAAACATCTGACAAGTGGGTGGTGCTACACTCTAAGCTCTAAGCAGACCATAATAAATCTAGCCTTTCAGTAACATCTGCTCAACTCTGTCTTTTTCTACAAGTATACATTGGGCTCTGTAAAGATATTGCACGAAACGTCACTTGTATTATATACACCAGATTAAATCTTAGCCATTGAGCTTTTTCCAAATTTTAGCTATCTTTTCCAAGTGTCATGTTATATCCTACATGAGTAGAGGTGAACAGCTTCAAGACCACAGTCTAGTACCTGTAAAGTACTAGACAGAATGACCTAGTTCACACATCACAACATATCAGAGCTCCATGAGAGTACTGATTTGTTTATGAGTATTGTACATTAGCTGCAATAGGAACAGCTACGTCAAACTTTGGTCAGTGGCTGCGTTAGTATAATATCAAAACTTGGCAAGAGATTGTGCTTGGCCTGTTTGTCCTCAAATGAACCAAAAAAGCAACCCAAGAACATACCATGGGTTTTTCTTTGGCTTATTGAAGGAGAAACAAGCCAGAGTGCCAGATCAGCTGTTGGTGGGTTTGAATATCTCATAAAGAAAGTTACCCACTCTCTTCCAGTGGTCCTGGCTGTGGGAATCTAGGAGCTGTAGCTGAAAAAAGTTACTTGTCTAAGATATGTGGATCAGCATGCTTGCTTATCTTTGGAAACTGTATGAAGTCCAAACATGTCTGAAGTGTCATACAGCTCAGAATGCAAAACCATAAGTACATAAGAAGAGCTGTGCTGATTCAGACCATGGATTCCTTGAGACCAGTTTCTCAGTCAGATGCCTCCAGGGAACTTGTAGACAGTGCACACTGACAATAGTTCACACCTGTTCTTACTTCCTGTGGACATGGTGTCAACAATGTAATAAGACATTCTTGAGTTCTCTTAATAAAGCAGTAGTGATATTTCAATGGTCTATAGCTCTTAGATAATCCCATCACTGATGCCTGCTACATCCACAGGGCCAGCTGTTTGTTGCCTGAGATGGGGAACAACGTGTGTATACACCCTCTATTCTAGGTCCTGGCACAGACTGCCAGTTGAACTTTCACTCCAGCTGCCTCCACTGAATCAACCTAGCTTTAAAAGTTTGTGGCAGGCTGGGTGGTGCATGTACCTCTGTTTTCTCTAAGATATAACTGCCACTGCTTTCCCTAGCAATTGCTGCCTGAGGTGGTTGGCTCGCCTTGCCTTATAGGGTGGCCAGCCCTGCACAAGAGGCATCCTGAACTTCCTGACGGTCAGGGCTGTCCGGCAGTGGAATCTGCTGCCTCGGAGTATAGTGGAGTCTTCTTCTTTGGAGGTTTTTAAGCAGAGGCTAGATGGCCATCTGTCGGGTGTGCTTTGAGGGTGTTACTGCATGGCAGGGAGTTGGACTGGATGGCCCGTGTGGTCTCTTCCAACTCTACCTTTCTATGATTCTATGATTCTGTGCAGAAATCTCTATAGTTTGTATCATGGCAGCACCTTCTTGGATGAGACCCAGACTGTTACATCTTGTTCCTCTTGTATTGCACAAGCTGGAAGGTTGTCATTTTCAAACAATTTGTTCAGACACTCAAGTAAACAGAAAATGTTGAAGAAATTCTAAGAGGATTTTAAAAAAGGGCTCTGTTGTACCTTCTTTCCTTGTCTGTTTTCAGAAGCTGCTGTTGAGTTTAAATCAGCACTCTGGCTGGTTACCTTCTGTTCCTGGCTTTAGAAGTTGTGGGAGTTAATTACACTGATACTCACAAAATACCATTTGCTCTCCAAATTAAGTAGGTTTAGGGAGGAAGGATCATTCCAAAATTGCAAAAATTTGCAAATATCAAAATGAGTGTGTGTGTGTGTGTGTGTGTGTCTGTGGGAAGGGGGCTGAGGCATGGTGGAGAGAGCAGACACCAAGGGTCCAAACCAGTTTGGGTAAGGGAGAGGGAAGGGGTAGGTGGGTTGACATGGCCCTGTACTTCCTATCTCTTGCCCTTCTCCTTCCTTGAGTGTCTGGAGCATTCAGAGAAGGTTTATGATACTGAGCAATCAAGCTGTGAGCCATCCTTAGCTGGCCAGACAGCAGCTGGTGAAGGAGGATCACAGGCAAGTTCTTAAATGGCTGTGCAGCCTGACTGGACCTGCCAAGAGGGAAAGATCCCCTGAAAAAGAAGTGAAATGGGGAGCAGGGGTTAAGAAACTTGAAAATAAATCCATGAAAGTCAAATCTGCAAATATGGAGGGCTGACTGAAATGTTAGTAATAAACATAGTCATAGAAATACGGACTGTTGTTGCCATGTTGATCTTGGAAATGAAAGAGTTTCTTGTCCACACCACCATCTGTCAAGTGTGTGTGTGAGAGAGGGGGAACCTGTGGCCCTTGTTGAATTAGAATTTCCATCATCTCTGACCTTTGACTATGCTGGCTGGAGCTGATGGGAGCTGGACACTTACTGTAGACAATTCAAAAACTTGTATATTCCAGAGTACTGGTGAAGGCGTGTTGGATCTCAAAATTCAGCCAACCTGTTGTTCTTGCGCTTATAGACTGTGTGCTTCCAGCATGCAAAATGGCTGAAAAACAATATTCACTGCCGAATACACTCTATTATAGTTTAATGGCAACACTTGATGCCAACACCAGTGCTGTGAAATCTATTGCTTTAATTAATTGGACCTCTGTCAAGATAATGATTTCTTTGCCAAGACCAACAGTAGTGCTGTAATTGATCTAGGAACAGGACCCGTTGTTCTTTATGCCTAACCTCTCTGTTTGTGAACAATTAGTCTACATAGTGGCCTAGCTAATGAACAGTAACCAACCATTATGATTGCTTAAGAAACTATCTGCCTGCATTTCAGATACATTGATCAAAGATGAAAATGTCTTATCCTTTGGAGACAAATTTCTTTCCTTGTCTAAGGCATGGTTTTTGTTGCATAGAGCACCCAGGTATTTCATCATAGGATGTGATTATCATAAAGAATTTGAGAAGCTGACTTAATTAGCTGGCAGCCCTTTGAACACTGGCTCCACAATATACATTCAATCTCATTCATCTACACCGGCTGTCAGTGCAAAAAGGATTAAGAACATCAACTTGGAAGGATGTTTATCCTGTCATTGCTTTTGAAAAAGAAGGATTTGCCAATCAAGAGTGTGCTGTAAAATGGTTAGATTTTCACTTGCTTCTCAACTCCTGTTCCTTTCTTTTTGTCACCATAATTGTAGAGCTGTCAGTCATTAGCATGAAAAGCACCTGTATCTTATGTAATGACTATACAGCCACCACCAGCAGAAACATTAAATCAATCTTTTCTTAAGGGTACCCAAGGGCTTCTTTTTGAACCAAACTTAAGAAAACTTTCAGAACATTTTTTTTGTTTTGTTTCGTCAGATGATTTTGAAATGAGGTCTTTAAGAAACAGCAGGTTTGGAGAGAGAGTTGTTTACGGCTTTTCTCCATCTTCAAGATGTCAACTTTTCCTGTAAGCTACTCAGAAGCGGCAAAGCCTACGCGCCAAGTCTGCTGTGGATTCTTGGTGCTAACTTTCCTTCACTGTTGATCCTCACCAGCAAAGCATGTGCAAGGCTGGAGCTTCTTTTGTCTTGCTCCAGATGGAGATGTGCATGCACATTTTTAGGAAGTGAATGCAAGGACAATGTCTGATAGGGGAAAAAAAGAACCTGCCTCCGTCCATTGAAGAGAAGGAACATTCAGGGCTGAGCCCAATCTTTCTGTCTTTTCTGGGGGTGCCTGTGTCAGTAGTCAGTCAACTGTGAAGCTTTACAAAAGGTCTGTAGCCCTGAAGCAGGCAAAGCTAGAACTGAGGCAGTGTCCTCCCACCAAATAGGAACAGACCAGAAATTATTGATATAACCATGCCCCTAAGACATGTGGAAGGAGTAGTGTTTGTTTTTATATCAGGTTGCACACTATCAGTGGTGGAGTAGCAACAACAGCAGCAGAAGGAGAAAAGAAAGGGGGAAAAAGGAAAGAAACAGCTGTTGTTCCAGTAGTGATAGGTGATCTGTGAGGAATTTCAAATGGAATAACCAGACTTCTGAATGAAATGGCCTTCATCCTTGGCTTATTTACACTGTTTCAAAGTAGTGTGCATCAGTTTACTTAGCAGGAGGGAAAGTAGAAGAGTCTTGTCCTCCCCAGTGTCTCAGGCAGTAGCAAACTACTGCAGCTTCACCTAGGTTTGGAACACAACACTGTGTGCTGTGTGACTCCAACTTACTTCTTACCTCCTTACCTCTTATCCCCTGAGAAGCAAGTTGGAGTCACACAGCACACAGTGTTCTCTAGTTTCCCTAGAGAAAGAGAGACTGAAGGGACACTTGATACACAGTTCTTGGGGTGCTGTACTTCAAAGGGGATCTCTTCAAGGAAAGCTCTTATTAACTGGCAAGGCTTTCCTTTTCCTCTGCAAGGAGGGCCTTGCCAGTTAATAAGAGCTTTCCTTGAGGAGATCCCCTTTGAAATACAACACCCCAAGAACTGTGTACCAAGTGGCCCTTCCGTCTCGCTTTCTTACAGACGTATGGATTTCTCTATCTCTAGTTTCCCTAAAATGGGACCAATATTGCAGAGAAGCATTCCAGATTGGAGTTTTTCCCCTCCCTCCAGTGCTGATTTTTGTTTATGTACAGTTTATAGTATATTTAAACTGCATCTTTTAGCCTTAGTTTTACTAGTTTTCTTCTCTTTACCTCTTTCTCCTAATTTACTAATCCTCTGTATGTGCCAGGGCTGCATAGTGTCATAGGAAACAAATTGGAACTTGTAGAGATTGAACACTGGGAAAAATTTAACTGTCTACTTGCTCCGAGAGAGCAGAACAAGTTCTGCAGAACAAAGTTCCATTTATATTAACAATGCAATCAGATGTTGCAGAAAAATAGAGATCGAGACCCATGGAAAGGAAATTCAAAGTTTATTCAGCCGGCTGGGCTCGGTGGAACAGCTTTCAAAGACTTCATCAATTCACAATGCTTTATACATTTTTTGCACAGTGTTATCTTTAGTACAGTGTCATCATGTTTGTACATGGCACCAGTTCAAGCTACAAGCTACATACAACAATAGACCATTCTGTGGCTGTGCATTCTTTAATGTTGCAAGTAGGACTTCTACCCTATTCCTCCTCACATACACATACCTATTCAGAAGTAAGTCACAGTGAATTCAGTGAGACTTACTGCTGAATGAGTTCAGCAAGACTTACTGCTAAGTAAATGTGTACAGGATTGTAGGCTTGTGTGTGTATATGCTTTCCAGTCACCTGCCAACTTGTGGCAATCTCATGAATTTCATAGGGCTTTCTTAGGCTGGAAATACTCAGAAGTGGTTTTGTCAGTTCCTTTCTTTGGTCCTTTTCACACCTTACCTCATCGTGGCAGTGGAGAGTGGCGCTCGTGCGAGCAGCCACTCACACGAGCTGCTCATGACAGCCCTTCTTGCCTCCCGCATCGGCTTCCTCTAGCGTGGCTGTTGCAGTGCAGTCTGGGAGCTGTAGGCTGCGCGGGGGGAAGGAAGCACGACCACCCCTGCTTGCCGAAGCACCGCACACAGGTAAATGCGCGAAGGCGCCACAAGCATTGTGTGAGCGCGCAGTATTTTCGGCTTAAAGCCGAAAATCAAAAAATGCACGCGCGCCCCGCTTCAGCCTCATGAGCATCGTGTGAGTGTGAGTGCGTCATACGGAGCGACGCTCCCACTCACGCAACGCTCAAGGAGCGCTCGCACACACAAAAAAAGAGCATGCAAAAAGGGCCTCTGAAATATAGCCTACAACACCTGCTATTCATTGGTTGTCTACCGTCCAATATGAACCAGAGTTGGCTATCGTTAGCTTCCAGGATCAGATGGCATTTGGTGTCTCTAGGATATTTAGGCCTGCTGTTATAGCCTTAGGCATTTGAAAAGGATAGTAATCTCATAGAAAACACACTCTGCAAAAAGCGCCTTGTATTAACAGCCTTTTAGAATTTCTTTATGATAAGAAATGACATTTTGATTTTAGAATAACATATCATATAATATTATATTTATAGTTAATCATGCTGTGCACATACTGAGTATTAATTTGTTTTTTGGGGGGGAGGCTTTCTGAAACTCTGCTTAAAATAGTATGTTTGTGTGTTCCTCCTTGTTAAAAACTCTTGCCTTCTTGTTACCTGGCTACATGGCTTTGACCCCTCTCTGTGTTGCTCAAGCACACATCTAGTTTTCATCAATGAAATGCTGGAGGATATGAATTTATCCTGGAAGTTGGGTTTATGCTATATCTATTCTTCAGGACTGCCCTGTTCTTTACTGGCCTGTTCCTAGTATTTATGATTATCATAGTTAATAAACTAAACAACCAAAGGTTTATGATGGAGTTCTCCATTCTACAACCCTTTTGCTGGATTTGGGAGGACCATTCCTGTCCTTGCATTCACAGATGTGACAAAGGAGAGAATTGTTTCTTTTTGTCTTTTGTGCCTGACCCAAGAATTAACTTGCTAGGCAGATAGACCAGTCCCTTCTCAATGACATCTAAAACTCCAGTTCCATGTTACCGTAATAGATTCTGGGATTTCACAGAAAAATTCCCATTGATTCCAGAGTGATATCTTCTGGGCAGATGTATGATACATCTGTTAAAGATCCCCAATATGTTATTATTAGCTCAACTGGAGAGTAACCAGCTGAATGAAAAAGTATTTGAGAACTTCTATCATCCAATGAACTCTTATTTTCAGTATGAATGATAGCTGTGGGAGAAGAACTGTTATTTTATAAAGACAGACTCACTCAGTCTATTATATTTTATATATGATACAGAGTCTAATGGCAGCAGCTGCCAAAAACAGATATATTTTCACAATTCTTCAAGAGAAAGGGAGTTACCATTATGTCTCTTCAAAAGTTAGTCCCACATGACCAGTAATGGGGATGGTCATGGTAAGTTTCAAAGAGGAGGTGGCTCATCATGATGGTCCTCAAAGAGAGTCTGCCCAAAAATGCAAGTAGCTTTTTTGGTCCATATCTGTATGTGTGTGATGGAAATCTTGAACCAGTCATTGGTATCACACACTCTATGCATGTCCCCTAAGCTCATAGGAGAAAGGCTGGGATAGAACTATGAGTAAAATTAAAGTGTATCTCAGGTGGAACGAGTGGGGGAGTGGCATTGTCCTTGATAATAAAATCTTGGTATTCTGACCCTGAATGTTCCACCTCCATTACCATATTGTTCCCTGGTGGGTGTTAGATTGTAGCTACCTTGTCTTATTGGCCATGCCCTCCACACTATTGTCTCTGCATTGACCTGAAAGATAGTAAATTTTAAGGTTCTGCTCAGGTTCCACATACGTTGTTCCTGATTATGGTTCAGCAACACAGCTCACATATCCAAACTCTCAGCAATAGGCAAGCTTCTCCTTGAGATGAATCATGGGGAACTCTGGCCCTTCAGATTGTGTTTGGACTGCAAGTCCCATAATCCCTCACTCAGAATTGGTTATGCTGGTTGGAGATGATGGGGTGTCATGAGCTAGGCTGAGCAGGCTGCCGATTCAGACGGGGACTCTGAGTTGGACTTGGACTCCCAGCCGGGGGAGGATCCCTTGGAGGGAGAGGGGGCTCCTGCAGAGGCAAGGGAGGGGCCTGCCAGCGACACCACAGCTATCCCAGAGCTGGTGCCCGAGCCAGTACCTGCAGCAGAGGAGGCCAATGCTTCTGGCTCGACAGAAGCTGCTGTTCCTGACTCCAGCCCAGAGTTTGCAACAGACTTTCCCCCCATGTTCCCCCAGAGGTGGCTGGAAAAGGTGGTGGCTCTTAGATCAAAGCACCTGCTTGAGAAGCATCTGAGGGCCTCCAGCTGCGGGCCAGGCCAACGGATGTTTGATCAGCCCCAGCTGGGCTAAAGACTATTTAAGGCAGACGCTGGGGGGAGGGGCTCACAGGGTAACAACTGTTGACCATTCTGTTTCATGGACTTGTTCCTGGTTAATCCTTGTTGCTGAGTTTCACTGCCTCCATCTGTTTTGGGTGATGTAACCCCTTAATTACTTTATGGCTTTATTTACTGCCTCTGTTTGCTTTGGGTGCCATAACCCCTTGATTTTTTTACTGCCTACTTACTAAAAGCCATAAAACTCCAGTTGCTGCCTCTGTGTTTGCTTAGCCTCCGCCTGACATTGACATGGGGTTTCTAGTCCAAACATTTTATGAAGGCACAGTAGCACATTCCTAGTTTAGGTTCATTTTCTTTAATTGTCTCACTAATTTATTGATGATATACTACAGACTTAATGAGTGATTTCTTATGTTTTTATATGCATTCTTTCTTTTCATTGCCTATGTTTTTAATTGTATTTTGAAATAAAGTCCCAAGGGTTGTGTTTTATTTTAAATTAACACTAAGCCAGGAGAAGGGACATGTGTGGCTCTCCAGATGTTGTTGAACTTCAATTCCTATCAGCTTTTGCCGGCATCGTTCACAATGAGGGGTGATGGCAATCACAGTCCAACACCTACAGAACCACACATTCTGCAGTCTTGGTCTAATCTTTCTCTTTGGACATTATGATCACAATGCACCTTGACTTTAAAATCTGTCAGTGCTCATGCATGTATACAAACATATTTAGACTAGAGAAATAAGATGTTGCTTTCAATGCTAATCATTCAGATTTATGTAGTGAGATCACAGAGATCATTTAGCCCACTGAAAGTTCAACAAGTCCTTTTTGTACTGCCTGATGATTTCAATAACTGCAGCTGGTGTCCTCATATGGAGATGGAGTGTTGACATAAGAGGACTATGTGATAACAAAAGAAGGAGCCTCTTGTCCCTTATAAAATTTGACTGTACTAATTGTACGAAAACAAGCTAGCCAGTTAAAACCATTCTGGTAAGGGAATGAACCACTTGCTTTCCTACTGTGATGAAAGATTTTGAAAACTCATTCCAAATGCCCCAGGGAAAATTAGGATTTCCTAGGGATGAATCTCACTTGTGATGGCAGAGAAGTTCAACATTGCTATTACTCTTCACACACTCATTTGCTCATTCAGGGGTTTAAATGTCTGTCTACAAGAACTTTACTATATGCCTCTGATGAAGTACACCCAATCAACGAAGGCTAATGCTACAAACTTTTTTCAGTTAGTCTCAAAGGTGCTACAATATCCCTTCACATACTGATCCAGACTAACATGGCTATGTCTTTGAATTCTAACAGAATTCATGGATTAGGGATTTTGCAAGGAAACTGTAAATGAGAAAATTGGAGTCTCAGAGCTAAGAGAAAACAAAAACAAAAAACAAAAACAGCTCTGCCAAAGTTAATTCAAGTATTCCTGAAAATGAAGAAGGCAGTAATTCCTATAACCTCAAACAATATTTTGCTTCAGCATTAGAATAGCTCATTATACTGTCTAAAATGACAAACTGCTCTCTCAAAAAACAGTTGTGTGCTTTAGCAACTGTTCTCTGGGTTTATGTGAGAGTGTTTTTTAAAAAAAAGCAATACTCCAAAAATCTATTAATTTGGTGACATAGATTTCACCTCAGTTCATTGTCTTCCTCCACAGCTATATACCTTGTAATGAAATTTTAATGGAAATCTAACTTTTCTTTGTCTTTTCCCTTAGTCATCTCAATCAGCCTTGTGCAGTTACTCTTTAAGTGGTGCTGAATATATTGAAACAACTTTACTTGCTGTGCTAATAGGAGAAACAATTATGCAGTAGGTCAGGCAAGTAAGAAGTGATGTCCTCTGCTTACTCTAGCTGAGGAATCTCTGGGCCTTCAGCTGTCACCAAAGTACAATTCTCATCATTCCTGGCATTGATTATGCTATTTGGGGCTGTGAAAAATGAAGACAAGCAGTATCTTGAAGGCCATAGGTTCCTCAGGCATGGAGCAAAGTTTTGATAGAGTGAAACAAAAGAGTACACTACATGAGAACATCACAACATGGGATAAGTATATTTACATTTTATGGAAATACTTCTAAATATTGCCACTGAAGTCTGTAAACAACTTATCATTGGATCTTTGGAAAGAGAAGATGTGATCATTTACCCTTATGGAGAAACTTACTGGTAAAATTAGGCACTCTAAAAGTAAACACTACGAATGCACTTGATTTACTGATTGGTTTCCATGTATTGATTATAGTAACCATAACTAAGATATACTAATGCCTTCAAAACCTCAGACTGGGTTTTGGAATGATGTTCTATCACAGCTCTAATCACTATCAAGGACTTTCGGTAACTAGTTATCTTGCAAAACATTGCTTTCACATTCTGTAATCAAAATGTTTGGTTAGTAGTTATCTTGGTTTGGTATTTGATTTTATATTTTCAGTATGTTGTGTTTTGCTCATTTTTAAAAAATGAATCATATTGATCGTAATGCTCTTTTATAGTCCACAGTTCATTAGAGTACAATCTGATACGTGTCTACTCAGACTACATTTAAGTGGACATTAATTCAAAGTAAATGGATATAGGATTAGAACTTTAATTATGTTCATGATAGAAGGAAGAGTTTTGGAAACACACTTGCAACCAGAGACATGCAAAAAAACCATGGTGACGATTCTGGGAACAGAATTGGGTGACTGTACAGGAACAGGAAAAATAATGGGACATTTTGTGATCTATGTCTAAATTGAGGGTTTGGGAAATGTAGCATCGTTGGCAATGCTCCTAATTAATTGTGCTGGAAGAAATGCATGAGTGTGATTAATAGGTAAGGGACTATGTAACCAGGGCATCTAGATTCCTCAGCTAAAAATATCCATGTGTTGATGTCATACAACTCTTTGAGAGGAAGTTTGTGTAACTGAGCGTATGTTTTGAGTGTGGTCACTTCAGCAGGGTACAGGCAATGACTTCTGGCCCTGGATCAAATATCTCACCCTAGATCAACCTCAGTTTATTTCAGAATGTGACTTGGAGAGCAACATTTGATACAACCCTTAGTTCCAGATATTATCAATGCTGCCCTACTGACTGGTGACATCTTTTTCCCTGGTTGAGAACTTCCCTGAACATCCTGTGCTGGAGAACAGCAGAGGACGCCCTCATCACAGATTAATAAAGAAACTATTTTTATGGTTTCTCAGGGCATACTTTGCCTCCACATATTGGCTGTACCATATAATGGTGTTAATATGTAATGAAATGTGATGGCAATAATGCAGAGTTAAGAATATAAACTCCTACATTTCAGAAATCTGTGGCCCATTATAAACTGAACCCAAATGCTCTCTCCAGCATTTGTAACAGGTTTGTTGTTTCCACCACCGACATCAAGTCCTCCCAGCCATTCTCCTCCCACTCACTTGCCAAACAAGATTGCGAGTTGAAAACTATCAGAAAAGAGGTTTCCAGGAGATATGTGTGTCTCTTTCTCTCTGTGTGTGTATGTATGTGTGTCTATATCTATCTTCAAGTTGTCTATCAGCTTATGGAGGAATGATGAATTTCAAAAGACCTTCTTAGGCAAGCAGTATCAGCATGGTTTGCCATTGTCTTCCTCTAAATAAAGAAAGACAAACTTTTAAGGTTTGGATGTTCTGAGAATGAGAGTCAGCGTGGAACCATAGGAAAGGACAAGGCGAATGTCATACATCACTAATAAGTTCGGATAAAAAAAATAATGTCTTCTGCATTCTGGAACAAATGTGTATGTCTTCCATTTGTCTAGTCTGTCAGTCAGTGGCAGTTTGTGATTCAGAGATCAATGGTATAGTGAATCCACTCTGTGTTTTAGTCTGAACTGTATAGGAGGTATCCATGGTGCTGAAATCTATCTCTAAAATAGATCCAGCACCTTGGAAGCTTCCTTTAAAATTCAATGTGTGTCTGGGGGGTTGTATGTGTGAATGTGGGAAGATTCACTGCCCCAGTGACATCCTAGCCATCAGCTGCCACTATTGCCACCGCATGGAAAAAGATAACGGAAAATGGGAAATGGACCTAGTTACACAAGGGAAGTGACCAATGGGCTCCTACTCCCATTTTTTTTAGTTTATTATTTTCTAAACTATGTGAGATTTTTTCTACTAATCCATCTTGTTGCAAATGTTAGAAAAAGCAATAGGTTTTAATCATCTAATTACAAATGGGAAAGAAAAGCAGTAAGTTGTCATTGTTGTTGTTATATAGAAATGAATCTATTTGTAAGTATAAGGAGTGATAGAATATTGGCCACCTGTACATTAACTTCCGTGAGAAAGGTAGCAGGAGATGTATACGTTTTTCAAGGCACAATAAATGCAGCACTAATTTGACTCCTTTGTCACAAAACTCATTAAAATGACATCACCAAATCAAAACAGACCTTAAAAGTGTGCCCAGAGAGTTTCTCTGTCTGCATGTGCATGTCCCTTCCTCTCAGCCTGGACCTCTCTCCCACCCCAGTTTAGAGGCGTGCTTAACGGTGACTGACTTGCTCACGCCAGCTTGGCAAAAGTAGTACTTGGCAGGTCCATCTGCCACACCACCTGTCGTTCACAGTCCCCATTTTAAAACACAAAGCCCATTTTGATTGCCTGTATTACTTGGTGTGATTCACATCCTGCTGGAGATACAAGCTGAACTCCCACTGATTTAATACGGCTACATTATACCGTATAATGTTGGGTTTCAGAGCTAGCCCTGTTTAGGTCAGGATATGCACATGATAGGATTTAGGCCGGAGGAAAAGGAAAGAGCACCCTATGAGCCATATGGGGTTTGTTTTAGTAGCTTCCCCAATGACCCATACATTTTTTTTTTAAATGGCACTGTAGTTTGCTGCTGAAAATTGGTATAATCAATGGGAAAAACAACTAAAGCACTATCGTCAACAGAACAGGTAATATCATAATGAAGTCAATTTAAGTACATTCAGCTACTACAGCTACCCCTTCCTCCCCCTTCAACTCCTCCTCCTCCCAACATTTTTCCCCCTTGGAACTCAAGGGAGCTTGCGAAAGTTAAATCAGATGCAACTCAAAAATTACATCATATAAAAGTTAACTATAATGAAAGCATCAATAAAATTATACCGAAAACATATACTCGATAAGGTATGATTCAAGACATTCTATGGGTTAACAGTGAACAAGGAAAAATAATTTATTAATAATAAAAGGAACCTTCCCAACTACAAATAAATCAGGTATGGGAAGCAGCATGGTTTGAGTGTTGGACTAGGAGTCCAGAAGACTAGGGTTTGAATACTTGACTCAGCCATAGGAGCTTGCCGGGTGACAGTGGGCAAGTCATACTCTCTCAGCCATAGAGGATGGCAAAGGTGAACCTCCCCTGAAGAAACCTTACCAAGGAAACTCTAAAATAGGGTCTCCATAAATCAGAATTCAGCTGAAGGCAACAACAACAGATATTACATTACTCAATGAGGAAGCTAGAGTAGTAGAGACAACCAACATGATGCAATGGTTTGAGTCTTAGGCTATTACTGTGAGAGATCAGGGTTCAAATCTTCATTCAGCCATAGAATCTCACTGGGTGGTCTTGACCAGGTCACAGCCTCAGAGAGACACAAGGGCAAACCCCTCTTAATAAATCTTGACAAGAAAACTCTATGGCCATTTCTGCACTAGACTGTTATAGCACTATGATTCCACTTCCATCCTATGGAATCCTGGGGTTTGCAGTTTCGGGAGGGGCCGGCCGGATTCCATAGAATGTTGAAAGTGGAATCATAGTGCTATAACAGTCTAGTGCAGAAATGGCTTGTGACAGGATTGCCAGAATTCAGAGTTTCCTTCGTTAGCCTTGTGTGATTGTGTGACTGCTTGTATCTTGTGCATGTGATTTATTCCCTCAACAAAAAATGGTGAAGCTTACTTTTGGATCTCCAGCTGGTTCTTCCTGTAGAAATACTGATAAACAGAGGTGTAAAAGATATCATTAGGTCACCCCCTCCCTCGCAGGCTTCCTGATTTGAGCTAATATTCCCCACTGTCTCATGGAGGTACCGGCATCACAGGTGGACCTTTGAGTCACCCACATTTGGGGTAACATCAGAACAGTGGGCTTCCATCAGTTCTTGCCTATGGAGGCTTGCTTTGCACTGAGCATGTACTGCTTGCAAAGCAAGCTCAGAGGAGGAAAGAAAGGCGGTAATTCAGTTGAGAGACTTTACAAGTAGTGCATTCATGTGCAGTTGGTCCCAAGTAAGCATCCGTAAGCCCTTCATGCTCCCTACAGTAGAAGGGTTCCACTTTTGAGCCATTTCTCCCTTCTGACAGTGCTCTGGTCCCTAACCTGTCAGATAAGTGGAGGAGGCCTGCACACTGCAATGATGTGATTACTTTCTGAAGAGGAAAATTTACTGAACTCACTCTGAAGGAACTAAATCCTTTTTGAGGTCAGAAGCTAAGCGGAGGAGGGCTGATTATTATTTGGAAGGGACACTGCCAGGGAATATGGCGTGCTGTAGGCTATATTTTAGAGGAAAGCAATGGCAAACCATTTCTGAGTCCTCCCTTTCTAAGAAAACCATATGAAATCCAAGGGGACATGAGTTGAACACTCGTTGTTGTGTGCCTTCAAGTCATTTCCCACTTATGATGACCCTAAGGTGAACCTATCAGTGGGTTTCCTGAGGCTGAGAGTGTATGATGTGCCCAAGGTCACTCAATGGGTTTCCATGGTGAAGTGGGGAATCAATCCCTGGCCTCCAGGGTTGCAGTCCAAGGCTCAAACCACTATACCATGCTGGGGATCTTGAATACTGATATGACTACTAAAAACACATAACTGTGCGCCTTTCTGCACTACACTATTATAGTGCTACTATTCCACTTTCAGCATCCTGTGGAATTCTAGGGTTTGTAGTTTCCTGATGTCAAAGAACCCCCTTGCAGAGAATTCTAAATGCCCCTCCCTAAACTGCAAACCCCAGGATTCCACAGGTTGTTGAAAGTGGAATAATAACACTGCAACAGTGTCATGTGAAAATGGCCTAAACCCTACTAAATTTGCTATGATTTACTTCTGAGTAGGTATTTCTAAAACTGTGCTTTTAAAACACTTGGCAGACTTTTGATTGAAGCTGTTTCCTCCATTTTTCCACCAGCTGGCTTCATATATCATACAGCAAGAAACTAAATGTTCTAATCACATCTCTCTGCTCTTCCTGAGATATTTGCACAAATAATTTCAATTCCCTGAGGAACTGAGAAATTCAGATGAATGCTGCAGATCAGCTGTGAGGATCTGCAAGTTTAATTAAGTCTTTTGATAGGTGGGGAAGAAAGTTTGGGCCTGCCCCATCATCACTGTAAATTTCTGGTGTCAGTCTTCTTAGATTGGTAGGTAGCATTTTACAACAAAAGGCTGGTATCAGTGCTGCTTGTGGTGTCTTTGCTTCTGCATTACTGATGCCGAGGGACACGCTTATGTGTCATTGATCCCTCCAGCACACAAGATTTCTGGGACTGGAAGCACACTTTGCTTCATGACTTGAAGCAAGAGAGCAAATTTGGAAAATGGACCCTAGGTTCTACACCAGAGAGCAGGTAACTGCAGTTGACCCAAAAGCCAGTTTTCTGTCCCTGAGAAACCTCCAGAAGCTGCCTAGATGGTAAAAAACCCAGCAATGGATAAACCAGAACAAGCTGAGGGGAGACCTTCAATGTATTTAAAAGGTGAATGAGAGCTCCTGGAGGCTTTTGTTTTCAAAGCAACACTCAGAAGGTGGACATCTAGAGGTGAGGTCAAAGCCTATGGCAATGATCTCAGGAAAGGGACCAACAGCACATCCCTTCCATTCATATGCAGGGAGTCCTTTTGAATGTGTAACATGGAGAAGGAGGCCACAATAAGCCATTAAATCAAGCTGTCAGTTCCTGTGGCAATTAGGATGCAATGTCCATATCTGTATTGCATATTCTAGCAAAAAGTTGAAGAAGCGTCCTCGTGTGTTGACAGTTTGACTCATAGCACAGGCCCTTTCCACACAAGGTGAGTGAATCGCTCCATGCTGTTACTCACTGGTTCTTCTTGGCTCGAAGCAATGCGGACTCTCCCCTAAGCCCTTCTGCAGGGCTCCTCCATTTGGTTCAGGACGAATCAGAGCAGTGCGAGATCTGTAGATCCTCACTGCTCAGGCTTACAAAATGGTGACTTCCTGTTCTTCGCGGGTCCAGACCAATTGCTGGTGCTGGCCACGCCCACAGCCCACCTTCCAGTGATCGCAGGCTCACATTGGTGCGAGCCTGGGCATGTGCACAAGTGAGCAGAAACGCAATGGCGTGCTCCAGAAAATTGAAAGACCAATTTTTTCCGGTCTTCACTTAGCGCGCTGGAGGACCATTGGAGGCGTTTTGGATCAGACTAAGGTGCGGAACTAAGGTAAATAGTCTGAACCTAGTCTGATCCAAGGTGCGGACGACCTCCGTGACAGGACGCCTTGGCCCATTTTAACTTCCTTGTGCAGAAAGGGCCACAGAGGTGATAAATCTTTAACCCTCTAAAGTATTGATAGCACTGCTGGCCAGGCTGGCAAGGGCCAATGGGAACAGAAGTCTGAGAACATTTGCAGGACTGTAGGCTCCCCATCCTTGGCCTAGTGGAAGAGTTTCTGTGATGTGGCTGGAAATTTCCAGGGTTCTGGAAATTTGAGGGCTTGTGGATTTGGTGGTAGCAAGGAAGCTCATACTGTGCAAATATCCATATCTTCCAACTATCCTGATTTGGCAGGAACAATTCCAATTCAGCTGCTTTTAAAAATCCCCCAGTTTCTCATCCTCCCATTTTTCCCCTTTGTCCTCAGTTCACTTTGGTTTCTGCCAACTGAGTTCCAAGTGAAAAAGTTGTTGCACACAGTTAACTCAGTGGGGAGGGGAGGAGAGAGAAGGGAATGGATTTTACTCAGGTAAAATGAAACTGCAGCAGTTTGTCCTAGCTTGTCTGTTCTTCCTTATTAATAATTTTTGCTGTTTTGACCACACTCTGATGTTGGCCACAAGTGTCCTGGTTTCCATATGTGAAGTGTTGGAAATTATCAGTTTCTGCCAGAAGCATACCAAAAATATGGCCTGGGCTTTTGTCACTTTAAATAAAGCCCCTGTTGTTCTCAGACTTAATCACCGTCCTTGCCGAGGAACCATTTACATGGCTGAATTGCTAATAGACTGCAAAGCCACATAACTTTAGTAGCAGTGAGTGGGCAGGGAGCTTAGTAAGAATGAGAGAAAACGGTAGATGAGAGTAACAATGAAGAGACCACCACACAGGCACACACTCAGGCTCCCAGAACTCTGTTTTTCTTTGGGGGTGTGGACAATCAACACATATTCCAGACACTAAGGGCACACATTCCCATCCTCCATTAAACAGATTAAATATTAGAGTCATATTTGGTATTCTTTTGCTTCTACTTGCTTTCCCTTCCCCTTCCTACCCACTACTTAATATGAATGTGTCACCTATCATGACATCAGTATTAGAGAGAGAGAGATTTTTTTTTAATCCTTGAACAATCTTGAGAAGCTGAAGCTTCCCCTCTCTTCCCTCCATATGTTTCCATAGATACAGAAATTAGATAATCTGAACAAGAGTTTGTAAATTGAAAAAAGTGGGTGTACATCTTTGGCACTCAGCTTTTCATCCTCTAATGTCTTTTCCCATATGAGTAATTCTTGATTCTGTTTTGGTTTGGAAGGGTGAGGTGGGAAATGGGGTGAGGGTTGGAGTTTTACTGGATGTTCAGAGTAAACATTGGCCCTTTTTGCATGGGCTTTCTGTCGCACGAGAGCCCCCTGAGCCTCGCGGGAGTGGGAGCATCACTCTGCACAACGCACTCCCACTTCCGCGGCGCTCACGGGGCTGAAGCTGTGCGAGTGCGTATTTTTTTATTTTCGGCTTGAACTGAAAATAAATGGCGCTCGCGCAAGGCTCCCGGCGGCACCTCGCACTTACCAGAGTGCGGAACGCCGTCGCAGGCGAGCCTGTCGCGCTTCCTCCCCGCTTCCGCCCCCAGCTCCGCCTACAGCTCCCAGGGAGCACTGCGGAAGCTGGGGGCGTGGCTGAAGAGCGCCCGTCACGCAAGAAGACTCCACGTGCGGTAAGGAGGCGGAGGGAAGCGGCGGCGTTTTGGGAGACGGTTGTTGCGCGAGCCACCCTCGTCCGTCGCGCAAGCGCCGGCGCTGCGAAAAGGGCCATTGTTTGGCACACAGAATTCTCAGCTAATCCTGTGCACTTTTTGAAGGAAGGAAGCCTCGCTATTGTGTTCAATGCCACCTATTTTCTGGTAGGAGTGTTTAGGGTTGCAGCCTTCGTATCAGATTTAAGCTCTAAGAAAAGCCAAAGCAGTAAGTTATCCGACTAAACTGTATTTGCTCAATAGGCAGAAAGAGGAGCAATTTCTGATTGCAAATAACCTCTCCAGAGTTCATATTAAAATGTCATTTCCTCCAAACTTATGAGTAAATTGACATAGTCAAGAATAAAAGGACAAACTCATGCATACTAGGATTGTGTATAAACAGCATAATCATGAAAATATTATCAGATTAAATAAGGACCTTTTTAAAGAGAATCCAAATGTTTTCCCTTAGAGGTGGAGACCAGGTGGCCCTGAAGATATTGTTAAATTGCTGCTTACAGTCATCCTCACTATTGGTTATGCTGACTAGGGCTGCTGGGAGTTGCAGTCCAGAAACATCTGGATAACTACATGATTCCAATCTTTGTACAACAGTGTTCTGAGCAACAATCCAATCAATGGAGTGGTATTGTTGGCCCGCAGGACTTGGAACAAAGTAGCTTGAAATATGTTTTTATTTGTTCCATTTCCACATTCACCATGTTGTAGGTTGATTTGAGTATAGTTTTTTTTTAAAATCTGAATACTTGTCAATCTCCTTCTCTTTCTTCTTCTCCTCTTCCTTCTTTTTTTAGTTTTTAAAACAAAAGACAAATGAACCTCTGCCTCAGACATGAACAGGTATGGCTCTGTGGGTTCCTGAACCTCTTTTGGGGCCCCTTGGTCCACTTCGAGCTGCACCAGTTGTTCCTGTAGTTGTTCCTTCTCCCTGCTGTGCTCATGAATGGGCTTACCTGGTACCATTACATCATTCTTTTTGAAGCCATTAACACATATTGTGACCATAATATCTCATGAAGTCAACAGGCAAGCTGGAAACTCAGCATCTGGCATCATACCGGTCTCTGCTGTCTAAGACTGAGGTGATCGGCATGTGGTCAAGACAGTGGGCATCATGTGCTTACTTAAGCAGCTCAGAAGGACAAAAAAGCCTCAGCAAAGTAGGTCTCCATCTAGAAATTTCAGGACTGAAGTCAACAACTTAGTTGTGAAAGAAGATTGACATGTTGTCTCGTCTCTTTGTTTCTGACAGGAAAGTGGTATACAGCTTAGGTCCAGGCTACCTGACAGATCATATCTCCCCATATGAGTGTGCCTGGCTGCTGAGAGCTACAAGGGAGTTCCTTCTCTCAGGCACACCTCCCTCACATGTATGGTTGATGGAAACATGAGAGAAGGCCTTCTTAGTGGCTACTTGTAGACATTGGATCTTTCTCCCTTGGGAGACTAGAATGACCCCCTCCTTGTGGCCCTTTCATTGACATGCAAAGTCTTTTTTTTTAAAAAAAAAAATGAGGCAGGCTTTTAGAGTTTAGGCTTTTAAGGAGAGGGCTGTAAAACTGTTTTTAAATTGCATTATTTTAAACAGCATTGCTTAACTTCTTAATTGTTTAAAAAAGGTGTATGTTTTTAATACAGTTGATAGTTTCATTTGGTTTCTTTGTTGACTGTTTGTATGTTTTTAATTGTAATCTTTTTAATGTGCAAGTTGTCTTTAACCCAGTCTTGGGGAAAAGGTGGGATAAATAAAGATGATGATGATAATTTTGGCAACCTGAAAAGCTAATCAAAGCAAAAAGTTGTGGAAATTGGGTTGGCAAGGTGACGTGAGTCTGTCTTTGCAATGCCACATCTCTCCTTGCTCTGTTGAAGTGGATAAGTTTTGTTGTGCTGGAAAGGAAAGTGGGATGGAGAGGGGCAAAAGTGCATTTTGAGCAGGGACTGCTTGTTTGAATCTCAGCAACACAAAGAGAACACAAGGAGAGAATAGAATTCCGCTAGCCTTCAGGCCACGGCAATGAGTAAACTACTGGCTAAGGTCAAGAGGCAGTGGGAGAAAAGCCACCAACGCAATTATGAACAATAATAAAATGAATCCACCCGCAGGAAGCAAGGCAAAAAAGAAATGTCATCTATCTGTGAAAGCTAGTGAATCAGAATGAGGAGAGAAATAACAGCTGCAATGTGACAATGCGATACTATGGCCATTTCCGCACGAGACTGTTCATCTCATCCGCACGAGGGGCTGGATGAGAAGGAATCCCCTGCATTTACAGAAGGTTATGCATTATCCCTCCTCAAATGAAGGAGCCTTCCGGATGGCCCCTCTCTAAACTTCAAACCCCAGGATTCCATAGGATGTTGAAAGTGGAATAATAGCAAGGTAACAGTCTTGTGTGGAAATAGCCTATGAAACTCCTCTGTAAGAGTTTGGTCTTTATTTGCCTTTGAAGCCACAAGACGAATTGTATTGCACAGTCCTGTAGGTAGCACACATACAACATTTTATTGTAAACCATGGGAAGAATTATACTAAAAGGTGAACTTTAAATACCTTAAGTTTCATGGGGGAAGAAAGAGGAATATAAATGGAAGGAAGCACATCATTAAATTAAGGAAGACTTCTGTGCTTCAGCGGGGCACTGGAAGTAGCAACATCAAGAGAAAAGTACAAAATGCTTTGCATGAAATGATAGTTCTGTAACCTGATGCTCTGACTCGGGCTTGCCAAGCGCAGATGAGCTCTGAATGAAAGAGAGAGACACCTTTGTTGCTTTACTTGTCCATATATGGCTCATTATTCTATTCCTTTTGGCTCTGCCCCTCCATGTCCTTATTTGTTATGAAAATGTAGAAAGTTTTCAATTGCTAAAGGAGGGGAGGAGGAAGTTTGGCAGAGTTTTTAAAGGGGATGTGGGAATGCATTTGTCATCTCAAAATCCACAGATAAAAAGCTGTTTAAAACCCCTCTCAATTTATATTGAACATGGCCTGTTAAGTGTAAAAAACAAAAAGAGAGAGATTAGATGGAATCTTTGTCTTTTATCCATGACTCCAATCAAAAGCAGCATACAAGAAGATCAAGTTTCCATTAGATGTTAAGTCTGGATTTAACACCAATACCTTGTATAATTTCCTGAAGGGTTTTTTTTTAAAAAAAATAATGGGAGGGACATAAAACATGTATTTTAATGGCACAGCTCATTAGTGCTTCTGGCTCAAGTCAAGAAGAAAGAAATCTATTCTCTTTGGTGTATGATGCCAAAGTGGAAGGAAGCCGTGAAGAAAGATAATAAAACAACTATTTGAACTGGGGTGGAAAGAAGGGAAACAAGGATTTTCTGTGAACTGTGCTTTTTATCATTCTGACAGGGTGTTAGAAGCTTCAGAAAATTTAAAAAGTAAGTGCGCAGATATGCATTTTGCAAAATTAAATTGAAGTGTTTACAGATGGGTTGCACAACTACAACGATCCAAACTTGCTGGCTAACTGTACTGTGAATGGCTGAAAAAAAATGCACCTTTAAAACTTGCTGTCTTTAGTGTAGCACCTGGCTCAATTCAGGCATTATGGAACAAATGCATGAGGGAAAATGAAGAGCAAATTCTGAAAAAGAATGTCTCTTCTATGTATGGATGCTCTCCATTCAACCCAATAAACTGATCATCCACTATTCCTGATACTGCAGTGAGCCTCAATAAAGAAAAGAATCTCTCTGTTTCATACCATCACTCTCCACATGAGCAATATTGCATCTTCAAAGAGGGGGAATAGGACAATTTCCTCAATTACAAATTGAAAGAATACTTGAAGCGATGGCAAGTCAAGTGTGGACTAGCTCTGCTAGTCACATTAGAAGCATATCACAAGGAGATGCTCTACCACATACAAATGTGCACCTGCAATGCTACTTACTGGGAGGCAAGATACTGGCCCTGCTCATGACAAGTGTGGCACATGAGCAATGTTTGTGTGGGCATTGGATGTATTGGAGCTGTGGGATGAGTTAGCCTACATGGCTTCATGATTCTTCCTCACGCAATCTTTCAGTGTAAGTTTGTAGAGGCGAGGGTGTAGAGTTGCCAGCTGAAATAAGGGACAAAACTCCTGTTCCTTTAATGGTTGGATATAGGGGAAATTTCAGCAGGTGTTGCTTGCATGACAAGCAATCATTAATGGGACAAGAACCTTTTCCCTTATTTCACCTGACCATTATCAGGGCAGAGGAGGGATCATTTAAACCATCTTATTCAAATGTGCAGCTATAGCACCAGTTTCCAGTGGGGTAGCTGTGTTAGTCTCTTACAAGAAAAACATAAGAGTCATGCGACACCTTAAAAACTAACAAACTTAATGTAGCAAGAGCTTCTGTGGAATATAACCTTTAAGGTGTGACAAAGGCCATTTCTGCCCTACACCGAAAATTCTAGCATTCGCTTTCCCTGTCTCTTTTTCTAGGACAAATAGGGGCTTAGCTAGCATAGGGTTAATTTTTCTTTGCATGTAAAAGCCCTCTGGCCTCACACCTAAAATCTTAATTGTTGCTCTGTATTATTTAAAACGATTGGCTATGGTATCCAGACCATGTGACCCAGGATATACTCTGGAGTCAGTCACTGGCTTTTCATAGAAGACCACACCTCTCTCTTTTTCCCCTTTTGCAATCTTGCTTCTAGCACCTTCTCTCTGCTATGCTAGCCTCTCCACCAAGAAGTTGGTGAATTAAGCATGAAGCCACTATCTTCCCTAATCCCTTTGTTAATTAGTTAGGATCTAGTTTCTCCAATGCATATGTAATTGTAAAGTTTATTAGTAAATCTTTTAAGTTTTGAACCTGAAACTGCCTGCCTTGTTTTGCTTCCAAGTCAGCTTCCAGTTCAGGGAAGCCACACAGAGATTGAGACATGCTTTTTCTGCAACTCTGCTTAAAAGAAATCTAATTCCTAACAGCTTTAGGTTTCATAGAATTTCTCTGAAGGGCTAACACCCTGGGAAAATCTAACTCCTAACACTATTATCCCACTTTCAACATCCTATGGAATCCTGGGGTTTACAGTTTAGGGAGGGGCATTTAGAATTCTCAGCTAGAGAGCTCTTTGGTATCAGTAAACTACAAACCCCAAAATTCCACAGGATGTTGAAAGTGGAATAATAGCACTATAACCGTGCAGTGCGGAAATGGCCAAAGGTGCGGTATTTATGTTATCCCAGTGTCATTGGTGACTGGTAGACTTAGGCCCTTTCCACACGCGGAGGAAGCCACACCCGAATACACGCCAAAACGGAGCTTACCTGGAGCCGTTGCAACATGGAGTAGCGTGAGTTCGCTGCTCCACACGTGGAGGCATCCTGCGGAGTCCTGCGGCATCCAAAATGGTGGCTTCTGGCTGGCGGAGGCTCTCCGCCAACCGGAGAAGCTCGCCAGCTGGAAGCCCGGCCCCTGGCCGGTCTGCAGGCGCGCACTTGCGTGCGCCTGCAAATCCACACCGGGCGCTGCGATGGGACTGCACGGGGCTGCACGCCAATGCTTTTTAAAAACCACAAGACAAGTGGTTTTCAAAAAGCAAGCGGCGCGCCACTTCCGGTTGCCCCTGCGCGGATTGGGGTGTGGAACTACACAAAAGGAGATTCCACCTGAACCTCAGGAAGAACTTCCTGACAGTCAGGGCTGTCCGGCAGTGGAAGATGCTGCCTCGTAGTGGAGTCTCCTTCCTTGGAGGTTTTTAAGCAGAGGCTTGATGGCCATCTGTTGGGATTGCTTTGAGGGTGTTCCTGCATGGCAGGGGGTTGGACTGGATGGCCTGTGTGGTCTCTTCCAACTCTAGATTTCTATGATTCTATGATTCTAAAAGTAGTCCGCCCCAATCCACGTTATGGTGTAGAAGACCTCCGTCAGAGGTCGCTCTACACCGTTTTTTAACCCCGTGTGGAAAGGGCCTTAGATGGGTACCTTGCCTATAAAGAAAAGTATTGTGTCTGACAGTATGTAATGTGACATGGAAGCTCTGAATTTGTGCTTGGGTCAATCCCTGGTTTGCACATGCAACTTGTTACTTGAGGGTGTTCACACAAATCCCTCTGCATATTGCATACAGAAGTGTTCCCAGGGCCACTTGGGCTAGTCTCACTCTCCATTGGAATGGCATACCACCTAGTCCCTTCATTATGCAAACTGATGTACATGCAGAGGGCTCCTTCATTTGAAGAGGAACAATTCACAACCTTCTGTAAATGTGGGGGATTTTTTCTCATGGACAATCATCCATCAGGGCAGGAGAATGAGAAGGCAGTGTATAGTGCTGGAATTACACAGGACCCCAGAAACCCCCTGCACACATTCACATTGATTGTGCAGTAGGTGTGTGCTTCCATATGTGTGTGTTTGATAAAACTCCTTTCTAAGTGATGAACTTTACTCATATTACTCTCTTCCAAGTGATGTAGGGTAATGGGTACATATTTCTACTTGGGGTGGCCATGACCACTGATTACTAGATTTTGGTCTGATTTAACAAAAAGAAGTTGGAACCAACACATATCAGTTTTAAGTCTTGAATCATCATTGTTCAACTTCTTCACAAGGACTTTGAAAAAAAATCTATATAACTTATTCAGATGGCCCTGTAATGTTTGAATAATATCTTTTTTATTTTTTCCCCCTCTCTTTCGTTGCAGTTTGGCTTGAGGGGTGGTGGTCAGAGCCCTTTTGGGTTTCAGTAAGTTAGTATTTAGTGTTTTAGTTAGTGTTCGGTGTTTTAGTTTAGTGTTCATTTAATTTTATTTTTTTCTTCTTTTTCTTTTTCTGAATGTATTTTACTTTGATTGTGAATTAGTTTGTGTTAAAATAAATATATTTGTAAAAAAAAATCTTTTATATAAAGACTAAATTATCTTTTTGCTCACAGCCACATGGCTGGAAATAACCAACAGACAGAAAAGGACAGCAGTCATTCCACTGGACACATGGACCAAGATCCTACTTAAAGTAGACAGTGCAGAACATTTTGCCTGCACAGTTCTGTGTCCACCCCACACATATTTTCTTGGGGATGAAGTGCAAGGAGCTTTCCTCTAGTCCTTGCACCCCTTTCAAAATCCCCCCTCTTAGGAGGAATGATACGGGAATGCTCTCACAGATGGGAATGTTTTCACAGATGGAGTGGATTCTCTCCTATCCTTTCTCCTTGGAGCTACAAAGGCCATCTTGCCCTACTTTCTTCCTTCTCCACAGGGAGGCATCAGCAATAGTAGCAGCCCCTCACAGGGCTCCACAGCCATGGGGGAGGGAGGTTTCAGATGAGGTACAAATGGCAGCAGAATAGCATCTAGCACTCTGTCCAGAACCAGACAGGTGCATTTGCAAGCCACAGTTATGCATATATATGCCACACCAACAGGATTCTGGGCATGGTTTGACAGAATTAAGGACATAGCTCTGGTGGAGAAACCTGTCAACTCAGGTTTGCAAAAGAACAGGTAAAGGTGAATAACTGCCACAGTAGTCTGGCATAACTCTAGCATGTATGTTCCAGAAACTACCACCAAGTCATAAATATGTGTGGTTAAAAAAACCCATACTGAAAATGCACTTCTTTTTCCTTTTAGACAGTGAGATCATTAGCACTGGGATCCCTCTCTTGGTCTGTTTAGCTGATGTGTTTGTGTTTTGTTTTACAGTTATATTTCTTCTTCATTGATTTAAATAGGAGAAGTAAATCAGTTTTTAAAGCAACAACTAAGTAATAAATGAATATTTGTGAAATGATCCCCAAGTATGGAAGGATAATGCCAAGATTTCCTTCCACCAAAGGGAGAAAATAAATGTGACTGAGAAATAAACTGATTCATCTAAACTGTAATAATAAGCCAGAAACTCACATAATCTGTGGTCTAAGTCAAATTGTTAGGCTGAACTGGAGTAGATCCACTGAATCAATGAGAATGCATTCATAAGTTCTATTGATTCAATTGGCCTATTCTACTTGGAACTAACAATTGGATTTAGTTTATATGTATTTTTTTCCTCATGAACCTACAGTCTAAAAACCTCTGGGAATCTTCACATCTCTTCATTCCAGATGAGTTTCACCAGAAGGTGATGCAACAGGACCTCTCATGGTAAGAAAAACAGCCTGAAGAACCCTAAATTCTTCACAAAATTCTTGAATGTCTTTGATGACAAATGAAATTAACACATAGAACACAGATTATGTCAAGCCAGATTCATCCTTGAAAGGCACGTGAGGGTAAATAAAGCCTAATTGATCTCCAGCTTTGGAAATCAAGAGAGAAGAAGACAAAATACTTTCAATTTTTCTTGTATTGTACTTGCTGTGCAAGTGTGCGCTGATGAGATATTGTCCAAGACATTTTACTGCCTGGGAACAAGATGGTATCCTTCCTGGTTCACATACAAAAGACACCCAGCTCAGAAACTGAATCTTACTTCAGTACAGGATGCCATCTTCAATCACAGTGAAAGGTAAGGCAACAAGATAGCTGCATGTGGGGAGGGGTGAATGTGGAGCAGGTCTCATGACCTACAACTGTACTTTCCAACACTTTATCACCACCTCCTGCCACAAGTATCTACTAACCTGGGTGGCTTTCTATCTCTGCCTAATGATAGAGCCTGGAAATTGTATCACTTTCCAATCTGTTGACAAGGACACAATCTAATATATAAAAGACAAAGTTTGTTTGTCTGTGTCAGCTGAAGACCTCATATGATTGGCTGTGTCAGGCAAAGACTTCATATGATTGCTTGCCTAAGAAGACTCTATGGAATCCTGGGGTTTGCAGTTTAGGGAGGGGCCTTTAGAATTCTCAGCCAGTGAGCTCTTGGGCCTCAGTCAACTGTGTCTGTCTTGAATAGGCTGGTTGCTATAGAGATGAGGCCTAGCAGGAAGGAGGAGGGCAGTGTATTCCCTCAGGAACCCATCCTCTGCATGTTAATAACTCTGAATACAAATTGGATTGGGGGATATGGAGAAAAGTTACAGATACTGGACAAGAAAGTTTAGGGAATTAGAGACACAGGATCTCAAATCTTTCTAACAAGTATTATCTATGAGAAAATATCCCGGGCAATGCTGGGTACATATGCTAGTAATCAATAATCTGCATTTGGGGCAAGAGGCTACCGTCAGAACAGAATACAAAAATCAAAATATTGTCTAATTGGCAAGGGGGTCAGTCAACGCTGTATTTTATCACCCTATCTGTTTAACTTGTATGCTAACACGAAATATGTAAATCAGTGAACATTTACACTGGCAGAAGTTTCTTCTGCAATACAGAAGTTAAAAACTTCAAAAGCACTGGGGCCAGATGGTTTTTCTGTGGCGTATTATAAGCTTCTGGAAGAAGAATTGATAATACCTTTGTATATGACATTTAATGAAATAATAACAAAAGGCAAACCAAAAACGTGGAATGAGGCTAACATAAGCCCTGATTCCTAAAGAAGGAAAAGACATAAAAGACCCCGGAAATTACAGTATATTTTTTTGATCTTCTGATAATTTTTTTATGCTTTTAGTATCTAGGTATTCCTTCAAATGTTCTGTTCTGTTTTCTGCAGGCTTTACATAATTATACAATTTAGAGTAATATTACAGATTTGTCTCTCTACTCAATATTGATTATAAAATTTTCACTTCAATTTTAGCGGAGAGACTAAAAAAAAATTACAGGTGTTAATCCATGATGATCAAAATGGATTCTTACCAAGAAGATTATTAAGAAACAACATTAGATCTCTTGTAAACATGGTGGAATATTTTGAAAAAAAATAACGAAAAAAACTGGCTATGATTTTCATAGATTTCGAAAAAGCATTTGACAACATTAACTGGAACTTCATGATAGAGGTCTTACACAGGATGGATTGCGGAACTAGATTTATTGGATGGGTACAAGAAAGTTACAGAGAACAAATCGCATCATTGATCATAAATGGAGAAAAAACAAAACCTTTAAGTATAAAAAAAGGGACAAGACAAAGATGTCCGACCTTACCACTGCTATGCATACTAACACTGGAAGTTCTAACCACGGAAATCAGAGAAGATCCTAAGATAAGAGGAGTAAAAATAAAAGGACAGGAATATAAACTAAAAGCATATGCAGACGATCTGGTAATCTTTTTGGAGGATCCCAAACAAAATATTGGAAAGTTAATGGAGAAACTGGATTCAAAAAGCAGATTCCAAGATATTGCTGGGCTAAAAATGAATAAGGGCAAAACTAAAGTACTTACAAAAAATCTTCAAGAGAAAGAAGAAAAAGAACTTCTAGAAATTTCAGGTTATAAAATGGACAAGAAAATAAAATACTTGGGAATATGGATAACCAAACATAATACAGAGCTTTTTGAAAATAATTATATGAAAGTCTGGAGAGAGATCAACGAAGAAATTCAAACAAGGAACAAACTGAAATTATCATTATTGGGTTGGATCTCAGCAATAAAAATGAATATTCTCCCCAGGTTAAATTTTCTTTTTCAGAATCTTCCCATAATCATAAATGACAATTTTTTAAAAAAAATTGTCAAAAGGAAATTACTAAATTTATATGGGAAGGGAAAAAACCAAGAATCAAGTGGAGAATATTAACGGAAAATAAAGAGAGAAAGGAATGTGGACTTCCAGATCTGAAACTGCATTACTGCGCTGTGGGACTATCATGGATTGCAGACTGGATAACTCTCAAAAATGACCAAATGCTAAAGCTCAAAGGTGCAGATAACAAATTCAGTTGGCACGCATACCTGTGGTATGGAAAAGAAAAAGCTGATAAAGAATTTTTGGATCATTACATAAGAAAATCATTATTACAAATCTGGAAAAAATTCAAGACTAAGATTTACAAAAAATCCCACAATGGGTTTCCCCGCATGAAGCACTCTTCAGGAGATGGAAATCCGTTCAGGAAAAATGGATCCATTATAAAGATATCATAATTAAGGTGGAAAATTGGACTAAAATCAAGGACTGAATTAGAGGAAGAAGGGTTCCCCAGTCAATGGTTCCTATATATGCAATTAAAAGAGAGATTTAAAATGGACATGAAGCTAGAAAGACTTCTCTCTAAAGCAGAAAAAAATGAATTTGAAGTGGCTGTTTTTGAGAAACCAACACATCTGAATCTCAAATATATAAATTTCTATTAAATAGAGAAATGGAAACTGAAATTATAAAAGAAACAATGATTAAATGGGCATCAAACATTGGTAAAACAATACAGTTGGAAGACTGGGAAAACAGTTGGGGAAGGATGCAGAAATTTACATCATCTCAAAATCTTAAAGAGAATTATCTGAAAATGTTTCACAGATGGTACTTGAGTCCATCCAAATTAGCTAAAATGTACAAAACAGTAAAGAAGGAATGTTGGAAATGTACAAAAGAAGAAGGAACATTCTACCATTTGTGGTGGATGTGTACAAAAGCAAATTTTTTTTGGAAAATTATCAACAAAATTATGTCAGATATGTTGGAGATCAATATATCACTCTCCCCTGAACTGTATTTATTCAACATTATTCCAAAAGTAGAACAACTAGCTGTGAAAAACAGATGGAAAAAATTATTATATATGATCACCTCCGCAAGAATCATTTATGCAAAATATTGGAAAAGTCAACAAATTCCAGATCCTGAGGAATGGATCATGATGCTTAATGAGATGAAAAACTGTGATAAATTACCAAATCACTTAAGGAAGAAAAAAAAGCGATATATGAAACAGAGTGGGAGTCAATAAAATGATACTTAAAAAGAAGATATGGTGATATTATAATAATGTAAACTTAGTAAGGTTAAAATTATTAGTGAAATCCACAGCAGCTGATCATCAGTAGTACTAAACAACCTGATTAAACAGGGAAAGGGGAAAAAAGTATGAGTGATCTAACAAAATGGTAAAGAAAGTGGGGAAAAAAATGTATATGTGTGTTCGAAAGGTATAGATGTTATAGAGGTATCTTTAATAATACATAGAATAAACCTGAAAAAGATAAGCAGGAAGTAAACAAACAAAAATTTTACTTGTGTTTAACAGAGAAAGTAGTATATGATAAGAAACAAAAAGAAGTGAACTACATCATTTGTAGAAGATACAGAATGATAATATGCTCTCTGTACGGATTATGTATATGAATACTGTTTAAAATAATATTTATATACATTTATTATTTTTATTATTTTATTATTAATAAAAATATTAAAGATAAAAAAAGGACAAATGAATGGGTCCTGGAGCAAATCAAACCTGAACTCTCCCTCGAAGCTAAGATTGCCATATTGAGACTGTTGTACTTTGGACATATCACGAGAAGTCCTTACTAGAAAAGACAATAATGCTTGGTAAGGTAGAAGGCAGAAGGAGAAGAGGAAGACTGCATTGGAGATGGATACACTCCATGATGGAAGACCAGTCCCTGAATTGGCAAGACCTGAGCAGGGTGGTTGTGGATAGGGTGACTTGGAAGTCTCTCATGAGGTCACCATAAGTTGAAGTCAACCTGATGGCAATTAACAAAAATAAATAAATTGAATAATGAAAAACCCAATAAGAAATGTTGTTTCTGTTTGTGTGTATTGTTTCATACTTCTCTCCCCTCTCCCAGCCTCAATAAGAGGTAGGAGATGCACTTATGTCCCTCAAAGACTGGCAAATATTTGGAATCCAACAGTAAGCCAGGTTAATTCATGAGGCAGGTTGCTTAACTTTTACCCAGTCATTTGACTTAGCTTTTTATTACTGTATTACTGGATGTAAGGGAGGATGCATATTCTCCAACTTTCTTGATTTGGCAGGGACAGTACTGATTAATCCTCTGGTGTCCCACTTTTTCAGCTGCTTTTTAGATGTCCCAGTTTCTTTCTCTTCCTCTCCCTTCACTCCTTTTATTCTCAGTTTGCTTCAATTGCTGCAAACTCAGCTCAAAGTGAAAAAAAGTAGTTTGTTACCCCAAAATGTGGGCGACTCAGGGGTTCACCCATGATGCCAGTACCTCCATGTGACAGAGGGGAATTAATTAGTTCAAAATTAGGAGGCCTGCGAGAGGGGGTTAACAACGAGATTTTTCCACCAGTGTTAACGGGGTCTTGTGAGAAAGAACAGCCAGAGATTCATAAGTAAACTAAAATTGTGTTTTATTGAGGGGAATTCACTCACATGTGCATACAAAATTCAAACAGTCACACAAGAACTGACTGAAAGATAAAGGGAGGAAAAATTATGGATAGAGAGGCTGAGGGCTTGGAGTTATAATTACCAGTCCAGAAGAGTAGTGAAGAAACAGCAATGTGCATTTGACTTATGTGTCTATGGACAGTACACCGCCGGGAAGCAAACTAACAGAGAGATCTTCAGCAACTGGCGAACTGCAAAGCTAGTTGCTCAGAACTGGGGATTTTTATACCCTATTTCCCTCCCTGAAGAGATGTGAGTTAATTGCTCTCCCAGCCTACTGGACAATGGGAGTTGCAGTGCAGACAATGGGGTCTGGATGGTGCTAATGGTTTCAGTGCTTAAGTGACAAAGAGAGGATTGTTGTAATATCCCTGTACTTGAGGAGAGGTCAGGACAATGCAATGAAAATGCCCAGGAATGAGGTAGCCAGGTTTAAATAATCATTGTTTGGTGGGAACATTGGGTTGATCATTGTATTCCAACTGGAGAGATTCAGCCTTTGCCTAAGCCTAATATCTCTGAGGTTGCTTTGTACTCTGCCTGACAATGACTTTGGCTTCACCTGGAAGTGCGTGTGGGTTGACTTGTCTTGCAGTCTCACATTTGCAGTCAGTAATTTTCCTCTGTCTGGTTTGAGCTTCCAGTCATCTCAGGTCACGTTTTATATTATTGCCAATTAATGTAGCTTGCCAATTAAATACTATTTGCCAATTAAACCACATCAATATTGGGAGGTGCATGGGGCTGGAATAAGTTTGCATTCAATTAACTTGGGGTGGGGAGAGAGAGCCAGAAGCAGAATCTTGCCTTTTCCAGTAGACTTAGACAAAAGTACATTGCTGCAGCATCTCCTACTTGTATATTCTTCCTCATTATTAATTTTTGGCATCTTAACCGTACTCTAATGTTGCTTGACCACATGTGTCCTGGTTTTCATCTGTGAAATACTGGAGTGTATTTAATTCTCAAAAGACATTTGTTGGCTGAAAAAAAAAGATGAATCCTGAATCAGTCAAGTCTTCTTTTCTTTTCTTTTCTTTTCTTTTCTTTTCTTTTCTTTTTTTTAAAGCATTAGTTTCGTACTGTTCCCTAGCATAGGGAAAAACTAAGCCTAGGCTGGTGGGACTTAAGCCAAGTCACAGCCTGTGGTTCCTAACCTTCCTCTTGCCATTTCTTTCCTGCCTACAGCTGCTTTTGTGTCCCACTGGCACTGCACCGCTGGCACCGCTGGTTGCTATGGACTTGGTTTTTCTTTTGTTATCCCTGGTGTGCCATAAACCACAAAACTGTGCTGTGAAGAAAAAACATCACCAAAGGTGGCCATGAGAAGAAAGACTGAAGCCATTAGAGGTGAATGGCTAAGAGGGTGGCTTTTTTCTTTACTGCCATTGCTGTAGCTGACACTAACACCTTGCATGCTGGTTTTATTTATTATTCAAACATTTAAATCTGATGTCTCAGCCAGAAGTGCTCCCAGCGTAGTGAAGAGAAATTTAGTAGTAAAGGTTCTCAGTTAGGTTAACTCATGGTGAGTGCTGTATGTCTCTCAGTAACAATTCACAAATAATTGTTACCCTAGAAGGTGAGGGACTTTGAGGTCCACCTGCAAAGCCAGCATCTCCTTAGAATTTTGGGGAATTATAATTATAATTATAACTCAAACGACAAAAACAGCAGGATCTTTTCACCTGTGTATACCAGTACTAACTGTAGAAAGGACACCAGTTTAAAAGTTAAACAGAGTATTTTATTGGGAATTAACAAGCATATAGGAAATCAGACACTCTCAAGAACCATACAAGGCTACCAGAAAGTGAATCAAGAAAGGTTAGATTCAAAGAGATTGGGTGGAAATGGTGACAGTTACCAATCCTGAAGCAGAATGTCGAAGCAGAGTGGCTCAGGTAGCACAGAGGAATGGAAATCTGGGGTACCACGTGCAGCATAGCACACTCAGCATACAACAGTTTACTGGGGCTGGATCTGGAGTTTTTACACCTTATTTCCTGTCCTGAAGGAGGATGTGTTACTGCAGTCTATGCCTACCCAGAGATAGCACCCGATATCTCTTTGATATCAAACCATTCGGCTTTCCTCTGCCACCCCGCTCCATATGTTTGTGAGGCCTCCGGACAAGCACGTAAACAGGCATGGCCGATAATTGCTGGACATTCCATTCTCCACCCAGGCAGGCCGGACAGAGCCGGTTTTTCGCTTCAGGGACCTCTCCGGCAAACACCTCATTGCTTATGCACGACACTAACAAAAGCTCCCTGCCCCGAGCAGGCAGCCTGACAAAGCTGTACTAAGCGCTCCACATTTGCATACTGGCTACACTATTGTTAATTCGGCTCTAAGTCAATCATGCTAAATTCTGACCTTTCCAAGGCTTTGTCCCGCTCCTAAAACGTATTGTTCTCACCGAGTAAGGTATGGCTTGCAGTCACAATTCACCCTATAAAACCCCCTGATTCAGAGACCTTCCTCAGATCGCTCCGGACTTCCATCCCGCCTTGCTGCCACTTTGTTTGGCGAGCTGTTCCCTCAGTCCCACGTACTGAGACTCCATACCAACGAACTCAACTTTCAGACTTCTCCAGGACTACGAGACAGGTGTCGTATCACCCATTTCCCTCTAAAAATCCCCATTTCAAGTCAATCTCTGATTCCTTAGTTATTTGTGTGACTGTGGTGTCTTTTAATGTTTGTCTGTACTTAAAAAACATCATTTTTGTTATTTCAAACCGTCTGATTGCTTGGCTGACCTGACCTCGTAGACGCTGGGTTGCAAGATCCTGCTAAGTTACCCTGCCTTTCGCTAGCTTTAGTGAGTGCTCCAGCTAATTTTCCCCAAAGTTGTGTTGTTGTTTGGTTATTTAGGTGTCCCTCCTGGGACCCCCAAAGATCAGGGTAACAGATGCATGGACAAAGTGGTAATGGTTTTCCCATGGGATTGACAAAGGAGCCTGAAATGGGCTGATTGTTTTAACTCTAGGTGACAAAACCCTGATGGGAGTCATGACAATCTCTTAAAGTTTTGATCAGGTAGGGTAAATAGGGAATGTCTCTATAGGATATGTTCACAATAGGGTCTCTGATTGCTTCACCTGGGCATTCACCTTCTATAGTTTTTTGGGAGTGCTGATAGCTTAAAGGTTTTGAAAGGACTGTCTCAACCCATCAACATTGGGCTTTCCCACCTAATCCTCTCTGAATTTATGATCTGATCATGTCTGAGGTCATCCTGACCAGGCATATGCTTACAGCCAGAGTGCTTTCAAACATGTGTTCCAGCCATAAATATGTCCAATTATGAAAATAGCACATCTCACAGAGTTGGAGTGTATGGTGTAGTAACAGTTAAATAACAGCCCCTTTTCCACTCTCTGCTCCAAGAATGGCTTACGTGTCATCAAAGAGACAACCTTGCTTACAGTCTCACAATCTAAAATGACACTTCACCAAAAGAAAAGGGGATAAGAAGGAAAAAGGAAAATAGCATGTAGGTGTTCAACAGGATTGATGGAATGACCTGGCTTTCCCACCTCACCTCTCTTGATCTCCATTCACACTACACAATGATATATTGTAATTTCACTTTAAATGTCATGTTTCTATTCCATGGAATCCTGCAATTGGAGTTTAGGGAAGAGCACTTAGAATTTTTAGTCAGATAACTCCTCTGATGCTTCTGACCAAATTACAAATCCCAAGATCCCATATGATTCAACCACAGCAGTTAAAGCACAACCGTAGTGCTATAACTGTTTAGTGTGAATGTGCCCTACTGTGGAATGGCTGCTGGAAGGAAGACTGGAGGAAAGAGCCTTCAGGAAGGTTGCCTTTCAGCAGAAATGGTGGAATAGTCTTGCTTCCCACTTCATATCCCTCTGTGAATAGTTTCGTTTGGCTAATTTGGTTGCTAATTGAGTATGTACCTGTTTCCTCTTTCTGAGTGTCAAGTGTTTTGTTCAATCAACCAAGTTCAACACTCACATCATAATCTACCTTTTTTGGCTTTTTTGGCTCTTACTTTAATCCACATAAACTTTTGGACTTTTCTTTAAGACACAGGAGATGTTTCCTACCATTGGCAGCCTTTTTGTCTGAAGTGACTCACACAGATGGCTTTGTGCTCTGTTGGTTAAATTTAGAATTGAATGTTGCACTGTTAATTTGAAGATAGGTATAATGTGAAATGTTTCCATATTTCCACCTGCTCTTTGGAAATATTTCAAAAATTACCTGTAATGTTTCCCTTGGCTATGAGTATCACTCTTCTTCTCTTTTGATGATTATCTTTCACCATGTGGTTCACTGTTTTGAGTGTGCAATGATCAAAAGAAAGGATATGAGACTTATAAAATAATAAAAGAATATAAATGGACCACTGAGATGGTGAATTGGAATCTTATGTGAAAAACAAAATGCTGTAACTCAGGAACCCAGGGAGAACAAGATAGCTTAAGCTGAATGGATCAACACTTGAGGGAGAGAGTTGCTAATATAGACTACTAACAGATGAAAGAATCAAGGCAGGAGAAACTAAAGTTAGTTTCCAATGAAGACAATAGAATTTGATCCTGAATGTGTAGCAAGGAGTGCAGGGTGTGATCAGTTTTGTGGCAATAATTTTATAGTGTCACAAGCTTCTGCCTGAATCCATGGATTTAACTTCACAATCTGGATCAAAAAGAAAAAAAAAAACATTGGAATGGCCACATCCCAGGAAATCCTGGGTTTTAAAGTTTGCTGAAGCACTTGAAGAGCTCTCAGGCTGAGAATTATAAATACCTTTTCCTAACCTTTCAATGAGAGCCAACCTGGTGCATAAGTTTGAGTGTCAGGCTATGACCCTGGAGACCAGGGTTTGATTCCCTGCTTGGCCATTGAAACCCAGTGGATGATCTTGGGCGTGTCACACCCTCCCAGCCCCAGAAAACCCCATGGTAGGTCCCCATGGTAGGTTATCCTTAGCGTTGCCATAATGACTTAAACAACAACAACAAACTTCCAAGCCTGGTAATCCATGGGATGCAACCATGGCAGTTAAAATGGGATCATAGTACTATAATTGTGTAGTTGTAGTGTAGTTATAATTGTCTAGGGGTCAAAGGACTCCTAGTCTCACTTTCCTCCACTATTCCTAGTTAACTATGCTGGTGCCTTCCCCCCGCCCCCTTGGCTATTCCTTCCCCCAGTCCTTTCAGGCTTTCTTCTTCAAATGTTTCCCTTCGACTTTGCCCAGTTCCATCTCTGGCACCCCATCTGTATCCCTTCCCTGCTTTTCTCTGACTTTCTTAGGCCTCCCATCCCGTGCCTCTACTTTCGTTCCCCAGGGCCTGCGTTTTTCATTTCTTCTCCTCTTGCCTCCCTTGCCTCATTTTACTGCTTTCTTTGTTCCCTGAGTGTGCCTATTTTTCCTTATATCTTGTCACAGAAAGAGAGTGAGAGAAAGCCAGCCAGCCAGGGGTTACCTCAAATGGAGATGTTAGGTTTGTTTGGTGATAGAATTTACCAAAGTGATCTAGCCACTAGACTTATGCTTCTCATTAATTAACTTGCCACAAGAACAACAGTATCACATAGCCTAAATTTAAAGCCTTTGGAGTCCTATAATTACGTTTCTTTTTTTTTTATTGTATGTTATGTTGCACTTTGTAAACAAATAAAGAAGTAAACAAAATTCTTTCCAAAAGAACAAAACATTCACAATTCATGAACTACAAATTAAATAGGTTACACTGCACAGGTAGTTCAGGTTAAGTCATACACTTGATAAATCATCTTTGCTTTGTTTTGTGGTCAGAGATTTCATTATAGGAGTCATTTGTGTTTAGCTTTAGAAGATCTGCCCAGAGACCCAAATGACTCTCAGGAAGTTGTAAGATAGGTACTTTTGTGTTGACATATTGAATAAATAGAAACCAAAAATCAATGAAGTTGTCTCTCCTTATTTGGCCCTTGTATATGAGACCCAGCATGGTGTAGTGGTTTGAGTATAGGATGATGATCCTCGAGACCCAGGGTTCAATTCCTTGCTTGGCCATGGAAACCCACTGGGCAATGCTGGGTGTGTCACATGCTCTCAGCCCCAGAAAATCTATGATTGGTTTGCCATAGGGTCACCATAAGTCAGAAGTGACTTGAAGGCGCATAACAAGAACAAGACATGAACAGTATCTGATAATTTTTATGTTAAACAGTAGCCCCATATCCTTTTGGATGGGCAAAGTACATTCTTTATTCTTTCCTGGTGAAATAAATAGGACTTAAACAATTCAATGTTGGTTGATTCTTTCCCAGTACCATGATTCTGCTCCAGTACCACTCTGTGGAATCAGTTCATCTGAAAATCAAGAGAATCTTCTGAGATTTATCACAGGCTTCAATAGTAACTCTCACTGCATTCATTGAGACTTACAATGTCAGTCCTATAGAATTCTAAACAAAGGTGAGATCCACTAATTTTAAACAAATTTACTCCTGGGTAAGTGGTCACAGGAACTGCATCCCCTAATTGTTATCTTGCTTAAGTGTGCAGATATGGGGTACAGATAGAAAGAATACTTGAAAATGATTGAAAAATGGCAAAACAATGTGTTTCCCAAGTTCTGGGAAACCCTGATGTGGAGAATTCTGGACTGATGAAAATCTATGCAGTTCAAGACGTATTCTGTGCAAAATTTGCACATGGTCTTTCTGTGCAGAAAGCAGCATTTTCTGTGCAGAAATATTGGCTGATATCCTGCATCAGGAGACATATGTGTATCATGTAGTTATGTCTCCATAGTGACGTTTCCCATTATTACCTCCCAAAACACACCTTGTTTGCAATGCAGTTCCCCCAACATGGACATCACCTTTTTGGTAGAAAGTAGAGGGTTGAACCGACTGTGTTCAGATATTTGTCTGTAGCTGGATGTGCTGCAACAGGCATTTCAGAGACCTTGTAAGCTTTTTGTAGGCGATATCCTTGAAATACACCCAGCTACAAGAAAATAGCTGGATATGTCCCCACTTATCCTCTTACTCCATGACAACACAGAAATGGCACTGCTTTCAAGGTGAGTTTTGCAGGTGATTTTTGTTACTGAATGGCTGGAATCAAATTCTGTCCTACACAATGAATGGAACAGGGAGTTGTGATGGTATAAATCTGACTTACACTATTGTAATCCACAGGATGCCAGCTATGATTTTCTGCACAGAAAATGCTGTTTTCTGTGTAAGTCCCCCCAGCGCCCCCCAAATGATGTACAATTCTTGCACAAAATAGATATTGTGCATAATTCCAAAACTGTGACTAGTCTTCAAAAACTACAGTTTTTTAAAAAACCTTTTCAGTGTGGAAAGAAAATTGCTAAAATTACTTGTTGCTTCCTTTGTGAATGAAATTAGTGAAGAATTACATCCCTATTGTTGCAGCACAGTCCTCTGCCTGTTAATTCATGAGCATGTCCTATTGAACTCAGTAGGGTTATCTTGCTAAAGAAGTGTATTGTGGGTACTAATTCTGTAGTTCAAACCACTGACTAGAATCCTGATGGTGATAGTGTTTGCAGTGCCCCAATTTATGAAGCGTATACATTTTTGGTGGCATCACAGAGGGTGGCATCCACTGCTTCCTTCCCCAGTGAGTATGAAGCAGCAACTGAGGGTGCCCTCTGGCACAACTCAGCCTCCTTGGGCACTGGTCAGCTGAATGGCAGAGGTTCTTTGGTGAACTCTGTCCTTCTGGCCACTGATCAGCTGGACACATTCTGATTGCCCTCATACAGGGATAGAACCTCCTGGAACACATTTCACTGTAACTTTCCTGCACCTTCCCAATGGCTGGGTTGGCAGAGCTGCATTCTGAGCCTTCACCTCAGCCATTTTTGCATTAAAAGGAACAGTCTCTGCCCCTAGATAGCCAGCTTAAAACTTATGCTGTGCCAGCACGCTAAATGGACCTCAGTCTACGCATACTTCCTCAAAAAAAGGAGAGTGGTGATCATTAGTGTGTATTCTTTAATAATCGTACAGCTACAGTTTGCTCCTAGCCACAGTCCACTAGCAGTGCTTCAGAAGACAATACAACACAGGGGAATGAGAAATTTTATTTCTCCAACTCTCTCTTGAGCAAAAAAGAACTATGCCTCCATTTATAATGCATATGAGGAGGGGGATTGGCAGGCAGAAAGGCAAGTTTCCATTGGCAGCTCTTTATTTTAATACTTTTGGCAACCCTACTATTAGTTTATAATAATGTAACAGTGGATGTGAGTGCTGTTTAATGGAACACAAATTTAATGAAGTGGAAAATCTATAAAGTGGACAGGATAGAGTTCAGGGGATTTGAAAGAACCAATGAAACAAAACAGTTTATGGATTTTCTTTGCCCTTATGAGTTTAAAGTCTGTTCATGAATAAAACCACTTTTACAACGTGATCCTATACCTGGCCACTCAGAAATAAGCCCACTGATTTCAGTAGGGTTTACTCCACAATAAGTGGGCACTGGATTGCAGCTTTCAACACAAATGAACTGTGTCTCTGTTAAGTTTTTATTCTATAAAGCTAGCCAATTCTGCGAACATAACTTTTGGCCAGATTCACTCTATTTCACTGGAAACGGGGAAGGCTTTGATTGCCTTTATTGGAACCTCTAGTTAATGCTGATCTTGTTGGGAAATGGTTTTCCAAATGCCATTTTCCCTCAAGGCATCTTTCAGTAACACAGTAGTAAATGATTTTCTGCCAGTATTCTCAACAATCTTCTGAAAAACAGCTCACAGAGTGATTGAGGAACTTTTCTGCTGCTTTGACAAGGAGGGAGGTGAAAACCCTGAGCTCAAAGCAGGTTGGTGGAATAGGCCAGAAGAGTACATAGAACACAGAAATGATGCCATCGGTGGAAGTGTGCAAAATATATTCAGTTAAAAATAATATCTTTGGTTATAAATGCACCACAATAAAAATATATGGCATCTTCACAGTGCTGAGAATCTTGTGTATATCAAGTGGTAACAATAGCAATGAAATCTATTTCAAGTGCAGGTTGTAATACAGCCAAATGTGGAAAAGTCAAGGAGAGGGGCCGAACAGCTCTACAAGGCACTATAAATAAAAATGGCATGATATGTATGATGCGTAATTGAAAATTTGCTACGAGTCCAGTCAACTGGCACATTCTGAATACAAACTTATTAGTGACCATGCATACACACATATCACCAATATCCTTATGTTCACAAATCATATGGTGCAAGCGAATGTCTCTCATTTCATACATTTATGAGTACAATTAATGTAAATGATGGCAGATTTTTGCATACCTCAAAAATTCTGGGTTCTTTCTCTGTTCCACATACCGGTAGTTTCACAAGGAAGTTAAGGTTCCCCTCTGCTCTGCAAACATAATTATCCTCCATTCTATTCCTACTGTTCAGGCTGATGAATGTTCCAGTTATTCCTATTGGATTTGCCCAGCCTCCTCCTGTGCAGAGCTCTGAAAATGATAGCAAGGCAACTGCTGTGAACAAAAAAGTGCAACTTACATCCCAAGGGAAAGACTGCTCTACTGTGCTCCCAATGTCATCTTGAACTGGTGGTTGCCTCTGGCCCTCTTTGCAATTTCTCAATGATTTTCTGAGTAAACAAAGAGGAAGAATGAGGAAACCTTTTAGGATGATCACAAGCACAACACATCAACAACCTGGGTTTGCCAGTCTGGTTAAATTCATATGATATGTGTGTTTTAGAATATCTCTTTATGTCACCCTTAGCACACTGCTAAGGGTAGATCTCTACAATAGTTTGCTCAGTAGAGATAACAAAACATTGTTGTTGTTTTTCTATGTAACACACACGTGAGGCTGGAAACCATTGTGAAAGAGAATGAAGAGTGAAAAGGGCCACCAATTTCTCCCAACTGCTACCACTGCTGTTGCCTGGAAACAAAGAACTATGTTGTTGAAGGGCAGAATAAAAATGGTCCCAGATACATTTTCAGAGGACACACGTACCTTCTGATATGCAGCTGCTTCCTGAGATATCTAACCCAAGAAACAGCTTATGCTCAAGCATCAGCACCCAATTCCTGCATCTTATATTTTTTCAACTAGTACAAGTTGTTTGCCAGGCACAATGTGATACCTAGCTGTAATGTGTGCAGTGGAGTGGAATAGTTTGAATGTTGGACTAGGACACTGGGAAACCAGGATTCAAGTCCCTGCTTGGCCACACTCTGCTTGGTCACACTCTCTCAGTTTCAGAGGAGGGCAAATCCCTGAACAAAATGTTCTTGGAAGATCAAATTCTGCCAAGGAAACCCCATGATAAGTTTGCCTTAGGGAAACCCTAAGTAAGAAATTACTTAAAGGCACAGAACCACAAATGAAGGCAAACATCGCCCTTAAAGGAAACCACAGCTTAGTGTAAAATCACTAATCAGATATGTGCCTGATGGTATGTGACAGCAATTGTTTTTGAAATACAGTGGCCCCTCCACTTTCGCAAGCATTCAGGGCACAGACACTCACAAAAATTGAAAAGTCGTGAATAACTCCCCCCACCCAAATGAGCAAGCAAGGGAACACATATGTGTGCCTTACCTCCCTGTGCTGCCCCTGCATTCCCTTCTGGGGCTTTCCCTCCCATTCCCTTACCTTTTGTCCTGGTGCATGCCTTCCTTCTCCATGCAGAGGCAAAAGGCAGGTGAAGGGGGGAGGAGAGTTCTAGGAGCAGAGAAGGAAGGCACGTGTGCCCAGGCATAAGTCAACAGAATGGGAGGGGGAGATTGATGCGGGAAGCAAGCACATGCCTCCTGGATAATCAAATTAACGAAGGTCAAACTCCCAAATGCAGAGGGAAGACTGTAATGTACATTACAAAACAGTGTAAAAGCCGAGCAGAGTGGCCCTATGCATGCTTATTCAGTAATAAGCCCCACAGTGCTCAGTAGAGCTTAGTCCCAAGAAATGATTCTTGTAAACAGGTCTGCAGTTCAGAGTTACACATCAGGAGGGAGGAGAGAGAGATGAACAAATCTTTCAGTGTTGTTTCCTTCCAGTTTTTCTCATTTTTTGCTTGTCTTAGCTCATTTTGTCTCATTTCCACATCAGTCTGTAATTTGTTCACATAAGTCCAGGCAAAAAAATTTACACACATTTTCATTCAAATGTCTCCACATTTCGCGCACAATTTTGTTTCATAAATGCATTTCTGCAAGTGTTTTCTTGCTATTATACATTTTACACATTGCTTTCATTTTCCCCTAAATATAAACATTTGTCTATCTTTCTTAAAAAAACAAACAAACCTGGATTGTTACATCACAAAACCTGGAGAATTGTGAATATTGAAAGTTAACTGTGTTTTGACTGATATGTTGTTGAGAAAGGTGAGTTAAGTAGGTTTGCATTACAATATGGGCTGAGTAAATTTCTCCCCAATCCCACAGAGTGGAGAAATGGGATGGTTCAGTTCCTCTGTGGGTCAGTCACATAAGACAATTGTTCCCCAGAGCCCTGAATGCGAATACAGGGAGTATATAATCTAAACCTCTCCATCAAGATGCTGCAGAGAATTTCTTTCTGCTGCGGCATCTGTTGTGTTTGTCATCTTCTTCTTTTTTATAAATACCAGGCAGCGCCTTTTCCTTGTTGCTATGGTCCTTGTGGAAATGTAATACAGCCAGAGGGAACATTTTCTTGTTTCCTTTGTTGAACAGTGCAAAGCGAGTGTTTGAAATGGCTCCATTAGACAACTGTCAGTTAAGGCACAGCTTTCTGGCTGCTGCTTGAATGCTTATGTCTCAACTGTATTAGATGTAACAGTAGCTTGATTTCAATATGGTCAAATGAGCAATTAACAGTGTAAAGTCTTCTTAAAGAATGTATCAACTCTTAATTTGTCTCTTTTTCTTTTGATTCAGGCATTATAGGCTGAGGTCTTGAATGGCACAGTGTATTATAATTGTTCTGCATGGGGAATTATGGTACATCTGAACTTTCCATTGAGCTGTTGCAGCCCCCTCATAGCCATTCTCTGGTTGGAGAAGGGTGGAACGAGGCACTGGCTATTTCCCTGTAGCCAGATGCAGAATAATTATGTCATCCTGAGATGCAATGGGGACATTGAGAGAAGCTTCCTCTGATCCTCTCCACTCTCTAGCAGCCACAGAATGGTCATCAGGGGGTGCCAATGCGACTTAGCCATGTCAGGGTTAGATATGAGCCCCAATTGAGTTTGGTGGGATCTGCTTCTAAGCAAATATGTATATAATTGCAGCCTGTACCCAAGATCCTATTAGTGCAAAGGTGGAATATGAAACCCAGCCAGTATACTTATGTCAGAATGTGAAGGCTACTGCTTTCCTTGGTTATGCACAACATGCCAAACAGTGTACTGTGGCAACCCAGTCAGTAGGGGGATGCAGAGCTGTACCCAAATGCCTTCCCAGCCAAGGGAAGTTGTTGTGTAAGGAGGTATTGTACACCTTCTTGCCCAATGTCTTTACAATTACTTATTTTGGTGAAATCCCTGTGAGCACCAGTGAAAATATCCCAGAGGATTCCGGTTTATATGTCCCACCATAAAAGACACAAGTATAAAGGAATAAAATAGAACATTATTTTTTTTTTATCTTGCTGCATTTAATTTTTTTAACTTTATAAAATCCCCACTAGGAGGAAGGTTTCATACACTGTTATTGCTTGTTTAATTTATATTTTGTTACTGTTTATTTAATTGATTTTGTGCCATCTGAATTGGCAGACTGTATCCATCTTAACTTATAGCTAATCTAATCAATGTCCACCTACGTACTGGTCTGCCTATCTAAATATCTCACTTTGCTAAACTTTAAACATGTTATTATCATCATGAGTTGCATGATTCTGCAGCCAGTCTATTAAAATTAGGACTCTGCAACTGATTTGACTGAATTTTCAATCAAAAACAGCAGAGAGAATTCCAGGTGCGGAAAAAATAAAGGGGTCTCTCCAGTGACTCAGAGTTCTATTCCTTATTCCCCCTGCCCTCATATGTGGTGCTGTCCCAATTTGTTTGTTGCCTGAATCAAATTGGATCAAGTTGGCCCAATTCTGTTCTGGAGGGGAATGTTAAAGTCTGAAGTGACCAGGACATCTTCAGAGATTTAGAGATCAAAAAGGCAAAAGGGAAAACTCTACAATGTGTCTGTAGGTTATTGGTTCCTCGCTGAACTACTCTTACCTTCAAGAAGTTTCTACTAATGTTCAATTGAAATCTACCTTCCTGTAACTTGAAACCAATAGATCTGGTCTCAACCTTTGGGGAAGCAGAGATCAAACCTGCACCTTCCTGTCTGTGACAGTCTGTTAGATATTTAAAGAGTGCAATCATGTCATCTCTCAGTCTCCTTTTCACTGGGCTGAATGTTCTCAACTCCCTCAACTTTTTTTTGTATGTTTTGTGCTCCATACTTCTTATCATCCTTGTTGCCCTCGTCTGAACCCTCTTCGACTTGTCTATATTCTTCTTGAAATGAGGTACCCAAAACTGAAGGGAGTACTCCAGATACTTTTCACGTGAACTATTGCTAAGGCAAGTGTGACAGAGTTTTGGGGATGTGGCTATCCAGAGTGCCAGAGCAGCCCAGAATGAGGTTGCCAAGCAACCAGAATAGCGCATCAGGAGAGAAACCTAGTCCACAGTATATGGGAGGGCTAGCAGCTGAGGAAAAAAAAAGATATATAAAGGCAAACACTGATTGTCTTTTGGGGCAGTTTTTCAATGTGAATTCTCACCAGAGAGAGCTCTGGAGTAAGGTTCCTCAGTCAGCCAGAGAGAGTGAATGTGTGGGAAGGGTTTAATTCTCAGGGGAAGCCTAGAGAGAGGCAGAAGAATAATTAAACCACTATAGAATCTGATCAGAAAGTGTGACCTTGATTGGATGTTGAGCCTTTGGTGAAAATGTAGCCAAAGGGATGTTTATGATACTTGTGCTTACATGAGAGTTTAAAGAGATAAGGAAACTGTCTAAAAGTACTCTGACGAACTGTGCTAATTTTGACCTGCAAATGAACTCCAATACTTTGTTCTGTATGTTATCTTAATAAATATTACACTTTATTTTTTATAAATATTGACTTGGCTGAGTGGTATGCAGTATAAAGACACATGGAAAACATGCAACCATAGAACTATGCAGGGGTTCTAAATAACTGTTGAAAGGTCTTACCCTTTTACCCAAAGTTGTGCTATAAAGGGGAAAGTCAAAACTGTGAGGAAAAGACAGGGCACCTTATTAGTTTGGGGAACTTACCATACCAATCTGGGAGGAATAAGTAAACCCCTGTCACACCAAATAACTCTCATCCCATACCTGTGCATTTGGTTTTTCTGACGTAAATGTAGAATTTTGCATTTGTCTCTGATGAATTTCATTCTACAGTATTAGTTTCAGTCCAATTTTCTAATTTATCAAGGTCCTTTTGAATTCCGTTCCTGTCTTCCAATGTGTTCGCTACCCTTCCCAGTTTTGTATTATCTGCAAACTTGATAAGGATTCGTTCTACCCCATCATCTTTGATAAAAATGTTGAAGAGTATAGGCCACAGAAAAGAACCCTGCAGCTTTCCACTTGAGACCTCCTTCCAGTCTGAAGCACATCCATTGATTATGACTCTTTGAACATGGTTTGCCAAGCAATTATGGATCCATCAGACAGTGTTTCCATGTTTTCCACAGTTATTCAGTTTGGTAATCAAATTATCATGGGGGACTTTATCAGATACTTTGATGAAATTCAGATAAACAACATCTATAGCATTCTACCACCTACTAATCTAGTGATGTGATCAAAAAAAGATATAAGATTAGATTGGCAGGATATGTTCTTGACAAACTCATGCTGGCTTTTGTTAATTACTGCATTGTCACTGAGATACTTTGAAAACAGACACTTTTAAAATCCATTCTACTATTTTTTTCCTGGTATTGAAGTCAGGTGGATTGGTCTGTATTTCCCTGAATCTTCTCATTTGCTTTTTTGGAAGACAGGGACAATGTTTTCCAGTTCTCTGGCACCTCACCTGTTCTCCAAGATGTGAAACACAAACAAGTGATAACCTCTCTGTTTTCCCACTTTCTGTCCATTGGAAGACCAGCAATTGGGATTTTTGAACCTCAGTTCAAATACAGGGCCAACTTTGCAATGGATCAGATCTGAATTGATCTAGATTGGATCAGTGCCAGATCTGAATTGCTGAGATGGAGTCTGAATCAAATTGAGTGACCGTTGCACAGCCCTAGTTAAAACTTCACCCAACTCCAGCGTTATTTGAGTGACACTGTTCCATTCCCCTGATATAACATTTTAATGAACTAGGGAAACCATGCAAGGTAACTGTAATGAGACGAGTTGTGACAGAAGCATGGATCTACTTCATTCTCAGCCCACTCTCCCCAATGAACTCAAGGCTGTTTATTCCTCTACTCTTATGAATCCTTTAAACATTTTTCCTACCTTTCTTTTCTTTTTTCCCCCAAATAGAATTAAATGTGTGCAAAAGAGAAAATCAGTTTCATTTCTCAATTTGCTTGTATTTATGGAGTTTTCACTCGATTCATTTTCCACTCATTTAAAGAGCATTTGTTCCATTTTTCATTTGTTATTCGTCTGGTTATTTTCATTTTCTTTGATATTTTTTATAGACCCGAGAAGACTCAGGTGCTATACTGCTGGTTATAACTTTTTGTTTTTCATACAAAAGGTATCAAGGTCTTTCTCCAGTTCTTGGTCACAACTAGAGTAGAACAAATGAATCGCTGAGAACTTGATACACTAACACTTAGATTAGTTGCACAGATTCATGGAGTCTGCTTTAGAAGGTATGGACAATTGGGTTGAAATTTAGAGGCATTCTGCTATATTGGAGTGAAAGTCTATTCACTGATTATGTAGTGTAAAATTACAGATCTATAGCTATGATGACTGTGACATTGCACCACCAGTTTTTTAATGAGTACTATGTCCATGCATATTTCTGCTGCGCACAAGTCACTCCAGCTCTGCACCTTCCACTTAGGACCTCACTTTCCAAACCTCCTGCAGCTTTCCTAGGCTTGCATAGTGGTATTTCATGATTTGCATAACCCTGAAAAAGATGTCACCATTGAATGTCCAAAGAAGTATAACTGCTTGCTCACTTATAAGGGTGGGAGGGGGAAAGGGATGGGTCTCCCCTTTCTCCCTTGTCCTGCTTCCCATCCCTTCCCTCTTCCCTCTTCCCAGCTATGTGAGCAAGGGAATGCACACACGCTTTGGACCAGCCATCCTGCCAGTTCAGCTGCTTCTTGTGTATGTTTAATACAGTTTGGGAGGCTCATGATATTTGCAGTTTTTCCACTTTCACAGGCATCCTGTGCCCCTAACCTCTGAAAAAGCAGAGGGCTGACTGTTCATGTATGTTTTTTCCCTCGGTCACACACATTCCAGAAGCTTTCAGGCTCATTAACCTTTTCTCTTAGAATCCAGAATCAAGAAACACTGAAGACACTCAGTGCAATACCAAATTTCCAACTCTCTACTTTTAGCAGATTAGCTAGTGCAGCCTTGATGTGATATATTTAAGCCTGTTAGTTCTTTGCTTCCTTCCATTTCATTTCCTCAATTTGCTTCAGTTTAAGTGGTCTTAGTCAGCTGTCATGTTCCACTGAGGGTGAGCAGAAGGTATATCTGATTTACCAGTAAATCTTGGGGTGATTTGGAGTAAACTGCCCATGATTTCTGATTGTACTAATTGCTTAACAATTGCAGGAACAAGATGACTCCTCCATTTTGGCCTTAAATTATATTGCTGAAATGAAGAAATTTTGGAATAACTGATAACTCTTTCACACTACACATTTATAGCACTATGATTCCACTACAACTGCTATAGCCACATCCTATGGAATTCTGAGGTTTGGTGGTTAGAACTCTCTGGCTAAGAATTCCAAAGGCCATTCCTCTAAATCCCAGGATTCCACAGGATGGAAGTATGTCAATTGCAATGGAATCATAGTATTACAAATGTATAGTGTGAAAGGGCTTCAGATGTGGATTTTGTGTGTATGGGGACTATGAGCTCCATTCAGTTTTGATATTCAAAACAAATCCTGGGGTTTACAATGATTGAATTCCAATTGCACCAAGCTTCAGCTGGTGGATCTTATGGCTGCTAGTAAAGAAATCCCAAACAAAGTAGACATTGCATGCTAAATGTTGACTCCCTTGAAATTTTCATTGCTTATTTATAGTGCCACCTCACTTCAGTTGATCTGCTTAATAATATAATGATATAAACATAATAAAGCAGGCACAAAATGTTCTAATTGCAGTATGCATAGGGTCAGGAGAGGGCACCCTTATAGAATAAGATCATTATTAGGATTAGCATGATGACCCAGCCAAAGGGAGTTGTTTTTTTTAAAAAAGCTTCTACTGATTTCAATGAAAGACATAACAGTTCTCTTCCAATGAAAGCCATGGGTTCAAAAAATGTCCAACTATTAATGCCCCCTGTATCTGTTTTACAGAGATAACTGGTAGCATGTAATGCTTAGGACCATTAGCATTGAATCAAGAAGTTACTGGTTCAAATGCCACTCAGCCATGAACTCACTAAGAGGCTTCTATTGTCTCAGCCTCTTCACTCTCCCTGACCAAACTGCAAAAGGGCTTGAATAATACTGGCTAAGCGTATGGGCCCATTGTGAGGATTACTGGGGATGTGCTGTAAGTATAACACTCATAAAGAGAACAAAGAACATACGAAGAGCCCTGTTGGATCAGAGCAGAGGCTTACCTAGCCCAGTGTTCTGTTCTCATAATGGCCAACAGGATGTCACTGGGAAGCCTAGAAGAATGACTTGAAGGCAGCTACACGCTTCTAGCTGATTTCCTCCAGGAAAATGTATTTTGTTCAGAGATGTGCTGCCTCTATTTCTGGAAGGTCAACTGATGCTTTATATATGTGCTGTTTCAAGGAAAATAGTTGAAGTGAATCTTAATTCATAACAGCATCTCAATCCATCAGGAAAATCATCATGATTCTTCCAAATTATCTTAATTAGAAGGTTTCTCCCTTCGTAATATCCTATATTGTGTTATTATTTCAGGACCTACAATTTTAAGCTGACATTGTTGTAACAGATACATTCTCTGTGTTAAAATTCTGATAAAAAACCACTTCATTTATTCCATAGTCAAGTTGGATGTGATATAAAAGTTCAGACTGCAAGACTAATGATCAAGGCTTGCTGGGAGCAAAGAAGATGACTGAAACATAAGCTTTCCTCTTTCCAACAACTTCATCTCTGGCCATGCAGCTGAAAGGCCATGGTTGGCTTAGCGACGGAGAGTTGGCAGTGTCTTCTTGGACTGGCAGAACAATTAGCTCCCATTCAATCTGCTTTTTATTTACCATTAATAATCCCTCCCCTCTTTTCAGGCAAGCTCTAAAATTCAGCATTAATCCCTTCCCCCTACACCTCCTGGTTTGGAGCCAGATATACCACTGTCCCAAAGGAGCCAGTCTGTGTTGCAGCTGCTGCATTTTCAGCTGGTTTAATTTGACAGTCACCCGCTGTGCGGAGTTGCTAGGAGAAGGTGAATAGTCGCAATTAGAGCACGCTCCTTCAATAGCAACCTGTAGAGCTCTCTAATTTCCTTTTACGCCGGCGATCTGCACACGCCAGTGCCACCGGCTTTCCATTGATTCAACTCACAAGGCTTTTTTTTCTTGTTCCTTAAGAAGCAATTCAAGAACCACTCAAAAGCGACAAACACAGCAGCATTTAGGCAGATGCGTCCTTTCACAGGGCGGGTGCAGACTTGGGATTGGTCTCTCCCACCTGTTTCCTGACCGCATCCTCCTCTGAGAACAGGCATTCTTCTCTCCAACCTGGACCACTTGAGATGCTCACATTGATTCCGTCATGGCCAGAGATTCCTGGACTTTTTGAGAGTGACTGAACTCGAGTGACTGAACTGAGACAAGTGGCGAAAAGTGTGTGGAAAGAGGAGGGGAGGATAGAGCATCAGCAGCAGTCAGTGGTACATTTTCTGCCTCACTGGATTAATCTTTTTATTTTGAGGTCAGGAGAGCTGTATGCTTAAGGGGCTGACGTGGCGGCGGAGAGGGGGGTGGGGACGGACAGTGAGAGTGCGGATTTGGCTAGCCAAGTGAATAAGCAATTGAAGCAGACGCTTCCCTCGGCCGTTCTGTAATCCTGATAGGTTTTGAGAGAGATGAGAGCAGCTGCTGCCGAACATGTGCGGATCTTCTAGCGTCTGTGCCGGACTGGAGAACACTTTCCCTCTTGGTTGCTGCTGAGCTTGACGCCGATTCTCTCGCTGCTGCAGGACAGTGGCCACCATGGGCTCCACAGGTACCGAGACAAACCAAGGAACGGAGAGCGCTCTGCTGAAGTATCCAATAAGAGGGCACACTGAAAAAATGTGGCAACGGCTTAAAGGAATGTGAGTATGACATCTCTCCACTTTATATGCTTCTGTCTTGCCCAAGACAATTGTTGTTTCAGAATATGATGGGGGGGGGATTCTTCAGCAAGTTGTTGAATGATCCTTAGTAAGTCCATTGGCATGGGGATCAAGCAGGGGAAGAATGCCATTTGTTGTTGCGGGTTATTTCTTTTTTTGAAAACAGAATATACATTGCATAAGGTATGTCTGGGCAGCATGGGACCACAGCCCACTTTCTTAACACTGGGGTGTGATGTTCTTGTTCTCCCCATAAGAGTGCCTGTCTCACTTGGTGCTGGGTGACTGGTGTCAAGATTACTTGAAGAAGCAAATACTTTCTCTAGTGAAACCAGGTGCTTTGGGACAAGTTGGTGATACATCTTAGCAAGTGTACTCATGTGGGAGCATTTAAAGCATTTAAAAGCTTCACTGGTTGGGTGAAGCATGTGCAGCACTTCCTTCTTATTCAAAGTGACTCTCTCTCTCTCTCTCTCTCTCTCTCTCTCCTTGGCATATAGTAATCTCAGAAGTCAATTCATGGATTCTTTCTGACCAATATTCTCCAACTGATTCATTTGTGGTGGCTAGTGTGTGTGCGCATGCACAATGAGTACAAGGACCAGGCGCTGGGAAACATTACCTTCTAACCCTACTGCAGTCCTGCCTGTGTGGCTATTAAATACATGGAGGGGGTAGAATGGGGTAGCATGCAGAGGTCTGAGAAGGGACCAAGCTGAGCATTTTTGGTTGGCAGGATGTGGTAATGATCTTTGAATAAAAGAGGGAATGCACATGGAGTGGCTGACTCTTTGAAAGGGCCATTTGGAAATAATGGTTGGGCACTTTTGTTCTACAGCAGGGGTGTCAAACTCAATTTCATCTTGGGCCATATCAGCATTATGGTTGCCCTCAAAGGCCCGGTTGTACTTGTAAGACTATATAAATGTATCTAGTCTTTTATCATATTAAATAATTGCTTCTGCATTCAATTATTACTGAAACTGGAAGTCTAGGAAAAATAATGGCAAGTAGATATTTAAGTGTACAACTATTGTACAATTTATTGAAAAATGAGTTTTGAAGACAGAAAGTTTTTTTTAATCATAAGACAAATATTATCAAGCACTGTTTATTACATTAATTTTGTTTAACTCTTTGGTCCCAGTTGAGACCGTCTCTGTTCCTCTTTCTGCCCTCAGACCCTCTCTGTGCCATTTTCTGCTTCTTCTTCCCCTGTGCCTCTTTCTACTCCCCCTCCTCCCCTGTAGCTCTTTCTCTCCCTGCCTCTGTACCTGGTGAGCCCAACCCCACATTGCAGGCCCCGGCTGCCAGTATTCTGAAGCGGGGTCCAGCAACCAGCAGTTGAGATCTACTTCTACTTCTGACTGCTCCTCTGTTCAACTCTCGTGAGCTGTGTGTAGTGTTACCATGGTAACCCGTGGCAACGCTCTGATGGCAAGACTTGGACAGAGGAGCAGTCAGAAGTAGGAGTAGATTGCAAGTGCTGGCTGTTGGGCCCCTCTTCAGAATACTAGCAGCTGGGGGCCCACAATGTGGGGATAAGGCTTGCCAGGGGGGAGTGACGCAGCTGCAGGAGAGGTGTGAGGGCCACATCAAATGGCCTGGCAGGCCACATTTGGCCTGCAGGCCTTGTGTTTGACACATGTGTTCCACAGGATGATTTCCTGTAGAAGAAAAGCATCTCTTTCCATCTTAGCAGCCACATGATGCCCTGTACACAGAGTGAAGGCAAAAACTGTTTCACAGATGTAGGTTCATCTCTAGTGACCACAGATTATAATATTGCTTGCAGTGTGTGTATGGGACTCAGAGTCAGAGCTTGGAGTGTGTGGGGGTGGGTGGGAGGGGGCAGGGCTATAGCACAGGAGGTGTGGTCATGGTGCATGGGGGCATGGCCACAGTGTGTGGGGACATGGCCAGGGGACGTAGGGGCATCGCCAGGGCATGTGGGGGCATGGCTACAGGCTGGGACACCCTACAAATGTTGCTGCTTGGGGTTAACTGCCCCCATCGCCCCCCTGTCCCTACGCGACTGATGGGACATTAGTGGCTTTAATACTCCAGACAGGATATATTCTGAAATAGTTTCATACCTAATGGTTTGCAATGGAGTTGGTTGGTATGTGCAGTCATGAAGTGGAGAGAACTCTGTGAACTGAGCTTCAGTCTGCTGTCCAGAAGAAGTTCTAAAGTTAGAAACTTGAGTAGCTCATTTACATACATTACTAATGAAGGTTTCAGACAAAGAATGTTGCCGTGGTTTACATACATTTCTTTGACTTAGTGAGAGAGTGGTGGGATTTTAAATACTGAGTATCAAGAACTGATACAGACCCTATCCACACTGTTAACACCTGGAAGAAGACAAATGTATGCTTAGAAAGGAACAGAAAAATGTAAATCCAATATTTTAGGCAAAGTGCTGATTATGTTATTTATTTAGTTTAAGTATGTCCCAGAAAACCCCCTGATGGTTCTGCTCTAGGGTTGCCATGGGTAGGAAATGACATGAAGGCATACAGCAACAATGAAAACTTCTGCAAATATGTATATTGCCTCCCAGCTCACTAGGGCCCTCAAAGTGATGCCTGACAGGCAAATATATTTAAAAAACTACAGAGATAAAACTTAAAAAACATATTAAAATATATTCTAAGAACTTTTAAAAATGAAGTAAAATTACTCTTTAAAAATATTTGGAAAAAATAAATAAAACAAAATCGTTTCAAATATGAGAGACTATATGGAACAATGCCATTTTAGCTGACAGCCAGAAGCTCAAAAGGCTAGCCTAACTTCCCTTGTCAGGGAGTTCCAGAGTTTAGGCACTGCTACAGAGAAAGCCGAGGCACATGGGAATGTCCACCCAACCTCATAAGATGTTGGAAAATGCAACAGGGCTTCTGCTGTGGATCTCAGATTTTGGGCAGACTCATAAGGGAGCAGGCAATCTTTCAGACATCCTGGCCTCAAGTTGGTTAGAGATTTGTAGGTCAAAACATCACTTTGAATTGAGCTCAGAAGCAAATTGAAAGCTGGTGCAGTTGGGGAAAGACCTGTGTTATTATACTCTCTCCCTCGTACCTGTGCTTTATTATTTGTAAATAGGAGAGGAAATATCCTGGACTTCTGCTTTGTGACTGCTCCTTGCCACAAGACCTAGTAAAATAAGTGAAAATAGAGTTGTTGTTTTGTGTAACACACCATTTCACAATGTGCAAAAATCAACCAAGCCATAGGCTGGTGAAAGGCAGCAATTCAATGAACTTGAGGATAATTAAAACATACAGATGTAAAAGCTTAGCCACTGGTAAAGGTTCATCTATGCTGCAGACTGCAGAGCAACATGGAAATACCTCCCTGTTTTGTTTTTTGCTTAGAGAGTTATTAGAAAACATGAGCAACAAACTGCTGGAGATGGTGGCCCTTGGGTTGAAGAAAGGCTCAAACTGATGCTAATTATACAGCTATACAATTCTCACCAGAAGCCAGCTTTAGCACTCCTCTAAGACTCCTGAGGTAACAAAGTGGACCACTGAAGGCTAGACTAAATTATTCAAGGTTCCCTTGCAATGGCTCCGTACAAGTAGAAACCATTCTGCATTTCAACTGGCTTCCAAAGACTCTTGAAGCTCAAAAAGTGATTTTGTTGTTGTAACCAGAGATACATTTTTAAGGCTACCTACCAACATGAATAATAAATTCTTAAGATTTGTTGCTGTACAGAATGTACTGAAAGACTAGCAGGGGTATTACTTTGTGTAAAATGCTGGTATTGAAATCCATGGTTTCTTTTAATCAGTGTGAAGGATTTTTCAGCAAAGTTTCTTTTAGATGTTATAAGCAGAACAAGAAGAAGCAAGCACCCAGTCTGGGTGACATAACAAGCCAGGGAAGGAAAAGAAGCCTAGCTTGTCATGTGCAAACAGTTTGTACTAGCAATGTAGGGGCAGTTGCTTAGCACATTATGCAGGTACAATCTTCTTGTCCACCTCAGTTGAGGAGACAGCAGTGGTGTCTGGTGGCTTCCATCTCAGTGGAGCAGTGAATCTGCTTTGGATTTTAGTCCATATGTTTAAGAAGCTATCCAACCTGCTGAACTCTACCCATAAAATAGGTTCAGCACCTTGGATAGCTGCTGTCACCAATATCTTAAGTGCTGGCCAATTAGCACTGTGCTTTTTTTTGCAACAAAGAATCTGGCACATTCATACTCATGGTGAAGGTGTTTCTCTAGGGCCTTGACTGCTAAAACCATATACATCTGTATTAGGAATATGGAAATCATTCAGTCTTAAATTTATTGCATTTCCCCAAATCCCACTTCATTTTCTTTGCTTTGTTCTGAATTGCAAGACATTATTTGTGTCTTCGCATTGTATTCATTCCCATTTAAAAATGAGTGTATGATTTGGTCACACTTTAATTCTAAAAAAAGCCCCAGAAGCCTTTGAAATGTGCAAATTCTTCAGGTGAGGTGCATTTCCTCTTACTGCAAAGCTTGGGAAGTGTGAAAAAGCTCCCATTTGTCAAGACAGTTGAATCCAAGGGAGTTCTTTTCCATCCGTCATCCCTACACACCCAGAGCTAGTGTTCAGGCATGTGTTTTTCTCCAAAGGTGTCACCAGGAGAGCAAAGGACAGTCATAACTGTGAACTATGATGCTCACAGCAGCTACTTACTGATCACGGTTTCTTCCTGGGTGTCCTGCAGTTCCTGTAACTCAGTGACAATTCTATATAGCATAGTTCCCTGTGGGCTTATTGGTTATCTGTGAAGTGAGAATGTGACAACTTCTTCTACAGCCAGGACATTGGTTTAAATGCATCTTTTAACATCTCAGGTCAGCAGCTTAGTTTACAGCACTCAGAGAGAAAGAGAGAGAGAAGTGATGCTGTCTTAATAACTGTGGACTTTACCTCTGTCAATGAATCCCCGTTGTTTGCTTGTCACCATCATAGTGCTAAGCATGCTTTCATTTAAGATTATATACTACTGCAAAACAGGTATCTGGGGTTTTGTTCTTAAGGAAACAAAGTAAGTAAAGCCCTGCTGACACGGACCACAGCAGAGACATAGGCTTTCTACCAGTCTTCCCTGGCCTTGTGTCCTCCAGATGTTTTGGATTATGACTCCTATTGTCCCCAGGCAGCACACTGTTGAGTATGCTAGCATATTTAATAGTCTGCTGCCTGGGGATGGTGGGAATTGTAGTCCAACAAATCTGGAGGGTGATGGGGTGGGGGAGAGTTTAGGTACACACTTCCACACAGAATTTTCTTTTAACACTGTTGTTCTTCAGTGGTAAAGAAAGAACCAACTTCTCCATTTTTTCATTAATCTTATTTATTAATCTTATTTATATCCCACCTTGGGATCAAAAGTAGCTTGCAGCATTAAGATTCAAACAAAATGCAGCTGAAAAATTGTAGCAAAAGATAAAAAGAAACAACTCAGCTATTACAAAGCGGCATTAGTTGAAAATGGTTTGAAAGCATTTAAAGCAGACCAAAGAAACAAAGCACAGGAACTGATGTTGTTGTCATCCCTGTGTGCCTTTAAGTTGTTTCTGACTTATGGTGACCCTAAGGCAAAACTCTCATGGGGTTTTCTGGGACTGAGAGTGTGTGATGTGTCCAAAGTCACCGAGTGCATTTCCATGCCTGAGCGGGGAATCAAACCACCTCTTTCAAAAGATCCTTTGAGAGGAAGCAGCTCATACTCAGAAGCCTGTCTTAATAAAAAGATCTTTGCCTCTTTGTGGAAGGAAAGCAGGGATGTGACCAGCATACCCTCCTCCAGGTATGTCAAGAAGCAGCCACTGAAAAGACCCTCTCACATATCCCCACCAAATGCTCCTATAATGGTTGTGGCACTCAAACAAAGTCCCGAGATCTCAAAACTTGGGCAGGTTCAGATAGGGAGATAAAGTCTTTCAGATATTGTGGGCACCAGTTTTTGTGTTTTAGGGGAGTCTTTTTTTTTTAAAAGCATTGACAGGAATACTGTGACTAAGCATTTATTGCTGGATGATATTTTATTGACGGGAAAATGTGATTCTCCATGTATTTCTGTCACTTAGTGCTTGTACTGTAGATTGTGGCCATATTTATGCATGCATGCATGTATGTATGTATTAATATTCCATCTTTCTCACAGAGCTGGGATGCAAGCCAATATACAACAGAATGAAAAAAGTTTCCAAAAATGCACAGTACATTATACATATCAAATACAAATTAACCTCCTTTACACTAATAACACATCAATTAAAGCACTTAAAAACATCAGTTAAAACAAATTAAAAACATCAGGCTAATAATAACAGATGGCACTTACAAGACGGGTTACATAAATCCCCTGCCCCATGCTATTATCTATTTATTATTTATTTATCTTTAAAAAATGGCTATAGAAAGGGAGCATTCCTTTGGTAGATCCTATAAACATAGCAAAAAGGGACCAACTTTGTAAAACTTTCTTCCTATTACTCTTCCCATCACCATTTTATGGAAGATTTTCTCCTCTCTATCTGAATTTCTAGAACCCTGTTGACACAACTTAATATATCTGATGCTGAATGCACAATTTACAAAACTCTACAGTAACTAATTCATTCCTTTATAGTCTGGCCTAAGGACAAATCAAACCTGAACTCTCCCTGGAAGCCAGAATGACTAAACTGAGGCTATCATACTTTTGTTACTTGTTAGAAAAGGCTAAAATGCTCACTAAAGTTGAAGGTGGTGGGCAAACATGAAGACCCCCTTACAGGTGGATAGACTTGATCAAGAAACCATGTCCCTGAATGTGCAAGGCCTTTGCAGGATTGTTAATACCACGGGGTCCTGAAGCTCTCTCATTTATAGGGTTGTGTCCATTGCTTCAGTCCAGTGAGGGTGTGTCATCAGGTGATGTGGAAGCCAAACGTTTCAGCTGAGTCAAAGCATTTTGCAAGACATGTAGACACTCCAGGGATGTTCCATATAGTTAGAAGCAAGAAACAGTAAATATAGTTCTTAAGAAATATTATTCTGAAGGATTAACTTGGAGGGCAGGAACATTCTTGGTTGGGTATCGATTTCATTAGGGTGATTTTAGTAATTTTCCTAGAAATATAAATCTAACTAATTGCTTCTCTCTCACCTCTAGTTCAGGATGGGTACTGTGCTTTTCACTACAGTTACTGTGAAAGTTTGCAATCTGCTCCTTTGCATCTTTACTCAAAAGCATGTCTTAATTCAGTCAAACATACTCCATACAAATAAGGGTAGAAAGGGTTATGGGCTACCTGTCCCCAATTATGATGTAGATCAGGGGTGAGAATCTTGTATCTCTAGACAGGGGTGAGAAATAGTGGGACATCTGGAGGGCCAACATCATCTGGAGGGCCACATGATTCCCATTCTCACCCAGCCTCCCACCCTAAATCCAACAGCCAAATCCCAAATAAAATAGGTCTACTGAATCAATGGATCTCATAGAAATGTTGACATACCAATTTTTATTTATCCACTTGGTGTGCTCGGCTTAGGATAAACAATTAGATTTAGGCCATGACGTTTAAAAACTCAGTACCAAGAAAACATTTGTTTGGCATTCTGTTAGTGACACATAATGCTGGTATATAACACATTATACTGTTGTATGACTTTTTTTTTTTGTTAGCAGAGGGAGAAAATCACTACCCCTCTTCTGCCGTGTCCCTCACCCCACAAACCTCCATCTTTCTTATGTATCTCTCTGACATAGCCATTCACTGGGCCAGTGGAGGAGGAGAGTGGAGAAATGTTTCTCTATGTGCCTATAGCTGGATGTATAATGACAAAGGCATTGTCCAGAACCCTCCAAGGGTCGTTCGAAGGTCAGAGAGGGTGATGTTGTCACTGTGCATCCAGTAGTCCCCTGCTCTCCACCAGCCACTAAATGGTCATGTTGTGTATGAGAGGAGCAGTGTGACAAAGGTGTTTTTTGGGGCTGGGTCAGAGAGGACAGAGTGCTGTTCTGCCAGGGTGGAGCTTTATGCCCTGTCTCCTCATTCAGGATCCTGGCCATTTAACATATCTAAAGTTAATTATGCTGTTCCGCCTCTCTCTCTGTGCATCTGGGGTCATCCCATTTGAACAAATTACAGATTTTAGCATATTGTTTTGCATACTTGTTGAAGTCAGTAAGATGCATATTTGTTGATGTAAGAAGTCCTAGGGTTGTGTTTACAAACTGGCAAATACAGTTAGCTATGGGGTATAAATCTCAACTTCAGCAGCATGCATTTCTATAAAGGGGAAGAGGAAATGGGGAGCATTAACATCCTTACGTCCGAATTACTTTCTTCCCCCAGTTATGGTTCTATAATTTCAAGGCATTTTCTGCTTTTTTAGACATGGAGATGTGCTTGTAAGAGCAAGGGCATGTGGTAAATGTGGCGGTGAAATCTTAGGAACCGAGGGGGGAAATGGAGTAGAGTTTTCAGTAGTCAGGCAAGGAGGAATCAGTGCTTCATCTTTTCTTAGGACTAAGCAGGATAGCAGGATAAATCAAATGATACAAAATATAAAATCTTGGAAACATTCTCAAATTATGTCATGTTTGCATGCTTCAGGATACAGCTCCTCTTGCAGCTGAATCGTATTAGTACAGAGTATTCATATCACTGTTTTTATGCATGCCAAAGGGCAGGACTATTATGCAGGGCTACAATTTGTTTATATAGCAGCTTTATACCCACTTTACGACTGAAGTCCTCAAAGCAGCACATAGATATCATAAAGAGCAATGGATATGTTAAAAAATGCATAAGGAAGCAAAAAGAAAACCAGGCCAGATGGATCAGGTATCTCCTAAACTGGGCTTCCCTCCTTCTATCTCCTCAGTTTCTATCCAGAGAGCAGTTGTTAGATGAGAGAAGTGATGTGTCATTTGGTACAGGAGCAAACTTCTGCTTTTGTCTTCTACTTGTTACCTCCTGTTCCTTCCCCATAGTGGAAATTGGTGGTAAATTGATGGCCTCTCCACACTGGGAATGGAAAGAACGTTTTAAAATATTTTAAAAAGGGTCAAAAAATATTTTTAGAGGGCCTGGAAACCCAGATGAAAAGAATCCTAGAATGATGAGAATCTTCACTATTGGGAATTTATTCTATCCAAAATATGCATGTGGTTGTTTTGTGCAGAAAGCAGAATTTTCTGTGCAGGAAATATCATTTTCTGAAGAAAAGGTTTTGTTTGAAGAAAATTGTACTTCTGTGCAAAAATGCTTTCTCTATGCAAAGAAAGATGTTTCCTGTGCAGAAAATGCTATAATTTGTGACACTATAAGCGACATTTTCATGTTGTGATTTGTACACAAAAGAGCATTTTCTGCACAAAAATTGATATTTCTGTACCAAATAATATTTCTGTGCAAAACACCAGGTGTAAATTGGCACAGAATAACTCCTGAATTGTGAATAGGTTTGAAAACTGAATGGTTTTTGAGTACTTCCTTGCAGCTGGATGAACATTGCCAACATTACTTTTTGCTTCCTTCAAGAAGAAAATCAGTGAGGAATGACATCTGTATGCTATGCTACAAATCCCAGCATTCCATGGCATGCAACTCTGTCAGTTAAGCGGTATAATTGAGTAGTGTGATGCAATTCCAAGTCTACAACAGCTGCCTGTCTCCAATGGGTGGGAAAAGGAAAACTAAAAAAACAAAAAGCAAAAAACCTTCATATCCCAAGTATGCACAGAGAACTTCTATTAAGCTTGGAAAGGACTCATGTTCCTACTTGACCCCATTGATATCCTCTTGTTAAGTCTCTGCAGTGTTGTTTTCCTGCCAGGAAATCATATTCTTATTTTTCTGCGGCAGCCAAATGCTTTAGTCCAACAGCCAAATGCTGAGCCATTCTGTCGCTGCTCTCCCAACATTACTCAGGGAAGTTCTTCAGGACATGGGCAGCCATCTGCAGAAGAGAAAGGCAGAAAGTATTTCAATTATATTCAGACACCAGAAGAGAGTTGCTCAGCTCTTTCTTTGCTGGGCCTGGTGATGGGCTGGAACTGGTGCTTGGAATCAGCTGACTATGTGCTCTGGATTGCAAACTAGAGGGCACCTTCAAAGCTCAGAGCTAAGGCCACATAACACAATTTAGATGCCTGAGACAGAGCAGCAAATGGCACTCTCACACCCATTCCACATGGATGACTGTAGCACAGTCTGTACCCCCTAGCCACTGTACTGCCTACCTAATTGGTACCAAGCAAAGTTCAAAGTCTCATTCCTGGCATTAAAAGTGGTGTATAACTTGGGATCAGGACACTGTACTATGAATTATTTTGTGCACAGACAATAGCAGCAATAGCAATAGTTGTGGTGAGTGACAACAACAACAATAACAACAATAGATGCAAAAGAACAGAATTGTGTTGATAGTCAAGCAAACATTCCTATATTAACTTTCGACCAGCTGTACAGATACTGGCCTAAATCTAGCATACCACTGGATGAGGAAACTTGTGCTAGTAGAGTGAATCCATTGATTTTCCAGTTGCACAAGCCGTAGCACAGGCATGCTGCAGAGGACTATATTCTGCTATTTGCTCAAATCAGACATTGTGTCAGATGTTTGTACAACCCTTGCTTTCGAGAGATTCAGCCCTGGTATTGTTAGAAACAATACCAGGCTGTGGAGATTCACAGAGCGCCTATATGCAGACTTAGTCCTTTTAAATATCAGACTAACTAAAAAGCATACCTGTTTCCCCTGGAAAACAATTATTTGTTCTTTCTTAAGTAAGAAAATTAATATCCATTAAGAGAAGTACTTTGAAATAGAAAAGTCAGATAGATCTAGATACAACTAACTAGCCAAAAGAGATACAGATGTGTTTACCCAGTGCTTCTCTGAAATAAGGCCAAAATGTCTCTTTCTCCTTGGAGGATCTAACAAAACATGTGAAGAAGCAGGCAATATAATATCAGCAACCCCAAGAGCCTTTGTCTAGATCGGAAGGAAGATCAGCATAGGCTGAGCAAATGAGAGACAGTCAAGGAAGTTGAGGTGGTGTAACTTCATGTCCACTTATCTAGGCAAGCACATCCGTTTTGAGGATGAACTGTCATGCCCAGCTACTAAGACAAAGTTGTGCAAGCAACAACTGTTGGAACTTCTCCCCTCCCTTGGCCATGTACATAGGCTTCCATTAGCACTGTGGTGATTGCACAACTAGAATGATGCCATTAGATACTGGCCATTGTGTTGTTGCTTCACTTCCAGTGTGTTAGTGTTATTGCTTCATTTTCTTTTTCACTACCATTCAGTTATGATTGTTGTAGTTTGGCATGCTGACAAGAAAGTGACTGTGAAAGGAGATTTAAGCAAGCCTGTGAATTACTGGCTTTCCCTCCACTCTGATACATGCCTGCTCAGGAGAGGGTCTCCCTGAGTTCTGTTGGAGGTTCTGCCAGGAAAGTGTGCCTTGAATTTCCACTTTTCCTTTGGCTGGGCTCCTGTCCCCTCAACAGCTGCATTGGCAGGCAGAAATCCAAGAGCTGACATTATTCCCAGCACTGCAGCTCCTGAATTAGGAAAAAGTTCAGCCATTGGATTTTCGCTTGTTGAACAATTGCTAAAAGTACAGAAAATCTGCCAGGAGAAAACAGCAACTGTTCCTTGCTTCATACAATTACATTCTTCTACTCAGTCAAAGCCTCACTTGAGCATGCTATGGCACTTTGTGATCTTCTTGAGATTTATTTCAGGTTGGGATGACGGGCACTTTTCCACTTTCCCATCCAATCTCCCTAATGTTCTTCTCCCATCATCACCACTGTCATTATCATCACCACCAGCATTATTACCATCAGCATTGATACCCTGTATATGATTCCTAAAGCAATCTGAAAACATTTTATACTAGCATATTTCCCTGGTGTTGCCCAGGATTTTATTTTCTCATAGGTAATACTTGTTAGAAAGATTTGAGATCCTGTGTCTCTAATTCCCCAAACTGTCTTGTCCAGTACCTGTAATTTTTCCTCATATTCCCCAATCCAATCTGCATTCAGAGTTGTTAACATACATAGGTTGGGTTCCTGAGGGAATACATTGCTCTTCTCCTTGCTGCTAGGTCTCATCTCCATAGCAACCAGCCAGGCTCAAGAGCTCTCTGGCTGAGAATTCTAAAGGCCCCTCCCTAAGCTGCAAACCCCAGGATTCCATAGGATCTTCCTAGGCAGCCAATCATATGAGATCTTTGCCTGACACAGCCAATCATATGAAGTCGGGTCTTCACCTGACACGGACAAACTCACGAACATTGACTTTAATATATTAGATAGGGCTGTTGCATACTTGTCCCCTAAAGCACTCTAGTATGTCACTCTCTCTGCATCATCCTGAGTGGACCTTTGCAGTCTCAATATTTTAGAATGAAGTCTTTATGTATTTAACTGGGAGTAAGTTCCAGACTTCTTTCTAAGTGCATGAGCTTAGTTTTCAGAGGACAAGGTTTGTTTCAGATGCCCCCTGCCAGACAACCCTGCATTCCCATTCTGAATCATGACCAGCCCTAGCACTGGGGAAGAACTAGTTTTGGGTGGCAGGAAAGGGCAGGTAGTTATTTGGATATTTTTAAAAAAATGCTGTTGTAATTTTTACAGCAATGGTGGTGGAAAGATAGTCATTGAACTTTTAGCTTCAGGAGACAACATAACTTGACCAGTCTTGGATACTTTGCCTAGTAGTCAGGGAGAGGATGCCATTTGATGCTTTTCTTTCAGGCAGCCAGATATCTTGGGCCAGACCTCCTCTGACATCTCTGCTACATAATATGGCTTAGCATATACCAGATTGTATCATAGTTGCTAGCATATGCAAGATCATATTATGTAAGGTACATTTAACAGGATTTTGAGAAAGGAAAAGGCATGAAGACATCATTATTGCCACAATAACCCAACAGGTCAATCCATGTAATCATACTTACATTACAGCTATTGAGAATGGAATAATTGTAATATTGTGTTGTACTGCTGTAAACGCAGTAGGGAGCCACATGGAGTGGTAGTTTGTGCATTGGACTATGACTCTGGAGACCAGGGTTTAGATCCTTGCTGAGCTATGGAAGCCCAGGTTAGGCAAGTCGGAGGGTCTCAGCCTCGGAGGAAGGCAAAGGCAAATGCCCTATGAACAAGTCTTGCTAAGAAAACCCCATGATAAGCTTGCCTAAGGGTCACTGTAAGTTGGAAATAAACTGAAGGCATACAACAACTGTTGTAAACTGGAAGATAACTTTTGTTCAAAGTGTTAATGTACCATACTCCCTCCCTCCCTCCCTCCCTCCCTCTTTCTTTCTTTCTTTCTTTCTTTCTTTCTTTCTTTCTTTCTTTCTTTTCCTTTTTCCTTTTCCTTTCCTTCCTTCCTTCCTTCCCTCCCTCCCTCCCTCTCTTTCTAATTTGTGTCTTACCTTTTTCCTGAATGGGACTCAAGGCAGGTCACAACATAAAACAAGGTGCATGAATTAAAAAAATAGTAATAATTTTTTTAAAAGCAGTTAAACAAGTGACCAGATTAAAAACAGCAATACTTTAAAACAGTAGAAAATCATTTTAAAAGAAAAAAAAAGAGGGCTAAGGAACCCCTTGACCTACTGGTCCATCAAGGAACCAGTATGATAGTGGACTCTTGTCATTTATGCACCAACTGAGCCACATTTACCTATCATTGTGGGCTGTTAACAATGAATGTCCAGACAAAGAATGTTGCCTTCTGTTACTTTTCATGTCAAGTAGGTGACCATCAGGGAGATGAGATCTTGTTGTCTGGTTTAATCCCCTACCACTATTAAAACCCAGGGCAGAAGACCATGGCACAATGAAGACAAACTATTGGGAGATCTACTCCATAATGAGTCAAGCCATTAGTCAGATACCTCCAAAACAGATTCAATAGGTGTCCATTTGCCAGCCATGCCATGAGACTCAGTGCTCACAATATATCAGACAAATTTATTTTATTATTGTCCATAAATAGTATCCTAGATGTGGTGAAATTTGATAGACTTTCTGCATCAGTGATGAAGTTACATATATGCAGTTTTTGCATTTGGGTATAACCTTAAACTGAAACTGTTATAAAGAAAGGATAACAAGCTACCCCACCCTTTCTCCAAATTATAAGATAAGGCTGATTGTCAGTTTGATTCACAGGATGTCCAATCTATTATAATTCTACCTCTTTTTTTTTTTGGTTATCATTTTTCATATTCCAAGCCCACCTTCTTTATTCGGCACAGCACAATTTGATTTTCTTTGTAATCAACATAAGAAATCTTGCTATAATTTTCAGGACTTATTATGCCATCATCTGTATGGAATTAATTTTGGCACTCATCCTTGCATCAGATATTACTCATTACAGTATCTTTGAACAAAGCCACAGAAGGAAATTGTGAATATAAAGAAAACTTGGTTGCTTTTTTTAAAAATTACACTGCTAGCATATATAAAGATTACCTATATTTTAACAGTCTGTCACATCCCATCACCATTCTGCATCTCTTGTGGTGTATATATACAGATACACATACACACACACACACAGAGAAAGAACAATGTACATACTGAAAAATGGCCAAGGACACTGCAACAGCTGAAAGAGGCATCAGAGAGGATTTGCTTTCCTGCAAAATGAGGAAAATAACACTATACTCTCATGTGGGCATTTCTTTATATATTGTTGGCAGCCCCTTAATTTAGCTTAGGATTTACTTCCCCTTCTTCTAAGCAGCAGCAGAAGACAGTAGCACGGCCAGTCCCAGAAGATGAGTCATAAACTGGAATCAATATAAAGATGGTACTTCCCTCTCACTTGTTTCTGCTTCTCTCAAATTCTGCAAAAGCATTCAGTTCACTTCTGTGCCCTACTATTTTGTTCTAGTGACAATGTCTTTTTCTTTTTCTTTTCTTTTGGTAACAGCGATTCTTCCATTTTGGCATTTAGTTTGGTTGCATGGTTCTGAAAATAGAATTAAAATTCCCCCCTCATTTTCAGTTGTAAGAATAGATTCAAAAGTTTAGGATATGGAATTAAGGAAGCCAAGGAAACAGAAGAGTAAAAAGTTCAGCAAAGGTCAAAATGCCAGCCAGGGAAGCAGGATGGGATAAAGTGCAGCAAAAGGTCATAAGGTCTTTATCTCAGCAAACAGTAATCTGGGTATCCTAGGGAAGCAAGAGGCTGTTCTCCTAATTGGTTGGGGCTGGATGCTCACTTTGTGTTAAAAGCTAAAGGAAGTGAGACAGTACTACAAAGCCAACGACCACAGAAAACTAGAGTCCTGAAGTGGTGGGGAGCGGGGGAGCTTCTTGTACCGGAAGACTGATGAACAGGACTGGACTAAGGACAGTAAAATACATTTTGGATAAGAAACAAAGATAAAATAGGCGCACAGTCTAGTTCAGCGAACTGAGTATCTTGCATGGTTGTTTTATCATTGTATTATTCAAGTGGTATCTGCATTTCCATACAGATTTCTGAATCTTGTTTCTATTGACATTTTTTCTTCAATAACCTTTAGACCTTCTTATTTGACATGTTGTTCTGTCTCTTCCTACGCAGTTTGGAGGCCAGTTCTAACCTTTCTTCATAGGAGAGTTGCCTGTTCATTTGAGTTGCCCTTTTCTGAACTTTTGATCTGTTGAGTTCATTTTGAAGGCTGACTGAATCAATGTATACTGTTACGCTGGCAGTTCCAGGAAAGCAGCTGTCCCTGCTTCCACAAATGATATTATCAGTTCCCTCTGACCCTTAGGGCACTCTCTCAGAATCAAAATTATTGTTTTCTGTTGTTACCTAGATTTATATGAAATCTGCTCATCATCTGTTGAAACCATCTCCAAGCATATTTTGCTGATAAGAAACTTTCTTGTAAACAAGATAAGAATCTTCTGTTCAATAAATGTTTGCTAGAATGGTGCTTTGTGCACAAGACAAGTGTGTCAATATTTCCACTAAATCAGAGAATAATTGGAGACTAGCATCACTTGAGATTTTGGACTTTTTAGGCTGGCTTGTATATTTTCTGTTCAATATATCTTACCTGTTTACCACATTTTCCCAAGATGTGGAAAGAAAAAAGGACATCATCTCAGAGTATTGAAAGAAAGAGATGATTTTATTCTGAAGAAAGCCCTAAGAGATAAAATCATCTTTTTTCCAATACCCTGAGACTTTGTCTCTTTTCCACATCTCATCTATTGAGTGTTACCAGTTCTCTTTGCTTCTTATCCTTATCTGACCTTATTTTGTCTCTATTAGTCTGGGCTTTTCCAAGCAGTCCATTTTAATTAAAGAGATGTAAAATCTCCAACAAGATCTTTACAGAGGAATCAATTTCTTTTGGTGATGGGCAACAGATTTCTTTAAAGAAATGGATCTCAGGTGCTAGTTTCTATTTTATTCCATTTGCAGTGGGACTTCTGTTGTTGTTGAGTGCCTTCAAGTCATTTCTGACTTATGACAACCCTAAAGTGACCCTAACATGGGGTTTTCTGGAATTGAGAGTGTATGATGTGCCCAAGGACACTCAGTGGATTTCCATAGCCAAGAAGGGAATTAAGCCCTGGTCTCCAGGGCCATAGTGCAATGCTCAAGCTACTACACCACACTGGTGGTGACAGTGTGACAGTGCTATCTGAGCAGAAGTTTTAAATACCATAGAGAGCCCTAATTATCCACACAGGCACATATTGCTCTGAGGCAGATTAGTGTTCGACTGATGTATGTAATGTGCAATTTCCAATTCAGCATGTGAGAAATGCATCAATGGTGGCTTCCAGTGACTCTGCATTAGAAGACCAACAATGAAGTGCAACCCAGTGTAAGCTGTGCTTGCATGAACTGGTTGATGTTGTTGCTTGCTTTCAGGCCATTTGCAACTTATGGTGATCCCAAAGTGCATCTATCACAGGGTTTTCTTGGCAAGATTGGTTCAGAAGGAGTTTGCCTTTGTCTTCTTCTGAGCCTGAGAGAGTAACTTGCCCAAAGCTACCCATTCGGTTTCCATGGCCTAATGGATATTTGAACCTTGGTCTCCAGAGTCATAGGCCATTTCTTCATAACAGGGGCTCTTGTAAGCCATCCTGTCACAGGCCCTTTCCGCACCTTATCGTCTTCTAGTGCTAGGGTGCGGGGATCGCGTGAGCAGCCTCCATCGAGAGGCTCTTGTGTCTGGAGCCTGCTCGCATGAGAGCCCTGCCTCTTCCTTCTGCAGTTCAGCCTGGGACCTTCCCAGGCTGCACTGGTGCAGGAAGCACGACTGGTGCAGCTCCGGAGGCTCTGCATGCCAGGTAAGTGCGCATGGGGCCTGGGAGCAATGCACGATTGCATACCATTTTTGGCTTCTAGCCAAAAATGAAAAGGTGTGCGATCAGCGCCTGCCAGCCCCTGGAGCATCGCACGATTGTGAGTGTGTTGTGCAGATCACTATTGCGCGATGCTCCAGGTGCTCTTTTGCATGGAAAATGCTGTGCGAAAAGAGCCACAGTCTCAGCAGGAAAGAGACATGACAGGAACATTCCCCTCTGCACAGAACTGGCTGCCTGCAGAAGGGAATGCGATGGCCCCACCTCTTCCTTCAGCAGCACAGCCAGGCATCTCCCAGGCTGCGCTGGGGAATGAAGCATCACTATCACACTTTCTGCCCTTCTGCAGAACAGGTAGGTACAGGAACATTGTGCTATCATGGGCACTAAACAGATTTTATCCGTTTAGTGAATACCTCGTGAGTGCGACACATGGGGATGATATGGCAGTGGTCTGGTGACACATTGTGCAGAATCATGACCAGCTGACCACTGCCATTCTGTCCCTGTAGCAAGACAGCCCAGTTGTGTGGAAATTGCCATAGTCCAACATTCAATTCACTACACCATGTTGGCCCATGAATGGACTGCAGCCATATGTAAACTATATATAATTAAAGCTAGGGTTTTATTACAGTCTGGAAAACATGACAAGAACAGAATCCTAGCTGTGGAACCATGGCTTCCAGTTTCACTTCGATGTGAGTTATGTCATTGAGATGCTATCATGATTAAGTGCACTAGGGAGTAGTTTCTGGTACCACTTTTGAGTCCAAGGTATGAAAGCACAGAATATAATTGCCATGCTAAATCTTTTTTCCCCAATTTATTTTTATAAGGTATTATATAATAATAAAATCATAACATACATATTGTTCATTTCGTGTTATCTTACATATACAATTATTTACATATTTACATATTTTCATAGAAATGTATTTCATTTTTGACTTCATACATACAACTTTATATTATATTATTTTATTACATTTCCTTGACTTCCTTGTCCATCTCAGAGTCTTTTCAATGCTACTTTACTTTCTAGAAACACCTCAATTTCTTCTTAAATAATAAACAAAAGCTTACCCATATCTTTCTCTTATCCAATTTACCTAGTTTTGACTTTACCTTTTTGAAATGTCCTTTCTTCATTGTACATAGTTTTAATAATATATTTTAATAATATATATAAGCTCTTCCCCTACCCAATACTTTCACTCCTACATATATTCTTATATCATCCCTTATCTTAGTAACCTCTATCTTAATATTTGCTTTACGATGTCAAAATCAGTCCCAGTATCCTTTTGTCTTCATAAATTGTGTTACTTGTTGCCACTCATTCTCGATTGTATCAGTACATTTCCCTTTTAAGTGTAAAGAAAAAATATCAAATTGTTTTAACTCAGTTATTTTTTTAATCTATTGCTCTATTTCCGGAACGATCGGTAACTTCCATGATCTGGCAAATACCATTCTCGCAGCCGTCACTGAATAGAGTATTACTCTTTTGTTTCTCATTTGGAAGGTCTTATTAAACATAAACGTCATGTTTAGCAGATATAGTTCGGGCATCATGGGAAAAGATATTTTAAATATTTCTTTTATTATCTCATGTACTTTAATCCAGTATTTTTTTTGTATTAGGACATGTCCACCAAGCATGGTAAAATGTACCTAATTTCTTTTTGCATTTCCAGCATCTATTGTCTCCAACTTTGTATATTTTATTTATCCTTTCCGGTGTTAAATAACACCTATACATCATTTTTGTAAAATATTCTTTTAAATCCTGTGAGCTGGTAAATTCTGATGTATTCTTCCATGCCATTTCCCAATTTTCTAAAGAGATTTCATGTTGAAAATTTTTTGCCCAGGTTATCATTACATCCTTTATATCAGTCCATTCTCCACGAAAGGCTTCTTGCGGAGATATCCACAGGGGTATTTTAGTATATGTTCGCTTCTTTATATTTTTCCACACTCTAATTAAAGATTTACGTATAAAATGATTGTTAAATTCCTTGTCTATCTTCTCTTTACCGTACCACAGATATGCGTGGAAACCAAATCTCATATTTGCTCCTTCAATTGTTAACGTTCTCTTATTTAAAGTAATCCAATTGCATATCCACATCATGGCGTTTGCATAATAGTATAGTCTTAGATCTGGTAGACCACATCCTCCTTTCTTTGGCAACTCAGTCATTAATTTCCGCTTGATTCTTGGCTTCTTGCCTGCCCATATAAATTTAGATATTTCCTTTTCCCATGCTTTAAATGGCTTTTCATTTGTAACAATCGGCAGATTTTGAAATAAGAAGTTAAATTTGGGAAGGACATTCATTTTAATGGCCGCAATTCTTCCAAATAAAGATAAATTGAGGTTCATCCATCTTTTTAAGCCCATCTCTATTTCTTTCCACATTTTTTTGTAATTGTTGTAGAATAAATCTTTGTTTGCTTCAGTAAAACAAATTCCTAAATATTTTATTTTCTTCTCAATTTTAAATCCAGACATTTTTATAATTTCCTCTCTCTCTTTTTGCTCTCTTTTTGCCATGCTAAATCTAAGTGTGATCTGATCAATGCCTGGATGGGAGGCTGCCTAGAATGAGGAGCAAGAAGAGGATTTCATTTCAACTGCTTCCTAATGCAAAATTGTCTGATTCACACTTCCTGAACCAATACATATGCATCCCCAACCAAAACAGTTATACTTTGGCAGTTGTATTATTCTAAATGTTGTAGTTCAATTTTTCAAGGGAAAAAAATGCATACTAAATACAGACATTATGGAAAAGTACACTGAGAAATGCATATATTTATGAAAATAACATAAAATACCCTAAGTTGTACTGAGTGTATGTGTATTTGTATGTTAGGGAAACAGGTGTACAAAAATATCTATATTGGTATAATATGTACAAAACTGTGCGTAAATTTTCACACATTGTTTAAAAAAGCAAACTGAAAGGGAAGACGGGATGGAATACACTCTAGATTGGAAAAGTTCTAGTCATTCTAACCTGGAGTCACACCATGCATCAGCATAAATTCCATGGAAGAAAGATGGGATCATACATGTAAATTACCAGTATATTTTAAATGATTGATATATGCACTGATGTTGTTACAGAAGCTGGATATGTTAGTATTCTTCTTTGGAAATACCAAGTGCCAGTTGCAGCCAAGTGGAATAATTTTCTTGTGTAATCACCGTTTACTTTGATTTGAGAGGATATAATAATGATGTACCAGTAAGACCTGTCACTCCAGGCAGCTGACCCCTCTGTAAGCTGAGTCAAGCATTGTATTTCATACTCATTGTAAGGCAAATGAATGTCATTAGGGTTTCAAAAATACAGGGAGATTGGTATGTTGTGCTTTTCCACTACAGTGACCACTTGTCATAGGGTGGAGCAACATCACTAAGCAGAGAGTCTATACTGTACGTCCTTTGTGCAGCAAATGTTATAGAATCATATTCTGAATTAAGTAGTGTTAATCATGAAGGTGGTTCTAATTTCAGTAACGTGAAAGAGATTAAAAAAAACAAAGCAGCACTTCAGATCATATTATGGCCTTACACAGTAACTATTATCTGTAAAGTTGTGAGAAGGACAGTATGTTCCACTGTCTCAGAAAGACTTCTTTGGCAGTCTAAATGATTTTGTTTAAAAAAATGGCAGTATTCATGCTAGCTGTGAAATTCTGGGAACTGTAGTCCGAAAAACAACTTCCAACCTCTCCTTCTTTGTCAGGAAGCAGTAAGAGGATTACCCCCAGTATGCTTTTTTTCCCTAATCTGCTAGACTGACTCTGATTTAATAACAGCATGATAGAATAATAATTAGAAATCATAATGATGGCAAAGGGGGTAATATAAGAGAGAAGCATGGAGATTAAGTTTTACTTATTTTTTTACCTTCAATATCAATAATAATAACAGAATATGTGCCTTTTGCAAGAGTTGTATATCCAAAACTGTAAAACCTAGATATCTGAAAATGGGCATAGTAAAGGGACCCTAGAAGTTGTATCTGTGGGTTATTTGGTTTTATAAATATCTTAATTGATTTTCATCAATTTAAACATGTATATGTGTTTGACTTTGGAAATCTGTGTAATCACTAGGAGACAGACTTCTCTAACCTGCACGTATGTTTGTAGCAGATAGAGTTTGAAGCTGGGGAATAGTTCAAAGGGTAGAGTTGGAGACTTGTTAGCCCTCCCAATAGTTCTGGTAAGACCCCCTCCTTACAGGCATGGAGGCCCTTTATGGAAATGCATGGGTCATTCAGGACAGTGCACATGCCTAGTGACCATAGCTTCACTCAAATGGCATGCACACAGGGTGTCTGACTCTGACAAATGCATAGCTTTGGTGGAACACTTTTGGTGTCATCAAACTGTAAGCTGTTCCAGTCTGTATGAAGTGAGATACCTTGAGTAGTTCAGAAGCGGGCAATTTCCTGGGACTGAGAAAACATTCTGAACTCCCCAGGATCCATCAGGACAGCACCACCACCCATTTTTGTTGCAACCAATGCACAGCTACTACCCAAATTCAGCAGGGCCTGCAAAATGTCTCCAATATCCTAGTGCCTCTGTGGAGAAGAAAGAAAAGGAAATATATAAAAAAGATGAAGTAGGAAAGGAAGAAATGAAATTTTCCAATGGGATTGGGCTGGGGAGGAAGGAAGCATCTACAGTGTTGGAGAAGGTGGCAACAGGTGGCATCTGTTGGTCAATAAAATTTATTTTTACAATTTTGGTAGCGGCAGGAAGAAAAAAATGAGTGCCACAGAAACAGCTGGGATGGTGGTGAATGTGACTAGTGACTCATGTGTTGCTGCCTCTTTCCTTCACTAGTGCTATATAACTTAAGGCTTTATCACACAAGGCAAATGCAGTCCTCCCTCCACCTTCACAGGTTTCATCTTCTTGATTTTTTTTATTATTATTTATTTGTATCCCGCCTCTCCATATGGATCGAGGCGGCAAACAACTTACAAATAGCATGTATCTCGAAACATTTCTATACATGTCCCCAACAAGCTGGGTACTCATTTTACCGACCTGCGAAAGGATGGAAGGCTGAGTCAACCTTGGAGCCGGGCAGGATCGAACTCACAACCTTGTGGCTTGCAGTACTGGCATTTAACCACTGCACCACCAGGGCTCCACCAGGGCTTCATTTGATCATTTGCGAGTCTCGTGTGTGCCTCCCCCCGTTCTACACCCTCCCGTACCCTTGTGTTTTCCCAGGCAAGGAGAAGGAAGGCAAGCGCCTAGGCAAAAGGCAAGGAAATAGGGGGAGGCACATGTGCACTTTTCATCTCCCCTCTGGAGCTTCCCTTCCCATTCCCTTGCCTATAGACCCAATGCTGAGAACTTGTGCCAAGGAAAAGGCAAGGGAAATGGAGGGGACCCCAGAAGTGAATGAGAGCAGGATTGTTCATGCAGGGAGGAATTATTCATGGTTAATCCACTTTCATGAGACCTCTGTGCCCCAAACCCTCATGAAAGTGGAGGGGGTCACTGTAAATCACAATCAGAGCAGGATAATATCATCTTGAGAACCAGTATGGTATCGTGGCTTGAATGAGTTGCACTACAACCTGGAGACCAGAGTTTGATTCCCTGCTTGGCCATGGAAACCCACTAGGTGACCTTGGGCATGTCACATACTCTTAGCCCCAGAAAATCTCATGGTACGTTCACCTTAGGGTCATCATAAGTCAGAAGTGACTTGAAGACACACAACAACAACAACAACAACAACAACAACATCTTTGGTTGGAAGTTATCACATTACTTTATTCCTCTTCTGTTCTTGCCCCAGTGGGGGACCAGTTGGAAAGCATTTCTTTTACAAAGGAGACCATTACTTGGTTTTGTGTGTGTGTGTGTGTGTGTATGTGTGTTTGCGTGTTAATGAAAAGAAACACTTTACAAACAGTCTCCCACCAGGAGAACGACAGAAAAGAAATGACATCATGTGATAGGTCCCAGCCAAAGACACTATTATCACTCCTGCAATTATTGCTGCCGTTTAACCTGCCTCCTGTGATGAAGTCTTTATTCTACTCAAGCACAGAATGTAGTCTGCCATCTTTTGGATAAAGTAATGTTGTTGAAGTCTCCTCAAAGGATACACTAAAAACACCATGAAATATTGATTGGTCTGAGGGTATGTATTTTTTGGTTTCATTAAGAAAAACCTCCCTGCTGGTTCTAGAATTTGATGGCCACCTCTAAATGTCCATGGAAAATTCTTTTTAGGAATGCTGAGTGTCTTTGTATTATGGTTTTCTGCAACAGTATCAGCTTAATATGTCTTTTAGGGTAATTTCTGGAATCTTTATTTTGGACTGAAGTAAAAACAGGAAAGCCAAGGTATTTTATGGGTTGGCTCCAGGCTTAATGAGACTGAGGGACCCATGAAATCACTGGGACTTAAATTGTCTGGAGGATCGATAGATCCTATTATTTTCAATGGGCCTGATTTAAATATGTCTGCCCAGCCCAATATATTAATCTCAAATGTGTACAGTCCGTTTTTCAAATAAAGATAATCAAAAACATATTATATTAAACATTAAGCATCCTTAATAAGATTTTAAGAATTAAAGCCAATTAAAATACAACCTCTATCAGCCTGGGGATGGGACTAAGAAGAAAACTTGAGAAATGCATTGAGTCATTTAAGGAAGTTTGATATACAACGGGGAATGACTGATTTCTTCTTTTCTAAATACACCGGGGTAAGTCAGGGGATGCAGTTGTAGTCAATTAATCCCTTGCAGAGGCATTTGAAGTCTTTGCAGTACAGTCCTCCCTCCACATTTGCGAGTTTGATCTTCATGAATTCAATAATTTGCAAGGCATGTGCTTGCTCCCCCACATTTTCCTCCTCCCATACCTTGCATTCCTCACCCCAGGCTTATTAGGCTTCTGTTTAAAATGGCATTTTTTTTCCTTTTGAGTGAGCAAAGCCCCCTCCCACCGCTGAAGGCAAAGCCTCTCCACCATGTGGTTGCACTTTCTGCTGTGTATTTGCTGCTGATTGGTCAGGGGCTCCTTTTTCAAGATGGCCACCAGAAGTAATTAGAACTCCAGAACTCCCCTCTTCTGTGTCTGAGGGTAGCCTTTTAGATTGCCTTTTTTCTCCCCTGTCCCCATGCCAGGCCAGAGGCAAAGGAATGGGAGGGGAAGCTCCAGAGGGGAATGGGAGGGGAAATCACGGGGGGTGTTCATGGTTTTTCACTTTCGCAAGGGTTCTGTGCCCCTAATCCTCATGAATGTGGAGGGGCTACTGTATATGGCATCTTTGGGCCTTTCTGCACCACACTGTTAATAGTGCTATTATTCCACTTTCAACATCCTATGGAATCCTGGGGTTTGCAATTTAGCCAGAGAGCTCTTTGGCCTCAGACAACTACAAACCCCCAAATTCCACAGGATGTTGAAAGTGGAATAACCGCATTGTAACAGTGTCTACTTAGGTCTTGTCTGTCTTTCTAGTGGTTGTCAAGTGTTTCATAACTCTCTGAGGTTTCAGACTGGCATCTTTCTTGAGATGACTGAGATTGGACCCTTCTGCAGTCCTCTTAGGAAGAAAACCAATGTGATTTGATTCCAATGCTCACTTTGTTTTTAAGCATTTATTATAATCTCACAATGCTGTGTAACTGCTAGAGTGCTTCAGAGAAGACTTGCAGTGACCTCCATTCAAGCTGGACAAATCTGAACCGACTTGCCTTGTCTGCCAATGAGAATTTCAGTGAAGAAAGGCAAAAACGTAGTCAAAATTGACATAGAAATTGAAGGAGAGCCAACAACAACAACAACATCAGCACATTTCTTTATTTCTTTAATATTTAATATCTTAACATTTTCTGATAGGCTGCTTTTTGACCAAAGGATCATCAAAAGAGATTGCAATAAAAAAATATCCAAAAAAACATTGTACCAACAATTCCTTCAAAGGAATTACTAAAAGAACAACATAATCAGCAGCAATTGAGTTTCATTTTTCAAGGAATAGTTCCAGATCTCAGATGGCCGGGTGAAATAATGTTTTCATGGACCTGAAGCTATTAATGTAGTATTCCTGGCAGATGTGACCCAAAACGGATAAGAAGGTAGATTTTTGTCAAAGACCCAATGAAGCATGTTTGGCAAACATGAAAATAAAGGAAAATGTTGTCACCACTATGGTTATTTTCTGTTCAATATATATCTGCCATTGTTGTGTGTTGTAGTTGTCATGCAGAGTAAAATCCCTTGGTGTGGTTCTAGGTGAAAAGCACAATTTATACAGCAAAGACGCTTTTAAATTGCACAGTGATACTGCCATGATTCTATTTGAACTACTATGGCAACATTCTGTGGAACTGTGGGATTTATCCCAGGATTCCATAGGATGTTGCCATGGCAATTAAAGAGCAATAAGAGAGTATAGCAAAAGATTCCCAGGTGAGCTATCTTTGCATGCAAACAAAACTAGCAAGGCAAAGGGTAAGTGTTTACTCTTGACATATATACATCATTTTTATATGCAGGGATATTCTTATGTGGAAATTAAAGACGTGTGATTCCCTTTTGCACTGATCCAGGATAGCAGTGCATCCTATTTTGCAAAGGACAGTCCTCTCTTCTGAGATTGATCAATCAAAGTTCAGTTTGAGGATAAGGAACCCTAAGAAGGGATGTTTTCAAGCTAGCAGTTAGCCCTGGGATTGCAGCACATAGGTCACCTGATGCCTACGTCCCCTCCGTGGTGAAACATGTTTCTATTATATTTCAGTTATGGCAATTATTTACACAGTTGAATATGCAAATTAATCTGCATGTGCAGTTTTTATGCAGGTTATTGTCCTTTTTTGGGGATGATGTAGAAATGGCCACTCTGCTCACATGGGCTTGTCTATGGCCATTTCCTCACTACACTGTTATAGTGCTATGATTCCACTGTCAACATCCTATGGAATCCTGGGGTTTGCAGTTTAGGAAGAAGCCTTTAGAATTCTCAGCCAGAGAGGTCTTTGGCCTCAGTAAACTCAGTACAGACCCCAGAATTCCACAGGATGTTGAAAGTAGAATAATAGCACTATAACAGCATAGTGCAGAAATGGCCCAAGTATTTTGGTTCTAATTATTCAGGTAGTGCCCCTTGTGAGGCCACTGAGAAGCACTATGAAAGAACACTGTAAGGCTTGACATAGCATCCTCATGGTGCATTTCACACAGATGGACAGTCTCTAAATAAATAGTGCATTGGAAGGCAGGTTGATTTCTTTTTGGCTGGTTATTATTGATCAGGTAAGATCACACTGCCTTCTTCCATGGTGACAGTATATGCTACAGTGCATCCTCTGTATATATAGGGGTTCTGTTTCAGGAACCCCTGTGTAACCCCCCCCCCCAACGAAGTGAATACTTGTGTCCTATTATCTTCAATGGATGCAAAATGCATGTGCCCCTGACAGTGCAAACTCATGCCCATTGCCTCTATTGGCAATAATGGACATGATGCTTCGTGCAGCCTTGATTCATACTTAGAAGATGTACTCCCTCAGATGGTAAAAGAACATTTGTTGCAACATGTGCTCTTCCTTATTAGTATTATAGCATGTTTGATTTTGTGATTGGTTATCAAAATGTAAGTCTAGCAGCTGAAACATATAACTCCCTTTGCTGGAGTGAAAATATTATTTGCAGGGCATACGCATTCTTTGCCTAGTCTGCCCACAGGTCAAAACAGAGTGAGGAGGACTGAGATTTCAGTTCTGATCACCAGAGTGTTCATCAGGAAGAAAAGTGGGGAAGGAGGCTGATGTTGGGGGTGTGATAATTACCCTCCTGGGAAGTGATACTTGCTAGTTGTGGGAGGCCATTGAGGAACAATTTTCCTGCAATCAAGATCTTTCTCCAGAGAGGCTAATAAGAGGGATGAGATTATTTTGGGAGCAATCATCCTTTTGAATATGTAATATAGATTTTGATTCCACCTTGTAGAGCCTTCCAACTGTTTTGCGAATTTTGTTAATGAGAAGATTATATTTTTACACCTGCTTTGATTGAATTGCATGTTCGTAAGTTACTTAAGGAAAAAAGGAAGCAGCAGCAGCAAGTTCAATAAAAGATGGAGAGAGAGAAAAAAAGAGGTAAAACAAAACAAAAATACAGATTTTTTTCAAAAGTGATTACCAGTAATTATTGTCTAATAGCAATTTTGTATTTTAGTCATATAAATGTCCAATGAATTATATTATCCCTCTTTTTTAAACATATGTATCCTTCTATGCACTTTTATACATATGTACACTTTTAATATCATGAAAATGTTTAAGTTCCAGATGTGTCTACACCTTTAAAAAAAAATTAAAATGTTAACAGCTACTCTAGAGTTAGGTGGAAAATAGCTAAAGTGTGTAAAAAGGGTTCAAACAATCATTAATAAAGTCAAGAAACCAAAGCTTTTTTTAATTTTAACATATACATTTTAGAAAAGAGAAAACAGGTTGGTTATCATACCTACAGGGAACAATATGTTCATCTAAGGCGTCCATACTTTATTTTCCTCCTGCACAAGTTACAGTGGAAGTAGAACTACCCATGCATCCAACTCACTGGGCATGAGTTGATGATGTTTCCACCCTCTCCAGCCAGTGAGTAAAGTTGCAACATCTAGAAGCAGGACCCCTGTTGCAAGTCTTCATTGCAGCCTCACTCACTAATAGGAGTGAAGTGGAGATACCATCCACCTGCACCCTGATCACTAGCAGAATGGATCTCTACCTATTGGAGCAGCTGGTACACAGTAAAGTAGTGGGGCTGGGTGAACCAGGAAAATCAACTGAGTTAAATATACTTCTAAAAAAGTATTTTCAGTTCACACAGACCTCTACAACCAGCAGGGAGAAAAGGGAGTATGAGGGAATTTGGGTGAGCAATTATTTGCCTAATAAACATTCAGATTTTTATTATATAATACTATAATATATTATATAATATATTATATAATACTATAAACAATTGACCAATCACAAATCTCTTCTGTGTTTTTGTTTACTATTGAATCTACAGATCTAGGTGGGCATGCCATCTTTTTAAATGGTACAGTGTTCCAAAAGTCTTACTGTTGTAGTGTAAAGGCCCTGTGCGCCCCACCCTGTCCAGGGGAATGCTATTTGAAAAGGAAATCTAGATGTCCTTTTAAAAAGTTTTTTCTTCTGTGATGTATTCTGGAATAAAAATAAACCAGCTTCCAGGCAGAAATAAAAATTTTCTGTTTATGCCTCGAATTGCTTCTGTATGTTCTGTGAAACAGGGAATGTCCTCTGGTTCTGCCCCCCTCCCCGCCAAGAACTTTAGCAACAGGTAGAACAATCAACAGGAATATGTCCTCCATGTGTTTTTCCCTTCGGTCAGCTGAGATGAAAAGTAGCTTTTTCATACTGTTTGAAGCTTGTTGCAAGAAGAAATGCCCTTTGCCTGAGTAACTCACAAGCTGCAAAACAAACAGGGCATTTCTGCACATAAAACAGTGGACATATTTGGAAATGGGAATGGCTAAAATGTGCTCAACTAAACAAGTATGCTGAAATATGGATTAGAGAATGGTGGGAAATGTGGAAGTTAGATACAAAACATGGAAATAAATTAATGTGCACTATAGGAAAAATGTTAAAATGTGCACAAATGTCAGTGTAGATCCCTCCCCCCATCTTTCAACCCAGTGCAAAAGAAGAACAGAGAGAGTATGCAGGTGGCATTTTAAGAAGTGCAATGAAATCAAGACTCAGAGATTTTCATACTCCTCCATTATATCCAACTCCCAATCCAGTGGAACTGGTGGATAGACAAGATTTTTTTTTTCCTTTTCATGCTTCATGGGAGTTTAGGGTTGCTGTGGGGGAATTTTGGTTGTGCAGATATTTTGGTCTATACTTACCACAGTTTCTCACCGTTGGCCATGCAGGGTGGGCCTGATGGGAACTTTAGCCCAAAACATCAGGAGGGTCACACATTCCTCACCCTGGCATAGTTTTACTGGCTTCCAATCCTTACTAAATTCTCAGTATGTCTGCTGGAACAGGGAAGGGCTCGTGTGGTAAGCTGTCATGATTCTTTCTTGGAGATTGCTTGCGTAGGAGTAAATGCCACAATCATCATGCTGCTTTCATAGATCTGTAATACATTGTCTCTTCATTGCCATTTCTTCTTATGTAACTAGACTTTATTTTATTTTGAGTTTTGGAAGACTTTCATGCAAAAGGTTTCACTTCCAGTTGTACTTGGCAGGCCGCGTTCCAGCTTGGAAAGACTTTCTGTCTGCTCTTTGAACATGAAGAGGGTTCCTCAGATCTATCACCTTGAAAAGACGACTGAGCAGAAGACTAGTTTGGGAACTGTAGAAATAAACAAGAAAGCAAGCGCTGTAAGTGGAGAACAGGAACATGAAAAGGGGGGAAAAGGCACCTTCCAGTTGGTGAGAATTTGATTGAGATAGGCCATCTTGACACATCAAGAGAGTTTGCTGAGGAGTCTTCAAAACTCACAGGAGTTTTTGCTTCCAGAATAAGAACATGACACCAAGGGCATTTCCTTACTTTTTGTTTGCTCTTTTTGCCAAAAGTCTCTGTGCAGACATGTCTTTTGCAACAAGACAGAGAGGCTGGACACCAGGTTATGGGTTACTTTTATTGGCCACAAGTTTAATACAGTTACATTCCTGTGTATGTTCATCCCTTAGTATTTGTGCAGGTAGGGTAAGGTTGAGGGGACGCTGGGCCCTTGCGCAAAGAGATTGGGCAACAATGACTGCCTGGTGTGCCAGCAGGCTTAAATATGCGGTCTCACCTGAAGTCTCGTGAAACTTGAAATCTTGTAAATGTTTGGTCCAAAATCTCACATCCAAGGCAATTTCCGCACTACACTGCTATTATGTTGTTATTTCACTTTCAACATCCTGTGGAATTCTGGGGTTTGTAGTTTGCTGAGGCCAAAGAGCTCTATGGCTGAGAATTCTAAATGTGTCTCCTTAAACTGCAAACCCCAGGATTCCATAGGATGTTGAAAGTGGAATAATAGCACTAGAACAGTGTAGTGTGGAAATGGCCCAAGTCTTGCAATGGCTGTGCCATAATGAGATTTGGCCTTGGCCCACTCTGGGGAGCTGCTCAGAAGCCCTTGATGTTGCAGATGGGCCCATCACGGCCTTCTCCATGAGGGGCATTGGGGTGAGACTTCCCTGTATGTAGTTAAGCACAGAAAGCACAAGAGGACAACAATTGATCACAAAGATACAACTGACCTCTCCAGTGCTACCACAAGGCAGCATTTATGTAAGTTTTTATTCTTACGCTCAAAAGAATATACAACAAGAGAAAATCAACTGAAAATGCACTAAATTGATCTGTGTATGGTGTGGGGAGAGAAAATGAAAGGGAACATTTCTGATTTTCTTGTTTTCAGCATAAGAACAAAACAGATGAGGATTCAATATCCCTTGTAAGGAGGCAGAGGAATGCGCATTTTATTTGTTGAACAGCTGATAACTGGAGAGACTGGTATTACAAAGTCAACCTGATTCAGTTCAGTCTTCTGGCCCAATATGTCCTTTCTCCTGCCTCTTCATTCATGCAGTACAATTCTATGCATCAGCCCTGTTTTTCAAAGGAACGTCCTCTCAAATAGATGTTCCAGGAACCCTAAGGAGAAAAGCTAGCCAGAGTACCTTTGGCCTTTGCCTAGGAATTGATACATTCAGAACAGGAAATGATCAGAAAGACAGAGCAATATTTTAACCGGTACTCATACACGTTGGCTCAGATATCCAAAAACATTCCACTGAAGGAGTACATTTACTCTTCCTGAATTAAATTAAGCAAAAACATATCATGAGGTTTTTTGGGGGATGGTGGTAATTTTTTGTTTTCTTTTGTTAGCCTGGTAGGAGGGACATCAGCTCCTTGAAAAGGAGCAAATGATTTGTGTTTGCAGTTGTCAAGTCAAAAAGAAAATAACTGTGTTCTGGTTAGGAGTGCCAAATGGTAAGGGGAATGCACAAAAGTATTTCTTTAAGGACAGTATTTAAACCTTATACACTTAAAAAAAAAAAAAGACCAGGAAAGTATTTATTGGAGGGAAAAGATAAATTGCATCTTATAAAAGAACACTTTCATGTCATAAATTCATGTACTGAAACAAAATAATGTTGGATGAATGAGTTCACATGTTTATCTGATTCATTTGCTCATGGACAGAGTACTGTAACTTTGCAGGTTCATTATGTAGACCATATTTGTCAGTGTCAGGAAGTATGCAGGGGCAGCTGGAGTGTCAGTGGGATGGTGAATTTGCTCTGGGTTTTAGTTCAAATGTTAAAGGAGCTATCCAAGGTGCTGGACTCTATTCCCCTAAATAGATTCTTTAAAGTTCAGAATAAAAAGGAGGGCTGGAATTCACTAAGGCATTTACAAAGGCATAACCAGTGGTATTATTGCATCCCTTGAGCTTGACACTATACTCCTATTGAAGAAGCCTACAATCACATTGGATTTTTTAGCTCCTGCATCACACTGTTGACTCACACTGTTGACATGCACATATCTCTTGGATCTGATGGATCATTTGCTACTCGGTTATCTTCTATACGCACATGCACGTGTGTGCACACACACTGTATATGTCTTTGTGTATGTGTATGTATCCTTGATTATCACTCTTAGTTTGTATACTGCAGGATACTGAAGATGCTTGAGATACTAAATTCAGTATCCTGTAGGATACTGAATAATACTTAAGCTGCAATTCTGTGAACACCTATAGATCCCATGGAACTTTGGAGTAAACATCAATAGGATTCATCCTAAACAGCTTTTTTCTCTCTTATGAAACAGCAGCTCTGATATCTTTCAGGAATACTCCATTAAACTATACATAAACATCTCATGGAAGATTAATTTCTAGGGTTTCTTGTATCATTTCTTTTTGACTGTCCATTACAAAGTGAAAGAGATCCTATTCCATTAACAAGAGACAAAACCTTTCAGTTTTTAACTTAATTGTTAACTTAATTAATTAATTGTTAGCTTAATTCTTAACTTATTTAATTGTTAATTTAATTGTTAACTTAATTGTTAAAGTTTTTAACTTAATTGTGTTTGGAAATTTCCATATTCCTCCAGGCTTCAAAATGCCAGGAAACCAAATCTCTTCAGGGCCATATTTTTAACAGATGTGTTATGCAGGCAACATGGATATGGTATGGTAATCCTATGGTGTGGTTAGTTCTAGTACACAGCTTTTATGGAGCTGGGATATTTGTCACTAACAAGGTGGATGACCTCCAGTCCCAGGTCTATCTGTTCATTGGAATAGACACAGGTTGCCTGTGGAACTGAAGCCACATTCTATGTTACTAGTATCCAGTTGACAAACACAATATTGTCCTCACAGGAAGAAAAAGTTGGGTTGGACCCTGATGTTACCTGGTGCAGCAAGGGCTGTAGGTGGGAGAAAATAGCTCCCGTCCTTTTTTGGTTTCCTCTCCCTGATTTATGCAATTGCCCTAGCTAGCCTGACCAATGATGGGGGATTATGGGAGCTGCAGTTCAAAGCATGCAGAACTGAGCAGGTTGGCTGTCCTTGCTGTACAACAACCATCACTAAAAGGAAGAAATGTACCACCAAGTTAAGGATGAAAGAGGACACAAATTCACATGTATTAATTTAGATGAATGAATACATATTTAGAAATAATTACTAGCATTTAAGTTCTACAGAAGGCAAGCCAATTAATTTCCACTTCAGTTCACTCAAAACATGAATAAATTATTCCATTAATTTACACCCACCATCAAACACCCCAAACTGCTGCTTTGCCTTACCAATCTCTCCAGCTTCCCCTGCTTCAAAGTTTAGAGATCCATACAATTTTCCTTACTTTGGAAATGTAAAAACAGAGACAGTATTTCAAAGTGCATGAAAAAGAGAGCCAGTGTTATGTAGCACTAGGAAGGATGCTCTGGGACCTGAGTGGTTGAGGTTCAAGTCCTTGCTGAGCCCTCTGAGTTGTTCCTCCTGGGCCAGTCACTCACTGTCAGCCTGGCCTACCTCTGCAAGGCTGTTGTGAGGGTGAATTTCAGCAGGAAGAAAGTCATGCATGCCCCCTTGAGCACATCAGAGGAAAGGCAGAAAAGAAAGATACCTGAAAATAAAACAGGAGCCTATTGACCCCTTCCTCAGAGCTGGAAGAGGAAAGTCTTAGGCTGGGATATGGGGGCACTTAGGCAATGGAAGGATGGTGGATTTGTGGGCGGGTAGATGGATGGATGGTTGGAAGAATGGAAGAGAAGAGTGTACTTCAAAGCCTGGGACCAGCCCAGGGCTGTTGGTTGGTTTTGGGGGGAGTGGGGGAGGCAGAGAGGAAAGTAATAATTTGCCCATCACAGGACAGTCTTCTCTGGCACTGCCTCCAGAGTGACATATTGGAGCCAAAGGTGGTTATGGTAGTGGTAGAAGCTACTGCTTACTGCCTTAGACTAGTTCTCCATCCTCCCAGTGTTCCCAGTAAAGCTTGTGAAGTAGCTAGTAAAAGTACTTAGAGGCTTCTTTCCAGCTTTAAATGTGGAGGTGAGATTCAAGATGGCCTAGCATACAGTACTGAGACAAGAACAACATAGAAAGTGCTCACCACAAGAGGCAGAACTGTTAAGACAGAGATAATTTTATGGTGACGTGGGTACAGTTTCTGGTGAGAGCCTATCATAGCTCATTGCTGGTTCACAGTGAGTTTCTAGGAAACTATAGTAATATAATAATAATATGTCACAAATGTGGCACCAAAACCTTGTCCTGGTGGGGCAGAGGTGATATGTCCATCTTGCACATCAAATGGCTTGAGAAATATGGGTGTAGAGGATATGCTTTGCATGCTTAAGGTCCCTGGCTCAATCCCTGGCTGCAGGAAAAGCCCCCGATACTGACAAAGTGGGTTCTGTTTCTGTCCTGGCATGTGACCAGCCCAAAAACCACATACCAGATTTTCATCCCACTCTGAAATCTTAGAGAGGCACTGATAGGAAGTATGTACAATATGTACATTCACTAGGGCTAGGGGCACAGGATCCCCGCAAATATGGAAAAATCACAAACATCAAATTTTGTATGTGTGTGTGTCTGTGGGAAAGAGGCTGAGACATGGCGGGGAGAGCAGGTACCCAGGGTCAGGAAAAGGAGAGGGAAAGGGGATGGGTTGACATGGTGGCCCTATACTTCCTCTCTGTCACCCATCTCCTTCCTTGGGTGTCAGGGGGCAGTGGGAGAGGGTTTGTGGTGCTGAGAAATTTGACTGTGAGCTGTCCTTAGCTAGGCAGACAGTGGGTAGTTAAGCGGGGGGGAGGAGGAGGATCAGAGGCAGGTTTTTTAAAGGGCTGCGTGGTCTGATCAAAGCTGCTGAGAGGGAAGGTTCCCCCAGAAAAAGAGGCACTTGAGGACCAGGTGTTGGAGAAACTCTCAAATAATCAAATCCGTGAAAAATGAACAGTTCAGTGAAAATGCCCAGTAAAAGGTAGGAGTTTGGGACTTTTATAATCCCTATGAATTCCTTACACTGCCGCCATGATTGTGAATGCATAGCAATCATGGATATGAATCAGTTATGGATGTGTAACCCTAGGTTACACATTTATAACTATGATGTGAATTCCAGCCCTTGTTTCTAAACTAAGGCCATTTCCGCACTAAGCTGTTATAGTGCTCTTATTCCACTTTCAACCTCCTATGAAACCTCAGGATTCCATAGGAGGTTGAAAGTGGAATAAGAGCACTATAACAGACTAGTGCAGAAATCGCCTAAGAATTCAGACCTACATGCTACAGTTCCTAACATCCTCTGGGGGAATGCCTTATGGTTGACTACACCTTTGTTCCCAGCATCCCTTGGGAAAGGTCTTATCAATTAAACTGATATAATCAGGGCCAGTTCTAACTCTAGATACAGTCAGACAGCTGTGTTACCACACCTTACATACACACCCATCCTCCTGGCTAGTAAAATTGATGAGAAATAGAATTTTCTTATAAAACTAGAAACTTATGGCTGGAAAATACGCAGTAGAAGGACACTGGCTGCAAGCATGTGCTAGGTCAGGATGACTTCAGCATGGGCAGGTCATAAATTCAAGAGGATTAGATGGAAATCCCTGACTTGAATGGTATGGAATAATCCTCTCAACAACCCCACCTCAAAGACCAACATCCTGTAGTCCAATCTCATGGAAATATCCCATTTGTCCCCTTACCTGTCCAAACTTTAAGACACTGTCATTATTCCCATCAACGCTTTGTCACCTAAAGTTAAGACAATTAGCCTGTTCCAGACCCTTTTGTTTGCTCCTCCAGAAAGCAATTAACACACACCCCTTCAGGGTAGAAAACAGGATATAAAACCTCTGGCTTCATCTGAGGTAATTTGTAGTATATTGGACATCATGGTGCAGCTGGTCTCCCAGACTTATGTTCCTCTTGGTACTCTCAGACTCTTGTTTGAGCCGCTCCGGTTTGATCTTCTACTTCAGAACCAGTAAATATCACCCCTTCCTCCCAAAATCTCTGTTTATCCAACCTTTCTTGTCTTTGCCTTCACAAGCTTTGTACAGTTCTTGAGGTTGCTTGATTTCTTGTGTGTGTTTATTAATTTCCAATAAAATACTTTTTAACTTTTAACTGGAGTCCTCTCTACAGTTAGTACTGGTATACACAGGTGAAAAGATCCTGCCATTACCCTCTTCTTGCAGGCTTCTTTGAGCGAATAATTCTCCAAATCCTAAGAAGCTGCTGGCACTGCTGATGGACCTCAAGGTCCCCCACCTTTTAGGGTAACAGCTGGCTCAAGCAGGAAGCTTAAGGTGTCATAAAGGGGCAACAACTTGTTAGTTATTAACTTGTTCATTATTGTGTTTTAGCTGCTGGTTATGAGAACAAGCTTTTGTGGGATTTTCTGCCACATGTGTCAAAAGAGCTTGTCAGGCTAGGGCCTTTTCTGCATTTTATTTTTAAAACGGGGTGGCGCGTCCTCCGCTGAGGATGTTTGCACTTGGGGGTGAACTGGGTCAGGACTACTTACTGTATGTCCGGACTTCAGCCCACTCCGGAACGCCCAGAACTTGTGGTTCACCGTGCTATTGAAAGACTGATTTAAAGAGGACCAGGCGCTAAGTGTACATGTGCAGGCTCATGCCAGCGTGAGGCTGCAGATCTTCCGGGGGTGGGCTTCCGGCTGGTGAGCTTCTCCGGTTGGTGGAGAGCTTCCACCAACCGGAAGCCTCCATTTTTGTCTCTGGAGAGTGTGTAGCGCAGGCATGCGCTGCTCCGGATCGGCGTGGATCGTCGGGGGAGCGTGCCAGTCCGGTGAGTAACGGACTGCCCCGTTTTCCCCCCAAAGTGCGGAAAAGCCCTAGATCTGAGGCACTGTGACTTTGATGAGTGAGGACTGAAATACCATTTGGTTCTCTACTTTTGGCAGCAAAATGTCCCAAAAGATCTGGTCGAATGTCAAAACCGCTTTACAGTGTTGTGACAAGGAAAGTGAAAATAGCACAGGATACAACAATATAATACAATAGGATACAATAATATAATACAATAGGAGCTGTTCAACCACTGTAAATGAAAGTCCAGCACATCCAAAGCAATCCAGGAGGAGTAGGCAGGGGAAAAGTGGAGCTGCTTGATGGAGAGTGATGTTATGCTTTCCAGGCGGGCTGAAGTATAGTCTGGAGCTGTCTAGTCCATCAGATTGGGCAAAGGTGGCTCTTGATTGGCCAGACATTCAAAAGACAGAAATAGTAGGCCTGCTCACATCCCAAAACTGCCTTGAACTTCAGCTGAAGATGGAGACAACCTTTCCTTCACCTCCTTCTGCTCATAAACAGAAGAAGTAAGGCTGGAACCCCTGTTTAGCATGCTTTGTTTTCTAATTGCTCATTCAAAGGTAAGCAGGGGCTTAATTTGTAAGTCTGATGGATGGTGCATGTCTTTCTTAGGAAATTGTCTTGTGGGAGGGAAACCAGGTTAACTGCAGGGAATATACACTGCTTTTAATGTCTTAATAACCCTGAGAATCAACTGCTTTTAAGGTCTCTTGGAAAACATGAAAGGCCAAATACTTGAGACTAATATGATCTGAGCTCACTTTACCCTCCTCCCCAACCTGTGGATGTGGGAAGTCCTTAAGCATCCTGAAGGTCTGGAATCAAGAAAGTCATACTTGTGATAGTTAGTAAAGAGCAGATACTTCCCCTGACTTTATTAAGACAGAAGCGGGGGTGAGGGAAATTAAAAAAAAAATGTGCTGGAACATTTCATTTTTTAAATTGATATTTCTCAAAATTACCTATCCTGAGGGCAGCAATAAATTAATGTAATGAATGGGTGGTAAGGGGGAAGACAATTATTTTTAATGGGAGAGTAGGATGGAGAGAGAGAGAAATCTCTTATTGGATAAGATCATTCAAGGAGTGAGGCATGCATTACCAAGTGAAATATGGCAGATTCAGATGAATAATGTCTTCATTGTGTCATCTTATGCAACCATGGCACAATGGGAATATTTCTTTGGATAAAGATTCCCTGCCATGAAGAAAAGGATATGTCAGAAGAGTTTTCATCTAGCTGTCTCCCTGAGGGACTAGCCTTCTGTGTGCTGGAATCTTTTCCCCCTTGTGGGAGAACATTCAGTCTCACACCTATGTACTCCACATCCTGAAATAAAATAGTCCAAGAATTGCTCTTTCATGTTGCCAGCTGCCTATTTAGCTTGAATTTAGGCACTGTAATCTCCCATGTGATTAAAACCTGCATGAGGAAGGAAAGGGATAAGTCCGCTAATTCCGCTTTCTCGCTGCCCTACCACAAGAGATAGTGATGGCTATTCAGAAGTGGATTTAAGGAGGGACTGGATAAATTAAACAAGGATGAGGCTAGCAAACGTCACAATGGCTCTGTATTTCCTCCAGCCTTGGAGGGCGTAGGCCAGTCAACCCCACTGGCTAGGGGACATATGTGATATGAGTTGTTGCAGTCCTGTCCTGTCTGTGGGTGTTTCGCTGGGCACGGGGTAGGATGATGCCTGAGCAGATTGGTGTTGGGTCTGCTCCAGCAGGGCTTTTCTTATGTTTTTAGGAAGGTGTGAAAAGGCTACTTTTGTTAAGATTGTGGAATCTGATGGAGTTTCTTTCCACCCCTAGGTAAAAGTCTGCAGTATATTCCTTGGGCAGGCTTTGCAGACAATTTACACCAACTAGAGTGTCCAAGTTCCTATGGGATCATCCAAATTGGCCCAAAGCCTCAGGATTTAGTGGGAGCTTAATATGGTGTACCCCTTATCCTGCTTTATTTCTTGAAATTTCCAGGACTAGCTGTGGTTTTTAAAATCCAGGAGAGGGAATTTTATTTTTCCTGTCCTGGGAGTCTCTGATCCAAGCAAGGCTATATTCCCACAACTGTATATATTGTCTCAATTCCTCCTATATTTCTGGATGCTCCCACTGATATTGTGTTGAATGGTGAATGTAACCTTTAGTCAGTCAGGGACTATGACCTTAGACTAGAGAGCAGCCCTGGTTTAGCATTCTCTAGTCTAAGTATGACTCCAGAAGTAAGCACTGGATACTTGCTTGTATAAGAAATCAGAAAGAAACTCCATTGGTTTCTATTTGTGAAGAATATGTCTATAAGAAGATTCAGTGATGTTAAACTTAGCTGATTGGTTCAGGCAGTTTAACCAAATTCTAGTCTTCCCTCCATATTCACGGGTTTGACCTTTGTGAATTTGATTATTTGCAAGGCACATGCTTGTCTCTCCCTCCAACTTTTCCTCCTCCCATTCCCTTGCATTCCTCATTCCAGGCTTGCAATGCTTGTGTTTAAAATGGATGTTTTTTTTCCTTTTGGGTGAACAAAGCCTCTCCCACTGGTGGACGATTGTCCTCTCTTCCATGTGGCTGCACATTCTGCAGAGTAATGCCTGCTGATTGGTCAGGTGCTCTCTTTGCTCCTACCCCATCTTTCTCAAGATAGAGACCAAAAGTAGCTAGAACACCAGAATTCTGCTCTTCTCTGTCTGAGGGGAAATTACCAGTAAGCCCTTTACCTTGTCTTCTTTCTTCCCCCAGGAATGCTGGAGCCAGAGCTAAAGGAATGGGAGAGGGATCACAAGGAGAGTTATTTGTGTTTTTTCCTACTTTCACAAGGGTTCTGTGCCCTGAACCCTTGTGAATGTGGAGGAGCCACATTCAGCACACACTTCCAGCTGATTATAATTGGAATATGAACTAATTTACTATGTGTTCCATGGACAAATAAAAATTATAACAGTTTAGAATTAAAACCTACCCACATATCTACAAAGTATGTATGAGATGCTCTGAGAACAAGACACGTACGTATGTTATTTTTCAAAAAAGAAAAACATGTACCCAGTGTTTCAGCAAATGACCTCTCCAAATCTTATTTTGAAATCTAAACTCTTATAAGAGATAATTATACACTGCAATTTGCTGGTTTTGGCTATTTTGTTTTATTATTGTCTTTTTATTACTTTTTGTTTTCTAAGCTGACCCAAGAACATTCTTATCTGGCAGCTTACATAAAATTCATAAAAGGAATAAATAGTTCTTATTTTATTGTTTTTATACTGGCTAGGATCCGCAGAGGCATACACATGTGCATGTACACAAACATACACACAAGCCTGGGTACAGCTGATTTTCTCCTCGTCTTCTTTATCGGCCCTTCATGTTCCATGGGAGATCTTTTAGGATGGATCCACCACGTTTAGAGGGGGAACTTCTCAGGATCCATGGAGCCTACTACTGGAAGGGGAGAGGTCAAAATGTGCTAAGCCTATACAAATGAGTCATATATTTGCCTAAATCTGGATCAGCTTTCACAGTGTGCCAGAAACATTTAGTACTGAGCTTAAACATCTGGAGAAAATACTGCTGGGAGTGAAAGATAAGACAGATGGCTAATAGAAATTGATTTCTTCAGCCTGGCATGATTAGCATAAGAAAGTGAGTGTGATCTTGATTAATGTACTCAGTGCATTACACTGAGGGGTGCTTGAACTCCTTCCAAGCACAGCTGCAGTATTCTCTGATACAGGTGTTCGTAACTGGCAGCTAAAATATACATTATAATGAATATATCATAAATGTTGTTTTAAAAAAATACTGTACATGGTAATTTTTTAAAAAATTCAAAAGATTAGCATGTGTGAAAGTCCTCAAGGTGGATCATACTCTTAATATGGATTGGGGTTATTACAAGACTGTACACCCCCACGCTTTGATATGGCTTAATTAGCAAATATTAATTGGCAAAATATAAACTATACAGTGCTATGGCTGCATAGCCATATTGGCTAAGAGGAAGGACTGGCTGAACATGTGCAAAAACTAGGTCAGGCAGGACCTCAAAGCATGGCCAGGTCGTAGCTAGGAAATCATTAGGAAACTCCAGCAACAGTGGACTTGCAAATGTCCATCAAAGACTCAACCTCCAGAGACAATGGAACCCAAAGATAAATTAATGATCTTCAACCTTTTTCCTGGGGAGTGGGAGTGGGAAGAAGGTTGAAGATCATTAGTTTATCTTTATTCTCTTTCCTACCCAGCAATCAATCGCAATTCCCATCAATCCTTTGTCATCTACTGCTAAGGCCATTAGCTCATTCCAGACCCTATTGTCCACTTGCCAGACTCCATTATTTACTCTGCTAGAGGGCCATTAACACCTCTGCCCTCCAGGCAGAAATAGCCAACTCGTAGTACACTGGTTGCTGGTCATTACTTTGCTGTTCCGATTTGCTGTTTGCTGGTCATTACTTTGCTGTTCCGATTCCCATCTGTATACTGTCCTTGGACTTCTAGTCTAAGCCACGATTGCTTTGTTTCTTCTCTGCTGGATTGGTAAATATCACTCACCTTACCCTAAATTCCTACTATTCAAACTTGTCCTCCCTTTCCCTTCAGTTAGCCTTGTGTGATTGTGAGATTGCTTGGATCTTGTGGGTGTCCAGCTGTTAATTCCCTCAATAAAACAAACAAACTTATTTTTGATCCTCAGGCTGGTTTTTCCTGCATTAGTCTCAGTATACACAAGTGTAAAAGATCTTGTTAAAGTTACCCCCCTTTGCAGGCCTCCTTTTTGAGCTAATATTCCCCATGGAGGCACTAGAATTGTGAGTGGACCCCTGAGTCACCCACATTTTGAGTATCAGAGTGGGAATGTGTCTTGCAGCAACTGGTGGCTCCCATATCAGTAGAACAGTGAACATGCTCTGGTTTCAACTGTAAAGGAGCTACTGAACCTATTTTGGGGCTTGGGTTCAGCCTCTTTGGGTGGTTCAATGGAAGTTCAGACTAAAACCCAGAACAGATCCATCACTCCACTGACATGGGAATCATGAACCACCACTACTACTACCACCACCACCTTTATCTGTCTCCTGCCAAAAGCCACAAGTTCCAGTTGCAGCTGTTGTTGAAGAAGTTGTATGCAATAAGTAACAAATCTGGGTGGAAGTAACAGAGGGTTGGGTAGGGATTCACAGGAAACTAGAAAAGGCCTGATACAGGCCAGTTTGTGCACAGTGCTTTTTCTTGGGAACAGAAGTGGCCAACTTAAACTAAAACAAAATAAAACAACCTCCCCACGTTTTACATTAATTCCAACAGCCAAGGAGCTGCTGAAGCACGGTTGCTTTCTGCAGTGCTGCTAGACAACGTGAGAAAAATATACATGTGATAGCTTTCTTCCAAAGCCCAGGGAAAAATAACTTTATTAGACTACACCTCTAGGAGTCCTCATTCAGCAGCATGATCATTGACCGTGTTGGCTGGAAGGGACTGTGAGTGGTCAGAATTTTCTTTTTCAGGCTCTATTTCTTCATTTATCAATGTCATCATCTCAGAAATGGGGGCACAGCTGATTCATGAAGGAAGTAGAATGGAGATTTCTTCTTCCTGTGTAGCTGCAGGTATCTGAAGTCACCTAGCAGTGTGTGAAGGAACCAGGCTTCAACACAGATCATCTGCTGCACAAATATCCTCCCCTGAAGTACAACTCAAAAGATAAAAATCTTGGTATTAATTTCTGCTCCAATATCATCTAAGGGTACAGCACCTTTTGTGACCTACTTGAGGTCTTGAGGTACTTGAGGCATGGCAGCTCTTTCCTTGTGGTCCCTGAAAACATTTTTCGCTTCTGTTTGTATAATACTTGCAAAGTCAGCAGGGTATAGTGGTTTGAGTGTTGGACTAGAATGCTGAGAGACCAGGGTTCAAATCCTCACTCAGCCATTGAAACCCACTGGGTGACCTTGTGTAAATCACACTCTCTCAGCTTCAGAGGAAGGCAAGAGCAAACCCCCTCTGAACAAATTCTGCCAAGAAAACCCCATGATAGGTTTAGGACAGTCTTAGGACAGTCATAAGTCAGAAATGATTTGAAGGCAACACAACAACAGCAATCACTTTATAGTACTTAGGATGGCAGGCATGGTTATGTAGCACACTAGTGATGCATGCAAGAATGCAGTCTATGCTGAGCATGCAGACAGGATGAGTACAGTGTCACTGAATCAACTTCAGTCATATCCCTCGCAAACAGGTGAAAGTGGCTGGATGAAAAGCATCAATGACTGCGACAACAACAGCTGTTCCTATTTGACAGGGGCCCATTCACACCACAGAATGATAATAGCATTATTCCATGTTAACTGCCATGACTGCATCCTATAGAATCCTCCTGGGGCAATAGAATTAGAGAAGAGCTTGGAGAATATATAGCTATATCTGTATCTATGTCTATATCTATGAATCCTGTTAAGAGAGAAATGGAAAAAATAGAAAACCCCTTTTTGAAAAATATATTAAGAGATTTTGAAGAAAAATAAGGAAAAGTTAATGCCTGCTACTTCAACATTAACCCCAGTAATGATGGTGGAAAAATTTCCAGTGAATTTGAGAGGTGAATTAGAGAAGGAATTAAAGGAGCAGAGAATTTACAAGGTAAAAGACTGGATGAATATAATGAGGAATAAAGACAGAATAAAGGAGAGACTGCAGGCTACAGGGAAGATATCATGGCTTAATTATATTCAGTTAGAGCAGTGGACAAGGAATTGGAATAGGAATAATAAAGATTTTAGAGAGTATACTAAATTTGAACAGATGATTAATAAAAGAGAAAGTATGGAGGAAAATGAAATTTTGAAGGGTACCACAAGTGAAATATATAAAATGTTGTCAAAAAGTAAAGATCAAGAGTAATATCTTAGAAAAATATAGGAGGAGGAATTAGTACAAAAAAATAGATATTGGAGATTTGGAAAAAAATTGGAATCGGCATCATTTTAAAAAATTATCTGTACAGATAAGAGAATTATTATAAATTGGTTTGGAGATGGTACTTAACACCAGTAAGGTTAAATCACATAGATAAAAATTATTCAAGGTTGTGCTGGAGGAGTTGCCAAGAAATTGGTACTTATATTCATATGTGGTGGAGTTGTGAATGTGTACAGAAATTTTGGCAAGTGGTGTTTAAAGAGACAAAAGAGATAACAGAAATTGATTTAGAAATATGTCCTAGTATTGCATTGTTATTTATATACAATAAAGTTAATTGTACCCAGGCAATGAAGGATCTAATTACAAATTTATTAACGCAGCAAGGTTAGTTATATCAAGAAAATGGAAAATTCAAGGAGATTTTCAGATAGAGTATTGGTATAAAGAAGTGCAGAAAATTGTGATCAATGATAAGTTAACATGTGGAATTAAGGTCCAAATAATGAAAGGGAGTGATTTTGAAGCAATATGGAAGATATTTGTAGAAAAAGTATTAGTAAAAGAAGAAGGTGTCACACCTCCACAAGAAGAGTTACAATTTTGGAAGGTGGAGTAATTTGAGATATTATTGGCTCTGGGGATGGGGTACACTTAGTAATAGTAATAAGTTAAATTTAGTTTGAAAAGGATAGGAATAAGAAAGACATTACTATAATAGTATATTTTTTAAAATGTTAATTATGGGAATAAATAACAACAGTGGGTATAATGAGAATGAAATTCAGATATATATAACCAAAATATATAATCAGTATGATTTATAGTACATTGAATAAGTAATATTATGTAAATAGATTTAGAGAGAAATAGAAATGTAAGCATATTTTTTTGCTGTAACCTTTTTTCATTCACTTTTATCTTTATCAAGTTATGTATTTTTTTGGTGTTTCTTCTTTATATATATATATATATATGTTTTAAATGAATCCTCCTGGGGTTTGTAATTTGGTCAGAGGCACCAAAGAGGCTCTCTGGATGGAGATCCTAAAAGACCCTCTCCATAAACTGTAAATCCCAAGATTCCATGGGATGTTGGCATGGTAGCTAAAATGTAATATAGCACTTTACTTGTGTCATATGAATAGGCCCTTAGTTAGGGCATGGATATAAGTTGGTTAAAAAGAACTTTTCTGTGATTAAGTTGAAAATTAATTTTATGAGTGAACTAATAATTATCAGGGACAGGACGACAGCTAAATGATAGAGCCAGATCTTGGATGAGGTATTTTCTGGACTAAGCTAGTTGGGGGATTCCTGGAGTTGTAGTCCAAAAACTAACATTGCCAGGCTTTTTCAGAGCACATACAGAAGACTCTAGCTTTAGTTCTTAGCATCTCCAGTTAAAACAATCCCTCGATAATGGGAGAGGCTTATCTCTGCCTACCACCTCAAAGAACAGACAATACTGGGCTACATGGACCAAAAGACTTGCTTTGTATAAGGCAGCTCTCTAGTTTCCCTGAAAGTCTAAAAATAATAATAAAAAAGAGTATTATACCAAAATTCAACCCATATGCAACATGCATCTACATTTTAATTTCTTTATATCAAACTATCTGAACTTCATAGAACACACAAGAGGTTTCTTCCCAGGGCATTTCTGTCATCTGAAGCCTGTACATGATAATCTCATTGTATCAGGAGATTAACAGATAAACTATGGAAATTAACTGTGTTCACATGATCCCTCTATACATACACAGTGTAAACCTTAAGGAGAATTAAAGTTTCTTTCCTCAGGAAAATAAAAATGCACTCATATTCTGTTGTTGTTATGGTTTAATAGGGAAGAGTGCATGTTTACTCATAGGTAATCTATTGGCACCGATGATTCTTACTTCTAAGCATAAATGCACAGGATTTCTGCCTCAAGGTGTGGTCTTTGCAGGCCACACTGGAACAGAAGCAAAAGCAATAAAAGCTCTGTTGTTGCTGTGTGCCTCCAAGTAATTGCTGACACTAAGGTGAGGCTATCACAGCATTTTCTTGGGAAGATGTCTTCAGAGGGGGTTTGCTCTTGCCTTCCTCTGAGGCTGAGAGAGTGACTTGCCCAAGGCCACCCAAGAGATTTCCATAGCCAAGCATGGATATGAATCCTGGTGTCCTGGAGATTCTACAAGAGAGTAAGTACAGGTTACTCTAGATTTCCTTGGCTCTGCATTAGAGAACTCAGCTATGCCCAGAATTTGCTTGGCCAATTATAAATGTGTAACTACTGTAGTTACATAGGTACACAGTAGCTCCCAGTCTGAACCCAGCAATCCCCATTTACTGGGCAGCAGCTGTTGTGATCAATGAGGGTCTGTCCCCCAACTCCTTGGAAAGCAGCAGATTGACATTCCCATTCTCTCCTGTGTGTGATCTCCATTATAACAGGCAGAAATAGAGTTGCTGTTGCCATTTTACCTCACACCACCTTGCATGGTGGTGATGGTGAAAACACCAGTCTTCTGGTTCCCAATTGATGGGAACAGGATCCCACCAATTGCAGTTCAGTGGAATAGGGATGGGGGGCAAGGAGAGTTGTGCGCCTTGGGCGGCACTTTTTAGGGGGTGCTGCCACTCCTTGCCTGCCCCTGTGTGCCATCACCCCTTCCTTGCACTCCTTTGCCTCACCCTCACACCTCCACTCCCTGCCCACCCCTGCCCCTACCCCACTTGCACCAAGCTATGCTGCTGTTGCAGTCGTTGCTACTTGGTAAAAGTAGGGAAATCTCAGACTTTTACAGTAAACTAGGGAATGTGTAGGGATGGTGAATACAGAACAGTCACAAATGCACAATTCGGTTACACATTTGTAACTGTCCAAGTAAATTCTGAACGATATTCTCAAGTGTCTATTAAACTGTGCTAAAAAGAACACTGGATGGGCAAGAATTTTTGCAGTTCAGGAATTTCTCAGTTCAGAATTCACATGTGATTGGTTTGCACAGAAAACAGAATTTTTCTGCTAAGAAGAAATGCTCTTTCCTGTGAAGAAAAGACTGTTTTCTACACATAACAACCACGAGCAAATTTTATACAAAGTAAGTTCTAAATTGTGAACCATCCTCAGAAACTGCATATTTTTCAAAGACTCTCTCACAATGAGAAGAAAGACACTAAAAATGCTCACTAGTTCCTTTGAAAAGAAAATTAGTGAAGAATTGCATCCCTGTCCTATATAAATAGAAAAGCTGCCCTTATACCAGTGTATCTTGCTGGTACCAGTGGTTTTCCTAGATTTCAGGCAAGATTCTTTCCTAGCCCTACCTGAAGATCCCTGATGTTGTTCCCTGGTGATCTCCCACCTGGATACTAATAATGCCTAACCATGTTTAGTTTCTGGAATCAGGAAAGATCTGCTGTTTTCAGGGGTGGTATGGTGGTTGTTTCTGTAGAGAGAAGTTAGGTGCCCACATGTGCCCAAAGGCAGCTTCTGCGAGAATGACAGATTTTAGAGTGTCCGTGTTCCATTTCTAAAGCAAATCATTTTCATCATTTTTGTTGACAGAAGCATGAAAACTGTGGTTTGAAGTTATGCATACAACCTTTCAAAGGTTGTAATATTCATTTAAATCTGGCAGTATTATGTTATAAATACATTGCATTGGAGTGACTTTGCAGGGTTATGGAACAAATAGCAAAGGGGAAAACATGAATTGGCTCTGGACAAGACATGCAGAGGATTTTAGAATGCTATTTAAAAAAAAGTCATGACCCCAGGTTCAAATCAATCCTGGTGTCAATCATAGTATCTTTTCTCTGTTAAAATGATTCAGGGCTGGTTCTACTTGTTAGGTCAGATTTTTAAGCACCAGCCAGCATGGCCACTGGTATGGTCACTTGTTCCTCAGAGTCTTCCAGACTTTGGCCCTTTTCGCACCTTACCTTTTTGTGGCGCTGGGGTACGGGGATCACGCAAGCAGCCTCTTGCAAGAGGCTTTCGCGTCCCCGCTGCTTTGCCTCCAAAGCTGCTGCCTGCTAGCGAGCAGGCAGCATGAGGGCTCCTCCTCTTCCTTCCGCAGAACAGCCTGGGATTTTCCCAGGCTGCGCTGGGGCAGGAAGTGTGAGCGCTGCGACTCCAGAGGCTCCACACACACAGTAAGTGCATGCAGGGCCCTGGAGCAATGCACGATCGAGCACCGTTTTCAGCTAGAAACTGAAACTGAAATAATGCATGATTGATGCCTGCCAGCCCTGGCAGCATCATGCAATTGCGAGGACGTCATGTGGATGGCTCCTTGCAATTGCATGATGCTCCAGAGGCCCTTTTGCATGGCGAATGCCATGCAAAAAGGGCCTTTGAAATTTTTCAGGTGGCCTTTGCTTATGGCAACTACTTCACCCAATGATGTCCACCATGAGCTGGAGTTGTGCCATCCACTCAGACTAGTTCCACCTCAGTGTAGACTGGCTAGGACTGCATGTCATAATTTGGTCATTTCTGCTGCTGCTGCTGCTGCTGCTGTTGTTGTTGTTGTTGTTGTTGTTGTTGTGTGCCTTCAGGTCATTTCTGACTTATAGCAACCCTAATGTGAACCTATCACAGGGTTTTCCTGGGGCTGAGAATATGTTATGTGCCCAAGGTCACTCAATGGGTTTCCATAGGCAAGTGGGGAACTGAACCGTGGTCTCTAGGGTTATAGTACAGTGCTCTAATGAATGCACCACACTGGCTTTTCTCTTCCTTTATGTGGCTAATATTCAGACTGTTTTTCCTACTCATTACTTTAGAGGTTGTGCCTTCCTTCATGGTTAATCTATCGCAGTGCTTCCCAAGCAGAGGGCTATGAACCAGTGTTGTTCCTCAGGCTCTTGGTTTCCAGTCCACAATGATTTTTCAGGAAGGACAGAAACAACTGGGAAAAAAATTATGCTGGTCCCCCACATTGGACAGCTTAAGAACCACTGCTTTACTGGACCAGAATAAGAGTCACTAATGATGAGATCTGATACAGTTGTATGCATCTTCCCTACCCTGAAAGCCTGCATGTTTAAGAAAGTGAATCATAGTGGGGGTTGCGGTGAGGGGAAGAGAGAAACTGTTTAACTGCTTTCTACCTTCCGACCATTTTTCCACTCGAGTTGTCCCTCATAGAAGATTTTTCACTCACAAGAGAAAAGATAATACTGCAAGTTGCCATTTATATAGGTGATCTGTAATGTTTTATTAATTTCCAAATAAATAATTACAAACAAGGTCAGCCTGACACAGTTTAAAGGTAAGAAGGGAGTCATTTCACTCTGGTATAGAAGAGTTCAATTATTAGTGGAGGAGGTAGAGGATGGGAGATTCAGAACCTTTGATACTCTTTTTGTTCCTCATTATTAATTACACAGTGTGACTCATTTTCCATAACTTTCTTGGCAATGACTTTGCTTTCTAATAGATCTAAAAATCTTTCTCTCTATCTCTTTCTGAGTATGTGTGTGTGTGCGTGTGCATGCATGCATGCAAGTATGCGTGTATGGTTCACCAAAGAAAACAGTGCAATGGTCTTTTTTGTAATTTTTGAAATCTTGTACAAAATATCAGCACTTCTGTCTAGTCTTCTCAGGGCATGGCATTTTGCTGTTCTTTGAGAGCTTAATACATAATCTTTTAAATACATGACACAGGAAATCATGCAAGGGTGAACATCTTATGTGTGATTTGCTGATTGGCCAAGCTGAAAATACTTACAGATGACAATCTGCTTGGAATTAAGTCTTCTTGAGATCTGTAGTATCACCTGTCCTCCTCCACCCCTGAATTTGGAAAAAAATAACTTCTTAGGAGTTGTGGAAATGGCATGTGGTGAAAAGATTTAAATAGTGTTTTATTCCATGACTAGTGTTTTCAAGACTACAGCTGGCAGTCATTTGTCAATGGTATCATATCAGTGTTTCCCAAACTTTGGTCCTCCAAATGTTTTGGAGATCAGCTCCCTGAATTCCTGATGAATGGCCAAACTGGCTGGGACATCTGGGAGATGAAATCCAAAACATCTGGGGGACCAAGTCTGGGAATCACTGTTTTATACTGTACATGTATCATGCATATATTTATATATTTTGTAATCTGTTTGTGTTTCTGTATCTTTTATTAGGTAAGTTCTACAACAGATACAGGTCACAAATAATAAAATGGTATCATATTGGGTGGTTTAAACTATCACTCCCTGTCCCATTGCTGTAATTAGAGCCCCTTCCCATTCTGAAATGAAAATAACAGTTCTGACCATGGGTGTCCTGCATGCCATGTAGTTTGATTCTTAATATCTTAGTATATGAGGCACACATTCAGGGAGCCCCATATGTTCAACTCTCTGACACAAAACTGTGTGCAAATTATCATGTGGTATACGTGTTCTCTCCTTTTCTTTTCAAGGCCTTTCTTTTTCGGATGTTAGATGCCTCTGGGGCTGAGGGGAAATACAGTATTGCAATAATCTCTTGCAACTCATTTATTTAGTTTATATCCCACCTTTCTTCCATCTTCCATCATGGTATATAGAAAGCAGTGTGCAAGATCTAGAAAAACACAGATTTGATCAAGCACTTGATCAAGCATATCCTTAGTTGTTTTTTTAAAAAAAAATACTTAAAGTCCTTTCTTGTCTTGCTTTTATTCAACTTCATACAAATCATTCTGTTGTAGGAGTCTTAGCCCAATGCTACGCCAGTTAGAGAGTAAAGATTTCCAAAGCTTTATGGAAAGTTAAAAAGAACAACAACTTGGTGGAAAAAAAAATGAAGATAGAATCCACCATAAACATAAAATGTCATCTTGGATGAGTGAATTAGATTGGAGCCTAACCAGCTCTTAGTTTGATCTCACTGTTGTGAAGGTTTTAATTTACTTGGCATTACTGTTTATTTCATGCAAAACATATTTCTCTTTGCTAGTTTGTTTGCAGCATTTTTTTCCTCTGTCTCCTGTGCCAAGAAATGCATGTTCATGTGGGTATTTTCTTGCCTTCTGTCCCTCAGGCCAAGCAGATGCTGGATGGGACAAAGCTGTAAAATGTTCAGGCTTGTTTTCCTTCATGGAAAGTTCTCCAGATTGTTCCCACAGATGGAAGCTTTCCAATGAACTATTACTTCTTTGGCTCCACATCGGCCCCAGAGTGGTTCTATTGCTTCGTGTCTTAATGACTGTTCAGCTGACTCTCTGGTTTTGGCTTCAGGGTGACAGATATGGTGACATGAAGAATATTTCCATGGATGGGGGGAGGTGCACAAAGAATCTAAACAGAAGCACAAGCAATTTTCCAAAGACATGAGTTTGGGGTTTTAAAAAATACATTTTGTTTTGTTCCAGACAAAGGTACATGTAACAAGGCCAGAACTCAGTGGCATAGCAAGAGATTTTGCCACTGGGGGGCAAAAGAGTCCCTTCTCCCCCACATGCACCCCACTCCCCTTTCCTGGACTTGGGGGCCATCCTACCCTCCCTCTGCTCAGCAAGGCCTGCCATGTACTGGAACAGCTGAACTGCAGGTCCCTCTACAGCTTCTGGTCACTCCAGGCCATAAGCGGGGCGGCCACCTGGGCAGTTTGGCCAGGGTCTTGGGGTACCTGCAGATGGCCATTGGGCTAAAATACATCCCTGCCACAGCGATGCCCAGTCTGTTTGACTGTGAACCAGTGAGGAGGTTGGCAGTGTTGGCTGAAGCAGCGGCCATGGGTCAGCCGTGAATGTCGCTGATGCCGTGTGGGGTGCCAAGCGGGAGCTGGTTCTTGAGGCTGCCGAGGGCACTGGGCACCTTGAAGCCGGCAAGGCTCTGAAGGGTGTAGGGGAAGAGGGAGGTCTTCATCTTGGTCATGTTGTGGAGGACTGTTGGTGCCCTCAAAAATGTGCCGCCTGGGGCGGACTGCTCTTCCCGCTACCTCAGCTACACCACTGCTAGAAGCTGATACTTCTCTGCCTGTCCCTGAAAGCCTGCCTTGAGGTTGGGGCCAAAATAATAATCTGGGGCACTAGGGGCTGTCGAGGAGAAGGGAGTATACCTCCAAATCAGGTAGAGACAACCTCCATAAACACTAAGAGGCTCTAGGATCCTCAAGGAATATTTTGGGGTGGAGCTTGGAATGAGGATGGGAAGTCAACCTCTACCTTGTGGGTACTTTTATTTGGATCCAACCCACTGTGAATTGATTCTGAAGTGTGGTACTGCTTTGTAAAAAACAGTGGCCTATTATGGGTCGCAACAAGAATAGACCACTTAAATCAATGTGAAGAGTAAATCAACAGTTAGGTCAGTAGGTCTATTTTAGTTTGAACTAGCAATCGAACTCAAAAATGTTGTGATTGGGGAACTTATTCAGTGTAAAATTTGTATGTGGTTGATTCGCTGTAAAAAAAGCATTTTCTGCACAGGAAATAAAATCTTTTTATGCATAGGAAATAATTCTGTATTAAAAAAAATTTCCTGCACAGAAAATGCTGTTTCTTGTGCAGGGCTGTTTTTTTTGTTTTTTTTTTGTATATATAAAAAAAGTGAGAATTTTGTGCAGAATAGCGCTGAATAGCAAATAGGCTTTGAAATCTCTATTTGTAGAAGAGTCTTGCAGGAAAAAAATTGCTAAAATTTCTCAATGTGTGCTTCAAGAAGAACTTTACTGAAGAATTGCATTCCTATAAAACAACTTTATTTCTGACAAATCCATTTTTCAATAGCCAAGGCCATTTCCGCACCTTACTCTTCTCCATCGTTGTCCTGTCGCAATCCTGGCAGTGCCACTGCCAGAATGGGAGTGCAATGCAAACATTCCCCTTTGCACCTCACTGGCTGCCTGCAGATGAGTAGCACAAGTGACATGCGCCTTCCTTCTGCAGTGCAGCTGGCCACTTCCAGTGCTGCACTGGGGAAGGAAGCATCTAGATCGCGCTTCCTCCTATTCCACATAGCAGCCAGTGACAGGAGCGTCACATGATCGGAGACCATTACTGATTTTTTCCTGTAATGGAATATCCCACAATCATGACGGATGGTGATACATTGGCAGTGGGACCACAGTGACATCGTGTGAAAGCACAACTTGTGGACCAGCAGCAATGCATCCCCATCGTAGGACAGCAACATCATGTAAAAATGGCCTCTGACACAACTAAGTTCCCTGGATATTGCAACATAATATGAAATAACTTCACTCCTTCTGTGGTGTATATAATTTTTTTAGTTACTTTTGTAGTTAGAGGGGTGTGTCCTCACCAAATGATAAAGGAGGAACATCACATGGTTCAAGTACTGACTCATGCTATGCCTCATGTTCTGTTGTGGGTGTTGAAGTGACAACGAGATAGAAATGAAGAGAGTGTTTTTTTTTTTAAACTATAGGTCAGAGACATATACCATTCTGATTTTTTGGGGGGAATAACTAAGAAGGTAGCTATTTTTAGCTATTCCTGATAAATAAAAACTGTAAAGTGTTTAGTTATTCTTGATAAATTAAAAAAAAAAGCAAAGTAATTGATGATGATGTAGCAGTAACCAATCACTTTGTGGAGATTCAGAACTAGAATGGTAATAGTTACTTTTTGAAAAGTAACTTTCTAAGTTCTATAACTGAGATATAGATAGAATATAGACTTCCCCCACCTATCTGACAGGTTAGGGATCAAAGCACTGTCAGAAAATGGAATTGTTCGAAAAGGCAGAACCCACATACTGTATTGTAGGGAACACGAAGAACTTATGGAGGCTCACTTGGGACTGATGGCATGTGTGCCGCTTGCAAAGTCTGTAAGCTGGCTTGCTACCTTATTTCCCCTCTCAGCTTGTTTTGCAAGTAGCACTCACACATGAGCAGCTTCCATACCGAGAAGAATTGATGACAGAGCAGAACCCTGTTCATATTAATGGAACTTGTCTTTAATTTGGACATGTCAAAAGTGCAAGTTGTCAGATAACGGGGCGTCAAAAGGGTGTGTGCGTTTCCTGTAAATAAACAGAGCAAAAATGTAAACTAGTGTTTAAGGGAGATCTATAAACTATGTTTTGCATTATGGGTAGTTTAGGTGTCATTTGAATTGGCCATAGAAATATAGAATATTATCCTGACCCCTGAGACAGTATGGAAGAGTTACAAGTACATGTAGCAGCAGCAGTACCTGCCAGCTATACTGGCTTTTTTGGTTGGCTGCTTCCACCCGCTGCTGTTAAGAAGAGTGAGAGACCTTGCACTGTTGGTGGAGGGGTCTTATCTGGGGGCCAGCACTGAGCTCCCTGCCACATCTCGTGCCAGCCTTGTGTTTGCTTATCAATACTGTTCTCTGAAACCACACATAACATGGAAAAAATTGCTGCCATAATCCAGATTGGCACTGATATAAAGCAAAGAAGAAAACAGACATAAAACAGGATAACTAAAAATGTTCAGTAAATAAACCCTGTCATTTGGTTGGCTACCATAGATTTAGATCAGCTGAGAAATAAAACAGCATCATCTGTTCTGCCAGACATAGTACTTTACACTGGTAATAACTTTTACTGTCCAATTCTATCAATTTTACTCAGAAACATGTTTCCCTCACTGCAGTGGAAACTACCCCATAAGAAAATGCATAGATGATTGCGATCTGAAGGTCAAATTAGACAGTAAGTTTAGCTAGTTTTGGAAGAGGTGGTGCCTCAAATGGTGAAAGAATTCTGTTTGTCATAGCACATAATTGTCCTCATCTACATATCTTTAATTTATGCGCTTTGTTTTTTAGAATGCTTACTAAACAGGGGCTTAATTTGCAAGTCTCATTGCCAAACTATCTATGAGGAAACACCATTATGAGAGGCAAAGAATCTTAATTGCAGAGACTATGTATTCCCTTAACCCCAAGCTTCATTATTTTTGCTATTTATTGCAGCCACCCCTATTTCACTATTCATAGCACAATATTTGTGGCAGTCAGAAAACTGTCTAGTTATTTCCTTGCTCAATTTGACACTATATGGTTGTTTCTAAACGTCATAATGCCAGTTGAAATGATATCAAACCACAGTAAATAATTTTAAAAAATGAGTTGAGCTCCTTTACCACCTACTTAGGCCCTTTTCGCAGGATGTTGTGATCCCACCATAGGGACAGGAGAAGGACAGGACTATGACAATGATTCTGCATGATGTTGTCACAGTCCCTTCCTTCTCTTGTTCCCAGGCAGCGTGATCACGGATTAAATCATTGATGGGGTTTCCTTGTCAATGACCCGTAATCGTTCTGCCATCCCGCATTTACCTGATGTGCGGAGGGTCCAGAAGTGCAATGGCTACACTTCCTCCCCTGGGACAGTACCCGGCTGTGTTGAAGCAAGAAGAGGTGGGGCCATTGCACTTCCTGGATCCTGGAGGCAGCTGGTGCAGAGGGGAGCGCTCCTGTTGCACTCCCCTCCTGGCAGAGCTGCTTCCAGTATCCCCACAGGATGCCTCAAGGAACAGGAAAGGTGTGAAAAGGGCCTCAGTTACAAATGCATAATTAATTATCATTTCCTGGCCCAACCCCGAAATCTACCTTAACAGCCAACCACTGTTATGAGTGATGGAAGTCTGTTCTGCTGGTGATCTGGACATGGCAGGATGATGTTTCCAGCTCCTCCCATCAGCAGTCTGTAGTGTTATGAGGAACTGAGTCAGGGGTCTTGCTTCTTCTTGTCACAGCCTCCCTTCTTGGTGGGAAAGGATTGGAAATGTCATCCTGCTGTGCCCTGATCTCCAGCATAATAGGCCTCCATCTCCCAAAACAGCTCCCTGGAATTTATTGTAGGATTGGGGGGACATTTACATTTGTGGCAATGGTCCCCACAATGGTAGCACATAGTATATAACTGAGTATAGAGTAGTGACCAATCTGTAACTCCAGGTTACAAATTCAGAATTGCCATGTAGGATGGCAGCCATGATTTTCAAACTGCCTTTAAGCCATAGAGTTTGTTTCTGGTTAGTTTGCTTAGAGATAATGGCCAAGATCCAACAGTTTACTGCAGTATCCAGTACCAGTGGAAACAGGGGCTCTCTTCCCTTCCTCCTTTTGCTGTACCCCTCTGAAATGCAAGGAACCTCCACTGATGCACATTTCTCAGCTCCTGGATCAAGTTTCTGCAGGAGCTTCTAGGAAAGAAAAGAGTCACTGAAAATGTAGAACTCCTTCGGATTATGGCTTACATTTTCATCCTGTCCTTTCTTGAAAGAACTCAGGTTTGCATACATAAGTGTGACCATCTCTCTCTTGTGCCCAATTCCTCCCCCGTCAAGAAGCCGTAAAGTCTTCATGGTAACCTTCACATTAAACTCTAATATGGGGCATGTAGCCATTACGCTATCTTACTTCATCTATGGCAGCTGAAATAGGAATCCTTCACACAGTTTTAAGTGTAATTATAATAGAGAACAAATTACAGAAATGAGATAGATACCCTTTCAAAATGCATGAAAAACCAATTATAATATATTCAAATAAAAGAGTCCAAGTCCCATCTACTTTAGCCAATAATAACATTGCTTTGGCTCCAGACCAAGGAATCCCATATTTTGACTTGTGTGTATCCCAGAACAAATATAGCAGCCCAGCTCTCAAGGGAATATATTTCTTTACTTTGTTTTCATTTTTTTAAATATCTTTCCTGTCATTTTCCTGATCATTCTCACTGTACTTAACAAGTATAAAATACTTGTGGAAAGGACTCAGAAAGTTATTCAGAATCACATTTACCTTAAAAACATGAGCAGGAGACCAGCGGACCTTTAGATAAGAGCTAGAACATGTGCTTTCAGGGGATAGGTTTCCTGTTTCAACTCCTATCATCTCCCAGTAGGACTGGGAAAGACTGTGGCCTTAAATCTTGCAGAGACACTGACAGTCATGTGGAAAATATGGACTTAGATGGGCAAATTGACTATGCCCAATTGTCTGTGCTCCATGCCATCAATTTTGTGGGGTCCTGGGAACCACAGAGCCTGGGTTCATGCAGCAGAGAGGTGGGCGAAGAAAGAAAACGCTGACCTCCAAGCAGCATGGGAAGCCTCCAGCACACAATGACCCCCCTCTTCCAAAGAATAGGGGTAAAGCAACTGAAGAACTTAGTGGGAAATGTATGAGTATGCGTTGGATTTATTTAACAAAGAGTCAGAAGAGAAGGAGCCCCCCCAAAATATTCAAATGGATAAAGAATGTATAAGAGCCTTTCCACACTACACTGTTACAGTGCTATTATTCCACTTTCAACATCCTGTGGAATCCTGGGGTTTGCTATTTAGGGAGGGGCATTTAGAATTCTCAGCCAGAGGGTTCTTTGGTCTCAGTACAAACCCCAGAATTCCAAAGGATGTTGAAAGTGGAATAATGGCACTATAACACTATAACTATAACACTGAAGTGTAGAAAGGTCCTCAGTTTCTAAACAATGATTTTGAGTCCACCATGGTAGGGCTATTTCTTGCGACGCTAGCTGTGCACTCCAGGACTCACAGTATCAGCCTTGGCTGTTGGTTATGGAGCAACTCTCGACTGGTACCAGTGTGTGTGGGGAACAAAGTAGCTGTGGTGCCTGCTCTCTTTCTTGTTTTCTTCTTAATCGTCTTAGAACATTTCACCTCTTCTTCTTTCTCACTACTATCTCCTCATAGTCTGTATTCACTATCCCATGTCTTCCTTTTCTCTGCTTACTTCATTCCCCCCCCCAAAGTTTGTGTTGCTAGATTCCCCAAAGCCCTGAGCATCCTTTCACACTATATAATTATAGCACTGTGCTTCCACTTTAATTGTGATGGCACCATCTTATGGGATCTTAGGAGAGGCATTCGGAATTTTCTTATCAAACTACAAACCCCAGAATTCCATAGGAAGAAACAATGGCAGTTTAAGTGGAATCACAATACTGTAATTGTGTAGTGTGAAAGGGGCCTTGATATCTCAAACTGTCCTGTTTTTGCATTTTCTATGTGCAGGAGCCCTTTGATTGCTTCCACTTTGCACCGTAGTACCTCATGACCTCTGTGATAATGGGGCTTCACATTATCTAGACTTAGCTAAAGGGGGACATTTCCCTCTTCAGGTAAACCAAGGGTTAATAAGGTGTTGGGATTAGATTACATCTTAGTATGTGGTCAGCATCATAGGTCATGTGGTTCAGCATCACAGGTCATAGGGTGAGAACTGACCAATCAAAAAGAAAAGAAGTGAGCATCTTCAGGATGCTTCGAGATGCTTCGAGGGAGAAGTGATAAAAACTTCTTGGAGGCCATGTGGCCGAGAGACAACAGAGAGATAACAAAGGGATAACAACCAAGGAGCCTCCTGGAGGGGGTTCTGTGCCAGTAGCAGGCTGGAGGCCATAGGCCTCGCCTCCTGGCCCTTCCTTTTAGAACATCTAAGTCTGAGAACCATCTGTGAGTACTAGACTAAAGTTATCTAGTCGCGTTAGGGACTTTTCTGTTATTTTGGAGGCCTGCTGATCTAAAGAATGTATCTGTGCTTTCATATCTGTTCTTTCTGTAACTAAGCGTGCCTGGGAAGAGGGAGCTTCCCATGTGTGTTAATTTGCCTTGTTTATTTACCTATCTTTAATAAATACTTTCTGTAAAAGACCCCGTTTCTCTCCTTCCCACGCCAAGCTAGGTAGACTGGGGGAAAAGGAAGATCCTTAAGCTTAGGGATGTACGTGGTTGGACAGGGTCCCGCTGTACTGTACAACTGTCCAGATAATTCATAATTCAGCGGGTGGTGGCAGCGAAGATGAATTAACAACTAAAAATCATAAAGGCTGGAATATACATCCCAGCAGGGCATGGTGTCATTTTCCAGCCTCACACATGGTGGCGTATGGTGGGATGTGGCGTCCCAGCCTCACAACCTCTGCTCCTGTCTGTCGATTTTCCTTCAGGTGCTTAGTTTTAGCTGCATCTTGCTCTTGCTTTTAAAATCCCAATCAAATGAGAGATTTGCAGGTATAAAATGAAATCAGTGATTAAAAAAAAAACTGACTAAAGAACCAGAATATAATTCATTGAATTAGAATAATATTAGGATCCATTAACTGCTAAATAACATCATCTCCCAGAGCGCAGTGGCCAGAGAAGAACATCTTTACAATTATTTTCCTAAAGACAGCACTGCTGTCTGATAGCATTAGCCAGGGGGCTGCAAGTTGCTCTCAGACCTTTCTTGTTTTGCCAGAAGAAAAGTTTCCCTTAACTTCTGAGAACACAATCACTCTCTGATACCTCCCTTTTTCAGATGAATAAGAAGAGCTCCAAACAATGACGACTATCAATGAAAAAAGCGTTCAAGGAGGCACAATTTGCATCCTATTGCAGTCACCCATGAAATTCTCTTGAATTTAATTGGGAGTAGATTGCAGCTTTAGCAATGGAAGAGTGGGTGGCTCGAGAAAGAGGCCTGCTTCACAAGAAACAAGCAGCGGAGGCTGGTTGCCCTAGTGTCAGTGGGCAGTGAATCCACCTCAGAGCTTTAAAAGAGTCTTCCAAGCTGCCAAACCCTGTCCCCCAAACAGAGCTCCCTCTACCCCAGCCTCTACTGGAAAGGGCTAAGTTGTCAACTTCAAGACAGGAAAAGTGACAGGTTAATCCTTTGGAGAACAGGGCTAATCAAGCCTGCTCTTGAAAGGATTTCACATTGGAAATAATAAATACGGAAATTCCCTTTCCTGTAACCTGTTACATATAGCAGCTCTTCTTCCACTCTTCTCCCAATGTGTTAAACACAGCTATTAAATATCTTGTCTCTTCTCTCTTGAAATATGGCAGAGGGAGGCAGCTGCTTCAGGTGGCAGATGCTGAGGGGAGGGGAGTGGCAAGTTGGAGAAAGACAGAACTATTTTGTGTATGCTCTGATCATTGTCCTGCATCCTCTAAACTAGCCGTCTACACTCATCTGTGAGGGAGGACATTGTTCTATTCCCAGTGTGGAAAATATAGTCAGTCCTATCAGCTTCTGTACATGAAACAGGAATAGGATTATAAATCTTTGATGATCTCATTCTTGAAGAAAGCAATGAGCAGTTTTCTTCTTACTGTGAGAAAATCCTCAAACAGCCTGCAATATGGGCCTATATGTAGTTGGTTTTTTCCTGCACCCCTCCCTCTTTTTTTGTGCAGACAACTGCATTTTCTAGGGAGGAATCATGCTTTCAAAGTACAAGTTTCTGGGCAGAAAACAAGATTCCTGTGCAGAAAATGTAGTTTTCTGCATAAAAAACCCTTGTGGGATTTCTTGCATGTAAGAGTCTCAAACTGCGAAAATTCTCATTGTGTGGGGAAACGTCTCCTTTTTTGGCCACGGATGGAATATTTTCAAATATTCTTTCCACCCCTAAATAGGATGAACACCATCTTGTCTGTTCTCCCAGGCAGAAAATGAAACTGCCTCTCAGTTGCGGTCATATTCCAAAACTCTGATGTTCATTCTGTCCACAAGAAGGGTGTGATTGACGGACATGTGCAACAGGGCCTTTTGTGGGACAGCACTGCATTTAGAGGATTCCCTTCCTTCAAGGGAACTAAGAGTGGCCAAATCCTTCTCTGGTGTGCATTAAGTGGTTGGTTAATACATGTTAATTCATTTTAGTTTGAGTAATTAAGGTACCATTTATCTGTATGATTTTGGCCCTGAATGCATTTTTTAAAAAAACAAAAAAACAAACCTGTATCAATATTTTATTATTCCAAAGCACCCTAGGGGCTGTTTTAGAGCTGGCAGATGGTATAGAAATGTTTTATATGTAAATAAAAATAATAAAGCCAAATCCTGAATTACTGATAAAGGCAAACAGTAAATAAAAGTCCTATGACCATATCCAGCAGATGGTAACTCACACTGAGAGGATCTCAGGAGAAGGAACTGTGCCAGATCGGAAGCCGAAACTCCATGTCTTAACTGCTTTCCTCTTGAGAGGAGAGAGAGGGAGCACCAGGGATCCTACTCTTTCTCATTTACCTGCTGAAGGTTGTGTCCAGGCGAGATTATGAAAACAAGTGTTCCATTTGTGTGGAGCTAAGCTTTTGCTGAAGAAATGTTGTGCCAGAATCCTGAAAGGGAGAGCCAGCTTTCTGGAGAGATTCAGATTTGGAAAAGTGCACAGGTCAAACAGTCTGTGCTTCAGCCAGTAGAGGCAGGGAAGTCTTAGCAAGGAAATTAATCTTCTGCACTGTGACGTCACCAACCTCCCGTGCATGTTGTGTACACAGAGAAAGAGAAGGGGAGATTAAATCAGTTTTACAAATATTCATGTTTGCAATAGGTGAAAAAGGAAATCAGGGCTTAAGGTTCTTTACAACTGTTTGCTCACAACTTTACCCCATGAACTCATGTAGAACTGGTCAAGTCTACAAGGATCTTTTTTTTCTCCTTTCTTTTTTTGCCTTCTACCAAGGGCCTGAATGAGTCATCAGGCTTATCCATGGTACTTTCTAGTTTTGCAAGCTCGGAGAAGTCATTAGGTTAAGTTTCAGAGCGTCTTTTTCCATTTGCTGACGTCAAGACAAGGGAATAAATTGAAGGAGCCCTACACATTTGTGTGCTTCCAGTGCTGGGAGCTCAATGCAAACTTTTGCAGTGGTTGTTGGGTGGATTTTTGTTTTGTTTCCCTGTTGATCCCCTGTATGGGGAATTGTGCAGAGGAATGTTCATGACAGAAAAGTAATTTGAAATGAAGTGCAGTGATTAGAAGACAAGCACTCAAACTTTAATTTAACATATTTTATGTGTGCATGGTGTTTCTCTCTTGGTTGTATGTGTGTGTCTACACTAGTGACCCTTCAGAAGTTTCCAGGGAACACTCCACAATGAAAGGATGATTTTGATTTTGCAGTTTGATTACACTTTGTCTTGAGTGTTCAAGGCAGGTAATAATCTCTCTCCTTCTCTTTCTCATGCACACACACATTTGCGTCACCGAGTGGTGAGATATCATGTAGGCAGCATTTCTGATCTGTTTACTTTGGGACTGAGTACTGGAGTGTTTTTCTGGTATTTGCTTTATTTACAAATATACAAATAGAACATGAAGGGAGATAAGGAAGTACTCTTCCAGAGAATCAGATCTGAAACCCTGCATCAGATTTTATGAGTGTGTGTGTGTGTGTGTGTGTGTGAGAGAGAGAGAGAGACTCCAGTACTCCTCCCCCTTAAAAGGTATGTTCAGCCCTCCCTCTATCCCTCAGGATCTGGTACAGAATAACCTGTGAATGGAATATCTTCTTTCTGAAGTATATTAGTGATCTACCATCTTTCACTTTGATTGTGGAACTACATAATTTTACAGTGAGGTTGGAGTTCTTTTCACACAGCAGCTCTGACTAGATACTTGTGGGAATGGAATAAGCACCACTGATGGGCAAACATCATGCAAACCCATTGAGGCAGTAGTGATATCAGTACACAGTTTTGGAGGACAGATGAAAGATTTTTCTTCATAAAAATGACAAAAACATTTAGATTTAAACTGCTTTCCCCCTCTGTATCTCTGTCCTATCCCCATATTTAGGGCAGCTTAATGTGCTTGCATCTCCGTACCTAACCCCCTGGTATCATTTGAGACAGAATGCATTCAGCCTCAGTCAGATTGTTAGTGCTACTTCTAACTTGCTTTAGGGCAACAAAGGAGAGAGAAACGCACTTAGCCTTTTGTTTCTCCCTACCTCTCCCACAATCTTTAAATACATGACTGAATTTACAGCGCCAGCCTAAGACATTTCACTGCCTGAGGCAGAAGATCAAAAGCCCCCTGCCCAAACAAGTGCTGATGAAATTACGTTGGTAGCAGAAAATTATCTCCATATCTGGCAGGGGAAAAAAAGATATATGAAGGAACGATTTCTTCTCTCTCTTCCTAATGGTAGGACTGACCTTTTGTGGTTGCTTTTCATACTCTCAGGTACCTAGGGATGGTGATAAAATATTTCTTTGACAAAGTCAAAACTGCATTTTTTCCTTTTTATACATAGAAGGCTAAAGCCAAGGAAAACTAAACACATACACTAGGCCTCTATCTCCAAAGTCCAACCTATCCCCTTCTCCAGTTTTGTGGCCATTAATAAACTTGATACAATGCACTAAAGTAGTATAAATATATATTCCAGAGCTTTCCAAACTTTTCATGTTGGTGTCACACTTTTTAGACATACATCATTTTGTGACATAGTAATTCAGTAAGTAATTCAGTTAGTCGAGGCAGCCCCTTGATCCAGGCCTGGCCCATTACTATGGCGGGAGAGGCAGCCCCTCCACCTGTTATGTTCATGCAATACACCTACACACTGCAGCCAACACACTAACTTGTCGCAATACACAGTTTGGAAAGCTCTGATGTATTCTGTTGGTCATTGAAATACAGTTGTCATAATCTGCTCGCTTCTCTTTCACAAGCCAGCCCCTGTAAATCTTAAATACTGTGATAGGTTGGCTCTTTCAATCAGCCCTCTTGTGAATTTGTGATTTCCCTTTCAGGAAGGGAATATTAGGCCTTCTTCAAGGCAGTGCAAAACTACACAAGCGGTTGCTGAATCACTTCCTTAAATTACAACCGCAAACCCACTTCATTGAAACCTGCCTTTTATTTGTATCTGAATGCTTCACTAGAAGTGGTTTGAAAATGAGTGCCTTAGAACCACAAATCACCATTAAAGCTATAATTAGCTATACATGATTTTTATCATTGGAGAAAGAAGACAATAATATGACTCAAATGAGTTATAAGTTGGTTTTTCCTTTTCCCCCTTTTCCTTAGGCCATTTCTACGCTACACTGTTATAGTGCTATTATTCCACTTTCAACATCCTATGGAATCCTGGGGTTTGCAGTTTAGGGAGGAGCATTTGGAATTCTCAGCCAGAGAGCTCTTGGGCCTCAATATACTACAAACCCCCAAATTCCACAGCATGTTGAAAGTGGAATAAGAGCACTATAATAGTGTAGGGTGGAAATGGCCTTAATTTTTCTCTCTCTTGGACATCATCAAGATAGAGAGTTCATGGTCTGACTGTGATCAAACAATTGCAGCCCCCTGAGAATTTCTCTTTCTTCTTCCCTCTCCCTCCCTCCCCTATATTCTCTCTCTCTCTCTCTCTCTCTCTGTGTCATATTGGCTAAAATTATGGGGTATATTTCCAGACAGCTGTCCAGCTGTGATGAAGATACATTCTTTTCCAGGAGTTGCTCAAGTGTGAGAATTTTCTGGCAATGTCTTGTTGCATAAGACATCCACCTTCCTTCTGTTCCAGGCTTAAACAGTTGGGAGGGTGTTGTTGTAGTTGTGCTCCCGCTCATTGAGAAGTGGAGGAAGCAGGATGATTCATGCATGCAGAGTCCCATTCTAAGTATTTACACATAATGAACCAGAGCAAATACCAAGCCTGGTTTGAGTGGCTACTTATGAATGAACCAGAACGAGAAGATGCAGCTCGAAATAATGAAACATATTTGCCCAAAATGTGTTTAGGCTCAGTGCATGCATAAAGTTGCAACGGTAAAGGAGGTTTTAAAAAGGCATAGAGAGACATCACTATTGTAAGACTGTGATGAAGACAGAAAGGATGAAAAAGAGATAGGTTTGTATAACATGTGCATATACTGATGTTATGGTGAGAAGTATTGTATTTCTACCTAAAACAGGGATAGGGTTGCCAGGTCATGACTGTCTTGGGTTCTGAGATTTTAGAAACACAATCTGAGACCTAGGGATGACCTCTTGTGTTGCCCCAGGAGGCAAGTCTTGGTGATGTTATAAGGCTGACATTACAAAGAACAGCCCCTGGTGATATTGCTAACATCATAAATTAAGCATCAGCCATATGTATACCATCCACATTGAAAACACTCTAGTTTAAGTAATGAGGGAAATGCATACACACAAAGCACTAGTCTCACCCTGAATTTTTTGCAACTTATCCTGAGAACTAGAAGAGAAGGTCTGGGGTTTAACTTGGTTCTGGGGGCTCTAATTTCAGGGGAACAGTGTGACCTGGTGATGGATGTTCCAGCTCTTTTATTTCCACCTGGTCTCTGTTGATGGGCAAATTCAGCACTCTTTTTGGATGTTTCTTTAGCTTTAAACTGAAGAAGAACAGTAGGGGCATTTTTCCTGGTTCCAGCCACCTTCCTTGAGCTTCTGCCTGCCACTGATGAAGCCATAATTCACATTTGGGTGGAATAACTGGAGAGTAAGGTGATACTACAGCTAAGCAGGTGAAACCACAATCAGGAGTCAGTTAAAAAAAAAAAAAGGCAAGAAAAAAAGAAGCAAAGGGGTAGGGAGACAATGGCATTTCTCACCAGAAAATACACTCAGTAGCTACACCAGCTGTGTGGCCTTACCTACAACACAAATGATACATATGGATATTTTCCAGGCTGTGCAACTGCTGAGTTTTGAGCCTTCTACAGAAAGAGTTCTTGTGCCCAGGCTCAGCACCACTCTTAACATGGTTTATACAGCAAGAAGTTTTGTGAGACAAGACACTGGAACTCCACTTCTTATTTATTCATTTGACTGTCTTTTCTTGCTCCAAGTGACATGATGGGCCTTGCACCCTTTATTTCTCTCCTCAGTGCCCTCCCAGTATGATATAGTGGTTTGAGTGTTGGATCAAGATTCTGGGAGACCAGGGCATGAATCCCCACTCAGCCATGGAAACTCAGGGGTGATCCTGGACAAGTCCCACTGTCTCAGCCTCAGAGGAAGCAATGAAAATTCTTCTCAGAATAAATCTTGCCAAAACAAACCAAAGCCATGAGAAGGTTGCCATAAGTTGGAGTCAAATTGAAGGCACCTAACAACAAAAAAGCCTCCTTTCATACCAGCATTTTTTATGCCTAATCTTGTGCAAATGGAAGACACATGCAAACTCTTCATACTGAGCTGGAGAAGCCTAGCACCAGCTGGGAATGGATGTAGGGGGGTACTTTAAAGCCGTTGCACATTCAGAAATCTAACTATCTTTCCCTACAGTGCTGCTCACCGTGAGATTTCTCTCCTCATTTGGAGACCCAGAAATTCCCAGAGATAGACTTCAGCTGGTGCTGTAAGACCTAACAACTCTAGTTCAGAGCCAGGTATTTGAGAGAGAGAAAGAGAGGTTGTCTAAGTCCAACTTAGGCAACAGAGCTGTGATTTAAACCAAGGACTTCCCAATCTCTGCAGTCTCTCAGCTGCATCATTCCACAGCTCTCTCATGTGGGCAGCTGAGGGACATGAGGGATCTACAAAAGTTGACCAACAAAGCTATGGACAGACTTTTTGTTCACTCAAGTGTACCTCCATGGGTGGCTCTGTTGAGCTTGTAGAGGCCACAGTGCTATCCACTTTTCATTTTTTTTTAAAGCAAAGCATTTGCTTATTCACCTTTGTTCAACACAGTCTGCCAACAATGAACTCCAAATGGTTCATAAATAATTCACATACATGGAAAATATGTAAAACTAGCGTATTTACCCAGTGTTGCCCAGGATTTTATTTTCTCATAGGTAATACTTGTTAGAAATACCTTAGGAATTACCTTACCTTAGGAATTAGATGCAGTTGAAATACACAGATTTCAGATCCTGTGTGTCCAGTATGTGTAACTTTTCCCCATATTCCCCAATCCAATCTGTGTTCAGAGCTGCTAGGCCTCACCTCCATAGCAACTGGCCTATCCAGAGCTCTCTGACTGAGAATTCTAAAGTCCCCTCCCTGATCTGCCAGTCCCAGAATTCCATTGAATATTCACAGCCAGCCAATCATATGAGGTCTTCTCATGTCACACAGCTAATCATATGAAGTCTTTGCCTGCCTGACACAGACAAACTCACTCACAAACTTTGACTTTTATATAGTATATAAAGCCCTAATATTAGTGAGGCAGAAAACCAATATACATAAGCCAGATAAGGCATGTCTTGTATTATTCAAAATGTCCAGGTAAGAAATACATTCTTCTTGTGTATCAAGCTAAGACAACAACAGAGGCACCAGGCGCACCTCTTTAGGAAACACATTGGCCAGTATGGACACCACCACTGAAAGGCCGTCTCCTTTGTTGTTATATGTCCCACATCCAATAGAGAAGGCATTTTGAGAAGAGTTCCAGCAGAAAATTTCAGAATATTGGCAGATGCCTTGGATCTCTTAAACCATTAATAGCATTAAACATAAAGCATCTCTACTTTGAACTGTGCCTGAAGAACTCCTTCTTTGGTTTGTTTGGGCACCAAAAGCTGTTGTAAATGGTTCAGAAGATCTGTCTGAAAAACAGAAAAAAAATGGCCTATGGAACATGGAGTATAGCCCCTCATTTATGAGCAATATAATTCAGCCACAGATTGGGTAAGAAACTATTCACATCCCTAGTTAGTTATCTTCCATTCGCTACTAAAGTGAAAAGAAGCTACACAGTGTTGCACAGGAGACCAGAAGGTTATGGGTTGGTGACCATGGTATAAAACCATATCAGCCACAGAAGCGTTCAGGCTCCAATGAAACTTTCAGCAGCTCTGCACTCCAACAGATTTGATGGGTCCTAACAGGTGATGTTTAAGCTGATGACAGTGAAATGAGTTAACAGCACATAAAGTCCAAACTTTGGAAGCTCACCAGAGTTTCAAATAACCAGATTTGGATTTTTGTTTGTTTTATTTTTAATAGAACTGCTGTTTTTGCTGAAGATGCTTCAGATAAGCTAACAGGGTTGCAGTTGTATTTGTTTTTGGACAGGATTCCTCTATCTAAATGTTGCCTGGCAGGCAAAATTTTACTTCGTTTTACTTCGTGGGAACAGGTTCAGCCTTTGCATTGCTGCCTGCCGTGCAGCTATCAAAGAGATTCCTAAACAGGTAAAACACTGATGGTGGCAGATCAAAACCTCCTCTCTCCTGTGTGATCTGCTATCTCTGTTTCCACTGATTTCATACTCTTATTTTGCACCATTGCTTAAGACTCCCATGTACTCTTTTTCTTCTCAAGGTTAGGTTCATTTACTACTTGAAAAGAATAGGGACCCCCATTGTGAGCAAGCTAATCCATCCATCCATCCATAAACTGGGCAAGAAACTATTCACATTCACTTATCTATTTCCACTAATTTCATTTTGTTTTTTCCTTGATGTTGCTTGAGGTACCCAAGTCCTTTCTTTGATCTCCCTTACTACCTGGAGAGAATATATTAGCACATGAAGCCCTTTATAGTTGAATTATAGTTTGAGAATATGAAAGATCTGCTTGTGAAAAGACTTAGGCCTGACAATTATATTCAAGGTAGAAAACCAGCCAGGAGGTGATTTTTCCATATGTGGGCTTTGGAAAGTAGTCTTGTCAAAACTTTAATGCGTTTTGATTGGTTCAGGAGATGAAAGGCAACTCACTCCTTACCTCATATTAAAAATTGTAATGTAAATTGTCCAGGTCCATAGTCTCAAAACCTTTTGTCTTCCAAATGAGATTTTGGGGCAGTCTATTGCCTTTGTGAGGAAAAGTTTTCTGCTAATTTCTATCTTTGGGAGTAAAAACAGGAGCCATGAACAGTCTGTGAGGACTAGATGGGGAAAATACTAAATGACTGTTCTTCAAAGTGTGACCTCTTAAATATTCAAGTTCTCAACTGTTGTTTACTGTATCTTGTGGTTATGTTGTGTTTTGCTGGACTTTTTTTTAAAAATAATGAATCATTTGTCAGATTTTAGTAGGAGGAACACAGAAGAGTAGAATGTTCTACAGGAAGATTTGGCTGTGATCACTTAAGAAAACATAGAGGATCTATGGCCTACTTCTTCTGTTGGGCTAAATCCAACATTAGTCCTATGTATGGAAAGCCCACTGAAATGAGGTTAGCCCCTTCCAACGTCAGTCCAATTGATTTCAATCTTCCCTGTATTATTCTGTGAGAGCATAACCAGTGCATGGAAAAGGAAGCACAGGCAAATTAGGACTCGGTGAAGGAGTCCATACTGTGTTCAATGTTGCTGCTCTGCTGTGGAGTGACAACAGCCAACCTCTATACTTTGCACAGAATGAACTAGTAGAATTGCATTATTTGAAGGTGAGGGGGTCATATTCTGGAAAGCTTCCTTAAATGCACAGAGACTCACCTTTGCTGCTCATAGTAGAGCAGCACATCAGGGAGATACTGAATTGTCTTCCACATGATATGTTTGGTTACTCCATAAAGGTAAAACAAAATCAGCACTAGATTTTGGAAAGCTTTCAGTGGTGGCCTCTTGTAGGTCTGCTCCAATGTTAGTGGGTCCCACCCTCAGCCTCTATGTGGTCTTGGCAGTGGGAACATTAGTAATGACTAGAAATGCTTAGATTAATGCTGCATAGGTAGGGATGTCTATTTAGATTTCCCATGATGTCCCAGAGTACCTGAATGTAGTACTGGAACGGAGAAATGCAGGAAATTAAAACAGCAACTGCCCAAGGTTCATCCATCTGATGTGACACCTAAGGTAGACATCAGCCTGCTAGGAAGATGGAGCCACAGCAAGGCAAATTTAACAAAAAAACAAAACAAAATCTTCAAAAAGTTACTTTTGGATTACAGTTCTCAGAACCCCTGGTTAACATGACCCCTGTAGGGGCAGATCTAGGAACAACAGCAGCAACAACAACAACAATAGCAACTTTCCTTTGCTTGGGTTTGTCACTATTCACCATTTTGCCTATTCAATTAATGCTTCATTCTGTGCCGTGTACATATTGTCTCTACGGAATCCAACAGAATTCATTCTGTTTTATGAAACTGAGCATTTTGGAATTATTCCACTAACTCTTGCATGCTCCATGTTTGAAGTGTGGCCAGACTGAAATGCGAGGTTCAGTTTGCAGATGAAGAAGAAACCCTGTCAATTTTTATTTTCCTAACTTGAGTATAATTGCTTGATTCTATGTAGTTAAAGTCCCACCAGCTGCAAACATTGCATTGTGCTCCAGCCAACTGTGGGCTATTAAGCTGTGTGAGTGCCAGAAATTATGAGCGGTGGTTTAATATGCATAGTTATAGCCACACATCAGCCAAAGTGAATAATAGCCAGACTGTAAAATAATTACAACAATGTCTTGAACAGAAGCCAGACACAAGAGAGCAGAACCATTCGTCTCCCTTAATTTGTGTACAGTTCCTTGCAACAGTGCAGAAACTTTCTGAAGGCACTTTGCTCTGTGTGTGTGCGCGCGCGCGCACTGCTGAAACAGCTGGACAACTTTTATTTTGAAGAAAGAGTAGGGCAAAAGCAGCAGCAGCAAAGCTACTAAACTTTAGTCTAAACGAACTGGGCTCATTTTACAGATCCAGGCAGCTTTGCTTGGAAGACTTTGACCAGTGTGTGTGCGTGTGCAAGAAGTGTTCCCATGACTGGAATAAGCTAACTTTTTTTTTTACCTGAGTTGAGAATTGGCAACATTTTGCGTTTTCCTCAGGCAGCTCAAAGGGATTCCAGCACACTTCTCTGCTTCAGTCAACTTGACTCCAGTCCTCCTGTTGAACAGCCTGCATGGCTCTGTATGGCTTAGACGTTATGTGGTCTCTATGGCCTCATTTTGCTGGACCATCAGAAAAAGGGAGGGAAGAGGATTTCCCCAGCACCACAAAAAGTACCCGTGTGCTCTCTTCTGCACAGTAGCTGTAAGGACCCATTTCCTGATAGCTCTCAGGTTTTCCCTGGGAGAATTTTCAGAAAGAGAGCATTCCCCCCCTCCCCACTTAAATGGATGATTGTGTTACCATTAAGAAAAAGCATCTCCAGAGACCAATCTTTAGGTAAGTGGTGTCAACTCATTCCTTTGTAATATTTCTGAACTTTTCCTCTTCCATCTCTTCTGGCTTACCCTTTTTTTTTTTTTTTTTGAGATATTAAAGTAAAACCAGAGGTTTTCAACTGCTGGAGCTGATGGGCTTCGTGTGCCAGCAATGTTTCGTGATGATTTGGTTGCTTTTTGTGTGGAGAAAAGTTTCTGAGAGACTTTTTTTGAGGGAGGGAAAACTTAGGGAGGGAGCACGACAACAGACCCCACAAATGTCACCAACTTTTGATCAAGTTTCATGTGGGATTTTCAGGCTTGTGAAAAATGCACAGAAAACATGTTTCTTTACTTAAAGTTTTGCAGTTGCTTGGATGCATTCTTCAGTGGCAGAGACCTCTAAATGCGGTGTGTTGTTCACGTTTGGTTCAACTGATTATGTCTGTGTGGCAGATTAGTAATGCCTGTGAATGACACAACTCTGTGATTTCTGGGACACAACGCTATGTGTGTCCATTTGGGAATAAAGCTCCACAAAGTTCACTTGAACTTAACTCTTAGGTAAGTATGCTTAGAATTGTAGGTTTAATTTGGTGTTTGCCTTGAAAATCAAAGGGAATTTCACTGCTTTCTTTTTTAAAGAATGAACTACCCTCACATGGCACATACACACACCAAGAAGTCTCACTTAACATCTATAGGAATTACTCCATAGTAAGTATATATAGGATTCCAGTCCAAATCTATAGACATGTTCTCTTTGTAATACACAAACACAAACACAAACAAACATATACATATCTATAACGGCATTAAAATATACTGGATATCCATTCAGCATATTTTATGGCTGTGATTTCATGGCTATGATCCTATAAACAGCTTAGGCTGCTTAAAATGCCAATTACTTTAAGCCTGCAGCACATGGGAGCAAGCCCTGTTAAATTCAGTGGGACTTAAATTTACATAAATATGTATTGGCTTGTACTCATAATTAGCCTATCTCTCTACAGGATCACACCCTATTCACACTACTATTGCTTCAATAAAACTGAATTGAATCATAAAATTAGGGCCAAGCGAAGAACAATCCAGTCCAGCCTAATCCAAATCCAATCCAAAAAGTTTTTTGCCTGCTCGTGCAAAGACTACAGAAACAAGGTCAACCTAACTTCCATTGGCAGGGATTTCCAAAGCCTTGGAAAATCCACCAAAAAGGTCTTGTCTTGTGGCCTTAGCAAATACGGTCACAGTAGGACATTAAGAAAGACCTGTGCTGAAGGTTTCACACCTGAGTAGGTTCACATGGTTGTTCCAGGAGCCTGGTCCCAATTTGTTTAGGATTTCATTTAAATCTCCTAGGCAGCATTTTGAATTTTCCCCAGAAACAGACGTTTGTATAGCTAATCAAACTTTTCTATCCTTTGCTCATTTGCTGTTGGTGGTTGTTGTTGACCAAAGGGTTTTAAAATAAAACTTATTAATCCTTACACAAGCCAGTTCTCAAGAAGAATGATGAGTTCTCCAGCTATATAACAAATGCCTCTATTAGAACAACTGCAACTAATTTTTTTGGCCCCTTTAAAATAGTTTTGGGGAGAACATGATGATAGCAAAGCGATCTCATTGCCAAAGTCCTGTTACAATGATAAAGGCATACATGATTACAAGGAACTCCAGAAAAGTAAACTGGGCAGTCTGATTAAAGCATGAGTATCCACCTAGAAGTTAAATTCTAAAGTTATAATTACTTGCATCCTAAGGAGACTCAGATAGAATATCTCAACTCAGTTTGATTCATCGCTGAAGGCAAACATCCAGTGTTGCAATCGTACTGCCAGCAACCTTTGCTGCAGTCCAGAGATCTCATGCTGGCACTCACAAAGTCTTTGCCGGTTCAGTTCAGGCAAGAAAAGAGTACATAAGATGACTTTCCTTTCCATTGAAGTGAATGAGGATGCCTCTTAAGCAGTATTCTTATTTTGTTCTATTTTATTTTTGCCAAACAGTTCCCTGTTTCATGCAGAGTTCTCTCCAAAGGTCAATTAATTTTTGGGGGGAGGGGGAAGTACTACAGGTAACTACAAGTTAGCAAAGAATTGTCATTATGTCCATGTGGTTCTGTTTCTATGTTAGCAAGTTTCTTATTTCTCACAATTTCCAATTTAGCCAGATTTAAGGAGATATACGTTCTACTGCTTTTGATGGTAATACTTCTTAAAAGAACTTACTTTTGAAAATCAAAGGCAGGTTAGGGTTTAAACATATTCCCATTAGAATATCACAAGAGTATTGTGTTGTATCAAGTAAGAAGAGGAGTATCTTTGAGTTTTAAATGCATACTTATCACTAAAGAATATTTGCTCAATGGCTTTTGATGTCTTGTGGCTATTAGATAGAAATGAAGTCCATATGCTGAAGTGAGGACTTAACTGTGGTGGGAAACTAGTTATTTCTCTTATTAATTTTATCATTGCCTCAGTTGTGTGAAGTAGGTCATATGGAGGGAATGGGATAGGACTACCCTACATGGTTTATCATGGCTGGGTACGAATTTTTCAGTTCTAATCCAAGCATCACATAGGGACAAGGCAGACAATGCTAAAGACTGGAAACCAATGTGGTTTTGAGTGTTGGACAAGGACTTTGAGATCCCAGGGTTTGAATCCCTGTTCAGCTGTGGAAATCTATTGTGTGACCTTGGACAAATCACATTCTCTCAGCCTTAGATGAAGGCAAGGGCAAATCCTCATGGAAGTAATTTTGTCAAACAACCCTGCATGGCGGGTTCACCTTAGGATCAGCACAAGTTAGAAACAACTTGAAGGCACACAACAACACAACTACTTAAAAGACTATAGACAGCAGCTACGTATTTTCATTTTCTGCTCTAAAATGAGCATAGGGGATGTGATCCAGATAAGTGCTAGGATTACAAAGCCTTAACCGTTTTATCCCAGGTTGGCCATTCCCCTCTTCAGTCTAAATCTGGAGTACATGGACTGGCTTTAACTACCACATTTAAAGCCTCCTCATCAAGCCCATGTTATAATTCCTGTCCTTACTAATAAGAAATAATAACAAAAAGGGGGCAGAGAGAGAGAGAGAGAGAGTAGAATTTATATCTCCAAAGTATTATTTAGTTATGGTCCAGGAGGTGGACTAGATGTTGCTTAGAGCCCAGACTGTGATACTTCTTCAATGTGAATATCTTGGGTTTTGTTATACTATCCACAGATCACTGGTTTTTAGGTCTGTTAAGAAAGTTAAAATCAATGGAACTGGTTTTATGCCACTGTAAAAGTTCTATAGCTCAGTTGTAAGAACATTTCCTTGAAAGTAGATGGAAATGTAACAGTGTGTTGGACCTTAATTCCAAGCTAAGAAATATTAAAATATTATGTATGCTTTCTGGGAATAAATCCCACTAAACTCAATGAGGTTAAACTTCTAAATGTATAGAAATTGTATTGCCAGTACGCTTAGGGATACACCGCTGAATAGTATTTCATTTTTGCGTAATAACATCTTTTTGGAATCACTGCAGTCATAAAACAATCAGTGAGAAAACTACCCTTAGAACTGTGTGATCAATACCCATCTGTGAGAAGGTAGTGATATGACGTATCATGCTTATTATTTCCAAGGGACCTTGAAGAACATGTTGATTGGCATCCTGGGCTCAGTTTGGTTACCTAAATCCCAGTGACATTATTGGATTTACTCCTCATGCTGTAAGCAACAGGCGCAACAAAATAGGCATTGTGGGACTTGCAGGGTGTTTTCTCACTTCCATGGAAATTCCAGGATGACGTACATTAGAGTCAGTGTAAAATGTACACTTCTTGCATTTACTGACCCCAATGCCCCCCCACTGGAAAAAAAATCAATTTCTTTCAAAAGAGGCAGTCTGTTTTCAAGCAGACCACATCAGTTCTTTTTCGCTGTATCAAGTAAAAACAGCAAGGTATTTTTTCTTTCGCCCCGGCAACACATTATGTTGGCTGGCACAACAACATTCCTTCCCAGGCAAAAAGTCATTAATGTTTGTTTTTGGTTTTTTTTTTGCTGTTTAAAATACATTTTTGCTCCCCCGCTCAACCCAACCTGTAAGGATCACAGACTGAAATTTGGATGAATTGCTTACAACTGGATGACAACGCTTCAATATGCCTGCATTGCAGGACTCAGTCTATGTAGACTCTGCAGCAAAATGTGATATCAGGGGATTCAAGCATTCCTAATCAAGTCAAATCAAATAAAAAAAAATTGGAAACTTAGAAACAGACTGAAGCACCAATGAAAGAAGAATGGATTTTTAAGGTTGCTGAGTAAGCCCAAACTGCCAAATTAATGTGAATTTTAAAGGATAAGCCAAGATTTTTTTTTTGAAAGATGGGAAACTGTTTATGGACTTTCTGAGCAATACGACATCTAACAGTGCAATGATCTGTGGCTGTGGTGACTAGTAATTTTAGCAGGATTACTTAGTTGGATCTGTAATGGTAGAATAACCTATATTTTTTCTTTTTCTATTTTTTCCCCTTTCATTACTCTTTGTGGGGGGAGGAGTCAGATTCCTTTTGTGTTTTAGTAGATAGGTGTTTAGTTTTTTAGTTAGTGTTCAATGTTTTGTTTATTGTGCAAATGTTGTGTATTAGTTTTAGTTCTTTTTCATTTTCTTTGATCATATATACACGGTGCTCCACATTGCTAGGTTTAGGGGTGCAGGACCCACACAAAAGTGGAATAATCACAGATATCAAAACGTGTGTGTGTGTGTGTGGTAAGGGGGGCCAAAGCATGGCATCCAGGGGTCCAAACCTGGTCAGGGAAAGGAGTGTGAAAGAGGGTGAGCTGGCTGGGTGGCCCCATACTTCCCATTTCTTGCCCATCTCCTTCCTTGGATATGGAGAGGCCATCGGGAAAGGGTTTGTGGTGTTCAGCAATTGGGCAGCAAGTGATCCTTAGTGGGCCAGGCAATAGCTGGTGGAGGAAGAGGAGGAAGAGAAGGACTAGAGGTGGGTTTTCAAGGAGCTGCAACAGCCTGATCAGATCCACCAAGAGGGAAGTTTCCCCCAGAAAAGAGGCTCCTGAAGTGGAGGGGGCGGAGGTTAAAGAAACTCACATATGATCAGATCTGTGGTAGTCAAACCTCCAAATGTGGAGGGCCAACTGTATATATATTATTGTAACTGTGCTTTTAACTGTGACTCTGACTGTTTTAAAACTAATAAAAAATTGCAAATCAAATAAAAAAAATTGGGGGTGTGAGGACTAGGCAGCCTTGCTCTGAAGAGGATCATTACTTCTGTAGCAGAGGTGGGCAAAGTGTGGCCTATAGGCTCGTCTGGCCCCTAGGGCTGTTTCTGTGACCCTCAGGGCTCCCCAGAGAAGATTTTTTTCTCTACGAAATGTCACCAAATGACCTCTAGAGCCATGAAGGGCATTTCCACCACTTTTGGACTGGCCTGGACCCCCAGGAGTCGAAGCAATTTTGGGAGGAATTTTTTTCCTCTCAAACATATTTTTTTGCCTCAAAATGACCAAAGAAATAACCCAGCAAAGGCCCGTAAACATGACGAGAATGTCCCCATGTCCCCTAGAAGGTGTTTGGGGTATTTGAGGACAAAAATTGAATTGTAGAGCGTTTTGTTTCTTCCACATGGTCTGGCTTGGTCATTTCAGAATCTACCTGGGTAGCCTGGTTAAAGTAGCAACTCAGAAATCAGAGGAACATGATCCCAAGGTCCCATACTTTATACACCAACAAGGGCTGCTCCTAGAGGTTAAATTAAGTTTGAGATCAGCAAGTATAAATGACAACTTTCTTTCCCTGGCTTCTAAACCTTTGTTTAACCAGCCTTTTTGAAAAAAATCTGAAATTCTAGAATCAAACTGTGGCGGTATCTTGAGAATAGCAATGTAGACTCACTACTTAGTAAGACTGGCAAACATACATGGGTCATTTCCGCATGAGTCTGTTATAGCGCGATGATTCCACTTTCAACCTTCTGTGGAATCCTGGGGTTTGCAGTTTCAGGAGGGGCTGGACGGCTCCTCCCGAAACTGCAAACCCCAGGATTCCATAGGAGGTTGAAAGTGGAATCATCGCGCTATAACAGACTCATGCAGAAATGGCCATGGTTCTCACAAGATGCCTTGAGAATACATGGTGAGGTGGGAAGAAGGTTTTCAGGGAAAAATGCAAAAGCAGCACTAGGTATCTACTCCCATTCCTTGAAGATTTTGAATTGCATCTCACATTCACCATGGCTCATTCAAAACATAGACAAGAATTGGAAGACCTTTTCCCAAGGGCTTGGATACAGCTGTTTGGATTGCCAAATCCTCTCCCCCTTGAAAAGAGCAAGCTCCTGCTACATGTTGCAATCTGGTTTGGAAACTTCTGTAATTTTGTTGGGGGTCAATTAAGGAGAGGACACTCTCTGCCATGGTGCTCCATATATCCTAGATCTTGGAAAATTTCCTTTTTTTGGACTGCGATTTCCAGATCCCCATCCTCCTACCAGCATGACATTTTTTGATGTTCTTGGACATCGTCCCAACAGATGCTTACCTGGCACTAACTCTGATGTCTTTTTGTCACTCAGCAAAGACTTAAGAATTTTTGCTTGGACATTCCAACAGGTTTTAGCTGTGGGAATTTTAAAAGGTTTCTGCTGGATTTTCTTGACAGATTTTTCCAGCTGTTGCTTGTTTTGTTCTTTTATAGAGCTTTTATAACTTTGAACTGTAAACTACACAGGCAGTTGTATACAAAGGGTGACACATGAATTCAGTAGTAGCAGCAGCAGTTGTTATTGTTATTATTTCCATTGTTGTGTAAATCCCCCCCCCCCCAAAATACAGTAATTGGAAAGCAGGAACTTGTTTTTGTTTGAAAGAGTTGCAAAAAGTTCATTGAAAATGAACTCTAAAGAAGAAACATGTTGAACCATTTTAAGAAAATGAAGCTATATCACAGATAGGGTGACCAGACTGAAAACTGGGGTGGCTGCTATCCCTTTAATGGTGTTGTAGAAGAAGGAATTTCAGATGTTGCTGGTCATGCAACCAGGTAGTTGTTTGAAGCACTGTTGTTTGAAGTTTGTATTTGTTATCTCTAACATCAAACACAAAAGCAAACCTGATGTTGATTGTCACCTGACTGGATAACATACCACACCTGTTGAAATTCCTTCTTCTATGCAACCATTAAAGTACAGGAGACCTCTGCAACTTTTACTTTGGACACTCTAATCACTGATATGCATTTGCATCTTGATTCTATGATGGATGGGTGCAGGATTGCTATTTCATAGAATCATACAGTTGGAAATAACGTTGGAGGCCATTTAATGCAATTCGGTATGCAGTGCAGGATTTACAATGTGCTGTGCAACCACAGCATCCCTATCAGATGTTGTTTGTACTCTGGCCCGCTTCAGCTGCCTTAAATTCATCCAGCAAAGGAGAAACCACCACTTTTTGAGGCTGTCTGTTTACTGCTGAACAACTCATTTGAGTTTCTCCTTAATGTTCAGTCAGAAGAACCTGTTTCCTTGCAGTTTCCATCCTCTGGATCTAGTACTGCTGTCTGGATCAACAAAGAACAAATCTGTTCCACCTCCTGCATGACAGCTGTGAAGAACATCTACCTGAATACTCTTGTAATGACAGCACTTCAGACAGCTACAATAATCTTATTACCTTTTTCAAAGATAGAACTTTTGTCTTGTTTGGACTCATCCTCAGTTTAGTCACTATATTCAATCCTTCATTGCATTCAGGGCTGCCACAGTCTTCTTTGCATTGAATTTGCATCAGTTGTGAAAGAGCAGTGGAACTGGGTGTCACCAGTAAACAGATACCCAAAAACTCCAGATGACCTCACCCAACAATTTCATGTAGATGTTAAAGAGCATATGGAATAATACTGAGCCCTATGGAACCCACAGGAGGCTGAGCTCCAGTCCAACAGCACTGTCTTTGGGAAATTTACAGTCAAAAAGGACTGGAATTATCGCAACAGATTGCCTCCAGGTCCCATTTCAGCCAAATGGTCTAAAAGGATGATCATTGATACTGAATGTCACTGAAATGTCCAACAGAACCAACTGAGATGCCTTTCCCTGTCCAGTTCCTGGTATAGGTCATTCTCCAAGGCAATCAAAGCTATTTCTGCCCCATAACAAGGCCTGAAATCATTCAAGAAATCCAGGAGTTGTTTTGTTACCATTTTTTCTAAGATTATACTTTAAAAAGGGATATTAGAAACTGGCTGATAATAATCGAAGGTGGAATGATCCAGTGACAATCTCTCCAGCAATTACCTTACAATTGCTTCTTTTAGAAAGACTGAGGCACAGAGCTCTTTCAAAGAAGCATTGCCAATGCCCATCACCTAATTGGCCAGCAGTCCGCAAATTTCTCTCATTGCAGCAGCTAAAAAGTTCAATTGACCATTTAGAAGACAGTTCAGCCATTCAAACAAAAGGAGCAAGAAATGTTACAAATGGAATGTAAAGACAACTAACAGCAAATTCTATGTGTCGATGATTTTCAATGCCTCACTCTCAGCAATGCTGGAAATCTAGTGAGTGAAGGGAAATTCATCTGAGATAGCAAAACTCTTATTTTAGGAGAGGAGCAAAACCCTCATGCTGCCCCACCCCCAGTAACTATTCTCCTGGGTCTGCATCTGACTGAAATTGATGGCAAAAATCACTCTGATTTTCTCAGTTGGGACTTCCTGTGATCGTTTCATTTAAAAAAAAATATTTCAGTACCATTTTGACTCCTTTTTCACTGTCATAAGAAAAACGGTAGACGATTTTTCAACCAATGATTAAAAAAAGAAAGAAAAGGCATTGGATTTGTTTCCATGGAAATCAACTGAAAGTCCACTGCTTATACCACTACATTTCTTACGTACTGATTTTAAACTTATGGCCTGGATATAAATCCTGTTGAATCCACTGGTGCTCGTAAAAACAGGCTGGTATCTGAGACTTCAGGGGAATCACATCTGATAACAGTGTAGAAATTTTCATCCTGTCCACCCTTGGAACAAGTTTAATAATATATGGTTGATCTCTCTAGATCCCCTCTGGTTTGCTCCCCTGTAATCAGCTGTACTGATTGGCCAGATCTAAGAATCTATGTTAATATTTTGATTTCAGTTAACGTGTATTTTGCTAGGTGTTCAGAGGAACAGCAAACATGAAATAACACCAAAGTCTTGATTTTCCTGTTTTGTAATCAAATAATGCCTTCTTGTTTACAGACATTCAAACATCTGGAAAACTACTCTAGAGTTTATTTTCTACTTTAAACAAACAAGAAACCCCAAACAAACAACATCAACACATCATCATTTTTTTTCACCCAGATATCTAATGTCCTTAGATAAGTTTTTACCGTTTGGTTTAAAAGTTCTGCTTTTTTTTTAAAGACAAAAAACTTTAGGCTATTACAAGTTAGCAAACAACTGTAACTATATCAATATGATTCTGTTTATCTTTTAGAGAGATTTGTATTTTTCATGAACAATGCACAGTTGAGCTAGAATTAACGAGCTTTGTGTTCCCATGGTTTTGATGGTAGTGGGACTTAAAAATGCTTACTTTTGGCTGGAAATTATATGTAGGTCAGTGGTTAAAACGTACCATCAGGAATATCACAAGGAGAATATTGTGCTGCATCAAGTGAAGATAAGAGTATCTCTGGGTTTAGCTAAAAGCCAAAGACAATTCTTTAATGGGCACTTTAGTCTAAAAAAATTTGCTCAGTGCCTTTTGATGGCTTCTGGGTATTAGATAGAAATGCAGCCTATATGCTTTGGTGGGGACTGAACTGGAGGAAAACTATTCAGAAGATAGTCTGGATAAAGTCAGGGGAAAAAAGGCAGAAGGGTTAGTGTTTTGTAGTGGGTTGCTAAGAAATAGCAATTTGGGAGAAGCTAGAAATGCAGTCTTGTTAGCTTTTGGGTACTAGCGCTGAATGTGTGTCTGCACCTCCAATTCAACACAGACCTAAAAATACTAGTGCTTCCACCTCAAAATGAAACTTTGTAAAATGTTGCTTCCCCAACACCTAAAAAACAACACCTGTCTTTCTACTGCTTTGGGTATTAGATTGCACTCAATCATGTTTTTATTTCAAGCACAGTATGAATACACTAAAGGGCTAATTAAAAATGAAGTCTGCATCCTTCTGTCCAAAGAGAGCATAGCGGTTTGATGAAGTGGAAGTGATCAATTAATATATTGTGGTTGAAATTCAAAGAGGCCAGTAATAATCTTTTCTCTTTCACATAAAAATGAATCCCAATCTTCTGCTTATTAAAAGGCCACCAATGATGCTTTGTTTATTGCAATTACACATGGCCCTTGATGTGGAAAATAAGAAGCTGCTATCTGGCAAGTCAAACCACAATTCTATCTTGCTCGTTACTGCAGTGGTGGCTGGTGGCTTCCATGTCACTGAACTCCAGGGTTTAGTCTGAACATTAAATGAATGATCCAAGGCACTGAGGCTATTTTGGGTGAACATAACAGATACACCACTCCACCATCATATGAGGTACTAGTCAGTATTGCAATATTATCCACTAACATTCCCTGAGTTTCTGGTAGGAGTCATTCTCAGCCCTAACTGGAAATGTTACAAATTAAACCTGGTAGCTTCTGCATACAAAGTATGTGCTCTCCCACTAAGCATTGGCCCACCTGTTTGTTGGAATGCACCTCTTTGTTCACGTGGAAACAGGACATCACTTGCAGCTATGGCAACTGTTGATCTAATGGCCCATCTACCCACCCATCCTTGAATGACCATTGATTGAGTGACTGATTGATTTCTACGGTACATCTATGACACACAAGTGGCAGATAACCTATCAAGTAAACACTAATGACAACAAGTGTAACAATTGAGTTCAAAATGTTAGGTAGTACAAACAATCACATCAATTGCATAATGCTCATAAATCAATGTACAAATAGCAACAGTACCATTGAATAGCTGTATCACTCAAGTGATAACATAAAGCAAAAATACAAATAACTATCTTATCCAGTAGTTTAGTAGTTTAGTCTGGTGAAAATAAGGCCTAATGGCTAAATTTAAAAAGCAAGGCACAGTGATATACTTGTTATACTGGCAGACTAGGAAAGATTCAGGTTCAAAGTCCCACTTAATCATGAAGCTCATTCAATGGCCATGGACCACTGACCATCTCTCATCCCAACCTACTCCGCAGGGCTGCTATGAAGTTAAAGGGTGTGTGTGAAGGCCTTCTGGGTGTTTTAGAGGACATGTGGGAACAGTTCTGCTACATTCCTTCTGAGCTGTTTCATGCCCCATGGGGCCTTTTTTAGAACTGGAAGTAACTTTTCAGCATTTCTAGTTTTAAAAGAAGACCTCTCTTGAACATATGTCAGGGTCTGAAAATGTGGTAAGATGCCCCCACCAGTTGTAGACACTAGAGTATATAAAGTATATTTTCGAGTATAAACCATATTTTTTTTAAGGAGATATCAAGATGGCCAGGTTGATTATGCGAGCCCTCTAACAATGTGTGTGTGTGTGTGTGTGTCTGCACGTGCATGTGCATGTGCCTCGTGAACTTCTGTCCATTCCTCTTCTTAAAGCAGACCTCTGGAAATAAGTGAAAACTTAGTCATGAGTGAATGAGTTGTACAGCTAGGGCGGAATTCAGGGCTGGTCCAAGACCATGTTGAATAAGGTCTCCTAAACGAGAGAGCAGGAAAAAAACTTTGTATTGTATTGCTTTATTTATCTCTGCCTTTTCCCCAAAGCAGGGACATGTTAGAAGTTCAGTTCAGTCCCAGAGGAGCAGATCAGGGAATGCTAGTTGTGCAGATCACAAGGAAGAGGCAACAAGCCAAATGAACCACAGTAGATCTTGGAGCCAGTTTCCCACAATGGCTGGAGTCCTGTTAGTTGGTCTCAAGTAGAGTAGACTCTTTAAATCAGCTGTTGACTGGTGAGCCAACACATAGATAAGTCCAATGATTCAATGGCTCTGTTCTGGTTGGGATGAAAAATGGGATTTAGGCCAATATTTGTTCACTCTGAATCCTACAATCAAGAGACAAGCAGACTGGCAACAGACAGTCCGAAGGCAGGTACGCAGCTCAAAGCACACCACAGCAGTGTCTCTGTGTGTTTTCTGGATGAAGTTAATTAAAAGGTACACTAGTTGGCTCTAGATGATGAGATGTTCCTGGCCGTAGCACAATGTCATGAAAACCATGCTTCTGAGAACAATTAGGTGGAAGTTTCTAGAACAGAAGGGTATAAAATGAGATGCACAAAGGGATGCTTTATTTGCAGGTCTTGAGGCAAGGACTCTTCAGGATGAGGTCATATTTCCCACCCATTGAAAGGCATCTTTTGCAGGTCATTTCATTAGGGTAGTGACTTGTGGCTCAGAAAAACATTTACGTTTATCCAGAGCTGCTCACCTTTTCACTTTGAAGAAAAGGAACTCAGCAATGGTGTTCAATTTAAGGTAGAGAACACCAGAGAGCCAGTGAGGTGTGGTGGCTTGAACGTTGGACTGTGACCTGGGGACTGTGGTTCCAGTCCCCACTCAGCCACGGTGACCTTGGATCCATCACACACTCCAGAAAACTACTTTGGAGTCACCATAAGTTGGAAATGACTTGAAGGTATGAAACAGCAACAAAGAGCACACAGGTTATGAACATCAGTCATTAAAAAGGTAGCATGCATGCTCTGGGATTCTTTTGTGCCTATATGCTGCCAGGTTTCTTGCAGAAGCAGCCTTTCCCCAAACAAAATACGTCTTGGACAAGAGGCATGGATGATGCTGATAAAAGAAACATGTCAAAGTCGTCATGGCTGAGCTCAATAATTTTGCAGAAGTCATGAAATTCACTAGGTGCCCTTGGCTTGGTTGTTGTCATTCAGTTTAAGATACAAAATGAGGACAGGCCATTGTTTTAATTCTTTCATTTAGCCCCAGCTAAAATAGACCTATTGAATCAACTGTTGAAAGGAGAGATGACTTGTAGGTAAATTCCGCTGATGTAATTGGTCTCTTATATCTGAAGACTATTTGAGAGTAACACTATAACCATTTTTGACCTGCACTGTTATAGTGCTATTATTCCATTTTCAACATCCTGTGGAATTCTGGGGCTTGAAGCTTACTGAGGCCAAAGAGCTCTCTGGCTGAGAATTCTAAGTGCCCTTCCCTAAATGGCAAACCCCAGGATTCCATATGATGTTGAAAGTGGAAGAATAGCACTAGAACAGTGCAGTGTAGAAATGGCCTATGATTCACGCACATGTCCAGTGCTCAAGTGGCTGTATCAGGCAGCAGATTTGGGGGTAACTCATGAAATGGCATTTTATTTGCTTATTTAATAATTTTGATTTGCTTATTTTACTCTCTACTAAAATGTAAGTGTCAGACTAGGAAAAGGGTGGGAAATTAACAACAATAGTAATAATTTAGGGGACTTGATGTCTTGACTGTGTGAGTGGGGTGGGAAGGAGATCCATTTTCTGCACTGCCTTAGGCAGCAAGATGTCACAGATCAACCCTGTTCTTTGTGGAAGAGGAGGATTTAGAAAATGTCAGCCTGTATTCTACATTACTTAGTCAGGTAACCAAGTAGAATCTCCTGGCTCGAACTACTTTACCAGGCAGCAGCTGCACTGAGAGATGGAAGTCTGCTCAGCTTGTGATTGGGGTGCAGGAGGATGACATTTCCACCCTCTTCCAGCCAATGAGTGAAGCTGCGACAAGGAATTGCAACAGTTTCTGATTGTTGCAACCTTGTTTGCGGGTGGAAAGGGGTAGAAATATCATCTTCCTGTGTCCTGATTGCCAGCTGAGCAGGCTTCCATCTCTTGGTGGACCCGCTGCTTACTGATAAAGTAGGGCCATTTCCACACCTTGCCTTGCTCTGTCATCATCTGAGTATCATCCTGGCAGTGCCTCTGCTGGGATGGGAGCATGTCCCCAACGCTCCTCTCCGCACCCGACAGGCTGCTTGCAGAAGGAAGTGCAAGGGTCACACTCTTGCCTTCTGCACTGTAGCCAGCCTTCTTCTCATGCTGCAGTGGGAAAGGAAGTGTGTGATTTCACTTCCGCCCCTTCTGCCTGATCAGCTGCAATGGAAGGCACACATGATTGGGGGGCACTAATGGAGTTTTTCCGTCAATGATATAACCCATGATCACGCTGGTTGGCGATGATGTCATCCAGAAGTGTTGCTAGGTTTATGATCATAGCAATAGTGCCACAATTGCGACTACAAAGTGGTATTGAATATGGAGCAGTTATGTATCCACAGCTTTAGGTTAGGAATCCATAACTGCAATACCGAATGCCAGCCATTATAAATAATAAAATCACAAATAGTAAAATCGTCAGGGAACAATGTGATTTTTGAGTGTTTGCCAAGCAAAGGAGAGAAAGAGAAGCACATGAGTAATTGAAGTGAGACCACTTGTAATTTTCTTATGCAGCACATATGCTCTGCGCAGGCTAGACTGAGGAATATACTTGTACTTGCATGAAGCTGAACCCAAGAGGGAGATAAGTCAGTTTCTAGAGTGAAAGAGAAGTGGAAGGGAACATCTTACATTTGTTTTGGCATCATCAGACTATTGAGAATGATTTTAACAGCTGCCCAAACATTTGCATTCAAATCATTCTCTTAATTGTTTTACTTTAAGATGAATGGCAAGATGACCCTATGTACAGGTTGAGGAGAAACCAGTTTTAAACAGAAAGGGCTTTAAAATGAATTTGCAAAACAATAAAGCATAGCACAGATCTGTACCTCCCTACATTAATTTTGAAAAGGCAACTTTAACAGCTGTGGAACAAGAGATTAGCTGTGTGCCAGGTGTTCCATTGTGCTCTGTTAAGGATTCAACTTTTGACATGGTATTTCATATCAAAAACAGGTAATGCCCACATGTAGCTAAATTTTGTAAATAGTGACAGGTACTGTTTTTATAAAGGTATTTGAGTCTAATTGCTGAACTAGTAGATCAGCTGTCTACACACTGGAATAAGGATACCGATAATAGAGAATACTTTCATCTGTTTTAAATATATTTCTGTCTTAGATTTGAAAGAGTGTTGACTTTGTTAATTTAAGGTACGTGAAGTAACAGAAATAGACTTTGCTATGTTGTAATGTTTTTATGGCCTACAGTACAGAAATCACCTTTATTTCCCATATTTCTGTATAACATTTAAAGTTGGGGATGGGATGCAAATTCCCAAATTGCCCCCACAGGAAATGTAGAAACAATTCCAGTTTCAGAAGTGCACTTCTAATGACTCTCTGTATGCACATGTGTGCATACATGCCAGTGTGCCTGATTCCACACCTTAAATGCTAGCAAGATCTGTGAGTAGAGGAAGTACATCAGATGGAAGAGTCCATGATCTCAGCTGTAATGTTGAATCTTTACTGAATAAACTCTCCACTATAAAGAAAACCAAGCTGGCTCCTGATGCCATGAAATATTTGTTGCTTCTACATGTCATTAGATAAATCTCAGTACATAGAAGTCTTAAGATTAATGTTAAGATGATCCACACGTGTTAAAGCTCAGTGTGCATTTGGGATCAGAACTGGTAGGCCCAGACTTAGCAGGTGATATCCATGAGTAGGGATCTTCTCTTCTACTGAATAGGAAGCGTTTGTTTCATGGGGGCCTTAGATTTCCATGACCACAAATACCTTACCACAAATTTTTATTTGTGTGTTCATTGAATTTATGCCTGATCTTTCTGGCAGAGTGGAAATTAAGATAGCCTGTTATTGATGTGGTGTGCCTTCAAGTCATTTCCGATTTATGGCAACCCTAAGGCCAACCTATCACAGGGTTTCTGGGGCTGAGAGTGTGAGATGTGCCCAAAGTCACCCAGTGGGTTTTCATGGCCAAGCAAGCAATTGAACCCTGCTCTCCATGGTCGTAGTCCAGAACTCAAACCCTTATACCATACTGGTCCTCTCTACGGTAATTTGAAACAAAATTAGGTTAAAAGCTTATTTTACAAAAATTAAAAAAGAATTAGATAACAGTATTATCAGTCCTTGGTTAAAAACACACTTAAGACATAATTACTAATAAAAGATAAAAAATACAGCACAGCACATCACTTCACATACACACTTGGTGTTGCTGTGTGCCTTCAAGTCATTTCCGACTTACAACGAGCCTAAGGTGAACCTGTTACAGGGTTTTCTTGGAAAGATCTGCTCAGAGGGGGGTTGTCATTGCCTTCCACTGAGGCTGAGAAAGTGTAACTTGCCCAAGGCCACCCAGTGGGTTTCTCTGCTTGAGTGGGGAAGCCACCTTTAAAGCTCACAGGCCTGCCTGAATATAAACATCTTCAACTGCTGTTGGAAAGAGAACAGAGAGGGAGCTAGTTCGATTTCCTGCAGAAGAGAGTTCCACAGCCTGGGAGCAACTACAGAGGAGGCTGTTTCCTGTGTCCTCATCCAAGTTGTTTGTGGAGGTGGTGGGAACAACAGAAAGTCCTCCCCTGAAGATCTGGCTTGTAGAGGGAGACATGATCTTTCAGATAGTTTGTACTCTAGCTGTATAGGGCTTCAAAGGTCAAAAACAGCATTTTGAATTATGCCTGGAAAGAAACAGGTAGCAGGTGAAGCCATTTCAATAGGGGAGTTACATTTTCCAGCCTTGGTCAACAGTCTGGCTGCAGTGTTTTGGGCTCACTCAAGTTTCCAAAAGTAGCCCTCTGCAGAGTGCATTATAGTAGTCCAAACAGGATATAATCTAGGCATAGATAGATCTGGCATCCCATGAAACAGGCGCAGCTGGAGCACTAGTTTAAACTGTGCAAATGCACTCCTGGACACTGTTGAAATGTGAGCCTCCAGGATCAGATCTGAGCCCAGGAATACAATTGAATGGATAATAAGCATAATCTTCAAATGTGGTTTCAACTCCTATTCAGATCATCAGTCATTGAATAAGACACTGTAAGAGACCAATAAACAGAGCCTCAAAGCAGTGCCAAATGCTATAGAAATCACAATAGTGCTGCTGAAATGGTGTATGTCCCCCGCCCCCTTCCGCGGTTTAAACTAGCTTGTGCTGTAGCTTATTTTATTTAATTCTTGAAAGTTTTCTCCTTTTATGTACATTTTTAAAAGTTAATAATGGAAAAAGTGACACAAGCTGTCTAGTCACCTAAGAATGGTTATGTTAAATTTACCATTTTTAAAGCAAGTAATGCTATAAATAGGGCAGGGCAATGAAAAGAAACTCAAATACTACCCAACTGCTGCCCACTGAGGATCCAAACAACAACAGCAAAAAGATTTTGCAAGCAGGGAAGGACTCAGAAAGCTATTTGTAGAGAAATGTTGAGGGTCAGGACAGAGAAAGGAAAACACATCCCTTCTGGCATTTCCATAGAGTTCAGAATTCCAGCTCAAAGTTCCAAAGCTGAATTGTTGAGTCCAGAATGGATGGGCTTTTGCATATGCTAAGGGTGACATTTTGTGGCAGAGAATGCTGGGTATGACCTTTCAAATGTCAAGCCTAATACATATCAAACATGCTTTCCTTGTTGTGATTGGAAAGAGATAGAGAGTGGGACTCTGAATTGGCTGGCTTTCATTCTGGGTATGCAAAACAAAATTCAAGTCTTTTGAATTGAGTGCTTGAGAAACAATTGGGTGAAAAGAAGGCCTTTTCTTCCATCTAGCCATCCATCCATCCCTATGTGATGAAAGGTGAAAAGCTATTTATTCAGTATAAGGGAGACTGCTCCAAGTACTTCAGTCGGTACATGTACATGTTTTTAATACTTAATTTTAATTCTTTTATAAACATGTGAGAGATACCAATGTGTTGCATATATTAGCAGCTCATTATTTATAAATTATTGATAGCCAAATGGGATGGAAAGAGCCTGGGCACTGCAGAGTGTAGCAAACAATGTCAGCTCCCCAGCTGTATCAAGTAAATATATGGAGAGGCTGTCCACTGAAGCTGTGATTCTAAGAAAATGTCAGAACTGATGTGAATAGAATCAGATGAACACCAATAATAGATTATTTTTCCCCTCCTACTCTGCAAAGTGCTGGAGTCTGAGGATATTGGCAGTTAAATTATGGCTGATGACGTTAATTTCATTCTGAGAGCATCTGATAAGGAGAGTGAGGAGAGCAAGACTGGCGAGAAGAGATGATTGAGAGTTTTTAAATGTAAAAAAATATATATTGTAAAATGTTAACAGAAGATCAGATTTTCCTGTATACTTTTCATAGTGAATTTGGCTGGAGGAGAGAGAGAAAAATTATCTAATACAAACAGTTAATTAGATAGAATTTGTGAAGCTCTGATGAGAATAGAGCTGGGGTGGGCAACTGATGGCCCTTCAGATGTTGTTGGATTACAGTTTCCATCACTCCTCACCATTGGCTATTCTAAGTAAGAGTGATGGGATTTGCAGTCCAGCAACAGTTGGAGAGCCACCACTTCCCCATCCCTGGAACAGAGAGGGAACTTTGAACATTTTGAAGAACCTACGTAGCCATGCATGATGAAGACTGACAGCAGTGATGCTGAGGAGCTGGAGCAGAGAGACATTCAATGAGCAGTGATTGGTGGAAGTGTCTGTTTAAGTCTGATCCCTGCAGCACTGCAGCAAAGAAAGAAGAAAATCCAGCACTGGCTTCCTTTCAGCAGACATTGCCTGAAGTGCCAAAAGTTTGTAAGATGAATGGATGCAGTTCAGAGCTGAAAAATGCATTAATGAAAGGGCCTGCTTTGGATATTATTATGGCTCTGCTTCTCAACTGTGCATGTAGAGTGTACAGGACATAATTTCCAGAGATAAATGTGAATCACATCTGACTCTATAGGAAACTTTTCTCTTATTTTATGTCAGCAGAAGATTTTGGAGTGGGGGTGGGGAGGCAGAATAGCATTCCAGAAGTGGTTTGTTCTCAGCTTCTGGAACTCCCAGTTAAGGGAGGGTAAGGCTGGCTTCCCTCTCCATCATGCTTCCATTTTGTGGCAGTTGACAGGTTGTTGAGAAAGGAAACTTCCATTATTGGGGAGTATGCCTTTGTACGACAGTTTCAGGGAAGATAGGAGGGAGGCTGAAGTTCTACTCATGTCCAGCTGGTGGGCTTCCCATAGAGAACTATTTGGCCTCTGAATGCAGAGAATGCAGGACTAGACAGGGCTTTGGTCTGATCCAGAAGGTCATTCTGTTCTTATGACTTTTTATCAAATTTTTCTCTAATTTGATTTCTTTAATTTTGCCTTTAACTATGTTTTAATAGGTGAACTTGTAAGTCACCCTGTCATATGATGAGATGCAATGAGTCCTAAAAAGGTAGAATATACATCCAAAAAGAAAGAGTGAAAAAAATCAGTATATCAACAGAAAAAAAATCACAGTATAAAAACACTTGTTTACACATAGCTGGATTGCTGTCCCTATAGCTCAGAGATGGAGAATGTGCAGACCTCCAGATGTTGTAGGATTACCTCTCCTATCAGCCCTAGCCAGCGTAGCCAATGGTGAAGGGATGATGGGAGCTGCAGTGTGCCAGTATCCTGATGCCTCACTTGCACAGGAGAAAATTTGGAGGGGAATTAGCTGGAGTTTAGCAGGGGTGGAAATTGTGTGACCTTCCAGATATTGCTAGACTACAGCTTTCATGATCCTTTACCACTGGCTATGCTGACTAGGGTTGATGAGAGTTTCAGTCCAGAAATATCTGGAGAGCCACACATTCCTCATCCCTGTTAAAACCCAACATGATTGCCAGCATTGATCCTGCCCCCTCCCAAGGTCAAAGAGCTCTTAGAACAGTGGCAGGAAACTATGGAAGACCAGAGGACCACAGTATTCCCTTCCAGAAGAATTTGGGGGAACCATTTCCCTCACACCCACAGCAAAAATATATTCCCAAATGTCTCCTAACACCCTCTATGGGCTGTTTTGGGATTTTATTTTATTTTTTTTGCCCCTGGTACCAATTTAAGCCCAGGAGATTCCCTCCTCCTGCAGCAGGAAGTTATTCCTAGTTTACCCCCAATTTTTTTTTAAAAAAGGCCTTTTGAAAATGGCCCAAGAGGCCCAAAATGTGACGAAAATTCCCTTGCATGCTCCCTGCATTTGAGGGCAAAATTACACTGCGTTGAACCTCAGGGGGCTCTGAGGGCCACAGAAATGTCTCTGATGGGTTGCATGTAGCCTGTGGGCTACACCTTGTCTACCCCTTTCTTAGAATGTCCCATAGCCCAGTTCCTCTCTGAGCTACGCATTAAGCAATGAGAAAGGAGGCAGCAGAGGTGGCAGGACTACTCCTTCCATACCAATCATCGCTGCTAACTGGGATAGCTGGAGATTTTAGTGTGGCTTCTCATCATAAGCTGCAGGGGGAGTACCAAGTTTACCAGGATGGTGGCACCTTGTCCCATCCTTGTCTCCTCAATCACAGAGAAAGTGATGGGAAAGCTGTGCTTGGCTTGGGGGAGACTCACTGATGTTCCATTCACCTACTTAAGCAACAAGGTCAGTTGCAGCCTCCAGTGAACATGCAGCAGTGGGTACCACTTATTACAGCTCCCTGTGAAGCTGTTCACAGAAGCCCTGCTGTCATAGACAGACCGTTGCAGCACAACAGAGGAAAATTCATATTCTGCTGAGTAAGTGTGCACATGAAATAGCACTTTCATCTTCATTGAGATTCAAGTCTTGCCTCCTGACAGAGCCAAAGGTGAACTCCATCACAGTCAGTATTTGGTCACTATTAATCTCTGTGCTTCAGGAAACCTTGCCCAAAGCTCCCAACGTGGAGATATTACTTGACTTGCTAACCTCCCTGCTATAATGAATCCAGTGCTTTGCTTAGTTTTTGCATGTAAAATCAGTTGTTGCAAAATTTGATATAAAGTGTGTGTGTGCATTAGTACAAGGGCAGCATAGTTCAATTACAGCAGTCTTGCCCCATGAAGACATCCTGGCATGATGTTAAATTCAATTTGAATGTACCAGACATAGATGTACCCTGAGAGCTGATCCTCCATACCCCCATTTTAATCAATTCAAGTAAGCCTTAACATTACTTATTATAGAAACACAGACAAATGGTCCATCTGCTGCAGTACTGTCACCTGTAGCTAACAGTGAATCTCTTTTCAAGTTTTTCAAACAGGATTCTTTGCTAACCCTACCTGGAGATGTATGGTCTCTCATCCAAGTCCTACCAAATCCCAATCCTACTTAGCTTCCAAAATCAGATGAGATTTGGTATGTTCAGGGTGATATGCTGGTCCATACGTCAAGGATCACCACTATGTATCTTACTTATAATGTTGTCACCAGTAGTAGCTGATGAGTCCCATGTCAGTGAGAAAATGAATTAATTCCAGGTTTCAACACACATTTTAAAGAAGATATTCAGAGTACTCAACCATCTACCCAAAATAGATTCATCACCTTGTATAGGTCCTTCAAAGATATCCTAAACCTGAGCTGGATTTTCTGTCCTACTGATATGGTACCTATAGCCACCAATGGTTCCTGTCTTCTAGAGTGAAGTTCATGAATACAAGAAAGGGGGCCTTCTCAGTAGTGTCCTTTCAGGATGCTGCTACCTCTTCAAGGAATTTTATACAAGGCTAGTTTTAATTGAGTGTTAGAGTGTAATCATATTTTGGCAAACAAGTATTTCCAAACCAAATTGGTTGTCAACATAATGGGAACTGAGTGAAGTTGAGTAAAGTTATAGGAAACCTAAAGTTATAGGTTAGATTACGTCAGGTTATAGTTAGGTGACTTATGACCACTGCACACAGACATCTTGCTGCAAGGAAGACTAGAGGTCACCCTAGGCCTTTTATCCTGCTTCAGCATATTTCATCCAAACTTTTTCCCTTCCTGAAAAATGTAGGGTCTTGAAAGCTTGGAACCTCACACTCTTGTCTGTCACTTGATTTTTTTGCCCTTGTGTGCTGCCTTTGTCAGTAAACAGGCACTCTGAGAGTGTCAAGTAGCTGGTAGACAGGGACCCCTTTCCCCAGGAGAATCTCTCTCTCAGAGGAAGCTAGCTTGAGATGCCGCTCTTGATGGGGGGTGGGTTTCCTCACTCTTGAGGCTCCAGCTCAGAACTTTGGGTAGAATGTCTGGCCTGGCCTCAACACTTCTGCATTTTGCAGAACTGGCCTTTGGCCCAGTGGTTTCCACCGTCCCCTGCTTCTTTAGTGTCAAAATTCTGGCTGATAATGAGGAATAGGGTCTTCCTCTTACAATTATTCAATGCACAATATCCATTTAAATGTTTATAGCTCACTTTTCCTCTTCAAAAGCTCAGAATGACTTCACAACAGTAAATTTCTTTTAAAAAAGAAAAAAAATCATTATATATATTTAGTGACTGGGAGTAATAAAGAAAGTACAGAGGCAGAGAGAGCCAGTGTTGACTATGACTCTGGAAACCAGGATTTAATTCCCTTCTCAGCCAAGGAAATCCACTGGGTGACCTTGGCATATCACACACTCTCATCCCCAGAAAACCCTGTGATAGGTTTGCCTTAAGGTCGCCATAAGTCAGAAACAACCTGAAGACACACAAGTACAACAACAACAACACAGAGCCAGGGGACAGGAGGGATATTCACATATTTCCAGCATAGGATTTCTTTGTCATACATTCTTGCCCTCTTTCAGCATTAAAGTTCTGAGGGAAACTCAGGGCAAGGAGCCTGAGTTAAAATATTTGTATTCTTCCCCTTGAAGAATTCAGATTTAATCTGCCTTTCAAGCCACAATTTTCCAACACAGCATATGTTTGTATTATTCAAAGAACATTTCTTCCCCCAAATCTACCCCCATGGTTCACAGTGTTGTAGCCCAAACCCCCCCCCCTAACATTCACAAGTTCAAGTGAATGTCATTTATTCTAGTGTGCATGTGGGTTTCAGGCCAATGTTTCATTTCCATTATTGTTAGTAGTGAAAGCTTTTATTGCAGTTTGGCTGAACTGGGCTGAAGCAATTTGGCTGACTCTCTCCTTTCCTGGGCCGCAAAGGCAGAGTAGGCTGGGATTTGTCAGTATTACTATTTTGTGAAGTGAGAAGTGAAGGCTAGCATTTGTGCCTGAAACACATGGCACAGATTATGGACATGTGGCACTATTTCTAGGATCTGGCTTAGAATGGCGGGGGGGGGAGGCAAGAAGTTTTGAAGGCTCTCATGTTGGAAGGACAACAAACAACAATTATGTCACCAAATGCATTCCAAATCATATCATATCAAAACTTGTCAGTTTTCTGCAAAAAATTATGAAAGTAAGATATATCCATTGATGTGGCTTCCTGATGTTTTAACTCATTAAATATATTGGCCATTATTGTATATCAGCTATTTAGTCAAGTGTACTTAATCTGACCCCCAAACTGGATGGAAACATTATTCACCTGAGCTCTGATTGCCGGCAGAATGGACTTCCTTCTCCCCATGATGTCCGGTAAAATAGGTTGTTGAAGGTAGTTATGATTGTGGCAATAGTGTCACCGTTGTGGCAAGGAGTCATGCCCTGGATAACTTGCAATCCACAAACTTCACTCTGAGGTAGATAGTACTGTTTATTTGTAGTAAAGCAAGCAGCACAGTACACTTGTTCTGAAGTTACTGAGACTAGAGCATAAATGAAGTTCACAGGTTTTATACCTTTACATACAAATTTAGCTGCACAAAGCCATGATTGGAGGAAATCAAAAATTTAACATCACCCCACATCTTTACACATTTCCCAGACTTGCAGTTGTTTACCTGTCTTTCATCCTTGGGGCAGGAACATATTTCCTGCCCCTTATCTCTGGACACTTCAAATTCTCATAACACCTTTTGGTACTTTCATCTCCCCCTGCCCTGTGATCTTCTTTCCCTCCATTTATTGCAGTGAGCAATAAAGCAATTAACCATTTGATACTCTGGAATACACAAGCAAGCTTCAAACAGATACATTGCTATAATCAACAGTTAACATTAGATATTTTATAGCACTCTGCCTAACTCTAGCATTTTCCTAGGCTGACTGCCTTCATATTCAGCAGATATGTTACGGCAGGGGCTGGGCATCCTGACACAAGATAGCAATTGTGAATATGGAACAGTTACAGATGAGTAAATCTAGGTAACTTCCATATTCACAGTCTCAAGTTAGTCATAATTGTGACACTCTTGCCACAGTTCTAGCCCTCCCTTCAGCCTACTTTACTGGACCTCTGCTGCAAGAGGAGAAGGAGCTCCATTCTGCTGGCAATCAGGTAAATGATGTTTCTGTCAGGGAGGGGAGGGAGGCAGACTAGGAGAGGCTATTTGATACACTTAACTAAGTAGCTGACACAGACTACTGGCCATTTATTTTAGTCCATGGTCCTTCTGTCCATGGTTATTTTAGTCCATGGTTTAGTCCAGTAGTCCAGACTACTGGTCATTTATTTTAGTCCATGGTCCTTCTGAGCAATGGGATTCCTTTAGGAACTCAGAGCTTCATCCCCTACACCGGTGCTAATCATAGTGGTGGTTCATGGACCAAGGATGGTCCCTAAGCTGTTGGCTGCTGGTCCATGGCAAGTTTCTGGGAAAGAATGTACCAGTGCTAGCCAATGGTGACAAATGTGATACTAGTCCCTGGCACATGAGGAAAAAAAGAAAAGATTGCCAGTCCCCTCCACATCAGATAGCTTGAGCAGCAGCGCCCTACAAGGACTTTCCCACTTACCTTATAGCTTCATGCTATTTATTGTAATGCTTACCTGCCACTTGGTATAGTAACATTTTTTTAAAGTGTCCTATATTAAAGGACACACACAAAGAATGTAAAAGACAATATAATACAACAAGTAGTCTGGTAAGGTTTTTTTAAATTGTTTAAATTGCTATGTGTTCATGCTAACAGTAATTTAAAATACTTTAAAAAATTAAAACGATCATCACAATGGTTGGGCCCTTTTGTATATTTACTTGCTTACTGGTGGAAGGGAAGTACATCAGGATCCTACTGAAGGGTGTTAGAACTGCCATTTAGGGAGAGAAGGGGAGAGTGGCTGCTCTTCAGACCAATGTATGATTACTTGATGGGGAACTTGTATTTCTGGGCAATCCTATTTCTAAGTGCCAAATTACTACTGGTATTTTTTTAAAAAAATATTTATTATATTTATATCCTGCCTGCTCTCCCACTAACTGCTCAAGGTGGCTGATAATAAAATACAGGTAATATAACATTATTTTTTTGAAAAACGTAAATTCAAACTGGCCTAAATCCAACTGTTAGTCCCAACTATAGCAGATCCATTGAATCCATGAAGCTTACACAAGAATTGACTTATTAAGTTCATTTTGATTCATTGGGCCTATTCTTGTTGGGGCGAACAATTAGCTTTAGGCCACTAATTGAATGAAAGCAGACCCATGAACATGTGACATTTTTTTTAAAAAACCTTACAAGACTAAAATCTACTGCTGCAGAAAGTCAGCTTAAAAACAAAAACAACTCAGTAAGAAGGAAGGAAGGCATTTTTAAAAGCAGCTGAAGAAGTGTGAGGACAGAAAATTAATCAGGACTACCTCTGCTAAATTGAGATAATTAGAGGTTATGTTCAGTCTGTCTCTACTCCTGTAGCCTGGATGGTATGAAGAAAGAAGTGCAGAGAGAGGGAGACAGAGGTTTTGCTATCCACTGCTTGCTTCAGTGCAAGGATATTCTTAAATAATACTTAATAGCGTATCTAGCATAAACAGTGCCTAGGGCAAGTGTGGAAGTTGCACCCCTACCTTCTTACCCCTATCCCCATCCCTACCCCACATACAGATTTTTTGCACCCCCCTGGGCACGTGCCCCACTTACCCCACCCTAGATATGCCTCTGGAAATACTTAGAGGTGATTGGCCATTGCCTTCCTCTTGAATATAGCCTACAGCACCTAATATTCCTTGGTGGTCCCCCAATCTGAGTGACAGAGCTTTAAATCAATTTGTTAGTATTATTTTTCCAACCTAAAATTGTTAATATTTTAAATGACAATTCTAGCCCTGGATATATTAATCATTACATGTCAGTGACATTATTTTTTGAAGTACTGATCAACAATGTGTCATTACTTTAATTTATGTCCACCTATTTGCATTCACCTTAAATGATTTAAAACTATTTAAGGAATGGATTTTATAAATGTCCCTAAGATTAACATGTGAGGTTTAATAGAAACATTTCCATTTCAAGTTCTAGCATGCAGCTACTGACAACATACCCTAACGGAATGAAATGCTTGGAAGAAAAACATTTTCACACCACTGAATGAAACAGTCAGCAATATGTATAAATTTAAAAAAGATTTTTTAAAGAATATTCTGATGGAATATGATGATTATTTCTAGTGCTCTGGTCCCAGAGCAGCATCAATTTACTCCTTGAAGCATGAGTCCATAACATCTCATATTCACTTGTTATATATACATGATAGATGATCTACCCTATTATTTATTGCATTGCCTGTTTCGTTGCTATATTAGAGGATAAATTTATAGTCATCATGTTAGCCAGGTTGAGGTTTCAAAATGGTTAAAATACACTCTTTTTTTTTGTTCAAAACAATCAATATTGAATGCAAAGTCCCTCTCTGTTTGTTTGTTTATATTTGTAGTGGCATGAAAGAAGAATAAGAAGAATAAGGAATACAAGTGTGAAGTGAAATGCCACAGTTTGCTGCTAGGGGACTTGATTTAAAATTTCCAACACGAGTCAGAAGGGATGATCAGTGGCCTGTGGCTTATGTACCTTGGTTATTTCTATCATAATTTTGTGCTTGATGTTTTCAGGGTTTTTTAATCATTATTTTTATATTCTACTTTTCATTCACGATTGATGTCAAAACGTGGAGATCTGGGCCAAGCCAGGGATATGACAATCAGGTCTACTTTGAATTCTCCCTTCCTAGAGAAACAGCACCCTTCTATATTTTTGCCACCCCTTGGCTCCCTCTCCACATTTATATAGATATAGGGCAAAGCGTGTTTGAGTTTATCCCAATGACTGTGTCACAGGTGGTAGTGTGTTAAAGAGACACTTTATGGACATTACTCTTTACAAAAATATAAAAAAAATTGATTGAATAAACTGACAAGGTAGTTGGCAAATTAAAGATTAGCAAACAGCAAAACACTTGTATCTCTAACCCAGCAAACACTTCCCCAACTTTTTCACTCTCTTTCACACTCCCTCTCTTCTCTCATCAAACTCTCAGATGGATCTCTCTCTCAACTCTGTTTTCGGTTATTTTTCTGTTAGGTTCACCCCACCACCACCACCTAGCCCCTTCCTCTGGCTAGCCTAGGTTCCCTAGTCAACAGCCAATCAATTTAAATTCTCTTGGTTGTAGGGTAGCTCTGTTGCTACACTCCTCCTCCTGGGTTCATCACAATTGGTTCCTCAAACAATTTGCAGCCTAAGATCTACACAAAAATACAATATAATTAGACATATTTTGGTGTATGTCAGAGGTAGACAAATGTAAACCTTTAGGTGATTTTCAGCTACAACTCCCATCCACCCTAGCCAGCATAGACAATGATGAAAGATTGTGGCAGTCTGATTGCCAGGCACAGTTGGAGGATCTAGTATTGTATGGGCAATGGATTCTTTCCGGATTTTGCCATTGCTGCTCAGGCAAATGTTCTGAGTTGAACAGGAGCTCTGCTGGTGCAGAACGTGGGTTTTTCCTTTGGAGATTTGGCAGTGGCAGAACTCCTATTCAACCCAGAGTGGTTGTGGGAAAAGAGGTAGCAAAATCAAGAGTGGATGGCAGATCTACTAGCTGACCCACCAGCATCAGGAACAGCCATTCCAATGACTTGAGGGGTACAAGACAATGATGAAAAATGCCTCCTTAATTTTACTATCCCATATGTGGACACACCAGCACAGTTTGCTCCCTGAGTGGCCCCCATTGCATCCGGCCCTCACAGTTGAATCTTACTTCAACAGTATCCTCAACTACATCTAAAGATAGTAGGACATCAAGATAAGATTGCTTTGCACTTGTTTCTCAGCATTTGCTGCATGAAGCAACTGTTTCACTCTGCCCAACAGTAAGGTCAGCCCTAATGGGTGCAGACCATCACACCAACTATTCTATGGGACAGGAGACAGACTACTGTGAAGGCTGGGTAAGTTTAAAGAAAAGATAGACAGATGATTGATAGATAGTTGAATAGATAGATAGATAGATAGATTTCAGAAAATCTCACGGAACATTCTTTTCTGAAAGATTTCAGCTCAGGTAATAGTGGATGATACCATATTTAGAAAACCAGTACAGTGTAGTGGTTTGAGCATTGGAATATCACTCTGGAGACCAGGGTTCAAATCCCTACTCAGCCAAATCTGCTCTGAACAAATCTTGCCAAGAAAACCCTGTGAAAGAGTTGCCTTAGAGTTGCCATGTCAGAAATGACTTGAATGAGCACAACAGCAAGTATAATGTGAGTTTATGCTCACACCTGTATTGCACATTCACACCATATAGATGAAAGGAAATAAAGGCACATGAAGAAAATAATGGGACAGGATAGGAAAACTGAAAGAAATAGTGGTTAGGGGATAGGGTTGCCAAGCTTTCAAAACGATAATATGGGACATAGTCAGATGCTGGCTCAGTACTGACTGGGTCACAAAAGGCAGGTCTAAATAAAGCCATCTCAAATCTTGTTAGAAATTCTTCTTTTGTGAGATCGCTGAGCTCCCATAAAATCACAAATCTTGCCGGAACCTGAAAACCCATGGAAATCTTGCAATGGCAGTCCAGCAATCATGAGATAACAATTTTGCTGCTAGCTGGAAAGGAGAGGTAGGAGTGTGGTGTCAAGCCACCTGCACTCCTAGCTGATAGAGCCCCAGAATTTCATGTCTAATAGGCCAATTTGCTGCATACTAAATGCTCAGAGGTCAGTCTCATGTGAGTGCAAGTGGTACCCATTCTCAAATACAGGATTTTTTAGAATCATGGGATCTTAGAGTTGGAAGGAGATGGCTGGCTATTTCAATCCCTGCGATGTAAGAATACACAACTAAAGCACTCCTGTAAGATACCCAACCAACCTCTATTTAAAAACTTTCAAAGGAGAGTCCATTATGCTATGTTGTACCGTTGTACAGTTTTTACAGTAAAAATGTACTTCCTAATGTTTAGATAAGATCTCTTCTCCTGTAACTTGAATCCCTTGGTTCATGTGCAATTCTCCAAAGCAGCAGAAAACCAGTGTGCTCCATCTTCTGCATAATATCCCTACAGATATTTCATTTACCCATTTCTTCTACAGAAATACCTTAAGGACTTGGGGTGTTGTGTATCACTCTGATACAGGACTGGACTTTAAAACACCAAATATAGGGCACTCCATATAAAATGGGTCCTTGGGGAGGTGAAAATCTCTGAGACTCACTTTCATTATTTTTAAAATGAATATTACCTGCATTTTCTTCTCATCTTTGTTTTTTCCTTTCTACATTGAATGTCATATACATTTTAACTTTTTTCCTCTAATGTGTGCATTTGTTTAAGAATTTCATCAAATGTATAAATTTTCCTAATTGGCTGAAGCATGTAGCTATTCAACTGTATGAATTTTTAAGCTATAGGTTGTTAAAAATATATGCATTGTTTACAGTGCACTATATTACTCCACAGGGATACATTTTGAAATTGCCAAGGCAACGTACAGTTCTTCTTGCCCCAAATCTTGGGAGGTGCAAAAAGGGAACTTCTTCTGAGTTGCCAACACAAATTCTTTCCCATCACTAATACTGGACACACCTGTTGCCTTTTTCAACAGTGGTGAAATATACTGAGTTTGCATTCAAACAGTAGGATGAACTCCAAATTTTCAGTCGTACTTGTGGATGACAAAATTGTGTATGGAAAGTGGAAACATTTCCACTGAATAGTTTTGGGAATACAATAAGGGAGCAAGGGGCAAAAATGTTAAATCCTGGGGGAAATGATTGGAAAAGAAATAATCTGAGAAATTTCAGCCAGAGAAGAAATAAAATGGATTGATTAAAACATTATAAGCCAAGATGTTGAAGCAAACTCATGCACTGTATTTCCATGATATATCCTGAACATATAAAATACTACTACTCCTTTTTATTTGTCTATGCATTCATTCAATTTATATCCTCCTTTTCTCCCATCAGGGGATGCAAAGCACCTTACAAACTTTAAAATAAAACTTAGCTAAACATGTAATAAATAAAGGTTGAAAAAGTTGAAAGCCCAGTTCTGTTAAAAACACATAGTCAAAAACAGTTTTAAAATACATTCAGAACATAATGAAAAGCATACAAAGTTTAAAATCATCCCCCAAAAAACCCAGAGCACACCATTTTAAACAATATTTTGCCACAAGAGTAAAATCAATCAAGTGCCTGCCTAAATGAAAAGTTTCTAACTTGCTGACAAAAAGAGAGCAGGGATGTGATTAACCAAACCTCCTACGTGAGGGAATTCCACAATCTAGAAGTGATCTCTCTTGTTTTGTCAGCAACAGCACCTGTGAAGGTGGTAGGACTGGGGAAAAGCTCTCCCCCAAAGATCTTAGGGTGTGGGTCAGCTCATATGGGGATGTAGATTTTTTTAGACAGTGTGGACCTATGCTGTGTAGGGCTTTAAAGGTCATAGACAGCACTTTGAATTCTGCTTGAAAAGGGGTTGGTAACTAGTGAAGCTTTTTCATCAGAGAAGTTTTGTGGTCCCAGTAACCACCACTACCACCACCACTACTAATGTATTAACCGTAGCAGTGACAGCAAGGGTGTGTTGTTTTAACAGTTAGCATTAAACGGAATGAGAAATACATTCATCACAAATTCTGGAAGGAAAAGTATTGACCAGGGCTGCAGGGTAGAAAGAGGACTTGGAAACAATCCTTAGAATGCTGCTTTCCATAAACATTTTCTACAGTTGTATAAAAAAAGTTCATGTTCACTTTATCTTCAGCGGCCACATAGAAAGCTGGAGAGACCTGTAGCTCTGTGCCACCACCAGGAGAAATAGACCGTACATAAACAAAGATCACAGCTTGTTCTTCACTACACACTCTAACCCTACCCCCATTTCCTTTTGTAGTTTTCGGGATGAAATGACCCATCTGAGTTTTCTCAGATGAGAAGAAGGTTTATAGAAGGCAGGGAATGAGAAGCGCATGGGAAAATGCCTTCAGTAACCTTTTCCCTGCTCCTTTTGTCAACTACGTAAAATGTGTCTGCCTCAGCCTATGATTATTAATTACTCCATTGCTATCTTGACATGGACATACAGCAGAGTTGTTCCACAAGCAAGCTTAGTAAAGTTTCCAGTAAGAAAGATATGCACACACACACACACACACATACACTCAGATATAGCTATATGACGAGAACTTTAAAACAAACATCCCACTCCCAATAATAGAAGCAGGAGTGAGACAACCATTTTGGTCTTGCAGTCTGGGAACTTGCTGTGAACAGACTTGTACTATTTCATATGCATCACTGATGATCTTCTTAAAGTTTATTTAAGGCCTTCTGTTACTGTTCACTCATTTTAAAATATGTCTTCCAGTGATGTAGTCACAAGTCACATGTTAAACTGTTTCCTGAAAATCCAGGCAATATACAGCTTAGTGTAACTGGAAACTGAGCTATGAATAGATTTAGGATGATGTCTCACAGCCCATATTTTGTTCCTCATGAATCCTTGCTTTAACTGACAATAGGATAAATGACCTGATTGTACACGGCCAAAGTTACAATCTTCAAGCAGGTTACTAATTCATTCCACAGAAGCAACATTACTGAAAGTGCTTTATAGTCCCATATACTGGGTTGCCTGAGAACTAGTGTAAAGATTGAGAGGCATGGCACTATGACAGAGAGAATCCTAAGTTCATATATTCTTTCTCAGGTGAACTCATTAGGTCAACCAGTATCTCTCCTACAAAGTAAGTGGGGATAGTGGGAAGAAGAACTCTAGCAATACCCTTTAGACTAACTGATTTATTTTGGCATGAGATTTGATGGTGATGGATTTCAATTCACTTCCTCAGATGTACGGAAGCAGTAAAATAGAAACACCACAGCTTGTTAAGCCATTAGATGTGGAAGTGAGATTAGAGTGTAATGAGTACAGAATGATGCAAATTGTGACACCAGCCATAAATATGCAACTGACAATTCCTATGATGTAGGAAAATGTTCTGAGGAGAATCCATGTGATGTATGTGGAACTGTGATGAGATGCATACATTAATAAAGGATGATGTGCCAAGAAACCATTATGCTTGTTTATGATGGTTCCCATAATGGAAACAGTTCAGCTGGTTCTTTTTCTAATCTTAATTTTTTTTTGTTCCAGAACAGCTACTTGTAGGCCAGAGCTAGGTCAAACTATATCCCCCAGAATCCCCCAGTCAGCATAGTTATCGGACTGCTTCCAAGCTCTGGACCATGAGCTAAGGTTGTTTGAGAGTGACAGAGGGAGAGACAGGGAGAGATTAGCTACCAGGCCTTCTCAGTTGTGGTACTCTCATTCTTACATGCTGTTTTTCCAATGTTTTAACTTGGTCTGCAAGTGAACTTTTTCCCCTGCTCTTTTGCTGTTTTAAAATTCTAATAGTTATCAACAATGCATCTATCTCTATGAGAGACTCCAGCTGGAAGAGCCATATCTGGGGATGGGGGGCAGAATTCAAAATATTCAGGCGCTTTACAGTAACCCATTACACCTAATAAAATAGCAACAATCAATAGAACAGTAGAACATTAACACAGCAGAAGTTAAAACAGTCTGGGAATATAAAAATAAATTTTTGCACAGCATTTAGAGATGATAATGTAAATGCTGGTTTTTCTTTTAGAGAGAGAATCCAATAAATGGTGCCACATGTCTAACAAGCCCCCCTTTGAAGTAGTTGTTTCCTCCTTAGCTCAGATGGTGGATTAATCTGGCAGAGGGGCTCTGAGAAAGATACCAGATTACAAGCAAGTTGAAAAGGAAGAAAATGTTACTTCCAATATTCATTTCCATCACTACCATCACCATCAAGTGATATCTCCCCACTAGAGTTTGGGTGTGTGCTTGTGTGCGGCTAATGCCGAGATGGATTGTTTGCTTGTTTCAAATAATGGATTCAAGCTAAATATGTCTGAATTAGCTGAGACATATGAAGTGTATCCCCGACTGGTCATAAGACTCTGTGTAGATGTGGAATGGATTTGTGTGTGTGATTACTCTACTACAAACCAGGGTCATTTTCTGTTGTTGTTTATTTGCTGCCAAGTTGATTTCAATATATGACAACACTATGAATGAGAGATCTCCAAAAGACCTAGTCTTCAACTACCCTGCTCAGGTCTTGCAAACTCAAGAGTTATGACTTCCTTGATTGAATCCATCCACATGTAGTGTGGTCTTTCTCTTTTCCTACTGCATCCTACTTTACCAGTCATTCTAATCTTTTCCATTGAATCAGATCATTTCATGTGAGGGTTCAGGCCCGACCATTTGCTCTATGACCCATTCATTTATCTTTTTGGCCTTCCATGCTGTATGTAGAACTCTCTTCCAGCACCACATTTCAAATGAGTTGTTCTTCTTCATGTCAGCTTTCCTCACTCTCCAGCTTTCACCACCATATACAAACATTGGGGTCATTTTGTAGTACACGTGCATAGTGCTATGATTCCACATTAATTGCCATGACAACATCCTATGGAATCTTTGGACTGACAGTTGAGGGAGGAGCATTTGAAATCTTCACCAAGAAAGCTTCGCTTATGAAACCATAGGATTCCATAGGAGGCAGTCATGGCAGTCCAAATCAGAGCCCTGGTGGCGCAATGGTTAAATGCCAGTACTGCAGCCACAAGGTTGTGAGTTCAATCTTGCGGGGCTCCAGGTTGACTCAACCTTCCATCTTTCTTCAGGTTGGTCAAATGACTACCCAGCTTGTTGGGGGCAATGAGCTAACACATTGTAAAACCACTTAGAGAGCACTTAGCTGATAAACGATACAGAAATACACATGCTATTGCTATATCACGGTGCTATATGTGTGTAGTGTAAAAAGGGCCCTGGAGAAGTTCCTTTTTCTTTCCTTCCTTCCTTCCTTCCTTCTCTCTTTTTTGCATTGCAGCCCAAAGAGGAGCCTTTCTCACTGTGGTCTTTGCCATGCACAGTAATCTCCACATGATTCCCCAAATTAGCTCAGATCCGATCCAATGTGCCGGGCATTTCCACTGTCAGATGTAAACTTCATTTGTTTCCTCAGGTGTTTCTCCTGCCTAGTGATTTATCCCTCCTGATTTTAATTAACTATTTTGTTGTTTTATAATGTTATCACTATTTTGTGACTTGATTTTATGGTGTTTTTATGAGTTTTAATATTGCAGTACTATTGGTTGATAGACTGTTTGCTTGATATATACTTATATTTTCATGATTGTTGAGACTTTCCTTTTCTTTTAGTATCTGTTCTATAAACTTTAATAAAAATATGAAATAAAAAATATTGCAGTACTATAAACCATACTGGGAATGAAAAGCAGCATGGAAAGTCTTCATAAAATAAATAAAACTTACGAACTTACACAAAAATGCAGTCCCTCAGAAGATGGCTACCTTGTGGGAGGGGTGAGAATTGAACTGGGCATCACCCATACTGGGAGCCTAGTCTCACTCTGAAGAAAGAGTGAGTAAATGCATACCTTGTTTCTGGAATTAATCTTCTGATAGATCGATCTCTGATATAATTCAGGCTGGGGAAGCTGGGGGAGGGAGAACTGAGCCCCATTCCTAAGTGATTCTCTACCCTTGTTCTAGAAAATGTAAAGCACGTTTGGGTTGCTGAAAACTTTTTACCTGAACAGCTTTCCTGAAGTAAATAACATGATGTCTGATCCTCAGAGGCCTGAATGAGAATGGTGCTCTAAAGCACTCTGTGGACCTAATTAACTGAAAATCAGTGTAGTCAAATAGATTGTCTTGCACCTGAGAGACGCAGTATACATCCTCTGAAAAGTTGTGTTCTTTCACCTTATGTTCTCATCTGTTTCTCTATAAAGTATTTTCTTAGAACCCTCAGACCAAAAGGCAAGCCCTCCATGCTGTTGGACCGGTTTTTTCTTATCCCAGCTTTAATAACTTGAAGCCAATATTTGCTTTTAAAAGATGGCATTTACTTTGAAAAGGAGAGGGTCACACAGCACAATCTAAATGACCTTGTCCAGCTGTTTGTGGCTGCATCCAGTCACCTTTAAATAAACCCTGAGAATGGTTTGCGTAGTATGACCACTGGTGCATGCACGCATGAAATTCTATCAGGTGGGAAGCTTATAAAAAGGAAGAGGCCCTCCATCCCATAACTGACTGTCAGCAAATCTGTTTGAGATAGATCAGAGAGATACATACATTGGCAGGGAAAACATGCAGGCTCATAGAATGCTATTCTCTGAAACCATTTGTTGATTGACTTTACAGTGCCTTTGATAAAGACAGACTAATAAGCATCTTGCGGCAGCTTAAAAAATGATGCTGGATCAAGATTTAGTTCTAGTGAGACCGGACCCATTAAAATCAATGAGACTTAAGTTAGTTAACTTTGCTGCATCAGAATCTATTTTTGTTTTATATTTTTGTGTCATATTTTATTTCCCACATCTTATGGTTTTAGCTCTATTTTGTGAACAGCTCAAGAGATTTTACTATTGGGCACTACAGTAATGTAATAACCGAATAATTTAATAACCCCTAATAATCCACCATTGGAACAAGAAGAATACTGATGCATTCAACCCATTTGCTCCCATTTTGTCTGAGACAAAATATTTTCTTCTTATGACAAAAGCCAAGATTTTAGTTTTTACCAAATTTACCAAGACTAGAAGCAACCTTTATACCAGATTTAAAATTGGATTATAAATCCTGATAAAATGTATGTGGTGTGTGGAGGGGGACAGATAAATACCCCTGCATTTCATTTGAATTCTGGCTATTAAGCCAGGAATCCCGTCTTCACGTATGTCCTAACATGGCCAGTGTGGCTGAACAGAAGGAATTACTGGATTAGAACTGATTTGTGTCAAGCGAGGGACGATTACCCGTATCTTCCTTTAAGGAGATTAAGGTGAGAGGGTTCAGTAACAAAATGTATCTGCAAGCCATTACTAAATGCTTAGCATTAGAGGATCAGTAAGATCAAGACGAGTAAGTAATTATTCTACTTTAAATCCTCTCTACATCAGTAAGTGGTGTTGTTCCATGAATTAAGTAATTTGAAGGCTGGCAGGCAAGTTCTTTGGAAGGAGACTGTACCAATTCTCTGTTACACACAATGGTTAACATGTTCTTGTTTGGAACAAAATCAACATGAATTAATAGTGAAAGCAGTAAAGTGGGAAGAAAGGTGGAAGGAGGTAGTGAATTCATTGGTATTTTTCCAAGCTCTCTTTTTCCCATACCTTCTGGCTTCAGAAATGAAGCCAGATGCTGATTTTGTGACTCCACCCTCCCCTAGCCACTATATGGCCATGGGGACATGCTGCAACTGCAGCTGCTGACAAGTGGGCCACATGAGCAAGGTCATTGCCTCAAGGAGATACTGGAGATCTCCTTCTGCAACAACCTTAAAAGGACAGGCACAGATGAAACAGGGCTTTACACCTCTATACGGCAACAGTTCTAGCCATTCTTGTTAACCATTCTTACCACTTCCATTACAAAAGGAGAAAAAATGAAGTTAAAATGAGACTATAGCAATTCTGTAACAGATCAAGCACTACCCCAAAAGGGTGCCTTGATCTCTGATTTTGTGCTACTACCCTCTCAATAAAGAAAACATCCAGAAAAGTGGCGGTGGTGGTTTGAACTGTGTCCCTTACTGAAGCAATTTTATGTGCACACAATTTGGATCATAATGATACCGAAATTGCAGAGAAGGTTTTTTTTAAATCTTGCATTGACAAGGCTCCTGCAAAGTAGGAGTTGGAGGTGAATCTACTGAGTCCTGTATCCTGGTTCCACTGAGCCACAGTGATTAAAACAAACAGGAACATTGGTGGGGAAAGTGCCATTACATTACATTTACAGTAAAGCTCAACCACAACAGACACTTATATTAATTCTGTTTGCATTTAAAAGGGAATACGTATTACCCTTGCATTTAAATGTATACTTGGTGTTCAAATTTATGTTACCTTTGTTGCTGTGTCCTGTCACCTTCACCTTCCTTAGGCAATGACAAGAAAGAGAGACCTGCAAAATCCCTCCATTGTTAACTGCCATGCTCAGGGCCATGGCTTCTTTAATGGCATCCATCTATCTGCATTTTGGTCTCCCTCTTTTCCTACTGCCTTCCTATTCACCAAACATTATTGCTTGTTTGTTTTTTCCCCAATGAGTCACATTCTCTCATGTTATATCCCATGTACAATAGCCTCAGATTAGTTGTTTTGGTGTCTAGTAAGAGTTCAGGTGTGATTTGCTGTTGGACTCATTTATTGTCTTTTTGGCAGCCCATGGTTACCTGCATAACTTTCATCTATCCCCACATTTCAATTGAATTGATGTTTTCCCCATCTGCTTTCTCCATTATTGTTCTAAAAATGGTACCAAAATACAGGTGAAAAATTCCATCTACATTTTTGTCTCCCTTCCTGCCCAAACATCAGGTTGGCTTTGTTTTCCCTGTCCATGCACTTTAATGCCAGGTAATACTTTGAAGTTTAATGCCATCTAATGCCATGCCGTGTAATGACATGTAATGTTTTAAACAAAGGGATGGGAGTGGATGATGTAACTGAGTGAGAAAACAGTGTGTTGGGAATGAAGGAGTATTGTTTTAATGAACTCTGATAAGAGAAAGAACAAATGCAGATGCAAGGTCATGCTATGGTCAGGCAGGTTGTAAGCCTGGGGAAAAGAGTTGTTTTAATTAGCTGTCAAATAGGATACTTGTGCATCCAAATTTGTAATGTTATTACTTATAAGGCACAGTGAATTCAATAGTCCTTTAATCTTGGCAATGGCCAGAATGTGCTGCTCTTATGCTATTGTTCCTGAAGAAAGCTTTTGTAAGCTCTCAGCCTTATATCTGGGACTGGAGTTAGGCTGTACATGACACCGACCTGTTTATATTGTGGGAGAGAATGAAACAAGTGTGAAAACTGTGGGATGAACCCATTTCTTATCCACAGAAAAGGAATGAGTGAAGTTAAAAAAAATATTTGCACAAACAGAAAGGATGCAGGAAGCAAAAACATTTTGACATAAAGTAAAAGCCTCACATCAGTAATACCCAACAAGAAAAATCAGAATCTTATAAATGTGATTGATATTATTATTTTAAAAGAAAAACAAACAAACAGAAAAATGCCCTTATCTTCAGTCAGAAATATTTTTGGAGAGAAACATAGTTCCACAGTTATACAGTTCAGTATCTGCTGCTTCCCTGGGTGTCGGGTGGAGGGGAATCCATCACTTCATTTCTGTTTATGTCTTCTTCTCTGTCCTTTCCTCCCTCCGATGACTTGTGTGATTTCCTTCCGTTCTTCAGGGTATATTCCACGAAAGGAGAGCCAGCGCTGAAGTGTTAATCTGGGACTCTGAAAGAACAGAGTTCAAATTGCTGGTAAGCCATGGAAACCCACTGGGTGACCTTAGGCAAGTCACACTTTCTCAGCCATAGAGGAAGGCAATGGCAAATCTCTTAATAAATCTTGCCACAAAACCCAATGAGAGGGTCATCATAAGTTGAAATCAACTTGAAGGCACATAACAAACACAAAACACTCTGAAAGCAAGAACAACAAAAAAGTGCAAATAAATCCTGAAACAAAACAGGAAAGAAAGTCATTTCACCTTAACAACATATTTATACATTCACTTCACATTCACTACACAACATATTTTCTGTTATATGAAAACAAGCAACCTGGAGAAGATTGCCACTCTGAGCAAAGCTTACCTTAACATGTTGTTGCACATTGGCTCTGTGTAGACTGGGTAGTGGCAAGAGGTGCATTTCATTAGTCAGTCTCTTTCCTGGCTGATGTTGGTGGTCTCCATTTCTCCTCAACCCCAGCAACCTCTGCCAGTGGTGAGGGATCAGGGCAGCCATAATTCATTAATGTATGGAGCACCATGAGTTGCTCCATAGGGATGTTATTTATCACTAAGTTGTTTCTCAAAGGTAGGAATGAATAGTTTCAGCAATTTTTTTTTCCCAATGAGAAGAAAATTGATTTTGAAAACCACATCATTTTCAAAGCCAATTTGCAGTTTGAGACCTATTATGTGTAAAATTTGCTCATAGTTGTTTTGCACAGAAAACAGCATTTTCTATGCAGGAGACAGCATTTGTCTGCAGGGAAACAGCATTTTCTGTATAGGAAATAAGATTTCTCAATAAAAGCATGATTTCTGCTCAGAAATAGCTGTTTCCTGCACAGGATATGCTATTTTCTACACATGACTGAATTTTGTGCAGAATAAGTTCCGAATTGTGAAGATTCTCATCAGTCCAGGATTCTTCTCATCTGGGTTCCCTGACTCTCAAAAAACATGTTTTCAACAACTGTTTGGATGTTTTGAAATATTCTTTCCATTTCTAGTTCCAGGACATGATCAGTGTAACCAAGGGTTGAAGTTCCAAAGCAGATTCTTGCACAGTGCTTGAGGTGATATAGGTATATGAAACAGGTAGTTCATGGGCCATATATGCAACCATAAGGGTTCCTCAGACCTTTCCTGGGGTCCTCCTTGAAAATCCCATGCTGAAACACCATTGTGGAAAAAATGGCTGTACCCACAGCTAAACATCTGCAGGAACTGTGGTTTTGCCACAGGACAACATAGAGGACCACTTTGGGCCTTGCTTGCAAACACATCCTAATACCAGAGGGTGTTTTTAAAAAACAAAAAACAAAAAAACAAAACAAAAGTAGAAGTTGATTTCTGCAATATTTGGTTTAGAGTTTTTTGGGGGAGAGTAGGGTTTTTGGGGGGTAGTCTTTGGATTTGTTGGGCTTGCTCAACCCTGTGTTCTGGTGGCACAGTGGTTAAATGCCAGTACTTCAGCCAGAATGTTGTGAGTTCAATTCTGCAGGGCTCCAGGTTGACCCAGCCTTCCGTCTTTCCTTAGGTCAGTAAAATGGGTACCTAGCTTGTTGGGAACAGTAAGCTAAATACATTGTAAACAGCTTAGGGAGTGCTTCAGACTGATAAGCGGTATAGAAATGTAACTGCTATTGCTGTAGGAAACTGATGCATACATTAGAACAGTGGTTCTCAACTTGTGGACCCTCCGAATGCATTTGGCTTCAGCTCCATAAATCTCTGTCCATTGGCCATGCTAGCTGTAGTTTCTGGGGGTTGAAGTCTCTATTAATTGGGGGATCATAGGTTGTGAACCACTACATTAGACTAGACCACCATTTGCATGAAGTCCTGACAACTTCCCCACCTATAAATAATACTTAATGCACATTAATCCCCCAAAGGGACAATGCATTTTCCCAGCAAAACCTGGACCTGAAACCTAAATAAGTCACAGTTCCATATTCAAAAGATTAGCTATAAGCAATATTAACAGCTTTCTGACGTCAGTACCAGACACAACGGTGCCCCAGGCAGTATGTTCTTTCCCTTTTTCTTTTTCAAAAAGAGCACGTATGTTCTTGCAAATGGGCAAGCAGGAATGAAATATTTCAAAGGGAACTGCTGTTTAACTGATTGCTTGTCTGATCTGCTAAAATTAGTGGGATGAAATTAGTACTAGGACAAAGCACATCAGAAAAATATAGTTAATCATTTAGTTTTTATGTTCAGTAAAGCTAAATTTTAGCAATGAATTCTGACCTACGTTATGCCCAGAGAGATGTGCCATGAAGTGAGTGGAGTTTGCATGGGTTTTAGCCAAGAGCAAAATTTGGCGTTAAACATACCATGTTCTGTTTGTAAAGTAAACAATGTTTGCAGAATGGAATGAATATTACGATGCTTCTAGAGTGTTGTTGGGAAGAATAGTTTTTAAATAATGAAAAAAAAAAAGCCCTATGTACTCACCAGCTTTGCTCTTTAAGCACATCCAATGTTAATTTTTAAAATAAGATCTATTTTAGGCAGCATGGCAATTAATTAACCATATGTCAGTGTGGAAGCTTCATAAAAGTGTGAGGTTAGCAGAGAACAAATTAGTCACTGTAAAGTGAACCCAGTTATACAATAGGGCAGCCTTCCCCAACCCGGTGCTCTCCAGATGTGTTGAATACTTGTCATCTCCAGCAAATACATCTGGATATCACCAAACTGGTGAAGGCTACAGTAGAACTTCCTTCCTTCTTTCCTTCCTTCCTTCCTTTAATGTATGTTTTCATATCTAATGCAGTTGTGAGCAACTGCACTTGATCAGAGACCCAGTTTCTGCCAAGAATACTGCCAACAAAACAAAGCAAAATGAATAAATGTACTGGAAATCCACATCTGGTTTTGAAAACCACATGCATGTGTTGAAAATGGAGAAATATGCAACCTCACTTGCACAAAGTAACTATGTGCCCCTGGGGGGGACATTAGAAAAAGAGGTAGGTAGGTTTTGATAATATATTGTCTCATAGGGCTTTTCCACACTTTGTGGGGGAAACGGGGCAGTCCGTTACTCACCGGACTGGCACGTTCCCTCCCGACGATCCACGCTGATCCGGAGCAGCACGTGCCCGCGTTACACACTCCGGGGACAAAAATGGAGGCTTCTGGTTGGTGGAGGCTCTCCACCAATCGGAGAAGCTCGCCAGCCAGAAGCCCGCCCTGGAAGATCTGCAGCCTTGCGCTGGCACGAGTCTGCAAATCTACACATTAACACAGCGATGGACTAGGGCACGCCGGGCTATTGAAAGTCCTCTTTTAATTGGTCTTTCGATAGCATGGGGAACCACCAGTTCTGGTCGTTCCAGAGCGGTCTGAAGTCCGGACATACATTAAGTAGTCCGGACCCAGTTTGCCCCCAAGTGCAAACGTCCTCGCTGGAGGACACACTGCCCCGTTTTAAAAATAAAATGCGGAAAAGGCCTTGGCTTTGTTTGCTCTTTTGCCTCCTCAGTTTTCCCCAACCATCTATTTTTCTTTTCTCTCTCTTTTATTTCATGTAGCCAATGATACTAGACCCCATACCCTGCATTCTGTCTTGCATTCACATTCTGGCTAGAAGCATGTAGGCAGTTAGAAGGAATCTTATTCTCATTTCGCCTTGATCTGGGAATAGCCCCTTTAGCTAAGTTTTCTGTCTTAATTTCCAGTCACAAAAACATGTTCTGCGTTTGCATGTGAGTGCATGTTTGAATGACAAGATGTGAGCATCTGTGGTTGGTATTTAATGCATAATGTCTCTAGGTCTCAGGTTTTTGCCCGGAAGCCTTGAGAATCAGTCCTCAACTGACAACCCTAACAACAAGAAGGAAGAGCAGTAGGGCCAGGGAGGTCTTCAAGGAATGGCAGTTAGTTTCCCGCAGAGTCCTGGGCCTCAATAAGTGCTTTGATTGTGCCCCCAAGTCACTGGGCCAGGCTATCTATGACTCACCTGCATTTCTCCAAAAGGACAGTCAGTTGTATTTGCATAGGCTGTTCCATAGGATTGTGAGCTCTAATCACTGGGATTTCTCCCTATAAGGAAAATTTACACAGATACCCCTCACTCCCTCTTTAGCATATACCTTCATATGCACGTGTGTCCTTTGCATAGTTTCCAAACACATAAGGGGACGGGAAGATAGGGGCAGAGGCTGCTGACTTCAAGACATCAGAGGAGTCGTGGTCACCACCTTTCCCTTCTATGCATTAGCTCCCCTCGCCCAATGGCTGGGTTTACATTAGTGCCTACTTCTTAGTACTCATTAGCAGTGCCAATATATGCTTTGTTGTGTGCCTTCAGATAATTTCTGACTTATGGTGACCCTTATGGCGAACTTATCATGGGGGTTTTCTTGGCAAGATTTGTTCAGAGGGGTGTTGCCTTTGCCTTCCTTTGAGGCTGAGAGTGTGTAACCTGCCCAAGATCACCCAGTGGGTTTCTATGGCTAAGCACAGATTTGAATCCTGGTTTCCCAGAGTTGTAGCCCAGTGCTCAAACCACTATACTGTGATCTCTCTCTCCCTCACACACATACACACATCACACAGATATGTGGGAGGATTAACCCTAAAATGTTTGAGAACCATTGAGATTCGCTGTCCACTTCAGTCAACAGTCTAGTCTTGACCATCTTCATCGATAAGAGTTCTTGTGAGGTCATAAGGTGATGAAAAAGACAGGCATTTGAAAGCAGTGCAGCAGATTTGGGGACTGGACATATTTTTGCTTGCCATATTGGGGATTCGTGTTTGAGAAAGGAGACTGAAGTGGTGGTGACAAGGGACGATGTCAGCATTGAAAATAGTAATTGTTGTTTTACATTAAGCCCAGTTAATCATTTAGTCAGCCTCTGCTTGGCCTGTTCAAAAAGGAGTTCTAGAAAATGTTAAGTGCTTGTAATAAAGTGCTGTTGAGCAACCATCTCAGCAGCAGGGGTCACATTTAGGGACATATTCTGCCTCAAAAGGAACAAGAGCTGCCTTTGTTCAATTAAGGCTGCCCACTTATGCTAAAAATTGGAATATGATCAAAACGCTTCACTTGGCCTGAAGTGGCACTTTAGGATTCCTTCCTTCCTTCCTTCCTTCCTTCCTTCCTTCCTTCCTTCCTTCCTTCCTTCCTTCCTTCCTTCCTTCTTCCATCCATCACAAAATTGCTGTGACAAGTGGACAAGAAGGGAATGTCCCTGATGAATTTCATCTTCTCCTCTGTAATTATTTCAATAGGGCTTATTATGAGTAGTCATAGTTTAGATTTCACTGTGAATATCTATCATAGGTTGTTCTTCAAGGTACATGAGCGAGACCAGTTTTCTTTTTTAAAAAATTCAAATCTGACATTTTCCAGCTGCATCACTTAGTGGGAAAAAAGTCTAAACACCCACTGACACTCCAGATCTCTCTCTCTCTCTTTCTTTCTCTCTTTCTTTCTTTCTTTCTTTCTTTCTTTCTTTCTTTCTTTCTTTCTTTCTTTCTGTCTTCCACTAATAGTTTTTATATGAATCACTTCATTCCATAATGACAGTTTCATTAATATGAAGTTTTTCCCCTCCCCAAATTATGAGTTTGTGTCTTTTATTTATACACATTTGAAAATAGTATTTAGCTAGAATTGATCTCAAAACAGCAATGATGGGTAAATAACAACTGCAGTCTCTCTCTCTCCCCCGCCTACCTTTTTGGGTGGCAGTATACCAAACATGGCCAATTTCCCAGAATCTCTCAAGATAATTTTGTATGTCTAGTCAATAAATTTGTTACTTGTAGTATAGGAATCTGCATCTTGGCCCAGAAAATATATGTAAACAAAGCTGCCTAAAATATGACAAAGTATTTATGGGTTTTGGAAAAAAAACAAGCAGAATTTTGGAATTAGACTAAACTGTGCTTATCAGAAATTGTCAGAACCAATATTGGATGATTTCCTCTCCTCAGCTGTCTCAGTCAAATTGAATAGCATAGGATGTTGGTTGGCATGTCATGAAACTAGACAAAAATATGCATTCACAGTGGTTTCTTGTTGTTGAAAGTTGGTAGAATGGTGTCCAAAAAGGCAAGACCAGTTCTACCATTCAGCAGAATGAGGTGACTACCTCTGGCATGTGATTTGGAATGTCGACAAAAAACAGAAAACTGTGTTCATTCTTTAATTCTTTAATTCATTCTTGTGCCAGGGAGAGAGTAGAAAGGTGACTGTGAAATTTTCCACCTCAGAAGTCAAAATAACCCCACAGGATCTCCCTTATTCCCTCTCCCCTCTCTCTGTGGAAGATAGGGGCCCTTTTCACACACCATTTCCCACACGAAATGGCCACGGGAGTGCCGCTGGATGGTGAGGACGGTTCCGCATGATGTTCTCGCGATCGTGCAGCACTCTCATAACGATCCCACGGCAATCACGGATTATATCATTTTCAGCTCTCTGGCAAAAATGACCCACAATTGTGCATTCCTCTTGCATCCCTCCCACACTTCCCTAGCATGGGGAACCTCAGGAAGCATGATGGGCACGCTTCCTCCCATAAAGCAGCCTGGGAAAGTACCCGACTTCACTGCAGAAGAAAGGGGCAGAGCTATCATGCTTCCTTCCATCCAGCACAGAGCTGGTGTGGAGGGAAGCGTGGGAGATGCGATTCCCTCCTGCAAGAGGCTTTTTGCGCGATCCCCGCGCGATGGCAGCGAGAAAAGGTAAGATGTGAAAAGGGCCAGGGACTTACTGGCCTGCTTCACTGAATACATCTTTTTCTGAATTAATTTGTCTGCTTGCTTCTGTATCCTTACAACACTTGATCAACTTGATCAAAAAATAGCAAAGGTTGCTAGTGCTTTCCCTCCCTCCCTCCCTGGAAGGAAATTAAAGTAATAGGTGATAACTTCATTCAGGGTTTAGGAGTGGGAAAGGAGGAAACGATATATTTCTCCCCTGCCACTCTGTCTGACACACCCAGTCCCACCCCAGTATAGTCCAAGAGAATGCCAAACTCAACCCAGAGTTTTTTATAGTCATGTGCAGAGAAGGTTTCCTTGGTCACTTCTCCCACAGCGCTTCATTCCAAAGAATGCCTCCCATATCTGTAAGGGTGGCATTTGGTTCTCAGTACCAATTTGAAGAGCAGCACCATATGGTTTCTTATGTTTGGGCGGGCTCCAGAAACCCACCTGAACTCTCCCTTGGACTGAGCGAGCTGCTTTGAGGAGTCTTGGCAACTGAGCTCTCACTGTGCATTTGTCACCGTCAGTTCAGCAGGATTAGTGAGGTCTCTCCTGCAGCGCCCATGCCAATGTCCCATTGAGGCAAAAGTGGCAGAATCCCTTCCCGTGGCATGCATGTTTGAATGTGTGTCGGGGAGCAGCTACCCCTCCACACCCACTCTTCCATGAGAAAGAGGTGATGGGAGACTTGGCCCTGAATCTAAATGTGGGTAACTCTGGGGGACCTCCAAGCTGTTTGCCAAAACTATTTCAACAAGGTTGTCCAGGAGCGTGAAAAGCTACACATGAGAAAATCAGTGCTCAATCTACTATATAAAAGTGAATGTTTGTCTGTGTGTTTGTCTGTTTGTCCACGTCAGCATATGATTGGCTGCGTGAGGCGAGAAGACCTCATGTGATTGGCTGGCTGTGAAGATTCTGTGGAATCCTGGGGTTGGCAGTTCAGGGAGGGGCCTTTAGAATTCTCAGCCAGAGAGCTCTTGGGCCTCAGGCCAGTTGCTATGGAGATGAGGCCTACCATCAATAAGGCTGCCAGAAAACTTTTGGGAGGCATATGTGAGAAAATTAAAGTGACATACAAAACATAGTTACAAGGTCTTCTTGCCTCACACAGTAGATTGTATGGGTTCCATATGTGAGGAATCTTAAAGTTGAAATTCAAAACAAAAAATATTTCCAGAAAAACACGAAGCCATTTCACAAATTCAACAGAAAGCAAAAAAAATCAAAAGCCAGTACATCAACATCACCAGAGAACACAGATTGGATTGGGGACTATGGGGGAAAGTTATAGGTACTGGAATAGGCTGGTTGCTATGGAGACGATGCCTAGCAGCAAGGAGGAGGGCAGTGTATTCCCTCAGGAACCCAACCTCTGAATGTTAACAACTCTGAATAAAGACTGGATTGGGAAATATAGAGCAAAGTTACAGGAAATGGAGAAGACAGTTTGGTGCGTTCTTAAGAGGAAAATAAAAACCCTGGCCAACGCCAGGTAAATATGCTAGTCCTCTATATATGCTACAGTTATTCACAAGATTTTTAGTCTTACAGAAATGAGGGTGAGGGAACTACCACAGTTGCATCAGAGATATTTTTTTGTCCAGTATTTATTTGTAAATCAAGCCAAATACTATGCTAAGTGTAATCGGCAACATTCAAAGAATGTCAATAAGACCTCTCTCTTTTTAGTACCAATCTGGCAATTTTATAACACTCTGAAGAAAAATCAAACACGAGATTGACCAAATGGGAATATGTTTCTTCCCACCCAGCCCACCCCCTACCTCCAGTGGCTGAAAAATTAGATCATTGCTAGTAGCATGGTCTTATCTAGGAAACATTTAAATTGTGCAATTAAACGTTTCAGTTGCTCCCCAGGATGGCTGCCTCTGTGCAACATTGGCAAGACGTTTGTCTTTGGGGGCTTGGCAGACTGATTGCCTTCGGTTGCCTTGTCATGAGGTCAAGCAGAGAGACTGCTGTGCAGAATTGCTTGCTTGTTGTACAACTGTATGAGACTTGATGGAACTTCAGCTGACCTTGATACCATGGTCAATTAACCTTGTAGTTAACATATGCTAAGCCATGCATCTTCTCCTGTCTCTGCATATATTTACTAGTGAACCATTCACTAAGCATGTTAGTATATAAGTGTCTGAAAAAAAATATGTATGAGAGGAATGCAGCTGTGTGTTTCCTACAACAGAAATACAATACCTCTCTATCATGATGGGGAACCCTGTGTCAGCCTTAGCCTGACTATCAAAGGAGCTACCCAAAGGGCCAAACCTATTACAGAATAGGGCTTGGCATTTTGGACACCTCCTTTAACATTTAAATTAAAACCTGGAATTGATTCATTACTTCACAGACATGGAAACCACCATGTGTCATAGGACTCAGCTTTTAGTTGCTCAGTACGGTATTTTGGAGTCTTTATGATTTGATTTCATGATTTTGTGAATTTAAGGCTATCTTGATTTGAAACTCTGCATCTGAAATAGAGGAATGTCCTCTACAAAGTAGGACATAATCGTGCTGAAAATAAGCAGCACTATACCCATTTTGCCAGCTGGTCTAGAACTCTTGCTTCCAGTTGTACTAAACAGCAGCTGTTGAGAGACTAAGGATGGAAAGAGAATTTCATCTGTTCCACATTTTAAAGCAAACCAGACTCCTTTCTTGATTAATATGCAGATTGGAACACAGTCATTCGAGATTTTGCAATGCAGTTCTTAGCTCAAAAACTGTACACAAATGTGTCTATCAGGGAAACTGGTGTGCAAAAATGCACATGCTAGGTAAAGTTCCTATATGTTAGGGAAATACATGTGTATGTGAGGGAATGACACATACAAAATGCATGTGTTAGAGAAAATGAGTATGAATTTGGGGTTTTTAAAAATTGGCAAACTGGGACAAAAATTAGACAGAATAGACTTATGACTAAGTGGTGGCTGTCTCTTCTTCAGAGACATGGCCCAGGGCAATATGTTTATAACCCATGCAGCCACCAATGCTTCCATACCAAACCTTCTTCCATCAAATCCCCCTTCAGAATCCAAGTGTGCAGCCATTGGCTTAATCTTTTAGTCTTTACCTGTAACCAACTTGAAATCTAAGTGCCTATATTTGGAAGTCTGCACATTCATTTCCATTAGCTCACGTCTCATCTTTTTGTTCCTGTTCTTCCCCTCCACTCTTGTCTCCCCCACTGCTAAATTTAGGCTGTTATGTCCGTAGGAGCAGGGGCCAGTCTTTCTGCAAAATTTGTAACACACCATGGGCCTACGGCTCTGTACGTATGACCTTTTGAAAGTCTTTACCAGGTGTGAGTGAAGATAACTGAGGGACCATTTCATTGAATTTCTCCAGAGGAAAAGAGAATAAATTCTTCCCCTGTTCCCCAGGATTTGGGCAGTGGTCATAGCACAATTTCCTTCCTTTGTTTGTTTCCCTTTTCTCATTTGGTGACTACCGCAAATGACTACAGTGGTAATTATGTGGATGCCATTTTCATTTTCATTCTCCACAATGCCCCTTACCCACTATCATTGCATCATTCTAACTGCATTTCTGTACTACACTGTTAGAGTGCAATTATTCCACGTTCAACATCTGTGGAATTCTGGGGTTTGTAGTTTACTGAGGCCAGAGAGCTCTCTGGCTGAGAATTCTAACCGCTGGATTCCATAGGATGTTGAAAGCAGAATAATAGCACTATAACAATGTCATGCGGAAATAGCCTAAATCTCTCTGTCTCTGTCTCTCTCTTTCTGTATGTGTTTGAGCAATGTTGGCCATCACAAGAGAAGCAAGGAAGAGTACCGTATTTGAAGAAAATTCTTCAAAGTAATTTTTTTTTTGTCAAAGTGGTGGTAAAGCACTGAGAAAAAGAAAGATATCTGAGATTTCCTCAGGGGGAAAGAAAAAAAGCAAAACTCAAGCTCAGTTATACCATATAATAAAAAAGTTGGAGAGAGGCATCCTTCCCTTCCTTAAGAGAACATGGCAGGGGAACATCTACCTCTGAGATCCTGGCCAGTATAGTAAGGCTGACAAGAATTTCTATGGCTCACCTAGTGTTATTTCATTCATAGTCATAATTCTTCTTTGAATGCCATGTAATACTTCCCAAACAGAAGGAGTTTACCAAAACCCAAGAAAGCACCAAGGAAGGAAAATATATATCATCTCCTTCCCTGCCCTGAACTAGGATCTATTCTTGGTGTGCCAGAGTGACAGTAAGCAAATCCAGTTCTTCCTGCTAAAGCAGCTTTTGCTTTTTAAACCTTCTGTCTTTAAATGACAAAACACTGCTTGGGAAGAAGTTTCCATGCACCTGCAGCTTGACTCCAAACCACAAATAACAGGATGGGAAATGATATTTTATATGTTGTTTTATATACAGCTTTCCTATGGGTACATGACTTGTACCACTGCGTTATTGGTGTGTGCTGATTTTTAAAAACACTCGCAGCTCTTTTAGAAAAAAAGCACACTCCAGGAGATGATGTGGGGGATGCTTTCTTTTCAGGATCATCCTACACAGACTACATAGACACACACACACATTTATCCAGGTTTTGTGGTATAATAGTATGGTGGTAGCTGCTAAGGGCAGACAAAGGTTGTTTTACATAGAGGATAGGTAGGTCTCACAGTTTATCCCAGCTTGGCATGCCAGGAGATAAAAGTGTGATGTTTCTTGGCAGAACATCAGAGCTGATGTATTCCCTCATTTTAACCTAGTTAAGAGGAGTGTGGAGGCACTAAACTTCATTTTAGCTTCCTGCCTTTGGCCATTCCCATAGCTTCAAGAATAGGCCTGTGCTTGCATAGCAAGGATTTCTTTGTGTAGCTCTTGCCTCCTCAAGCCTTGGGTTAGTGTCCATGTTTCTGTCTCAGTCTAGGAAGCAGGGTCATGCGAGAGAATGCACCACCCTAGACAGCATTAGCTGATTTCACAGTTTGAAATACAATTGTCATTTGAGCTGAGAAAAGTTGTTTATATCACATGCTATTGGAGATCACTAAAACATTGTTAAACTCCATACATACATATCCATATATCCGGGGTTTGTCTGAAATGGAGGAACTACTGACTGTTGCAACCTTGCTATATGTGCATTAGGGGAAAGTCTGTAGCTGAGTCAACAGAGCAACTCTTGGCATAGGTTGAAATCCCTGGCATCTCCAGATGAGGACCCTCTTTAAATCCCTGGAGAGCCACAGTGCAATCAGCATACGAAGATCAGAGGAACCTGTCATGAACCTATAAAGACCACTGGTCCGTCAGCTTCAATACTGCACTGTTTCTGTGCTGAATACTATATGATATCCAAATGCATTCTTCAAGACTTGTGAGGCAACCTAGTACAGAATGAAGGAGGCCATATGGGTTCGTACAGTAATCAACATAGGCCATGCAAGCTCCATACCCTGGAACTGGGGACGCTTGGGCCAGGTGTGCCTAGAAAGAGAGCTGTCTGTCAAGTAAGCTTCTGCTGTTCCCCCTTCTTACTCTAGCTCTGCTGCTCTTTGCTTGTTCACTCCTTTGGGCTAAACAAACAGGTCAGGTGAGCAAGCCATGGAGGGCAGGAGGAAGAAGAGCAGGTCTGGGGGGAACTCAAAGAGGAGTCTCTAATTCTAAGCCTTGGCAGATTCAATAACAACTGATGGCTTTCAGCCAAAGGATGGAGATGTACCTTCCCCCAAAGGGATATGCATATTTGTTCTATGTAGAGACAGAATAAACCTTTATTCCCTCTGTAATTGATAGAACCACCTAATGATGATGATAATAGGAAGAAGAAGAAGAAGAAGAAGAAGAAGAAGAAGAAGAAGAAGAAGAAGAAGAAGTGGTAGTAGTAGTAAAAAATAATCGAAGCACAATGTGTGCTCCCACTGCCATTTCTTGACAGTGTTGATGTGCCGTATTTCTTAGAACTCAGACTTCTTGCTGAGTATTCTCTTTTCGCTCAACTGGTGAAAATCAATGCAGGATTCTGTACTGAGAATACTGGAAGACAAAGGCTGTTGGGATGAGGGAATGTTGCTTCCCTGCTATGGTCTTGACCACCTCTTAAAGCAATTTCCAAATGAACAATGCCTGCCTCAAAGGAGTTGCATTTGACCTCCCTAATGGCTATCATTTCCCATGCACCCCACTAGCTCTCCCAAGCATTCGAAGCTTTCTGTCATCCTACGCTCTTGTACGCTGAAAGCAATATAGCAACTTAATAGAGTAGAATCTCTGCTGGCATAAATTGGGCTAGCTCTGTGAACCTGAATGGATCTCTGCCTAGCTTTTGAAGCACCTGGGGATACAATTCAATGTTTTCAATTTTCTCTTTCTTTCTGCAATGAAAGCACACAGTAAAGCTGAACTTTCTTCTTTTAGGGCAAGGCTAATGCTGTCATTGCATCTCTTTTCTACAGAAAGAAAAGAAAAACCAAAAGCTTACATAGGAAAGTGTACTAAGCAGTTAGGATTTTTGAGAGACTTCTTTAGAACTAAATCCACAACTTTCTCACTTGGTTGAAGGTTAGGTATTCATAGGCACTTCATTGGAAGCATTTCTGTGCTGGCAACATTACAATAAACTTATTGCATTAGTCCGTTTGGGAAGTTGTTGTAACAGTCTTACAAGACAATGGCAGGGAATCTTAGGTCCTTCAGCTGCTGTTGGAATCTAGCCACCACCATCCCCAGACAGCATGCCTAACAACCAGGGATTATGGGAATTGGAGTTACAACATCTAAAGGTCCCATAGGTTCTATAGCTCTGTCATAGACAAAGGGAGAGAAGATGCTTAGGAGATGGAGAGCAGTGTGACATGGAAAATCTGTCTCTTTATGTTTGAGAGGTATTCCCCTCCCCCTTTGTTTTGTTTGCAGGGTTGCTGTGGTCTCCCTCAATGTTGTACTGTACATTGACTTCACTGACAAGTCTTTGCTGCTTGTAGTCCCTTGGTTCTGCAGCTGAGCTTGTGGATTTTGCCACATGCTGTTCCATTGCAGGGCCTCCAAAATGTAACACAAAAGGTGAGGTTACCCTGCAGAATGGGGATAAGCTATGTTGCAAGGGCTGAGGGAGGAACCCTGAAAACTAGACAGAAACATCTTCTATGAAATGAACATGATTCAAGAAAAGTGCTCCTGCCAATGGCAGTGGTGTGTGTGTTTCCCTTGTTACCATTGTTGTTTTTGTTTTTGTTGTTGTTGTGTGCCTTCAAGTCATTTCTGACTTATGACAAGCCTAAGACAAACCTATCTGAGAGTTTTTGTGGGCTGAGAGCATGTGATGTGCTCAAGGTCACCCAGTGGGTTTCCATAGCAGGGAACTGAAGCCTGGTCTCCAGGGTTGTAGTCCAGTGCTCAAACCACTACACAACACTACCCTTGTATTTGATCCTAATCTTATCAGTAAGCCCCCTTGAATTATAATGTAGCTTTTATGAGTGCTAGAGGGCTTCCATACGAAGAGTTTGCAATAAAAAAAAAAAATTAAAAATGCACAGTTCTTTTCAACCCAGTAGTCCAACCTCCTATACTTCCAGGATTTTTGCTTATGTCCTTTGTCACACGCAAACATAAATGCATTTTGTTCCAGGTGGAATACAGTTTCAGACACTCTTCAAAGATTTCTTCCCCCAGGGCATATTGACTGCTAATCTAGGCCTACATTGAACTATCCACACAGTTGTTTTGTCTGCAGTATTATGATCACATCAATATTAGCCGAGAAAACTGAATGCTTTATTGATTGATTGGAATGGATTGAATTTATAACCCATCCCTTCCTCATAGCTCTGGGCAGCTTAGATGAAAACATAATTAAAGCCTGTAGTGACTAAAATCATAATGCTAAAAATCACAAAATTACACTGATATAAAGCTACTATATATCAGCTACACTGATATAAAGCTAGAAATGTGTAAAACCATATAATTACTAATATTTTCTAACGTGCAAATACAGTGCAAACTGCAGCAGCCAGGTTATGCATGGGGTAGGCGGCATTGCTCTGGGTCACCATCAGCAAAGCTTCCTAGGCATATCTCAAATCCTGGATGGGTCAGTACTGCATCAGGTGATCCTTTTAGTACCTTAGTCCTGAGCCTTTGTTTGCTTGTTTGTTTTTTAAAAAATATTTACATCCCACTGTTTATCTGAAGATCTCGGGATGGCTTACAATAAAATTGATCTAAAACAATAAATAATTACAAATATTTAAAATATTAGAAATATATTAAACAGTTTCTCAGTTTAAATAGACAATTTAAAACCAGTTAAAACAATCCTGAATAATATAATCATAACACAAGTGCAGTCTGGATAAAATTTGTTTGGCTTTAATTTGGCACCAAAATTACTCAAACGTTGATGCCAAGTGTGCCTCTAGGAGGAGCGAATTCCACAACCGAGGTGCTAACTGGGGAGCCACAGCAGAAAATTTAGGGCTTTGATGTTAAAGTTAGCACTTTGATTTGGGGTGGATCAGTCATGAGTGGCCAGTGCAGCAATTTCAGAATGGGTGTCACACGGTCAGTCCTTGTTATCTCCGCCTCCACTGAAAGAACAGCCCCATTCCTGATCTGCAGCATCCAGAATTGTTATCAAGTGATGCCCCATGTACAATGCATGTCAGTAGTCTAATTGGGAAGTTATTGGAATATGGATAACTGTGGCCCACTTATCCTGGGCCAGGAATCCTTGCAGCTGATGGGCCAACCTAAGCTGCCCATACAGACTACTCACCATTGAGGCCACCTGGTCTCCATGCGACATCTTTGAATTGTGGATGAATTTAGATCTGTCAGTTGCCACTGGTCTAGGACTGTGCTGAAGATCCAAAGAGAGAACATGCATCAGCAAGCCCATTAGGTTGAGTGGGGCAACTGCCTTAGGTGGCAGATGCAAAGGCCTAACAATAGCATTCCCCTGGCTGTTTGTCCTGAGGCCCACTGCTACTCCCCTCTGTTGGAGGGCATGGTCTATTCTGCTTTGTTAAGCTGTCCTGCTGCTGTCAATCCTAGGGAAGGTTGCTACCCCACTGCCAATATTGAAGTAAGATTCACCTGGCAGCCTATTCAACTTCCGTACTTGGAATGTGGAATGAGACAGTCATCTTATCCTTCACAGGCCTAAAGAAGTCTTGATCCAGCCCTGCTTGGCAGTGAACCACTATAGGTCTTCTTTGTGACATACAAGCAGGCTGGTTTATATGTGGCTTTTGTTGAGAGTGTTGGTTTTCCATCTATGTGGCTTATGCTTTTAATCAGCACTTAAGAATTTCATAGGAGCTCATAGAAATTGTAGCTTGCAAAATTCAGATGTGAGTGAAAGGGAAAATTGATATATTTGCTCATCTCTACTGGTTTATGTGCCTTGTAGCACTGATGGGAAATGAACATTTTGGGGAATTAAGATTCAAAAACAAGCATAAAGTATAAATCATTCCCACTTTAAACAAGATCATTTTCATTATAAGATTTGTATTTATAAAAGCCAAAGCTTGAAGACACTTGTAATGTGAGAGCTCGCTCTAGGGGTTCCTAGTGGAACTTGTCGGTGTAGCCAAAGGTGGATTCTAGACAAAGATAACATAGGGCTATGTGCATTTTAAAGACTAATAAATGAGTTGCAGCATGAGCTTTCATGGACTGGAAGCCACTTTGTGAGATGCATAAAGTGTTATCCAAAATTTCATTTGTGTGCTTTGTGCACACACATACATGCACACATGTGGTACAGAAGGTTGCGTGTGGGATTGCAGGCAGTGAAAGGAATTAAATGTAGAAGAGATTAACAGCAACAATTACACTGTAAATGGCCATTCACTAAACTTGTACTGATAACAGAAACATCCTTGCACCAAACAAGCTCAGATGGATCTGTACCCAGGTAGAGGCAGTTTCTCTTTGTCTGTCTCTGAGATTGAGGATTCCAAAGGCCCCTCGCTCAACCACTAGTCCCAGGATTCCACAAGATGAAACCACGGCAGTTCAAGCAGAATTGCAGCCCTATAACTGGCCATTTCCACACTCCACTGTTATTCCACTTTCAACATCCTGTGGAATTTTGGGGCTTGTAGTTTATTGAGGCCAAAGAGCTCTCTGGCTGAGAATTCTAGATGCCCCTCCCTAAACTGCACACCCCAGGATTCCACAGGATGTTGAAAGTGGAATAATAGCACTATAACAACGTAGTGTGGAAATGGCTTAAGTCAGGTTTTCCCAGCTAATCCAGAATGAATTTATGACCTGGCCAAGCTGAGGTCACTGACCTTCCGTTTTTGCTGACATATAAGACACACGAGCATATAAGATGTACCCCATTTATACACCAGCAAGTAGTATTTGCTGGCATATAAGGCACACTGGTATATAAGGCGCAACCCATTTTCAAACCATATTTTTCCAGAAAAAAATTAGTCTTATATGTCAGCAAATATGGTATTCCCAGTCAGCGTCCATTCTTCACATGGCCTTTTAGCCATAAGTGTTTATATCTTATATTTTATGCCAATTAAACATATCTGCCAATTAATATATTTTGCCAATTAAATCATATCAAAGCATGGGAGTGTATAGCCTGATAACATATTCCTGAGACTGACTTTTAATCAAGAATATATGGTATTGTTAATCATGCTGTATGTATACACACCCACGCACAGAATATTATGTTTATTGATTTGAGTTTTCCCCCTTTTCTCAGGCTTTCCTAAACACAACACAGAAATTCCAATGTTTTGCTGTTTAATATACTAGTTTTTGGCTTCTTCCTCATTAACAACTTTTGCCCCCTTTTTGTCTGTCCACACCCTTTTGACTGCACTCTGATGTTACTCAGCAGCATGTGTTCAGGTTTTCAGTTGTGAAATATTGCAGAGTGTGCTGTGTTTCCCCTTTAACTTAATTTGTTCTTGTTTGGATGCTGCCTCCAGTGTTGTGATATCTGATCTCTCACTTTTTATGACTTTGCTCTTTCATTGTTTATGTTTCATTTGGCCTTTGTTGTGTATTTTGTAGTTTAACTTTCATATAGTATTTTTATGATTTTTTACTGATTGTTATGCTACCTTGAGTGTAATCTCCAGAGAACCAGTTGACAATTTTTATGTCAGTATGCATGTGTGTGTAGATACATATATACTATTGCAGGTATTACTTAACTCCTATACTTTGTACTAAAGAGGAAAGTAGTGTTATCATCTGTTTGCATAGGGCCACCATAGGACAGAAAGAGCAGACTGTGTGCATGACAGTTGCATGATCTTCACAACTCTGCCCTTTGATTGCTGGCTAGAACTTGGTCAAGAACTAAGGAAAATATATGAAATGGTTACAAGGATGAAATAGTTCATTCCCTTGGCAGATAATGTACTTGACACATTCTGCCTAAGTTCCAGATGGTTTCCTGGCTTCCTCTAGGAAAATACTGCTGGGATTTAGCAGAATACATTGTATGTTTAATAGCATATGGATTAAAAAATCTCTTTATGAAATATTTTTTATATTCTGTTTTGTTTTGGGGGGGGGAGAAAGAGAGGGAAACAAGGATGTAGGGATAGACAATTGTCAGATTCTGTTCCATCTACATTCAGTTTAAACCCCCCCCACCCCCACACAAATTCATCCTATCCCATTTATGAAGAAACTTTGGAAAGTTCTTACTAAAAAACCAAACTGAACCAAAATTCTTACCCATACGCACATGGATGACTTTGAGTCAATGGGAAGAAGAAGGGGGGTGAAGTAAAAGAAAGAGGCAATAGAAAAGAAAAATGAAGTAGCTGTTAAAGATATAGTCTAGCAACCTGCATTGCAGTTAAAGTTTTGTAATGTAAAGTTACGGATCCATAACTGCTCTGAATTCAGATATGTTGTGTATTTCTTGATCATATGCTATTGCCACAGTTGTAAATACCCCCTCCCCTGGAACCCCTCTTAAACCCTAAGGAGCTTCTATAAGTAATGGAGGTGTGGGGTGGGAGGGAGCTGGCCATATCATTTGGAAGCACCCACAAACCTCCGTCACTTGGAATGTTTCCTTTGAGTTTGGTTCAAGGGAGGTCCTGGAGTTGGTCTAATTCTAACCTTTCAGGAATGCGATGTAGGATTTTGGCTAATAATTTCCCAGACTTAAAGTCCTTCCATTTGTACGCTTACTGCCTATCCCAGCCAAGAGGCACTAAGCAAACTGTTTGGATTTTCCTTCCTGAATGTTTTCAACCCCAATCTATGTGGAAAGCAGGGAGGAAGAAGGAAGGAGCAATGATAAAATGTTGGAAGGGCTCCAAAGGGAAAAAGAGAACACCTGGACCCTTGTGAAATTATAAAATCATAAAATTCCATGTTTGCGGCAGGACAATTGCACCATAGAAGCCTAATCTGGGAGCATCCTGAGATTCCAAGAACAATTTTTCCCTGTTGGACCTGCAGTTAAATATTCCCCCCTCTTGTTTTGAGCTTGCTGCCTTGTTAACCTGTGTTCTAGACCCCAGTTCTACAGGCCCTAACCTGCCAATACAAAAAGAGTTGGTGGGGGAAGCTAATCTTTGCCCTTCCCTCCCTTCAGAAGTGGGCAGCACCAGTGGGATGGTACATTAGCCACTTTGTCCTTTATGTGGGTAATATCAGCTTAAGGGCACTAGACCTGCTGGCCTTCTAGCAGCTGCCATCAGTATGAGGTCACAATGCCCAGCCTTTCTTCTTCGGGGGCTTGCTGTCTGCATCAGCATGGGGGGACAGTCATCTCACTGGCTGGCCCCTCTCCATTGGGGACAGTATGAACAGCCCATGAGCATATTGTTGCTTCCCATCAGATACTGGAACAGGCGGAAGCAAGAGCGTTTGGCCAATGCCCCTTTCTTACTGAGGTGAGTATATGCAGTGTGTTGGCACAGCCTTTCTTTTAGTCAGGTGAGCAGCAGCTGTCTGTGTGTGTAGGAGGGCACAGTTGCCACCAGCGTCTCTCCCATGGAAATAAGCAAGTGGTGGCAGGAGAGAAGGACTGGTGCCAGTGAGGTAGTATCCCTGGCATTTGCAAGGATCCTTAGCAGTGTGCCACTCCTTCCAAACTACTCAGCAGCTCAAAGACCTTCAGCCATGAGGGTTGTCTGGTTGGTTACATGTCAGTGGAACAGTGGATTTGCTCTGGGTTTCAGTCTGAACTTTAAAGGAGCTATTTAGGGTGCTGAACCCTGTTCTTCAAATAGATTTGGCACTTTGGCCAGATCTTTTGAAGTTCAGACAGAAATCCAGAGTTGCTCTACTACCTCCACTGACCTAGAAGGCATGTGCTGCCTTTTCATGGAAAGTTGACTTCAGGAATGCCAGATGTCAGAGAAAGGGACAAGTCAGAAGACAGGAGAATATCAAGAAAGCTATGGAGATATGAAGAAGATTAAAATGAAAATCAGTGACTGCCATGCAATAAGGAAGGAATGAAATCCAGAGAATAGCTATACAAAGGAATGAGTCTGGTATCAGAGTATGTTTTGGGAAAGGAAAAAAATTACAGGCACACTGAACACAGAATTAGCTTCAGGCAGGAGCTCAAACTGAGTCCCCATTAGTAAAGTCTTTCACAGAACTCTCTCCCTGACTGCCAACTCATGTTTAGATGTGGCATGTTGTGACAAAATCTACTCACATGTTAACAATGCTATCAAATAAGAGCTTTCAGTGTTATGCCAGATGTTACTGGATGCTGGTCATCACATTTCTTGTTTTTTTCTTTCCCTTCTAATGTAGGCCATTTCCGCACTAGCCTGTTATAGTGTGATGATTCCACTTTCAACATCCTCTGGAATCCTGGGGTTTGCAGTTTCAGGAGGGGCCAGCTGGTCCCTCCGAAACTGCAAACCCCAGGTTCCAGAGGATGTTGAAAGTGGAATCATCATGCTATAACAGGCTAGTGCGGAAATGGCCTTAAACTGCTGTGTAGTTTTTGTGTCAGCCTCATGGCAGGAAACTCATCTGAGAAGCAATATTAAATCTAAATTCTATTTGCCATCTTCCAAAAAACTTTTTTTACATTTTTATTCAATCTATCAAAGTGAACTTAGCTAAGTTAATTATGGTAGGCTAACTGGACACATACCTGATCTGTAGCATTAATTATTACACATTCAAAATGTGTAGCATTTTGTCATAAAAAAAAGTTGGTTTAGGAATTTAAAATGTCCACAGAAGCCAGGGATAAGGAACTTTGGCTATGTAGGCTTTGGAGTTCGTCACCTGCAGCCAAGCATGGCAAATGCTAAGGGTCTGTGGGGGCTGTAGCCCAAGATTTGTGGAGGGCCACATCTTCCCCTATTCATAAAGAGTGCAGCACTGTAAGGGAATCAGTAGCTGTTAGGAATCAAAGAGGCAAGAGATGTTGTTTTTCTCTAGATCATGACCTCAAACAACTTTCATAAAAGAAAGTACTTGATTTATAGCTTGTTTTCAATTAACCTTCTGCATTCCAGAATATCTAAACTCTATCATATGCAGTATTCAGGGCATATATATGTGTGTGTGAGTCTCCTTTCCCCCCAAACTGAAGTCAAATTACATCTTAGTTTAGAAATTTTTATTCCCAAACTCTCATGGAATTCAGAATACAAAATGGTATAATGTGGTTTTTTAAAAATTGTTTCATAAGACAATCCATGTAATAGTATGATATTTAATCCTTAATTGTTAATTAATTGTTAATTACTTGACTAAAATGTTGATGAAAATGATACAGAGAAATGCATTCTATAACATCTTTCCTTACTTAATACCAGAGTTCCCAAATACAAAATGTAACTTTAAGAATAAGCATAACAATCATAACAAGGGTTGCCAAGTCAGGACTATCCCAAGCCCTGAAATTTTGCAGCCAGAACCTGAATCCTAGGGATGATCCTTGTGTTGTCAGAGGCAGTGGGTCCTGGTGATGTTACAAGGTTGATGTTACAAGGGACAGCCTCTGGTGATGCTAAGCATGATAAATTATTTACCAACTACAGTTACGCAGACTATATAATTCAAATAAAAAACCACCAAGTGCTCTCACCCTGAGATTCTTCCTCCTTACTCTGAGGGTTAGGCTCTGAGACTGTCACCATTTCTGCATATGCTTTCCTGCATCATCCCATTGTGATCCCAGCAGTGCTTTTGTTGGGAAGGGAGTACAACAGGAACACTCACCTCTGCACCTGACCATCTCCTTGTGGAAGAGATTGCGAGTGACACACATCTGCCTTCTGCAGTGCAGCCATGCTGTGCTGGAGAAGAAAGTGCTTCCATTGCACTTCCTGCTCTTCCACTTGGCAATTAAGTACGGGAGCATCATGCAATCACGGGTGCTTAATAGATTTAATCCGTTAAGCGAATATCCCACCATTGCGATGCATGGGAACAGGATGATAGCAGGACTGCAATGACGTCGTGCAAAAGCATGACCTGCAGACTGCTGCCATCCCGTCCCCATAGCAGGACTGAGACGCCATGCAGAAATGGCCTTAGTATTAGGTCCTGAGATTTGGCAACCCTAAAACAGAAATAAACTAATAAGTAATGTTAACCCCCTTTGCTCCCTTCTCACATCTGTGTGGGTTAGTCAAAAGTGCCAGGGCCTCCCACATGGATCACAAAGGCAGAGAGAGAGACATTCTTGCTGGCTACTCTTCCTAAGTCTACTTTCCCTTCCTGCAAATGTCTGCCAAAATCAGCTTCTGGATACTTTCCAGAAACAATATAAGACTTTTTTTCCCCAAAAATGTAAACAGACATGCAGTATTGAGGAATTATAATAGGCTAAGTCTAATTATTTAATTTAAGGACAGGGGACCTATTCATCTCCCGACTCCCATAAAAACCAGGCTTAATGAAGCCCATTGTGTCCAACAAATTCTGACTGTCCTGTATTACTGGTAGAATCCTTTGCCCTTAATCTTAATGGAATACCATGCTGACCTTTACAGCATGTGGGAATGTACTGCAGAACTAAAAATATTGTTTTCTTAGGAAGCAATCCTTGTTCTGGTTCAATTCTGATTTCATTTTTAAAAAATAACTTATATGGTATTATGCTTCTATATAAACAGTGAAGCCTCTGATAACAATCACCTGAATGTATATAGTCATTCCAGCTGCTCAGGGGACAGAATATTTGTAGTCCAGTTTCTATGAGAAAACAAACACTTATCAGTTTTAATGTCATATAGGTCATTTTTGTTGTTGTGTGCCTTCAAGTAGTTTCCAGCTTATGGCAACTCTAAGGCAAATGCATCACAGATTTTTCTTAGCCAAGATCTGTTTGTGGAGGTTTGCTATTGCCTTCCTCTGAGGCTGAGAGTGTGTGGCTTGCATAGCTTCCATAGCTGAGTAGGGATTCTAACCCTGGTATCCTAGAGTCATAGGGCCTTTCCATATTACACAGTTACAGTGCTATTATCCCACTTTCAACATCCTGTGGAATCCTCGGGTTTGCAGTTTCGGGAGAATTTTCAGCAAGAAAGCTCTTTGGCTTCAGTAAACTATGAACCCCAGAATTCCATAGGATGTTGAAAGTGGAATAATGACACTATAACAATGTAGGGCAGAAATGGCCCTAGTCTAACACTCAAATCACTTACACCATGCTGGCTCTCTGGATAGTCCAAGGCATTTGGAATTGCCCTATGAGTTTAACTGACTAGGTATTGGTTAGAGTAGAAAGGTAAAGTATCAATTCAATGGGGTGGGTGAAAGTGAAGAAATGGGAACATAGTCAGGTTAGGTGGAAGTACTAGATGGAAAATATAATTAGAAGTACAATGGGGGCTTGTCCAAGAGGGGGCTTTTTCTGCAATGACAATGAACTTCTGTAATTTTCCAGAGGAGGCGCTGTTCTCCTGCATGTGTGTTTATGTGCCTTCGAGTTGTTTGTTGACTTATAACAATCCCATGAATTTCATGGGGTGTTCCTAGGGAAGGAAAACTCAGGTGATTTTGCCAGTTCCTTCCTCTGTAATATAACCTACAGCATCTGGTATTCATTGGCAGCCTCCCACCCAAGGACTAACCTATTCTCTGCTAATTTTTCATTGACATATGTAGCTCCCTGATCTGCTTTTCTGAGAGTGTGAGCATCGGATCTACTACTATCTAGATTTCCCCCCCTTCCTTGCCATTTTTTTTTAAAAAAAGTGTTTTGAGTCTTTTGTGAGCTGCTTGGAGTGTTAATAATAAAAAATATCAGCTGTGTCCTTAAAGGAGAAGGAAGCGGCAGGAACATGGCAATAGGCCCACATTCCTCCTGCTAGAAGTATATTTACTGGAACTAATGTCAAATGTCATATTTCATTTATTGATTACATAATATCCAAGAGAAGGAGAAAGAGCAACAATCAGGGCAAGCAGAAGATATTCTGCTGCTTGATACAGTGAACAGGACAGTCTACAACAAGGAAATTGACCTGACCAGTGGTAGCCAGTGTCAGTGGGGTAGGTGCATCCACTCTGGGTATTAGTCTGAACTTCAAAGAAGCAATGCATGGTACATTGACCCCTGTTAGAAGAGAATGTATAGGGAGTTCAGAGGAAATGGCTAAAGAGATGCTGCACTTGCCCCCAGCATCTAATGACTGAAGTGGTTGACCCACTTTGCCTAAGGTTAGGGCCAATCTTGGCTAGAAGCCTGCTCCTAAGTCCTCAAGGGGGGGGATTCAAAAATTCATTTTCATTTCCTCTATTTTTTTTTGTCCTCCAAATGTGTCAGTTCCTCTGTCTAAAGGTTCTGTATGGATGTGTTTGATGTAATGGTGAGTTGCTAACCCTCTGAACTGAAATGGCATTTCTGCCTGTTTAATTAGCTTTGCTGATAAAGAGAATCATTATGAAACCTTAAAGATGTTCTTGCTGATTCTTGGCGCGCACATGCTCCCCACGGATTGGCCTTAACCAGCTCTGCATGCTGTTCTCCCTGATATGTCAATGAGGCTTATTAACTCAGGAAATGAAAAACACTATGAATACCCACTTACCTAACCCTACGCCTTTTGCCCTTTTGTACATTTTTAACCTATGCTTAATAGCTGTGGGCTCTCCCCCTCTCTCTGTGACACTGTCCATTCAAATTATGTCCATCTTCACTTCTTTATGCCTCACTGGATAATTATGTAATATAGTCGTTTGTACAAGAAGAACATTAATTTCAGGGCAAATCTACACAACCTGGAGCTCTCCAGAAGGCAGGTGGCCAATTGCATTAATGAATGCTTCCCGAAGTACCCCAACATTCCTGCCCAGGGAAAGCTAACAAGTCAGGGGAATGTTACCTGATTTCCCCCGTTCTTTCTTGTCCTTTTTACTTTTTAACCTACTTGTTTTAGCTAAAACAAAACAAACAAACAAAAAGTTTTGGCTAACCATTTCTACCCCTGTGCTCTGTTTTAAGTGCCAGGTTATTCTGGAGAGGAGCGGGAATGCACATTTGAGATTCGCTCTTTGACTTACCTGGTTAGTGAATCTCTCCTAAAAATAATCATGAACTAATTGTCATTAAAGATGTTGGCTGGCATTCTATATTTTGAATCCATAACTGCTCCATATTCAGTAGATTATGTAAGTACTCATCCTCAACTTGCCTTAATAGCCAGCAGCTGTACCAAGTGATGGGAGTCTTTTCTGTTGCTGATTGGAGTGCAGGAAGATGACATTTCTAGCCTCCTCCTGCCAGCAAGTGAGGCTGTAACAATTAGGAAAGGACCCCTATCACAATTCTTCATTACAACCTCGTTCATTAAGCCCATTTCCTCATTATACTGCTGTAGTGCTGTTATTCCACTGTCAACATCTTGTGGAATTCTGGGGTTTGTAGTTTACTGAGGCCAAAGAGCTCTCTGGCTGAGAATTCTAAAGGCCCCTACCCAAACTGCAAAGCCCAGGATTCCATAGGAAATTGAAAATAGAATAATAGCACTATAACAGTGTAGGGTGGAATTGACCTAAAGTCAGGTATCTTGAAATCTGGGGGGGAAATGCAATTTGGATTTTTTCCCCCTGCAGGGAACTATTGGTTTTATGCAAAACATTGGGACTGGCACACTTTTTTTTTGTGCAAATGGAATTTTCATTTTTAAAACATGTCTTGGATTGCAAAAACAAAACAACTATAACAAACCATCACTGAAAAATATGCAAAATTCTCATCAACTTGCCAGAAGGGGGTAAGTGATGGAATGTTTGAAGTTTGTTTGTTGCAGGTGAGAATGGAATAAGTGAAGATTTACTTTGCTATTTATTACTGCCTTCAGCTTTGCCTCAGACTGCAGCTTCTTGCCAGTCAGGGATGTACAGTGGCTTTTACAAAAGGTATTCTTGTTGTTCAAGAGATCTTTTTTTTAATTGTAAAATTTCTATTTCAGTTTTTTAGAAGTTTTATGCTAACCACTCAGGTTTACAAAAATGCATGTCAAAATAATTGTTTCCAGCTAGGAGCAAGTAAAAGCCATTTGTGTACAATTTATATCAGTCTGAGGGACTCAGATGTAATTAAATGCAAAGCTCTTAAACGTCTATTACCTGTAATCTTCCCAGAGATCAAATGATCCTGAAATCTCAATCTAAAGAAACTCCCTGCATATTATCGGCTGTGAACAAGCTTTCTCATAGACTTGGAAAATATTAGAAAAGTTAGTTAGATTATCTAAATGTTCCTAAATAGACATTTTAACTTAAAGATGCTATCACAAGATAGTTTGGGCTGTTTAGGCATAACTATTGCAAGTGTTAAGAAAGAGGGGCAGTTTAAAGCTTTCCAGAGCATACAGAATAATAGAATTTTAGAAGTGAAGCCAAAGATAATTTATTCCAACCCCTTGCCAATGCTCAGCTAAAGCATGCCGGACAGAAGGCCATTGAACATCTGCTTCAAAACCTCCAAGGAAAGTCAAAACCTCTACAGTAGTCCGCTCCATTGTTGAAAACTTTTCCCATCAGGAACTTCTTTCTTAATGTTTCGGTGGAATCTAAGGGCTTTTCCACACCTTACCTTTTAACGCTGCTGGGTTGAGGTTTTCGCGTGAGAAGGCTTGGAAGGAACACTTTCGCAAGCCTCCTGCTTCAGCTCCGCAGCTCCTTCCTACTCACGCGAGTGCCCTGCCTGCGCCCTGCCCCTTCCTTCTGCAGTGCAGCCTGGGAGTTGTAGGCTGCGCTGGGGCAGGAAGCGTGACCGGCACGGCTCAGAAGGCTTCGCAGGGCAGGTGAGTATGCCCCAGGCCCCTGAGTGATGCGTGAGCATGGAACATTTTTGGCTTGAAGCCGAAAATGAAAAAATCTGTGCCCACTTCGCATCAGGCTCTTAAGTGTCGCGTAAATGTGAGTGCGTCATGCAGACCGCTCCTTACATTTACATAACGCTCAAGGGGCCCTGTTGCTTCCAAAATGCCGTGTGAAAAGGATTTAAGTCCTTGCCAGTTCAATCCATTCTTACAGTCCATCGCAGCAGAAATCAAACTTGCTCTGTCTTCAGCATGACAGCCCTTCACATATTTCAAGCTGGCTGTCAGATCAGTTTTCAATCTTATCTTCCTCATTTTCAATATACCCAATTCCTTCAACTATTCCTCATAGGGCTTGGTTTCCAGACATTTTACCATCTTGGTCACCCTTCTTTGGACATGCTAAAGCTTGTCAGTATTGTTCTTAAATTGCAGTGACCAGAGTTATTCCAGGTGAGGTCTACTGATGACATGATTTAAAATTGCAATAGGTTTTTTTCCCCCCTTGCCACTGCATCATACTGTTGAGTGATGTTTAATCCTTTTTACATGCACGACTGTCAAGCCAGAGGGCAATACTTGTGTGTCTGATTTTTCTTGCCTAAATGTAGTACTTTATAGTTATTCCTATAAAAATTCATTTTATCAGTTTTGGCCCAGTTCTCTAGTCTGTTAAGTTCACCCTGTGTTAATAATAAACGGGCAGAAAACATCAAAAGCATACTGTACTGCTGTGGGTACTCCTAACATTCTGAGTGTTAGGATAAGGATGCATAACTTTTAAATACTGCATCTATGAAATTTAATCAAGCTTTATCAAATATTGAGCACAGGTCTACTAAATCCTAGAGGAGAAACCCTAGGGCCTCATTATTTTCAATTAATTATTATTTTATGTAGAGACACTGAATTATGCCTTAAGGGAGTATGCTAGTGTAGCTTAATTTCTCTCACAAGAGGCAGAAATGTAAAACTAATTTTCTCAAAGGAAATTAAATGGCCAGTAACGCTGGATCTCATTTATAATGCATCTCTTTATCTGAACAATTCAATGGTATTAGCTCATGAGCAAGGAGACAGATACTCTTAGCAGTGTTAATCAAATCATATTAAGAGGGCTTCTAGCCTTTCCCCTCCTATTTTTTTTCCTTTCCTGGTGTGATTTATAGGGAAAAAAAAGTCCTTCCTTTTTTCTTTTTTCTTTTTAATAATTTTTTATTGATTATATAACTGAAAAACAAAAACAAAAAATTAAACACCATGTGTTATACATAATAGTGGAATTAAAAAAAAATTATTTTTTTTCCCTTTAAACAACATAAACTTACATTATTTTTTTTCTCTTTTACACTTGACATCATAACCTTATTCAGCTTATTCCATATCATACAACTTATACATTTTTGTTACCTATCTTTAATTCTTATTTTCATTATATTTATTTTTAATATTATAGTTTCATTCTTAATTCTATATTTTTGGCTTCCGTTTAACCTATTACTATTATTAATTATAATCTTATTACTTCAAAGCCAGTTAACTTTTAACTTTTTTTTTTCCTTTTAAAAATTAAACATCACATATCCAATTTCATCAATAGATTACAAGTTTAACACACACGCGTAATATAAAATAAAAATAAAAAATACAAAATACAAAAAAGTTCTTCCTTTTATAGTACTGAGAGAGTGCAAAACCCAGCTATGTTTTCTGGATTAGGAATCACATCAATATTATTTTATGTTATTCAGATTATGTTATTCTGGTGTTTTGTTTTGTTTTTGGTTTTTTTTAATGAGACAAGTCTATATCCTGAGAAATTCTAGGGCAGTGTAGAGTAATAAAAGTACAATATAATAAAAGTAATGTATCATCATGCTTCATTGTTGTTATGTACCTTCTAGTCAATTCCGACTTAGGGCAACCTAAGGAAGTATGCTAGTGTAGCTTAATTTCTCTTACGAGAGGCAGAAATGCAAATTTTCTTAACAAGACTTTTCAGAGGGTTTTGCCATGACTGACAGAGAATGACTTGCCCAGGATTGGCCAGTGAGTTTCCATGATCCCTGGTCTCCCAGAGTCCTAGTGAAACCGTTATGCCCCTTCACACAGAGACAATCAAACCAAAATGCCTTGGCATACAAGAAAGGTTTAACCTCATGCTGTAAAAGCTACAGTTCTGAAGCCAGAACTTCCTTGGGGAGGCTGTTCCTAAGTGAGAGTGCCATCTCAAGGAGGCACAAAAAATTTACTGGAAGGAATCTCTTTGACAGAACTTCTTCACATTTTACTAAGATTTCATTCATATGACCATTTAGGCACCCTCTTCTCCATCCCTGGTGACATTTTCCATTGTGTAGTGTTGTTAACTGTAGTTTCTAGCCCGGACTTGTAGGATATTAGATATCATTTGATATCAATAATTTGGCCTTCTTTACCCCTTCCTCTCCATGTGCTTGCGAGGCCCCCAGACAAGCACGCATATAGACATGGCCGCAAATAGCTGAACCATTCAAACCCAATCCAGGCAGGCCAGTAATAGCCAGACTGTTGCTTTAGGAGACCTCAAGGCAAGTCCTCTTTAAGATCACATTATGTATGCATGCTGTTTACAAAAGACTCCCTGCCCCAAGCAGGCAGCTTGACAAGCTGAATACTCAACTGTCAAGCACCCCGCGTTTGCATACTGGCTACTCTATTGACAACGCTGTCATAACTCAATCATGTAAAATACTGACCTTTCGGAGGCTTTGTCTCCAGCCCAAAACCCATTGTTATCCCCAGGAACGGACTAGCCTACGGGCACATTTTCCCCTAGAAGACCCCCTGACTTTGAGCGCTTCTTCGGATTGTTCCTGGCTTCCATCCCGCCTTGCGGTCGCTTCGTTCAACGAGCCTTCCCCTCAGCTCCTCATGCTGAGAATCTCCTCTTCAACTGACTTTTTCTTCAGACTACCTGGGCTTCAGGACACGTGTAGTATTTCCCATACAAAACCTCCTCTTAAAAACTCTCTATCCAACTCCTACCTTTATTTCAATATTTCTCTGTGTGAGTGTGTTGTATACACGTTTGACTGTGCTGTACATCAATAAAAGCAACAATTATTATTTACTTCTGTTTGCTCCTTGACTCAGCCTGACCCCGTAGACATTGGGTTCAAGATCTCGCTAGGTTGCCCTGCCTCTTGTATTACTAGCTTGTGCTCTGCTAATTCCCTTCCCCATTGTGAGCACATTTAGGTGTTCCTCATGGGACCCCAGAAATCAGGGTAACAGAGTGATGCAACAATTTCAATTGATAGATGTTGGGAGGCGGGTGAGACAGTAATGGTACACCCCTCCCTTTTTATTCCCTCTAAACCCCTTAGATGGGCTTATCTACACTCTTTAAACTTCTCTTAGGTATGGTGAAGAATGCTGTCTTGTGGTCAGTGGCCTGCAACAAAGTGAGATTCAGCAGCCAGTTTAAGGAGATTCTGTACATGGAATGGTGAGAGGACATTATCTTGTCCTTCATGCCTTCTCCAAACAGAATGTCTGGGGTCAGTCCAAAACTATTTTGTAGAACAGTATTGGTAATTTAGCTGCAATATTTATTTTTCCTTTTGTAATTTACACTCTAATCTTATTATTTGGGCTAGTATGAAGGTGGCTTATCAGCTGGCAGATGAACTGTCCAATCATGTAGTCTTTGTCCCATGACAGACCATAAAACTAAGAGCTGTATCCAATGAAGCTGTGGCCTGTTTTAACTCATATTATTGTTGTCTGTTGCCCCAGTTCAGTGGAGCTGCAACTTGTCTTCCTTGCTTAGAATCTATGGTTTTCAGTCTTAAAATCTGGATTTCAGATTTCTGTTCTAAATGTGTTTCCGCACTACACTCTTACAGCACAATGATTCCGCTTTCATGGAATCCTGGGGTTTGCAGTTTTGGGAGGGGTCGGCAAACCCCAGGATTCTATAGGATGTTGAAAGTGGAATCATTGTGCTGTAAGAGTGTAGTGCAGAAAAGGCCTGAGTGTTGCTTATATATTCTGAAATTCCATTTTTTAAATATATATTTGTTTAAGGCTGTTTAAGGAATGTTTAAAAGTGAAATTGCAGGTATGTTTTTAAAGTTACAGTTCTGAGTGTACAGTATTCTGTGATGAGCAGGCTGAGTAATCCGGGTTTTTTTAATTATATTTTTATATTTATTACAAATTAATCATTACATAAAAATTACACACAATCATACATTCTATCATATACTCACATTAAAAGATATAACATCATCCTGACTCAATCTAAATTTAATCAAAATAACACAGAACTATTGAGAAAGAAAATAAGATGTTAAAGTGGATGTTACCCTGCTTGCTAGGGTCCCTTAGGGGGATTCCCAATGCCTGTCAAAATTGTCTCCTGTGGGAAAAATTAGCTAAGAGCACTGCTTTAGAAATGCAAAGAGGGCAGGGTAATTAAGGATCTTTAACCCAATGTTTACGGGGTCAGGCTCAGTCAGAAATCACACACAAAGGTCCAATGAATGACTTTATTGAATAATAATAGTTTGCACTCATACACACACACAAACACACATCCCAGGGCTAATAGAAATAAAGAGTGGAAATAAGATAGAGAGAGTACTGCACCTCCTCCTGAAGTCTTTTGGTCCGGGAAGCAGAGATAGAGCACCAGCTCAGCAAAGAGATGCTGAGAAGGGAGGGGGAGCGATCAGTTGGTAACACTGAAAGGCATCGTATTCAATGCATTGCCTTTCCTCTCCTGCCTCTGCCTAACTAGCCCAAAAACAGGGACTCTTTGTAGGAAAAATTTACTTTGAAGGCAAATCCCTTCCAGGGGAACATAAACAGGGACAGAATAAGAAAAACACCCCCACACCTGGCATTTCTTAGAAGATAACAAAGTGTCATCTAAATAACAGGATCTTCCTCCACTTTGAGGCTGTGGTGTGAGTTTCTGGAGATGGATCTGATAAGGTTTTATTGCTTCCAGTGCCCAGTTTTCCGGGAACACTTTTACTCCCTTCAGGTGGACTCCTTAAAGGTTAAAGGCCTTTTGTCCACCATGGGTTATCACAACATGAGGTCTCTTGTTGCTGCGTGACTGGGGATTTTACTGGCCTTATCTGGTTCTTTTTGATCATACGACTGTTATTGTCTATGTGCACATTTGAGTGCCCTCTCTGGTGCGTTAGATTAATTTTATATCAAAATTGTAGACCCCGGGACAGGGTTTTGCAAGGGGACAAAGGGAAATATAAAGAATCTCTTTATGAGGAAAAATTAAGTGTGATAGAGAAAATATATAAAGGAAAAAAGATGAGTACAAAATAAGAAATAAATAAGAAAAAGAATAATAGAAAGAGAATAACAGAAATGAAAGGATATAGGAAAAGAAGAAAAGAAGGAAGAACAGCCAAAAAAAAAATCTAGATAGAAAAGAAAAAAAGAAAGAAAAGAAAAAAGGAGAAAAAGAAATTTTTGTTACTTATTTCTAGAATATTGTAAATTCCTTACCTAACATTGTTACCTAACCTTCTTGCCTTAACACTCTCATTCCTTCCTTCCTCAACTTCTCAGCTTCCTTACCTGGCAGGGGAGATATCATGATCATGAGTAATCTGCTTTTATTTAGGATTAATCTTGGTTTTAAGGGGTAAAATGAAAATCATTGGGGGGCTGGTTTTTTCCTTGTGCTTATCACACCCTCCCCCCTTTTTTTTTGGAAAAAAAGAACAATTTGAGAATGCACATAACAAAATGCTTATAGATAATTTATGACTGTAAACAATAGGTGACTTCTCAGGCTTAAAAGCACACACAATACCATTTTTTTTAAAAAGCCAGAATTTTTCCAAAGAGTGAAGAGAAAAATTGAGGGAATATTTTATTGATTGTTTTGGAACCCTATCATTATCAGTATGGTTTTAAAGAGAGTAGAAGAGATTAACATCTACTTCAGGAAACAAAGGATCAAAAAGTAGTTAAAAGCCCTCTGTAACAATGCATGCAACATAAATATCTTTAAGCCAAAGCAACAGGTCTGTGGATTAAATTTAACATTGTCATCAGGCCTGGCACACCCATTGAACAGAAAAAGGCAGCTCTGAGGAGTTGGGGGCAGAGAGTGGTGATGTAGTGTTAGACAACAAGGGTTGGGGTCCCTTGCTGTGTATCCAGCACCCCCTAAGTGAGCTTGTTTCCTGCTAATGCAGTGAAGGCCACTGTTCTATCTCTTGTCTCCATGTCAGATTCATTTACCAGTCTGGTCAACTTCTGTACAAGGAACAGGGAGGGGCCATCTTTTCCTTTCCCTCAGGCAGCAATGTATCTTGGGCAGTAAGCAGAAGAATCTTGAAAGTTTTACAGTTTTACAACTATTTTCTGCTCCAGCTTTGTAAGGCACAGGCCAGAATGTTCAGTATGTTCTCCCAGCCTGCTGGACAGGGTAACACGTGCTGCAGGAAGGAAGAGGAGAAAAGAAAGATCTGGGTCATTAGCTTGCTTTCTACACATGGCAGTATGGAGTTTATCCTAAGGAGATGATGAAACTGAAATGTAAATGCCATAAATCAGGTTAGAGTAACTGTGGCTCTCCATGTGCAATTCTTGGCTGCATCAATAGGAGTATGGTGTCTAGATTGAGGGAGGTACTGGTACCACTCTACTCTGCCTTGGTTAGACCCCATCTTGAATACTGTGTCCAGTTCTGGGCACCCCAATTCAAGAGGGATATTGACAAGCTGGAGCAAGTCCAGAAGAGGGCGACCAAAATGGTGAGAGGCCTGGAAACCATGCCCTATGGGGATAGACTTAGAGAGCTGGGTATGTTTAGTCTGCAGAAGAGAAGGTTAAGAGGGGACATGATAGCCATGTTTAAATATTTGAAGGGATGCCACGTAGAGGAAGGAGAGGGCTTGTTTTCTGCTGCTCCAGAGACCAGGACAAGGAGCAATGGTTTCAAGCTGCAGGAAAGGAGATTCCACCTGAACCTCAGGAAGAACTTCCTGACAGTCAGGGCTGTCCGTCAGTGGAATGTGTTGCCTCGGAGTGTAGTGGAGTCTCCTTCCTTGGAGGTTTTTAAGCAGAGGCTTGACAGTCATCTGTCGGGAGTGCTTTGAGGGTGTTCCCGCATGGCAGGGGGTTGGACTGGATGGCCCCTGTGGTCTCTTCCAACTCTACATTTCTATGATTCTATGATTCTTTGTGATGGGTTGAGCTGAAATTCCCATTAGCCCTTTCCAGCATAGCCAGTGGTAAAGCATTATGGACACTGTAATCCTAAAATTTCTGGAGGGGGCCCAGTGGTCACACTTTCCTTCAATAATCATATAACAATGAATGTGAAGACAAATAGCTCCAAGCCTGTCACTCTTGTCTGTACTGCTGAACTCTAGCAAACCTCCAGAGTTTGGGCAACGCTATCCACACAGTGTTTATGTGTTTATCCAGGTTCATTGCAGAGCAAGCTGAAATGTCCCCAAAGTAGTTTTGTGAATGAGTTTTTAGCATGCTGACTTTCTGCTCTCATAGAGAGTATCAATGACATACGAAGGTCAAACTGCTGAGCTTTAGAAAAGACTGACTCTAAAGGCTTCATTAGGTGAATTTGTTCCATATTTTTTTCTTTCTTTTAAAAGCCCTAACAGAGAACTCATGAAGGGAAATTTTGGATTGTTTGTTTGAAAGAAATGTTGTGGGGCTGTCCTTGCACTGGACCAAAATAAACACAGAGGAGCAAGAGAGCTCAGGCTATTTATACCACCAGTAGAAATAAATGCTGCAACAACAGCATACATGTTGTAGCTTTAAACAGTCATGCATACAAAACAGGTGAAACACCTGTAGGTACAGGTAAATGTTAAGTTCAGTTTTATAAACAAACTTTTCTCCAAAGGACAAGCAAGTTCTAAGCCCATATTTATCTCCCCCCAATGCCCATTGTTTGGGGATAGTGTTTGGGGTAGGAGAATATATTTTGCAAAGATTGTGATGTCCATACGTTGTATGTAGGGGTGTGTGTGTGTGTGTGTAAGGAAGGAATGAGTGCAGCTCAGTGCTGGAGCACCTGGTTTGCATGAAGAATGTGTCAGGATCAATCCTAGGCATCTCCAAGTGTGGTCAGGAAAAGCTCTAGCTAAAAACTAGAGACCCATAGAGAATCAGTATCAACAAGACTGGCTGAAATGGCCCAATGATCTGACTCAGCAGAAGGCAAGTTCTGATATTCTTTCTGTATTGCTCTGTGCACTCTGTGTATGTGCAAAGTCAAATCTCTCCCCATGTCCACAGGAGTTTTGTCAGAGAGGCCCAGCTCAATTTGTATGGGGATGAGGAGGCTTTGCCCTCACCTAACCACAATGGCCTCTTCCGGAGCGAATGAGAACCAGTTGCCTACATTGGGGCAATTAAAGGACCTTGGTGAAAGTCTTATAGGAATCAGTGCTTTTTCTATTATCACCTCATCTCTTCATCTGCACAGTGCTGTTCTAACTTCTGTTCGCTTCTTTCTACAGCTGGGTGCGTCCCCAGACCCCAGAGTCCTTTTTCTATACCCTCCAGATCTCCCCCAGAAGCCTCCTCTTTCCTCCATTTGGGTGTTTGTAACCCCAGATCTCCTAAATTAGGATGCTCTAGGAGTAGCAATTTACATTGAAACTTCCATAATTATCTCCCCTTTCAAACACTGGTAAACGCCCAGAAGTTGTTGCCAAAGTCACTTCATTGCAATTTTTGGTAATTTTTTAGCAATATTGAAAGGAGGGGGGTATATGTGTTGGTGGGGAGGAATTGCCCTTGCCCTTTGCTCTGCAGATTGTGCTTTGTCTCTATACAGATGTGTCTCTAGCCCTGTGCGATTGCTTGACTCCGTGCAACCTCAAAACACATGGAAGAGGAATAGAAAAGGTTCACTTTCTCATTTTCAATTTCTTTGGCACTTTTTTTTTTTTAAAAAAACCCTTACATTCTTTTAATTAGAGTTATGAAAACATCTATGAATTTGGGTTTATTCCTTTTTTTAAAAAAATAATAATAATAATAATAATAACCAAATCCAATGCTCAGCCATCCCTAAGGAAGACCATGGTCACAGAACTGTAGCCTCTTCCCTTAGATCTTTATGTGTGGGGCTGAAAACTCTCATTATCCTGCTCAAAAAGGAGGGTTCTTCTGTTATGTTCAGCCAAAATTGCAGAGATTCTCCTTCCAGACCACAACTTTCACCGACATGCAAAGGTCTGTGTTGACAGCTCATGAAGCCTTCCTTGGTGTTTTCTGAGAATGTGCTGAGGTCAACAACTGTATAGGGCTAATATGCATCCATATGTTGACAGAGTTGGCCCTAGTATTGGATATAGAGAGTGGCCACTATAGGCAAGAGATACTAAGACTTGGTAAGTAGTGCCAAAGTCTTAAACAGTGTGACTGAGTGTGCCATGCAAGCTGCCCGATATCCTCTCAGTTTCCCTACTGGTGTTATTTCAGGACATTGTTCTATCTCCTATGCTGATATTTGATTCAAGTGCTAGTCCAATCTATTTATTCATTCATTGGATTTATAATCCACCTTTCTCCAAGGATGGGATCCGAGGAATAAAGAGACTTGTCATCTTGCCCATTGTCTCAAGCAGCAAAAGGACTTGGCAAAGCCCTCTATATGTTCAGGCAGTATGGAACTAAAATGTCTTGCCTTCCTTGTTTACAATAATTGTATCTAAAATACTGAACTGAAGTGGCTTCCACTCTGTCCCATTCTGAGTTTTTCTTTTATCAGTGTCTGGCCTATAAGTTTTAGTGATATGCTTATTTCAGCTATGGTGTAGTAAACTGTCAGTACACATTGTTACATATACCCTATGTTGCAGACTGTGCTGTCTCCCACGGGATGGGGGAAGTAGGAATTGATAAACATCTCTTAGGATAAGGAGGGCATGCCTAACAATCTCTTCCAAAGCATGGATGGGCCACTCTTGCTATTAGTGAGTTCATACCATCCAAGTGTCCTGGTTTGTCAGGGAGAGTTCCAATTTAAATCTCTGTCATCCCATTTTCATCTGCTTTTAACATGTTCTGGTTTGTTTTTTCTCTTCCTGCTTTATCCTCTGCTTACTTCAATTGTTGCAAGCTGAATTCACAGTGGAAAAGTGGTGTGTGCTCAACTAGCTCAGTAGCGGGAAGAGCAGAAAAGGGGATGGAATCTTGCTCTTCCCAGTAGGCTCAGGCAATAGCAAACTGTTGCAATCTTTCTCAGCTTGTCTGTTCTTCCTAATTAATAACTTTTGCTATCTGGACCACACACTGATGTTGCATGGCCACACATTTCCTGGTTTTCATATGTGGAATGTCTGAAGGGTAGTCCAAGTTCATGTTCATCAAAATCAAATCCACACATACATGATGGAGGTTCTGGAAATATATATAGGGAATAGTCAGGATTTGTGAATCTGGGTGGATCTGTCAAGGATTTTGGTAAAATGTCACAGATCACTTTGCAGAAAAAAAAATGTAAATCTCACAATTATTTCAACGGAATGGGATTGCATCTAACAAAGGGACTGTTGCATTTCTTTTTAAAATAATCTCTGTTTTTCTTACTTTCCCCCCTGCAGATTAAGATGTTTAGTGAAACAGCTGGAGAAAGGTGATGTTAACATAGTTGATCTGAAGAAGAATATTGAATATGCAGCATCTGTACTGGAGGCAGTATACATCGATGAAACAAGGTAATCCTTTGAGACATGAGGCAGTGGTATCTGTCTGAGATGACTGTCTACCCTTCCATTTAGCTTACTGTCTGTCACTGAAACAGATGTTTTTAACACCATTTCCACACTAGATTGTTATAGAGCTATTATTCCACTTTCAACATCTTACGGAGTCCTGGGGTTTGCAACTTAGGGAGGGGCCTCAAGGTAAATGAAAATTGGTTGCTATATTTTAAATGAGTTCTTAAGATAATTTTAGTTAATGTATTACTCTTTTGCTACTGAAAAATCTTTGCTTTTCTCTCTCCTGCCCCATACACATACCTGCATATAAATGTACACACACACACACACACACACAGACATGGGTAGAACTTGCCAATGAGGGTCAGAGCTCAGTAGAGTATAAGAGCTCAGTAGGTGGAGCAATCTGATGGTGCCACTGGTGGAATGATTCTGTCATAGATCTGGCATCACATGCAAAGCCACATTGTCTCAATGCAGCAAGGTGAGATGTGAGAAACCCTTAAAAAAATTGAATGGGAGAGAGTTCACAATATAGCTCCGAGTCTGGCATGGATTTGAACCAATTTCTGGGCATTTTGGGGTTTGAGATCCAATGGCTCCTTGGCTGCTCTAACCTCTCCCTGAAACACTCTTCTGTGGCCTGCCATATCAGAAGAACACCAACACCAGAAGATCTGCATCCACTTTCTATGAGTGTGGATCTCCTAGTGATGGTATTCTGGTGATATGACAGATAAATACTAGCTCTCTATGGATGTATGCATAGTGAGAGAAGGGCTCTGGCAGCATAAGCACTGTCTCATTGGTTGACATCCTTTTTCACCAGTAGAAGAATACTTACAAAAGCCTTTTAGTCCATCTTTAGCCAGCTTCCTAAATTTTGGATCAGGAGTTACTTTAACCATTTTATATGGTGCCTTTTCATGACTTTTAAAGTCTGCTCAGGAGAACAGGGTGTTTATTAGAACTGAAAGTTAGTACTTGGTGTTGCTCAATTACTCTGATCATTATAATACACTGTAATACACAACTGTGATACTTTCACTTTTTATAAAAGCAAGAATTCTTTTTCTTTTCTTTTTATTCTGAGCCTAGTAGAAACTTGAATTTTATTGAAAAGGTTTCACAGCTAATTTAATTTCTTTCATTTTTTACTGCCTGAAATGATTTTTAGGATTGCCATAGTAAATGAAACCATATCTAGTGTAAGAGCAATTTTCAGTATGTTTACCTAAGTTTTACATTTCACTGTCTTAACCTTTTAATGTTTTATTCAGAACTGAATGTGCTCCTTAGTCTGGCTGCCAAATTGTCTTCGGCACCTCATGGAGATGGCATTCCTGTCTGCTCCTATTTCCTTATTAAATTTAAGGTCTGGTCTTTTCATAATTCCAGGGAGCCAATCTTGGTAGATGAGGTGTTATATAAATATATATTTAATTTGTATGACTGTATTGCTTATATGCTCATACTAAACATTATACATCTGGAGTAACTAATGGGGTGGACGAGAGACATAACCTGTCTGTGATTTACCATTACCCCTACAGAAAAAAAAAGGATATTAATTGGAAAAAAAATCATTGTCCAATTGCTCTGTGTTATTTGTTATTAGCTATTATTTATTAGTTACATTTCTATCATGATTATTCTCCAGTGAGCTCAAAGTGGCATACAGGGTTCTCTTCCTGTGTGCTTTATCCATACAACAACCTTGTGAGGTAGATCAGGCTGAGCCAAGCAACTGTCCTATGGACATCTAGTAAGTGTCCATAGGGAACCCCGACCTGGACCTCCTAAATCCCAGTCCACTGCTATAATCATTACACCACATTGGCTCCCTCATTATTTTTGTTATTGTAGATTTTTTTCTGTAGTCTACTATGGCCTATTTGCATTGAGTGAGAAACCATTGATGGTAGCAAGAGGGTCTTCCTTCTCCCAGTGCAAACAGCAAGGGGAAGGAGAGTCTTTAGGTGGACCTCAGCAGAGAGGAAAACATTAATTCTTCCTCCTCAGTTGTTGAAGCCTCTCCCCACAGCTGCTATTTACATTTTAAACACATTTTGCATATGAATTATTTCCTTTGAAATTAATGACACACCTAGATTTGCCCTGAATCTATGAATCAAGGGCACTAGTAAAGCCTTGTTAATTTGGAACTTAAAGTAACTGAAGGCAACTACTTGGTAGAACTGGTAGCAATTGCTCCAACGGAGGGCACAGAGGATGTCCTGATTTCACAACTTCTTCATTCCGAATGGTTGCCTTCTTTTCAGACCTTCCCCCAGCATTTGCCGTCATTTTGTTGATTTGGATGATTTGTTAGTATCTGTTCTCATAGGTAACCAAAACAGCTTTGAGAAGGAAAAACATAAAATCACAGTCCAATGGCAATATACCCACATGACAGAGAGCAGATTAACAAGTGCCAGTCTAAATCAGAATGCATTTAAATACATATTAAATATATTAATGTAGTTTAAAGAATTTACCTGCTGCTGAAAAGAAAACGATAACCATGTGAGGCAGTCCTCTCTGGAAAGAGACTTTCAAAGAAGGGGTAAGAATAGCAATTTCTTTAAAGAAGAGTCTTAGTTTGTTAATTCTTCTTAGGCACATATTTAAGGTTTTAATTTTTTAACTTCATTGTACATGACCTCAGGAGCCCCAAGGCGAACAGGTGATTGAAAAAAATATCCCTCTGGTCTCTTCCCACTTTATTTCTGAAGGATTCAGAGAAAGTCTCTGAGAGGGGTCACACTTTACCAGTAACTAGCGATGTATGAATCATTTCTTAATTTTTTTCTCTGGGAAAGTCTGTAAGAACTGCAGTTTTTGAAGACTATTTAAGTTCTAGTCTTATTCTGTGCAAAATTTGTACTTGGCATTATTCCACAGAAAACAATGACAGGAGTTAGTGATCACAGTTATGATTGTATAGCTTAGAGTTATACATTTGTAACTGGTTCCTATTGATGATACCTACATATTCAACAGAGTAGGAAATACATAAGGATCATGAAAATACCCCAATCCGGACTTATTGGACAGCAGCTGCTGTGAGTGACAGGAGTTTGTTCTCATGTTGATTGGGATGCAACCCTCTCCCATGAGTGATCTCCTGTGCAAGGAGGAATTATAACAAGGATCTTACTTCTGACTGTCACATTGGAAATTGCTGGAGGAAGATGGGTAGAAATCTCAGGTTCCTGCACTTTGATTGACAGGAGAACAGACCTGTTACTCCCAGTGGCTGCTGCTCAGTAAATCAGAATTGGACTAGTCAGGCTGGGAGAAGCTACTTAGCTATGTAACTAAGGCAGTGAAGTGGTGAAGCACCTGATCTAGAGTCTCTGTCACCTTCTTCTGCACAGCAAACAGGATTTCCTGTGGCAAAATTACTGTTTTCTGTGTATCCATGTGTATATCTTGTGTAGAATTAGTCCTGAACTGCAAAGGTTCTCACCAGTTCAAGATTCTTCATGTCAGGGATTCTCAATAGTGGAACAGCATGCTTTTCAACTACTGTTTCTGATATTTTTGAATATTCTTCCCATGCCTAGCAGTAAGTGCAACAGGGGAGTCATTTCTCAGGGAGGCGAGCACTATCACTCAGTTCCCCATATTTGATATCACATGATGTTTACCAGACGCACCTAGGAAAAATGCCAGATTGCAATACTGAGTCTCTCTCAGAATGAGGCATTCTGGGGCAAGATGTTTATACCAGAAGTGGAGGGCTGTGTGACAAGGCTTTGTCCAAAAAAGCAAGAAAGCTTGCTGAATGCAGTAGTGTTAGAGTGAAATAAGATGAATGAGATGTTTCCCTCTCTTATCTTTTCTGTCCCCTCTGTTGTGTAGACCAGTGCTAATCAAAGTGACAGTCCCTGGACCAGTGCTGGCCCACAAGGCATCAGCTGATGATCCATGCCAACTTTCCATGAAAACAAATGTACCAATACACCGCAAATATAACAGCCTTGGCACACTGAAGGGAAAAAAGTGCTGGTCCATCACATCAGATAGCTTGAGAGTCACAGGCTTCACTCTCTTCTCCTGTCAGTCTTCTTGCAGCTCTCTCCTTGCATAAAACCTAGCCCAGTAGCCTAGATAAACATCCTATCCTTAGATGGAATTGTTATAATAAAACCTATTTCCTTTGTTTCTCTTTAGCTGGTCTCTTTGCTCCATAACTGGACTGAGCTTACTGTTTTAAACTATAGGATTGAAGTGGGAGGGGAGAAAGGGGAGGAACAGAATCTCTGCAGATGTGCTGTGGAGTGGAAGAGCTTGGGAGGAGGAGAGAGGGTCAGAGTGGGAGGGAGCCAGGTGGCACTTTCTGGTTCTCCTCCAGGCATCAAAAAGGCTCAAGTCAGCCATGTCTGAGACAATGGCCATTTCTGTACTTTGCTGTTATAGTGCTATTATTCCACTTCCAACCTCCTGTGGAATTCTGGGGTTTGTAGTTTGCTGAGGCCAAAGAGCTCTCTGGCTGAGAATTCTAAAGGCCCCTCCCTAAACTCCCTAAACTGCAAACTCCAGGATTCCATAGGTGGTTGAAAGTGGAATAATAGCACTAGAACAGTGTAGTGAGGAAATAGCCAATGAGACAACACTGTGAATATCTTCTGAACAGTGATGAATGGTGGCTTCCATGTCAGTGGGGTAGTGAATCCACTCTGGATCTCATGCTGAATTCCATCATTGTGATCCAAGGTGCTGTGACCTATCCCTAAAATTGGTTAATGGCACCATAAATAGCTCTTTCAAAGGTCAGTCTAAAATCCAAAACGGATTCATTGCCTCTGGAAGCCAACAGCCTCTAGCCGCCATTGCTTTGCGATATAAACACACACACACATCCCAGTAACTAAAATATACAGGGAGTATATTTTGTAAGAATAAATAAGCATGGCAGAATGACAAGTTTCTGAACTCATGATAATATTTCCCTTAACAACTGATTTTGGAAGTTCACCCTTGGTATGCCATGAAACTAATTTATCTGGCTGGGACAGGTACACCCCATTTAGCTGGAGCAGATAGTTTACGCTGCACTCCTGAGAATTTTTCTGGCAATAATAAATGCCATTGACATCAGTGAGACCTGGCTTCCAAACAATTTGATTTAAGCTCAGAACGTATATGACTTAAAAGCAACAGCCTCAACCTTTTTAATAAACTCCTGCAACTGATATGCAACTTTTTACATTGACTTGGAAAGTTCTTGGTGTCTCTGAACTAGTTTTATTGCCACATACTGGAACTATTAAAAATATATTTTAAAGAATTCAGGGAAGACATTTGAATGAAACACTTCTCACAATTTCCCTAGTATGTTCTGTACAATAGTTGGCAAACAATTTTGCTGTTATCTTGCAATTATGTACAAGGAGAGTGGGAGAATGAGAAAAAGATGTTATACAGATAATGATGTGATAATTGTCAGAAATGTAGTGAATGTTGATGTTTGCCGGTAATTATTTAGAATTTAAGAGGCCCAGGGGAAAATGTTGGAAAATAGATCTCAAAGCTTCAGTGAGTACTCTCTTCTTAGTAAATGTCACCCACATGTTCATTGTTAATTGACAGAAGGCATTTCCCATGCATCCCATGTATTTTTTTAAAATAAGACTCCTTAATTAACCATTTTCACATGTTCTGTTTAGCATTCCACAATCTTAAGAATTATCAATAAATAACAACACTCAGTGTAATGGATGTGCATTTATATGTGTGCCAAATTTCACTTTCTGAAATAAGCATTGGTAGGGAGAAGAAAGAGAAATGGCAGTAGTATCCAACTATAGAAAACAGTGAGCCAGAATACTTTTGAGTACTGCATCTGAAGAAACTGATATTTTGTACCTCTGTAAAAAGGAAATATCAGTGGTTCCAGTAGTGGTAGTTGCTCTGGAACAATCTAAAACAAAACATTCAAATGAAATCACGATAGATAGGATCACAATAGCAGAACTACAAAAAGGGATGCTACTTGGAATATGCCACATTATCTGATACTACTTCACTGATTCTTAGGCAATTTCCGCACAGGGCAAGGGAATCACCCCACACCACTACTTACCAGATCTTCTGGCTCCCCAGTCTGGTCCAGGCTGCTCCTGAGCAGTGCATGCTCGTCGCTCCACACTGCTCCGGCGTCGAAAATGGTGGCTTCTGGTTGGTCAAGGGTGTCGACTAACTGCTGAAGCTCGCCAGCCTAAAGCCCGCCCCCAGCAGATCGCAGGCTTACGTTGGTGCAAGCCTGCGAATCTGCACAAGGGAGCAGGCTCGCAGTGGTGCGCTCGCTCCATGCTTTTGAGAGACCTGATTTTTCCAGTCTTTCAAAAGCATGCTGGACGACCACTTGAAGTCGTTCCGGAGTGGGCTGAGGTGCGGATCTACATTAAGTAGTCCGGACCCAGTCCGCTCCCAGGTGCAGACGTCCTCCCTGGAGATCGGACTGCACTGTTTCAAATACCCCTTGCAGAAATGGCCTTAGATTCTTAAACAGAATCTGAATCACTGATGGACCAAATTCCAGTCAGTCACATCTGGTAGACTATGATATTGAGCGTAATAATAGTTTTCCAAAATATTGTTCAAACAGAGTGATGGTATTCTAAACTCTTAGATGGTTCAAAGAATAAAATGTCCTACAACATGTCAAATTGAATGTTCTATTTAACTTTTGATTGCAGAAAGACCCCAGCTTGCTGTGTGTCAAAAACTTCAAAAACTTCATAGCTATTGCTCCAAAGTCTCTCTTAATCCTGTATACATAACCATCTGCTCCACCCTTCCTGGTACCACAGTCAACTTTAGCAATTACTGACCAATCATGGAATAACAAGACCAGACACAGAGAACTGAAAGGGATCACTTTATTTAACCTAGAACCCCATTAAACTGAGTTGAACCTGGAAAAGTGCTGTGGGGGGGCAATCTAGTATGGGATCAGTTGAGGTCAGGGATCACTCCATGATTTCCTTCTTAGCCTTTCTCTGGATGAACCACCTGGGCCTTGAGGGCAACTTGGTAACTTCTGGCTATCTATCAGAAGGCAGAACAAAGGAACCCTACCCACAAGTTGCAGGACTTAAGAGAGGGCAAAGTCCCCCCTGACCAGCCTCAGAGGTGATCTCCTTCTGCACTCCCAGGGTCTCAGGAATTAAAGAGGCAGATCTAGAGCCCTCCCTTTCAACAAAGGGGTGCCAAGGTGTTTGCCATAGCTCTTATTTCTCTTCCTACTACCTGCCAAGTGGCCATCTTTTAAAAGACACCACCCCAAGGCAGTTGTCACAGTCCCCCAGATAGGGTGTGGGTAGTAAAAAACAAAACAGAACCCTACATAAAAGGGGCAAACATTTCTACTGGCCTTGAAGCAACCAGCAAAGGTCACACTGCACTGGAAGCAGGAGAGTGGGTCAAATGTCATTCAAAAAGAAGCAAAGAGGCATGGACGGAGCTAATAAATCCTCTAGATCCACTCCCAAACACCTGTTGTCATGGTGCATTGTGCTTGATGTCATCAAGACTGACCTCTTCTCCATCAGAGGTTAGCAAAAATAGGTCCTCCTGCCCAGCACCTCACACTATGTGGGTCTGGATCCATATTTCCTCTAGATGGGCGGTGCCATTGGGAGAAACTGTCAGCCGCTGGGGAAGTCTTCAGACAAACTTGAAAAAGTGTTTATCTTTTTAGCCCTTTTTAAGGTTAGTTTAGTCTAGTTTAGTTTAGTTCTGTCTTGATTCTTTTTCATCTTGTTTAGATTAGGAATTTTTGTTCTTTATTTATTGGTGTTTGTTTCCTTTGTATGTTTTTGTATATTCCTTTGTATGTTGTTTTATATATTCAGGTTTGGTCTTCTAAGAAAAAGTTGATTGGGGACAGGTTTGATTATGTCACCTGGCATTCTAGGGTAATTTCCAGGGCATCAATATACCCATTCCATGGCAGCTCTGAGACCTGCCCCTCTGAACATCTGAGGCCTGCAAGCCTCCATTTGAATTTTCCCAAGATCCTGGAGCATTTCAGGTCACAGTGGGAAATTAAAAATGTCAATCTCTGCTCCCTTTGGAGAGTTGATGCTACCACTGCTGCCAGGTAAGCAGGAGAGAACCCATCAACAAAAGCCATCACAAGGCATTTCCTTCAATACCCACTCAAACATGGAGCAGGCCCTGCTGAAAGATAGAGAAACAGATGAGCTTGCAGATAGTTGTAAACTATGTTCTTTATGGGGCCTAGTATATGCCTTCACTGTTGAATGAGAAGCACAAAGACTTTCTCCAAAATGTTAAGATATGGTAGGAGAACACTCAGGCCCTTTCAACAGGAGGCTCTCATCCCAGCATGGGGATGGGAGAGGAGTGGGACCATGATGACACTTCTGCAAGATGTTGTTGCAGTCCCATTGTTCTCCTGTTGCCAACCAGCACTATCATGGAGTAAATCATTGACAGGTTTTCCCTGCTAATGACCCCTGATTGCATGACGGTCCTGCACTTACTTGTCCTGTGGAGGGCCCAGAAGTATGATGAAGGCACTTCCTGCCCCAGTACAGCCTGAGAAAGCTGGTCTGGTGCAGAGGGGAGCATTCCCATCAGAGTTCCTTCTCAGTAGAGGCACTGCTGGGATCGGGACCAGAGGACAACACAAGATGGTAAGGTGTGGAAAGGGTCTTGGAATGACATAACCTGGATAAATCCATGGTCTAGTCACAAGCCTTAAACATGTTGGAGTTCCCAACTAGTAAAATAAAGTGACAATTGTGTTCCCTGAGTAGCCTGGACCCCATTATGTGTCTAATAAATGTGTTTCCCTCTTGTTTAGAAAAGTAATAGCTTTTAGTGGAAAAATCAATATGACTTGATTATATTTTTCCTGTTGCTGAAGTTTTCAGTGGGGGAAGGGAAAATTGGGTCCTCATGTCCATTCAGCTCAAAGTATGTTGTGATCTTAACATTTCTTTGCTAAGAAACTTGAAAGTTTGAAATTCTAGCTGCATCTGTATCTAAGTACCATATTTCAGCTCAGTACAGATGAGCAGTGCAACCCATACTCAAATGTTCACTGTAATGAGTATAGGGTTAGGAATGAATGTTTTCTGGAGGAAGAAATTCTATTCTGCCATGAGAACTGCAGAACAGCAGAACTGATTGGCTGGCTAACCTCTGGAGGCAGAAGACCCCCCCTCCTCAGGAAAGAAGTAGAGCTGGGAAAGTGGGGTGGTGGTGATGGAAGAGCAAAGTTATGCCAGGTTCCAAGAAAACAGCCATGAGGCTGGTACAAAGTTAGGTCAAGGTGAGATGCGTTTTGCATACTTTCCAACAACTCTAAACTGTGAGAGGTTTGGAATCAATACAAGTTTCAAATGTTGGCTCACCTGGTTTCTGGCCATTTTGGTTAGTTAAGAGAGGTTCTGAGACAGAAGGAGAATAAGCTATTGTTTTTCTGCTCAAACAGAATTTTCTGTTAATATTCATCGTGGGCAGAGAAGCCTCCATGTAGGCAGGATAATAATAAAAATTAGTCTTTGAAAACAAAATTAGCCTGATTTATTTGTGATCCTCTAGCCAGTGTGTCAGCTTATATCCCTCTTTTCCATTTTCTCTTTTTTGTAATGAATAATCCCATTATCATAACAGTCAAGTCTTTTTTCAAGTGCTTCAGCTATAATTTCCCATTTGCTAGCTGAAGTGGCTAAAAATGTTCTTCTTTCTCCAATGGTCCTTTGAGAACAAACAATATTGGAGGAAGGAAATATAATCAGTTCTTCAAGTTGAGAGGTGAGGGAGGACACTCTTACAGCCTTTGAAAATCAAATTCATTATCTATTTCCTGGAATACATTAGGAACAAATAAGTAGAGTATGCCACAAAACAGAGTAGAAGAGAGTGGCAAAGAAAATACTGAAGCTCATCCAATGTCACACAGACAGACTTTCCTTTCTTATCCTATGGACCACCCCGCAGAAAAAAACAAAAACAAAACACTGCTCAAGGAGTTCACCAGTACTCTAAATTAGAATGGTAAGGCCCATGGAGAATCTAAGGGGTTCAGAGGAAACCCATTCAGCCAGTATTGTCCATTCTTTTGATGGATGGACATCACTGGAAGGATGCAACTTATTCTTTGTTGCTTATGGGAAGCCCACACCATTTGATGTCCTGTTATCTGATGACTTGCGCTTTTGACTCTTGCAAATTAGGGACAAAGTCCAGTAATTTGATGGGGGTTCACTCTTTCAAAAATTCTTCTTGCCTATGGAGGCTTGCAAGCTGCGAGGGGGGAAAAAAGACACAAGCCAGCTGAGGGACTTTGCTAGCAGTGTGTGCATAGTCAGTAACAATTGAGCTTCTGTAAGTCCTTCATGCTCCCCTACAGTATAATACATGGGTTCTACTTTTCAACCAATTCCACTTTCTGACAGTGCTCCAGTCCCTAACCTGTCAGATAAGTGACAGAAGCCTGTATTTTTTATTAGGGTGTTGCTGGTGATGATTATATTGAGCACTTGTACAGTAAGCTTTGATATTTGAGGATTAAATAAAGACAAGATTTAGATCCTTATCAATTCAAATTCTTTTATTTCTACCTATTGAATTACGTCCTATATACTTCTACATAACATCATGATTAATTGCTTTTTATTTATTAATCAAAATGCTTATCCTCTCAAGGAAGCATTTAAGAAGGTACTAGGAGTGGTGGAGAATTTTGTTTCAATTTCTTTGCTTTCATAAGGATTTCTCAAAAAGCAAAAATTTCTTCATGTTCAGAATGGAGAGAATGAAATGGACACATTCCTTCATCCAAGGCCAGATCTTTAAGTGGTTGTTGAATATAGGTTGCACATTTCTTTTTTCCTGAAAGATGCTGTTAATTTTTTGAAGAATTTGTGAAAAATTTGCATATCATATATTGGAGTTGAAAAGAACTTGAGGTCTAAACATTCTCAATGTAGGAGAAACTGAAAAAAATGAAAGATTTCCCCCTCCTTAGGCGATAAAGCATAACATCATGGTTAAAAAAAATGAACTCATCTGTAGTAAAATCAGCAACATAGCCCATAAGAAAGAGAACTGTTTCTTTTTCTAATTAAAAGCCATCATTCAATGGCATTTAAACAGATCTGTCTTCAAAATCAGCAATGTTTGGAGAGATTTTGGAATGTCAAAAATCCTTCAGAAATCTCTTTTTAATTCCCTCCCCAGCCTCAGGAATACTGTTGTGGAAAGCACTCTGCTTTTCCATCCCCCACTACCTAATTTCTTTGGCTGAATGCATCTTGAGCAATGCTCCCTCCCACCATCCTTATTCACAGAGAAGTGGAAGTTCAAACAGGGAGGGGGAGGCATGTGCAAACAATTATACAAGCATTCATGCAGACTGAAAGAAGAAACAGCATCTCTATCTGGGGTGTGAAGCAATTATTCACATAGAAGGCCAATTATTTACAACTGACTACAATAAAGGCTATTTAAAGGAAAGCATGGGCCTTCAAACCACCTGTCTTATGGCAACCCCATGAATTTGATAGAATTTTCTTAGGCAAAGAATCCTCAGAGGCGAATTGGCATTGCCTTCCTCTGAAAAATAGCCTATTCTTTTATTAAGAAAATTGTTGAGAGTTGCACCTTTTTCTCTCTGTGTTTACTGTGGGAAGCAGTCCTCTTTTTTCAAATCCTAGGGTGGCAGACTGGCACCTTCATTTGGTAGTGGACCATGTGTTTTTCGTGCAGGAAAAAGAAAATGTCCCAACTTAGATCCCTGGCATCACTAGGTGGGGCTGGCAAAAAATAGAGAGCTACAGCCAGACAGTTTAGACAATAGGGAGCTAAATGAATCTATAATCTGGCTAGGATGAGCTGAAGATATTTTGCTGCCTGAGGCAGAGCAGCAAATGATGCTCCTCAGTCAAGGTGCATAGTACTCAAAGCCAACCATGTTATTTTGGGCATAGCAGGCGGGAAATCCCTCTCACATCTCTCTCTATCCCTGGCAGTAAAAATCAAAAACAACAAATTCATTGACTAACTGTTTCTGTCTTTCCAAGGCACCCAAAATTTGTAGTAAGTCTGGCCCAGGGGGTTGGAAAGTATAAAACTGTTTCCTATGTTCTTTTGAGCTACAGTTCATTTTATACCATAATTCAATGATGCTGAGCACTCTATGTTGCAGCTAAGCAACAATTCTGGTTACCAAGGCTTTAAGCACTTGCTACTTATTTCCCCACTCAGACTGTCTGAAATTTGTGATTCTTTTAACTACCTTTCTGTATACAGACATCTCTCCCTCTCCCTCTCCCTCTTTCAGTCTTTCTTTCTTTCAGTCTCCCTTTTCTAAAGCTTTCTCTCTCTAAATCTCAATCTCCCATTCTTTTTGCAGGAGACTCTTGGATACAGAGGATGAACTCTCAGATATCCAATCAGATTCGGTCCCACTGGAAGTACGGGATTGGTTGGCTTCTACCTTCACAAGGAAAATGGGGATGACAAAAAGGAGACCTGAAGAAAAACCCAAATTTCGAAGTATTGTACATGCTGTACAAGCTGGGATTTTTGTTGAAAGGTGAGGTCCTTGGATTGATGAACGGTATCCTTCAGCTTTTAACATTTCAGTGATAAGAAGAGCAGTAAATGTAGTCAAACAACACTGCTGAATCTCACATCACTATCCAAGTTGCACAGTAAGCAAGAGAAATAAGAACACAAAGGAATTTCTAAATCCCTTTGACTTCTAGTTCAAGAGAGAATAAACAAGTGAGCCTCATGCTGGGGGTGATTCGCCTTGGTCTTCGAAAAAGTCTGCATGCAGACTTTGGGGCTTGGACTCATGTATCTCAAAATAGCCTGAGCCTGCTATATGCATTTTTTAGAAACAACAACCAACACATCGTGGCTGCATATATACTTAGCTAGGTAGAATCACTATTAAACTCATTGACAATTACTTCTGAGTTAATATGTATAAAATTGCACTATAAACCTGCACTCTTATTTACATGCAGAAGAGGAAACTTTGACCCTTCCATTGCACCTCACATTATTGTCCAGTTGGCTGAGGCTAATGGGAACTAGAGTTTAACATGTGTGGCAGGCAACATGTTTATTATTACTTATTATTTATTATTTATAACTTATTCATGCATATTCTACCAGTTTTCCAATATTGGTTTATCAGTCCTCCTATAGCCCACCCGACATGTGCAGGGCATGGGGTTGACTAGATGACCTTTGTGGTACCTTCCAGCTCTATGAGTCTTTGTACATTCCACTAAATGCATTAGGGCTTACTTCTGATAAGTAATGTCTAGGTTCCACTGTAATTCTCTTACAGCAGTGGTGGAAGTTGTGTTGCCCTCCAGATGTTGTTGAATTACTTCATCTTCCACAATTTTATGTGGAGAACCCCATGATTCCCACTTTTGGACTATGGTTAAACTTTCTTTTGCTTATGAGAAAGCTATAGCATGGTGTCCTTTATAACAAACTGGTTTTTGATACCTCCATAGATGTGTATATGAAAGTAATGATGGTCCTTAGGCCATTTCCGCACGAGATTGTTATAATGCTATTATTCCACTTTCAACATGATATGGAATCCTAGGGTTTGCCATTCAGGGAGAAGCCTGAGGCCCCTCCTTAAACTGCAAATCCCAGGATTCTCTAGGATGCTGCAAATTGAATAATAGTACTATAACAGTCTTGTTCAGGAATGGCCTTTGAAACACAAATATTCAGTAAGGAAAGATTGTTGGATGGTATTCAGTATTGGAAGTTATGGATTCATAAGCTAGAGTTACAAATCCATAGCTAATCTGTATTCAGTAAGACAGATGTAATCTACTGTAAACTGATGCAAATTCCACCATAGCCCACCTGAAGAACCAACAGCCAGATTGGGTAAAGGAGGTCTGTTCAGTTTCTAGTGGGATTCAGGAAGATAACATTTCTATCCCCTTCCCATCACTGAGTGAGGCTTCAACACTCAGAAGTTGGACTCCATCACAATTCCTTGTCATAGCTTGCTGGTGGAAGGGGATAGTAAGTAGAAATGTCACCCTCCTTGTTCTCTGATTGGAAGCTGAACAGATCTCCTTCACCCAATTTGACTGCTGGCTCTTAGGTTGGGCTGGAAGGTTGAGCCAAGCGATTTTACTTAGTTATAGCCATTGTCCCCCCTCACCCTTTCCTGTTGTTGTCCCGGCGTCATTCTGGCAGCACATTTGCTAGGATGGGAGCATGTCCCCAATGCTCCTCTCTGAACCCAGCTGACTGCCTGTGGATGGGAGTGCGAATGACCCGCTCCTTCCTTCCACAGTTCAGTTGATCTCTTTCCTGTGCTTCCTCCCATTCTGCATGGTCACTGGCTATGGGAGCATATCACGTTTGTGGACCATTAACGGATTTTTCTGTTAATGGTATATCCCACGATTGCAACAGGTGGGGATGTGTTGGCAGTAGGACCGCGACAACGTGCAGTAGCATGTTTCATGGACTTTTGCTAATGCGTCCCCCTCATGGACAGTGACGCTATGCAGAAATGGCATAACTGTCCACAATTAAGTAGCAAATGTATAATATCACCAGCCGGTAACCTGGCAATATATTTCACATACTCATTTGCTTGTTCATTTTGTTCTGTCCTCTTTGTGATGATAATTTCAAGAAAGGTCTGAAATGTGAATATGGACTAAGAAGAGACACAAACATTCTGTTCAAGTTTTCACTGTGTCTGAAAATCATAGGGTACTAAAGAAAGGACATTGCCATAAATATGGAGACAGAATAACTGAGAATTGGGACTATTTCAGTTAACAGCAGTTGGTGACTTCCCTGTCAGTGGGGTGCTGAATCTGTTCTGAGATTTAGTCCATCCTTTAAAAGAGCTACTGAAGGTACTGAATTCTGCCCCCCACCAAAGGTTTAGCACCCTGGATGCCCCCTTTAAAGTTCAGGTGCAAGTCTGGAATGGAATCACTGCTCCACTATCATAGAAACCACTGACTGCCACAAATTAAAAAATAAATTGTTTAGTCCAGTATTTTACTTCGGGAGGCAGACTTTATGGCCTCTTGCCTTTCATAGATTTTAAAAGTCTTCTGATTTAATTAGTCTAATTTCAGACCTTGAAAGAAGAACTAATCCTAAAGAATAAAGGTATTCTCACTAGAATTCAAGTGCTGTTTCACTGAGTCTTCTTCTTCTCTCCTCCTCCTCCTTTTTCCAGAATGTACCGAAGGACCTCTAGTATGGTTGGTTTGGCCTATCCTGCTGAAGTGATAGCAACTTTTAAGGTAAGATCAGTCCATGAAAGGTACAAAATAGAATTCTATCCCAGCTTATTTGTTGGGGCAGTTGGAGAAGATGGTTATTTTCAGTATACACTTCAGGTTGTTTTGCTGAACTATGAAGGGCTAATTTCCACAAGTGACCCAGGAATTAATGAAGCTAGAGTTTATAAAGTCAAAACACTGGTACTTTCTGATTAATTGGGATGATTGCATCATCATCATCATCATCATCATCATCATCATCATCATCATCATCATCATCTTTCTATATGCACAATATTTTGAGGTGGCTTGGCCCTCAGTGAAGAATTCAGGCCCATTGGCATTATAAAGATCTATTCCTGATGGAGATGAAGACTGTTAGAATTAGTTTGTTGATATGCACCAGAACAGCTTCCTCCATTTCTGGACCAGGAAAGGAGAGAATATTGTCAATTATGTGTTTCCTGTGCAGAAAATGACTCTCTTGGGAAACACAGTCAGGAGAAACAACTCAGAGGCAAGAATTTGGTGCAGTTTTCACCCAGCATTTGCACATCTGAGGATAAAATGTGAGGACAAAATAGTCAGAGATTTACGTCCTTATTCTGGACTATATTTGTGGGTGTGAAGATGCAAACTATCATGATGACTACCTAATTGAACAATGCACCAAATGGCACTGGTTTTCTTTGTCTAGTTGCGGATGGAGGTACATGGCCGTGTGTGCATGTGAACTCTCCAGATACCTCTGAAAGCCACTGCCGTTTATTAGGTTTCTACAAGTTTTGAGGGTCAGGAACACAGAAATAGCTGGGACTTTCTGTACAGAATGTGATAAAACTCACTTGATATTGGAGTACAGATTTTGGCATGGAAAGAATATAAAGAAATGCTACCACTTCATATGCAGTTCAGTTCTAAATAGATTTGTGAGGAAATATGTTCGTGTATATGGTCCTTTATTACGATTTCATGTAGAAATTAAAACAATATGATATTTCTCATTTGAAACTTGTTGCGCAGAGAAACTATTCTCCCACTTCCGTGATTCCTAAGCAACAGGGAATTGGTTCACTGTGATTCTTCATGCTGATGGTTTAGCTTATATGCAGAAAATTTTCAATATCTGGGTGGTGTTCAAAGAAGTATTCATTCTCCAGTGTGCATGGTGGGGAGGTTTACTGCTGTGAGAGTGCTGTACCAAATGCAAAGTTGCATTTTTGTTTCAACTCAGGGTCAAACCAGACATTTATCATATTCTTTGCAGAAGTAATCCCCCACATGGTGAAAAACATCTGTTTCTCATACTATGTGATTTCCCTCACCTTAGTATGTGTTGCTGTGTGTTTGGCCATAGAAGGTAAATGTGGGATTTCTTTGCAAGCCTGATTGATGAGGCGCTTATTTCTGAGACATTCTGATTGTGAGAGGGAAAATTACTTAATGACAGGGAATACAATTAGGAAGGAATGTGGAAGAGATTCACAAATAGCAGCTCTTCACACTGCAACGTTATATTACCGATCCTTCTTTTGATTCCGTCATGTTGTGGGTGTGGGTTCAGTTGCCTGTTGTATGCCTTCAAGTAATTTTCAACATGTTGAAATTCCAAGGCATTTCTAACATGTGGAGACTCCATCACAGAGGTTTCTTGTCAAGATTTGTTCAGAGGGGGGTTGCCTTTGCTTTCTTCTGAGGCTGAGAGAATGAGACTTACCCAAAGTCACACATTGGATTTCCATGGTTGAGTGAGGATTTGACCTCTGGTCTCCAGTGTCCTAGTTTAACATCAAACCACCATACCATGCTGGAACTCAGTTTCTTGCTGTGAAGCAGACCAAGCAAATCACTGTACAGAGTATGATCCAGTTTGATTTAAACACTTTCAAGGCACATAAATTTCCAATAGAGGATATTTTAAGCAGAAGCTATGAGCTCTTTTTTAGAATGCTTTTTTCTTCCTGGATCATGCCTATTTTATACACATGTACACATGTTCTCACACACATGGTCTTTTAACTTTATATTGCCACATATAATACTTAAACAGCAGGTGTTGTTTTAATCTAATGAAGGTTATTAAATTTTCAAAATTGTCTGTAATGCTACTAAGGTGACAGAAATAATAAAATCCTAAATTTTCTTTCTCCCACCTCGCTTACAGGACGTTGATAAATGGTCATTTGATGTGTTTGCCCTAAATGAAGCAAGTGGAGGCCACAGCCTGAAATTTATGATGTATGAACTGTTTACCCGATATGATCTATTGAGCCGTTTCAAGGTAAGAAAGTTCATCTGAAAATATTTATCTTGAGCCCCAAACCAAAGGGATTCTGAATTCTGAAATAATCTCTTGCAAATGGCCTGCCTGTTGCAATTTTAGGAAATATAGTACACATTGCTTTTCTTGCATAAGAAAGCAGAATATGTTGCTGATAGATACAGTGTGTGTTACCTCTATGAATTAGGTGAGTAGGACCTGAAATGACAGAGTATGGTATTAATCACTTTCTTGGATCATGAGCTACAGGTGTTCTGAATGAGAAAAGTAACATGGAAAAGCCTTCAGCGTGTCATGGAATGGGCCCAGACAAAACCACTTATGTGTACCTTGAAAATAAATTATGTCCCAAAGGTTTTCTTTTTCCTAAGTGCAAGTTGGGAAGAAATTAGTGCTGGAAACAATTGTATTCCCAGGGGGATGGCATTCCACAATTTGGGTGCATTTGCTTGCTGTTACTCAGCACACTAAACAGCACTCAGTAGGATGTGTGTCTTTGCTTTGGAAAAATTTGGTATCTTTCTATAGGGTAAATGGTGGCATCCCAGAAGCTCTGGGACTGCAACCCTCATCAGCCCTGGGCAGTATTGCCACTGGTAAGAGTGATGGGAATTGCAGTCCCACAATATCTGCAAGGCCACAATTGTTCTCTGTGATAAGAAGTTGAGCATCTTTTGTGTCAGGAGCTGCACACTGCTTCACAAACTAGGTGATCAGTCCTGACACTGCCTGGGTCCAAACCATGAGTGACTATCAGCATTGAGCCATGGCGAATAGTACAGAATATACCACAGACGTCGGTCACATTAAGATACTGTAAAAAAATTGTAAAAGTCTGCCTTTTAAAGTGATCCTTTTTGATGGCTAACCACAACCCCAATTTAGTGTGCAAGCACTGAACTGAAAGAGATGTGAATTGGCTTTGAGAAGTGTCCAGTAAAACCACTCCTTTCCTTTTATTGCTGCAGGTGTCAAAAACTTATTTCTAAGTATGGCTGTCTTGCTTTTCTCATTGTTCTCTTTTAATGATGACATCTGAAGACAGGACCAGCAAAATGAGCCATGCATGTTGCCTCATAGATTGCACACCTGAAAGCTATCCATTTTCCTTTTGATGTTTGCCTCTTGCAGATCCCTGTTCCCAGCCTTATTTCATTTGGAGAAGCTTTAGAAACTGGCTACAGCAAACACAGAAACCCTTATCACAACTTAATCCATGCTGCCGACGTTACCCACACTGTGCACTGCATCATGCTTCTCACTGGTATCATGGTAAGAAACTATGATTGGGGTCAAGTCCATCGGGAGATGAGACAGTGGCCCTTTCTGCACTGGGCTATTAAAACGGCGCAGAGCGACCTCTGACAGAGGTCTTCTGCACCGTGGAGTGGACTGGGATGGGCTACTTCTTGTAGTTCTGCACCTCAGTCCAGTTCGGAGCGACCGGAACTGGTGACACAGCATGCTTTTTAAAAACCTCTTTTAAGAGTTTTTTCAAAAGCACAGAGCACGCGACCCCGTGTTGCTCCACCGCTACGCTCCGGTGCAGATTTGCAGGTGTGCACTAGTGCATGCCTGCAGATCTACCGGGGGCGGACTTTAGGCTGGCAAGCTTCTCCGGTTGGTGGAGAGCCTCCCCCAACCAGAAGCCGCCATTTTGCTCCTCGTCCCAACAGACTCACCCGGATGCTGAAGAAATCCGGTGAGTCCTGTTTTCGCACGGTTCCTTTCTCACATGTGGAAAGGGCCACTAGTGTTTGCATGCCTACCCAGAGCCTGTCACAAAACGCTGATCGGGTAATGTTGTAATTGTATGTTTTTGGAAGCCAGAGATGACAATCTAAAGACCAACTTTATGAGTTCTCCAAGGCAGAGCTGGAATAACCTTGGTGCTTTAAATGTTCTGCACTTCATCTTCTGCAGTCCCCTCCATTGCCCTTGCTGGTTGGGGCTTTGGGAAGCTTAAAAATCCAAAATGGCATATTTGCCAGTGTATAAGGCGCATCACATTTATATGTCAGCAAATAGTATTTGCCAGTGTATAAGACATACTGGCATACAAGATGCACCCCATTTTCAAACAGTATTTTTCAGGATACACTGGCAACACTAATAGACCAGTGGGTCCCCATGGCTTCTCTTCAGATATCATAAGTGTCTAGTGCATCCTTCAAACGTGCCTTTATCATCACCATTACAAAAGAAAATGTTGTTAACATAAGACTTTGATTTATGATGACCCTATGAATGAGTCACTCTATCATCAACAGCCCTGCTCAGGTCAAGCAGATTCAGCGTCATTGTTTTCTTGATTGTGTCTCTTCATCTGTAATGCAGTCCTCCTCTTTTCATACTGCTTTCTACCTTACCATACTGTCTTTTCTAGGGAGTCATGTCTTCTCACGATATATCCAATGTACAACAGTCTCAGTTTAGTCATCTTGGCTTCTAAAGAGAGTTCAGATTTGACCTGCTGTAGGATCCACTGATCTGTCTTTTAGCCACAATATATGTAGAATTCAATAATTGTACACAATATTTTTAGAGCTCTTTGTAGAACTCTTCTTCAGCACTAGATTTCAAGTGAGTTGATTTTCTTCCTATTGACTTTCTTCACTGTCCAGCTTTTACAACCATACATAGAAACTGGAAATACAATAGCATGGATAATCCTAACTTTAGTATTCAATGACGTCTCCTTACGCCTGAATTTTGTTTAGTTTCTTCATAGCAGCCCTCCCAAGTCTTAGTCTTCTTCTGATTTCCTGACTATCCAGCTTTCACAACCACACTGTGTGTTACATTTCTTGTTTTCCTATGTCTAGCTTCCCCTTATTCATGCTTCTCACATTCCATTCTTACATATGTGTTGTTCAGCTTCAGACTTTCCTTTTACCTCTGAGCACACCTCTGAGTTGCATCTTTTGCCACAGCACTACTCATAATTGTCCTCTGCTCTTCCCCAGTAGCTTGTTGAGTGCCATTCGATGTGGGAGTCTGATCTTGTGGCACCATCTCTTGTTTCATTTTGGATAGGCTCATCATAGGGTTTTGATGGTAAAAGACATTCAAAAGGGGCTTACTGTGCCTCCTTCTGCACAGTACTGACAAGCATTAGCTATGGTGTCACTGCCGTTGTCCCTGAGAGAGCCTCCATCGGTATCATCCCCCCTCCCCACTATTGCTGCTGCCCAGTTTGGAACATTTCGTCTTGCTCTTCAGCAAAAGTCTGTCTGACATGGGAGGTTCCACTAGCAGGACTGCCATCATTAGCATGGCCTCTTGACTCATAAGCATATGCAATACTACCACTACAGACAGGTAGTGCCATAACAAGGAGTAAAAAAATAATGGTAACTGGTCTTCTCAAAGCACTTGTATTAAAACAAAACCAATCTCCTACAGACAAATAGAAGGCTACTGTAGAGTTTAAACCTCAGCTGCTTCTAAGTATCTTGACTGCAGCATTGAATATGGAGGAAAAAGATGCCCAGCCCCAGTCTGGCATGAAATGTGCAACACCATCATGGCCTCAGGTTGAGGCTACACTAATAAGCACAGATGCTACAGTTTTTTCAGGGAGGAGTTTAGAATCCTATAAATTACTGGTGAATAAACAGACTAAAGCAAGACTAGTCAAATGTGTCACTCGATATGTGGTTGGATTTCAGTTCCTGTCAGCCCCAGCCAGCTTAGCCAATGGGGAGAAATGATGGAAACTGCAGTTCATAAATGCCTGGACAGACACAGTTTCCTATCCTCGGAGTCCTTTCATACTACACAGTTGCAACATTGTGATTCCATTTTAACTGCCATGGCTGCATCCCATGAAATCCTGGGATTGTTAGTTTGATGAGGTACTACAGCTCTCTGAGAATTCTGAACACCCATTCCTAAACTGCCAACCCAAGGATTCCATAGGATGTTGCCATGGCACTTAAAGTGGAATCATAGTGCTATAACTGTGAAAGGACCCCTGAACTAAATATATACTTCATCCTGTGTTAAAGAAGACTGGGATTTTGTATAACATGTTGGATCTGTATTGACATGAAGTTTCAGCAGAAATGAACTATTTGCACAACCTGCGGTTTTGTTTTTCTTGACTAGCACTGGCTTACTGAACTGGAAATATTAGCAATGATCTTTGCCGCTGCCGTCCATGACTATGAGCATACTGGGACTACAAACAACTTCCACATTCAGACCAGGTAAGCCTGCTGCCAATTAGCTATGCACAAAACAGTGGAGAAGAAAACCTTTGCTGCAGGAAGCAGGCTTCCAAATGTTGTTTTTCCTCAAGATCTGATGACACACTCCCACGCCACTAATGCCAACAGTACAGTGCAGAAGCTTTTACTAATGCAATAATTGCAAAGCTTCCAGAAGGCAAAGAGAGAGGAGGAAGAGAAGGGTGGCTAAGTGAATTGAGACACTGCAGTCCCTAATCCCCACCTCTGCAGATGTTTTCATTATGCACAATAGTGAAAGAGAGCATTTCAGTGGGTAAATGTTAGTGTGTAAGGCTGCCAACCGACATTTGGATCTGCTACCAGTACCAGGACCTGGAAACTATGCTTTCTTGGAGCGAAGCTCTCAGCATCCCCCAGCCAGGACAGTCAGTGCTCATGCTGGTAAGGGGATCTGGGGATCTATAGTCCAAAAAAGAGGAATCTTTCTTGAATCAGACATATACCTTAAACTAGTTTAGTTTTTTCTTCCTTGTATCCTAGCTTTCCTCCAAGGAGTTCAGGGTGCTGTAAATGTTAACCTCAAAACAGGGTAGGAAGATGTGACATCCAAAGCTACATTGTAAGTTTCATGGGGAAGCAGGTCATTGAGATCAAAGATTTGGTCTCAGAGTTGCTGATAGGTTTACTATCTTTTTTGAGGTGCTCCCTGAAGTGGCAGAAGAATTCTGTTTTACATAGCATGTGATTTTCCTCACTGATGTCTTTTAGTGTGCTTTGCTTAGTGATTGCTTATTAGAAAGTAGACATCAGCTCAATTTGTAAGATGGATTGCTGAGTATGTATCTCTGAGGAAATTCCCTTGTTGGGGGTAAAATGGAATAGTTGTAGGGAATATGCATTCCTCTTAACATCTAGCTTGACCCTAAGATTCCTACTACTACACTGTACAAGTTATTTTAACACAGCGGGGCAGAATGCAACTGCTATGCCTCTCAGTCTGATCTTCTGCAATTCCTGTCAACCATTTTCTCCTGCCCAATTGTTACAGACAACTGTATTCTAATTTTTAATGCATTTTATACAGTAGAAGAAGGGAAAATGTGGGCCTGGGGACTCAAACGGGTAACCAAGTAGGTAAGGACACTTGGTAGCTACATTCTATTCTGCTATCTCAAACCCTTTAAAGATGTAGCGTTTGTCTTACCTCTCTGTGTGAGTACCCTGTTTTGTTTTGTGCTGCCATTGTTTTTAGCCTTTGAAACAATGGAGAAAGAATGAATGACCAGATGCACAGATTGAGATGCAGAGAGCTTGGATGTTGATGATGCAATGAGATATTCATAACACAATGTTTCCTGCTCCCCAAAACCTTTTACATCAAGCATTGGAACTTATAGTCCTCCAGATGTTGTTGGACTATGTTTTTCATTTCTGACCATTGCTCATGCTAGCTGGGATTGTTAGAAGTTGGAGGATTACAGTTTCTGTACCTGTAAGAACATCAGGAAAGCCATCTACTTCTCACTAGCAAAGAAACTGTACGTCTATGGTGATACCTCTTTGCCTTGTTTATGGAATATGACTTCCACATTTACAGTATTTACTGAAGCATCCTCCCTCCATAGTAATCTGATCTTCTACCCCCAAAGAGGAATAAATTTACTTCACCCATCATTCTGCCTGCCTCCTATTTTGTTTAGGACTACTTTTTTTTTAACCACAAATCTTACTCAGAGAAGAAACCTTTAAGTGGTCAGAGTGTGTGTGTTGATTTATTTATCCAGTGTTGCATCTGCTTCTATGGTGACCAGGTCAAACCAGTGCTTGCAGCATTGTAACTAAAAATAACTTTTACCATTCAATCCAGTAACTCCAAATTTAGATTCTTTTTCTATTTTTGTCTGACATTGTTTAGCTTTGGAAGCCTTAAACATGTTAGAAGAAAATTGCCTCTTCCCCTTCAGTACTGAATAACAAAAATAAAATCAAGTTGGCTTTAGCTATGGTGGTCGTCCTCACCTTACCTTCATGATTGGGAACTGCAGACTCAGGCCATTTCTGCACTAGACTGTTGTAGTGCTATTATTCCACATTCAACATCCTATCAACATCCTCAAAGGCCCCTCCCTAAACTGCAAACCCCTGGATTCCACAGGATGTTGAAAGCAGAATAATAGCATTATAACAGTCTAGTGTGGAAATGGCCCCAGTCTATGAGTGCAGCAGAATGAGGGCGCATGGTGGTTGAAAAGTGCTATAATGGGGTAGTAGTAGGAAATACGAGGAATTCCAGATGAGGCTTTTATCTCACCATTTCAATGCTTTGTTCACTGAATGTATTGCGATTTCACCCAATTTTGTCCACTACTTGCAATTCTCATTTTCTCACTGCCTCTTCCATCATTCCTTTCTTCAGAAAACAGGTTAAGGTAGAAATGTGAGACCAGATCTAGTCAGAATTAAGAAATACAATATCTAATGAGAAAATAGAGGAGTCTTTCTCTTTATGTTACAGAAAGAAAGCCAATGAAGCAAAGTTGCAAATATATTTTGATTACCAGTTTATTTATAAATGGGAGGACACTTAAAATAACTATGCAGTTATATTACATTGCACCTAAACACAAAGGGAAAGGCACAAATTTGGCAAGCGCTCTGTAACAATACGGACCCTGTTTATAATGTACAGATAAACACAAGAATTTGCAGATGTATCTTATTTTAGCTTATCCTATTTTATTTATATTGCTATCATTGAATACCAACTCTAATAATTATAACAAGAAAGTAGAGTTTGTTTATGCAAACATACTAACAATTGATTATTATCTTTATATGTTACTATTTATTCTTTCTTTTTGAATAAAAATAAATTTTAAAAAAGGAAAACAGGTTAAGGAGAAATAATAGTTTACACAGTGTCTTTTAACACTTAACAAGCAAAATCCTCTGACTGAAATATTCTGTGTCATTGGGGGGAGTGCCATTTCATATTGCTCCTCTGACCCTTCCCATGCTCTGCATCTTTCTCTCTCTTTCTCAGAGAAGAGACTCCATTGAGATAAACCATGTCTTCCTAATATATTAAGGATTTTTTTGTTAATTTGTGGGAAATTTAGTTCATAAGAAGGACATTTAAAAATGGTGCCCTCCTCCACAGACTCTCTATCCATCTGCCACCACTGTTATAGAGATATAAATCTTTGCTTATTTAATTCTTAGACATAACAAAGAAAAATAACAGATGTCTCCTCCTTGCTGGGAAAGACTGTAAGAGTTTTTGTGTGTTTTTTAAAATCATATTTCTCATTTTAGATTTTTTCAGTCTCTTTTTTTTTTTTTGCAAAATCTTTGCAAAGTTTCTCTGTGTGCACCCGCACATGTATATGTATGTGCATGCATAAGTATGTATCTGAACACACACGCACAAAATCCCCTTTGGCTGCAAGTTACCATACTTTTTGCTATTGACAAAAATGGCCAAGTCTTTTCATTTTCACACAGAGACAAAACAAAGCAAAACAAAACAAATCCTGCAGTGGCTCTTGGAGAAGAAGAAAAATTCTGAGTATTTTTTGCATCTCTATTCAGGATTCTACCGCCTCATTCTGCTGCATGTCTGGACCATATTTTCTATTATTAGAGCTATCTGAACATAAGCCTTTCTGCTAGAGTATTTAGCTGTGCTCCATGGTGGCTGTTTTTTTTCCACATCCACAGGTTAGTAAATTCATTCTAGGTTTTTGTTTTAAATGGGCTGTACAGGATGCTAAACTCTATCCCTAAATAGGGTCAGCACTTTGTATAGCTTCTTTAAAGCTAAAACCCAGAGCAGATTGATCAGTTAAGTGATATGGAAACCCCCAGCTACCACTAGCAGTTATTGTAACTCCTTTGCAGACCTGCCATAATCCCATGTCCCAATGATGGGTGCACTTCCCTGTGCTGAGCTACAGCTCACTAACACATATGAATGGGAAGGGGAGTCCATTTTGCTGCCTGAAACACCTTCTTCATAATGCTTCAAGGCAAGGTTGGCCACAGTTTCAGTAGTCTTTACAGCAGGGGTGTCAAACTCAATTTCATCTAGGGCTGCATCAACATTATGGTTGCCCTCCAAGGGCTGGCTGTATCTGTAAGACTATATAAATGTATCTACTCTTTTATCATATTAAATAATTGCCTCTGCATTTGATTATTACTGGTTTTAGTAATAACCTGTGCCATTTTCTGCTCCTCATACTCTCTCTGTGCTTCTTTCTGCCTTCCAAACCCTCTCTGTGCCTCTTTCTGCCCCTTTGCCCCTCTTTGTACCTAGTGAGCCCAATCCCCACATTACAGGCCCCCGGCTGCTGGTATTTTGAAAAGGGGCCCAGCAGCCAGCATTTGCAATCTACTTCTACTTCTGACTGCTCCTTTGTGCAACTCTTGCGAGCCCCACGGAGCATCACCATGGTAACCTGTGGCAATACTCTGATGGCTAGACTTGGACAGAGGAGCAGTCAGAAGTAGAAGTAGATCGTGAATGCTGGCTGCTGGGCTCCTCTTCAGAATACTGGCAGCCAGGGGCCCACAATGTGGGAATTGGGCTTGCCAGGTGGGGGGAGTGCCGCAGCTGCAGGAGAGGTGCAAGCGCCATATAAAATGGTCTGGTAGGCTAGATTTGAACTGCAGGCCTTGTGTTTGACGCATGTGCTGTTGTAAATATCTTATAACAGTTTCCATCTGGTAGAGTTATCACAATCCAGAACACAAGCAGAATTTGTAAGTTTTGCTATATGGCCATGCTAGCTGGCACATACTAGAATTTCTAGTTAAAAAAAAGTAACTTCTGACAGGCTCTAAATGCAAGGTGGTCTTCTGTTCTTTGGCCTCTGTTGGATATAACTCACCTTACTAAGATAGCAGGTGCATAATGGTTGTGTGAACATCTGTAATATTCTCCTCTCCGCGTCTAGGTCAGATGTTGCAATTTTGTACAATGACCGCTCTGTTCTTGAAAACCATCATGTAAGTGCTGCTTATAAGATGATGCAAGAAGAAGAAATGAACATCCTGGTGAACTTAACCAAGGATGAATGGAGGTAAGACTGCCATGCTTCTTAAGAAAGATACCCAGCTCATGTTTTCCAGAAATCACAAAACACTTTTCTATTGGCCAGCAGTCATATCACTAAGCTAATGGATGGAAACCTCCTCCACTGTGGGCGGCCTGTGCCTGTGGATTTTTTTCTCATGCCAAGGTGTCCCTTCTTTAGCAGCCTTATTTGCAGCTAGATCCAGAAAAAATGAAGCAGGCAAAGAGTTATGGTTTAGTAAATGTGGAGTTTAACACTGCCCTAGCTCCAGGAAGTACACGTATGCCTTGCTTAGACATCAGGGGACTATACCTCCCCACACACCAGCAAAGGGCTCTCACAGCCTCTAGTGCAGTGGTGGGGAAAGTGCTGGCTGTGGGCCCCAGCAATACTGCCCACATCTTCTTAGGAAGAGCCTTCTGAGGTTAGAAAACCTTTACTTTAAGATAGGTGTGATAGTACACCTTTTGGCCTTAAGATTCTTCCTTGGATTTGGTACATAGACCTCAAAGTAAACACTGTACTGGACAGTTGGCTGTGTTGATTAGCAGATTCAGTGTTATAAAGCATGAACAGTCATCCTTATTAATTATTAAATTACTATGTTCAGACAGTGATGTAGAAAATAAAATCAATTAAGAGATATTGTAAGAGAAATAAACATGAAGTTATGTTTGTTACATACACAGTGTTACAGGCACTCAAAGATAAGGAGACCAGAGAGTTGGAAAAAGAGTAAATTTATTTAACGCGCAGGCTCTGGCTGGGTCATCCCAAAAAGCCAAAAAGCCTCGAAATGGGTTAACACAGATATTTTATAGGAACAGTACGTAAGTTTCGTTTCCTTTAGCCCTCCTCCCCAAACCTGCAACTTTGCACATTTTCAGTCCCTCCCTCACGAAGCTAATGACGCTTCATGAAGGCTCACTTTGACATTCTGTACCCTTTCACTCAGTTCCTGTTTCTCATAACAAGATGCTCTGCTTATCTCTAACTTGCGCAGTTGGTCCCATTTCTTCCCGACGTAGCACAAACTGTCTCCAATTTGCTACACTTTGCTTAATATCTCTATACATCCTGGTCCATTTGCTAAAACATTTTAAACGCAACCTACAGGGGCTGCTCAAGGCTACTTCAACAGTACATTTTAACACCTCAATCTGAAACAAAGAACACTTTTCTCTGAATTCTCTCCACCTTCTCAGATCCAAGAAGTCCTATTCAGATCTCCTTCATTTCCCTCTTCCTAACCACCTCATCTCTACTTTTAACTGGTCCCCTTTCTCTATCTCTGACTGGCCCTATCTGAGATTTTTACAGAGAAGCCTCTAGGTTATATCTTTTCCCCCAAAACCCTCCCATAGCATTTCATGAGCTGTGATTGATTCTGCCCAGGCTTGCCCAGCTTCTTGCTTCACAATAAGGGTGGGGGGAATGCAGCCTGAAGGCTGCATGTGGCCCCAAAGGGTCCCCCACCCCAAAATCTAAGAGCCCAATTTTTTCATCCCCAAATACCCAATTATGCTTCCCCTTTTAAGAGGTGCTATTACCATTTTACTGATCTTTCAAGTCTGGACATTGGTCCACCTCTACTTTAAGAGCCTCATTTTGAGAGTAACATCCTTTTGTAAGTGGATTCTTTCATCCAAATGGTCTCTCTTTATTCTCGTTGTCTATGATGTAGTCTCCTGGCATCTGAAAGAGTCATACCCTTGTATGGTTCTGTTGGCTGCCGTGGGGTGGGTGGTAAAAGTACCATATTTGCTGGTGTATTATATGCACTGGCGTATAAGATGCATCCCATTTTTCAAAGAGTATTTTTTCAGGAATTTTTTTTTAGTACCCTGATGAGGCAAAATGCGTAGGAAAGGAGGGGAAGGTAAGGAGTGCTGCACCAAGATTCTCCCACCTCCTCCCTTCCTGTTTTGCTTTGGCAGAGAGAACTCCCAGCAGAGACAAAATGCACAGGAGAGGTGGGGAAGGTAAGGAGTGCTACACCAGGCTTCCTCCACCTCTTCCCTTCCTATTTTGCCAGCAGAAAGAACTCCTTTTGCTCCCCCTCCCTTTCCTGTGCATTTAGCATTACCTGTATTTGCCGGTGAATAAGACGCACCCCATTTTCAGAAGGTATTTTCTTAGGGAAAAAAGTGCATCTTATACGCCAGCAAATACAGTAATACCCTAAGTTTGTGAAGTGCAAATAATTTCAAAATTATTTTAAACTGAATATTACCAAAATAGTGGGATTGAAATAGTAGTAATAATAGGTTGATGAGTTTTCTTTAAAATATACTTGTGCCATCAACTCTCATGAAATCAAGAGGTTTCCAGTTTTAAGTGCTTTTTAATTTATTTTTTTTTGAAATGTTCACTTTTGTGCTAAAGAATAAACTGATAGGTGCTTTGTCATCAAAACGTCCCATGGTGGAAGAAGTGCAATTCTGACTTAGGAATCTTGATTGCCTGCAGGGAGCTGCGCAACTTAGTGATTGAAATGGTCTTGTCTACGGATATGTCGGGTCATTTCCAGCAAATCAAAACCATGAGGCACACTCTTCAGCAGACCGAAGGGTAAGAGGGTTCCTCCCATTCTTGCAGGGTTGACCAAAGTGGGGGGTGTGCTGCCTCAGGTGAAGGGCTCCCCACTTATCCCATGTAGAAACAATGAGTGCAGTGGGCGTTGAGCCTTCCTTCTGTGTTGGTGGTGGGACAGCATCATCTGTCTCACCTGAGCTCAGAAGCCAAAAAAGCAGATGGTTGTCTCTCTGCCTAATGGTAGGGCTGATCTTTCATTCTTGTCTCTGTGAAGCCATGTGCTGTATCCTGAGAGTAGAGTTCCTGCTCCTGAACAGTCTTGCTGTTGTTGTTTGATAATAAGACAATGTCTTTGTATGGGCAGGATAGACAAAGCTAGAGCCATGTCCCTTATTCTACATGCGGCTGACATCAGTCATCCATCAAAGTCCTGGGAGCTGCACTTCCGGTGGACCAAGGCACTGATGGAAGAGTTCTTTCGACAGGTACCAGTCCCCTCCCTGAAAGGCATTGATAAAGATTTCACAAGGTATGGCTTGTTCCCAGGAGCAGCTGGCTTCCAGGTTCATGGGATGGTGAATTTATTTTGGGGTTTAGTCTGGATCTCAAGGGAGCTACCTGAGGTGCTGAACTCTAGTCCCAAAATAAGTTCAGCACTTTGGCTAGCTCCTTCAAAGTTCAAATTAATACCTGGAGTGGATTCACTGCCCCACTAACATGGGGTCCACCAGCTGCCACTGCCCACACCACTATGTATTTTGCATCTCCTCCTGCGTGTATGACCTTTTTATATTCATTCAAAATACCGTGTGCTTTTCTCCCTTTCAGTTAAAAGAAATCTAAAGTAATTTCCAAGGCTTTTTGAAAAGAACAGAATAAATACAGCAACAAAGAGATTTAAACCAATGGAACACCAAAATCAGAATAAAACAAGCACCAAAGGTGTTCACTCCCTGCGGTTTTAAAAAAGCTCTACTTAAATGAAAATGGAGTTACTTGCATTTCTTAGATACATTTTCCTTAAGGGAAAGAAAAAGACTCAAGGTGACTTACAATTAAAAATTATTTCTCTACCAATCATGCTGTAGCAGAGAGTGCAGCTCACCATAAGAAGGCCCTTTTCCCTCCATTGTCACCCTGGGCCCTGGCAGTAGAAAGGGGCATCCAGAGGGGTGCTTTGAATAAACATTTGATTCCACAAAAGGTGTCAGAGTAAATTCCTTTTGAACCACTTTCCAAGGTAGGTTTACTGACATTCCTTTGGGAAATCTAGGAAATGTTAGGGGCCTGCCAAAGGAAGCCCTTCATACACTGAATTTGATTGTATTTGTTCCCAATTTAAAATCACAAGAGAAACATTTTACTTTTTTAACTTTGCAGATCTCCCCCAGCCACACAATTTTATGGATCTATAAGCTGTTTTCAGCAGTTTCCAGCAGAATGACCTGGATTGCTGACAAGGCCTATTCAGGCATTACCTAGCTGGTTGGATTCAATACCAAGCCTTGCCCCTCCATCATCTTTTTTCTCTCTCAGAGTGACCAGTCAGTTCCTGTTCACATTTCATCACATTCCAATTCATCATTTTCTATGTGAGGAAAATGACAATGGAAACAGAAGATGTTTCTTTTGTATATATGCTGAATCCATACCAGTTAGCAACACCTGAATAATGAAAGCAAGAACATTCCCCTCTCATCTGCCCTAGAATCTTGAGTTCAAAGACAGACTGTCCTTGTACAGAGAGATTCCATTTAGTTATCATACCCAGTATCACATATATATTTTCCATGGATCTGTCTCCATAAATATAGGTGCTGGTTATAGGCTTTCACATTTTCTTTTAGGAGCCACATGTTTTAGGGGCAATACTGTGCTGCAGAGCTTGGGGGAAAAAATCATATTTTTTTTAAGTAGAGCTTTCAGCATCCCACCAGCCTTCATGGATATTGGCCATGTTAGCTGCAGAATTCTAAGAGTTATATTGCAAAAGGAGTGAGTTTTCCAAGCTCTAGTTATGCATCCAGCCAAATGAAAATAATCCAATGATGACAAAATGCAAGTATGCTTCTAGTTCATAACTAAGAATCCACACCCTCATGGGGCTCCCCTTCCCAGCTGTGACAGATTTGGCTTGGAGAATTCCATTACAGGCAGCAACGAAAGGACATACTGCTTGCACACATGTGGCCTGAAGGCTTTCTTCCCCTTCTCCCTTCATCTGGAATTCTATTGCTTGCTGCTCAGTCTGCGTCAATGGCTGGGGGTTCATTCAAAGGCAGTCTGTGGATATTCACTCTTGTTTTTGTTTGTGTTTGCAGTTTTCATTGTGTGTCCTTTTCCTTCTGCAGGGAGACAAAGAAGCAGAACTAGGCCTACCCTTTTCTCCTCTCTGTGACCGTAAATCCACCATGGTAGCCCAGTCACAAATAGGTACTGATTGACATTTTTTTTCTTATAATGGATAAGATCAGTGCTGTAATCATTATAAAACAAGACCAGCAAAATATTTAAGTCTGACAGCCACTTATTTCACTATCTAGCTCCCTGGTGACTGGTATTACTATTCTTCTTATTATTGCTGTTATTATTGTTGTTGTTGTTGCTGTATGCCTTAAAGTCATTACTGATTTATGGTGACTCTAAAGTGAACCTATTGTGTGGTCCTGTGGGGCTGAGAGTTTGTGATATACACAGTGGGTTTCCATGGCTGAGCTGGAAATCAAACCCTGGTCTCCAGGGATGTAGTCCAGTGCTCAAACCACTTCCCCATGCTGGCTCCCACTGTTAATATTATTCTGCTGTTATTTCAGTGTGTACCCCATCCTACCCACAGGAGAAAGTAATGATCTAAACACCCACAGTTAAAATTACAAATATCTACATAGAGAATAAAAGCAAAAGAAACACACCAGAAATAAAGCAAAGCTTTTGTTTCTTCTCTGAAAGTTTGTAGAAGCAAATTTACATTTTTGGCTGGCCTTTAGAGGAACAGAATACCATACCATATCTCTCTGTATGAGACTGCCCTTGTTTTGAGATCTTCGGAGGCAGGTTTTCTCTCAGTTCCACCCCCATCACAGGCATGTTTGGTGAGGACAAAGGAACTAAGCTTCTTAGTGGCTGCTCCCCGGTTGCAGAATTCCCTCCCATAGAAGGTTCAGCTGCCTCCCCTCTCTGTTCCTTCTGTCAACAGGCAAAGACCTTTTTATTCAGACAGGCCTTTGGTTTAAAATTTATGTGACTGAGAGGGCTTTTAATGGGGCAGTATTACATAAACCTGCCCATGTTTTTAAGATCTTCTAGCAAGACCCTCCTCTCTTTCCCACCACTCTCACAGGTACACCTGGTGACAGCACAGGAGAGGGCCTTCTCAGTGGCTTTGCCCAGGCTCCAGAATTCCTTTTCCTGGGAAGTTAGACTGGCATCCTCCGTATTCTCTTTCTTTGAACAGTTGAAGACTTTTCTGTTTCAACAAGCCTTTGGGAACTGGTTGCAGGATAGGCATTGTACAATGTGCTGGATTTTTGATTTGTTATTTTTTGTTCTACCGTTGCGTTTTTTGTGGCTTATATTTTTAATTGGCTTTAATTTTGTTGATAATTAATTATTTTTAAAAACTTTTGTATTTTGTGAATTTTTAAACTATGCTTTGTAAAAATCAATTTTAAGCTACCTTGAGTCCCAAATTGGGACATAAATAACTATAACAGCAACAACAACTACTACAACATCCAGAAGAAGTTGAAAATTGGCTCACTTAACAGTCTAGGTCTAGGAGTTTGAGGAGAGGTAGAAGTATGGGGTCAGTAAACTGAGACTGTGATGAGGGAAAGAAAAAAGCGCTAAAATTTATTGTAGAAGGCAGCATATTAAAACCCTACAGTAATGGCCTCTGGACAGTAACATGGGTAAAGATAAGTTGATGAGGGTCTGGTTATTATTTAGATAGGAGATCTCAGAATAAGGAGGTACATACAATTCCTGTTGGACTCCATGAAAAAAGCTGAAATGTAAATACTTTCATTTATATAACAACAACAATAACAACAACAACAAATACGATGAAGAAAGTCTCAGCACTGTTAGACAGAACCTGGATCCCAGAAGCCTGCTAAAAAATTAGAAGTTGATTTAATAAAATGTAAATTATTGAAGACAAGTGTTTATAAAAAGCTTATAAAAAGCTCCTTCCTTGGTGGTTTGTGTTGGAAAGGCAGAGGAAAACAGTATCCTGTGGCAGTTATAGAATTCCCCGGGTCTAAGCATGGATTTCAGAGGATTCTGCTGAAGGCAACAGTGATGACTGTCTTCTGAATTAAAGCCATATGGCATCAGTGTCAAGTCTGTAGATCCAGAAGTTTTCTCACAAAGAGAGAGGAGGAGAAAGAGAGACAGACAGACAGACAGACAGACAGATGGAAAAACGATTGATAAACAGGCAGATGAAGGGACCTGCCATCTATCACAGGACTAAGAATTATATAGCCTTCCAGAGATTGTTGAGCTTCAGTTCCCATCCACACTACTAGCCAGCATAGCCACTGGTGAGGAATTCTGTGGTTCACCAGAAACAGGAAGACTGCATGATTTCCAGAGCCTGACCTATCATCAATGAAAATATGCCATATTAAGGCAGCAGTGGACAACCTGTGCCCCACCCACAGATGTTGGTGGGCTGCAACTCTCATAAGTCCTATCCAGCACAGCCAGTTTGGAGATGGGATGTGAGAATTTCAGTCCAGCTATGTTTAGAGGGCCACAGGTTCACCCTCCTTGTATTTAGGATTTCCCAACAACAAGCCAGTGGCTGGTGCTAGGGGAATCCAGCATGCCTCTCACCCTAATGTCTTTGCACATGGACAGGTAGAGAGAGGACTTAAGGTTGTGACTTCTCATTTTGCAGAAGTGGGCTATGACCTCATTTGACTTAATTTTTCTGGCACTCCTTTGTTTATACAAATATTTGACTTGTGTAGGCAGCTCTTTGTGCAAGTAAGTTGGCAAATCATGAGGTTTGCTCTTAATCTCAGGTCCAGGGTGGCTGACTGGTGAGTGGGTGATGAGAACAGGACACTTTGGACATGCCTTAGATGCTTATTCCTCTAGAACATCTGTCTCCAACTTAATGCCTGATGTTTCACATGATAAGTGTCATACCTTCAGACTACAGGGCATGCTGTCTGGGAGTGATGGGAGTTGAAGTCCAAAACATCTAGACAAGACTATGTGTTAGAAGGCTGTTCTAGAAGATGCTAGGAATATTGCCAGGCAGTATTTTCAACTCATACATCATTTGGCTAATCCAAGCTTGCTGGGTTCTCAGAATACATGTCAGAATACATGTAGTAGAGTATTTTCTACTTTAAGAATATACATTTCCAAGAAGACAATGGTCTACCATTCTCTTTTATACTCAACAGATTTATTGAATATGTTGCAAGAATGTGAGGTCTCTTGTTTTGTGTACTTTTGGATTTTTGCCTCTTCAGATCTTGGTGGGGGATAGCGCTGTGTTCTCTGTGTAATTTCTTGCCCTGTCAAGTGTTCTGGGAAAACTCAAAGCAGGGAATAGGGAACTGGTGAAAAGAAAAGACATTGCTCACTATTGACATCTCAGAGCTGAGGGCTGAATTTTGTCTCCTGGGGATATTTCTAGTTCCATTCACCGCTGTAAAAGAACACTCCTAATGCATCCTGCAATAACACGTACATAACATAAATAAGACACTAATTTGGAATATTGACTCCATCACATTCTTATTTTTTTTTTAAGAAAAAATCTGATACATAGTTCCTTGCCCTTGGTTATACACACATGTTGCTGCCATATGAGAGCTTGTCTTGGTGAGAACTAAATGAGAAAGATAAGGACGGAATCTTAACACTACCTTTAAGACTGATCTATTCTAACAGATGCTGTTGGGAACATCCACCCATTTCTTCAGATGCACTGATAGAATAGAATATTCAAGCCACAGGTTTCTGAGCACAGTTACACAGATGTGGGAGTGTAATAGGATACAGAAAAATGCAAATTGTGACCTTGGCCATAAATCTTTAAAAGTTGTGTGAGATTATACAGGCCATTCAAGAAGCTTGTAGTAGTTTTTAAAGTAGCCTTTCAGTATTGTTAGGTGAAGGCAATAAATTCACTTGCCAAAAGTCAGTCTCCTCAGGGTCAAAATCTTCTTTAAGGAGATTCCTTTCATTATATGTCCAATTGTGAGGACTTTGTGTGTGTGTGTGTGTGTGTGTGTGTGTGTGTGTGTATATATATGGGGGCAGGAGAGAGAGAGTATGCCAAGAAACTATTATCTGTGTTAATATATCTACTGTTTGGAATTTATTAATATATCTTGATTCAACTGTTTCTCTTTCCCATCTTCCTTTGTAATGTCTTTTTGTTTGAGAACTGTCACTTGCAAATCCCATATTGTATGTCAAGGAAGGTTGAAATGTTCTGCAACCAGTTTTTGTAGTTTTGTCATTTCTAATGACAGGTTAGATTTTGCCCAGTGTAAAGTGTATAGGAGCACTGTTGACATAAGATGGCATCGGAAAGAGCTGGCATCTGGGTTTGTGGCAGGGTATTATCCCTGTATTGTTATCCATATTATACACCCTGCTATCAAGCGACATCCATATTATACACCCTGCTATCAAGTTTAAAGTTGGGAGGCTGTCTGTAAGCCAGTCAAAGCCTGCCACCTAGAACCTGTGAGAGGAATTTTTGTGAACTGTGAATGTACTGCAAATCCTGTGGTCCAAATATGTTGTAGGACTGCAGCTCCTAGTGTTCCTTATCACTGGCTGTGATGGCTAGGGCTGATGGTGGTTGGTAGTACAACAGCCTCTGGAGGGCCACCTGATCCCTGCTCTGACATAGACCTAAATTCAGAATTATAGAGAGTGTTGACTGGCCACTCAGCAGGTGATTTGGTGGATAAACTCCAAATGGAGTCCTCCTTGGGCTTTACTTGTTTCAGGCCTTACTTAGGAGAAGGTGCCATGGAACTCAGTGAGAATATGCACATAGATACCCTGCATTAAACACACACACACACTGAGCTAGCTTCTCAAGACAAATGTAATAATTACATGAAAGAGTAGAAATGTGATTGTTGTCTGAAAAACTAAAAAGTCTAAGACTGGTAGCTGGGACACTCTGAGAGTTGTATCCCACAAAAGTAACATTTCCAACTTTTGAGTGAAGGTAATAGTTATAATCATAATAGCAATATATAGTTGTAATGTGCCTTCATGTCATTTCCAACTTCTGACAATCCTAAGGTGAACCTAGCAAGGTTCGTTCCAAGGGGGCTTGCCTTTGTCTTTCTCTGAGGCTGAGAGAGTGTGACTTGCCCAAGGGTCATCCATCCATGGCCAAGCAGAGTTTTGAACTCTAGTTTCCTAGAGTCCAACACTAACCACTGAACCATGCTGGCACTCCACAGCCATGTATATACTGCTATTCCATGAAATATGGTTTCCAAGAGAGTATCGTTTCTTTGAATCCTAATTACTTCTGTCTTAGGCCTTTTCCGCACTTTGTTTTTGCAACGAGGCAGAGTGTCCTCCAGCAAGGACGTTTGCACTTGGGGGCGGACTAGGTCCGGACTACTTTCTGTAGTTCCGGACTTCAGCCCGCTCCGGAACGACCAGAAGTGGTCGCTCACCGTGCTATTGAAAGACCGCTTAAAACAGGTCTTTCAACAGCATGGTGCGCCCCACTCCGTGGCTGCGCTCCGGTGTAGATTTGCAGGCTCGCACCAGCGTGAGCCTGCAGATCTTCCGGGGGCGGGCTTTAGGCTGGCGAGCTTAACCGCTCTCCACCAATAGGAAGCCGCCATTTTCATCCCCGGAGCAGTGTGTAGTGCGGGCACGCACTGATCCAGATCAGCCTGGATCCTCCGAGGGAGCACGCCAGTCCGGTAAGTAACAGAACAGGGCGTTTTCTTCGCCAAGTGTGAAAAAGCCGTTATATGCAATGTTGTTAAGGCAGCTTAGATCAACTATTTTTTATTGAGTGGACAAAATAAAGGAAAAAAACCTCCAAATGTTATTGTTTCTCCTCCTATTGCTCTACAGGTTTCATTGATTTCATAGTAAAGCCAACATTTGCCCTTCTTACTGACTCCATGGAGAAAATAGTTTCACCTCTCATAGAGGAAGCTTCAAAATCTGAAAGTTCTAGCTTCACATCATCTGCAAGGTTTGAGGGTTTTTCTCTCTCCATATTTTCAAATATTGAATATTGAAATTACCCTAAATGATATTGCCACCTAGTGGTAATATCAATAAGTGTTACTATATGATTTGGTCTATCTTTTGCAGGACAGAAACAACCATATATATGGGAGGCAAACAGAAACTGGTGTGAGGACAAATGAAAATACGGCTGTTTTTTTTTAAACCCTTGGGGTCTAATGAATTTATTCCAAAATGTCGAACCACATGGGCTTAAACTATCTTAACTGTTTACATCTGTTTTAACTTGCTACCTTATTTAAATTATAAGTTATTGTGGGTTTTCCGGGTTTTGAGGCTGTGTTCTATTAGTATTTTCTCCTGACATTTCGCCTGCATCTGTGGCTGGCATCTTCAGAGGATCAGATCCTCTGAAGATGCCAGCCACAGATGCAGGCAAAACGTCAGGAGAAAATACTAATAGAACACAGCCTCAAAACCCGGAAAACCCACAACAACCTATGGATTCTGGCTATGAAAGCCTTCAACTTACTTAAATTGTTTTATTATGTTTTTTGTGTGTTGAGATGGTTTTTATTTTTGAAATTATTTTGGTCTGCTGAAATCAATTTGACTTGTATACCACCCTCAGAATGGTGATCAAGGGCATGATAGAAAGAGCTCAATAAATAAAATAAAATAAACAAATAAGGCTTGTAATGCTAGTGCAGTAATGTATATCTTTGTTTCATGTGCTATATATATGTTGTTCTGTAAATCATCTCACAGTTGGAGGATTTGGTCATCATAAAATATGTAATCCTATGAATAACCCAACATTACTAAGGCCCTTTCCACAGGTTAGCAGTGTCCCACAGGGATCTCGATAAAGCCTGTCCCAGGAGGGGAGCAAGACAGGAGTGCTCCCCTCTGCACTGGCTGCCTGCGGGAATGGAGGAGGTATGGTGACCACACCTCTTCCTTCTGTAGCAAAGCTGGGCACTGTCCCAGGCTGCACTGGGACAGGAAGCATGGCCATTGCACTTTCTGACCCTCTGCAGCTCAGGTAAGTGCAGGAGGGCGATGAGAAGGCAGCACAATTGTAAGTCACTGACAGGAAGAACCCGTCAATGATTTGTAGGCAATTGTGCCACCTGGGGATGGGAGAGTGATGGGACACAGATGACGTCATGCAGAACCGTCATCCGGGTCCCGTACTTCTCTCTTTCCCAATGACGACATTCTGCGGGAAGGGCCTAAGAGGCACAGAAAAATGATGGGGAATGGGTGGTCCTCCAGATGTTGTTAAACTGCAACTCCCATCATCTCTAGTCAGCCAAATGAGAGAGAAGGTGGAAGTTGCAGTTAATAATAATGATAAATAATAGGAAAGAATAAATTTCTATTTCTTATCCACCTCAACTCCAAGGCTTCCATTGATACTTCCATTGAAGATATCAGTGCTGATGAAACTCTTTTCTATCTTCAGCTTATAACCAGACTGGGAAAATGAAGGTTCTCACTGGCTCTTGCAGTTCTCTGTTCCAGGGATGGGAATGTATGGCCTACTTCAGTTTGGTCTGCAATTTCCATGAGCCTCAGTCTGCCAAAGGTGAGGGGAGACGGCAGTTACAGCTGACTACTGGGTGGGCCACATGTTCTCACCTTGGGATAGGGGACTTCAAAAGTGCCTTAGTTTTCCTTACCTGGTTACAGCTGGACATAGAAAAAATGATTTTGCTGGAGCTGGCCTTTTAAGTATCAGTATCAGTTTTGCACCCTTTTTTTAAAAAAAAAATATTATTTTTAACACAAACAATGTAATTAAAGTACTATACATTCAAGAAAAAAAGCAGAAAAAAGAGAAAGAAAGAGAAAGAAAAGGAAAAAAATAAAAAAACCCCTAAAACTAAAACACAGTACTAAAACACTTAATGCTAACTAAAACACAACAGGGCTTTTACCTTCTGAAGCTTAACTGTAATGAAAGAAATTAAAACAAAAAAACAAAAAAAACCCATTACAAATGCAACTAAATAATCTTCTTAATTACTAATAAGCATAATTACGGATCATTACATGTTTAGATTTCTTATTGCTGAAATTGGTTTCCAATTTTTCAGAAAATCTTCAATTGGCTTATCCTTTAAAACTTGTGTTAATTTGGCCATTTGGGCTAACTCAGAGACCTTAGCAATCCATTCTTACATTGTCAGTGCTTCTGACCATTTCCAAGTTTGAGCAAACTATATTCTTGATGTTACTGAAGAAGTGATCCATATGTACTGTCCAATTCTTTATCCATAACTCCCAACAGAAACATTTCTGGTGCTATTACAAAATCTACCTTTAAATTTTTTTGGATTCACATATAAATCTTAGACCAGTAGCTTTTTACCTTCTTCCTTATTTTGACATCTCCAACATTGATTTGAAACATTCTGAGATATTTTTGACAGCTTTTTTGAGGTTACATACTATCCATACATCATCTTATGCAGGTTTTCCTTTATGTTACTACACAAAGTTTTTTTTAAATCTTTAGACCACATTTTTCCTCTACATCCGTATCAAAAGCATGCCCCAAATTTTGAGCCCATCTTATCCTGTCCTTTTTTTACAGGTTTATCTTCAGTCTCCAATTTCAAAACCAATTTATAATTTAATTACATAGTCATTGTCTTTACACAAGTCTAAATAAGCTCATTTTCTCCAACCTCTATAGCTGCATTTCTCTTCTCCTGATTAAATCTTTCCTTAAGTTGCATATAAACAAACCAGTTAAGAACTTTGCTTTTCTGAGAAACCATCTCTCTTGATTTAAACTCCGAACTGTCATGTTCCAAAGTACAAAATATTATCATAAAGCAACTATCTCTGATTTTTAGCCAATTCTTCTTCTTTCTCCCCCTATCCCACAGAAACTCCTGGGATAAAGGGGCTAATGAGCAGAGACTTTTTAAAAAGTCTCTGCTCATACTAAACTCATAGGAGAGTGTTTCTAATACAATGGTTTTTATATTCAGCATATGCCTTAACTTTATCTTATCAAAGATTACTACCCTACCCAAATTTTAAATCATGATCTTCAAGTTTCAAAAGCCTCTCATCTCTGAGCAATATCCATTCCTTCAACCATACAAAACAAGAGGCCTTATAATACAATTTAACTTTAGGAAGCCCCATGCCCCCCCACCATTCCTTAGCATTGTGCATTATTTTAAATTTTACTCTGGGTTTCTTTGCCTGCCAAACAACCTAGGAATCTCTTTCTGCTATTGTACAAACAATATTCTGTTTCTGATAATAAGGATAATTTGAAAGAGAAATACAGTGGGACTTCAGTATCTGCTACGGTTTGGTCCCAGCACCCCTTGTGGATACCAAAATCTGTGGATGCTCAAGTCCCATTACGTACAATGGTGCAGTAAAATAGCATCCCTTATATAAAATGGCAAAATCAACATTTGCTTTTTGGATTTATTTTTTTGAATATTTTCAAGCTGTGGGTAGTTGAATCTGTGGGTACAGAATCTGGCAATATGGAGAGCAGACTGTAAAAGCCTTTGCAAAACATTTGCAATTCTACTCAAAAGGGATAAATTTAACTTTCCCCATTTTTCTAAATATGTTTTAATTTCTTTCCAAACTTTTTCCTAATTATTTTGAAATAATAAATAACTGTTCTTCATAATTGTTAACACTCAGATATTTGGTCCCTTTTTTCCACTTTAAAGTTTGAAACAATGGTTAATTTATTATCTTCTTCTAGGGTCATATTTTTTGTCAGCAATTTTCTTTGGTCACAATTCACTTTAAACCCAGACCACATCCCAAACACCTTGATTTTTTTCCAGAAGAGCCTTCATTGAGTCCAGTGGGTGTTGTGTCATTATCACAAGATCATCTGCATAAGCTTTTGCTGTGGTCTTATATACAACTTCATGGGAAGAAGCTAATTTTCAACTTGATACACATGGGATTGATGGGATTGTACTACCATTAAAAAAAAACCAACAACAACATTAAAAGTCTGTTTGCATTCTGCATTTTTCCCAGCTTCTTCCTTATATAGGATATGGCATGCAGCTTCCATATTGCTGCCTTCCAGATGTGATAGACTACAGATACAATTACATCCCCAGAAATGGGCATTATGAAAAAGCTGACATAACTGGAGGGTACCAAGTTGGAAACATATGATGTACAATTTATTTCACTAACAATGTCCTGTCATTTCCATTTTATGGTGCATATTGCTCTGACGACATTCCATGTACCCGGGGCATCTTTTACTCTGTTTCCAATCCTTTTTTGTTTTTCTTTCCCTTTTCTAGTGAAAATAGCACTGGAGGAAACAGTGCAGAAACGCCCAAAAGGCTCACAGTTAAAAATTCTCCGTGTGTTAGTGGGGCCTGTTCGGAAAACAGTTTAGCAACTGTGGATTTAAGGAGCTTTAAGGACAACTTGTTTCAGATCATACAAGAAAACAAAGACAGGTGGAAAGATTTAGCAGAGAAAGGTATGCTTTCCATTTGGAGTCATACACATTTTTCCCAATCCTTGTTCAGTTTAGCTGTACTGTAATAACAGGCCAGACACTGGGCACATCCAGACTTATTGGACTGGATCCAGGCTTAGTGAGGTTGAGAGTAGGCTCATTGGAATCTTCAGGTTTTAAGTAAAGTCCCAAGTATTTCAACTAGCATTAATCAATTGGTTTTAATTAAGACTAACATATAGCCAGTTGATTCCAGTGGTTCCACTTTAGGGATGGCTAAGTCTGGATCAAGCCAACTATGGCTCTTTCCACAGGTTACCGGATTCTGTTGGGGTCCTGCAGTGATCCCATTAGAGCCTCTCCCAGGAGGGGGGCACGACAGGAGCGCTCCCCTCTACATCAGCTGCTTGCAGGAATGGAGGAGGTGTGGTGGCCACACTTCTTCCTTCCACAGTGCAGCCAGCACTGTCCTAGGCTGCGCTGGGGCAGGAATACAGCCATCATGCTTCCTGAGCCTCCACAACTCAGGTAAGTATGGGAGGGCAGCAGGAGGGCTGCATGATCACCAGTCATTGACAGATAAAACCTGTCAATGATTTGCAGTGGAATCATGCCACCTGAGAATGAGAGAATGATGGGACACTGACAACGTTGTGCATAAGTGTTTCCAGGTCCCATCTTTCTCCCATCCCCAACACAAGATGACAACATCCTGTGGAAAAGTCCTCTATTGTTATTGCGGTGTGTCTTCAAGTACTTTCTGACTTATGATGATCCTAAGGCAAACTTATCATGGTGTTTTCTGAGCTGAGTGTGTGTGATATACCCAATATCACCTAGTGGGTTTCCATGACCGAGCAGAGAATTGAACCCTGGTATTAGCTTGGACTATTTCTTGGTCCAGCTAGCTATTGCATATGGATACTTTGCATATGCTAAGGGTCATGTGCATGAGGAGACTACAGTTGTGTTGATCCAGCAGTCTTTCCTTGCCCACAAGATTACAAACTAGGAATATCATATTTTTTTGTGTGAAACAGTGTACAACTCTCCTTTTTACCTGATGGATTCCACGTAGCTGCCCTAGCATGTTCACACCACTAGATGGTAGAAGTTAACATCTTCAAAACCTGTATCTTTCATAGTGCCATTCTGTCTGACTTTGCTTCCAAACACATAATTGCATAAAAGAGATGAGAATCTGAACAGCAATTGGTCAAGGAAACATGACATCTTGCTGGTTTTCAAAGTGCAGTGCACTTTCGAAATGAGCAAAAGAGCCTGCCTGGATTGGATCAAGAGTTGGATCCAGCATCCTGTTCCCAATAATAGCCAAACAGATACTTCTGGGGTACCTATAAGTAGAGCCTGAAGGGAATAGCCCTACTTTACTGTCATCACGCACTCCACCCTTGGAAGCAACTGCTGTTCAGAAGAATACTGCTGACACTTGGGGGAGCCAATTTAGCTGTCATTACTGTTACCTACTGATGGTGCTCATGAGGTTCTTCATGAATTTTTGTAATTTCATTATACAGCCATCTCAGTTAGGGATGAGGAAGAATTTCATTTCATTTTGTTTTAGACAAGAATTTTCCAACATTTGCAAATTTCTTCATATTCAGGATAGAATGAACTTCAGTCAGTGATTTTAAAAAGGCAAATACACATGACCAGAACTTTAAATCCTTAACTCAAGAGCTTTCCAAACTGTGTGTTGTGAGACGTTAGTGTGTCAGCTGCAGTGTGTAGGTGTGTCACATGAAAGTAACGGGTGGAGGGGCTCTCCCACTACCATGGTGGGCCAGGCTCAGGTGGAGAGGCTGCCTCCATTTACTGAATTACTTATTGAATTACTGTGTCACAAGATGATGCATGTCTAAAAAGTGTGTCATCAACATGAAACGTTTGGAAAGCTCTACCTTAACTTTTTAAAGTCTAGGTTAAAATACCTGTGTGTTTACCCATTTGGTGTTTAATTGGGGTTGCTAGCAATTTTTTTTCCCTTGAGAGGCTCCTCATCATTAACAGCTACATGGCCAGAAGGCCCAACATGGTCCTCTCCGAGTAGGGAATAGCTTATTTTTTAAATTTTTGGCCAGTGTAAATGGGAAAGTATTATATTTCAGTTTAGCCTTGAATTTACAGAATTTATATACTTCACACGCAGGGCTGCAAAACTTGAGATCTAAAATTTTTAAATATAGGAGAAAGTAAAATTGACAGGCTTTTCCACTACCAACACCTTTTGTGGTTGCAGTGTCCAAAACTGAACTGCATATTGCAGTCTCAGCCAATATGGTCAGTGGCCATGCTGACTGGGGATTCTGGGAGTTACCATCCCAAAAGGTAACTTTTCCAAGCTCTAGTCCCAGCAAGACTGGGATCTTCATTAAATTTCTCATAGACTGTCCCCTATTCACATCTCTTTGGCTATGTGTCACAGTTTAGATAGTCCTGCCCTAGGAAAAGACCACTCTGAAGGCAGGAAAATCTGATTGTATGTTATGATTTGTTCCCTTTCTTTAGAAGAACTGGTGCAAAAAGATGCTGAGAAGGAACAGCTGAAACACCGAGGCACAGAGCCTCACTTGGAGGAAGGGGCAGCAAAGATGGCCAATGAGAAGAGTCATGGCACCAAGGATGGAACACAATCCAGAGATTCATCCTGCACTTCTGTTGTTGTTCAAGTGCACTCTCATGATTCCCTTCCTGACATTCCTAGTTCTGAGACTGCACCAAAGCTTTCTTTGAATACAAAAGGCTATCTGCATGTACAACAAGAAACACAAACTAACGTCCCAGTAAATGGTAATACCATATAGAATCATAGAATCATAGAAATGTAGAGTTGGAAGAGACCACAAGGGCCATCCAGTCCAACCCCCTGCCATGCAGGAACACCCTCAAAGCACTCCTGACAGATGGCCATCCAGCCTCTGCTTAAAAACCTCCAAAGAAGGAGACTCCACTACACTCCGAGGCAGCATATTCCACTGCCAGGCAGCCCTGACCATCAGGAAGTCCTTCCTGAGGTTCAGGTGGAATCTCCTTTCCTGCAGCTTGAATCCATTGCTCCTTGTTCTGGTCTCTGAAGCAGCAGAAAACAAGCCCACTCCCTCCTATACATGGCATCCCTTCAATATTTAAACATGACTATCATGTCCCCTCTCAACCTTCTCCTTTGCAGACCATCACCAAATATTTATCAGGTGGACATTAAATTTTTGGGGTTATGCTCCCATGATTGCTCTATCCCTTTGGTACTACAGATAAGTTCTTATGTTGTAGTCAGTGGAATGTTCCCTTATGTCAAGGATGGGAAGAAAGTCAGTTGGATACTACTAGTAAGTCCTGTGTGATTTGTGGTAGACCAACAAAGATTCCTTGTAACCAGTTCATCCACTGGTTGTTGAACACTAGCAGCAACAAAATGACCCCCGCCGGTGTGCTAAATTAAACCAGAGGTATCCGGGAGTGAATTGTTGCGTGAAAGGAATGTAAGTTCTGTTTAGTTCTGGTACTCACATCATATTCTTAAGCTCAGAATTCATTAGATTTAAGTATTTTAATAGGACTTTCTCTGTAGCAGAATGGCAATTATGAAACTCTCTGCTGAAGGAAGTTTTTCTGGGTCCATCCATTTTGAACTTCAGACAAGGAGCTGGAACAGTTCTTGCTGCTCTACATGGCCTTTAATGTTTGAAACTGCTCTATTTTAATTGTTTCAAAATTGTATTTTAGGAATATTTGTAGACTGTTTTTAAAAGTCTTTAAAGAGTATTTTAATATGCTTGAAACTTTTAAAACCTTTATACTGGTTAAATTTTTTTTTTTTTGTTCATCACCTCAGGAGCCCTTGAGGGTTGGGAGGTAGTATAGAAATACCATAAGTTAATAAACAAACACTCATTTGGAGCTCTAGCAAAACATTAAGCAGAACCCACAAGCCGCAAATCTGCCCTTTCCTTCCCTATGAGATAGACAGATAGGGTCTCTCTTCACTACACTGTTACAGGGCTTTTATTCTGCTTTCAAAATCCTATGGAATCCTGGTGTTTGCAGTTTAGGGAGGAGCATTTAGAATTCTCAGGCAGAGCTCTTTGGCCTCAGTAAATTATGGAAAGGCCCATAGATAGATAGATAGATAGATAGATAGATAGATAGATAGATAGATAGATAGATGAAAGCTAGCCATTATAAATATCTAGTAATTTCTTATAGGTTTAAAAGCTGTGATGGACAAAGACAGAGCAAAAACCTGAAAAACCCCTTCTCATTCATTGCAAGAAAGCAGAGAAGGGCACCCAGTAGCTATCTTGATGTTTTGGAATTGTAACTCTTACCATTCCATACCATCAGTTCTGCTGGCTTAGGTTGATGGGAACTGCAATTCAGATAAGTTTAGAAGATCATACCCATACTCCCTTCCTTGCAGTAGAGGAAGCTGATCTATGTCAGTGCATACTAGGAGTAGAAAGGATATCTGAAAATACTTTAAAATGGTTTTAAAACTTTTTCCCCCTCAAATGTCAGGAAACACTGATGAAGAGAATCCTGCACTGACAAAACTTTTTTTTTCTTTCCAGTTCAGAATTTATTCTACACAAAATTCACACATGGTTGTTTTCCACAGAAAATGTCATTTTCTTCACAGGGAACAGCATTTTTAATAACTGAAGTTCATTCTGTCCTGGGCAGAAATTTGCAAATGTTGATAAATTCTTGTCTAAAATGAAATGAAGTGAAATTCTTCCTTAACCCTGAGTTATTGCTGCTAATTGAGATGGCTGCATAATAGTATCATAAAAAGTTCTGAAGCACTTCAGGAGAACCATCAGTACGTAACAGTAGCAACAGCCAAATTTGACTCCCCTGGTGTCAACCATATGCAAATTTTGCACTGAATAAGTCACCATCTACAGCATTTGCTGTTCAGGAAACAGCATTTTCTGCACAGAATATATAATTAACGTGCAGAAATGTAATTTTAGGAGCAGAAAATGTTTCCTTTGGAAAACTACCACATGTGAATTTTGTGCAGAAAAAAATCACCAACTGTGAAATACTGCACAGACTTTCTTGTTGTGGGAATAAAATTGATAAAATTACTAATTGGTTCCTTTGATAGTGAAATTAGCAAAAGATTACATTCCTCATACATACAGATCTGCTGTTATTAATGAAAAGGATGGAGCAGTCAAGAACTCACGAGCTTCGTGGTCTATTAGAAGACATGCTAGATATCCTTCTGCCATACAGTCCTAGAGCCTCTTAAGCCCTGTTGGCATCAGTAGGTATAAAATCACAAATGACTGCAGAATTAAAGATCCCGCAAGGGAGTGCATATGAAATAGCCTTATGCCCCCACATCCAACACAGATGTACAGGCACACCTACCTGCATTGCAGTGTTCTTCTGGGCTCCCCTAAAGTAGCTGGGTGCATCTTTTGATATGCTTTGGATGCATGTTCCTATTCAGGATCACCAACAGGATCACTCCTTCACCATAAATAGGATAGGTAGATGGAATTGGGCAGGACCTTTCCTTTCCTTTCCTTTCCTTTCCTTTCCTTTCCTTTCCTTTCCTTTCCTTTCCTTTCCTTTCCTTTCCTTTCCTAAAAAAGAGATGTTATGGAAGATTCCGTAGAGCATGCCAAAAGGAAAAAGAAACTAAAAACACAAAAAAACAAAACAAAAAACAAAAGAACAAGAAAGCCCCTAACAAGAAAGATGCACCTATAGTGCAATCTTATGCACTATTTCTTCGGAAGTAAGTTCAGTAAGACTTACTGCCAGTTATCTCTGTCTAGCCTAAGACTATTTTAATAGAAGGTTTTTTTTATTATTATTAGTTGAAGGCTGAGGTGCTGCAGAGAAGTAAGGATAACCTTTCCTAAGTAAATAGTAATGACTTCTTTTTCTCGCTGAGCAATTCTTTTCTTGTTATTAACAACGCTTCCCACTAATTGTAGGCTCTTAATATCATCATCCCAAACCCCATGAGCCAAGTCATTTGTACAAAAAATAAGGAACAGGTTTCATTGCTAATTTTGCATTATATTAAAGAGATGCATTCCCAACATGAGAAATAGCTGTAGAAGATTTCATTTCATTAATGTGGAAGGTTACTTTGCTGGTATGGAACGGGAGAAGGGAATAGCCAAAAGCCCCTTGATAACACACTGTGATAATTAGTTTAGATTAAAACTAATGAAACCAACTGCAGGATGCATGCTGCAGGGGATGTAAACCATATATGTAATCTCTAAGGAAAGAGTTGTTTGTAAATGGAAACCAGATCTTTAGCTTTATCTTAATATTATAAGATTACGTGGAATTTCACATTAGGTGGAGATGAGGAACTGCAACTGGGGGTGGGGAAAGTCTGGGGATGATCTACCCTAGCCATCCCCACTCTGATACCGTCCAAATGTGTTGGACGGTCTTTCTCATCATTCCCTCTCATGAGTGGCACTGTCCTTGCTGACTCGAGGATGATGGGGTTTACTGTCCAGCACAACTGAAGGGTTGATCTAGCTCAGCCATCCTCAACTTGATGGCCTCTAGATATGTTGAACTACTTCTCCGTCCTCCTTAGTGATCATTATCACTGGCCATGGGGATGACTGGGCTGATAATCTAAAACATCTGGAGAGATGCCTCAGCTCTTATAGTCAGTCTTAAACACATTGAAGTTCTGTTTATCTCAAATGGAGGGGGAAAGATAAGAATGCATGAACAGTGGGAATGAAATCTACTTCATTATACTGCTATGTGTGTGGATTCTCTTCCACTCAGTGGGGATTCCTTCATTCAGGTCTAGTAGTTGGGCCAAACGATATGTGCTGCATGAACTCTATGACTTGATGTCTCAGCAATTTTTATGTTTTAAATAATTTTTTATAATTAATAACTAATTATTAATTAATTACAATACAATTAATTTTAATGTACGGTATATTAATCTACTCTATTTTAATATCTTATTCTGTTGGGCTTATTCATAGGCCATAATAATAAATAGGAGTTGCCTTAAAATCCACTCCATATGCTTAGGTCCTCTGGAGGCCATTTGCTTAAACCAGCCAGGACAAGACTGGCAATGGTCACTCAGAGGACCTTCTCATTGGCTGCCCCTAGACTGTGGAATGATCTTCTGGAAGAGATTTGACAGCAAAGTATGCTGTCTGAATTCAGAAAAGTACTAAAGACTTCTCTCTTCTGGCAGACCTGCCTAGTCACTTTTTAACTATGAATTTTAAACTGATGTATTTTAAGTCGTTTTATGTTTTTAGTGTAATTTAATGTACAGTGTGTTTTTAATTGTATTTTATATTGTACCCTGCCGCAAGCCTCAGGTAGAGGTGGGTAAGAAATAAAAATATATGTTTTTATTAAAAGCAGCCATTGAGACTGGTGTTCAAAGGAACTGTGGGATGTAGGGGTGAAGAAACCTCCAGAGGCTCTATACCACACTGGCTTAGAGAGCTGAGGTTACACAATAACCAAGTGATATGAGTTAGGTACAGACCATTTGCAACTTTTTGTTTTGTGTTTTTCCTTTTCAGGGGAGCCCAACCTCAGTGAAAGTTCAGAAAAGCCATGTAAAGAACAGAAACAAGGTGTGCTGCGCAACTAGATGGACTGTCTCTGAATTCTTTTTCCTATTTTGGGAAGGAGAGGTATTTTTAAAAAATGTATTTCTTTTTCATCAATGCCACTATTTAATGCCTACTGACATCTCAGTGAGTCGCATTTTTATAAATAGGAAAATGAAGCTGAGGAGAGTAATTGCTTAGTGAGTCACCAGGTAAAGGATAGACCTCTTAATCCAGCTTTAGGAAGAGACTAGACAAGACTGTACAGAATCACCATGCAGGGGACTCTCCGCTGTACACCCATGGAATGGCAGACATTCATGTCACATGGAGGCCAAATGTGTTTCCCTTGGGCCTTCCTTTAATCAAATACCATGGAAAGGGAAAGTAATTCAGGCATTGGAAAGAAAACAGCACCAAGCAAAGCACATTTATAGGCTGGAGGCTGGAAAAGTTACTTGGGGAAGGATTAACACCCCCCCAATTCCCCAATCAGCATGGCTAGCAGTTGTGGTAGATGTTGGGTCCCAGTGTGTACAGATGAATATTTCATGGATGGGATGTAGGGGTGGGGAAACCTCCAGAGGAAGTTTCTCCACCCCAGGATGGCCCAGAAACATTGGAGTATGGTCAAGAGTGCAAATATTATTAATTAGGAAGAACACACAAGTTAGTAGAGGCTGCAGGAATTGCCTTTTGTTGGACCTGCTTTGAATGGCAAGATTCCACCTCCTCCTCTCTTCTCCTTGCTCTCCCTCAATAAGCTAATTGACTGCAAACTATTTTTGCACTTTGAACTCAGTTTTGCAGAAAATGAAGTAAGCTGAGGATGAAGGGGGAAAATGGGAGGACAAGAGAGAAACTGGCACATTCTAATAGTAGCTGAAAAACTGGCACAGGAGAGGATTAACCGTGATTGTCCCTTTCAAATCAGGACAGTTGGAGGGCATGGTTGGGATTGTAACCCCCACCTCCCATGCAGATAGTTACAGCCAACTTGTTGTTGTTGGGTGCCTTCAGGTTGTTTACGAGTTATCTGTGTGGCACACCCAATGTGAGCCAGTCAAGCAGGGGATCAAGCAGGGAATTAAACCCTAGTCTCCAGGATTGTAGTTCAGTGCTCAAACCAGTAGTCCAAACTGGCTTTCTACACCCAATGACCAAATAAAAAGGGGATCCATAGATAGACCACAGGGAACCTTTTTTTTACCCATGTAAGCTTTCTCTTTTATAGACTCATAGCGTTGGAAGAGACCACAGGGATCATCCAGTCCAATCCCCTGCAATGCAGGAACCTACATCAAAGCACTCCTGACAGATGGCCATCTAGGCTCTGCTTAAAACCTCCAAAGAAGGAGACTCCACCACACTATGAGGCAGCATATTCCACTGCCGGACAGCTCTGACTGTCAGGAAGTTCTTCCTGAGGTTCAGGTGGAATCTCTTTTCCTGCAGTTTGAATCCATTGCTTCTTATCCTAGTCTCTGGAGCAGTGGAAAACAAGCCCGCTCCCTCCTCGACATGACATCCCTTCAAATATTTAAACATGGCTATCATGTCCCCTCTTAACCTTCTCTTCTGTAGACTAAACATACCCAGCTCCCTAAGAAGTCTACATTCTATTGCTAGTCTCAGATAGAATAGACCAACTGGATCAGTGGTGAATTACCATTTAATGGGTCTAAACGGTACGATTCAGATCAGAAGGTTCATCACAGCAGAACTGTTCTGAAGGGAGACTTGGAAAACATGGCCCTGCATCTTCTTTCTCTGTATGTTTGGGATGTTTTGCTCTCCTATGATTTGGGTTTGGGGTTTTTTGTTACTATTCTTTTTATACTTCTCCAAACTTTGAGGTCCCCGTGAGCATGCTGACACCTTTCTGGTGGTGTTGGTGCCACTGCAGTAACATCAGCATCAGTACTCAGAGGATGAATTCACATATATGATTTGTATAAGCAACAGGTATTATTTCTATTTTGTGGTGAGCCAACTGAGAGCTTTAGGACTGGAAAGAGGAGTAGAGATAGTTTAAATAAATAAACAAACTTTCTTTCATATATTTTAAGGGAAAGTCCAGGTATGTGAGAGCCAGCATAGCATAGTGGTCTGAATACTGGACAACCCTGGAGACCAAGGTTTGATTCCTCACTTGGCTATGGGAACCCATGAGGTGACCTTGGGTGCATCACACACTCTCAGCCCCCAGAAAACCCCATGATAGGTTCACCTCAGGGTTGGTATAAGTCAGAAATGACTTGAAGGTACACAAGAACAACAACCAGATTTGCTCTTGAGGCACAGGACACTGTAAGAGGGGGCAAAATTTGCCTCCCAGCTGTAATCCCAGGTGTTGTCACTGCTAGAATTTGGGACACTGTTAAAAGCGTATTACTGCTGCTTTCACTACTGAAGGGAGGATGCATTTGGCATGGAGAAGGAAAGCGCTTCTAGAGCTTCATGCCAGTGATGTATTGAAGTCTTTTACTCCAAGTTTCAAGTCAAATCTCATGTCCCTACTCTTGAGTCTCAAATTGCAAGATAATTAAAGTCAAGTTTCAAGTCTGGGAGCCAACTTTAACAGAAAAAAAAAGTGGTACATGTGTGCGTTTGAGGGGCGGGGTTAGATTGTGAGCAAGCAGGATCAACAGAAGCCTTCAAGCCATAGAAGCAGCTTCTCTGGAAGGAAAGTGCTTCACATTCTGCCATGGCTGGCAATGATGTCCTGCCTTTCCCATTTACTCATGAGCAAGCAGGATTGGAAAGAAGCCCTCAGCCATTGAGGAACAAGCAGGCCATCTGGGAGAAAGTTGCTCCCCTCTCTGCCATGGCTGGCAACAAGGCCATGTCTTTCCTGTTTATTCCTGAGCAGGCAGGATTGGAAAGAAGCCTTCAGCCATCAAAGAACAGACAGCCCTACAATTGACTCTTTCCTCTCTCACACTGCCCATTTATCCTCACTGTCTGCTACCTTAATTATCTAGTTTCGCTGAATGAGACCCTCCAGGATCTTCCCCATCCTCAATGTAGAGACCACTCCACTCCACACCTACACTCACTACCAATCTCTCTCTCTCTCTCTCTCTCACACACGGCTGTGTTTTCCTCTTTTCAACTTTCCTGCACTTTTGCTTTCCTATAAATGGGTTCTCAAAAAACACAGGAAACAAAGGAGAGGCAGGGATGTAGAGCATGTGCAGCTCTCATTGAGTCATCCACATAACGTCCCCTGACTGCTGATTGGGAGGTGAGGTGGGACTAGTAAGGGCAGCAAGTTGGTCACTAAAAATACAGGAGTCACAGGTGAGGTGAGTCAGTCCGTCATTTGTTGCTGAGTTGTGTCCAAGTCATGTCATTGAAACGACTTGAGTCTGACCTGAGTTTGAGTCAATCAACTTGTGTCTACATCACTGCTTCATGCCTCACTACCATCCTCCCATGCTACGAAAACAGTGAGGAGGTAGGTTTGGGAGGGTAAATCTGAAGAGGATAGGTATCAGAGCAGCCTGTAATCAAAGTATCAGGGCAGCACCTCATTATGAAGTGGTGGGGTGATGTGCCCTTATGGACAGGCCCTGGGGCACTAGCTGTATGGGTATTTCTCATCATTTCCCTGTCAAGTGATTCAGGAGGAACCCCCCACACACACACTTTATCCCTTTTTGCTACTGCTGCTGGTGTTTTTGCTCCTGCTCCTCTTCACCCTTTCTCTTCAATCCCAGAAAAACTATGAGCTGGGAAAAGCTTGGATAAGGAGACTTGGTCTGACTGCTTGCTTTGCCTGAGGAACTTAGTGCCCAAAGTGATAGACAGAAGGGTGAGAAATCAGGGAGCAGAAACAAGATTTTGTGTTGGGAGAGATGAAGATGGATTGTCTTCCCTCTTCTTGGATCAAACTTTCATTTAACTAGATCCTTATAGAAGGATGAAAGAAAGTACCAAATGAGTACTAGAGGATTTAATTTGTATTATAAGACATCATTGTAATTCTCATGTTTGCAAATCTTCCCTTGATTCAAGCAATTGTTTCCTGGAGAAAACAGGAAATAGCTCTTTCCATCTCCCTGTCCCTGCTGTGTGTTGTACCATTTTATGCAACTTTGAAAAGAAAAATCCAGTCTTAAGACATGCTGCAAGTGGCATGAAGATGGGAAATAGTGTATTCCATTTTCCTTTTCTCAGTGCATATTTAGTTGTATCTTTCTAAGTGCACATCTTCTTTGCTTGCAATCAAATAGGTTGTGTTTCCTGTAACAGCAAAACTCACCCATTTCCCCCCTTTTATTTTGGTTGCAGGATGAACAGAAGAGTGTGAAAACATCTTCATTTTTCACAAATCTGTTTACTTTCTCTGACAAATCATCCTTGGACCATCTCTGTCTGCAGAATTGAGAGACAGACATGTTGGCATTAAATATTGCAAAGCCTTGAGCTGGTAACTCAAGGCACTTAGAACAACATTCAAGATTCAGAGTTACTTTATTCCTTCTTCAGTTCTGGCATTCAGTTCTTAAGGTAGCTGGAATACATTTTCAGCCAACCAAAAAAGTGGTTTATTTTAATCGACAAGTCCACTCAGTACCATATCACCATGCGCAATGTGCTTTAAAAAAAACAAAAACAAACTCAGACTAGCAGAGACTTCTCAAAAGCCTGCTTATGGTGGGTAATATATTTACCGCTTCTAAATGAGCAAGGGTAGGGATGAGGTTCGGCGGGGGGTACCATGGTGATGTTATTACAAAGAAGTTGCAATCTTTCTTTTTGCAATACTCTTGCATAATGATATTCATGTCTGCTTGTACAGATGGGGTTTCTGAAAATCTGTACTGCCAAATTTGGAAGTTGTACAAAGCTTCTTGAATAAGTTAATGAATGTATAGTTGACAATGTGTTCTTACATGATGAGAATTTGGCATTTTAATTGATCTGCCATTTTTTAAAAAAAGGATAAATGAAGCTGTTTAAAAGATAGTGAAATCATACTAGATCAAGAATGTATGACAAAGTCCAGATGGTCTTTGTTGGGATCTAGGGTGAGGCTGGGAGGTCAAGCCTGTGCTTTGCATGCGGACGCTTTGTTGCATGTAGAAGGTTCAAGAGATAACCCTCAGCATCTCCAGTTATAAAGGTTCTTGAACAGGAGAGTGGCACAAGAGCTCTGCCTGCGATCCTGAAGTCCTGCTACCAGTCAGAATAAACATCCCTAGTCCAGACAGACTAGTAGCTTGACACTCTTCAAGGCTGCTTGATATATTCATATTCAATGCTCTCTTCAGAAATATGCTGTGTGCTTTTTTAATAGATAAAAGGACCACTGAATACGTGAGCTCAACTTGTTCAGGACCATCGACAAAACATTCTGTCAGCAACACTGTAGAAATAATTCAGCCCTGGTCTGCTTGCCACACTGAAGACAGTGTTCTGATTGCATTGGCTGTACCCATGGAATGCAACAACTCTGCATGGCTACAGTGGCTCTCCTCCACTTCTCAGTTCCCCCACTGTGATCCATTCCACACTGTCAGGGATGGTAGAAGAGAATGCCAAAAAGTTATCATTGCACATATCAGTCACTAGGAAAGCCATATATGAGCTGTGCACATTAAGTAGGAATTACTCAGTTTCAGGGGGGGGAAACGGTTTAGTGGGTGCACAGAGAATGAAAACAAAATGCTTTTTTTTTAAAAAAAAAAATTATGACTAAAGGCCAGAATTTTGCATTTAGCATGGACTTTGTGCACCGTGCAGTATGCAAAGGACATTTTAAAGAATAAACCTGTATGATATACTGTATAATGCAACCTACAATTTCGCTAAGTTTTTTCTCTTTATGTGTGTGTATATACATCTAGTTGTATATCTATATATACGCACACACATACTGCTACTACCAGGTAGCACCAAGAATCTAGCTCAAGCACTATATCTTCATGCTTATGTACAATGGCTCCCCACCCCGCAGTTATAATAACTCTTACAACCAATGATTTGCTTTAGAAGAAAAGCGGATGAGAGATACATCAAATAGGTGTGCATATTCTGGGGCCAGCCCTATAAATTACTCAGGAAAAAAACCCCAATCTAGACCCCCTGAGCCCTATTGTATACATTACTCTGCTTCATCCCCCAAAGTAAAAGAAAGAAAGAGATTTTATGGCTGGGTTTGCTCCATATGTGTGACAGATCCGCATGTGCCTAGAGCAAATCATTAGTCTAAGGCACAGATTTTGCAGGCAACTCCGTTTGTGGAGCCCTCATATAAATGCTCTAAAGATATGCCATCTCTTTTCTGCAAAAGTATGGCAACTTCATTTGGCTGGCTCCTCTACAGTGTCACAGAAAGGAAAGAGATAAAGTGTTGCAGTGCATGAGTCTGGTTAGGAGCTGGAAGATTCATTTGAGCAAGAAACTCTGCAGTTTATGTCAGTTTATGTTCCTGTACCTGTTTTTGATTCTGACAAGTGGAAAATGGGATCTACTAGTGCGTGTTTTAGTAGAAGGGTAAGGAAACAGCAACCCATGGATAGTATGAGGCCTGTTGGGGCATTCCACCCACCTTGCTCTGAAGCCTCTGAATACTCTCATTCCTCCATGTGGACAAAGAAGATTAAGCATCCAAAGCAGCTTCCAAATTTGAAAGTTCTACAAGGATACCCAAAATTTGCAGGGATGCAGTTTGATAATTTAAACTCTGAATGGCATTAAGAAGGCTGGTGAGAAGCTTTTAATAAGTCCATGTATCATTTCACATCCTTCAAAATGGGACAAACCTACTATGTTTGGAGGTCTTCCTGCTCATTCTATTGAGTAGAGCCTTGGATGTGAGACCCAATTTCTTCCCCTGATGTTACCACTGGGAATGTGATAGCAAGAACTGAATCAAGTGCAATGGCCTTTGAAAAGGTACTTGGAAAGGATGGAACACTTGACAAGTCACTTTTTTGGACTATCAAGTCCCAGACGTTTCAGCCAGCATGGCCACTGCAATTCCCATCAGCAGAACTGATAATGAAGAAAGTTGCAGTTCAACAGTATCGGGATGGGTGCATGGGCTACATATTCTTCATTCACATGTTGCCTATCTCTGAAATCATCATTATAACTTCTCTAAGCCATACTGAAAAGGCACCACAGCAATCATCATCAATATATAAGGCTCCCAGATTTCATTTGCTTGGGAATGGAAGTGAAATACTAAAAACTCTTAGTAGAGGGAATGCTTATTAGCTTTTAGAATAGTGTAAGTGTTGGGGGAAGGGGGAGGCATGCAATCTGTATATGTTATATTTGGTTTTTTTTCCAAAAAATATTATTATTAGAGCAGAATCGGCTCTTTATGTTACCATCCCAAGCCATGTCTTTCAATAAAGTGCTATAGCAGGGGTGGGAAGTGTTTGGCTGTGGGAATTCTACAGGTCCACAGCATCCTCTTCCCCAGCCCCTGTTAAGGAAAAAAAAAAGTTATATTTTGCCTCCAGACTGAGGGATGGGGATAGATGGATCCAGCCTGCAGTGGTCCAGAATGGGACGGCTGTGGCTCTTGGACCCTGTGCAGTCGCTCACCTCTGTGGTATAAAAGATTAAGTCCTTCTTACATGTATCTTTGAAATTGTTCCTCTATGTTCTACAGCCAAAGAAAGGAATACTTTGCACGCCCTTTGGTGATTTTGTAGGCGTTTATGGTTATCTGCCGTGCTTCATCTGGCCTTTCCTGGGTACCTATGTTTGGAGTGCCTTTTTCTGTTCCGAAACCATGTAACACTGGGATGGTAGTAATTAGTTTTGTTCATTGGGATATGTGTGGGGCTGGGTCCAGGTTTCAGGGAATCCTGGGCAAAGTATGCTTGGATGAGCTTTCTGACCTGTCAGGGAGACCCTGTTGGACATCCTTGGTTGTGGTGAAAATGCTCTGAGTAATGCTCTGGGCAGCACTCCCAATTTGCCACAATTGTTCTGAACAATGTTAAGTTGCAGGTATATTGGATGTCAAAAACGGTGGCTCTGTTCAACTGCCTGCTGCTACTCTGAGTTCTTGGGGGAGGGAATGAGTACTCAAGCACATGAGAATGGCAAGTGCTGACACTGGTCCTGGAAGCGCAACAAGTGTCCCTTTGTCACTCTCCCAAATCAACATTAAGCCTCTCACAGTGATGGATTCAGCTTAAGACACTTTGTTCTGTTCATGGAAGGATGACTTTCTTAAATGGAAGAATAAATTTGACTCACACAACACTCCTTCTGCAGATAGGAGCACTTTCTTGAGGCACAATGAAAACTTTGGATCCAACTCTCAAACTTCCTTTAAAAACCTTTAAAAACAAAAACAAAACAGCACTATAAACATAAAAGCCTTTAAAAAAGAAGTTCTGGTTAACAGAAACCTGCAAGGAATAGTCTTGATGTCTGACAGAATTCTATCTGCCCCTGCTCACTGATTTTCTTCTTGTTCTTCTATTATAAGCTGAAGCAAAAGAATTTGCCCTGTTTTTTTGAACTAGTATCCTTTTCATGCAGTGTTTTAACCATCTCATCAGTCAGAAAGAGGGGGTTTGTGTCAACTGTGCTGAATTGAGAACCCCAGGACCCCACAAGCCACATCAAGACTGTGCCAACCTTTGTGCTGACTGTTGCTGGTCCAATGGGATTAGTATGGACAACTCAAAGATGGTTATTACAAAAAGAATGTTGAATGGCACCAAACCCTTCCACGTGGAAGATAACTCTTCTTTAAAACACACATGCACGCACGCATGCACACACACACATTCTGAACTAGGGATTTAAACTTGCACCTATTCGGTTCTTGTAAGTGAGAATGAAAAATTTCAAAAGTGCCCTCTCCAGCCCTACAAGAATTTTATGCTCTTTTCAATAATCTTCCACATTTTGGACACTTTTTGCATAAATTTTGTGAAGGTTTTTTTTTTAATGCACAAGAAGCCACATGGGAGGAGGACAGCATTTATTTGCTATTGCTGCTTTTTTTTAAAAACGAAACAAAAAACACGCTAATCTTTTTAATCTCATGGCAGGGTCAAAAAAAACAAAACAAAACATTGCAGCTGCTGTCAATTTTTTCAATATGTTGATACATTCTTTTTAAATGTGTTGAAGTCTCATTTATCCCTGCAGGTATAGAAATCTGTAAGCATTCTTTATGTCCCAACTACCACCATGTAATCTTACTTTACTCTGAGTTTCTTCCTACTGTCCTATCCAGAAGTAGCATCTTTCCGATGTACTTGTGAGTGCGGATGCTGTAGATCAGATATGCACTGAAAATGTCTCACATTAGCAGCTCAAACTTGATTGCCATGGCAGACAAGGCCTTAATTAGATCTTCTAGACAATATGGTAAATGCTGAACTAAGGTGAGGGGGGCATCACTCTACAAAATTGCCAATCCCTTCACCAAATTAAAATTCCTAGAATTCTTGGGGGAAAACGATGGCTCTTTTATAGAAACTGTACAAGTTTGTGGTGTACTTTAGGCCTTATAAGGATGTGTCACAACAAGCATGTACCTCACAAAGGCCTTACGGGGAGTATATGCCATTCCATAGCAAGGAACTGTTGAAAAAATTATAATGTCCAACATTTATTTTGTATATTTATCTTGAGATGTATGGTGTACTTTGTAATATAAACACGGCTTATACTTTTGGCATTTAAATTTTTTTTAATTTTCAATGTGGGCAGCCATCATGAGATATATGGGGGCTTATTATTTTTTTCTGCTGTACTTGCCTATGATCAGATGGCTAAATAAATTATATCAGAAGGCAATGTTTGTAAATATTGACATGTTGATACCATTGCAATATATGATGAAAACAATCTGGTCACTGCCTATAGCTGTGTTTGGCTAAACTGATGCAACTATTATATATATTATATATAAAAAATGCCATTGGTTTCTGTGGCTTGTGGTTCAATAATTTCACACTTTACTTCTCTCTTTCCTTTCCCTAAAATCATGGAAAGCACCCACAGTTTGAGGTACCTCCTCTTTAGCTTTAGAAGTTTTCCTCCACATGCTACCTCTGACCCCTATGTCTCTTGTCAGCTCAATGCTGGATTGTCAGCATTTGAGAGCTGAAAAGCCATTCCCCATCACATACATGTTCTTCTCTATGAAAACAAACAGAAAGCTCTACAAAATCAGGTGGAACCTGTGAACACAGATGCATGTACATATTCTGAGACTAAATGATGACTCCTTTATACTGCTTTCAGCTCCATTAGACTACTACAGAGGTCAAATCAATGGCCATTTCTGCACGGGCTTAAAGAAATGGTGCAGAGCGTCCTCCAGGGAGGATGTCTGCACCTGGGAGTGGACTGGGTCGGACCTACTTACTGTAGTTCCGCACTTCAGCCCACTCCGGAATGACCCGAAGTGGTCGTCCAGTGTGCTTTTGAAAGACTGCTTGAAACAGGTCTTTCAGAAGCACGGAGTGTGCCACTCTGTGCCCACGCTCTGGTGCAGATTTGCAGGCTCGCACCAGTGTGAGCCTGCGATCTGCCGGGAGTGGGCTTTAGGCTGGAGAGCTTCAGCGGTTGGTGGAGAGCCACCACCAACCGGAAGCTGCCATTGTCATCCCCAGAGCAGTGCGGAGCGGCGGCCACGCACTGGTCTGGACCAGCCTGGACCCAAGCGTGGAGCCAAGAAGTCCGGTAAGTACCGGCATGGGACAATTCCCTCGCCCCATGCAGAAATGGCCAATAAGTGACTAAATATACATGGACCCATCTGCTCATGAGGATGCCATCTTAGTTTCTAAATTCTTACTGATGATTTTGGACCATGACCTTTGGAACTGCATTGATTTACCATTACCATGGTAACTAAGCATACCAATTATGACATATATCTATAGGGTGTTCTCTAAAGATGTCCCTCAATATCACTTATATAAAAATGGAAGGTATCGGGATAAAAAAAATTAAGACGCAAGAGTGTTATTACCTCTGTATGTATATTGCAGAGTTTGGAACTAATTGTAACAAATGTTTACTTAACTTGTAACTCCTTTCCCAGTAACAAACAGATAACTACATTACTTTATGACTGCAACTAAATGAGAGAGAATGTCACTCCATTTGTAGTATAACTGGAATGTTTAAATTATTTCTATCATTAGGTGTTTTGGTTTACTCAATAATGGAAGAGGGTATTCAGAAGAGCAGCAATGGCCAAGATCCTGATCGGCACTTTTATAGTGTAAATTTACACTGGTGTAGCTGCACTGGAGTTACATTATGATGGACTTATACTGGATCACACTTCTTCTTGTTGTTGTTCTGTGCATTCAAGTTGTTTCTTCCTTGTGTTGACCCTAAGGCAAACCTATCATGGGATTTTCTTGGCAAGATTGTTGATAGGCGTTTGCCTTGGCCTTCTTCTGAGGCTGAAAGAGTGAATGGCCCAAGGTTATCCAGTGGGTTTCCATGCCCAAACAGGGATTTGAAGCCTTGTCTCTCAGATTGCAGGCCAACACTCAAACCACCATGTGACAATGACTCTATCACACTTTGCAACCTATTGCAAAGGTGAGTTGCCACTCCTGGAGATGTTTAAGAGGAAGAATAGAGCTACCCCCCCCCGACAGGAACAAGGCAATCTAAATGAGTTTGGAGCATTACTGAGGAATTGCCTTTTGCCGCCCTAACTGAGAGATTCATTTCTGCTAGCACAGTGACACCACTAGGTCCAGGCCTTCTCCAAAGGCCTTCTCCAGCCAGCCTCTCCTAAACTGCAAATCCCAGGATTTCGTAGGATGTTGAAAGTAGAATAATCACGCTATAAGAGTGTAGTGCGGAAATTGCCTAGGTTGCATTTTCATCTCACTTTCCTTCAATGAGCACAAGGTGGAAGATTTTGCTCTCCTAAGCTCACTCTGTCCTTACAACAGCCCTGGGAGGTAGATCAGGGTGATCCAAGTGACTGTTGGCATGGCAACCCAAAGCGTTTCATGATGGAGTCGGGACACTGGCTGAAACAGAGCTTGTCTAATTTGAAAATTATAATGTTTCCAGTGGGCAATCTTGTACTGGAGTGTCTTGCAAATTACTGAACAAACCCACTGAGCCAAACTACATAAATTAAATGGATTTTCTTCTGTGAAATGCAAGAAGACTTTGTCCCACACGTTGAAGCTTAATGAGATTATGAATAAGACTCCTTCTTTCATTGCTGTTTCATGTATTACTTAAAAGTTGTCTGTTCAGGCTCTTGCTAGAAGCTAATGACATTCTCTGTGTCATTTCTAACTTTGATGAGTCCTTTAAAATGTAAAAGATATTGTTCATTACTGACATCTCTGAGCTGTGGGATGAATTTTGCCTCCTAGGGGTATTACTTGTTCTGTTCACAGATTTGACAGAACACTCCTACGCAATGTGAAATAAGGCTTTGCTTCCGCAGAATAATAAACAGTAATTTGGAATATCAGCTCCATGGTGCATACCTCACAGAGCAATAGGACATTGCACACAGGCCTGAAAATGACTTTTTTTAAAACCAGTAATTAATTGCAGCATCAGGGATAATGATTACTGCAGTTAATATCTTATCATTAGGAGTTAATAAGAAATGGTGCCCCTGATGATAATTTTTTTTATCATGAATGTACTGTACTGGTGACATACATAAGGGAAAAATACTAATTTGAAGAAAGAAAGATATAATAAATAAATACTTGATGCACCATCCACCTCCACTCTGCATACAGTGGCTGCATGCAGAGCATCGGTGGCTGGTAGCTTCCATGTCAGTGTGGTGGTGAATCCACTCCAGGGATTAGCCTGAATGTTACAGGAGATATAGAAGGTGTTGAACCTCGGCCCCTAACTAGATTTAACAACTTGGATAGCTACTTGAAAGTTCACACTAAAACCTGGATTCAGCCACCTACAAACACATGACCTATGTTTGTGACCAACATATGACCAATAATGCAGAGTATTGCCATAGGTTAAATGGACCCCTTGCTGTCACCTGTCCCTCCCACTTATAACACAGGGGTTCACTGGAAGTCACTGGAAATCTATGCCCACCACCCATATCCCCATCTGATGTGCCTTCTTGTTTGGTGCAACTAATTCACTTTTCATCTTTATACAGCAATCCGGTGCGTGGGAAATTTCAGGGGACCAGCTGCACACAGCTCTACTGTTATGACTGCAAAAGTACAGCACTTACAAAACATCACAGCCTTAGACTGCAATTGTGCATGTATTTATCTGAGAACAGTGACAGCTCATGAAGCAAGTAGGGGGCGGCTCTCACAAAATGGTGGGGGAAGTACTCTCTGCTTGATCTACAACAGGGGTGGACAAAGCATTCCTCTGGGTTCAAAAAATATTCTTTGTCTCTAAATATCCTTAAACACCTTTGGAGAATGCGACTGGGGACAATTTAGGCCTCCAAGAATTTTTAAAAAAACAGGAAGTGAATGAGAAGTGACTTCTAGCTCCTTTGCTTATGTTAAAAAAAAAAAAAAAGTCTTCTCTTGAGCTTAAAACAACTCAAATGAAGCAAAAAGGAGGGCGCAAGAGGGTTTCTAGTCTTCTAAGGTCTCCTGCAGGGAACAAGGTGTCCTCCTAAGTCCCAGCATTTGTTTATCCCTGGTCTACAAGCTGCCCCTGCTTGAGTGTAAGGCTCATTTAACATAGTGGCCAAAATCCTGCCGCATTAGCTGGAAACAAGAAGTTTTCCAAGTTGTTCAATTTTTCTCTGACTTTGCATAAGCAGGTATACAGTACCTTCTTACAGAAGTGGTTTGCTCAGCATGATGATACATTCAGTGCCTGAGTGCAGTTCCATCTTTCTCATACTACCATTGGGTGTGTCCTTTTGTCCTCCTGGTCTAGTAACTCACACTACATGCAAGTACATTGGGAGAAATTTATACTTCATCAGGAGCTCAGCCAGTGAGAATTAGTTCAGAGTAAGCATGTACAGGATTCAGCTGTCAGTCAGTATTAAGCTAGTAACAGGCTTATTCACCCAGATGAACAAGGTTCAAGGAGATATGTAAGTGTGTTTGTGACACAGAAGACAAGGAGCTGACTTTGTGCCTCTCTAATATAGGGGAGTGTCTTTGTACCATAGTGCCTTTCCAGTTTCTGAGAACTGCCTTCTAGTTATATCAGCTTTGCAAGTATACGCTTCATCTCGCCTAACTCTTTAAAGCAGTATTTTCCCTTGGCATCTGTTTGTTGCTCTTTCATTCAGCACTTTATCACATCAGCTTTTCTTAATGTTCTGTTGTTCTTTCAAAAGCTGATGAGAAGAAAAAAAATCCACAATTATATCCAGAAAGGGGCAGTGTTGCAATAATGCTAAAGATCAGAAAGCTTTTAAAGAAACTTATGGGCGAACTTTATGACACTAAAATGGCTCATAAATGGCTCTCTTTAATGGATGCTCACCTGGAAAATGTCATCTCAATAGAGAGTTTAGTGGTCCATTGATAGGTATGGCAGCAATTCACAACAGATTTTCTGAGAAATGTTAAGGACCCACATGCTTAACTAACATGAATTTTATGTTTCAGTGCCCCCAAGGCAACATTAAAAAAAAAAGATATGTGATAAATGATGCCATTTTGTAAAGCGTAATCTACTAAACCCTGTTATGGGTCAAGCACCATTAAAATACAGGAAGATTTTCTGCTAACAGTACATGGTTACTACTGCCTCAAGTCTGGAAATGTGTCCATTGGGAAGGATGTTTTTCACTGAGTCTCATAAATCTCTGTGAGAACGCAAAGACTATAATAAACATTATTTGCATGAAATCATGTAATCCCTCCGTCATGTATTTAAATAGACTCTGTCTATGGAATCTTAACACAAAGCAAACAAAGACACAAGAATCCAGGGAAGTGCTGAAAATGGGTGCTTACATGAGCATGGAGTGGCATTTCTTGACAGAACAAACCATTTGGATTGTATCCAGTGGGGAACTGCGAAGCACCAGTTATCAATGGTGCATGCTAACATTTCCTTTTTTTATAGAAAACATATTCATTAAGTGTAAAAGATCCTTAATGTAGAAAGGTTATATTTGATGTCCATAGATGTATAAATATCCTGAACACAAGCAAGAGCTTTTTTGGTGAGCTCTATTTCCTAGTTTCTATTATTAATGCTAATCAATAACTGCAGCTCCTGTAAATTTCAGCAAGTGATGAAGGTCCCACTGTCTTTAAAAGGAAATCAGTCTTTGAACCCAAAGAGCGCTAGAATAGATCTATACGTGGGTTCTAAACTGACACAGTCAATTGGAAAACAGATTGAACCGTCATTTGGAAAAAGGATTTCCAGACTGTGCAGATCAGAGGTCCCCTCATGAAAAGAATTCATTCATGCTTGCTTCTCCCACCACGAAGAACTAGAGGACCAATTTGGACAATATGGATCCAGTCTGCACAGTAAGGAAGTGTTACCCTGATCTCTGGGGGTCCCAGGATGGGTGGCCAAATAACCAAACAACCACAACACAACCTTGGGGAAAATTATCTGGAGCACTCACTAAAGCTAGTGAGAAGCAGGGTAACTTAGCAGGATCTTGCAACCCAGCGTCTACGAGGTCAGGTCAGTCAAGCAGCCAGACAGTTTAAAATAGCAAAAATGATGTTTTATTAAATACAGACAAATATCAAAGACACCACAGTCACGCAGCTAACTAAAGAATCGGAAATAGGGATTTTTAGAGGGAAGTGGGTGGAGAGGTTGGAAGGTTGAGTTTGTTGGAATGGAGTCTCAGTACATGGGACTAAGGGGACAGCTCACCAAACAAAGCGGCAGCAAGATGGGATTGAAGTCCAGAGCAATCCGAGGAGGTGTCGGAATCAGGGTTTTTTATAGGCTGAATTGTGACTGCAGGTCATACCTTACTCGGTGAGAACAATGCGTTTTAGGAGTGGGACAAAGCTTTGGAAAGGTCAGAGTTTAGCATGATTGGCTTAGAGCCGAATTAACAATAGTGTAGCCAGTATGCAAATGCGGAGCACTTAGTATAACTTTGTGAAGCTACCTGCTCGGGGCAGGGAGCCTTTGTTAGTATCATGCATATGCAATGAGGTGTTTGCCGGAGAGGTCCCTGAAGCGACGAACCGGCTCTGTCTGGCCTGCTTGGGTGGAGAATGGAATGTCCAGCAATTATCGGCCATGCCTGTTTATGTGCTTGTCCAGAGGCCTCATAAACACGTGGAGCGGGGTGGCAGAGGAAAGCCAAATGGTTTGATATCAAAACGATATCAAGTGCTATTTCTGGGTAGGCCTGAACCGCAGTAACGGACGACCAAGAACAGAGCCTATATAAAAGTTATGTGTTTAGACTAACCAGTATCATGATTCTGGGAGTTACAATCCAAACAAGTACATTCTCCAGACTCTGAAGAACAAGATTGAATCTTATATCTCTGCCCACCTGGTAACCTGTTCCACGTTTGATTATACTGGCCTTACAAATGGACCTCTAAATGAAGCATAGATCAATTGAAATAGGGCCCACGTGCATAAAATCTCAAGCATGCAAAATCAGATTGTATGGTTCTTGAATTTTACTGGAAATTTGACTATACAAAATGGGCCTCCTCTGCCCCAGAGGGTTTACATACCTAGGCTTTACGGGGAATATGGGCAAGAAGCTGCAGTAGACTAGTGAAATGTAAATACTCCACCGGTGTTACTGTGCTGGCTTTCTCTGCTCCACAATTGCACAAGGTAGCTTCACAATGCCATGAGGCCACAGCTAATTTTGGGCTGAGATGGGAAAAACCCCAGAAAACATTGGGCTCCAGTTTAGCTGCTCAAAAAAGGTGATAGCAGACTCCCTCCTGCTGTAACACAGACAGCATTATGCTGGATGTCTGGAAAGGCAGTATCTCATCCTTTTTCCCAGCTATGCAATTGCAGCCAGATGGCACACAGCATTCTCCCTACTCCTTTAGCCTCAAATTGGCTGTGAGGGTGTGACTTTGTCGGGAGTCCTCCATGTTTTATTGTTTTAGGATAGCAGTAGACTGAGGAAATAGTGATAGTAGGCTGTTAGCTATTCCCAGGCGCCAACCATTCCTTCCGGCTGGAATTTCAAAGGAACCGTTTGGCATGATGACGTTCGTTCTTTTACAACTATCTTAGGAGAAACTGTCTGTTAAAGTGTAAGGTGGGGGAAAACGTTCCATTCTCGATCTTTAACGTCTGAAGACAGCATCCCTTACTATGTTGCAATAAATCTTCTATTAAGTTTGTTGATCCGTGTGAGAGTGAATCTGTTCCTGACAGAAAGCTCGAGAATCTTTCAAAAAATGCACCAATTGATGAACCAGTCGATTACTGAAGAAGAGCAAGGATCTGCAGAATCTGATGGAGCTACAGAAACTGAAGTGCCCCTGGATACCAAGACAAAATTGCGCCTGACCGAGGCTATGGAAACCTCCACAAGCGGCCAAACCTGGGTCTGGGGAGAAAAGCCACGTACGTCGTTGAGACAACGCAGAAGGGCTGCTAGATGGGATACATCAGCAAAAGACCTATCCCTTTTGGAGGAGATGAAGCAAATGGAAACCGAACTGGAAAGAAAAGATGAGGAGATACTCGAACTCAAGACTATGCTACGCGAGATGCGCATCCGTCCCTCGCAGACAGGGAGATCACCACGACGAGAACCACGAGCTGCTGTCTCGGTGGCAGGCACCCCTGGTCCGCCCCAGCAACCAACAGGGCAAACGCCAGCGCCACTGTTACTCAGAAATGTGGGAGAACTGAAAGCGACCTTCAACGGGAAGGGGGAGAAACTCTCTTTTTTTTTGACTATGGCAAACAATTTCATGATTGATCACGGCCATCTATTTCGGGATGATGTGGCCCGAATTCGATATCTAAGCCAGAGGATGAAAGGACTGGCAGCAGACTGGGTAGCGAACCTATATGACTCCCGCGCCCCCGAAACTGAAAATCTGCAGCTCTTCATGAACCATCTGCGAGAACGCTTTGAAGACCCCCACTTATTGGAAAACACCAAATATCAACTGAAATGAATGAAACAAGGCAGGACTGATGTGGGGACGTATTCCCATGAATTTAGAAACCTGGCCACCAAAGTCCCGTGGAGTGATGAAATTCTAATTGAGTTATACAAAGATGGACTAAATCCTGATATTCTACACGGGTGCCTAATGCAGGCCAATCCACAGACCCTGCTAGGTTGGGTCAGACTAGCTACTGAAATGGAAGGCATATCCCAGACTGTTCAGCTGAACCGACAAAGACAAGACGTGCCAAAACGACAACCTCACGGTCCCACCGTCCTCAATGCTGAGGAACGGAACAAATGTCTCCGTTTGGGCATGTGCTTTAACTGTGGAAAACCGGGTCACCTCACCAACACCTGCCGCGGAAACCAAGCTCCGACTGGGACTAAGGGAGCACGAGCAGACCCAAAGAATATAGAATCCACACATCAGACAGCGGCCGCCAAACAACCACTTAGATGCACTTCTAAGGACCCTGCAGCGGCGACAGGAGACTCCGATCCCGACGATGAAACCACCTCTTCGTCCTCATCTGACATAGATGGAGATTCTAAACCCGACTGCGATGACTGGCAAGCGGCGGGAACATCTGTAAGTACTCCTAAAATTCCCCATTTCTACGCCACGGTTACGATTAGTGGCAGTGATGGAACTTTGCATGTACATAAGGCATTAATTGACTCTGGCTGCTCCAGAAGTTTGTTACACCCCAAATTGGCCAAAAAATTGAAAACTCTTTATGAGCCCTTGGAACGCCCCATCAAATTAACGCAAATGGATGGGACCTCAATGACTGGGGGAGTAATCAGTAAAATCACTAAGCCCATCTCATTTCAAATGGACAAAAACAATTACAGCATGCGATTTCTAGTTCCCAAGGCGATGCAGTTCAAATTGGTCTTGGGAATCGATTGGCTTCGTGAATATAACCCCCAGATAAACTGGACTGCTGGCACTCTGTCCTCTTCAGATGCAAACTTTTCTATTTCTCATGAGGAATTGCAACAAATTCCTTCACACTACCGAGACTTCCAAAAGGCTTTCCACGAAAGGGAGGCTGACAAATTGCCTCCCCACACGGACTTTGACTGTAAATTGGAATTAGTTGACGGGGCCACCCTGCCTAAACCGAAAATTTATCCCATGAGCCAAAAAGAACTCCTTGCTCTCAAGAAGTTCCTAAATAAAAACTTGGCTCGCGGCTTTATCAAGCCCTCTACAGCCCCCACGGCGAGTCCTGTCTTCTTCCGAAAGAGAAAAGATCCCAGCGCGGATCCGAGAGTGATAGTTAACTACTCTGCTATTAACCAGGTTATTTCCTCCAATTGTTATCCCATACCTCTGATACGGACTGTTTTAGACCATCTTGTTCAAGGAAAATATTTCACCAAACTTGATCTTAAAGAGGCTTTTCATAGGATTAGAATGGACCTGGGCTATGAGTGGCTCACCACCTTTGCAACTCCTCTAGGTAACTTTAAATGGACGGTTCTTCCCTTTGGCTTACAATCGGGGCCATCTGTGTTCCAAATGTTTTTGAACACCATTTTCCATGACTTGTTGTATCAGGGGGTTCTGATATATCTGGATGACATTTTAATTTACGCAGATTCCATGGAATCTCATGTGTCCTTGGTACGTGAAGTGTTACGAAGGTTTATAGATAACAACCTCGTGGTTAATCTATCTAAATGCCAATTTGACACCCAAACTTTTGATTACTTGGGATATAGGATTCAAGATTGTTCACTTAAAATGGACCCTTCAAAGATTAACTCCATTTTGCAATGGCCCGTTCCTAAAACTGTGAAGCAACTGCAGCAATTTCTTGGTTTTGCGAACTTCTACCGGAACTTTATTGAGGATTTTGCTGCCATAACGCTTCCACTCACCAACCTTTTATGGAAACCTAAAGGACCCACTGCGGGCAAGTCGCATAGACTTTGTTGGTCGCCTGAGTGTCAATCGGCGTTTGACCATTTGAAATCTAAATTTACATCTGAACCCTTACTCCTTTTTCCCGACAGTTCGAAGCAATTCATTGTGCAAACGGATGCTTCGGACTTTGCCATGGCAGCCGTTCTTTTACAACATGACATCACAGGAGCACTCAGGCCTTGTGCTTTCATTTCAAAGAAATTTTCCCCTCAACAAGCTAATTGGCCTATTTGGGAGAAAGAAGCCAAGGCTATCCATTTTGCGCTGTCCACTTGGCGTCACTTGCTTGAAGGGGCTTGACTCCCCTTTGAAGTTTGGACTGATCATAGGAATTTGCAAGCCTTACAGTCGGCTAAGAAACTCTCCCCTAAGCAGGCGAGATGGGCTGAATTTTTCCAGAGATTCCGATTTAAAATTGTTTTCAAACCTGGCCGAACTAACCAACTGGCGGACCCTCTCTCTCGACTTCCCTGTTTTGCGGAACCCCCTGCTACGTCCTCCCCCTCAAATACCTTGTTTCCTGCCTCCTCCCTGGCTTCTCAAGTGACTACTCGAGCATTAGCAAAGACAAGGCTTTCTGCATCCTCTCTTTGTGACTCCGCTCTCCGCGATGCTATCATTCATGCAGCGCATGCAGACTCCTGGCTACCGGCAAACAAGGATAAAGTAGAATGGGTTGATAATCTCCCCTTTTATAGCACCAAGGTCTACGTTCCCCCTGCTGCCCGCGAGCATGTACTTCATCGTTATGATTCCAAACCCGCTGGACATTTTGGGTTTTTGAAGACATTGCATGCGATTCGCCGCCTTTTTTGGTGGCCTGGATTAAACCCCTCCGTGCAAACTTACATTAAGCAGTGTGCCACTTGCAACGTTTCTAAGTCGCCCACATCTAAACCTCAAGGGCTCCTGCAACCTCTGCCTGCGCCTGTTAGCCCCTGGTCGGTCATCGCATGGGATTTCATCGTGTCTCTTCCCTCTCCACACGGCTTTCATGTTATTTGGGTTGTTACTGATCACTTTTCCAAGCAATGTCATTTTGTGCCTCTAAAGAAAATACCCCGTGCTGACCAGCTGGCTGACCTGTTCGTTAATCATGTATGGAAACTTCACGGTCTACCTTCGGTGATCATTTCGGACAGGGATCCAATTTTCACTTCCAAGTTTTGGACTTGTCTACTGAAAACCCTGGGAGTCACTCAGAAACTCAGCAGTGCTTATCACCCTCAAACAGATGGCCAATCTGAGCGTGTTAACAAATCTCTTGAACAATTTCTTAGGTGTTTTGTTTCTGAGAACCAGAATGATTGGGCTCCGCTCCTTCCGTTCGCAGAGTTTGCCATCAATTCTGCGGTTCATACCTCTACTGGGAAACCCCCCTTTGAAATAGTTTACGGCTTCCTTCCTTCTCCTTTCCCCCCCTCTCCCTCCCTTCCTCCGCTCCTCCTTCTGTTTCTGCTTGGGTCTCTAAATTTTCTGGCATTTGGCAATCCGTCTCGGATGCTATAGCTTCCCACAAACGTTTTGCTGACCGTAAACGGCAGCCTAATCCCCTTTACCAGCCCGGGGATTTGGTTTTCCTTTCTTCTAAGAACATTTCCTCTCCTTCTCCGTCTAAAAAACTTTCCCCTAGCTTTCTCGGACCTTTTCCTGTGAAAAGGGCTATTAATGATGTCTCTTTTGAACTGGATCTCCCTTCTTCCCTCAAGGCTATTCATCCTGTTTTTCATTCCAGTTTGCTGAAGAGGGCACCTTCGCTGACTTCTTCGCCGGCTGATGTTCCTCAACGCCCCGATTGACTTGCTACGGCATTCATATTACTATTTAGTTTTCTTGTATTTCTACTGTTCCGTGATATTTTCTATATTTTGTGTATCTATATGTATATAATTTTTTAAAAAAAAGTGGGACAGGATGTCGGGAGTCCTCCATGTTTTATTGTTTTAGGATAGCAGTAGACTGAGGAAATAGTGATAGTAGGCTGTTAGCTATTCCCAGGCGCCAACCATTCCTTCCGGCTGGAATTTCAAAGGAACCGTTTGGCATGATGATGTTCGTTCTTTTACAACTATCTTAGGAGAAACTGTCTGTTAAAGTGTAAGGTGGGGGAAAACGTTCCATTCTCGAGCTTTAACGTCTGAAGACAGCATCCCTTACTATGTTGCAATAAATCTTCTATTAAGTTTGTTGATCCGTGTGAGAGTGAATCTGTTCCTGACAGACTTGCTTCCATCAAGCTGTGGTTGCAGTGGGGAGAGAGGTACTGTACGAGGAGGTAAGGGATATGTTTTTGTGCAGCATTCATTAAAGTACATCATACTGGCATAACTGAGGGTTATGTGGTACAACAGGATTCTGGTCTGTGGTTCTCCCTTGCACTGCAGAATCACTGGTGTCAGAGTGGGGGAAGGCTGTTGCTCGTGGGCCAAAAGGGAGGACACACACTTGCTTCCACTAGCATTCCCCACTCCAAGGCACGGCACATGTGATCCAATCCAGGCATGTTATTAAATTGGGAAGAGCAAGTGTCCCTAATTTTTATTAGCTAGTCTCACTGGGACAAGGAAATTGATCAGGTTACGATGAATTCATTTTCCATAATGATCTCCAGGACAGAAACTATTGTGCTGGAAATGTTGATTTCATCTATTTATTTAACAATACACACAGAAACACACAGAAACATTCCCAAAGTGGCATTCCCTCAAAGGCATAAAATCTTTAAAATAGGCATCATCATCATCAGCACCAGCACTGCTATATTTCTGTGTCTCTGATCTGAAATTTTATTGCCTGTGTTTTATTGCTCTTTGTTCCTAGTCACTACGTGGCCAAGAAGGGAGAGTGGCCTCTGCCTGTACTACTATCCCTCTATTGCTGTTGTGTGCCTTCAAGTCATTTCCAACTTACGGCAACCCTAAGGCAAACCTACCATGGAGTTTTCTGAGGGCTGAGAGTGTGTGACATGCCTGAGGTCACCCAGTGGTTTCCGTGGCCAAATAGGGAATCAAACCCTGGTCTCCATAGCCCAGTGCTCAAACCACTACACCATGCTGGCTCTTGGACCATCTTAATTGACCACAAAAGTAACATTAGAGATAAAAATGTAGGCCTGTAACTCTAACACTGTCACTTTTCTTCTCCTGTATGATTTTTAACATCTTTGCCTGATGAAGAAGCCAGTGGAGCTTTGAAAGCCTGCATGATGCATTTTGAACATTTTAGTTGGTCCAATAAAAGTACCATTGTTTTGTGGATTTTGTTGTATTTTGCTGCATGGCCAACACAGCTAACCTATGCATTTTTCTGTTCATTTCTCTTTCCATATTTCTGCTCAGGTAGTTGTTTCTGTGCATGAGCAGAAGAACCCCAAGGTGAGAAGGGGTGTGTGAAGTGAATTATGTTCCAGTCTGATTTCCTACCCTCCCTCCCTTTCCCCTCCCCATGTTACCAGGAAAAGTGTGAATAGTAACTGTTCTGTGGAATGCAGTTATAAAACTCCACATGATTAGAAACCAGATAAAGCTGGGCTTGTGATCATTTCGACCTCTGCAATTACAATTCAACTGAATGTAGACAAAGCTTCTTTCCTGAGTAAAAAGAAATACTTGCAGCAAGCATCTAAACCTCAACGTTGCTGGCACATATCTCAGTTATGGGGGCAGGTTGATCTAACAGGCTGGAACCATTATACTAAATGCTCTTTTTGGAGTGGCTGCCAGATTGGTGGGAAGAGAATGCATGCAGCACCACTCAAAGTCTCCAGAGTTTTGTTGAAAGGCATCCAGCAAAGGCTACTACCACCATAACAGCTCATTTGTATAACTGTAGCATAGATTTATGTGGAGATCAGGAAAAAAAAACTATAGATAAAAGAAATGTATATAAAAATACAGGCTTCCCCCACTTATCTGTCAGATTAGGGACTGGAGCACTGCCAGCAAATGGAATTGGTTGAAAAGCAGAACCCATGTATTGGACTTTAGGGAGCGTGAAGGACAAATGGAGGCTCACTTAGGACCAACCACATGCATGCTGCTTGCAAAGTCTCTCAGCCAGCTTGCTAGCCTTTCCCCCCTCTTAGCTCACTTTGCAAACAGAGTATGCATGTGAGTGGTTCCAAGAGAACCTCCATATGCAAGAAGAACTGATGAAAGAGCAGAACCCCCGCTGAATTAATGGAACTTGTCCTTAATTTGGAAGCATAAAAAAACTGAATTGTGAGATAATGGGGTGTCAAAAGTTGGGGCTTCCTATATACAAAAGATATTTTAAATGATTTCTGTTCAGTTACATCTACAAAGAACTCATATTCAGGATTATTTGGCCATTGCTCAACACCAGAGACAACTGCTGTGATAGAAGAAAACAAATAAAAAACAAGAAAGGGAAATTTAAAATTAGCCTTCTAAAGGTTGGGGAAACTGAATTTGACAAGTTGTTTATAGCTCCCCAAAAGCCATTTTTGAGAATCCCAGGGTCTCCACCCCCCCCAAACATTTTTGTCAGGCCCTAAATGCCTCCCCATGATCTATGGAGTGTAGGGAACTTTTGCCATATATGCCCTGGCCATTTTGGGCCCAACAGAATCCTTTTTTAAACAGGAAGTAAAACAGATGTGGACTTCCTATTTTGACAAGCGCCTCTCCTTGGCCCCAAAGTGCCCATCCATCCTAAAATGGTGAAACCAACACTCCCATTCCCTACAGGTTTTGTGGAAAAAGAGATTTTAAAAAATTCAGGGCTGGCATGGCAGAAGTGCAACACTCCAAGGTTCTCTGGAGCAGAATGCACCCCCCCAAAAAAAAAACTCCTGCCAGTTGCTCACTTCTGTTCTGACTCAGAGTCTGGCTTATCTCTGGGTGAGAAGTTCTCAACACTAGTCTGAAGAAACATATTTATGTTTTCCTCCTTCAGCAAACAGGGAACTGTTAGAAAGGATGCAGTCCCAGACACACTTACCTAAGAGTATATCCCAATGAACTTAGTGGGTTTATTTCTGAGTAAACATGTATATGACTACATTTGTGAATCAGCTGAGATATAGTGTAATCGAGGTACATAAATCACCTCTTACATAATCAATTGTGTCGAATACTGAGTTTGATTTCTGGCAGCCCCAATCCTACTGAGGTTAGATGTGATCCAATCCAGGGGCTCAGTGTGAAAGCCAGGATTATCTCTGGATTGTCTTTTCAGAGGAGAGGGAGAAAGAATTCAGTTTAATTTCCCTCTTCACTCACTTCAACAAATCTGGTTATACTCGTATCTTCACAGTGGCTTACCTCTAATCTTCATTTCTGCTCCTTTTCTTGTTTTACATCTTTATCATGTTTATTCTGCAAGACCACATTTCACTTCTGCTCCTAAATTTCCAATACTTCTCTTTAAAAAGAGAGAGAGAGAGAGAGAGAAACTTATTTCACTGAAACCTGACTTTTTTTCCTTTTCTTTCTTGCTACTTTTTGAGTCTTTTTCACTCCCCATCTCCAGACTTTGACTTTTCCTCAAGTTCCACTTCCCCACCCCTCAAGACATGCATGCCCTTGGGGTTTTCCCCTCAACCCACTCTACCTTTGCTTCCCCCTCTCCTTTCTTCTGCTATTTTCAGTCCTGCATGAGAACTACTGAGTGACTCAGGTACAAAGTTCCCTCTCTGATTTCATTCATTATAAATTCATGCTTTCCTCCTACTCTTCTGTTCTATTTTCTGCCAAGCGAGCTTGCTTTTCTCATCTTCTGCAGTAGGGATGTGGAATGTGTGGTCCTCCAGCTGTTGTCAGACTACAGTATTGTCCATCCTGACTTGAACAAATGAGAATTGCACTCCAACAATAACTGGAAGGCCTGATGTTTCACACCTCCATGACACAGTTTTTTTCCCCTATGCATCCATTGAAGAGGAAAGGTCAAAAAGTGAAGATAAGGCCTAAATGAGATACAGCTGTGTTGAACAAAACAGTTTGTTTAGATATAGAAAGTGTGCCTAGTGATTTCAAGTTAAGTTAAACACGTACAAAACATTCTGAGCCACATTCCAAAACATCTCAACTTGTTCTGCTAATATCCTAACACCTAGAACACTGCATGTTTTGTAGGAACTCTATATAAACTTGGTTTAGTTGCTTATTCGTGGTGGGACATTGGGTTCCCAAGACAGAGTCCACCAAGCACTGTGGTAAAATAAACGGTTGAGCTCAGAGTACTATCAGACTCCATTCATGAACCTTAAAGGGTTAGGGAGCTTCTGAGAAAAGATAGAGGGCCGAAGCTTTTCTTTAGGAGAGTGCTCCTCAGGCAAAGAAGGAATGGCTGCTTTTTTGCCCGCAATTATCTTCCCAAATCAAGGGAAGACCAAAGGGGATTGCCCCACCAGGGCCCCTTAACCCAGCAATTGCCATGGAGACTGCAAGAAGCAGTCAGCAAAACTGCCTGGGATAGCTGGGATTTCATCATGCCCTACTATTATCTGCATGCCTAAAGGGCAGGAAAGAAGCTCTTTATGGACACTGAAAAATTCTGTTTTTAAATTCAACTTCTAGTTCCTAGATTTCACTAATTAACACTTGGAATTAGAGGAATCTTGGACCCAGCTGTGATACCTTGCCTCTGGAAGCTGCCTTCTTTTTGAAATAAAGAAAGAAAGTTTAACTAGAATTGGAAACAACGAAGTTTTGCAACACACAATGAGTTAGCAATAATAACATTTGAAAGATTTTTTGATTTTTTTGTATTGGATTTAATTAATATGGACTTATTAATTTTGGAGTACAAGATGGAGGCATCATGAGAAACTATTTTTTAAAAGGAGGCATTGGACTAAACAAAGATAAAATACATTGTAAGGGTCAGTTACTGTGTTCCGGGTGCTTTAGTAGTGGCTGTAGAGAAAGGTCTATGTTTGAAGAAAGGAAGGTGGGGGCACCCCTTCATGCACAGCAGAATCTGCTCTTTATCAAGTAATGCTTGTGAACTGAAATCAATAATAGGAATGTTAAATTCCATGCCAAAGTACCTTAGAGATAGGATTGGGTTATTAAAGGACAATGAATATTTGGGACAATCTGAAGAGTATAAAGAGGGAGAGAGGAACAGACTATCTCAGGATCTGGATGCGATGAAATGGCACGGCAAGATATATTGCCAGAGCAGTGAAATGTAAATGAAGAAGATCATGCAACCAGGTGAGGAATCTAAACCATATTATGGGAGGACAGATGAGAAGATGGTGGAGACTGCATAACCTCAGCATTAGAGGAAGAGAAAGCAGGTGAATGAAGATCAGGTTATGATGACAGAGAGCTTTGGAAGTATGAAAATTATGAGTGAGAATGCTGAAGTGGCCATTGATTAGGAAAAATTATTGGCAATTCATCTGAAAAGACTTGAGATCAAGAGGGAAGAACGTTGTGGAAAGCCATTATCTAAACTACATGTTAAATGTGAAGCATTTACCTTAACCTGTATTTTGCCAGCTTTTCAGGCGAAAAAAACCTTGTGTTAAGATTAATGTATAACCTAGCTTAAAACTGATTTAAATGGTCTAATAAAATGGTTTTGATGTAAGGTCATCTTTCCCCCACTTGAGTTCTGAAGATGATTACTGTTAGATTTAAAAGAAGAAAAGGAGAAAAGAATTTTTGATTTAACAAAGGCAAGTCATGTTCTTTCAGCCTCAGAGAAAGGCAAAGGCAACAAAGTCTTGCCAAGAAAACCCTCATGATAGGGTCGTCTTAGGTTCACCATAAGTCAGTTTTCAAAGGAAAGACACAGGATGGCTGGAAAGAAACTCCCTCTGTCAGTGGCACTTTGTTGTTGTATGCCTTCAAGTCACTTCTGGTTTAATGGCAACCCTAAAGTGAACCTATCAGAGGGATTTTTTTGCCAAGGTTTGTTCAGAGAGGGTTTGCCATTGCGTTCCTCTGAAGCTGGGAGAATGTGACTTTCCAAGGTCAACCAGTGTCTGAACAGGGGTTTGAGTCTGAGTCTCCAGAAGCCTTCAGTAAATAAATATTTGAATATTTAAATCTAAATTTTAAATATTTGAATATTTAAATCTAAAATTTAAATTTAAATCTTGAGTTAAGTCTTGAGGATTCTCCGCAACAAATTATATTTGCTGTTAAGAACTACTATCTTACACTGTTGATGTATGTGCCCTTTCCCTCCATTATTCAATTGTTTTCATATACCCCTAAATGTCCTGGTTAATACCCCTGGGAGTACATGTACCCAGATTGGGAATCACTGATCTATACTGTTGTGATTTTTTAATAAAAATATTTTTTTTAAAAAATGAACCTTACAGGATTTTAAAAATTCTCCTTTACCTCATAAAGCATTGCCTGAAGGTCAACAAAATGCATTTTGCTACCCAAGCCAGAGGGACAGATGACAATTCCCTGCTCAGAATATGGTGTACTAATCAAGGCTAGCTCGGAATTGTTGGCATGGGGTTGGGGGTTTGTTTTGTTTTGTATTTTTGTACCTGAGGTAGAAAATCCCAAGACAGCAGATCAAAAAAGAAAACTGGAGTGTAGCAGGCCAAGCCCTACCATTAGGCAGCATGGAGAGCCTCTTTCAAGGCAGTTGAACTGGTACCATGAAAGGGCAGCAAATCCTTATTGCAATTCTGTTGCCAGCAAGGAGAAAGATGCTTGCTTGATCACTCATGAGAGAAATAAAATATATTTTAGTTTCTGCAGTATTATTAACATATATGTATTAGCTTATAAGTATGACACATTTTAGATATGCTTACACATATATTTTGGTATATTTTATATTTAAGCTCCAGTAACACAATAAGTCTAAGAAGGAAGATTTGAGATAGAGGTGTCAGTAAAGTCCTCATTGAGGTGAACAGCCTATTATTTTGCTACAGGGTTAACATGCTTTTTAAATAAACAGATTTTTAGAACTGGTAGCTGAGCAGAGAGGGTCTTCCAAGGCCTTGGATTGTGGGGTAGAATCAGACAGACAGAGATAAGGTACTCAATAGTGGGGGGATACCCCTTTCCTCGCTTCTGCAAAGACAAAGCTGTAAGGAGTAAAAGAAAGTTGATAACAGAAAGTTGGCATTGTTTAGTAAAGGGGCAGCTATAACTTTTGGGACCTGTCCAAGGGGAGGGAAGCTTGCGTCGGGGATAAAATGTGTGCTGTTTCGTGGGGGGGTTGTCCTTCTCTCTGGGGAGCACCCACTTCTGCAGAAACGTTCTTTTAATAAACATCTGATGCTTCAGCTGATCCTGTGTTAAATTGTTTTATGAGTCTTATCAGCTATTTCTTACAACTCACTTCTTTCTTTCTCTTTGAACTTCTCTCTCTTTTTCTCTCTTTCTACCACTCACTCTTTCTCCCTTTATGTGCAAAGGTTTTCGCTTTCCCTGCAATCTCTCTTTCTGCATCATCTGTTGCTGTTATGTGCTGCCAAGTCAACTTTGACTTATGGCAATGCTATGCATGAGAAACCTCCATGACATCCTGTCGCCAACAGCCCTGTTCAGGTCTTGGAGACTCAAGGCTGTGGCTTCCTTGACTCAGGCCATTTCCACACTAGCCTGTTATAGCACTATGATTCCATTTGCAACATCCTATGGAATCTTGGGGTTTGCAGTTTAGGGAGGGGTGGGCCAGCCAGCCCCTCCTTAAACTGCAAACCCCAGGATTCCATAGGATATTGCAAATGGAATCATACGCTATAACAGGCTAGTGTGGAAATGGCCTCGGTTTATCCACCTGTGGTGCAGTCTTCTTTTCCTACCACCTTCCACTTTTACCAAACATCTTTTCCAGTGATTGACATCATCTTATGATGTGTCCAAAATAACAACAGCTTCAATTTTGTCATGCATTTGTGTCATTCATTTCTTAAAAGCTTGTGAGTCTGTGAGGATTAACTTGTACATTCTCTTTTTAATATGATGTTAGTGGTGAAATATTGATTGAGGCCCATAAGGCCAGTTGTAGCATTGCTAGCCATATGTCTGGTCCTGCAAAAGCAATCATTCTACTAGATGTGAGAATCCAGTTATAGATATGAAAATCTAGCAAAGGAATCTGTTTGTTCATTAGAAGTTGCCCAAGGAGCTCCTGATCAGTAGCAAGTAAGGACTATAATGTCTGCGGGGCAGTAAATCTGCTCTAGATTTTATTCTGAACTATAAGGAAGTTATCCAAGATATCTAACTTTAGAGACACTATGCATGCCTCAAATAGGGTCATCACTCTGGATATCTCCCTTAAAGTTTGGGCTGGATTAAAACTTAAGCCATTTCTGCTCTACACTGTTATAGTGCTATTATTCCATTTTCAACATCCTGTGGAATTCTGGGCTTTGTAGTTTCCTGAGGCCAAAGAGCTCTCCAGCTGAGAATTCTAAATGCCCTTCCCTAAACTGCAAGCCCCAGGATTCCCTAGGATGGTGAAGATGGAATAATAGCACAATAACAGTGTAGTGCAGAAGTGGCCTTAGATAAGATACCCTCGCCCTCTCACATAGGAGCCAGTACTTCCTGTGGAAAGTTTGCTGTCACCCGTAAATTGTCATATATATTCCTTAGCAAAGATTTCTATATACAATTAAAATGATGTTTTCAATTAAATTGAAGTTTAGTAAGATAAAATTAAAAAGTACGCCCCTAATCCAAATGCTAAATATATTTATGATTTATTGTCTGACTCCATTGCAGTTTTTTTTTTCCTGAGGGTGTCAAAAAGCAATTAAAAGGCCCATATAATGCTAAAACCCTTGATAAATGTAATAAACAAATGACATCTTTAAAGGATGGCATCAATGTCCCATTAGAACTAGAAAAGAAATATGAGAATGGCATATGGTGGTATAATTAGCATGATTAGAGAGACCCAGGAGAAGAGAGTTTATGCTTCAGGGAATATGTAATAAGAAACCAACATATCAAGTTCACTGCTAAGAAAACTACAAAATCAAATTCTTTTTTGTTTTGGTAAAGGGCACAAAAAGAAAGACAAAGGAGACAGTCTATCCAAATTTATACAATTAGGAGTTCCAGTGATTTTCAGGGGAGGGAATTTAAGTCTTTGCTCAACACTCTTCTGTGAAGATCAATGGAAATCATTTTTCTAGATCACTAAACACAGCATCCTTAATATGTACTGAGATAAATCATTTCTATCAAGGTTTTTTTATGTGTGGATTTTTGCCCTTTGTATCTGGCTGTGTGGAGGGAGAGATGAGATAGCAACAGGGTTATGAAAATCGATCAGCCTTATTCTCATAGCATTTCTCAGAATTCTGCCAGCTTTCATGTTCCATCTCAGTTCTCATTTCTAAGGGATTCCCCCCCCCCATTACTTCAGGGAATTTGTGTATTTTGGTGTGCATTTACCCTAAAATATATGTATTTATTGCTGTGTGTTTTCTGTTGACTAAACAGTGTAGTACACTTTTCCTCCCTCAAATGTACACATACATATGTGCATATAGATCTATGTTTGAGACTTCCCTCGTAGACTTATCGGAAACTTTGGAAATGTACAGACTGCTAACCTTGGGAGGTATGGCTATTTTTTCCATAGAAGTATGTAGCTGCCACAGCCCCCCTTCCTTCAATTTCTCGTCCTGAAAAGTGTTTTCTCAGCTTATGCTTTTCAATTTCCCAGATTTCTCCACCAGTAGCCTTTTTACCTGATTGTCAGGTAGAGTTGTTCAAACAAATCCTTGCTGAATGAACGTTGTTCAAGGCTACTCGTGTGGAAACAAGCGAGCCAGAATGAAGGTGGTCGAGGCCCTGGAGCAGTTCCTCAAATAAGTCCTCCTTTGAGATCTTGTGTGAGATATTTTAGAATTGGCAGCATAGAAATTAAATAAATAAATGAACACTAAATAAACCACAAAATATAGCAGCACAAAAATCTTCATGTTGAACCCATTTTTTGTTCTCCAATTTCAGTGAGACTAACAGACTGATCCCATGGGTTTTGACTCCATTACTTGCATGATGATGATGATGATGATGATGATGATGATGATGATAAAACAAATACTGATGATAATAGGAGATTGAGAAAGTGCTGTTCGGGACAGGGAGATAGCAAGCTACACCTTTTCCTTTCACCACTGTACCTCTAGCCTCTGAGGAGCCTGGAGCAGTTACTATATTTTCCGCAGGAAACAGTGTTTGAAAATGGGTTGCATCTTATATGCTGGTGTGTCTCATATGTCAGCAAATAGTATTTGCCAGTTTATAAACGAGGTGCATCTTGTTCATGGGTGTATCTTATGTACAGGCAAATATGGTACACCAATTGCACCACTCATAATCTGGCCCTGCAACTAATCCCTGTCTGCATGGATATCCAATACTGATGCTTTGGATCCCGAGTCAGACATTTGCATACCAGCCAATTCTTCATCTCAACACTTGTACATTTAAGGACTCCTACGTGTAATCAGCTCTGTAGAGGCAATACTCTTCAATCAGTAACCTGGCTCAATAAAAGTTCCTGAGGATGTGCACAGCTTAGGCACATATAGATGGGGATTTAGGACTACAGAAATGGCCCTGGAAGATGCATGTAGACTGCACATTCCATCTTTTCCAACCTTGATATATATGAACATGGAACCCCTCCCAGATACTGTGACAAATACAGAGGGCTGGAAACAGTGGATGTTGGGTGCATATCTGGAACAGCTTCAAACATACCGACTGTGCAACCACAGAGATGTATGAACTGCTTCTTTTGCTCTGTGTCTCTCCCCTTGCCCTGCACCTTTGGTATTGTGACTCTTAAACTGTAAGCTATTACAACTGAGGAATGTCTGTTCTACATGCTTAGGGCTATTCTGAGTACAAAATTAACTAATGATGCTGTTACAACCATTAGAAACATAGGACCTTTCCACACTACACTGTTATAGTGCTCTTATTCCACTTTCAACGTCCTTTGCAATCCTGAGGTCTGCAGTTTAGGGAGGGGGTATTTAGAATTCTCAGCCAGAGAAATCTTTGGCCTCAGTAAACTACAAAACTCAGAATTCCACAGGATGTTGAAAGTGGAATAATAGCGGAATAGTGGAATATAACAGTATAGTGTGGAAAGGCCTATATTCATGACAATTGTTCAGATCTGTTGAAGAGCATGCTCTGTTCATCATTGCAATCATAGTCCTACTTTCTGAGATTACAAATATATTTTGGTTCAGATAAGCCAGTTTATGTGCGCTCTTGCTGCTGCTAAAAGACTTGCAGTTCAAAATGGGAAAGATAAATATTCATCTACTGTTAAACAGTCAGAAGAAATCACTGATGAAAGGCTATTTTATAGATGTCAGCTTCAAGAACATGTGCTTTGGGGAATATAGTCAGCTTATATTAATATTCATTCTATGCCTAGCCCACATTTATTTCCTATGCACCTCCCTCTTCCCCCTTTTCGTTCTCTATCTTTCCCTCCCCACATTTTTGTAATTATACTTTTAAAAATCCAATTAAGATATTAATTTTAAGAAGCTCATGTAAACCTTTCAAACACCATTATGATTCATGTTTGGGACATATCTTATTCTACATGACTGACACCTGTTTTACCAGTCTTGTTTCATTCTTGTGCTAGAGGAACCCTTTTCCTACTCTGACCCTGGTTCTACTCAACCATAAGTGATTTGATCCAGTAGAGCTGATTTTAAAAATTGCATATCTACTGAGGGCACAGAGCATAGTTTGAGCAACAGTAGAAACCAGCCTAGGTGGCAGAGTATTATTCCCACAAGGTGCGCAGGGAGAGGTAACAGAGAAAATGCCAGAACTTTTACATAAAAGAAACTTTTTATTGATAAAGTAAAATAAAAGGCAGACTGCAAGGTGAATTACAGGAAAGAGGAAGATATTGACTTACTACTCTTCCTCTCTTTTTGCCTTTAGAGAGAAAGAAAAGAGACCAGTAAGTTGACTGCATTTGCACCATGATGCTCCAATATTCATAGAAAAGGAGAGGGAGTGATGAAGTTGGAAAGCTGAGAAGAATAAAAGCATGTGGTTAGATTCAGAAACAAAAAGTGAGAAGCAGAGGTTGAGATATTATATGTATGTTTCCAGTATGATTAGTCAGAAGCACTTCAGAGAGAAAAAGGAAGGAAGATTCTCAGAATAACCACAAAAATCCATATGCAACTGAACCACCATGGCCAAGTTTTGCTGGATAGAGACTGTGGGATTTGAGGACCCATCCAAAAATGGGTCAGGCACAATAGCTGCCTTTTTAATTGCTCTCACAGAGGTTCAAAAAAAAAAAAAAGGAGTAGTAATAGAACGCCTGGCCAGGAACTTCCAGGGAGAAAGTGTGCACGTGTGCGTGTGCATGCGTGTATGAGTGAATGAGAGAGAGAGAGAGCGCACAGGATGGCAACTTAAAGGTCAATTTCAAAGTGATTTTCTTGGAAAGTTAATTTCTTAATAGAAAGGCATTTGATTCTGGACAAGTGTGTTTCATTGCTAAGAGATGGACTATGGCCTTTAAGGATCTACTTGTAATTTAGAACCAGTGCAGTGTAGCAGTCCAACTATTGGAATGGGACTTGGGAAAACCAGTTTCTATTCCCCACTGAGCCACAAAACTCATTCTGTGACCATCAGCCAGTTACTGTCTCTCAAGATAACCTTTATGGAGGTTTGTTGTGGGGATAAAGGGAAAAAGAGGAGGAGGCAGAGGAATTTTGACTTCACTGGAGGAAGAGGGGGGTGATGAAGGAATCAATAAATAATTGGCTGACAGAGTGCCAAGCTGACCAAATGAGCATGCAGAAGATGTTGATTTTTATGCATGCCAGTAGCTCAGTCTCTGACATAGACAGCCAGATCTTCCCAGCTAACCCTCATAGAGAAGATGGAGACTTTGAGACAGGTGGGGACAGTTTGGGACAAAATGAGGATGAGTTGGTGCTCTTTGGTAACTGCCCCATACCAAAAAAGGAGAAAACAACAATGGGGAAGATACAACCAGAAACAAGGTCATTGTATTATATGTGGATAAGGGATCAAATTGAAATATCTGGATATGATTTCCATGAATAAGCAGAAGTAGTTTCTTAAAATCAAAAGGACTGGAGGCCAATTACTAATATCAGTGTCCAGATGTGGATTATTGGCCACATCATGGTAACTACTGGGTTTCTAATGAAATGACCCTGGGGTCACAGCATGATCACTGTGATGGAAAGCACATGTGTGCAGCAACTAGCAGTATTGATTAAAGAGTAAAAGCACAGATGACTAAGGAAACAATCTAAAGCTTTCTTGCAAGAACTGCATTCAGTTGTGGGCTCCTTTGTTTTAGGAGTCAAAGGTGTCTTAGAGAGACCAGCAGTGATGGAGTTAAGTAGTTTTCATTGACTACTACTTCAAAGTCCCTTATTTTCTTATCCACCAATCCTCCTAACCATTTGGAGATGTAAACTGATGCTAGTGCTAAGCATGGTTGCATTTCCAACACACAGTGTGCATCAAGACATGACAGAATTTTGAAAATGGGTCCAGCAACAAAGGTGTGAGCAGCAAATCATCTGAGAATAAGGTGAAGCAATTGATGACCAGTTCACTGTCGATGTGGTGGTCATCATAAATTAATAAATTAAGGTACATCTTGCCATAGATCTTTATCTGTTATACGTATGTAAACCTTTAGATGTTTTTCAATGCTGTCTTAGAATAGAAGTGTGTCCCTAAAGCTGAAACTCAGGGAAAAACCTAATTGAAAGTACCCAACAATGCATTTAATCAACAATTTCATCTGTTTAGGACATACCTTAGATCCTATACAAGGAGAAAGGTAGGAAAATGACACACATACATACACATTCTCTTGATATGGTACTCCTGCTGGTTGGAAAGACTGTACAAAACACCATTTATTTTAAATGTATGCTGTATTTATTTTGTAGCATTTAAATCTATATTATTTACAGCTGATTTAGACTGCAGCTCACATTCAGAATTTAAACTTTGGCAGCACTAATGACAGAGGCCTCAACATGTTTGCAAACTATGTATTGGAAGTAAGTTTTGTTTTCCAAAAGTAAAATAGTTATAAAAGAAATTGTTATCTTCAGTTACAAGGTAACATACACCAATTCTGCAAAGTGCCATAAATTCCCCCATGAAATCCATCTTCTGCTTTGGGTACTGAGATGAAGACTGCTCAGGAACATAAGCAATAGAGTTCCATTGTAAGTACAGAATTATTAGCAGTTCAGTTAGTGATATTAAAGGCTTTTCCACAGAAGCCTGGTTTCAGTTACGGGCTCCACTCCTCATCTCTTTCATTGACCCCTTCATCTTCCTCTGGGAATGCCGAGTCATTCTGCTTTTTTAGATGTTTAATCCCTGTAAATACAAAAAAAGCTATCTTTAAAATTGTATACAGGCAAATCCAAACATCTCTTTTGTCATGCTGAAGGAAAAAATCTAGCAATCAAAGTTACTGTTCTTTTTTAAGGTCTCTAGCATGATAACATATGAAAATGGCTGTATTTACCACATGTCGACACTTGGGCTTCAATGACATGTATAAAATAAGAGTCAGCTAGATATGATATTAGACTTGTGGAGATATCTCTTCTGATGTTTTGTGCATGTATGTGCCTTCAAGTTGCCTATCAACTTATGACAACCTCATTAATTTCATTTTTTTTTTTCAGTCAAGGAAAACTCAGCAGTGGTCTTGCCAGTCTCTTCTTCTGAAATATAGCTTACTGAAACTAGTATTTGTTGGTGGTCTCCATCCAAATACTAACCAGGGCAGATGGATCTGTTGCCTTCAGTATATTTAGATTATCTTGGTGTTCATTCTTGAATGAATGGTGGGTAGAATTTGGACTTTGTCCATTCTTTGTTCCTGTCTTCCTGTGCAACTCCTCACCACTACCCAAAAGCTACTGCTAATCATAAAAAGAAAAATGTTCTTGACAGACATTAACAATAGGAATTAATGGGATATTTATTAGGTTGGTTGGTTAAGGTCGCCAGCAATTCACCAAGAAATAAAGGAATGGCTTTCTCTCCCCCACTTGATCTGCAAAAATTGGCAAGCAAATTATTTCACACCATGGAAATACTGGCACTACCATCTTCTAACATCTACCAATGAAGAGACTGTGAAAGCTATGGAAGGAAAAACTAGTTAAAATAAATCAAAAAGCTGAAATGCTGTACAGAAACGACTCTCAAATTCTTAAGAGCTTGTTTACAATCAAATATCCTTGATCCTTCCTATGCTGTCATCTGGGAATGTAATTCTTCTACTTGAAGCAGGCAACCAGTAACTTTTGCAATTTTATTTCTGCTGATAGAAAGTCTTCCAAAGCCACATAGTTTTTGAAGCCTACTTAAAATTTGGGATTCATCCTATGCAAAACTCACATGTGGTTGCTTTGCACAGAACTGAGGCCATTTCCACATTACACTGTTCTAGTGCTATTGTTCCATTTTCAACATCCTGTGGAATTCTGGGGTTTATAGTTTACTGAGGCCAAAGAGTCCTCTGGCTGCAAATTCTAAAGGCCCCTCCCTCAACTGCAAACCCCAGGATTCCACAGAATGTTGAAAGTGGAATAATAGCACTAGAACAATGTAGGTGAGAAAGGCCCTGAGCAAGGACTCCTGGCCTGATCTGCCAACAGCCCATTTTAAGAGCCAGCAGCTAGATTGAGCAAAGAAGGTCCATTCAGCTTCTAATCAGGGCATAGTGAGGAGGACATTTCCATACTTCTTTCTCCAGCAAGCAAGGCTATGATAAGGACTTGCAACAGGGATTCTGCTTCTGATTGCCAAAGACTTGCTCACCAGCAGAAGGGCATGGAAACACCATCCTGCTTGCACCCAGATAAAAAATTGAATGGACCTCCTTTAATCAATCTGACAGCTGGCTTTAAGATCTAGAGCATCTTAAAGTCAGCTGTGGTTTTGAAATGTGGCAGTGACATAGTTTAACAGTAAGTTTACATAGCTTTACTGAATACAAATCAGTTATGGATGCATAATTCTAGTTTATGAATCCATAAATGCAATATTGAATAACATCCATTGTTTTATATTTTGTGATTTACTCAACCATTGCATGGTCATTATAGACCCTTTCCATAACCTTCCTTTTCATGCAGACATCTGGTGGTGATCCCAGCATTGGCTCTGCCAGGAGGGGAGCATGACAGGAACACTCCCCTCCACACCTGCTGTCTCCCTGCAGAAGGGAGCACGATGGCCACACCTACCCAGCTGCACCTTCAGCAGTACAGCTGGGTAGTTTCCCAGGCTGCACTGGGGCAGGAAGAACAGCCATTGCACTTTTGCAGCTTCTACAGGACAGGAAAGTCCTGGATGATGGTGCAATTGTGGGTCATTGATGAGGAAAACCTGTCAATGATTTACTCTGTGATTGTACCGCTTGGGGATAGGAGAAGGGTGGGACTGCAATAACATTATGCAGTCTGGTCTTTCTCTGATCCCCATGGCGGGTTGGGGGTTGGAGTGGGAAGGGCCACTGAAATGATCCTTAAAGTGAGTGTTGTACCAGATGGCAACTACTTATAAAATCTAGCTCCTCCCCCCAATTTTCACTTGGGTCACATGTGATTGTCTTATCCATAACTTGCTTCCAGTCAGCCACACATTTCTTTGCTACAATACTATATGGCCCTCTGGTTGCTTGGTCTAAGGATGTTTCATTTTGTTTAAGTCTTTTGTCTGCCTTCAAGTCACTCCGTTCATGCTCCACTACATCTTTTGTGCACAGCTAAGCTGGCATTCCTCATTACGAAGTTGAGGTCTTTGTGCTCTGCCTGACTAAAATTCAGCCTGGAATTTTTTTGCTTTGCGTGTGTTGTTTTTTTCCTCTCTTGCCATCTGTCCTATGGCAAAGCTCATCTATTCTGCTCACAATGCAGGAGTGATTTCCCTGGGTCTATATGTCCTTTCTAACCCACAACAATCAGTTTGTACCCTTAGGTTCACTTGCTTCAGAATTACTCCAGTCAACAGCCCCTGATGTCACAATACAAGAAGAAGAAGAAAAAAAGTGATAAATATTGGTGCCTTTTTTCCCCTCTCACTTCTTAAGTTCCCTTCTTGCTTTTTCCTCAAAGGCTTTTCATTTCACTGCAGGTAATTTAATCCAATTAATGTTGATGAAGAAAGCTAAAATGCAAGCCTTTCTCAGTAAGTATGCACTAATATGCTTTGAACTGGTAATGCATTTTAGATTAAATCACCGCCTCAAAGCTTATTTCCAGTTTCAGGATAAATTATCTGTGCAAATGAGGTGACTTTTTGACATTTTCACAGTCACATCATGAAATCTCCAATGGGGAAACTAAAACTTGACATCTGGTTTTATTCATCTGACCAAAGCAGAGGAAAACTGAAAATGAATAAGCATTTAAAAATGTGTCTCGAGCTTATTAAATATTCTCTGGGATTTATAGTAAGGTATGTATTTACTGTGCATCTGAATCATAGGACTCAATTCAACAGTTCTCTTGAAAAGTGTCGAAGTTCACATAATGGAGCTTTAGTTGCATACAGAGGAACTGATCCAAGATTTCTCATATTTATCAGGGCTGTAATGCATATATGGAACTTCCCTGCTCACCAAACATGTACCATCCATCTCTGGGAAAGAAAGAGACCTTTGTGTGCATTCCTGTGAGTAGGCTGATCATCACCCTTCTTCAACATAAATGGGGGAGTCTATGACAGTAAAACATCTGCACAAAGAGAGCTCTGGATTATGGCATTCTATATATATAAATTATATTAACTATGTTGGAAATGAAATTTCACAGGGAGATATCAAAGCAAAATGAACTTGGATTCTTCCTGACTTGAGAGTGAGGCTGGAATATGACAGTGGGAGGAAGATGCAAAAAGCAGTGGGAGCAGCAGTCATACAGGAAGGAAGGCACTGAAGACATAGGTCCTTTCCACAGGATGTCGTCATCCTGCACTGGGGACAGAAGAAGGATGGGACCCAGACAATCGTTCTGCATGATGTTGTCTGGGTCCCATCCTTCTCCCATCCCCAGGTGCTGTGATCACACAGTAAATCATTGACCGGTTTCAGATGTCGATGACTGGCGATCACACCACCATTCTGCCATGCACTTGCACTTAACTTAGGTATGGAGGTCCTGGAAGTGCAATGGCTGCACTTCCTGCCCCAGCACAGGTTGGGACAGCATCCAGCTGTGCTGCGGAAGGTAGCGGTGGTGCCATCATACTTCCTCCATTCACAGAGGGAGCCGGTGCAGAGGGGAGCTCTCCTGTCATGCTCCTCTCCTGTCAAAGACAACGCTGAGACCCGCACTGGATGTTGCTGGAACAACATAGGCTGCGGAAAGGGCCATAGGATACTTGGAGGCAACAGACTTTGCCTGCCTTTGCTCACAACTCCTACGAAATCTCAGAAAGGGTCCACCGACAGGGTTCAGGGCCCTGTCACACTACATAATTTTAGTATGGTTGTCCCTCTTTAACTGCCATGGCTGCAGCTTGTGGAATCCTGGGGCTTATAGTTTGGTCAGAGGCTCTTCTAAAGGTCCCTCCCTCAATCGCCCAGCATAGGATTCCACAGGATGGATCCATGGCAGTTAAAGAAAATTCACAGAGCTATAATTGTGCAGTGTGAAAGGGCTCCTGAGCATTTGCTGAGAAGAGAGTATTCTCCTATAAACTGTTGCCAACGGGAGGTTTCCTCCTAATTCAGTAGAAAGTTTATGGGCTGGCAAACCAGCTGTGATCAGCACTACAGCGGGGGCAGAGGGTTAAAAGTATGCTTTCCCCCAGTCCTCCAGTATGGCTTGAACATTACCTTTTAAAAATCAAGAATGTAAGGGCAAATTACATGATAAACTACAGTTCACATCTAGTGTATTTCTAACACATGGAAACTTTGGACTTTCAGGAGGTTTGGACTACAGCAATTACCATTGGCTATACTGGATAGACTCCTGAGAAATGAAGTCCAAAATATCTGGAGGATGAAAGGTTTTCCAACCTGGTCCTATCTGGCATGTGGCATGCATCCTTTTGACTCTTTTCATTTCTCTTCAAATCCACTCATGTTGCTCCCAATTTAAGACTGTGCTTTTATATAATGCTGACATGCAACCTGAGATACTTATAGCTCAGAAACAATACAATACAAAAGCACCAGACCATTTTTGCTTAAAATATGACATCCTAAATCCAACAGTTAGTCCCAACTGGCAGAGAACTGGTGAATCAATGAGTTAGTAGTCAGTCAACATTTACATAAACCAGATTGGGCCATTATTCTGAATCCATTTGTTAGTCACAACTACAATAGACCCAAGGAAATTTCTCAAAATGTCGGCTTATTAAATTTCCATTGATTGAATGGGTTCACTCTAAATGGAAATAGCAATTGGGTTTAGGCCTAGATATGAATAGCGGGAAGAATACTTTACTTCTTTCTTATAGCAGCTTGACGTGGGTTTCTCCGGCACTTGTACATCAAGCTGGCAAAAGTCATATTCATGTCCTAGTGCTTCATGTAGTTACTATTACTGGATGCACATTTCATTTTCCAGATAAAGACATTGGCTTGTTGAGCTGCTGTCTATGGGAACAATATAAGTTTCTATACACAATGGAAAAACATAACCTGAGCCTTTGGCCCTGAGTAATCAAATCTCCTTAAATAAAAACATTGTAATATTCAATCTTACTATATTCAGTTTTATCATGAAGCAGGTTAAAAGATCAGGCCATGTTAGATCAGTAAGTCAGGCAAGAGGCTCTCAAGCCTCTATTTTTAGCCCTTTTCTTGGTTTCTTAAAAGTAATCCTCCACATTTGTCTCTAAAACTTGTTCAGCTTTGGCCAATCTCCAAAAAATATATGTGCAGACTTCCTCTAGTTTCTGCTGCAGGCTTGTTAGTAGGTTCTTCCAGAGAGAAAGTCAACTTATGCATTGCTCTCAAAGAGGAAATGCCACAAGGTCCCCACCATTGCTATAAATAATCATAGGTGCTAGTGTATGCAACTCTGCACTATAATAACTAGACACTTCTTAGGCTGGAGCATAAAGATGACCAGGATGGCTTTGTCTACTCTACTCCCTTCAAGTTCTTACTGCTGAGAAAGGCTGCTCTTGCCCCAAAATGGTAAAAACATGCTGGCTACCACTATCTCATGCTCCATAGCATTTTTGGGAGGCTGACCACTCCTGAAACTGCAAACCCCAGGATTCCATAGGATGTTGAAAGTGGAATAATAACACTATAACAGTCTAGTGCAGAAATGGCCCATGTCTCTGGCTTTTTGCCCCTGTCCAGCATTGGTTCAATTAACTGAATATCTTTAATTTTCTTAGGCTGTCATCACAGGGACAGGGAAAAGCTACAAAAGAACTGTAGGCATTGAGTAGCTTGAAAATATAAGATCATAAGAAGAGCCCCGCTGGAATAGCCCAGAGGCCTACCTAGTCCAGGAAGTGCCCTTATTGCCCCATTCTGCTACAGCATCAATCTCAGAGCATGATTTGAAACAGAGGCAGCTGTGCAGGATGTGGCCTGGATAAAGACCAACCTGTGGCCTTGTTTGGAAGTAATATTAAACTGTGCTTTATCACAAGAATAAGCATAGCTATGCCTTGGGCTCATGCATTCCCCCCCCCCCCGCATCTCCTTTCCTCTACTGACATGGCTGCAAGGAGATGAGAAACCTTAGCTTTCTTTTTTTTGGCTAACAGCAGTTTGTTCTTTCCTCCAAACCTTGATGAATTACAATTAGTCTTAGTTATAGCTTAATGAAACAAGCTAGCTTTGTTTGGTGACCTGTCATTAAGAACGACCACAGTTTAGGGCTTAAACATAATGAAAAATGAACATAACAGAAGGAGAAATTGCTCATCTCCTCATGGATGCATCACAATAGGAAGGAGGTGGAGAACATGAAAGCCTGAGGATCATCTGGCTGTAATGAAAAACCACAGTTAAATAAAAGGTTCTTCAGAAGGCTTGAAAAAATACTTTTCGAAGTACGACTCCCAGAAATTGTCCACCCACCATGTCCAGCATGATCTTGACAGCTGTTGTCCAGAAAGTAATATTTCCAAGCTCTAATGCATCACTGTGTCCAAACACAGCCTATATATTTCATGTCCAAACTCATGGGGGAGGGGGCAAGAAATAAAACCAAGAGTAACAAAATCATTTTCTAACCATTTGATCATTCCTCTCTTCTCTCTATTTTCTTGTTTCCCTTCTAAATGTCAGATACATAATTACAAGCCTTTTGTAGTCCCAACAAACTCAATGGGAACATTGTCTTCACTGCTACAACTCATCAAGTGCAGAACAATAAAAGGCTGTGTTCAAAATGGCTGGCCCTTTTCCACATCATTCTTGCAGATCCATCTGCTTCAGTTTGCTCTCCCTACATGGCACATCAGTTCTTTATGATTCCCCAAGAAAGGAGTTTCCTTGACATAGCTGATGCAGTCACACAACCTCTCTCTTGATTGAACAAAGCACCTCTTTGAACTGGACACTAGGTTAGCAAGTGGCTGAAAAGTACAATTCTTTTGCTGACTGCCTCCAGAAAAAAGAGAGAGTGTGTTCAAAAGAAAAAGAAGAGCAAGCAAGAGAGGTTTTGTAGCTCCAGGCAAGCCTGCCAACATGCAAACATCTCAGATTCCTTAATCCTCTCATTAGTCCCCAGCTGGAACAGGGCCAGCCAGTCAGAAGGCTTCTGATAAAAGATCAGCTGTCTGAGAGGTCAAAGCATGTCTAAGCATCTTCTAAGAATCCCAGCTCATCTGGTAACATGCTCTATGTGGAAAGCAAGACAGCACTTATGAGTAGATCCATTTATGTTCAGTTTCTGAAATCTGAAGGAATCTATTACCTTAAAGCCTATGTCACTGGTGTAGTGTATCCACTCAAGATTTTACTCTGAACTTCAAAGGCACAATCTGAAGCACTGAACCTATTTGGTGGAATAGAGATCAGCAACTTGGATAGATCCTATAAAGTTCAAACAAAACCTGGATTAGATTAACTGCCCCGCTGACATGGAAGACACCAGGCACCATTACCTAGGCATCTACAGCTACTATTTAACTTCTCTGGTTAGCCAGTCAATGGCCTGTTGCTCCTTTCTTTGATCCAGACCTCTTGCTTCTTATTTGTACAACACAGCTGCTTCCACACCTCATTTCAGAGCGAAATTACAGATTGGTTGGTTGATTGACCAGTGAATATTGATAAACTGAGTGGACAAGATCTGCAAGCAATGCACAACACTAATAAAACATACAATATAGATGATACAGCAAATTGGAGAAGGGGGAGAATATTTACATGTTATATGAAATTGATGATAGGTTGGACTCCCACAAGGGAAATCTACCCCCACCCTTTCCCCCCAAAATGAAAGGAAAGGAAAGGAAAGGAAAGGAAAGGAGGGACAAATTTTCAAGATGTATTTACAAATAAAACTGATTGGAGCAGACTAAATATCAGAGGGAAAAGCATTCTGCACAGTGGATGACATACTATTAAATGCTCAACTCCAAAAGACTGTGGACATTTTGTACAACCAGGAGGGCATCTCCACATGACCTCAGGGCCAGAATGATTGTACAAAGAAGAAAATGTTCTCTCAGATGATGAGGCCCAGATTATTTCTCAAATACACTATACTAGAGTACCTGCTTCAAAGAAAGAGATAGCAGCAAGGAGAGACTTAGGAATTAGGTGACAAACTAGATTAGGACCACAGCATGAAGGGGAAGCAATAAGTCTTTGCCCTCACAGCTATTAGATTCACTGTTACTACTTACACAATCTGAAGCACTGAACCTATTTGGTGACAATATTTTCTACATGAAAAATAGCATTTTCTGTGCAAAGTAATCATGTGTGAATTTTGTGCAGAATAAGTCTCAAATTGCACATAAGCTTTGAAAATTGTGTAGTTTTTGGAACCTTTCTCACAGCAGGAAGAAAATCATTACAAATACTTTCTTTTAGAAGAAAATCAATGAAGGATCAATGTACTCCTAAATATATTGCTGGGTCTAGAAGCACCCCACATTCCCAGCTGCTGTTCAGGGAAGACATGGGGAAAGGAAGCAGCTTCTGCACCTGGGCAATGGCAGGAATAGATTGGTAGAACCTTAATATTTTGCCAGCAACCTTAATGGATCTCACCCTTCTTGTGTATCTACATTACATTATTATAGCAGACCGATCCCACTTTAATGGTCATGACTGCATCCTGTGGAGTCTTGAGATTCTCTGCTAGAGAGCTATACTGTTAAAGGAAAATGTATGAGAGCTCTCTATAGCAAAAGAATGCTAAGTGGAGACGTACCGTATTTGCTGGCGTATTAGACGCACCAGCATATAAGACACACCCCATTTTCAAGGGGTGTTTTTCAGGAAAAAAATTTTTTTAGTTCCCTGGTGAGGGGAATGAAAGAAGTGCTGCACCAGGAGAGGAGGGGAATGAAAAGAATGCTGCACCAGTTTTTCTTGGGCCCTAGAAGAGTCAAAATGCACAGGAGACGAGGAGAAGGTAAGGAGTGCTTCACCTGGATTCCACTACCCGTTCCCTTTCTGTTTGCTTGGGCAAGGAGAACTTTGGCTCCCAGTTCATTCCCTGTGTTTTTAGCATCACTATATTTGCTGGTGTATAAGACGTACCCCATTTTCAAAGGGTATTTTTTAAGAAAAAAAGTGCATCTTATACGCCAGCAAATACAGTACTCTTTGAAAGAAAGTCATGATAGAGATGGTGGTGGCGGTTCTGATGACTCACAACTGCACACAATTAACTGAATGCAGGGGTTATTTCTTCACTGTCACTGAGATTATCTAAAGTGAGATTACATGGGTGAGACACAATAGTTCTGTGCCTCTACCCAAGGACAGAAGTGAACGCTTTGGGGGCTGCCTAGCTGACATATTGGCTGCACAATAAGATAAAAATAGCATTGACTTTAGACTGAGATGTAGAACAAACAGTGTTATGCCCTCTAGGAGATAAGAGCTGGATCCAGTGTAGAGGTGACAGAGGACTTCTCTTTCTCCTCCTCCCCCTGTGCCCTCACGTTAGCTCAACAGGGTTCCCCAACTCTTTGAAACAGATCTGGGGTGCAAAGAAGAGGAGAAACCTGCTCTGCCAACAGTGTCCTTTCCCCTGGTGGATGGACACCACTGAATGCAACCCCAGGGTAATTAAAAATATCTTGTGAAGAGATAAATTGTGCCCAAGGCAGCAAAGCAAGATTTGAAAAACTAGCTGAGCTGCAGCAAAAGACAAGCCCTAAGGAAAACCTGAATGTAATTTGTGAATGAACGGGAAAGAAAGAAATGCAGAGTAATGCTTCCTTGTATATACTTGTTTACCCAGCTAAAAGATACCAGTGGAATAATATGCTATAAAAAAGCAAAGCTGACAGATCTCAGAAAACATCCCCTGAGTATAGTAAAGCAACCCTTTGCCTTTCTTACCATGCTGCTAAAAATAACAATCACCATTGTTCTCTTTTATTTCTCCCTATAAAGCATCCTTGTAGAAGATTTGTTTGCAGAGTCACATGCAATAAAGAACAATGTCAAAAATAAATGTAGAGAGCGAACATAAATAAAATTGGTATAATTCAATTCCCTTAGTGAAAACCAAATATTTATCTCAACACATACTTGTATATCTGCCTGGAATGGGGATGGGAAGGGACTTTTTGAGGGTGGGAAGTAGGTATATTTATGGAAGAAAACTTATTTTAACTCTGGGATTGAGCAGGGATTTGAAAATTTCCTAGCTGCTGTTTTGTTATGCTTCTCCAAATTTCATCTGAATTTTCTTTTCTTTTTCTTGCATTATATTCTCACAATGAAATTTGTACTCATTTTCCCCTTGTGTGTGCAAGTATTTATGCATTCCTCCTACTGACTAATGCATGTTTGCACATGTTTTCTTCAATTATATATATTTTACTCATGCTCATTTCAAAATATATGCATGGTTTTGTGCACACATTATTTCTCCAACATATCCTATGAGCCTTGCAAATGTTCGAATTCTCAAGTCATGGTGCATGTCTGCTTATGACAAATCTTGAGATGTGTGAAACGGCTGGTTTTTTGTTGATGCTATTGAATCCATTCCAGTACCGAGTCTTTTGCTACATTTGCTACAAGCCCAATAGGGCAATGGATAGTGGTTAGATTAGGTTTCTCCAACCTCATGCCCTCCACATGTGTCCTGATGTGTATTATGGCTGGGGTTGGTAAGAGTTGTAGTCTAATACTTCTGGAGGGTCCTGGCTTGGAGACAGCTGGCCTAGATTAGTTCTCATGTGACAGAGGGGAGGGAAAGTCATGGAAACATGGTCACAGTGAGTCACATGGAGGAATGGAAAGAAATCTCTAGGTATTTCAAAAGGTTTTAGCTGCAGATAATTAAGAGCTAAATCAGTTAGGAAAACATAGGCAGGAACTCAAAAGCTGCACTGATTTATCCTTTGGATGCTCCATAAATTGCAGGGCTGGCAAGTACATGACAAAATGTATCTTAAGTTCAATATGAGTTCAACTGCCGTGTCTACAGTTTAATTTCCATTAATGAACATCTACAGGGTTACATTATTGAGTGAGTTTTTCAAGCCTATCTGGAGAAAAAGAGTCATCTGTTAAAAAATGTTTGGGTCAAAGTCCTTGTCAGGAAGGATATGTTAACTTTGCGAAGTTACCATATAAAGAAATATGATAAAGGAAGATAGGTCGTACTCCTAAACCTTGTATGAGCAGAAAGTAACTCCACATGGCTGCCATTCAGGACTGCATCCTGGATGAATGTGCTGACCTGGCAGGTATTACAGGGGCCTAGTTGGATGAGACTTGTGTAGGGGTTAACCTCTCTCAGCTTTGTCCTTCAGGATTCTCTGTGTAGCATCAGGAAAGACCTGCGGGGTGGTGGTGGGGAGGTGGAGTTGCAGTGGTCTATTGGGATGATATCCCCCTGACCAGGCAACCTATCCCTCAGTCTTCAGCATCTGAATGTGCTTATTTGAAGGTAGGTGGCTGGGACAGCTTAGGGATTCTGTTGGTGTTCTGCCCACAATGCTGCTCAATCTCCCTTTTTGAAGTTATTGTTGGAGTCCTCACAGCTTGTAATATTGGGAAACTTCAACATCCATGCTGAAGCTAACCTGTTGGGAGTGGATCAGGGCTTCATGTCTGCCATGATAACCATGGGTGTATCCCATATAGTATTGGGCCCCACCACACTGCTAAGGTCACTCTAGACTTTTTTCCCCCTATATGAAATAGGATGATGGTTATCTGAGCATGGATGAACTTCCTACTGTTCCATTGCTATGGACAGATCACATATTTGTCAGATTTAGACTTGGTTTCAGAGCCTCTGCAGGGTTGGGGGACTCATTAAGATGGTCCACCCTAGGAGGCTTGTGGATCCAGATGGATTCCTGATAGCCCTTGAGGAGTTTGCTGCTGCCTTGGCAGATGATCCTGTTGAGGCCCTGCTTGGTTTCTGGAATGGGGAAATGACCAGGGCAGTAGACATGATCACTCTTGAGTATCCCCTCTCTCAGATTTGAGCTAAAGCAACCCTCTGGTTTTCTAAAGAACTAGCATAAATGAAGCAAATGAGATGGAGAATAAAGTGGCAGTGACAGAGAACTCAGAGTGAGTCTGACTGCCAACGACTACCTGAAGGCCTGTGGTGGGTCAATAAGGGTACCCAAAAAGACTTTTCTGGCAGCTACCATTGCATCATCACAGAAACATCCAGTGGAGCTGCTTTGGGTGGTCAAGGATCTGTAACAATCTGACCCAAAAGGGAACTTAAGCCAGCCAACAGGCTGTGCACCACTTCACAGATACAATTGCTCAGATTCACTCTGACTTGGACAGTGGAGTTGATACAGGTCCAGAAGATGTAAACTTGGCCCCTGCTTGTCCAATGCTGATGAATACCCATGGATATCTTTCAATTTGTACAGTCTGAGGAAGTAGACAGGATCCTCGGAAAAGTGAGAGCCACCACATTTATACTACATCCTTTCCCTGCCTGGCTTATTAAACAGGTCAGAAGAGGACTGACTGAATGAGTAAAGGGAGTGACTACTGTCTTCTCACAACAAGCCAGGGGCCCAACATGTCTGAAGGAGGCTACTATAATTCCAATTCTGAAAAAAAATTCCTTGATTTCCTTTCCTTGATCCCAATATACCAGATAATTATAGGCAATATCCCACTCTTAGACAAGGAACTAAAGTGTGGGATAGCTTCCCAACTCCAGATGTTTCTGGATGAGGCAGATTATCTAGACCCATTTCAGTATGGTTATGGGATGATGACAGCTCTGGGAACATGCACTGGGAACTGGATAGGGGCAGTGTGTCTCTGCTAGTTCTGCTTGCCCTCTCTGCAGCTCTCAATGCCATCAACCATGGTATCCTTCTGGAACAGGTTTGCATGTAGGAGGTACTCCTGAATTCAGCCCCGAGTCCTGGATTCGGGCCTAGGTTTTAGCAGTGACCAGAAGTGCATTTGCTTAATTATGGCTACTGTGTCAACTGCACCTGTTCTTGGACAAGTTGAATCTGGTCATGGTAACACACGCCTTGGTTACATCTGATTTGGATTACCCTGATGTGTTACATCTGGGTCTGTCTTTGAAAAATGCTGAGAAATTTTAGTTGGTCCAAAGAACTGCAGCCAGATTGTTAACTGGGGGTAGGTAGAGGGAGTACACAATTTCCTTGTTGCAACAGCAACACTGACTGTTGGTCCATTTCAGCACGAAGTGCTGTTCATGACCTATAAAACCCTATAGCTTTGGTTCAGGGTATTTGAAGGGCCTTTTCTCCCTGTATGAGCCCATTATTGGTCTAAAATTGTCTGGAGGTGCCCTTCTTTCTGTCCCATTACCATCTCAGCCTTGTTTCATGAGGACAAGGGAGAGGGTGTTGTCAGTGGTTGCTCCCAGATTTTGCCACAGCTTCCCTATGGAGGCCCTGTCCTTACTCACCTTCCATCAGCAACTTAAAACATTTTTTTATGCCGTCAGACTTTTGGAAAGTGACTGGGGTGTGCTTTTAATTCTGTGTAGTACTTTTTAAAGATCTGTATATTGTCTTTTAATGAATTTTAATGTTTTTTATGTTTAATGTTCTAACTTTATTTAAATAGTTTGTTTTTAAAAAAAACATATTTATATTTATATTAAAGTTCATGCATAGTTTTAATCCATATCATTTTTACATATGTTGCTAGGTGTCTTTAGTATTGAGAGAAATGTGGGATATGAATGACTAAATAATGCCCAGTTTGACCCTCACAAACCAGGATGCAACATTTTAGACCCCCTGCAGAATCCCCTCCTTTTTTTTTTTTTTAGATCCCACACAGAACTAGTCTTGGTTGGTAAGTGTTTTATGACATTGTCACTAGAAGAACTGGAGACAGTGATTTGAGTGCTGGGATAGGATTCTGGGAGACAAGGTTTCAGGCTCGGACATGGAAATCTCACTGTGGGTGACCTTAAGCAAGTCACACTTTCTCAGCCTCAGAGAAAGGCAATGACAAACTTCCTGAATAAATCTTGTCAAGAAAAACCTACGATAGGGTTGCCATAAGCCGCATAGCAACAACTAAGTCAACTACAGTTTAGAGCCTCAAATTATGAGGGCCTTTCTGTACATAATCTTTAAATTTTCCAGGCAAGATTCTGCACTAGGAGATGTACATGTCTCATGTGGTTACATCTTTGTAGCTATGTATCCTGATGTTACCACTCCCCAAACCCAACACAGAAGCCACACAGCTCCCCCAATGCACCCATGTCTGGGTATCTGAGAGCTGGGCAACCAGTGGTGACACATTTAGCTATTTTCCTTTTGATGGATGTGCTGTGATAGGCAGCTGAAGTGACTTCTGGGTATTCTTGGGACTTCCCTACAGATGGAGTTCCTGCAGTGCACCCAGCTAAAGGAAAATAGCTGGATATATCACCGCAGATCTCTGACAACCCAGAAGTGGCTGTGGTGGAGAAGGGAATTGAATGGCTTACAAGGTGGGTTGGGAAGGGACATTACATTGTTATATGGTTGGAAGAAAATTCTGACCTACAGCCAAGAAACAAAACAAAAAAAGTAAGTCGAAAAGGCATAAGCTAGAATTATGCTGTTGTAAATTACTAATAGGATGTTAGCCTCTGTTAGAATAATACATTGGGAGGAGGGATGTTCTTGTGGGGCCTTTTCCTTGGGCATAGCTTATACTGTAACATGGACCTTATTTGGCCCTAATTAAGTCTATTTGGTGAAGGAGACAGAACGTATTACATGCAACAGGGAACCGAGATTTAATCTCACCTCAACTCACTCTATCCCTAAAAAGACTAAAAGCTCAATTCTCTATAGGTAAGCACAGACCTAAGTTACTGTTCTGGAGAGGCAGAACTAGTAATGTCAACAAGCATGTAAATCCACTAGAGGGAGCTTAGTCCCTAATAAATAACAAGCATAAGGAATCCATCTTAATAGTTTTGTTTGGCTGTTTTCAAAGAAATAGAAAGTAATCATGAAGCGTCTCCTCTCAAGTACTTATTATTTAACAGAACGGCCCTTTACACATGAAGCGCGTGAAGCGGTTCATGCTGTTTCCTACCATGTCTTATTGGATCCAAATAATGCGGGCTTTCCCTCCTTTGCTTCTGCATAGCTCCTCTGTATGTTTCCTTTTGATTCGGAGGAGTGCGAGTTCATGCATCCGCACTACTTCGGCAGTGACCACTCCTACTACTCCTCTCATCCTGCCCCAGCAGCTGTGCTTGGCTTTTTTTCTCTTTTGGGTTGGTACATTTGTATGTACCAATGTAGGTACGTATTTGCCACTATATAAGAGACATTCGCCCTCCTAAATGCTTTCTGAAAATGGAGTGAGAATATGGTAACTCCCCCCACCCAGGCAGATCACCTGGCAGAGCAAAGTTGGGAGTGATCTCGTTCCCCTGCTCATCTCCACCCTGCCGCCAACATGATCCTGCCCCAGAGAGGAATGGGGGGAAGGAGCTTCTTACACACGAACGCATGCACGCTCCCTTCCTCCCTCCCCTTCCAACCTCGGCAGGAAAGTTTCCTCATGAGGAGGAGAGGAATGGGGGAAGGAGCTTCTTGCACTCACACACACGCATGGACGCATGCTCCCTCTCTCCCCTTCCAACTTCAGCAGGAAAGTTTCCTTGCGAGGAGGAGAGGAATGGGGGAAGGTGCTTCTTACACACACACACACACACACAGCCTCTTCTTTCTACCTGGGCAGGGAGGTTCCCCCCACCCAAGCAGATAGGACAGGAACTGGGAACAGAGTACTAAAATATTTTTTCCTAAATAATATAGTCCGAAAATAGGGTGCTCTTATAGGGCAGTGTGTCTAATGCCAGCAAGTACAGTAAAACATTTGCAAAATAGAAAACAGCTCTCTCCTTTTAACATGCCTGTGCGGTGTTTTGTCTGGTTACTCCATTTTCTACAGTTTGTTGAACAAAACAAAAAATGGTGGCTGCCTGTCCTTTGGTGGGCGGGGGCAGCTGGAGAAGGTGAGTATGCCCACAGCCCACCCTCCACTGCCCACCAATTTACATTGGTGCAAATGTGCATATCTGCACCACTGTGAAAGTCCGAATCTGCTCGATCTTAAAAATTGTTTTGGATTTTTTCCGGTTTTCAAGCAACACGCTTTCCCACCACATGGGGGTGCATTAACTCAGAATTACATGTGGAACGATGGTAAATAAAGTGAACCTAGTTCGCTTGCATGTGCAGAACAGCTCCGTGCCAAAACACATTGACCCACGTTAATAACTCCGTGCGGAAAGGGCCATAATCTTCTCAGCAATGTGTAGATGACTGACCTGGCCAGAATGCGATCCTCTAAAAAGCCATGGCAGCTGTTGTCCCCAGTGTCAAGGGACAATGAATCAGTTCTGGGTTTTACTGCAGACTTTGAAGTAGCTGTTCAAGGTGTTGAACCCTATTCTCAAAATAGTTTCAGCACCTCAGACAATTCCTGTAAAGTCTGGACTTGAAGTAGATTTAGACAATAAATGAAAGTCTGTTTATGCTTTTCTACTTGTATGTGTGTGTGTATGTGTGTATGTATGTATGTATATACATACGTACATTACACAGGTCACCAGCTTATGTGCATAATAAATCATGAAGCATTTTATTTTATATGCAGCATTAACCAGAAATTTATGATAAGTCTTCAAGTTTGGCCTTATTCCTAGGTTATTTTATTTCACCTGTCTTAGGTTCATTTTCTGCTGAACTTTTTCCATGACTAGTGATGGGTGGGAATTTTATTTCAGTTTTTTTTTTTTTTTTAAAAAGAGGACTCACCAAAAGTTGCAAATGTCCTCATATTTTATATGAATTAAACTTGAGGATTTCTTTAAAAAAAACAAAAAGAAAAAGCAAACATCTTGAATGTGGGAGGAAATGAAACTGGAAATTGATGTATCCAGGACTAAAGCTTAACTCTTCAAAATGTGGGCTGGATTCCATCTGTATTCAACCATGTTGGTGCTGAATTAGGATTGCCACCTTTTTTCTTTCCTCAGAAAGATTACTCATTTATGACATCTGTATGACAGCTGATAATATCAGGCCAATCACACTATATTGTTATAACATTATTATTCCACTTTAACTGCCACAGAAACATTCTGTGGAATTCTGGGGTTTGTGGTTTAGTGAGGCACAAGAGCTCTCTGGCTGAGACTTCTAAATGGTCCTCCGTAAACTGCAAATCCTAGGATCCCATATGAAATTGCCATGGCAGTTAAAGTGGAATAATAGTGTTAAAACACTTGTGTGATAAGACCCAATATGGCATTTTCAGTGCTGGAAATAGCAATATCTATTGAATTTGGCCAGTGCAAATGGAAGAGAAATTAATTTCAGATCATTTTTGAAGAATGTACCAAAATTCACAACTTCTTTCAATAAATATACCCTCCCCTAAAAAATAAAAATAAAAATCAACCAATCAATCTGGAAGTAATTAAAAAAATCCAAGTCTTCAGTTTCCAAGTCTTCAATCTCCAAGTCTAGGGTCACAGTGAATACAATCCTAGTATTGTGTTCTGGTTATGGAAAGGATTTTTTTTTGGGGGGGCATTTATTGAGAGAAATCTTTACTCCAGATACAGTCCAACATCTATGATATCTCACAATCTTCCCAGTAGGCTTTAATCCATTTATTCTTTTCTTTTCTTTTCTTTTTTTGTATTTATGTTTACATTTAGGGGCTCAAGAACACATAAAACTTGCTGCCAAAACAACCTTGGTTTCTGAAGTGAATCTTTTGACTTCAACTAACCCCATTCTCTGGCCTGATGGGAGGCAATTTCAAAATCCTATCGTTAGTCCAAACTAAACTAGATCAGTTTGATCATTAAATTTATGTTCATGTAGACTCATCATTCATGATCCCAACTACTCTAGTTGTGATCAAGTAATGTATTTCAAACTGGCAACCCTACCAGAATATTTGCTGGCAAGATCCTGTTCCTTTTCCTTCCTTCCACTGAAGTAGAAGTAGGGATGCACAGAGAAAAGGGTGACATACTTATTTCATGCCAATGGAAGTCACAAGAGTGCCTCTTAATGTATATGAGACACATAACCACTGTGGAGGATGATATGACTCTTGATTTCTTACAAGAGTCAGCAAGGCCAAGATCCTCCCAGGGAAAGGAAAATGCCAAAGAAGTGATGCTGCCTTCAACACTTTTGCTTTCATCTTCCCTAGGAAAGCTGGGAGGACAGGAGGAGATGGAGATGGAGATGGAAGCAGGTGCTCCAGTGCTCAGGCAGATTCTGCACATGCACAGCTTGAACAGAGCATCGGCCATTTGCACACATTTACACAGAGCATTACTATATTTGTCCTTTGGTATGATGCCTGGTCATCCCATCAAATGACAAAGTTGTTACATGCATCACCATTCAATAGCATTTAAAGCATCTGATACAGTCTTGGAAATTATATTCGTTTCTCCTTCTAATGTTTATGATTTCAAATGGCATGAAGCCCATCATAGCAAGGAATTTTGGCCATACACCTCACACCATCTGGCCCTTAGGGTGCTCTGGGATGTGGAACCCAGCCAAAAGAACACATAGTTCTCCATCCCTGGCATATACATTACTCAAGACTGCTTAAAACAATTACAGTTAAAAATGTGGCTGTGATCAACCCTATTGAGCATGACTAGATGATCCAAACATACTTAAGCTGTGTGAGTGTGTGTGTGTTGTGCGTGTGTATTAGCACGTCCATGTAAAATGGGAGAGGATTATTTGACAAGGTCACAACAGGAAAAATAATCCAGTGACCAAATTCTTTCATGAATCAAAATCAACATCCCCAACGAGAGCTTTTGCTAAGGCCACAGAGTACCTAAGCATCCAATCAGCACCACTAGGGAAAGGCAAAAGAGAGAGAGAAGCTTTTCAAATGGAGACAGCGTCTCCCAACAGCCATTAAGCACAGAAACATAATCCTTCAGCACAGGATCCTGTACTGAACAGTTATCCTGGCTGCTGTCTGCCTTGCTCTAGAGATAGCTCTGCAATCAATAGCACTCACATTGATTTTCCCAATGTGCTGCATTCCAGTAAAACACATACATGAATAGATGATGGAGTAAGCTGTTTCCTACTGAAAGGACTATTGGATGACATCTTGTGGAAGGGGGAGGTAGAGTACAAAAAGGACCCAAAATAAGCAGGGTTGAAATTTGGGAAGGATAATATTTATGCCTCCAGTTGTGTGCTAGCGTTATATCAATTCCATAGATAAACAGTCTCATGATATCATATACAGGAAGCAAATACTGAATGGTGCATTTATTTATTTGAGTACGTAAGGAACACAGCTCAGTGGCATAGTATTTAGAGCTGCAACAGGCCACTTTCTTTCTGCTGAGATGGCCGTGGCCAAAATATTGTAGCATTTGCTGAATTTGAGTTATTGAAGTTTCCACAGGGAATGTGTGGCATCCGTAACAGCAACCCATGATGCAGGAGGGTCCTAGACTGTCCTCCTGCACCATGATGCCCTGTACAACTGTGAAAAGAAAGTCTTCTTCTTGAAATGATAGGAAGGAAAAGAATAAGGAGAACATTTTGTGGTACGAATAATGGTGGCCTTTGCTGGTGTGATTCTGCAACAAGGCAGGGTGGAGGAGCAACACAAAGGCAGTATATTGCCTATTCCTGATGTAGAGGGTTTTGGATACAATGCTGAAGAAGATCCAGTCAGCAGAGGGGTGCGGAAACTTCACTTCTCCTTAAGTTGTTGGACATCAACTATGAGCACTGCTAATGGGAACTGCAGTTCAACAACAACTGGGGGCAGTGACACTTGGTCCAGACTGGGTTAGCAGGACTGGGAATGAATTTTCCTTGTGACCATGAAGCCCCTTTCCATCCCACTAACAGGTAGAAATCCAAACAGCATAGTTTGCTATCAGGCAATGAAAGCAATGGGACCAGGCACATCTTCCCTTGGTCCTCAGTGGTGCTTTTTAATGGAACAAATGGCTTACATTCTCTATAATCTGCAAGAATAATAGAATCTTAGGAGTTGGACTGGGCCACAGGGAACACCTAGTTCCCTCTGCCATGCAGAAATACACAATTGAAGCACTCATGAAAGAAGCCTGTCTAACCTCTATTTAAAGAAATCCAAAGGAGAGTCCACTATGTTCTGAGGCACTTCTTTCCATTGTCAAACAGCATTTAAAGAAGTTCTTCCGAATGCATAGGTAGAAACTCTTTGCTTGAAATTTGAATTCATTGGTTTGTGTTCTGGTCACCAGAGCAGCAGAAAACAAGCTTACTCTGTCTTCTACATGACATCTCTCCCAATAGTTAAAGGTGATTATCATGTCACATCTCAGTCTTCTGTTCTTCAAATTAAACATACTGAATTCCCTAACCCACTTCTCATAAATAAGGTGTGGTCTTCAGATCTGTGATCATCTTGCTCACACTTTTCTGGACATATTCCAGCTTTTTGAGATCTTTCCTGAATTGTGGCATGCAGAATTGGGTAGAAGATTCCAGGTGAAGTGTGACCAAAGTAGCACAGAGTGGTATTACTACTTTGATTTGGATACTATGGTCCTTCTGATGCAAACTAGAATTGCACTGGCCTTTTTTTGCCACTGCATGACATTGTTGTCTCATATGTAGCTTGTAGTATACTAAACCTGTTACCCCAAACGTGAGTGACTCAGCAGTCCACACGTGATGCCAATACCTCCATGTTATGATGGGGAATTAATTAGCTCAATTAGGAGTCCTGCAAGAGGAGGGTAACCTAACAAGATCTTCCACCAATGTTTACAGGATCCCTGCAGGAAAGAACCAGCCAGAGATTCAAAAATAAACTAAAAATGTGTTTTATTGAGGGGAATTCACTCACACATGCACACAAGATACAAACAGTCACATATTCACACAAGAGCTAACTGAAAGATAAAGGGAGGAAAAAATATGGATAGCAAGACTGAGGTTTTTTGGTTGTAATTACCAGTCCAGAAGAGTAGTGAAGAAGCAGTGGAGTGTCTTAGATTTGTATCTAAGTGCAGACCAAATCGGAATTCAGAGTGACATAGTAATGTCCAGCATCTGACTGCTCAAAACTGAGGGTTTTTATACCCTGTTTCCCTCCCTGAAGGGGCATGAGTTAATTGCTTTCTGGCAGAGTAAACAAAAGGGTCCTAGAATGGACTGATTGTTCCAATGTATTGGTTGGGTAAGGTTTCGGTAGGAAATGCACACAGCAGGGGTGCCTACCTGCTGCACCTGGGCTTGACTATTGTTTTCTGTGGGCAGTTGAGATGATTAGCTTAGATCTATTAAGTCAGACTTTCCCAGCTAATCCACAGTGAACTTACAACCTAACCATGCTGATGTTACCTCTGACCTACTTTTGCACATCTTCCCAGTCAGCGTTCCTTCTCCACATGTCCTTTCAGCCATAAGTGTATATAACTTAATTTCATCCCAATTAATATTTGCCAATTAGACCATAACAAAGTGTGGGGGTGTACAAAACCCCAAGATCCTTGTCACACGTGCCAGGGTCACATGTGTCACATGTGCCACATGTGCCTTTTGAGCCAGGTATCACCCCTTTGTGCATTCCATTGTTCTTGCCTAGACATAATACTTCACATTTATCCCTCTTGAAAATAATTTGGAAAGTTTTGGGCCAGTTCTCCAATCTGTCAAGATATTTTTGAATTCTGATCCTGTCCTTTGAAGTTTTCAGTCCCTCCCCCCACGCCAAATTGGTCTCAGCTGCAAATTTGATAAGCATGCCTTCTGTTTCATTATCTAAGTCATTTATTAAGATGTTGAGCAACACTAGGCCCATGGCAGTACCCAAGACATCCCACTAGTCACTTCTCTCCAGGTTGAAAAACAACCATTGGTGAGCACTCTCTGGGTATGGTCAGTGAACCAACTATGAATCAACCTAACATAAGCATTGTCTAGTCCACAGTTCCCCAGCCTGTCTGCCATAGTATCATGAGAGATCTTGTCAAAGGCCTTACTGAAATCAAGATATGCTACATCTACCACATTCCCTTCATCTACCAAATTTATAACTCTATTTAAAAAAAAAGATAAGATTAGTTTGGCATGACTTATTTTTGAGAAACCCATGCTAGCTCTGTGCACATTTCCCTTTGAAATGTGCACAGATCATCTAACATTCTGTTCTAGAACCTTTCCTGATACTGACCTCAATCTGACTGGATGGCAATTACTCAGGTCCTCTTTTTCGCTCTTTATGAAGATGAGGACAACATTTGTTGATTTGTTGTCCTCAAATCTGCTGGGGCGTCTCCTGTTCTTCAGAAATTCTCGATGATTTTTGACAATGGCTATCAGATTACATCTGCAAGTTCCTTTAGTAATCTTGGACACAGTTCATCCAGACTTGTTGACTTGAATTTATTTAGAGTAGCTAGGTTTTCTTTTATTACCTCTTTATCGAAGATTGATCTGGATATGCAAGATGGTTTCAATGCACAGATCAGCTTGCTGGACTATGCCCTGCATGTACCAAAGGTGGATGGAATTCCAATTCAAGAGTAAATTAGGACCCTGTGGGTGACATGAGGCTCCTCACTATATCATAATCCAGGCTAGTACTGATGTGCCACAAATGGAAAAACAAGAACTAGAAATTTACTTGATGTCATGCACAGAACACACACTGCATCACACAGAACTTAAATTATTTACATGTAGTATATTACTAAAGAATCACTCATTTGCAAATGGTAATTTTTTTCTGATCCATTTTAAATAACAGGATTGCAGAAAAAACCACTTACTTTACACTGCAAATACAATGGAGAAATTTGGATGGTGTATGTTAGGCAAATTTAATACTTTATCTCTTTCTGTTATTTTTCTGTTAGCCTGACACAAGCAAAAGGTAAATCATGAGGTCCAAAGAAGATTAGAGAGAGAGAAAGATGAGAGCTCATGCAAAAGAGAGAGAGATTAGATTATCAGATCTTGTCATTGACCACAAATGTATTGAATAGATACATGGATCTGTTAAAATGTTCAAAGCATCTATACCATATCTATTTCTTATACTTTTACCTGTATCATCTTCACCAGTATGTGATATAGACACATTGAACAGATTTACTATTTTAAATAAATCAGATCTAAAACCCAAATTAATAATCACTTATTTAGTGGTATTCATCCTTTACAATAGTGCTTCTCAACCTTTGATACTTTAGATGTTTTGGACTTCAACTCACAGAAGCTCTAGGCATTGTAGCCAATGGTGATGGATTCTAGAAGCCGAAGTTCAACACAAATGGAGGACCAGACTCTGGCAGCTGGTGCTTTAAAATATGGATGGGGAAGCTCTATTCTGAACTGTGAGAATTTCTACTTCAGGCATTGGCCACTGGACACACTCCTTCCTATCCACTGTCCTCTCCTTACTGTTGATGTTCTGACTTTCATTGCATTTTTCCTTTTAAAAGGCAGGACTCCTACTTTCTTGTTTCTCTCTGTGATTTTTGGGGTGTCCTGGGCATTTTGATTCCCATTGTTTTCCCTGATCAATGAGCCACAACGGGGAACAAGATTTGCTTTAAAGTCACTGCCAATCAGCTGAGAAGTGGAGATGGCCGGATTTTCACTCTAACATGCCAAGCAAGTTGCTTGATGTGTGGGCAACAAGACATCTCTTTTTTACTCCATGATACAATCAAGGGAGTAAGACAGGAGCATGATAAGAAACAGTACCTGGACAGTACCTTTCATGGCAGGAGGGGTATAGACGCTCTGCTTCCTCTGTTTGGGAGAGGCATTCTGTGACTAAAAATAATAAAGAGAATGATGTTTTAACAAAGTCTGAAGCAAAGAAATAACAGTAATTCAAGAAACTTCTAATAAATTTGCATTTTGCATCAGGTACACACATATTGAGTACATTATTTTTGCAGGTTAGGGGCTAATCTTGATTATTCATACTTTATTTATCTATTTACTTATTGATTGATTGATTGCATTTATATTCCACCTTTCTCCAAGAATGGGACTCAAGGCAGCTCCCAGAATAGTCAGTTAAAAACATTTACGATAAAGTCTAGAAACAATTAAAATCAACCACATAAAAACCAATAGAAAGTCATTACTAAAATACACAAAATTTACAAAAATTAAATAAAACATCCCTATAAAAATAAAACCCTCTCCTGGTCACACATTAAAAGCCTTCTTGAACAGAAATGTTTTTGCCTCCCAACAAAGAAAAGCAGGGAGGGGGTCTCCCTAGCATCTCATGGAAGAGAGTTCCAGAGCATGGGAGTAGCCACTGAGAAGTCTCTCTTCCATGTCCTCACCAAGCAAGGCTGGGATGAAAGCAGGGGCAAGAGAAAGCTTTCCCCACAGATCTTTAAATTCCGGCAAGTTCATGTAGGGAAATATAGTCTTTCAAATAGTCTGGACTTAAAGCCATATAGGGCTTTATAGATCATGACCATTACTTTGAACTGTGCCCAGAAACCATGAAGCTGTTTTAACAAGGGAATTATATGCTCCCTGTAACTGGCCCTGGTAAGCATTCTGTCTGCAGCATTTTGAACCTGCTGAACTCTCTGAACAGTTTCCAAAGACAACCCCACATAAATTGTGTTATGTTAACTTATATTTTTACAGCTGAGCTGAAATGTAGGGCACATTTTATGAGAAATATTTGATTGTCACAGAAGTCCCCCTCTGATTGTTATGGTAGAAATAGGATAAAAGCATTCACTCCTTCAGAGTAAGATCTAAGAAGCTTTGCTTCACTCATCCTGTAATTGGCTTTGTCATCCTTGTGCAGTGAAATCTGATTGGCTACATAGTGTTCTGATATCATCAAATTTGTTATGTGGTCCTTCTTCCCAGGAATGAGAAAGTACAACTTAAGTAAAAGAAATTAGAATTAGCAGCACACTATGAGACAAAACAGACCAGGAACTAGGTTACCCAAGAAATCATGAGTAGCTATCTTGCCACATCCCATAGTGTCATTTGCCCAGGAAAGCCCATATTCTGCTTTAGCCCACATCTAATATATTTCTCCCTTCTTTTTATGAATCTCTGTGCTATTAATAATTAGAAATATGTGGGAAGAAATATAAGATTTAGCTATGAGGCTGTCTGATTTAGGAAATACCTTTATGTTATGGTTAAAACAATGGACTGCCACATGTATTGGCTGGTGTCAAATTGGTATGTATTAGAGTAATGTTTTTTACCTTACCTTACCTTACCTTAAAGCCCTCACAGGGGATCTGTGAAGCCCTGCTGCTAGATAGCAAAAGCAACAGCAGCAACATGGAAGTAGCAGTGGGGTGTGTGCAGGTGCCAAAGCCGTTCCCTCATTTGCAAATGAGGGAGCAGTTTGGACATGCACAGACACCTGCTGCCATGTCCCTCAGCACCCACACCCCCTTCTGTCATGGCCCTGGCAAAAGTGACATGGTACCAGGTGTGTGTGTGCACCCAAACTGTGTGCCTCATTTACAAATAAGCAGCTTTGGCACCCCCCACACCTCCACTGCCATGCCCCTGCCAAGAGGAACTTGGTTGAAGGCATGTGGATGCACCCAAACTATGACTTTGGAAACCAGGGTTTGAATCTCCACTTGGCCATGGGAGCCCACAGGGTGACTTCAGGCAGGTCACATTCTCTCAGCCTCAGAGAGAGGCATAGGCAACAAACCTTGCCAATAAATGTCCCCATGGTTTACCTTAGGGTTGGCATAAGTCAATTTTCAAAGAGGAGAGACACAATGGCTAGAAATAATCTCCCCTGTCAGAGGCACTTTGTTTTCGTGTGCCTTCAAGTCACTTATGACTTACGACAACCCTAAGCTGAACCTATCACAAAGTTTTTTGGGGCAAGATTTGTTCAGAGGGGGCTTGCCTTTGCCTTCCTCTGAGGCTGAGAGAATGTGACTTGCCCAAGTTCACTTAGTGTCTTAGTGGTATTTGAATCCCAGTCTCCAGAAACCTTTAATAAATAAATAAATATCTGAATATTTAAATAACTATTTGAACACTTAAATCTAAATTTAACTATTTAAATATTGAGTTAAATATTGACTGTCCCCAGTAAAGAAAGGATTAAGAACCACCGTACTAGAGGGATTGCCAAACTATTATTTTTCCTTCTATTTCTGCATGTTTAAGGGAAAACATATGAATATGATCTTGGTGGAAACATCATCAGAAATTGTATGAAGAAGAGATGTAGAACCTGTAACTCAGAAATCTGAGGGAAAACTGGTTCTTTATAACGGCGGAACAACTAATTCTGAGTGTAAACAATTATTGCTGGAGTATCACATCTTTAAAATAAAATTGCAATCCCATGCACATGTTCTGTGTGAGCCCCATGGAACTCCACTGAGCATGCATGTATAGAATTATGGTATTATGTTTAATTGTGAACATTCATTATTTTAAAAGTATGCCTTCAACAGATGTCTTGCAGCACCTGGAAAATTTATGCAATTGTAGATTAATGTGAAATAGTAAATGTTCACAATATTTTTAAATCTGAAAAATAGCCTTTCTCATTTTCTCTGGATTTTATTTTCTGTTACATATGTAAAAAGACTATTTTTAATATACTCGGTCTCACCAAGAGAGACTACACAGAAATATAAGTCTGTGTATAATACCTAAAGTGGTTCATAATATTTTATGGTAATGGATGGAAAGATGGAAATTTATGAATAAATGATTGGGTAAAGTTAGAGAGTACTGATTATATTTATTTCATGGCAGGATGTTGATCCTAATAACTCAGTGCTTTTCAATGTTTGGAGCTGAATATGAAAAAAAAAAAATCAATATTGGACCTGGTTATTTCAAGCAATGCTGGCATGTTTGATTCTCCAAAGAAAACTAAAGAGAAATGGAACACAGATAAAAGCAGACAGAAATGGAAGGAAATTATCTCAGCCAGGGTGCATATCGTGGTGACATATGTGAGCCAAGATAAGGTGAAGAGCACTTTCAGCATCCCTCCTCTGAATGAAAGTGAGCTGGCTGGCTTGGTGGCTGTGCCAGAGCAGACACATTGTCTACTTGCCTCAGAGTAATTTTTATTTATTTATTTATGTTTATTTTTATTTATTTAGCTTATATCCCTTCTTTTGTTCAGCATGGGATCCAAGGCAGCTAACATCATAAGATACCAATAAAATAAAATAAAATAAAATAAAATAAACACAGAGCAATGGAAAATACACAAGTTAAAAAAATAAACAAACAATCACATTAAAACTTAAAATTTAAAACAGCTAAAAAGAGAGCTAAAACGTGATAATAAAGATACATCCCCTCCACACACTAAAGAACCCTCGGCAATAGACAGTTAATAGTCAAGGCCCTAAGTAAACAAAATGGTGTCTTTAGCAAAGACAGCAAGAGAGGAAATTCTAAAACCTCTCTCCTGTGTCCTCAAACTATGGTGCTTGTGATTGTGGTGGGACCAGAGAAAAAGCCCTCCCACAAGCATCTTAAAACTCAAGCAGGCTCATATCAGGAGATATAGGCCAGTATCCTACACAGCGGCAAAGGATGGGTTTTTTGCCTGACATCTACAAAGTGAACAATCATCACGGAGACTAAGGCCCTTTCTGCAGCTTACTGGATCCTGGCTGCATCCTGCAGCGATCTCGGTAGAGCTTCTCCCCGGAGGGGAGCATGACAGGAGCACTCCCCTCTGCATCAGCTGCCTCCATAAATGGAGGAAGCGCAGTGGTGCCGCCTCTTCCTTCCACAGCACAGCTGGGCACTGTCCCAGGCTGGACTGGGGCAGGAAGCACAGCCATAACGCTTGGAGGACCTCCATACCTAAGATAAGTGTGGGAGGGCAGCGGGAGGGCTGTGCAATCGCCATCAATGATTTGTGGTATGATTGTGCTGCCTGGGGACAGGAGAATGACAGGGCCTCAATGATGCCATGGATAAGCATTGTCCAGGTCCCATCGTTCTCCTGTCCCCGGTGCAGGACACGACGTCCTGCGGAAAGGACCTAAGAAGATAGAACAAAAAGAAAACATTCCATGATGAGCGGAAGCAAGATATTTGAGCCCAGAAAATTTTTTAGAAGGAAAATATTTGAAACAGGGAATGGATTTTATAATCATAAGCTTACATAACTTGAAGCCACCTTACTTCACATCTCCAATACAGAAACATTTGCTTGCATGTTACAGAACACGGTAATAACAACCAGGTAAACTTAGGCGAAGGCAAGTGTAATTATTTGAATCATAGTGATCCACAAAAGGCACAGGGTTTGGAGAGATAAAGCGTGCCATTTTCTTTCTCCTTTCCTTCAGCCTCAATATGTTTAAAGAAATGAAACTTAAACAGAAGCCACTTCTGGAAACAATGTGTCTGCCTTTTTTTAGTGATGAAGAGCTAACCGGTCTTTGTGCAACTTGTTCAGGTCATTTCAGAGGGAGGCCTACTTTACATCTACAACATACCAGATCTGATCTGAAGGCCCTTGATTGTGTTGAAGGTTCAGGTATTGTCAGAAGTCATTCCACATCCCTCATGCATTCAAGTATCAGAAGATCCCACAACCATGTATATTCATGCAAGTTCCTACACAGAGTGTGCATTAAGAGTGGAGCTACTCATAAGTTTTGCCACCCAGTCTACTCCTAAAGGTGGGCTGAAGATAGTATTAAATAAATAAATAAATAAATAACCTCCTAAAGGTGGGCTAAAGATAATTTTAAAAAAAATATTGTGGAAAGATGTATCAAACAGCCTTCTTTAGAGGCAAATACTTCTGAGCAGTTAAATAGGCCCAACACAAGTAATGCAGAGACCAAGCCGTTTTATCTGCCTTCAGAAGAGACTGAAAGGAGCTAAGCTGAACTATGCAAAGACTCATTTTTGTGAGTGAGTGTTAGAGGATTACAAAGCTAACATTTTTCAGTTAATTATATTTTGGATCGTACTAGCAGTTCCTTCACTACACACTAGTGTATCCCTACAAGAGCATTTAGGATTTATTGTTAATTCTACAACAGTACAATAAGACCGACGTTAGACAACGCTGCAGCAATTTAAAATTTTAAAGTATAATTAACTTACTTCATCTTGGGAGTTGTTGTTCATTCTTTTTTCATCTATTTCTATGGGACAGAGAAACACAATTAGAGATGTCTGCTCTGAAAGAAATCTCACTGCATTCAATATCCCCCAGTATTGTTTGTCACATTGAGCTCCTGCCTTCCCTCAAGTAAGCCACAAATGGCTCTCCTCTTCCCCAGTTTATCCCCACAAAAACCCTCTGAGGTAGGCCAGACTGAGAGAGAGAAGTCCAAGATCACTGAGTGAGTTTCATGGGCCGCTTGGTATTAGTACCCAGATCTTTTAAATTCCATTCCAATACTACAGTTGTTCACATCCCTAAAAGTGGAAAACAAGTATAAACTTGCATCTCAAATAATGTTGCCAATATTCTGATCTGAACCACCATGTAATAACCACTGGAACATATAAAACAAATGTTAGTGATAGTGCCAGTCTAGTTCTATCAGCAACAGAGTGAAGTAGTTGCCTTACGCAGCAGATTCCAAGAGACAGGGACCTGATCAAGCCCAGTGTCATATGTAAGCTAGCCTGCTGCACTAAGACCATTTCCGCACTAGACTGTTATAGTGCTATGATTCCACTTGCAACCTCCTATGGGATCCTGGGGTTTGCAGTTCAGGGAGGGGCCGGCCAGCCCCTCCCTGAACTGCGAACTCCAGGATCCCATAGAAGGTTGCAAGTGGAATCATAGCACTATAACAGTCTAGTGCGGAAATGGCCTAAGGCATGTTGAACCAGTGGTGGATGGTGGCTCCAATGTCTTACCCCCTTGAGAAAAAGCAGTTTTGGGGTGGATTTCTATCTGTACTTTCTTGGGAGTAAGCCTCACTGGAATCCATGAAACTTTCTTCAGTAGAAAACAGAACAGACATGTTGCAAAGACATGTCAAATCTACCCTCTAAAGTTTTATTAGCTAAGACTTGGGGCTAGACTGGTGCTGCTACTGCTCGGAAGAGAAATAAGATTATGGCTGGCATTCTGTTAGTGATGCACACAGGGCATAAGTCTAATTTATACTTGCAAAAGTCATGGGGGGTGTCATTACGGAGGTCAGAATTCTCTAGTGATCTTGGGCAATTACCAAATTTCCTCCATCTAACTTTTACCTGAAGCAGACAAAAAATGGGTTTAGAGGGGAGTGCTGGGAGAAGAGATATGACATATTTCCATCTGGCAGAGCTTTATGCTATGTCTCTTTCATCCAGGATCTCAGCCTATATATGCAATACACGATTATAGCACTTTCATTCCACCTGAGCAACCGTGATTACATCCTATGAAATTCTGGGATTTGTAGTTAGATGAGGTACATTCTTGCCAAAATATAAATCCTAGAATTCCATAAGACAAAGGCATGAGAGTTAAAAGGGTATCAAACTGCTATAAGTGGATAGTGCAGATACACTCTGAATCCTGAATCTCAGTTTCCATTGTGAACAACAGAGTATGTGTGCTTCAAAATCTTTCAATATAGCCATGCTCTCATAGAGATTCAGAAGTGCTCCAGTGTGTACATGGAGTGAATGAAGGCCAGAAATATTTTGCTTATTTCAGTTGAGACAAAAAGGAGAGCCTTTTATACTCTCCAACATTTGATAGATGAAAATTAACACATGTGAGGCCAAACAACACTTGAGTGTAGTCCAGATGGCAAAAGTAATTAATGAAGAAGAACATACAGGCTAGGAGAAGCTGCAGCAGCTTGTTTTCTGCCCAGACCTACTGGGAAGGCCACGATTTCACCCCTTCCTTTCTTCTCCCTGCTCCTAAGTTAATTGAGTCCAAACTATGTACAAAATGGGATGACAGAGCATTAATTGGTATAGTCTCTGCCAAATCAGAATAGTTGGGGATAGGACTTTCCACATAGGAAAGCAAATCGTATGCATGGAAATTCCCATATCTATAAACAATTGCTGGGCTAGACCTGTTGTTGTTGTTATCCTTTTTTTCCTCAGAATTAGGACTCAAAGTGGCTCACAATTTAAAAGAACAACACAATTAAAAAAGGTGAATATTTTTTCCACTATTTTTATTAAAATAAAATAAACAATAAAAAAGATTATATAGATTTATAGAGTTATTTACATAATATAGAATTTTCATATACATATATATATTCATCTTTAATTAGATTTCACTTAGAGATTTATAAAATTGAATTTTTGACCTCCATTGTAAAAAAAAAAAGGTGAATATATATATATGTATTTGAACAGAATCAAACTGTCTACAGTATTAAAACAATTACACTTCATATTAAAACAATTACACAGCACCACCTAGACCATTCTGCAAAAATTTTCTGTTTGAAAGTCCTGTTGGAATAAAAAGGTTTAGGCTGCTAAAGTAAGGACAAGAAGTAGGGGGCTATTCTGGCCTCCCTAAGGAAGGGAGTTCTAGAATCTAGAGGCAGTCACTAAGAAGGTCCTCTCTTGTATCCCCACCAACAATGCTTCCAATGGTGGCGTGACTAAGGCCATTTCCACACTAGCCAGTTATAGTGCTATTATTCCACTTTCAACCTCCTATGGAATTCTGGGATTTGCAGGTTAGGGAGGGGACTTTAGAATTCTCAGCCAGAGAGCTCTTTGGCCTCAGCAAACTACAAACCCCAGAATTCCACAGGATGTTGAAAGTGGAATAATAGCACTAGAACAGTGCAGTGCAGAAATGGCCTGAGAGAAGGGCCTCTCCTGATGATCTCGTAGCCTGGGCTAGCTCATAGAGGATCAACAGTCTGTCAAATAGCCTGGACTTTTTCTCCTTCTATTCCACTCAAAATCAACCCAAGATTGGCCAATGTTGTTTTGTTAACGTAAGGCATAGGTAATCTCTGTTTCTTATTTATTCAACCTATTTGTTGCATTTTTAAACTGCCAAAAAAATAAAATTTTCTGGATGGTGAACAGATTGGAACCAAAACACAAAACAGCATAAAACAATTATAAAACATGACCAATAACAGGAAAGTAAAAATAGCAACAGCACACCATAAAACCAAGAATAAAAGCAAAAAGGGTGATAAAACAGTGCAAAGATCTAAGAGCAGTAAAAGCAGTTCATGGGGCAACATAAAGGTCTTCAGTTGCTGCTGAAAAGACTAAAAATTAGTCACTAGGCAAGCCTTTCTAGGGAGAGCATTCCACAGGCAGGTGCCACTACTGAAAAAGTCCTATCTTTTGCACTCACTCACCTTACTTTGTTTGTCACCCAGAGAATGGATGATAGTGTATTGGCTCAGTGTAGGTAAATATAGGAGAATATGGTCCTTCAAATAATTTGGCTCTAAATCATTTAAGCATTTAAGATTTTAAAAAATTGTCTTTCTTCTACAGTAGAGGTGTGAATCTTGTAGTCCTTCACATGCTTTTTGACTACAGCTCCCCAACAGCTCTTGCCAGTATAGTAAGGAATGCTGGGAGTTGCAGTCTAACAACATCTGAAAGATAGCATGTTTCCCACCCCTGTTCTAAACCTCCAAACAGTTGTTGTTATTGTTGTTTGCCTCCGAGTAGTTTTTGATTTATGGCATCCCAAAGGCAAACCTATCATGGGGTTTTCTGTGGGTTGAGAGTGTGTGATGCACCCAGCTATTCCACGACCAAGCAGGGAATCAAACCCTCATCTTCAGGATCATAGTGCAATGCTCAAACCAGTACACCATGCTGGTTCTGAATGTTTACCCTACACTGAAAAGGTCCAGCGGGGATCTCTCTCTCTTCCTCTCTAACACACACACACACACACCACTGATGACTTCAGAATTCATTATTTTGTGCCTCTTCAGGAATAATAATTATTCAAGGCAATAGCTCTAATTTGAAAACATGATTTCCAATCATATTTTTCTCCCTCATTGTTTGAATGACTGTCCATCTGAGAATGGCTGTTGTTCTCGTCAGTGCTCCTACCTAACTTCAGGTCGTTCCTGAATTATTGTGGCCCTAAGGTGAATGTATCATGGGGTCTTCTTGGTAAGATTTGTTCAGTGGGGTTTTTTTTTTTTGTCTTTTTCTGGAGGCTAGAGAGTGTGTGACATGTCCAAGGTTATCCAGTGGAGTTTCATGGCCAACCAGGGATTTGAATCCTGATCTCCCAGAGTCCTAGTTCAACACTCAAATCACTGCACCATACCAAATTGTTCTTTTTCATTTACTTAACTTGTTGACTTCCAGTTATCCCATGTCCAAGCTTTCTCAGCAAGAATCAAATTTATTAAATAATTTATCCACAAATGACATGTTTTACTGTGGGAAACTGGAATCTAATTCATAATATACATAGCCACATCTTTCTTCAGACTTACAAACACCATGCATTAAAAAATGCTAGCCATATTCTGTTTACCAATGAACAGGCAATGCATCATCAATGCTTAGAAATGATTTATGATGCTTAGAAATGATCCAAAGGATCACAAACTAGCCCTCTAATTTTGAAGAGTGGATTTTGTAAGTAGAAGTTCTCTGGCTATACTGATGATAATTCCTGGGTGAGAGTTGATTAAGTCTCAGCTATTATCATTAGGAAAGGGGACTTTTGCCAAAGAATGAAGGTAATTGATTTTACTAATTAAACACCTGCTATTTGAATGATCACCAGTCTTATAAACAATTAGTCAAATGATTGATTACATTTCACTCTATTTGCAATGTACGAAAATTTTAATGTTGATGCTGGTGGGAGAAGAGGGTACTGTAGGATACTGTAAGATACTGTAATCAGGACTAGCCTTGTCATTAGGCAGAGAGAGGAAAATGCCTAAGGTGGAAAATGCTCAAGTGGTAATTATAGCCATCGTAGCCATTGATCGTGTGTTTCCCAGCTGTTCCACATTCTTGGGGGATAGAGCTATATGTACCACATAGCCTGTCTTGTACTCCTAAACAAAGTTGGAGCCTTTGAGTATGATGTATTACCAGCACTGAAGATCAATTCTACTGCCAACCTAGGCCCTTTCCACACGGGGAAATAACACGTGGTAGCGCAACCTCCATGGGAGGTCGTCTACATGGTAAAGTGGATTGGGGTGGATTACTTTAGAGTAATTCCACACCCCAATCTGCGCTAGGGCGTCCGGAAGTGGTGGCGCCGCATGCTTTTTAAAAACCACTTTTTATGTGATTTTTAAAAGGCATGGGGCGTGCAGCCCCATGCAGCCGCGTCGCAGCGCCGGGTGTGGATTTGCAGGCGCACACAAGGGCATGCCTGCAGATCTGCCGGGGGCAGGATTTCCGGCTGGCGAGGTTCTCTGGCTGGTGGAGAGCCTCCGCCAGACAGCAGCCGCCATTTTGGGCGCTGCCGGACGCCGCGGGACGCCGACAAGTGTAGAGCAGCGAAACACGCTGCTCCACATGGCAACGGACTGAGGTAAGCTCCGTTTTAGCGTGGCTTACCCCGTTTCTCCGCCCGCGTGTGGAAAGGGCCCTAGTCAGTTTATGTCAAATTGAGGGCGTCACTACCTTGTCCTTTCCTTCAAGGAGCAAAATATCTTGGGGCAGCCCTGTTGAAAATGGAAAGGTACTATTGATTGTTGGAAGGAAAGGCTGTCTTTAATATTTCTGTTGTTCTGCAAGAACTGAACAGAACCTACAAAGCCTTGACAAATAGAGAAGAATGCCATCTCTCAGCTTTAACATGTATCGAATAAAAAATAAATTTTTAGTTTGGGGTTGGGAAAAATTTTGCTGCCAAACTGCTGGAAACTCCATGTTGTTGTGATGGTTTGCCTTTCTACTCCCTGTCCCTCCTTCCCATATACCACACATCCTCCCCCCAAAAAAGAAAGAAGAAAGAAAGAAAGAAAGAAAGAAAGAAAGAAAGAAAGAAAGAAAGAAAGAAAGAAAGAAGCCTTGTTTTTGGTTAGGTTTTGGTGGAAAAGAAAGGGGGGCTGGAACTGATATATCACTACTTCAACTGTACTGTGCAGTGTGACATACCCTCCAAGTTTTCACAGATGAAAACTGGCATGTGTGTGGCCGACCAACATCAGTGTATGGCCAAGATAGCAAAAGTTATTAATGAGGAAGAACCCACAAGCTACGGGAGGCTGTAGCAGTTTGCTTTAGTTTGAGCCTACAGGGAAGGGAAAGGTTCTATTCCCGCCCCACCATTTCTCCCTCTTCCCCTTGCTGGGTTAATTGAGTGCAAAGTGTTGTTCTATTTTGAACTCATTTCAGCCCTGGAAATAAACTGAGGACAAAGAGAAAAAGTAGTAGGAGCAGAGAGAGCCTGGGACATTTTAAAAGCAGCTGAAAAAGTAGGACAAGAGAGGATTAATTGAGACCTTGCCAAATCAGGACAGATGGAGGGTATGCTGTGCACAATAACATGCCTATGTGGCCCATAAGGATGAAAATAGACCCTTGCCCCATGTGCAGATGTCTTCTCCAGTTTTAATTGAATAATCTACCAGTCAGGATAGGTAAAGCAGGAGGGGGCAACCAGTGCAGAGTTAGGGACACTCCCCTTCCATTACCCCAAAACATTTTTTAAAAATGCTCCAAAATGCTCCCAACACCTCCTTGAGGAAATTTCACCATGTTTTGAGCTCCCAGGGTTTTTTTGGGCTTAGACAAGGCCTCCCCCCCCTTTTTGTACAGGAAATGGGCAGAAAGTCAATTCTGGGGTCAAAATGTCTACATCATAAATAGTAAATGGGCAGAAAGTCAATTTTGGGGTAATTTCCTGTTGGAAGAAAGGCTTCTCTGAGACCTAGAATGGCCTACATGGCCTAAAATGTAGCACAATTGCTTCCCAAAGCCCCCCCAGGGGGCATTGATTTATTTAAAGAGCATTTTTATTCCTCCTCCAAAATGGGGGGCCTGTGGGCCAAAACACAACCTTTGGGGAATATGTGACCCACATGCTGCACCTTCTCCCCCCTGGAGTAAAGACTGAAACCCTGGGAGTAACAGCTGCCAGCAAAAAATCTTATAGAGATGTAGAATGACAGGGTTTCTTGTAAGCAATTTGCTTTTCCCTCCCCTATTTTCTTGAGATGGTTCATGTTGGATAATTGTTTTAAGTTCAGACACAGGTGCAAGTTCACCATCCTCAAACCCTTGAAGAAATGCAACCATTATTATTTGGACAGTAGAATGCATAGGCACAAAGGTCCCTTGTGTCCATTTCACACAACACAGTTATAGCACTATGATTTCACTTTAACTGCCATGGCTGCATCCTATGGAATCATGAGGTTTGGTTTGATTGGAGTGACCAGAGAAGCTTTCCTCACTGAGGATTTTAAATGTTCCTCTCTCAGCTACCAACGTCAGGGTTCCATAAGATGCAACCATGATAGTTAAAGTGGAATCACAGTGCTACATTTGTGTAGTGTGAAAGAGCCCACAGTCCTCCCCAGTCAGGTAAGAAGTCTTACATTTCTGTGTAGGTCACAGAAATGATTTCTTAATGTTCATCTCCGTGTATAAATTATATCTGGACATTTTGGACATTTTGTTGTAATCTGTAAAACCTAGTCCTCCATTTTTATGACAAGTTTCATTCCGCCCCCCCCCTTTCCTAACCTTTCATTTCCTTTTTTAATTAATGGATCTCCTCAGCAGTTGCATGCTATTTTTATTTGAGCAATCTAATTTAATCTCAAGAATAATTAAATTACATCAAGTGGAATATAGTGGGCCCTCCTTACAAATGACCTTGGCATGTGTGATTATCAGGTCACATGAAGCATCACATCCCTCTATCTAAAATGGCGGCAATCTGCACAGGTATACACTGAAGCATCTGTGTGCACACCACTACCATTGAATATAATGAGATATGAGCATTCACAAATTTCACTATTCACAGAATGGAACCCCCCATGTATACAGAGGGCTCACTGTATACCCGACAATAAAATTGGTGCTAGCAGGTCTGAGAGATAAACTCTTTCCACTATGTCTATCTCTTGTTCTGAGCATATTTATTTAAAAAAAAAAAAAACAGTGAAGGGAGTTTTAAGTGTGATGAACACACATATACACTCAGGTTATTTCAACAGTATCTTGCACTCCTTTCTCAAATGTTTTGAGCATGCCAATTTTTCTTTAGTTTTTACCTGTTGAAGGAAATGTTGCCACGGGAGTATATGTACCTACATGTAGTTAACAAAAAAAAAGCCAGGACAGATCTATTCTTCATTGACCTGTGTCTTTGCGGACCTCTGTACTGTAAAAACTTCGTATTAAAATATAGTACCCAACTGCCATTGTAAGAGTCGCTTAGAGACTCTTTCCCATTTTATTTACTCAGTGCAAATGGATTAAATATTTCATACTTCTGCAGCATTTTACAGTTTTAATCAACATCTAAAAGATCTCCTAGTCTTTTGAGGAACATGTATGACAAGAGCAGAAAAGGAAGTATTGTCAACAGCCAGTGTGGTGTAGTGGTCTGAGTAGCTAGACTACAATCTTGGAGACCAGGGTTTGATTTCCTACTCAACCATGAAAACCCACTGGGTGACCTTGTGTGCATCACACACTCTCAGCCCCAGAAAACCTTGTGATAGGTTCGCCTTAGGGTTGGCAAATTTGGAAATGACTTGAAGGCACACAACCACCACCACAACAACAACAACCTACAACAATATACCTAACTCTACAATATGCTCTTCCTTCTCTCTCCTATGCATTTACCTATTCCTCAGTAGACATAAACTGGGGAACAGGATGTGTGCATAAATCTGCCCCTGAATGTGACCATATTCCTCTTTTCTTCACACAAGCTTAAGGTGATATATATGGCTCTTCATATTGTTTGTTTAGCACCTTTAGTGTGCATGTGCACTTTACACAAGTGTCTTACAATTGTTAATCTGACAGTTCTCTACCCTCAGACTTACAATTTAAAAAGACATGAAACATAAGGAAAGGGGGTGGCAGTGGTGATGGAGATTAAGTCCAGAAGATGCTGGCTGTTTTTCTGTCCCTCAGAAGTTACAGCAGAGGCAGCTGGAACAGAGAGACGGTCTTTTATCAACTGTTGGTGCCTGTCCTTCCTTCCTTCCAAGGCCACAGCTGTGGCAGTTGAAATGGAAGGAGGCCTGTCACCACCCACTAGGACCAAGGCATGATGGTCTTGCCCAGCTGCTGTTCTCTCCCTTAGTAGTTGTAGAGCTGTTTCCAAGCCAGCTTGATGGTGTGACATCCTTTCCTGGTGAGAAGGAGAACATCCTGGAGTGTATAGAAAAACATTCTGTATCTTCTGGAAAATTGTCCAGTACTTTTTCCTGTCTTGTACTATTTCTTTCTACATACTAATCCAAAAAGCAATTGTCCACTTTTAGCATGAGTTCTGAATTTTTTGCTGAAGGAATTTCCTACTAATGCCTCTCAACAGACTTGTGAGGTAAGTTTGGTTGAAAGAGTGGCTGGCCCAAGGTCATTCAGTGAGTTTCATGGTCCAGCATGGATTAGAACTAGGACCTCCCAACTCCCAATCCAAAATTCTAAACACTACATCACACCTTTTAACTTGTTTTCTGTGGGAAAAGGCATATTCTGTGTCATGATCAATCAATCAATACATCAATAAGGAAATTGCTCTGTTTCTAAATCTTTACGTAAAGGCCCCTAGGCATTCTGCAAAAATAAGGAAGTATTTGGATTTCGGTAAACTAATCTCTTATTTCTTGGCCACATTTTGTGTCTGTGTAGCTACTGCTGTCTCGCTATAGTGAGATATTGCTCTGCCTCTTGATAAGAAGGGACCAGATGATAATATAAAAAAAAGTCTCGGCGCTTATCAGTCCCTGGCACCAAGTAATAAAGCTGCATGACTATTGTAATAGGAAACTGCCCATATTGAAAATGATGTGTAAATAGCTTGGTGGAATTGAGGAAGGTTGTTTCTATGGTACTGCCTTGTAATGAATGACGCCACTTGAGAAGAAAAGATATAGGGTTAGGCTATAAAATTATTGAATGCATTTCCAGATAGCTCCATTTACAAGCAGTCCAACACACCCAAAGACAGTCAAAACCAATTAGCTGGTTAGAGACAGCAATACCACAGCCCTCTTTCAAGGTTCTTCCTAGAGATGCAGTTATTTCTGATGCTGTCTCTCTGAACTGGCACTGGCATTTTGTCTGTTGCACAGTGTAGAAGTAGCTACAAGTACTTAGAATGTAAGATGATGTAATATTTATTTTTAAAATATATTTATAAGCTGCCTCCAATTTGCTTTTGAGACAGAAAAGTGGAATATAAATGTCCCAATAAATATAGAAATATTTCACACTTGCAGCTCTTCTAATGCTGTGCCCGGGACATAGAGGGCCACCTTCTTCGTTGAGGTCCATCCAGTCTAGTATTGGCAGTGACAACTGACAGCAACACTCGGGAGCTCAGGCAGAAGATATTCCCAGCACCATTATCAAGTACCTTCAGCTAGAACAAGACAGTCTTCTAAATCTTCTTTAACAGCAACTAGAGAAGGGGAGCAAGAGAACATTCCATAGGAAGGAATTCCACAAAGGAAGGCCCACCATTGGTTCTCTATGGAAGTGTTTGAAAAGGGGTAGGAGAGATTCTTCAGTCAATAGACGAGTGTGAGTAGAAGAGGTGTATGCATGGGTGTGAGTGGCTGACCCCAGTCTCTTTGGATCCATTCACCACTTGCCTCAGCCCTCTTTACCATCAGTGTTTCATTCTTGGTCACAGAGATCGCCTAACATTTTGCTGCTTGATGAAAAAAAACAAGATGGTGTCCTCTCCTCAGTCCATTTATGAAAACTGATGGCCTGGCTCATAACTCTTACTTCACAATTTTCACAGTGTCCTCTAATAAACTTGAGGACATGGGCTAGTGCAGAGGGCCCAGACTTGATTGTGTGTCGCACAAAGATCTGTCCTTCGATAATGGAGAATGAGGGGAAGATATCTTGGCGGCTTTTACTTCTGTCCCCAATATCTGTACCATAGTGGCCTTCAAGTACAAAACCAAATCAAACTAAAAGTAAAGCTTCCACATCCTGTGTTTGTCTCACTAGCCAACATTCACTTATCACAAATTATTGAAAAAGAGATTGTGTGATAACAAAATATTTACTTTATAAGAAAAGGAAATGCATTAGTGAGTGGCTAAAAATTAATGCCTCTGATTGATGTTTCCATTGGCTTCCCCACCCTCCTTTGTCCTGGTGACATCATGGAATGATAGGTGCATAAATGATCTTATCTTATGTCAAGACTCATAAAGATAAGAAGCTTATATAGAGTATAAATTACAACTACCATGCCAATTAGAAGTACTTCTGCTTCCACAATCAATATACCAACCACTGGTTAATTAAATTTGGCAAAATAAATCAACAGAAGAGAAAAAGAAGAGCAAAGAATGCTGTGCTGAGGTAACTCCCTGGTGGAGACATGAGAAACAAACTCCCCATCCCTGGAATCAATGTCTCCAAACTACCAATTACCTTCAGACTTTACTTGTTTCTATTTTTGGTATTATCTCCTTACACAAATTCCCAAGACAGCAAACTAAGGGCTCCAAAATGATATCCTGGACAAATTAAATCTATCTCATGCTACAATTTGGAGGAAAACATTTCAATATTCTTCCCTGGTAAATATTTATTTTCATGTTTAAATATTTATTAGGTTTTTTATCCCATAAAATCTAATTTACTCTCCAGTAGAGAATACTGACATTAGAGGAATTCAGCTAGACGATTTTCTACTTTCGCTATGCATGCAAAGGAAAACATGTACAACTTGGGAAAAATGGGACAGAAAACTGGACCTGCTACTCTGGATGGCATTGTTGGAAGTATGCAGGGTTTTTTGTTTCTTTTACTGTAAAAGTTTAAGTGTTTTTCCATACTGATGCTGGATGGGAAAGGTTGGGTATGGTTTTCTTGATTTACTTTCAAATCAAGATGAATCAAAATAAAAAACTGGGTAGTTTGGAAATGGATTCCTTATCTAAAACTAAGGAGTTTTTTTTAAAAAAACAACAACCTCAAAACAAATCAACAGCTAGCAAATTATAAGGGAAGATTAAAATAAACCCAAATGTGAAATGTTTGGACACATTTGCCAGAACTGGTCTATAGGCCCAAATGTTGCACATTAACTCTTGTGACAGAAGCCAGCTACTGTCACAAAAGTTACATGTTCAGGTTTTTTTTTTTATTGTGCCTTGTAAAATATTGTGATGCATTTTTCCTGGCTGTAATTTTGTTATTGTTTAGAAGACTGAAGATATGCATGTTGCATTCTTGGGAACAGTCTTTACCCTACCAGAACTCCAGCATACTCACAGCAAGTATAAAGAGGGTGATGGCTTTTCTTTTCTCCCCACTGCCCTATTGTCACTGGACTGTACCCAAATGGGACATCAAATACCAGACACTGATTAGCTGTGGGGTGATGGTATCTTAGCACCATCAAGACCAAGTGCTACATAGGTGGTCAAAGAGGATATTCCCTTGGGTTTATCTGAAATATTATTTCTATTGTTCAGAAAGTTGTAAATTGTTTTACGTCTAACAGGTTACTTCATAAAGACAAATCTGTAACACAAGGTGATGCCTGCATCATGCATCTTTTTTTCAGGGTAAACTGTGTAAGCCTATAGCCATTTATGTCCAGGTCACTTGCAGAATAATATCCTCCACCAGTAAATGTAATCAAACAGTTTTGCAGTGCTGTGGTGGATTATAAACCTTTATCCTAAATCTCTACAATGAATGAAATAACATTTATAGAATAAATGGAATGTGGGGGGGGGTGATAACAAAGGGGGCAAACAGCTATGTTGTCTTCTCTGAAACATGTAAATTCAGTAATTGACAATGACTGTTTTTTTAAAAAAGATACCTCATGTATTCCTTTGTTATAAGATTTTATGACTAAACTACAAGCAAAAGTCTGAAACTGAAAACAGCTGTTATTGGCTTTGCTCGTCCCCCCACTCTTGTGCCAAAGAAAGGAAAGAAAAGGAAAGGCTGTCTTCCCCAATGCTACTGAAAGCAACATTGCAAGTTACAAGAGATGGCTTTCCCCTACTTTTTACATGAATCTTGCAACCTATTTAGCCCTGAAGAAGATACAGAGGAGAAAGAACTAGGCTATGTTTTAATCAGAGCAAAATTGCAGTAATGGGGCTAAATTTAGAAACCACTTCTCTGGCATAATCACACCTTTGTTCTCTAGGTCTGCAGCTGACCTGTGTCTAATTTCTGAAATAAATGCTTCCCAGGTGTATCTAACTATTTCCTTGTGCACTTTGCTTGATTTGACTCAGCTATTTCCTACAAGGAATCTTAACAGCCTGGACCTTCCATCTGCAAATCTTCCATCAAGGCACAACACAAACACACACAACAGACAAACCTCAATGGAAGATCTGAAGATGCATGTGGATGCGTGTGTACCTATTCCACTTTTCTAAATGTGCAATCTATGCTCTAAAACTGTCCATGGAGGAAAAAATAAATCTTCTAGACTTGTTTTTAAAATTATCCCATAGTGAGCCAGTTTATTCAAACGTGTCGGCATACACAGATTAGTCATCACCCTGTTGTGCAGGATGTCGCAATGCTTTTTCGACATCTGTTCTTGATATAATTTGGTTCAGTGGAGAAAGCTTTCTGAACAATGGAAAGAATATTTCAGAGAAAGCCAAGGGAACATCCAGAAACCACCTGTTGCAGTTTAGTACATTTAACTCTGGGCTTTACTTGGAAGGGCTTCAGAGAGGGATGGGGGAAAATTGGTTCAGTTCATATTTTAGTGCAAAATTACATAATTATGCACTTTTAAACCAAAATATGAATGGAAACTCATCCATCTGTTGAAAGTTGCACTTCTCTGAATTTTGTAATAGAATGTTTCAGTCCAAAATGTGTACAAAAATGCATATATTAGGGGAAATCTAGTGGATATATCATTTAAAATCATGTTAAAATGCCCTATGTCAGGGAAAATTGCTTGCTAAAAATGTTTTGTTAAAAAAAAAAGTGTACTCAGAGAAAGGTTAACCAAAAGCATAACATTGTTCTTGAAAACTGCCACAGTAAAAATGACAGACAGAAACTGAAGCTCACAGATTCACTGAACCCCTGTCCTTAAATACTATGAAGGTTGTTGTAATGCTGTTTCTTTGCAGGGAGTGAGGTGAATTTATTCTTAAGAATAGCTTCCTAGGGAGGAGGGTGACAATTCCCAGGGACTGGGGGTGGCACTGGAGTCCCAGCTGCTATTGGAGGGTGGTACTCCCACTACACATATCATATTGGTTTTTACTGGTTTTGTTCCTACCTCCCAGTTTTGTCCCCTCCCAAGGAAGTGTGGGGGGCAATTTTGTCTTTTTGTTTTCCTCCAGAACTATTTTGGGTTGAAGAAAGAGAGACCTTTTTCTAAGCATGTAGTAAAAACAGAAGTCAACTTCTGGTTTCTGTCCTGAAGGCCTCTTGTCAGCTTAAAATGGGGTGGGGTGGGGAAACATGGCAAAATTGTTCTCCAGAGTACCCAGTGGAACATGGGCAACCATTTTGAGCATGCATACATAATACATATGTACATATATACATTTTTTTGAGATTGGTGGTGATTTCAGAACTACAGTCATCCCTCCACATTTGCTAGGGTTAGGGGCACAGGACCCCCTGTGAAAGTGGAAAAACCGCAAATAATTCCAGGCCCTACCAAACCATATTTCACACACACAAAAAGTATGATCACCATATTCAACCCACCATGGATTCCTTTGAGGCATCAGGGTTCCTTCACAAGGCAGAAGTGGGTGGCTGTTGGGCCTTACCGCCCCCTCCACTGCTGCCCCACACCATTTTTAATAGGGACTTACAAACCTCCTTTGCAGTTTCTCAGTCTCACCAGACTTGCAGTCCCTATTAAAAATAGCATATGGAGGCAGCAGAGGTGACAGCAAATAATCCGTGAATAATCAAATCCATAAAAATGAGCCCCACAAATGTGGAGGGCTGACTGTACATATGTCCCAAAGGCCGCACTGTTGCTGTATAGTCTCAAATAGCCCTGCTTTCCCCTTTCTCTTTCCATTCTTCTTCCCTAGAGTGATAACCAATATGAGAACCACTGGATGAATCTTTTACCTTCCCTACATTTTGTCTGATTTACTCAGGTAAAATTCCACACATGCTGAACAGAAGATTCCAGAGAATAAAAGTGGCATGCAAAGCACATACTGTCCTGTTGAACAATGGTCCTTCCTCTTCTCAGTGTTCACAGAATGGAGTTAAAACTCCACAACAGGTGAATAATCTAAACACATCCTCATTTGTCTGGTGTTGTGAATAGTACGCTTACATGACCTTGGGAATTTGAGCTACCTTGGTCCAGGTAACTTGAGTCCAGGCCATCTGGATGACCATGTTGTCCCATAAATGCCTGCTTTGGCTCTGGGATCTGTGGGAGAAGCTCTTCTCTCAGTCTTGTCACACTCAGTGACATTTGGACAAGACATGAAAAAAGAGCATAAGATTGCTGGGTCTCAGGGGTGTTGTCAGAAGTATCAGAAAATGGCTTTGTCTCTCTGGCTCTCTGGGTAAAAAGACCAATCTCAGGGCAATGAGGAGTGGGGGATGAGAAAATTTAGCTGTGCAGGGTGTGATGACCATAAAGCCTGAACACTCATTCTTCCACTTATTCCAAACTGGTGGCAGGGCTCTCTGGCTCAGTGCAAAGGTGGTGATGATTGTTTAGCACCTGTGTAACATCTGTGCACTAAAAAGCTATGAGGAAAAGGAGGGGACTGAGGAGACAGATGGTTAGTATTCCCACTCCCAGTTCTTTCCTTCTGGGAGCATCATGTCATTTGGAGCAAAGCAAAGTAGTACACCAATGTCACAGCTCATGAGCCATCTTGATTTACAAGCTTTGGCAGTTAGGGTTGCCAGAATGAAAACTGGAGATGGCCCTTGTACCTTTAATAGGTGTGTGAAAGAGGTGATTTCAGCAGTTATTGTTTATTACATACTGCAATGACAAACAACACCTGCTGAATTTGCATCTTCTACTCTACTGTTACAGGTAGGCTGGGGGTGAGCCTTGACTAAGCTGAAGCACCAGTATCAGCACGGGCCTTGACCTTGAAAACGGAGGACTTAGGTTGCGCAAAATTCTCATGTGGATGATTTGTGCAGAAAAGAGCATTTTCTGCACAAGAAACAGCATTTTCTATGGGGAAAATAACATTTCTACAAAGGAAGGCTACTTTCAGAGCTTCCTGCTCTGAAAATGCTGTTTTAGGCACAGAACAGTCCCATGTGAATTTGGGACAGAATGAATCCCGAATTGTCAAGAGGCTTTGGAAACTGTGTAATTTTCAAAGACTTCTTGCAGTGGGAGGAAAATTGCTAAAATCACGGGTTGCTTCGTTCAAGAAGAAACTTAGTGAAGAATTGCAATCCCACCTGAAACTTTAAGCACTCACCCTGCTCATCTTTCCCACAGTTCTTTGTATTTAAAGTGGGTTTGCCCCATGTAACCCTTCACATCAACGATGTCCACAAATAGAGGACTGTTCTCTGACAACTTTCAAACAGATAACTACCTTTGTAAAGCAGGACACATTGGCCACTCCATGGACTAAGAATGGAACTCTCTTTCTGATCTGTTTCGCTAACTGAGTCAGTATATTTGTAATTTCCTATAACAAAATGACAGGGTAGAAAATATTTCACATATTTTTAATGTTTGTTGTTGTTGTGTATGCTTTCAAGTTGTTTTTAACTTATGGCAACCCTAAGGTGAACCTCTCATACGATTTTCTTGGAAGATTTCTTTGAGGTGGGGGTTTACCTTTGCCTTCCTCTGAGGCTGAAAGAGTGTGACTTGACCAAGCTCACCCAGTGGGTTTCCATGGCTGAGCAGGGATTTGAATCCTAGTTTCCAGGATTATATAGTCCAATGCTCAAACTACTACACCACACTGGTTCTTAAAGAATTTTTAATGTATCTTCCCACAAATCATGCTCTTCTTACACATTATCTTCTAACATGTACATTTTCACCTTCTTCTTTCCTACTTTAAAGCTTTTCTTCATATCACTTTTGGTATAGTGTTCGAAAGCTGTGTTGCAAAATTCCAAGAAACACAAAGCTAAGTGTCCTTGTACAGGAAGTATGAATCAGATCATTTTGCTTAAAAATATAGTCTGGAAGAAATCCTCATACTTCCTTTCTCTGATCTCAGTAAACTGGTGATCTGACATCAGGTTCAGGCCAAGAAGTTTTGTTTTCTTTGGAATTTTAAACAAATACCCCCTTCCCCAAGTCATGGTGCATTGTACCTAAAACTAGATGTGGCCAAGAAATAGAAAATCCTGGAAGTATCTCACCCTGTTGTTGTCAGTAAAATAATGACTAACAATTTGCTTTCTTTCCACAGTGCCCATAGTCTGCTTTCTCATTCTGTCTAATGGCAGAATCAGCCTTTGCTTTTCAAGCAGCACGTACTGCTTATAGTCACCAGGGCTCAGCTACATCAGTGCTCTAACTGATGTTGTAATGGTGAATTGGGCAATACAGGAGGTTATTGGGATAGTACCTGAAGCAAAAGTCTCAAGGAGAGTCCAAAAATGCAAGCAGCTATGCAGAACAAAAAAATTTATCAACATTTTTAAAAAATTGTTTGTGTTTCCCCAGGTTTTAATTTAGATAGTTAAATCACTGCTTAAATTTTGTATTTTGTGATTTTTAAAATTATTTTTAAAATCTCTTTTAAAAAGTTGCCTAGAGTCCTTAATAGGAGAAAAAGGATGCTATTATAACAACAACATTCTAGTTGTTTTCATCTCCCATTTTAACTAATTTGTAAAATAATTTGAAACTGTTAACTATTAACAGGTTAACTATTGTAGTGAAAATGTTTGACTTAATTAGTTGTGTTAATCCTTAATATCTTACTTTACTTTACTTTTTTTAAAAAATAGAATCAAATAAAATGTCTAAAAATGGCAAAAAAAACCCATCCCCATTACCCTCCAGTTATTTAATTAACATGAAATGTTTACTGTTTTTCAAATGTTGAATCATTGAAATCTAACTCTTAAAATTAGAGTTATTACAAATTGTTGTTAAATATTATAATGAATTAAAGGCAACAAATACCTGTTAATGAATTGATTCAATGAGAATAAATGTGTGCACATTATTGGAAGCCAAATCTCTGACAGCCTTTAAGTTGTTTAGTGTGGTCTGATGCTCGGTGTCTCCTCTGAAATAAAGGCTGAGGATGTCAGGCAGGTTCCTCTGATCATTTCTGAGAAACTGCTATTATATTTAAAGGAATTAAGCCAGGGCAACCATCTTGTTTTCAATGCAACACTGAAATAGAAGGCCTCCCATTTAGATCAACAGTGATGGATTCCACTGGCTGTCCACTGGAATTTGCCAGCAGATGTTAGGAATGAATAGCAATAGATACAACTTGCAAAACTCAGATTTTTAAGATAGCAAGTGTAGTTCAAGCTCATTGCTGAGGGAAAAAAGGAGGATATCAAACAGGCAACTTTGACAGCTCCTTTAAAGTTCAAACTGAAAACTTGGAGCAAATTCAGAGCCTGGAACATTAGGCTTGGGGATTGATTAGATAATGTTAAATATTGGAATTTGGAAAATTGATTCACTAGTTTAAGTACTAATCATGTAAGTCATTTAATCAGTTGAGTTACCATTAATTATCTTGTTGATTGAGAAATTAATGTTGGGTCAGCCTGGGTGATTTTCAGAGAACAGCATGGACGTTATCACTCTTAACCTTTGAGGAGCACACGTTGTTATTAGCTTCTCCAAAGGGAGTCTTCTGGTGCTTTTTAAGTTGCATTCTTCTAGCTTGGATCCCTCCCCACATATGGATTACAAATATTAAAATCTCACTAATTAATATTAATTCAAAATGTTAATTAGCAAGTTGATTATAAGCTCTGAGCAGACCATCAGCTCACTAACATGGAAGCCAACAGTTTTGGACTCATTTGATAATTTAGGGTCCTATCAGATGTAGCGCTATTATCCCACTTTAACTGCCATGGTTCCATCCTATGGAATCCTGGGATTTGCAGTTTAGGGAGGAGCATTTAGAATTTTCAACCAGAAAGCTCTTGGGCCTCATGAAACTATGAACTCCAGAACTCCACAGGAGGTTGCCAGGGAAGTTAAAGTGGAATAATAGAGCTATAAGGGTGTAGTGTGACAGGGCCCTCAGAAAAAGGCCTGATTCAGCTTAGATTGATTTGGAAGTCTAATCTGACCAAATCTTGATTGAGAAATCCAAATTTTTATATTTTATATATCTCTCATTTACTATCCTCAGAAATCAAAATGCAGCTGTAATTTTATGGGTATTTTTTTTTTCAAGTATGGGATTAAATTTTCAGGTCTCTCGTTCCATTAGGAGAACAAATAGATGCAATCTGTATGTGTGTGTGTGTGTGTTATGCACCTTTTAATTTTCAAGAAGCAGAAGAAGAAGGAAGAAGAAAGACAGTGAATGGCCAATAACTTTTTTTTAAAAACATAATTCATTAAAATTTACCAGGATGACTTGCCCATCTAAAGGAGGCAACCCTGACAAGTTTTGATCACTGACAAAAATAGATCCATGTTCTGCTCTGTTCTGTTCAAGATCAGCTTTTACAGTTTCAGGGCTTCTGAAAAAAGGAGACACTTATCCCATATTATATGTGTGTGGAAAATTGTTGTTTGTTTGTTCATTCATTCATTTATCAGTTTTCCTTTTAGCCTGTCTTTTCATTTATTAATTATCCTCCTATCCTGTCTTTTCTCCAGTGACCTGAAACCATGTAGAACAGCCGTTCTCAACAGGAACCATATGTCCTCCCAAGAGGTCCTGGCATATTTGAAGAGGGTAACAGACTGAAAACTGTGAGAAGGGGAACTCCAAGGGTTTATGGGGACCCTGGTAACAAAACCAAAGAAACAGCCAAGTGGCAACCTTAATTGGATATCTATTTTCCCTCCTATTTATAATATCTTTCCAACACACCATTTGACAGTTTACTTGATTGTCATTGGAGCCAGATATCATGAAATTTGAACAAAAGCACCAAGCTGAAGGACAGCATTAAGCCTCATAGATGTTCAGTTTTGATTTTGTTCAGGATGTCTCAGAACATTCGAGTTTTCTTGGTGTTCAATAATAACAACTCTCTGTCTATCTGTTTGTTAGGCAGGGGCCTTAGAATTTGAGAAGAGCTCCCAGGGGGGCTGTGGCCAAGTCAGTTGAGAATGGCTGACATAGAAGATGGAGCAGAATTGTTTTCTTCTGCTGTTTTTGGAAGTCTTTAAATAGAGGTGAAAGGGCCATCTCTCAGAAGTGCTTTAGCGGTATATTTGCATGGCAGAGAGTTAGACTACGTGGCCCTTGCAGTCCCTTTCAATTCTATGAGTCTATTCTATCTATCATTGTTCTGATTCTGAGTGGGTTCTGCAAATGCAGTAATGAATGATAATTTTATTTTTTTAAAATCGCATAACACAGACCCCTCTTCATAAGATCTATTTGTATAAATTCTTGGTTTGGTCCAGTGGGTAGAAAATCTTGTGAGTTCAGTTCAGGGGGGGGGATGAGGGAGAGGAGAGGATTGGAGAGGAGAGGAGAGGAGAGGAGAGGAGAGGAGAGGAGAAAGAGCCATTTGAGGGGATTTGAACTCACAATATGGCAGGCTCATGAAAACTGACCTCTCAACTCTTCTCCTCCCTAATTATTTCTTTGTCTCTCTTTCTGAGCTGAACTAATAAGGGCAGCCTCTTTTTTAGGGTTTCCCTATCCACTGGGCCAAACCAAGAATTCACAGGGGCTGCATGAGCACTGTAAGGCATGCACCCCAAACTCACATGAGATGGTTGCGTCTTGTCCACACATCACCTGGATAAACCCAAATAGCTATTTTTTACTGGATAGGAAAAAAAGATGTGATCCCAGTTGCATGGGGAGCTGTTTTACACTAAGGCCATTTCTGCACTACACTGTTATAGTGCTGTTATTCCACTTCCTGTGGAATTATTCCACTTCCTGTGGAACTCTGGGTTTTGTTGTTTACGAGGCCCAAGAACTCTCTGGCTGAGAATTCTAAAGGACCCTCCCTAAACTGCAGCCCCAGGATTCCATAGGACATTGAAAGTGGAAAAACAGCACCATAATAGTATAGTGCAGAAATGGCCTAAGTTGCATGATACATTTGGGGTGTGGTGGGGCTGAAGAATTTGTAGCCCTCTGGCTGTTCCTTGGCTTCAGCTTCCCTCAGCCCTAGGCAGCTGGGCCAATGATAAAGGATGGCTGAAGTTGGAATTCAGGCTCCTCTGGAGGGCTACAGGTTCTCCATCTGGCAGCATCCTTCCAGTGTTTGAGGGTGGCATTCTTTCCCAGGCACAGCCCCATTAGGAGATACTAGGGATACCAGAATTGTCATACAGTTGGTCTGCATGTGTTACCAGTACCTGGTCTGATGGTGCACTGTCCCTAGGACTATAACTATTCCTGTGAGCAGAGAGTATTCCTTCCCATGTGTGTGCAAACTGGCCACTGTTGTACCTTTGAAACCTCAGTATAAGGCAGCGCTTTGTGTCTTGCGTATCCTTTACTTAATATCACCACTCCTGTCAAAGCAGAAAAGTGACCTTATTTGTGTGTAATAGGATTTCTTGCAGGATAAAAGTCATTTTAGTTCAAGTGGAGGCCATTAGGACACTCTGTTGTTGTCTCTCCCCCACCTAATGTAAAACATTCCTTACCTTCTGAGCAAGAATAATTCAGGAGGAAAAAAAATTCTACCATCAGTTAATGGCTATGAAATGCTGTAAAGCTTTTACACAAAATGGAAGAGAAGCCTCAGTAACAGAGAAGAGGGATGGGTGCTTTCAGAGTAGCTTTTAAATGGACAGTGGTGAAAATTGATTGAGAAGCCTGTCAATGGCATTACTTTCAGGGCGCATTAACAGTATGTGGAACTAAATTTGGATTGCCTGCAAGCTACTGCACACCGCAGAGAGGGAGCATCATGCAACGGCACGTTAAAAAGTGGATTTGCCTTTAGCTTTAGGCAAAGCTGTCATGAGTTACAGGGATCAGACTCCCAAATATAAGAGTCAGAATCTCATGATCTGTGCTTTTTGTATTAGTGTTCAGAAATAAATCATTTTAAACTACACCTCCCAGAATTCACCAGCCAGCATAACCATTGGTCATGTGGGCTGTAAGAATCTGGGATTTGTCATTAAAAAAAACCCTTGCTTACACAGTCTGATTAATCTTTAGCTAGTATGCTTTAATTTAACACATATTCCTGCCATGTTTTGAGTGCTTCATCTGTAGCCTGTGAATATCTGTTCTTAAAGGACTCATCATTTTCCATGGTTCTGTTTATTTCCTGACATCGGGTATGAGTGCCCATAGCTATGTAGCTAAAACTGCACAGCCCACACATGAGAAGGAGGTATCGGTAGGATAGGGGAAAATTCAAGAAGTGCAGAAGTAGAAGGAAGAAAAATATTTGTTTTTGTTTAATAAACCCTAAGGGTACCCTTTTAGCCACCCGCCCCTAAAGGAAGAACCTGGTGAAGACAGACTATGTTGACTGGCTACAGAACACAGGGTGACTGGTGGAGTGGCAGGCAGAGGGAAAAGGAGAGAACAAATAGAATGGAGTTCTCTGCAAAAGGTTTGGCTGCTCACTGAGCAGGATCACTCCACACTACATTTGTTGCAGCAACTACCACAACCAAAACAGTAACAGTAGTTGCTTAGTACTTCATAGTATTCATTATCTAGTTGCAAACCATGAAGAAATTGCATGTTGTTTTTTTGTGTGCTGTCAAGTTGCTTCTGACTTACATTGACCCTAAGGTAAACCTATCACGTGGTTTTCTTGGCAAGATTTCTTCAGAAGGGGTTTGCCATTACCTTCCTCTGAGGCTGAGAAACCAGTGGATTCCCATGGTTGAGGAGGGATTGGAACCCTGGCCCCCTGGAGACCTGGTTCAGCACTTAAAGCAGTACACCAAACTTGCTGTCTTAATAATGGAATAAGTCAACATTATTCTCCAACATGAAAGTACCATCAAATAGTACATGACAAAAAAAGAAAAGATTGCCAAAGTTTCATTAAGAAGAGATGACGGTAGTGGAGCCCTGGAAGTTGGTGATTTCTGTATCAGTGGGATACTCAAGCCAGTGGTGGAGCTTGGTGTGTGTGTGTGGGGGGCAGGAGTACGCTGCATGGGGTGTAGTGTGTGTGTGTGTGTGTGTGGCCATGGTGCATGGGGCGTGGCCACAGTGTGTGAGGACATGGCCAAGGCTACAAACTGGGACCCCCAAAAACATTGCTGCCCAGGGCGAAGCATACACTCCACCCCCTGTTTCTATGTGACCAGCTCAAGCTTTTACTCTGAATTTTAAAGCAGCTGTCCATTGTGCTGAACCCCCAACAGCCCTAAAATAGATTCAGCATTCTCCTTTATATTTCACAGCAAAATCGGTTGCAAGTTCACAACCCTGCTCCCAATCACCACAGTGTGTACAGTCGTAAAGAAAATCCAGAGCTTTCTTGAAAATGCATACTCCCTTTACTTGAGAAAAAGACACGTATTCTGTAAATCCAGTTTTGTAATGCCAGTGAAAAGTATATTAATGTTAAAAATAGCTGCATGATGCCTTAAACCCTAAATGGACTGGGGCCAAGTGATCCCTAGGAGCAAGTTCTTCTACATTTACTTCCCTGCACCCTTTGGTGATCAGCTGAGGCCCCTGTCCAGGTGTTCCCTCAAAATGAGGCAAGGCAGGCTGCTCTCACCAACAAGGCATTTGATGTGGTGGCACCCCACTTTGGGAATGAAGCTTTTCTTTTGTTCCCACAGATTTCCTGATCTTTCAGTTTGAAAATGTGTTTGATCTTATTTTCCTCCTTGTACTCTGCTGTGCTCTGTTCTTAGTTTCATTCCCCCCCCGCCATAGTCACTTGAATACAGTTTAGAATTTACATTGCTTTGTTTTGTTCCTGATTTTGACCTCCCCTTTCTGAACTGCCCAGAGAGGTTTGGTATAGAAACTCAGTGGGCAAACAAATAAATAAATTGCAAACTTTAGGTGAGCAGTTCATGGCAGAGATAAGATTTCAGTCCAAGACATTCTGATTCTTAATTCAGCATCTTTCCCCTTTGTGCCAGTGACGGGCAGTTGTAGAAGACAGAGAGAGTATTTTTTTCAGGTGATACTCTCTGGAGGCTGTATAGAGCACCAAAAAATACCCTGCGTACCTAAATATACCCAGGACACATGAGCTGCACTGGACACAATGGAACTTCAAGTCACAGATCTGCATTGTAAAAGCATGACATCAGTACATAAGAACTTGCCCCATGGAAATTTGGTTAAGCATGCCTCCCATAGCACTATGGAGAGGAATTCCTCCTGTCTGTGGTTTCCTCACATTAGGGTGTACAAATGTGTGGGCAGGCAACACCTAGAGGTAGTAATGGGAAGGACCAATCCTTATTTTCTTCTACTGTACCCTTGACTGGCAAACTTTCCTCTCTTTCACCTTCCCAAACTCCTCAACTTCCCAAACTCCTGCAGAAAAAATGTTCCTAGGATCAGAGATGATTTCCCTCTGAAGTCTGCAAACAATGTACTAAAGAAGTGCAAGAAGGCATGTGGTATACTACATTTTTTTGTTGTGAGCTGACCCTGAATGTTCATTTAACCATTTCTTTCTGTTTCTATTTTAACTGATTTCATTCTGTACCAATACCCCTAACGTGCCATTTAGAAGTAGCTGCTAGCTGAATTGACTTACCTGGTGGTGAATCCGTCATAATTACTAATGATGCTGGTGTAGGCCTTCTTTTCCTGATCTGTGGAATATATAGGTGCAAACAGACTGATTAAATAATAGCCCTAAATTCAGTAACAGCTTGATTAAACAACAACCCTAAATTTATAGGAAAAGACAAATGGTTAGGCTTTCTTATTGTATCCAACGTTGACATCCATAAAACATTCATATAACTGGGTTACTTGTATAATAATCACTTCCCTCTACCCTAGAGTTCCAAAAGTATAGCTGTAGAAAATTAACACAGCCATTGGGGATAGTGTGAACAGGTACTGAATCAGTTTTTGGCCAATTGTTATTTTTTAAATGCTTTTTTGGTAGTACTGACTGATAGCTTCCATATTACTGGAGTGATTAATCCACTCTAGGTATGAGTCTAAACTTTGAAAAAGCTGTCCAAGGTGCTGAAGCTGTAAAGTTCAGATTAAAGGCTGGAGTGGATTTACTGACATAGAAGTCTCGAGCAGCCATTTCCCCCCAGTTTGCTTTATTGTTCTGGAATGCAAACCTGCTAACACTACAAAGGAAAAGGTGAAACAGTCAGGGCTGCTCCAACAAAACAGAAGCAGCCTACATCAAGGGGCTCTGAAAGCAGTGTTCAAATAGTGTTCAAATAGGAGTTCATATGCAGATTCTTGTGCTGCACCAACTAACAGTGCACCTCAGAATCTTCAGCAAAGACACACAGGAAATTAGGACTGCCTTTCCTAAGATAGCAACAACATGTGAGACAGATACACTTAAATCTCCCCTTGCACTAATTGGTTTATTAGCTGTTGGATAAGAGGACATGGAGTGTGCTCTGAATTTTTTTCCTGTAGACAAAAGCCAAAATGCAGTTTAGAGACAGTTCCATGATGGGCTGCATGCAGAAGCGTATCTGGGGTGGGGCAAGTAGGGCAGGTGCCCTAGGCACCAGTGTCAGGATCGCAAAAAAGCTGTGCTAGAACATTTAGCAATGGAGCAGGAAGGGGAGGAAGTGGCCCTGAAGGTAGGGGGCACAACTTCCACGCTTGCCCTAGGCACCGTTTACACTAGATATGCCTCTGGCTGCATGATAAACTGCTTTTAAAATGGTGTTCAAAACCAATTTGTGTTATGGCACGGAAGTCAGCAGGGTAAAATGCCAGCACTGTGCTGACTTAACCAGTCCTATCTTTTGTCAGAGCGAGGCGACTGCCTCATGTGGCAAATGCTGGGGGCAAGGGGAGAAATCATTACAGCTTCCAACTTGCTTTCCTGAGCCCCCCGCCACAGATATTCCCTTCTTTTGGGAGACATATCCCACACAGCCTTACTACCTGTCCCAAATTAGTCTGCTGCCTTTAGCTGCGGTAGAAGACCAAAATCACTAGTGAGCATTCATACCAGTTTCAGCTGCCACTTCAGTCGACTTCTGTATACAGAATAGAGGGGGGTCCATCTGGTCTGTTGACTTAGACAGCAAAATGTCTTTGACGGGCTCTGTCCCTGCTCTTTAGGCATCAGCTGACAAAATCATGGTTACCACTAGGGGTGGGCATTCTAGTACATGAAGGTCCATCCTCCTATCCAGTGGTTCTTAACCTGGTGTCCGGGGAACCCTCGGGGTCTGCACAGCCCCCACAGGGAGTCTGTGAAGCCCTGCCACTGGACACCAACAGCAGTGGGAGCGACAGGAGGGCAGCTGTGGGGGTGGTGGTGCAGATGCCTTTCATCAGGGATGCCACAGCAATGGGAGTGGGCACTGAGGGACACAGCAGCAGGTGTGTGGATGTGCTCAAACTGCTTCCTCATTTGTAAACAGAGCAGTTTTGATGTCCACACCCCCTGCTGTTATGTCCCTTACGAAAGGGACATAGCAGCAGGCTTTTGCACGTGCCCAAACTGCTCCCTTGTTTGCAAATGAGGGAGCAGTTTCAGCACCCACACTCCCCCTGTTGCTGAATCCTTGATAAAAGGGACATGGCAGCAAGTGTGTGCATGCACCCAAGTTATGACTCTGGAGACCAGAGTCTGAATCCCCACTTGGCCATGCAAACCCTTGGGTGACCTCAGACAGGTCACATTCTCTTGGATCCAGAGAAATGCTAAGGCTACAAATCTTGCAAAAAACCAAAACCCTCTATGATATGTTCATCTTAGGTTCACCAAAGGCCAGTTTTCAAAGGTGAGGAGACACAATAGGTAGCAGGAAACTTCCTCTCTCAGTGGCATTTTGTTGTTGTGCGCCTTCAAGTCACTTCAAATCTGATTTGTTCAGAGGAGGTTTGCCCTTGCCTTCCCTTGAGGCTGAGAGAATGTGACTTGTCCAAGATCACCCGGTGTCTGAACAAGGATTTGAATCCTGGTCTCCAGAACCCTTTAATAAATCCATAAATAAATATTTAAATATTTAAACCTAAATTTAAATATTTGAATCTTGAGTTAAGTCTAGGGAGTACCTGGCAAAAAAAATTCTATTCACAAAGAGTTTCCAGTTAAAAAAAGGTTAAGAACCTTTGCTCTTTGACTAGTGGTAATAAAACCATTTTTATTTTAACATCCCTTCTGCCATTTGAGACCAATACTACTGTCAGAGTGGAGTACAAGAGACAACACAGATCAAAAACATAAATAGTACATTGTCTAGGTTCTCACAACATCATTGGCCACAAAGAAGGAGAAAATCAAGCAGGAAGGTGACTTTTCATGTGTGTTATGGAACAAGGAAGGATATATAACAGACATTATCTCCTTTGCTTTTAAGGAGGAGTATGTTGCAAAGAAAGGCTCTTGTTTCTCTCCACATAATCCAAACAGAAGAGACTCGATACCACACACTAGTTAACAATTCTGTGTCTGTCTATGGACATCTCAGCCTTGAGGAGAAATATTCTCTGCTGCACTTTCTTTCATTCTTCATCTGACATCAGCAACTCACTGCTTCCTGGCAATAAGAGGTGTCTTCTCTAGGGAGAACATTTACAGTGTGATCCTATATGGTCCAGTCAAAATGAAACTAGATTGAGTTCCACAGTGCTTACTTCCAGGTAAATGTGTTTAGGATTGGCTGCTAAATCTATGCACAACTAGGAAGAAGCCCCAAGGGATCTAACAATGATTTCTTTTGAGTAAACTAGTGTGTACTTCCAACCTCTAAATAACCCTTTGCATGGATACGACCAGGGATTGTCAGTGATGTGAGAGGATTATTTTGAGCTGCCAAATCAATAATGCCTTCATCATCCAGTCAATTAGTTTTCCATTTCTCACTTTCTAAGGTGTTCACACTATATAGCTGACTGCTCAGAGATTTGCTTACAAGAATTCAACTTGCATTCATTAATGCAGAGAAATATGTTGCCTTCATTGTGTGCCTACACCGAAATATTTTCAATACAGTTGTATATGAATAATCTCTAATATACACACAATTACCCACACTCTGTGACATCCAAAAGCACATAGAAATTGCTACATTTTCTCTCCTTCTTTCAGCAAGTCTCAGGACACCTGAACAAATCTCTTTCAAATAAACTTCACAAGTGAGTGTCTAACCAGCTGCACAATAGACTGACTTCTCCCTTTTTATTGCAAAATCGAGCAAGCTACTTTTGTTTGACAAGGAATAATCTAAAATATCGACAGGAGAGCAGTAATTTAAAAACGTACAAATATTACTCTTGGAAAGCATCTCTTCTTAGGAAACGGAGACTACAAACATTTGCTTAGGACAAGCATGAATGTGACCTGGAATATCCAAAGGGCAAATCTCCCTCCCTCCTTCCTGTCTCTCAGGTGTCACTTCACTTTTTGGAATGCCTTCCCTTCTCAAATTCTCTTCTCTGGAGACATCTCACCCCTTTCTCTTCTCCTCCCCCTTCCCCACCATGGCAGTGAAGATCAAACTGGGTACTTACCTGTTCAGCTGCCTCAGGATCTATTTGACTTTGAAATAATGGTACAGCAAACTGTATCTTTTTGGGGCTGTTTGGCTCCATGGCAGTGATGATGAAAATGCAGAAGAGAAAAGAGCCTAGGACTGCCTGAAAGGAGGAAGGAATAGAATGTTGTGCTTGCAATTACCCCCTGGCACACGCCCCGAAGTCACGCTGAGCACGGCTTAATAATAACAGCTGTAATTCCTGAGGTAGCGGAGTGGAGCAGTTTGGCCTGAGAAACTCCCTTCTCCCACATCCGCCAGCAGCAGTCCCTCTGTCTGGAGTTGCTTGTACTATTCCTCCTCCAGCCCTTCAGGCCCTCTCGATGTGATGCTGAAAGGAACAAAAACGCTAATTGTGCGCCGATTCCCTTCTGCGTATGCCAAGCGTTCACTCAGAAGCTAATTGAAAATGCAATACTAGCCTGGCTTGGCCTGCTGCCCTGGGATTTGAAAGCTAGGATCTCTCTCCACTGTACATTACTCCACTGGCTGCAGCAAAGTGCACAGTAAGCACCCTATGGAGTATTGCTGATGGACCGTGAATTATTGATAAACACAGAGATCAGAATGTTTTCAGATCAGAGGTGCAGTACTCGGAGCAAGTGAGATCCAACTGATCAGTCTCCCTTGTAAGTCTTTGCAGAATACATTCTCCCTCTTTTGGTTAGCTATAGAGCTGGCCCTACCATTAGGCAGGGTGAGGCAACCCCCCCCCCGCAAGAGATTTCAGGTGTCATGGTTAGTTCGTCAGTTTGTTGTTCTTGTTAGCTTCATCACCAGGGATGAGGAGGGGTGCTTGTGGGATTTTCTGCTTCATGCGCTAAAATAATTTGGCTGCCATTTGGTATTATATGCTTTGACTTGAGCATAAGAGCACCATTTGAGGATCTACCTCATGTGGAAAAATGTCTTGGGCTATCCCTCCCATTAGGCAGCAACCTCAGGTAGCAGAATGCTGGGAGCACTGAATTAACCATTCTCCTCCCATCTCCCCCAGAGCACCCCTGACACTCCAGAGCTCCACATTTTTTGAAGCGAACTGGTTCTAAAATGTTTGACTTGGGGGGCGGGGTCATATCTCTGAGCCAGACCAAATAGAATAAGCAATTCCCTATCTAAAATCCCTGGTTCTCAGAAAGATACCTCAGAATCAAGCATTTGAGAACTATGCAGGTCTGTGTAGGCAGGATCAACTCTTCTTATGGTGATGGTACTTTTTGTAAGCAGTGGGGAAGTGGCTGTTAATGGCATGATGGGAAACAGCAGCAGTGCTTCTCTTCTTGGCTCAGATGGCAAGAGAGCTCAGGCCATCTCAGTTTGCCAGACAAACTTAAGGAATGTTTGGGGTACAGAAAATAATGCAAATCATTTGCAAACAAGACACACCTACCAACCAACAGGCTTTGTGGTCTGGAACTAATTCAATTACAGGTGGCAGATTGCTATCATTTTTTTAAAAAAAACTATTTTTGCTCAATAGCTTCAGTTTGATCCTACTTTCTTATTTCTTATCCCCTAAGAGTTGTTTTCATAGTACAAATTTCACCTAGATTTAGTAAATTCTAGCTCTCTCACTGAGAGCCATCATGATGGAGTGATTTGAGCACTGGGCTATGATTCTGAAGACCAGGGTTCAAATTCACACTTGGCTATGGAAACTCACTAGGTTATCTTAGGCAAGTCACACTCTCTCAGCCTCAGAGGAAACCAAAGGCAAACCCCTCTGAACAAATCTTGCCAAGAAAACCGCATTATAGGGCCACCTTAGGGCCACCATAAGTCAGAAATGACTTGAGGGTGCACAGCTACAAGAATCTCACTCATCAGATTTCATGAGACGTATGCCAGGTCTGTAGCCTGATTTTAGTGGGGAATGGAGAAAGAAAGTCACACTCATGTTCAAAAATGAACCTTCCTATCTTTGCATTATTTAATGGCAGAAACTACCCTCCCATCATCCAGATTGCTGGCTGTGGGATTCTGAGAGTTAAGAACCTAAAAAAGCAACACTTTCAAGCCCTGAGACTGGGCACCCTCCACTCATTTAACTTACTGGTTCATTTAAATAATTTGCTGAAGATCTTGATAATAAGGTTGTGGACCATCAAATGTTTTGAGTCTTGTGCCCTCATTTCTTCTTTGCTTGTAATTGGCTTCCTGGCCAGGTTTTGCAAAGATCTCACCACTGAAAGAGCTTTCAGAATCCATGCTCCGTAGGTATAAAAACCCTGATCTCCTGATATATTTGGTCAGCCTAGATGAGTCCTGGGAGTTCTTCATGGATGGTTCCTCTTCTCTCTTCCTCATGTGAGGAAGAGGGCAGGGGGTAAAACCAACCCTGCTGTCAGTCAACATACTCACAACCAGTTTGAGTCTTGTTCTTCAACCCAGCTGGCACATACAAGTGCTGTCTGAAAGAACGTTGATCTTCCTACCCACCCTTACCAGGGGAAGGAGGAAGGGAGAACAAAACTGCTTTCATGGCTGAAGCTCCGAGTAGAGAAGGTCCGGAAGCTAGGAGCCTATGAGAGCATGGTCACTGTCTTAGTGTCAATATAACCATGCCACTTGAAATCTGCCCCGTGGAAGACTGGAGCCTTCCCTGCAGAGGTAACTATGGGAAGGGGCAAAATGAGGGCATTGTCTGCAACTAAGAATTCTGCCTCCTCCCCAGAGATTTTCCTTCGGTCTCCAAATTTCTAAATTGCAATAGCTCAACCTCTGTTGAATCTTTAGAAATAGAGTTTAGGCATCCCAGGGAAAAGAGAATACAAAGTTACCAAGGAAATATTTACACAATAAACATAAGACTTCTAGACGAGAATGATTTTTAATTACTCATTTTCAGCAAAGATAGAAATTTGGGGGATGAAGCAACATTTCTTTTGCTGAGACGAATTGTTATCTGGGGGGACAAAGACGTCATGCCCTTCATAAGCAACATCCCTGCTCCCCCACCCTCCTTCACTTCTGCTTTCCAAATTGCATATATAATAATCAGCTAACCAGCTTTTGTTGATACTTATCTCAAGCTGGGAGTGAGGAGGTGGAGCAATATCTAAACATTTGATTTACGGGCAGATGTTTCTTGCTGCTGACCTAGAAACTGCAAGGCCAACTTACGGGAAATGAGAGACAGATTAAAGAGATGTAACCTTATTATAAATTGAAAATATCACTGACTACTGAAGGCTACAGTTCAACGTGACAGAGATAAATGTTCTGCTAACATCCAGTTCCTAAATACATTTCTGTGAGAGGAAGCTCAATCAATTTCATTGAACTCAAATTAGGGTTCTGCTGCAATGTTATTTAATCAGGAAATCATCAAGCTTTGGAGGCTGTTGCCAAGATGACTGAAAATCAATTGAGTTTCTAGCCATCAGCATACATGTGATAGTAAGTTTTAACCACATTAAAAAGAATAGTACTGTGGATCACAACTGTTTTTTGCTATCTGTGTTACTAGGCGGTACACCCCTACTCTATGGTACAGTATAATTGGGGAGAAATATCATTTAATTGGCAAGAAATATCATTTCTAATATAAAAATCATAGACTTTTGGCTGGAGGGCATGTGGGAAAGGACTCTAGTTGGAAGCTGTGTGCAAAGAGAGATGACCTTAGCATGGCCAGGTCATAAATCCAAACGGATTAATTAGATGGGAAAGCCTCGGTGCTTATCAGCTTGCAATAATTCTCTCAACAACCCAACATTCAAATATAATAGCAAATGAGACTGCCCAACGAAGCAACCAATGGTCTTCATCCTGCAACCTCTTCATGCAGAAACTCTCCTTTGTTGCCTCACATGCCCAGACCCCATCAATGTTCTGTCATCTGAAGTTAAGACCGTTACTCTACTCTGGACTGCTTTTGTTTGCCCTGTCAAAGAGCAGTTAACACATTCCCTTTCAGGGCAGGAAACCAAGTGTTAAACCCTGACTTCAAGCCTAACTAGTATCTTGGATGCATGTAGGTGTGTCATTTTGTCATTGCCTCCCTCAAGCTCTTGCTTGAGCCATCTTGCCTTGATCTTCCGCTTCTGGAATGGCAGTTATCACCCAATTCACCTCAAAATCTCTTGCTATCCAACCTTTCTCTCCTTATCTTCACTAGCCTTGTATGGTTTTTGAGACTGCTTGATTGCTTGCATCTGTTTGTGAATCCCCTGATAAAGGCATTCTTTTGACTCTCAACTGGTGTCTCACAGTTAGTACTGGTGTACACAGGTGAAAAGGTCCTGTGGTTGTCCCCCCTCCCCCACCCTTTGCAGGCCTCCTTTAAGCTATAATCCTCATCTTTCTAAGGAGACATAGATTGTCAAGAGTCATGGTCCATTAGGATTTGTTTTTGAGAGAGCTGATATCATGCAATTTGACATTGGACTCATGACATTTGAAAATATAATGCAAAGATCTACTTAGAACACACCCCGTGGTTTGGATGGGCCCAGTGGGATTTGTTGTTGTTTATTTCTTTGAACAAACTCATTTGCTGCTGCAGAATCTGCTTTCAGACACCCCCTCAGGTTCAAGGGGAGGTTGACACTGGTCACAGAAGGCAGCTGATTGAGAAACACAGCACCAAATTCTTGAGGCATTTGGCGCTTTGGATCCTGGCCAGTAAAACCAATACATTATTATATTCATTGGTCTAAAGAATTGCTTGTGTAGGTGTGGCAAGACACTTAGGGTAAAGAGAGAAATGGTTGAGGGAGAAACAAAATTGCCTTGTATGAAGTTCTCAGTTGCACTCACATGACATCCTTGTGGTTCTCCCACAGGCATCTACTTGGTTATTGTGGAAATGGGATGCTGGACTAGCTAGAGCTTTGGGTCAGATCCATCAGGGCTCTTAAATTCAGTGATGATGACTGGATATAGGAAACCATTGTCTATATGGCAAAGATAATTTGATCTCTCATCTACATTCAGAAGCTGTGAGCTTCTTTATTCAGATGCATTTTTAGAACTTAAGACTTTTAAGGAAAGGGCTGTAAGAGGGTGCTTATTATTTTGGATTATACCATTTCAACTTCTATTTTTTAAAAATGTATGTTTTTCAAATGTTTTAATATGGTTAATAGTTTAATTCTGGTTTAATGTCGACTTTTTGTATAATTTTGATCATGTTGTGATCATTTTGACTTGTAGGATGTCTTGAGTCCCAATCCTGAGGAAAAAGGCATGATATGAATAAAGATAACCACCCCTACCATGTGTGAGATACCTTACAGCCTTAAACTCTGTTACTCATCCAGTAGTAGGGAAAGGATATTTGAAAATATTTGGGGGAAAAAGAGTGAAAAACATATTTTTCAAGTATCAAAAAAGCCTGAGGAGAAGAATCCTGGACTGACGAGAATCTTTGCAGTTTGGGACTAATTGAATTCACAAAAACAGCATTTTCTGCACAGAATCATAAAATCATGAAGTTGGAAGGGGCCCCATGGGTCATTGAGTCCAATCTCTTGCTCAGTGAAAGACCTCCAGCTATAGCATTCCCGGTAGGTAGCTATCCAACTTTTCTTTTACCCTTAATTTATTTACTATAAAGTTCTGGTGTAACAAAAGCAAGAAAATAGAAACATGAAAGGAGGAAAAAGACACTTTAGTTGTAAATTTCTCTAAAAACTTAACCAAATGTCCAGATACAAGTTCATTAGTAAATTTCATCTATACATCATTCTTTCAAATGCTGCAAGCTTTTCTATACTGGATCATAGGAGGAGAAAAATTATCCTTCCAGTAAGGCAGTATCAATCTTTTAGCGGTCAAAAGGGCATGAAAAATCCACTTCCGTTGGCCTTTTGTTAATTTCCAAGAAATATTTAAATAATCCAAAAGAATAGAAACATCCCTAAATATTAATGAACTTTCCAAAACCAAATTTACTTCTGTGATAACTTCCTCCCAAAAATGTACTATGGGACAGCTCCAGAACATATGCATTAAGAAAACATCAGCAGTATTATATCTCCACCAATCTGCTGATTTTGAAAGCCCTTTCTTCAATAGACGTTGTGGCAACCAATATACCTGAAAGAGTAATTTTGACAGTATAAGCTGCAGTCAGAGATCTATAGCCATGTTAGTTACAGAGGTTAAAACCAATGGCCATTGATTAGTCAGAACTGGGTATTCCAATTCCCTATTCCATTCTTGCTGTAAACTTCACGTGTCATAGATAACAGACGTGTGTGTGTGTGTGTGTGTATCTTGTTGGTTTAGATAGTTGGCCTCATTAATGTCTGTAATATTAAGGGAACCTCAGATGCATTTAAAACTGCAGGGCCAAATCTGAATTGTAACAAATGTTTCAGTTGTAAATGTTGCCGTTTAGCTGATAGGTGAAGTTTAAACTGCTCCTGCAAAACTGAAAAAGGTAAAAACTCATCAACACCAAGTATCTGATTTAAGGTAACAATCCCAGTATCAGACCAGACCTTCTGTAAAAAATGATCCCTACCATTTTTCAAATACGGATTCTCCCATAAAGTTAATTTGACATTTGTACATGGATCAAATTGCTGTTGACAAGACAATATTTGCCACACAGTTCTAACTGCTGAAATTGTTGGCAAAACACTGCCCTTTTTTATAAAATGAGAACAAAGTACTGCCTGTTTGATAGAGGTACCAGAAAGGAAGACTCCAAGGCTGGCTATGGTGGATTATTTGCTTTAAGTGGGTACGTCCAAAAATTAATACAAGATAACAGATAACCCCAGTGCTATGTAAGAAGATCTGGAAAGCTAAACCCTCCCTCTTTGATAGGAATTTTCACTTTTTTCATAGAATCATAGAATCATAGAAATCCAGAGTTGGAAGAGACCACACAGGCCATCCAGTCCAACCCCCTGCCATGCAGGAACACCCTCAAAGCACTCCCGACAGATGGCCATCCAGCCTCTGCTTAAAAACCTCCAAGGAAGGAGACTCCACTACACTCCGAGGCAGCACATTCCACTGCCGGACAGCCCTGACTGTCAGGAAGTTCTTCCTGAGGTTCAGGTGGGATCTCCTTTCCTGCAGCTTGAATCCATTGAATTCATTGAAATTCTAGGAGGAGATGAGTCCTAAAAGAAACTCCTAAATTTAGTTTTTGAAACTACTTGCAAGGTATAAGCAGAATTCCATAAATAACATAAACAATTCTAGATATAACATTCATTTTACTTATGTTTACCTTACCCCCAGGCTTACCTTTAAACCTGCCCATCTCTCTAAATTTTGTACATCTTTTTTCAGCTTACTTATATTAGCATTAATCATCTGAGATAAGCCCCTAGGGATAATTGTACCCAAATAAGTAATAGAATTTGGACAATATTAAAAGTGCTCCACTTTAAATACACTAAAGTCCATCTTGTCTGCAACTGGCAGTATTTCTGATTTGGACCAGTTAACTAAATATTGAGATATTTTAACAAAATGATTAATCAGCTCACCAAAACAGGGAACAACTGCTGCAGCCTTGAAATGAACAAGAGATCATCTGTGGAATAAACATTTTTAAAATTTCTTTTAAATTTAATTTAATTTTAATTCTAATGTGCACAAATCCATTGATCCTGGAATTTTGTCTAATAGCACATGCAAAGGGTTGCAAGCACAAATTCAGAATTAAAAGAGACAGTGAACATCCCTGACTTATATGTTGTTCCAGTGAAAAAAGATGAGAAAAAACATTGGAACATTGGAACCTGTGCTTCTTGGTGGTAAATATAATTTTTTTAAATCCACCTCAAAAATATTTTAGCCAATATTAGCCAGTACTGTGAAACAGTCAGTAAATTTTATCTAAAGAAATAATGACTAACTGATCAATTCTAACAGAGTTTATAGCAGTCAGGTCCACAACTAATAAAATATTATTGGCTCGCTGCCTGTTTTTTTTTCTATAAAATTATTTTTACTTACTATTTTATAATATTTTTATACACTTGCCTATTTCAATTATCTATACTTCTATATCAAATATGAAAACTTCTTCCCATTTTTCCTTCCATATATTCTTAATTGGTTCCCATTCCTTATTCACCTTATCTATACTTTAATTATCACTTATATATGCAGTAAGAATATCCATTTGAAACATGTCAAATAACTTAAGCAGCCAATCCTCAATCGTTGGAATCTTTTTATCTTTCCATTTAGAAGCATACAAGACCCTTGCTGTAGAAACCATATATAATAGTAAATGACCATATTTATTTTGTTGTGGACCATTAAGTCCCTTACACATATTTAATATATATATATATATATTAAATATACATAAATAAACTCTGGATACATGGGAACATCTATCCCTATAATTTTCCTAATCAAATTATGTATACTTTTCCAGAATAATTTAGCTTTTTTACAGATTCACCAAGTATGGCAAAATGATCCCAGTTCTTCTGCACATTTCCAACATTTGTCCAAACCTTTTTAAATATATCTTAACTAATTTTTGTGGGGTTAAATACCATCTAAATAGCATTTTATAAAAATTTTCTATCAATGCCATACACTTCATAAACTTTAAATTACTAGACCAGGTCTTTTCCCATTTGCCTAACTCAATTGTATGACTAATATTTTGTGCCCATTTAAGCATATTATCTTTAATAATATGTTCTATTTCAAGATTCACCAAAATTTTATAAATAACTGAAATTATATGATCCTTCTCTTTTAGCACTTTTATATCCATATTATTTCTCTTACTAACCTTGTCCTCAATTCCTTCTTTCTTTACGTCTACTTTTCTTTCTTTTAACTACCTATATAAAAACCAGTTCCCTTTGAAACCTTATATCCTTAAATCCTGAAGGGTCTTAAAGGTGTCTCCAGCAAGATTGGTAGCCAAGAGGCTATCATAAGTTAGCCCTTTATTAGTTTTATGGGGTTCTGTGTGCTTAAAAAAGGCTTCTTGTATTGATGTCCATTGTGGGATCTTTAAATAGACTTTCTTCCCAAATATATTCCATATTCTGAGTAGGGATCTATGTATGATATGCTTATTAAACTCTTTATCTACGCTGGCCTTATTATACCAAATATACCCGTGCCAACCATATTTATTGTTGGCACCTTCGAGCTGAAGCATTCTTTTATTTTTTAGATTTAACCAGTCCAAGATCCAGTGCAAAGCACATGCATGATGATATAATTTAAAATTTGGGAGGCCTAAGCCACTTCTATTCATAGTATCTATCAAAGTGGAAGAGAGCTCCCTGCCTGTTTTTGATAAATCTCGCCTTGTCAGTACTTATCAAAGATGAAATGGCATTTTGTAGCAGCTAAAATAGCTGTTAATATTTTGATATCAAGTAAGAGTTAGCACAGCAAGTATGATCCTTACTAGTTTTAGTTGTCAAGGTAACACAGGCATCATTTAATGTTGAAGAGATGGAGTTGGATTCTAAGATATCTTTATAAAGTTCGAGCAGTCTTAGTGCTAACAGACTGGGAAAAGCATTGTTCCATTCGACTGGAAACCCATCGGGGCCAGGAGACTTCACATGTCCCATATTTGCTACAACACAGATAACTTCTTCTAAGTGTAAAGATTCTGAAATAAATTCTTGCTGTAATATGCTAAGATAGACAAAGTCACATTATGTTGTTGTTGACGCTTAAGGTGATGTGTCACACTCCGTTCCCCGTTTTCTGAATATGCTTACTGTACACATGTCAAAGCAAGTTCTTTTGTTGTGAGGGAATATTATTCAATTCACATTGTAGTTTTTGCAATTCTTGATAAAGTTGTTCAGATGAAGAAACAGCAAACTGAGACACAAGAGCTTTCAACTGTTTCTCCAATAATTCCTTAAACTAGTCATCAAGAAGCAGAACATTAAAACTCCAAGGTCCAGACATCCAGAGAAGGAGACTTCATTGCCTCTCTAGGTAATTGGTTCAATTGCCAAACTGCTCTGTCAATAAGCTCCTTCTAATATTCAATCAAAATATACTCTTTCATCACTTAAAAACATTAGATCAAGTTCTACCCTCTGAGGCAGGAGAGAACAAGCCTGTACCCTCCTGTTTGTGACACTCCTTGAGATAATTAAGGAGTGTGACTATGCCACCTCTCGAGTTCTTTCTTCACCAAGCTGAACGTGCCCAGCTCCTTCAACCTTTCCTCATATGTTTTGTTCTGTATACCCTCTTTATAATTCTTCGTTGAATCTGCTCCAACTTGTCTGTATCCTTTGTAATATGAGGCTCCCAGAACTGAACACAGTACTCTTGATGAGACTTGACTAGTGCTGAATACAGTGGGCCTATTACTTCCCTTCACATGGAAACTATGATTCTATTAATGCCAGCTCAGATATTTGTCTTCTTTGCTGCAGCATCATGACTCATGTTCCAATTTGAAGCACAGCTGCTGATGACAACTCTTTGAACACAGTTTTAAAACCAATTATGGATCCATCTGATGATAGTGTTTCCATCCCATATTTGCCAATTTGCTAATCAAAATATCATAGAGGACTTTATCAAATGCTTTGCTGAAATCTAGATAAATGACATGCACAGCATTCCCACCATTGAGTAAACTAATGATCCAGTAAAAAACAAAGAAGATAATGATAGTTTAGCAGGATTTTGTTCTTGACAAACCCATGTTGGCATACTAACCACTGCATTGTTACCAAGAACCTGCAAACAGACTTCGGTATTATCCTGGTATTGAGGTTCCTGCTCTGACTGCTCTGTAGGTTCCTAGGTCTTCTTTTCTGCCTTTTTTAAAGAGAGGAACAATATTTGCTTGTCTACAGTCATCTGGTACTACACCTGTTCTCCAAGATTTTTATTAAAAATGATGGCAAGTGGTTCAGAGAGTACAGTCAGCCCTCCACATTTTCGGGTTTCACTTTTGCGGATTTGATTATTCATGGATTATTTGCTGTCACTTCTGCTGCCTCCCTGTGCCATTTTTAATCGGGACTGCAAGCCTCATGAGACTTAGAAACCTCAAAGGAGGCTTATAAGTCCCTATTGAAAATGGAGTGGGGCAGCAGTGGAGGGGGCACTCAGCCCCACCAGACACCCACTTCTGCCTTGTTGAGGATGCCTCAAAGGAATCCATGGGTGGGTTGAATAGTGTAAACATACTTTTATGTGTGTGTTAAACATGGTTTGGAGGGCCAAGAGTTATTCACATTTTTTTCACTTTCACGGGACTCGTGTGCCACTAACCCTAGCGAATGTGAAGGGAGGACTGTATATCAACAAGTTCTCTCAATATTCTGGGATGTAGTTCATCCAGTCCTACAGATTTTCATTCATTTAGGTTAATTAGTCAGGTGATTCTGGACTATCTGCTTATCAGTCTTGATTTGCAATCTAGATTCCTTGCCAAGGTCTCTACTTATACATGGATGCACACAATTCCTTTTAGAGAAAAAAATGAAGCAAAATAGGTGTTGAGCTGTTCTGCCTTTTCAATGTGATCTATTAGCATTTTACCATCCTTGCTGAGCAACAGTCCCACCCTTTCTTTGGTCATTCTCTTCCTTTGAAAATATTTGAAAAATCCCTTCTTGTTGCTTCTGGCTTCTCTAGCCAGTCTCAACACATTTTGAGCTTTAGCTTTTCTTACACTGTTCCTGCAAGCTTGAGGTAGACATCTATATTCTCCCTTGTTGATTTATCCTTCTTTCCATTCCTTAGACTTGCTTTTTTTTTCTTTTCTTTTCACTTCCTCCTTGATTTTGCTGAGCAACCACATTGGCTTTTTGGGATGTTTCCCATTTTTCTTCTTCCATAGACTTATGATTATGCTTTTAGTAACTCCTTTATGAACTCCTCCCATCTTGCTAGATGTCTTTTTCTTTAGCACCTCTAGCCATGGGCTTCTACCTAGTATTTCCCTGAGCTTGATGATCCAGGGTTCATGTTTAACTCTACATTTCTTTGGCTTATGGTCACTTCCTCTTAAATGCCAACTGCTTTGGTTCTGATGACCAACTCCTCCTTTTGGTTAGGATCAAGTCCAGGATTGTTGACCCACTTGTCTCTTTCTCTGTCTTTTGAAAGAGGAAACTGTCTGAAAGGCACATCAGGGATTTGTTGGAGAGCTTGTGCTTAGCAGAATTAGTCTCCCAGCAGATATCAGGATAATTAAAGTCCCCCATGACTACTAATTTCTTGCACCTTAGAAATTGCTGAGATTTGTTTCAGAAAAGTATCATCCATCACCTCTTCTTGGTTTGGTGGCCTGTAGTAAACTCCTACTGTAATATTGTTTTTATTTCTTTCTCTTCTTTCTTTTAACCCAAATGCTCTCTATTGATCCACTGTGATCACTCTCACAGATTTCCATACAAGTGAATTTTCTTTGACATATAAAATGCTATTTCTTTTGTCTTTCTTTTTTCAGTTTTTTTCCTTATTGTCTTTAATGTTTGTTATTATGGTTTGTATTTTATTGTTTGTATTACAGGATATATGTGTTTAACGTTGTATGTATTTCCTGCAAGTTATATTAATAATTTTGATAAAATGCTATACTCTGTGTTTCTGCCCCATCTATTATTTAAAGGTTATACCCTTCTGTTTTAATGTTCCAGTCATGAGAATCATCTACCAAGTGTCTATTATACCTATAAAATCATATTTACCTTTCTGCACTAGGATTTCAAGTTCATCATGTTTCCCAAACTCTATGCATTGGTATATATACATCAAAAGCACAGGCATATCTAGGGTGAGGCAAGTAGGGTGTCTGCCCTGGGCACCAATGCCAGGTGGGTGCAAAAAAGGCAACGCTGGAAGTGGCAGAAGAGGAGAAGGCAGCCCCAGAGGCAGAGGCATGACTTCCACGCTTGCCCTAGGCACTGTTTATGCTAGGGTACTCCTGTAAGATTTGTTTGTTCTCATCTTTATTGTCACTGAGTTTTGCTGTGTCTCCCATCTTCATTCTCAACTTCTTCTCTAGAATTCACATCCTTGTGTTCAGTACTTGCGTTTGAGCTACTGTTTCCAACCTCCCAGGGATTTAGTTTAAAGCCCTCTTGGTTAGACTTGCCGTGCTTCTGCTAAAGATACTAAAGATCTTCTTCCATCTCTTTATGAGGTGCAGTCCATCTGCTACCCTGTGTTTTGGGGCGTCCTGGGAGGGGCGCCCAGATTGCCAAATAAAATACCAATTGGGGAAATTAGTTGGAACACTCTCTTAGCTAGCGAGAAGCAGGGCAACTTTGCAAGGATCTTTAAACCCAATGTATACAGTGGCAGGTCAGAGAGCAGCTAGACAAGGTTTTCCAAATAACAGACAATTCTTTATTAAAGACAAAAACACAAAGGACAAAACATAAACTAACTAGCTGAGACATAGAAACGGAGGTTTGTTCGGGAAAGGCAATACGACCTGTCTTGTAGTCCTGGAGAGAAGAGGGGTTCCAGGGGAGAAAGCTCAGCCTGGGGAGCTGAGGGGAGTCCCTTAGACAACCGGCAGCAAGGCGGGATGGCAGTCCAAAGTGATCCGAAGACCGTTTGAAAGTGAGGGGTTTTTATAGGTGAGTTTGTGCCTCTCGGCTATGGCAAGCCAGGTGAAAACAAAAGGAGCTTTGGCGCTGGACAAAGGATTTGGAAACATGATTGGATTTGCGCTTGAAGACAATAGCGTGGCCGGGACACTGATGGCCCAACATAAAAGAGTAGCTCGGCTGAGAGCCATGCGGCTATTGTGGAGTTTGCGGCTGGAAGTCCCCTGAAGCTGGGAGCGGAGTTTAGGCTGCTGGCCTCAATAGAGTCTGGAATGTAAAACCATTAGTGGCTGCACTCATGTCCATGCTTGTCCGGAGGACCTCGCAAACACGTGGAGTGTGGTAGTTGAAAGGCAGTCCAGCTAAGGCCAATTGTTTGATATCAAAATGATATCTGAGGGTGCCATACTGGAAGTAACACATCTGTAGCCAATACTCCTCTTAAAAAGTGAAGACCATGATTTCAGAAGCCAAACCTCTTTTGCTGATGCCATCTGCATAGTCAGTCATTCACCTGCATTATCTGCCTGTCGCTGTATGGTCCTCTTTCACCGGTAGTTTTACCTCGCTGGCTCACCCTGTCCCGGGGTCTACAATTTTTAATATTAAATTTAATCCATCATGCCAGAGAGGTTGCCCAAATGAGCACGTAGGCACAAACGGACGAACAATTGAGAACTAGGTCAAGCCAGTAAAATCCTCAGTCACGTAGCCCAAGAAGACCTCAAGCTGTGCAAACCCACAGTAAACAAAGGGTCCTCAGCCACAGAGGAGCCAACTTAAGGGGATTAGCGTGTTTTCCCCAAATTGAGAATTTGTAACTCCAGAAAAATCCTGCAAGGTGAGGACCATCTACATAAATTTACACTATAACCTGTTGCAACTGAAGATCCTGAAACATTGGCAACCCATCATAAAATCATCATACAAAATGAGTTGCCATTGAGGAGCTTCCTTCCCTTTTCAGTGTCTTTGTTCTCCCCAGGAGAAGATTTGCCCTTGAGGTACCTTTTTCCCTACAAGTGGTCCTAATTTTTGAGTTTTTTCTCTGGAGGACTCCCTGCCACGCTAGCAGACTGTCACTCTGCTGGTCGAGTAATCCCCTCAGCCATTTCTCTGCTAAGTTCTGTGTCTGTTTGCTGTTTTTCCCGGACCAAGGACTTCAGGACAGGTGTAGTATTGCCTCATTCAAAATCCCTCTCTACATTCCCCTATCCAACTTTCCACTCTTTTGCTTCTCAATAGGTCTTGTGTGAGTGAGTGCATTGATGCGTGAGAACATTTCTATTCAATAAAAACCTTTCGTTTGATATGTTGTCTGGTTTTTGGCTTGGCCTGACCCCGTAGAAACTGGGCAAAAGATTTCGCTAGGTTACCCTGCCTCTCGTTCAGCCATTGCTTGTGTTCCGCTAAATTACCCAACCTTTCCTGATTTGGAGCACATTAAGGCCAGCAAGCAGGGTTAACGGTAGAATTGGTGAGAATACCACCTATGCCTTTGAACTCTTCACTTTTCTGCTTAGGTTTTCATAGTCCAAGGTGATCTCTTCACAGGTTGTTTTTTTTTTTTTTTTTTTGAGTGTCATTGGTGCTCACATGAATCAGTAGAAAGGAGAGCAATTCTAGGTTCCTGAAGAGCTTGATGAGCTGTGCAGAAATAAAGATTTTTGGGTGCAAAAAATGCTATTTCCTCCTGTATTTTGTTCAAATCAACCACATTCAATTTTGTGCGGAATAACTCCTAAATTGTGAATGGGCTTTGAAAACTGTGTGTTTTTGAAGGCTTTCTTGCAGTAAGAAGAATATTGCTAAAATTACTTCTTTCTTCCTTGTAAAAGAAAACTACTAAAGAATTACAACCCTTTCCAGAAATAGAGAAGTTATAACCATGGTGAGAGTGAGGGAATACAAAACTTTTCGAATGGTAAGGAATAGAGAATAGAGGAATAGAAAAGTTATAACCATGGTGAGAGTGAGGGAATACAAAACTTTTCAAATGGTAAGAAAATGCCAGGTAATTTGTTTCAGGAACATCATCCTACATATAGATCACCAACACTGGCTATGCTGTCTTGCAGTTTAGTATCTGAAGGGGCGCAGCTTCACCATTCCTGCTATAAATAGTACCTTTCCCTTGGAAGTCCTATCTTTGAAATTATGATCTCATGGGTGTCTATCTGGAAGGATCAGACCACATCAACTGGAGAGCTACATGATTCTAGTGCTGGCTTAGATTCTGCACTGTATGCTTTAGCTGATACTTTGTTTATTTAGAGGAGTGTTGTGTCTGGCTTCCATATAGAAAATATAAACATTTCATAACTTTAATCTTCAGGCAACAGAATGGAAAGGCCAACTTTACAATATAAAGGGAAGATGACAAGTAATCCTGAAACTGTATCCTGAATCCTGAAATTCATGATGTAAATCTGAACCCAAACATTTGATGTTACACTAAGGACTGAAGGGATGGTTTATACAACCTATGCAATGCTTGGAAGCAACAAGTTAGAAGACACATAGTTCTCTGTAAATCATTAATCAGTTTTGGAGGTTGTCAGAACATAACCTATTTGCATTTCAAAAAGAAAAATAACATTGAGAATGGCAACTCTTCCCCCTCCTCAAAAATGTTTTTTCCCTTCATTTCCAATCCTTCTTCTTCCTCTCTGGCTTCCTGACTAGGTTGTCCTTGAGATAGCAAATCAGCTAAATAACTGAGAATCTGTTTCCTTTCTTCAAATACATCAGGGTTCTACTGATATTACCTCTTATATATAACATTGAATCTTACTACTCTTATTGTATTACAATATTATTTATATTACAGATGAAGTAAAAAGGTGTGTAAATATGTTCTAAGACATGTTAAATTAGGTTAAATATTACATGTATTATTAAATTATTATGATTATATTTATTATATTTAAGCGTTGCCCTTAAAAAATGTATAGTATTTTTTTAGTTTCCTTTTAGTTGAATTTTCAGGGGTACTTTGAATGGAATTTTTAAAGTTTTATGTCATTCCCTTATCAATCTGAAGATGTTTTTGAGCATCAAAAAAGTAATGAGTATCAGAATAAGTTAGTAAAAACTTGTTACATCTTTGATGATGATGAATTATTGGAGATCTTTGCTAAGTTTCTGACCTCTGGAATCTACTAATATCTTCATGTGTCTGAAGAAACATACTCACTGCCCTTGTACATCCTGTAAAGTGAAATAAAAATCCCAGATTCCATACCACAGTCATTGATGGCTTTGCAGGGTGGAATACCTGGCACCCCTCACTTATCCAGATCGTGTCAAATCAGGTCTACCAAAGGATATTGGCTACAACTGATTTCATTCTTTTACTTTCTTTCTAAACACACCTGCTTATGTTGAAGAAGTATTTTTAAAACATACAACTCATCTGAAGCAGCACAGCAATGTGAGTAAACCAGTCTTTAATTGGTGAGCCAAAATCTTTTCACAAAAGAAATCCAGGTAAGAACTGGTTCACTTTTGTCCAAAAGATTTCTATGTGTGATTACAAGAGAAAACAGTGAATATTTCAAAACATGTCACTAGACATATAGGCAAAATAAATAATTTTATTGGCATTAAACCCTCTTTTAAAAAGGGATAAGCGTTTTTGTATATTCCAGAGAATACTTTTCTCATACAATATTGTTACGATTCTACAATTCATTGATTATCTTTTCAACACATCTGGAAGAAAAATTATTAGCTGGAAGCAACCAATTGGAAAAGAAAGAAATCTTAGTGGTATTTAAACATTGTTGCAGAATCCACAGATGAATGCTATATATGAAAAAATCTGCCCACATCCTTCTGATTTTTAATTCTGTAGTGATAAATGCCATTTCCCCAAGGTTGCAGTAAAACTGCAGAAAAGGGAAAGAGAAATTGTTCCTTCCATTTTCCTTGTAACAACTACCAATCCAACCAATCCATTTCAAAGTTACATACCACTTTGTTTTGTTTAAAACTAGTGTTTTATAGACATGTTAATAAAAAAGGCCACCTCCTTATATATCTGAGTAGTTCATATATATTAAGGTTTTTTTAAAGAAACAAACCAATGAACAAGGACAAGGCACATAAAAGAAAAAAAGGGAATTAAAGAAACAGGAAATCATTATTTTAAGAAAGCAATCTTTAAGGCAAAGATAAGGTCTTTCAGTGTAAGAATTTTTAGTAGTTTTATGTAAGTTCATGTAATTCTCTATATTTTGCAAATAAAAACTTCTTCCAAGGGTTAACAGTCTTTACAACAGGTTATCCTCTTCTTTTGAAGTGGCACTCAGTAACAGCAGTAGAAATAGTTATTTTCAAGCTCTCAGAATGCACCAGTTATTGCACAGTTAAATACCTCACAGAGGTCAGTGGGGGATTTTGCTGTTGAAGAAAAAAAAAAATTCTAGGCTACTTTGAACTGAACTAGGGTAGGTTCAGAAATCTTCAAGTCTTATGAGGAATGCCTCTATCAAGAAATAAGAGCTCTGCACAAATGAACAGTAGGAACATCCAAATAAATACTAAGGCTTGCAGATAGCTATAGTTCTCTTGATAATTCATGGGCAGTAGTAAGGTGAAGAGTCCAGGTCCCAGCAGAGGGGCAGAAAGCCAGAAGTTGCACAGCATACAATTGTGGACTGTATACAGTATCCATTGCTTTTGTCCCTCAGAGTATAGACACACATGCTCCAATGTGGGGAAGGCCACAGTGTGTCTGGACCACATGCCAACCTTTGAGGAAAAAGAAATATTATATAGTCATAATGTGAAGTCAGAAGGAATTACCTAGTTATTAAAGCAGGAGTGCATGTATTTCACGCTTGGAGTGTTACTTTTAAACTGAAAGAATGTGAAATATTGATGGTAACTATTACTGAGCAGTGGTAAAATGAGATCCAGAGCATCCATCTACCATTGTGAAGTTACAGATGGCTTCAGCATGTAATTGTGTCTTTTGTGCTTTTCAATAACTATTAAGACATATAGGAATAAGTAACTGAGACTCCAAGGAGAAAAACTAAGCCAAACAAAAGCAACTCTATCCTTGGGATGGTACAGAGAAATAATCCACTATGATTGGGTTAATCCCATGTGCCAACTTGTATAGGCAGAATAGAAAGAAAACAGAAAGAAAGAATCCTCCTCCTGCCATCCGAGCATGAATCTTCACAGTAAGTCCAATCTTTCATTTACCTGGAGTTGCAGTACAGGGAGGGCAGTGTGGAAAAGAAAATATCTATCATATTTTTGCTATTACACTGCAAAACTAGGACTGGGGAGACACATTCACATATCTTCTCTGGCATAAATCTTATTGGTTTAAAGTTGGACAGTCATTACTAATCATGCAGTTCTGATGTAAGGGTAAAACAGGGGAAGCAGAACATTTTGAAAGCCAGTGCAGTGGGTTGGATGTTGGACTAGGACATCGGGAAATCAGAGGTCCAATCCTCACTCAGACCTGGAAACCAACTGGGTAACCTTGGGCTAGTCACACTCTCTCAGCCTCAGAGAAAGACCAGGACAAACCCCCTCTGTACATATTTTGCCAAGAAACCCCTGTGATAGGTTCACTTCAGGGTCACCATAAGGCAGAAATGACTTGAAGGCAAACAACAATAGAATCTCATATACCCCTTGACTTCTTTAATACAAGGTGCAGAATGAATGAATGAATGAGTGATCCAAAACTACACACTATGGAACAAAATCCTAAGTCAGTTAAAAGAGATTATAGGTGATGAACACTAAAGAAGATACCTATAGTACCAATTCAGGGTTGCATTTCTTGCTTAGTGTTAGTAGATCTGCTAGGAGAAGAAACAGCTGCCAATAGTCCACTGACAATTTCCCGTCTGATCTCTCCAACAATAGACTCTTTGATCTGAAAAGAAAAATCATATTTTAGTTTAAGCAACTGCACTTGCCACCCTGTAGTTAGACAGATGTATTTCTCCTCTACCCTGCCTTCCCCCAGCTTTTGAGTAATTGGTGACAGAGGGCAATGCAGAGCTCACGGGAGAATCTCCAGCGACATCTGCAGTGTCAAAGTTGGGAAGAAGGCTGGCTGCTCTCCTGTTTGCCAGAGGATGGCACCACACTGTGCAAAATACTCAAAGCCTGAACAACAGGGGTAGTTGTGCGCATTGGCATGGTCACATCCCCCCTGTCCCACGGAACTGGAACACCATAATAAGTAATAAGTGAAGTCATGCAACAAGACAAGAGGCATGTGCAGGAAACTTTGCTTATTATGAGCAGTACTGGTGCATCCTGACCAATCGCTCTCACTACAAACTTCACTTAACAGTTTATCATGCCATCCAGCTGTGGGGTGCAGTCAGTTATCTGGTTTGTTTCCCTCCCAACAAACTCAAAAAGGAATCCACAGTTTTATGGTTGTTTATCTGGTTTGACGGGGGAGAAACTGACCGAAGACATTGTTGTGCTGCTCTTTCTGCAGTCTGGTTGTAACTGATAAGCCATGGGATCCTATGGATCCTTGGCTTTTCATGTCATGTGAGCAGAGCCAGTAGAACAAAACAATACAGTTTCCTAGGCATTCAACTGTGCCTTTATTCTTCTTCAAAATTTGTGAAAGACCCCCAGTTGAAACAATACTTGGCACTCACAGCTTAGTGCAAAGTAATTTGGCTTCTAAAATAAAATATTCTGCATTCTCTCTCATTAGCTTACTAGTTATCCTGCTCTGTTATTAGCACTGCAAATAGTTACTTATAGATTGCAAGCCCAGTAATTTACCTCTCTCTCCTGTCCCTTTGACCTGGGAGTACAGAAACAGTATGAGTGGGCATCAAAGCACTAGTGTTTAAACCCTTTAATATTATTGGGAGAGATCTTTACGCATCTTTTTCCACTGGTACCTATCAAACAACATAGATCTGAGAAGGTCTTTCTTTGGGCAGCAAGTGTTCAAAAGAAAAAATGTCTCATCTGTGCTGTCACCTGGGACCTACTTCCTAGTCTTGTTCATTGACTGCCTTCAGTACTAGAAAAAGTGTTGTTTTTTTCCTTTTCTCTGAACCTTTTAGCTGGATTTGGCATCTTCTTATCAGTTTTAGCTGCTATTTTTATCCTTTTGTTCATGTATGATTTCATCTTTTGTAGCTTCATATCAGTATTTTTCATGTGAGTTGCAATTTGTTATGCGTTTCTTCATTCATGCATTTTCTTCTGATGGCATTTCTTAAAACGTAGGATATAGCCCTCAGAAGTAAATAAAATCAATTAAAGAAACCTTGGGGTGCTCATCTTCCTTCCACACTAGACAGCCAATGCAGGCCCAGGATCCTCTCTGACTTTCATTTGACCCAGGAAAATCACAGCAGTGATCATAGAATCATAGAAATGTAGAGTTGGAAGAGACCACACGGACCATCCAGTCCAACCCCCTGCCATGCAGGAACACCCTCAAAGCACTCCCGACAGATGGCCATCTAGCCTCTGCTTAAAAACCTCCAAAGAAGGAGACTCCACTACACTCCGAGGCAGCATATACCACTACCGGACAGCCCTGACTGTCAGGAAGTTCAGGATGCCTCTTGTGCAGGGCTGGTCACCCTATAAGGCAAGGTGGGCCAACCACCTCAGGCAGCAATTGCTAGGGAAAGCAGTGGCAGTTATATCTTAGAGAAAACAGAGGTACATGCACCACCCAGCCTGCCACAGACTTTTAAAGCTAGGTTGATTCAGGCAGCTGGAGTGAAAGTTCAACTGGCAGTCTGTGCCAGGACCTAGAATAGAGGGTGTATACACATGTTGTTCCCCGCCTCAGGCAACAAACAGCTGGCCCTGTTGATGTAGCACCTAAGTGTCAGGGTATAGCTAAAAGTTTCTCTAGCTTGGCTCTATCTTAACCTTCATCCAGGTAGAATTATGATAGATAGATAGATAGATAGATAGATAGATAGATAGATAGATAGATAGATAGATAGAACGTACTGACTGCCTCAATCTGTGGCATTTTCTGACCCCAATGTGCTGTAGGGTATAATAAGGTTCAATGTCCACAGGACTGTTTGCACAACAAGAATCAAGGGGTATTTCACAATAGAAACACCCAGAGCTGAAAAACACATTTGCATGAGACAGCGCATTACTTTGAGTAGCTGTTTGCAAAAATTGTTTGCAACACTTCAAGTGACTATGCCATAGAATGCCTAACTTGGAGGTCTAGTTTTGTGCAGATTCTGCAGCAAACCATAAATGTCCCATCTGCGGGGGGCAGTGTTAAACACTTTAGGAATGTTTGTTGGAAATGTGATCAAAAAGAAGGAACTGTTTACCACACATGGTAGGCCTGCAGGAAAGCCAAGAAGTTTTGGGTGATGATACATAGACTGATGGAAGACATTTTAAAGGTAAAGATTTTTTTAAATTGGGTCTGACTGATGAACAGAATAAGAAGTTGGCAAGAATTTTTCACTACATGATCACAACGGTGAAACTGCTGTGTGCACAGAAACAGAAAAGCATGGCTCTTCTTTGCATGAAGACTGGCTGTTGAAGATGCTGATTTGGCAGAAAATTGATAAATTAACTATTTTAATTAAGAAAGGAGTTTTGGCTAGATTTAAAATAATTGGGAGAAGCTGACTGTATATCTAAGAAACCGCTGGGGGGAAAATCAATGTTTGGTTTTAAAGGTTAAGCTTATAGTTATTAAATACTGGGCAGTAGTGCGATAGTGACAGACTCACTAGAAGAAGTATATCTTGTAGATTATCTTAGAACCAAAAGCTGGTGATTTAGAAGTCATTTATATGTATTTTTGGCCCCTTACTAGTTCAGTTGTAGTTTAGTTGAATTTAGTATTAGGTTAGATAGTAGAGGTTTTTCTGTTTACCTGTTGTTTGTCTTTTTAATCTCGTATGTGTCATTTTATGTATTAAATACATGTTAATAATTTTTTTTAAAGGATAGACTTAGAAACATTTAAAATACAGTAAACCACTTAAGAGGCCAATTGTGTGTCTGAACGGACAAGAAATCCATTATGAACTAGTAAGGGGCCAAAAATACAAATAAATGGCTTAGGGTGCCCCGTGGGTATGCATATGAGCCTTCTTGAGCTGTTAGGCTGCCCTGTGTTCCTGTCTACAATAATATTGCTTTACACAGAGCCATCATACTGCTATATGCTGTCATGATAGAATCAAGATTGGGCTGGGCAACTGGGAATCAGGAGCCAGGAGGTCTGGGAGGTCATAATAAGGAAAGAAAGATAGGAGCCAAAGACAAGGAACAATCTGAAACTTAGCCAGGCCAAAGAGACCACTGTTATCCAAAGTCACTGCCCAGAGAGGGAGCTGCTTTTTCTCTTTTTCTTTTTTAAATAGTTATTCCTTCCTAGGGCCTCTGGTATCCAGGCTCCAGGTGGCAGTCCCTAACCACCTCCAGAGCAGCTGTGTACAAAATTATTTGTTCTTAGTTCCGTACCTGGTGACTTCAGAAGACAGCTCATTGCTTTGGATTTGAGCTCCTTTAGGGACAATTGCTTTTCTATCAAATAAAAAGGCAGGGTTTTTTTGTTTGTTTGTTTGTTTAAAAAAAAGCCACAAATGAATTGAGAGGAAACACATTTTGCACTCTGAAACAAACTGATAAAGCCATCCAAAATTAGCACAGTTAATGGATGGGCAAACAAAAGGAAGGATTCATCTTTGTGGGAAGGGTACAGAACTAGGAATAGGGAACTTGTGTTCTATTCCTGGCTTTGCAACAGCCAGACTTCCTGTGTGACCTTGGCAGGAAGCTGGAAGATCTCTGCATCCAAGTATGCCGGCTGCAACAAAAATTACTTTTGCACTCTGTTAAGTTATGTTTATGAAGTAAAGGAAGCACACATGAGAAAGTACAGTGTACTTGCAATTCTTTTTTTAAAAGAAAAGATTTAACAGCTGAGTGTATTTCTACAGAAAAATTAAAAATGCATTAGTAACTTCTCAAAACCAGCATGCTGGTTCCCATTTGAAAAGGTAAATTTGCCTGCACCTAATGAAGCCTTGCTGTTTTTGAAGATGTTTCTACAAAACTGGTTCTCTGATATTCTCATGATGTTCCTCCTTGCCACATTTTTGATAAGACTTGCAAAGCTGCACAAGTATTCTGAAAAAGTAACATGGAAACTGCCCAGAAATATTTATGAGATGGCTGGAATAAATCAAAACTGGGTAATACCTTCATTAGGACGAGCAAAATGTCACAAAAGAGCTACGTACCACTTCTGAAAAATTTTAGGTGTTTTATAAAATATTATTATCCAACTTTGATTTTTGTTTTAACTACATGTGATGAAATTCCCTGGGCGTGGCTATCTGAAGTGCCAAGGCAGCCTAGAAGGGTTGCTAGGCAACCAGAATAGCACCTCGAGAGAGAAACCCAGCCCAGTAGTTTGTGGGCTTGTAGCTGAGAAAAAAGGCTATATAAAGCCAAGTACCTTTGAGTATTCATTCCTTCAGTGAGAGCCTCGCAAGGAGCTAGGGAATAGAGTCCCTAAGTCAGTCAGAGAGAGAGCGACTGTTTTGGGAAGTTCTCAGTGGAAGCCTAGTGAGAGGTGGGAGGGTAATTAGGCCCTAGTAGGATCTGGTCAGAGAGTGTGACCTAGATTGGGGGGGTTGAGTCTTTGGTGGGAGTCTACCCAAAGTGCTGATATATGATCATTTTTTGTTTTATGAAAGTCTAAAGATGTAATTGAACTGTTTCTGAGCAGCGAGTTAACTGTTAATACTATCTGAAGACTGCATTAAACAAATGTATCCACAATGACTGCGTATGAGCCCAAATACCGATTCTTACTGTTATCTTAATAAATCGTACAATTTTATTTTTTTGTAAACAGTGACTCAGCTTGAATTGTATACATTAACACAGAAAACATGTCACAATAAAATTATTAAGTGGTTCTAAATAAACATTGAAAACCCTTGCCTTTTTACACAAAAGTGGTATTATGGGGACGGGGGGAGGCAGAGCTGTGTGGTAATGACAGGGTGTCTTATCAGACTGGGAATTGCCACACCAATCTAAGAGCAGTAAGCGCCTGCCACACTATCAGACTGTACAGATTCATTTTCAAATTTAAAACAGTTTTCTTTAATTTGAACAACGTGTTTAAAATTATTACTCCTCCTATAATCGATGGGTTCACTTAACATTTTTTGGTGCTGTTATATATCATAAACAACAGGCCAGGCAGTGTGTTCTATGAACCGAGAGAACAACTGTAATGTAAGCAGTTTTCTTCTGTGGGTGTGCACTCATTTATCTGAGGGAATAGTGACTTCTTTTCTATTTCAGTAAATAGTTACAGGTCAAAAGCTCAAACACATTACAGTCCACTCAGGCATGATCTGAAACACTACACACTTATTATGCTCCCCCACACCCTTTGCAAATAAGATAATTCAAGTACACAGAAGCAGAGAAATTATTCAGTAAGCCACAAGTTTAACATTTGTGAAAAAATATCAAGAATGCCTACTAATGGATTTCCCCACAAGGGATTTGGAAGCAAACAATGGAAGGCTGATACTTTTGGTATTTATGAGATGCCAAATACTCATATATTCAATTAAATTCACACTGACATTAAGCTGTTCTCCTCTGAAATGTATACAAAATAAGCAATTAGCAATTAGGCCAATTTCTGTGTTGAAGAGAGGAGTAATACAGCCCTATACTCACTTGTCTGGGAGTATCCCCAGATTAACCCACTGGGATTTTAAAAAACAGTATAAAACAAGAACTTGCAAAGATGGGCTGCCAGACCTCCAGTAGAGGCCATTTGTTTAGACACTGCAAATTGTCTTATGATCACTCCACCCAGAACAGGCAATGCTGAGAAATTATGGGAATTGTAGTCCAAAACAACTGGAGGCCCCAAAGTTCCCCGCCCCTTCTCTAGACCTTTTAACCAGTGGTCACTTCACCTACTCTCACTTATGAAGTTTTCTTCACTCTTGCAGGTATTACGCCAAGCCTCCTCTCAGGCAAAATTTCATCCAATTGAAAGCTTCAGGTAACAGATTTTTTTTTAAAGGTGATGGCAGAAAATTCACCCCAGCGGGAAATTTGTAGTCAACCTGCTCTCACTCACCTCTTGGATGACTTGTTGCAATTCATCATTCTCCACACTCCTGTGAATTTCTTCTGCTGTGGGAGCAGGAGGGGTCTTTTCAAGTTTCTGCTCTACTTCAGACATGGATACTGAATGCTTCTCACTGCACTCTGCTGGCTGTTCTGTTCCTGCTCTTGCTGGTGGAGAGGGCATCAAGGACACACATGCTCGGTAGACTCGTTTGCCATGGGGCTTGGGCTTAGTGGTTTCAGATGAATGTGCAGCAGCTTTTCTACTGGCTTGACTAGAACATATGGAAGAGGAATCGGAATTTCCACCATGATCAAATGCTATTTCTGAGCCCTCTGCCAGAGGAATCTCCATTCCTGGTTCTCCCAGTCCCATTCCCAACTCTGACTTCAAATAGGACTGTTCTCGAATGAGTTCAGAAACCTGTAGATTCAGGGGAGAGGAACAGAGCCAACTGCTTTACGTATTGCCTTATGATCACGGAGGAAACAAACAGAAACTGTCATAAGGCCATGAAATGTTGTTTCAACCCTTGGGCCACAAGCCACGTTTTAATATGCACTGGAATATTTCAGGGCCCAGCATGAACTAATGGCAACCCAACCACCTTATTTATAACCACCTTATTTATATTTATACAGACAGAGAGAGAGAAATGATACCACTGTCTCCATTTCCAGACTGTGACTCTAACAAAAGAAAATTCAGGCTGGTAATAAATAGCAGTGAGGTTTCTCATTTATACCTACAGGACATTAGCAAAGGGGTTTTGGCACACAGCTTCTTACGTACCTCTAGTATTCCATTCTGTGGTGACACTAAGACAGCCCAAAAGAAAACTCCTCACTTAAATATCTGTGAGACTAAATGCCACAATGGTAACTCTGCACCTTCCTGTCTCTGCTATTTAAGGTTACTTACCGGCTCCATCACATTCACTGGAGAAGGGCATGACAAATTTTCAGCACTTCTGCCTCCATACATTCCCTAGAAGAAAACAAAGCAGAAATTGGAACTACAATCATACTTGGAAGCTTTTTAATTATCCATAGTGTACATTAGAGATGAGAAAATTTGGGTGATTGGGCAACTGTATTTCCACTTTCCATTGGCACGGTCAGGTTGTCATGCTACTGAAATTTACATTTTGTCAGGCACTTCCACTTTAAGTACATATCTTGTTTTACCATGGAAGTGCCTTATTTGAAGGCAAAAATGACACTTCTGTGGCATGGCAGAGGAACCAAAAATGACTGGGGATGAGGAGGGGGGAATTGTATCTGGTCCTCACACACTATACACTGACTTTCTGAGAAAGTCACAAACCAGAGACCCAAAAATAAAAAATGAATGTAACATTTTATTTTGACGTTTTAGAAGCTGTAGCTAATGTATAAATAAGGAGTGTAAGGGTTTAGTTTTCCTCTCTTTCCAAGTTCTCTTGTTCCCCTCCCATACCTGCATTTTTATCTTTAAAAGAAAAAGTAATATCTAACCCTGCAGAGGGCAACATCAAGTCGGCCTTCAGTCAACCGAGCTATTGCAACCTTAATATCAGCCTCCTTAAACTTTATTCACCCCCAAAACAATGAAGAATTAGAAAATGTCTTTAGTTATTTGGTTTGCTTTCTTCTAATCACTTATGAACCATATTGTCTCTCTTTCAATCTGATTCCATGATTTCATCACATAAATATGGACAAGGGACTCAGAGGACTGGACGGGAGATAGACTGCAGAAATGGATTGTTAGTAGTAGCACTGCAACAGTGAGACAATCTTAACGTTGACAATATTAACATTAAAAGCATGAGCATGTTTCTCCAAAGGCAATCCTGGGAGGGTGGAAGATATGCTAGAAGTGGGCAGAGCTAAGGACAAAAGTGGGTGAGCCCAAAAGTAACAATATGGCACCCATTCTTTCTTCCAACTCCCTTCATTACTCCCCCTTTCTCTTTCTTTGTTTCTCTCCCCTCCTGTTTTCTCTTTCCCACTCTATCCACTGAAACCCTCATCCCAAAATTACTATTAATTTTGGGGGTGGGATGTTCCATTTGAGAAAATGTTAGTCCAAGTAAATGTTGTCAGGGATTGGGGGGAAGAGGGACAATTTGGGAAGCAAGTTGTGACTCTAGCAGAGAATATATGTCCTATTTTGTACCTCACAGTGCTGGACAAATTAGCCAAAACCAATCCTCAAATGTACACCTTGAAAAAGTCAACTTCAAACTTCTTGACTCTAGAACAAGAGTGGTAAACTTCACTGGGTCTGGAAGGCAATTTTCTGCCCTTGGGACCTTCTAGTGGCCACACAAAGTGACCTCCAGAAAGACCAATCCTTCTGGATGGAAGTCCCCTTCTGGTTTTGAAAGGCAGGTTGGGGAATCAGAGCAGACACAGGGTCTTCATGATGTATTTAAAAAGTTAATTGAGGCTCAAAAATCTTTTGAGATTTTCCTTTTTCTTTTCTTGATGTGGAGGTATCTAGGGCCACCAGAACAGGCTTAGATGGGCCCGTGTGAACCTCAGGATGTAATTTGCCCATGCTTGCTTTGCAACAATAGGGGCCATCATCTGATCATACCTGTGGGACAGGAAGAACTTCTCTCTTGAGTATCGTTTCAACATTTTGAGGTTGTGAGGTAATGATCTGGACTGCCAGCTCCAAAGAGGCCTAAGACTACCAGTTTGACAATATGCCAGTGTGTACCTAATGTATTTGCCAGTGTATAAGACGCACCGGCATATAAGATGCATCCCATTTTCAACAGTATTTTTCAGGGAAAAAAGCAAGTCTTATATGCCAGCAAATACAGCAATACAAACTTCCACTAGTCCTATGGAATGTGAATCTACAAAAAAGCTGCTCCATTTCAAAATCAAAAGCCTAATATTACTGCTGCACTTGCTATGAATATATTACCTAGTATTTCTGCTTCCTTTACACAGAAATATCTGTAAAAGCAAAGTACCTTTTCCCTAAGGCAGCAGGCATTTAGTACTTCTATTCCACAGTGATATTCTAGGAAATGATTGGGCTATTGCTATTTGCTTGCTTGCTCCCTTCTAATCATACATTTCTAAGCTACAGACAATCACTTGCAGCAATGGGCAAAACACAGTACCCACCATGAGTGTTTGTTGCCTGAAAGGTGAAGACATGTGCATACTTCTGAGCTGGTCTTCAAGGGCAAGGAGACGCTCCTCTAATTGCATTTCTAATTCCTGAAGCTCCATACGGACAGATTTCCTCAGGCTTTGGAGTTGATCAGCTTCGTATCTAAACCACAAGTAAAGTCCAAAGCAACAAAAAGTATTAGCAGCCTGATATGAGAACTAAAAGAAATGGACACAGATGATCTGAAGAAACGAAGGATTCTGTACCATATTTGCTGTGACTGTATATCAGCCTGGGCCTCATATGAAAGCTACAACAGTGAAAAAATAATGGTGGAATTCCTGGATCAATCTCAGTAACCAGTTGGTTATTGATCAACCTCAATTACTTACTGGTTTAACAGATAACATGACAGAAACAGCGGGAAATAAAACATTCAATACGTATTGCAAATGCACACAGAGACCCCCATACACATACACACACACACACACTCTGTTTAAGCCCACTAGATAGACAGGTAGATAGATAGACAGACAGATAGATAGTGGGCTTAAACAAAATGTTGGATTCATTTTTGAACTGATGTATATTTATACAAATATATCTGTATCTATAGAATTTCATGTTCTCCGCTGTCCCCTGGATCTAATGGTTTCCCAAGTTTCTACAGTCTATTTTGGCTGGGGAGGCCTACACTGGAGGAAATCACCTCCTCCTGGTTGCAATGGTGAAAATGTCTCCATCTGTGGAATGACCCTTTTGGATCCCACCTGTGATATCTCCCCCTACATGATATATACCATTAAATACCCAGCTCAAGGAAGACTTCAGATCTTTGTGATGTATTTGTACTGTACTGGAATTATGACAGAGTACTCATAAGCTGTGTCTGAGTGTGGAGGCAGGAGGACTACCTATTTTATGAGTTAGAATTTCAATCCTGGAGAAAAGGGAAGAGGTGCACATACATTTTGTAGAAACTGTACAGAAAACTTAGCTTTGTTTTTTTGTTTTTTTCAAATCCTTTGGAGCTGAATTGAGAAAACCAATTCCCTCAACTAAAGGAGAACATGACTTCCAGATGGGACCCAGGATGTTTTTAACAAATCTGTAAATTAAATGCTATGCAGAGGGGCTCAGATGAAATTCAGGTATTAGTAGTAGTATATTACAGAAGCAAAGAAAAGCTCTGGCCATATAGAATATGCATGAATAAGAAAGTGAAAGATTAAGCATAGCAACGAATGTAACTATAGACACACTCCAAAAACTTTGTTTCTTCTCAGGAACACTTCTCCAATGACCCAGAAATTGGATTCCAGTGGAACCAACCCAACCTACAAAGTTCTGAAACACAAAGGGCCCTCCATTGTGGACATCAGAAAAGTGATTTCCAAGCTTTGCTAGGTTTCTGGTTCACAGGTCATACTGGATGTGAGTTCTGGGAGGCAAAGTCCAACAACATCTGGGATTTCACTGGATTAGAAGATTAGACTGGGCCTATGAAGACTATTGCCCAAATCTTCATTCAGTCATGAAGTGCTATTAGGCCAATTCAGTGTTTCTCAACCAAACTTCACAGGTTGAAAACTGAGATGGAAAATAACATGTTCTGCATTGACCTCCTTGGAAGGATAGATTTTTTTTTTAAAGAAAGACATTAAGAAAAAAATTCAGACAAATGTAGCTATGGCACCACAGAGGTGTATAGTGGTTATGGCTATAAAAGCCTAAAATCATTGTGTGTTGGGGGAGGGGACTCTGAGCAGCAAAATCATCCCAATGGAAACCTTGAAAATCCTACAGATCATGAATGTGATGTTAGCACCAGAAAGCCCACACACTCCAAAATGTGAGAGCAACTTACCGACAGAAGAGAGATCATAAGCAAAGGGACGCAAATCTGATCTTGGTAGAAGTATTCTGAACTGAGCGAAGAGGAGAAATGGCAGGATAAGAAAAATAATCAGCATGGAGGAAACTGCAGTGGTACAAAGTGAGTTATGATCAGAAACTAAGCATTTTAGTGGCAGAGGTAGACACACAAAGCAGCAGATTCTAGATGAGTCAAAGAGGCAGAAGAAGGAAGGGGCTGCTAACTTGCATGGTTGTGGACCAGGGAGGTCAAGCAAGGCTGTGGACCTAAAAGAAAAACAGTGATTTGGGAGTGAAAGATAACTGATGGGTGACGGTGGGGAGTGGAGATTTTAAGGAGAATCAGGAACCCAACATTTAGGCACAAATATGATGACAAGTCACTTAAGGCAGCACTTGTTTTGCTAACCTCTCTTCTTCTGTCATGTGCTGATAAACTGTTGTCTGCTGACGCAACATGGCCAATTCCAAATCCATCATCTGTGTTCTGAAGATGTTGAGGTTCCTTCTCACCACCTGAAGATCTTGGAAGGTATTCTAAATCAGTATAAAAAAAAAAAAACCCTTGTATTTACACTCTTGAGCTTCACTTAAAAAGGAGCATTTCTGTCAGTACATTTTCAAGGACATGATTTGGCCTCTAGGCTGCAGGAGAGGAGGCAAGCTGCTCTATCCCAATGGCTGAATAAAATTTCAGAAAAGTTCTCATAGTCTTTATTCTAGTAGGGCGTGGGACTTAAAGGCAAAGCAGGGGAAAGCATGCACATTTTTATTTAAAATTCTTACTACCAGTAGTGTAGCTGTAGAAGAGGCATTTCAACCTTTTTAGAGTGCGAGAAAATCTATATGAAAGCTAGAAAGCCACCCAACTGGGTGTCATTGGGGAGGGGGATATGGCCATCTGGTAAAAGCCAGAGGTAACGACCATATCCAGATTGGGCCCTGCAGAGTGCCAGATTTAGCCCTAGGTCTGGCATTCCCCATTCTTCCCTTTACCCCCGAGAACAACTCAGGCAGCAAGGCAGAGAAATGAATATGTGGAAAAAAGAACCCCACACTATTTTCTGCTTCTTCGTTTTATAAAAAGAAGAGAACTGATTTCATCTCCAGAATGGAAATGATATACATTTACGTATTTTGAATTTACACACAGTTACTATTATTGTATCATGAGCACAATACAGATAGAGAAAAGAAAGACCATTTACTTCATAGAGAGGTAGAATGGATGATCTCTGAGTACTGTAAGAGGTTGCAGTAACATCATGGCCTCTCATCACAGCATTCTACAGGAAAAGGGAAAAAAACAGTTTAATAAGATACATTAACAACTTGTTGCATAGATCTAATTAAAACTAACATGAAGCCCATATGGAAAACTATGAGAGGTAAAAAACATAATTCTGAACAACTTCAAAGAATACAAGCCATTGGCTCTTGCTAATTTTGTTCTTCTTGAATTACTCAATGGATAGAATAACCTGGCATTTCAAGCGATGCAAATACACACTTTTAATCTTCATGCTCTGGTCTGGTCCCATTCTCTTCACTTTCTATGACTGCCACTCACGCAGCTACATCTGCTACCTGTGCACAATGTAAGTTTAAAACTACTACAGACCGAAGTCTGCTCTACCTGGGGGAATCATGTGACCCTCCAAATATTGTTGGGCGGCAACTTCCACCAGCTCTAGTCAGCATCATCTGAGAGATCACTGGAGTTACAGTCCAGCAACAGCTGGATGGTCAGTCTCTGTGCTCGTTTGCTCTCTCTTCAACCCTGCTATTGCTAGACTTCATTTCAAGACCGTGTTTCATGAATGCAGACATCAGAAGACTTCCACGTGAACTTAGATCTTGGCAGAGAGAAAGGGGATACTTAAGGCAGCAATCCCCCAGAAGTTTTCTGAAGTAGCATAGTCACATGCAGAGCTCTAGGATATGCATCTGCAAAAGAATGTATTTTCCAAACAAAAAGAAGAATGCATTTAGATGCAAAATGGTAGTAAACTGTGGAACTCTGGAGAACAACACAACATCTGCAAAATACACTTTCTTACCACCCCTCTGGCAAAGGGCAGAACACACTGTGTTATCTCCTCCCTGAAGCAGGTTAGAGACTCTTCCTCTATACACACACATATAAAACAACCTTTTGGCTCTTCAGCATGGAAATATGTGGCAGGTTCAGTATACCTCTAGAGCTATGATGAACTACAGACACCACAGAAAAAGTTTACAGTTTCACAAACCAAATGAGGAAGGCAATGTCATATTCATGATCAATTGAATTTCAGCATTGCTGGTTCAGTTCCTAGGAAAGCCTCACAGGAGGAACAACTGTCAGTTTGGAACTTTCATATGATGAGTGAACTTTCTATTTGCAAATGCATCTTCAAAAAGATGAAATTCACTTATCTTCCCCCCTCCTTCTTCACAGAGCATAAGAGTTTACTGCAGCTGGCAAGCATATTGGAATATGAAAGCAGTATGAAATACAAATGGAGAAAAATCTTGGAATGGGTTTTGAAAGGAGGATGCGGAAATGAGCCTCTGTAGAGGGAGTGTGCTTAATTAAAATTTATTAGACAAAGAGCTATATGATATTCCAAGCTGTTAAATTAGCTTTTTTAACCACACAAAATGAGGCAAACCCCCTTAACATTCTTGTTCTCATGCTTTCTTCTCTCCCCTCCTCCCCATTTCATGAATTCTTTCTAGAAATATGTATAGTGTTACGATCTTACACTGTTTCACTAAGTTTTCATATGAATTTGGTGTTTAGAGGAATTTGGCTTTTACACATACCATTCCCTGTAGACATTTCTGAACTAGGTTGGATCTCAAAACTGGAATCTGGGAAACGGGCACATTTCAGCTTTAGATCAGGGAGATAAGAATTCTCTGACTAGTGCTTAACAACAGAAAGCCTTGCAGCATTTAAAAGGTAAACAATTTTCTATGGCATTATCTTTCACAGACTGAAGTTCACTATAGCAGAGTTTACTCTATAATGGATTTGTGGGCCCTTAAGGCAACACAAGACTCTGTTCCCTTTTGTTGCAAAATTTATCTCTAATAGATTTTATTTTTTCTATTTCAACTCTGCTCAGTTTATGCAAATAGCAACGTGACCTAGTGGATGGAACATCGCATTTCAACCGAGGGATTCAAATCCCAACTTACCAATGGACTCCTTGAATTACTTTGGGCACATTTCCCTCTTGTTTGTTGCCAGAGTAGATGACATATTAAAAGTACTAAGAACCTTCAACCTTCAGAGTTATAAATCTAAATGAGCAACCAAACTCCAACTGTGTGTGCATCCTTCCCTCTAGCATTCTTAAGCTACTCAAATACATATCCCCAACACATAAACACAAAGGCTACAACCACATTCTGAAACTTGATGCCCTCCAGATGTATTGGATTACGACTTACATCCTCACCAACCAACACTGGTGATGATGTCTGGGGATGACAGAAGTAGTGGTCCCATAGACCTGGGGAAGAAGGCACCAAGATGCAAAAGGCTGGGTTACAACAGAGATGATCTCAGTTGTATCTTACCTGTGAAAGGTTTTGCAAAGAGCTTCTGATATCATGCAAGACTCTCCTTAATTGCATTTCAACAGTGGAAGGTGAGTTCATAGTAGGGAACTGGCAGGGCTGCCCAAAGTGCCTCAGTGAGTGAGGACAGCCAAAAGGGGAAGGCAAACCACTACACGAGGAGCCAGGAGTGCTCGGGATGCTGTGTGTACTAAGTGTCCTCATGTGAGCACATAGAGGTCTGTCCAGGCAATCGGAATGGAGCGAATGGAGCGAACAGGATGACTGAGTCATACGAGGGGGAAGGTGTAGAGGGCAACTCTGTATCCTGCTCCGGCATGGCTCCTCCACCATCTTGTTTGCTGCAGGATGCGAAGGGTCTTTTCTAAGAGAGGAAGGAGCAATGAAGAGTGTGGATGTACACCTGGGGGGCTGCCGTTGGGCTCACTGATGGGCTTCTCTTCTTCCTTCTCCTTCTTCTCACTCTCTTCAGGTGTGTCATACTTGTAAGTAAAAGAAGGAGGTCCACACAGACTTTGCTTTCCAGGGGCTAGCTGAACATTTACAGATGAAACGACTCTCACAGGATTCAAGAGCGTGGTCGGGAGGGACTGGGAGCGCCTTAGAGGATAACCCAGGTCAGCGATCCGATGTCTTTGCTTGAAGAGAAGGTCTTTTGATTTCAAGAGACTGCGGCCAGCTCTGGAATCAGATGAACCACTGATCCGCCTCTGGGCTCTCTGCAAAGCAATGCTAACCCGCTCTGCAGAGGAAGGAGATGAACTGCTGCTTTCTAAAGATGACACTGATTTAAGAATGTGGTGAGTTTTGTAGGGTGGGAATTCACATTCGCTGCTTTTATCTACATCACTTTCTTCACTGCCTTCCTCTAAGACATCAGCCTCTGCCTCCCATGCAGAACACTCTTCATTCCTTCCAATGAAGTCTTCACTGCCAAATTCTGCACCTTCCCGACTCTGACTTGCACATTCTGACATTTTCTGGCCTTCTCCCACATTCACCTCAGAAACCATCTCCCTCTTCCGTTGCTCCACCTCCGAGAGAAGGAATTTCTCCTCATCAAGCTCATTAAAATAGGGCTCTTGTTCAGCAACCGGTGTCTTGAGTTCTTCATTGTATGATGTCACAGTTGTCTCGCTGTCACAGCTGTCAGCACTGCTTCCCATGGCCTGTAAAGATTCATGTCCCTGTAAAGAATAGATTGAAGATGGGAGAAAAAATGGGTGTGTTTGTGTGAGCAAAATAAATTTATTTGCATAAATAAAGCTGTGAACAAAACAAGGCATTAATTGACCTCATATTTAAATGATGCATGTCTTTTTAAAATCATCATCTTCACCATGGAATTTGCATTACTTCTCATTGTACACATAGCAGACATGCATAGAAATAGATTTCTTGCTCAGACCAACAGGGTGACTACTACAACTGGACAGGAAAGACCCAGACAGGCAGTTCTTTAAGAAATACATGGCATGAGAAAAGCTGGCTTTGCTCAAACCAGCTTAACATACTATATGGCTTTCAGTGTAGCCACTCAGAAATGCAGAATGCTACCCATGACTGCCCACAAAATGCTGTTTTGTCCCAATCAATATCTACAAACAGCATCAGTAGGAAAGAAACACGTCACAGGGTAGGAGAAGACGTGTTTATCTTTGTGATCATATAGTACAAGGCACACGAATACTAAAAAATATTGTATAAGCAGGCCAACAGCTAAATGCAGACATCTGTATATCTTAGATTTGACTCTCTTTCTTGGTATAGGCAGAAACAAAGCAACGTACTAGTAATGTCCTGAACTCTGTGCAATGCCTGCCCCAGGGAAGTACACCAGCCCAGATATTATACATTTTTTAATCCCTTGGTGAAGACTGGGCATTCTCAGCCTTTTGTGGACTGAAATTTGTGTAGCAGATTCTGCCTGGAAGCATTATAATTTAATATGGCACTTTTATTATACGATCCTGTTGTGACTATTGTTATGTCACTACCATAGATTTGTTAATTTCATTGATTTCAAAACTGTAAGGTACTTTTAATAAGGTATATAAAATGTATTGGATGAATAAAAGTAGTATTTTTCCTGAATGTCAGTAGAAGTGAAAGAAATGTCACCACCAGTAAAAAACAGAATGCATCTGATTATGCTTTCTGGAGAAGGACAGATACAACAGTTAATGAAACAGAACATATCTTTTAGACTTCTTGGGTGTAATTATCTCAATGGAAAAGGAAATGGAAGCACCCAAGGCTACTGGACCATTATCAAGTCTTTGTAACAAGGCCATCACGAAATCAGAAGGCCACACTGCACTTCAATCAGATCTTTTAATTATAAAAGAACTTACTGGTCATGTTCTACTCAGTGAATGGGAACAAGCCAAGTCTTCCTCAAGTGTGCCAAAGTATTTTTAATATTTATTGCACAATATGATGGCTTTATAGTGTATCCTCCATATATGTAGGGGTTCCACTGCATGAACCTATACATAAGATAAAAAATGAAAATGCTCGCATCCCATTATAGTCAAGTGTTGAGATGTGCATGCATCTGCAGCAGCACATCTGCAAGCACTTTGCATCCACTGCTTATAATGGGATGTGACGCTTCATGTTAGCTCACATTTGTATATGAGGAGATCATGGTAAGGGAGGGCACACTTTTTTTTGTTTTGGTGTGTGTGTTTAGTTGTTTTAAATCTTTTGATAGCTTAACTTGTTTTTGACTTTTGTTTGTGAATTTTCATTATGTTAGATTTTAACTGCTATAAGCTGACTTAAGTCCCAAACTGTGAACAGGGAGAGAGGAGCAAGTGGGGGAACAAAGAAAGAAAGACATCTGAGTCACAACAGAAACCTACCTGCAGCTGATTGAGCAAGAAGCAGTCTGTGGAAGAGTCTTCTGCAAAGCCGCTGCTGTCAGAATGCTGACTTGCTGATCGTAAAAGCTGGTCTAGAAAGGGTTCAGAAACAGAAAGGTTGGAAATAAATTGTTTCTAAGACAGGTCTTTCGAACAAATACATAATGCAAATCTGGATTTACCCATCAAGAGGATATATGTGTTTATTTATAGGATTGAGACACCCAGCCTATCCCATTCCCAAAGTCTGGTATTTAAAATCACTGCCCTTCTTCCAAATCACACAGAAAGCACCACAGCTGTGAAAAGCAAGGATTTTCATGATTTGTACCAAATCAATAGACTGAGCACCATTCTATGGGACTTTAAAAATTCCATACTTGTGAAATTTCTACTGGTAGTGACATAGCAGCCATCATTCATATTTTTCTGTCCTGTTTTGTGAAACAGACACACACAGTTAATATGAATTCTAGGACAACAAACATTAATCCTCAGGGTTCTCCCCCTCCCCCGCAATATGACTACAGACTCATGCCTGCAAAAGCAACAAATCCCGAGTTATATTCTGTAGAGGGTCTGTCCACACATTGTGAAAATGTAAAGCGATTTAGAGACCCAGGCAGTTCTCAAGTTACATGTTTTGCCTTGGCATCCATCTACACTATTTGTTATGAAGTCAAAGTCCACAAGCCATACCAAGTGGCCTACCAGCAACTTGGGTCAGCTTCCTGGCTTTGCTGCCCAGTCAGGGATGGAAAAATGGGGATTGCCAAGGATCTGGCAAAACCCAATACTTGTCTAGAGATGGATTTCAGCATGATGGAACCCAAGTGGTACCATCCTAGTCCTGTGGCAACTGTTACCTAAGCATCTGGTGATTTTATATTACTTGGCTTCAGTCTTCTACAATGCACCTATAGGTAAACATAACAGTTTAGGATTTCTAGAAAGTGAACCAGCTCCTTGCTGAACGTAACATAGAAATAAATATTGTAAGAGAAAAGCTACCAAAATCTCACTAAAATGAGGGACTAATCTGTTTCTTGCCCTCAGGTGATCCTAGCTATTCAAGAATCCAATCCAGGATGCATTTCATGGTCACACTGTAGTGTGATGGAATGTCAAGGTCTGTCTATGTAGATAGGACTTCAGAAATGGGAGATTTCAATGCAAAAGCATTTGCCAATCCCAATACTTGTCAATAGATGTTCTTTCTTTTATTTCTGGAAAAAAAAAATCTCCTAGATTTCAGATTCACATGTTCCATTCAGTGCAGGCTACCACAAGATGCACACACATTTAACCTTTCTTACGTTATATAGATCTCCATCTCTTGCAGTGTGCACAGAAGGCACTGTGTGGCTGACAACGATACACAGTCAACTTTAGTGTAAACACATTTTAGCACCCCCACCCCACTAAAAGGACAATTATATCCAATGAAACTGAAGTCCTTCAAACACAGGTCAAGCTGAGCTCAGCATGCTGGTAGTGGTTGCCTCATCAACTTAAGTGGATGCTGGTAGGCTAAAACACTGGGAAGTGCCAAGAATTCTTAAGAGGCTACCCACACTGGAGGGAGGGGGAATGTTAGACCTGACAATATTCTATAAGTGCTAACATAAATAAGCCAAAAAGAAAGGCTTTTTTCTTCCAACACACAACTCTTAGTTTATGGGAATTTAAAATATATAGCTAGTGGAAATATTTTATCCAAGTGCTATTGCAAGTCTTGTTTCCTCCTTCCCAATAATACCCTTTAAAGAAATTGCAAAATTACCCAGAATAGTTGGCCAGTGAGGCTGAGAAATTTTCTCATTTTTAAATTTTACAGAGCCTCGATGACAAGATGATTTTTATAGCATGTATGTGGAATAAGTAAACAAATCACAGTCCAAAGTATTCAAGCGTCTTCTAGAGAAGGTAAAGTGAATGAAATCTGGTACTGAAAGGTACATTTTGAATTTGTTACATCTGAATGCTTCACTCATGAGATACGAATAATTTCACATAAACACTGTTCGGAGGTGAACAGCAGCTACTTTTCAGGAGGAGGCTTCCAAATTTATATTCTCTCCAGCTGGGGAATAAATGCAGTTGTTAAGACAGAATGAGACAAGTTACTACATTTTGGTGTCAAAATACGTAATACACAGTAAAGTGATATCTTGTTTTTAGAGAAACTTCAGCTGGTGTTTTAAAAAGTGCCATCTTTTGCAACTCTTTATCAGACAGAAAGAGGAGGCAATGATTTCTCATACTGCACAGACTGTATTTATGCAGTGCATAATAAATGGATGGGATCACAGATCCTGTGCGATGGTTGCAATATCAGAACCACAGGTAAGATGTCACAAAGATTACTCTGGAGGTAGCTTTAATAGGAGAGTTGCACTGGGTCTAGGACTATTCTTCAACATGCAAAGATCACAGAATCTGAGATATAAGAATTTAAAAGTTTTGTCCTGAACATCCTATTGACTGCATGATACAAGAGACTAAATCCAGCAATTCCTTCTACAAGCACATATGTCCCCTGGGCAAAATTCTACTCAGAACATTTCCAGGAGACGTTTTGGGGGTGGGGGTGTTTTTTTCTCCAGTTTTCCTCTCCCAGTAAAGCTTCCAGTGCCACTTCCTCTTCTGTTCTTGAGGGTACTCCAGTTCTTGAGAATAGGTTTTCTAGGGTACATAGAGCGCAAGGAGAATGAAAATTGATAAATTGCCTCTTCCCTTTTCCACCAGAGGAAATGCTCTGCTACATCAGAAGCCTCTTATAGAGAGATGAATCCCTTAAGTTTGTAGGAAGAAATTCTGGATCTAACCCAAAGTATGTAAACTCTTACATGTTATTTATTATGTTGTCTTGTATTCTGTTTTGTTGGCCTAATTCCTCTACAGTCACCAGATCCTGACTGATCTTGGAAGCTAAGCAGGGTCAGCCCCTGAATGGAGACTACTCATGAACACCAGGGACTGTAGGCTATATTTCAGAGGAGGGAACTGGCAAAATCACCTCTGACTATTCCTTGCCTAAGAAAACCCTGTGAAATTCATGTTGTCACCATAAGCTGATAGGAGACTTGAAAGTACACACATATATCTTATTTTAGTAATACAGATCTTCCATGTAGTCATATCCTGCTGCCTCATCATGGCATAGAGATAACCCTGGGCTCACAAAGGATATGCCAGGACAGCAGACTTTTTCTGGCATAGGTCCTACCAGGCTGGTAAGGTTTCCTGGAGGCAGATTATATCTACTATCCACAGACCAGCCTAGCTAAGTACAAAGAGCCTTGTCACCAGAAGACTGGCTACTGGATGGCAAATGGGCCACAGCAACTACAAACACACTAACAGTATTGGAACACTTAGAAACACCATTGGAGGGAGGGGAACCCACACTGATGAAAACATGGATCTTCAAGGGATTCAAGGTCATGGATCAGTGGATGGACACATTTACCTTGCCTTTCCTTTTAACTCTATACACCAGCAATTGAATCTAGAAACTTTCACTCTCTGTTTTAATCAGTGACTTACAGTTCTCTCTGCTTTCAGGCAAAGGCATTCAAGTTAGTTCAAACTCACTTCTTAAAAATGAGGCTCACCTTTGTGATCTACCAAATATCAAGAGTAAGAGCAAACAATTTAAGAGACAAAATAGAAAAGTACAAAGGAGGGGGTGGAGATACAAGCTTCTTACTGGGCACTCTGAAGACATACAGATCTGAAAACACAGATCTAAAATCTGATGAGTTCACGTCAGCAAGTTTCCCCTTAAAGCAATTCTTATCATATAGTCTTATCTAAGGAACAAACTGGATTCAACTTGCTACCTTATTTTAACATTCTGCTGATTCAGATCTAGCCTAGAATCCAGCAAAACAGGAGGCAGTGAACAGTACAGTCTCATTCAAGTTTTCCACTCAACCCTAAAGCTGGGAAGGGCAAGATGTGGATAAATATCTAATTTGTTACTAATTTTATTTCCTGTTCTTGTTACTCTAAGAGTTGCAATAAACTTAGAGAACACAAGTCCCTAGTTCTTTTACTCTAGGCAATCAAAAGGGCTTCTACAAAATTCTCTGCACTATCACATTATCTCTACTTCTCCATACTGCCTAAAAACCCAGTGGCACGTAGTGCCTGCCAGCAAACAGGAGCAAAGCTTGCCATCACAATCAAAGTCCGACTAATATTACTGAATAAAAACCAAGAGATTCCCTGTCAGAAAACTCATCTTTTAAGAGGTAAGCTCACTGTGTGACGTTTTGCAGTGCCCTGTGCCATCCAATACTTTTGAGGACTGAGAAAAATGCAGAGAAGAGGTCTTAATGAAACATGGCTTTATAATTCTAAATTTAGTATCCAATAAATACTTAAGAGTAAGGTTTCCTGCTTGACTAGGGCCCCTAATGTAGAGAACCTGAATCCTAAATAAAACACGGGTCACAACAAATGCAGATGTTGGTATCCTAGAAGCACTAGAAAAACATAGAACGGCTTTTCACACCATCCAGCTGCATCTGTTGATCATATTCTCTGTGTCTGGTTATGTCTACAGCTCTCGTTCTTAACATTGGAGTTTATCTGTTATCACTAACTATCGTGGAAATTGAAAATGACATAAGTGACATGCTGTGAACAATTTTAACTTATGAAAACATACAACAAATGGCAAAAAGCAGAGACTGGAGTGTGAGAATAACCATTACACAAAAATTTTGCATTCAGCAGGGCCAGTGGGCAGAGTGTCAGACTGGGTCTATAGGATGATCCAGCTGCCAAACCCTGCTAAACTATGATGCTCACTGGGCATGCCAAGCTCATGGGGTCGTCAGAAGGATAAAATGTGAGGAGGAAAACTCACATTGTCACTGATGTGAGCTTTTTAGAAGAAAATGACATGAAAATAATAATCAAGGCCATGGCTTCTTACTTTGGCTTAGCAAAAATGAAGGTTTTATTCCTATCTAGATGTAGGGTTTTAGGATCAAATTTCCATAGCAGATATAACTTATTCCTAATTTTAGACCATGCCATAGTCCATAGTTTAAAGGTTCATAGGAAGCAAAGCTGGTAAGAAAGAGCAGGGAAAACTGCTACTAGTGAGAGCAGACAATACTAAAGACCTGATGAGCAAATAGGAGAATCCAGAGAAAAGTGGATCTGTATAGTCATATTTGACTTCTTAGCTTTCAAGAGAGGTGATAATATTTTCTCTTTAATAAGAGTTGGGTTTATAACAAAAGTCTGTGGGGATAGGCCTTGTAGCCTGCATGAAATCCACCCATTTGGCCATTCATGAATTATACAAGAAAGAAGAGTAGTGTTGCTTTCCTAAAACAAACTTCTCCCAGGTAGCCCTGTATATACTAGATATACCAGCACAGTTAATTTTTTATAGCACATAGCAAGTGAATCTTATTGGTGGAGAACTATCACTTCATAAAAGGCAACAGGGTGAGCAAAACACTGCTCCATTTGAGTTACGTAATAAGAAATGCCAGTACTGAAAATACCAGATAAACTTGCTTTCTGGCAGTTAAATGGGTTATCTGTTTCTGACAGTATTTTTTTTAAGTATTTAAAAAAAGAGTTAGTACGTCTTGAAAAAACTTACATTAAGCTAGGGGGAAAAAGAAATCACAATTTGTAAAGAACACAATGAAATTTTACAAGCTTGTATTAATGCATGTAACAAGAACTGTAAAATTCAGTGTATCTAACATTAAAATGTCAAGAATGCTTTTTATGGGCTTGCTTTGTTTGTACATAAGGGGAAAAACCAATCAGATGGTGTATGTTTTATTGCAAGCCTATTAAAAGATGTCTTTAAGGCTAAAATAAGTTACAGAAAGAACTTCAACCCAATCTTTGGAATCATCATGCCATCAAAAATATATTTTCCACTCATAACGTTCTGTGCTGAAGAGCATAATTCTAGTGTGGCCAGCAAAAGAATCTTGCAGAGCAAGAGTTGCAAGGTAGACAAGGGAAATGTGATATCAAAATCAAGGCTGCACAACAGCAAGGCAGGTAGTGGAAAACAGGCTGATAACTGAGAATAAGCATCCTCTAGCATAGGGTTAGAGTTTTCACATGAGGCTTGTGAGGGATGAAGGATGTCCAGCCCAGATACCATGCCCCAACAGCATCCCCTTTCCCTTTGCCATGAACAATTTTCTGGAGAACAGGGAAGATTCTGGGGTTCTTTCATGCATGCCAGCTATAGTGTATGTTGGAACAGTGATCCCTGGTTTGTCCTTTTTCCCTTTGAGAAAGGCAACCATGACTGGCTGAGAAATGGGGAGCTGATGCATCAGTGCCACACAGTGTCTCCCTCTGTCTAGCAACAAACAAACTTGGACAGTTAGTTTGTTAAAATGATTTGTTAGGGTAACAGCCATAACCTTCAAATAATTACTTTTTGCTGGGAATAGGATATTGGTGGGCATGCCATTTTTTTTTGTGAGGACTGCAACAGTGATCCTTTTTAGTCCCCAGAGTAACGTATTTTGCATCTTACAAGTTCTAGGAGCAGAGAGAAGTCAATGCGGTATGATCCCCTTTGGAAAGCTGCAGAGCACTCTTAAAACAGACTTACTTTGGAGTAAGTCCCACTGAACACAGCAACACTTAAGGACTGCACTTTAGGATGTTCCGTGAGGCCAAATGCAAAGGATACAGTCAGCACTCTGAAGTACAGTAAAATTATGCATGCACCACCCAAATTCAAACTGAAGGTATGTGTAATGTGTAATTTTAAGGTTTAAAATGGTCATTTTAAATGACAGGGTTCCCTTGAATTAAAAAAAGGACAGTGTTTCAGTATCCCCAAACTGTCATTTGACAGACATATAGAGAAGTCAAACCAGTAATTGAGGTTATGAGCCTGATTCATTCCGCTGTCATTTAAGATGCCAATTCACAAGAAAATACTGTGACCTGAACCTCAAGTGAGAAGCAAACCAGGATCTTTTGGGTGGGCTGCTGTACAAAAAAAGCTTCATGTGCATATCAGTGGGCACTCTCAGAAACAAATGGCACTGTGCCAAAGTCTTTCTGAAGTGGAGAGAAAGAGGGAAAAAAGAGAGAGAAAAATCGACTTACCTTTCTTAGTCTTGATTAAAGCCAGCTGACCTGTGTTAGGGGTATGTGGAATTTCTCCTTCTGTGCTTTGAATCTGCAGTAGCAGGAAAAAGAAAGCAAATATAAGGTTATGACTAACAGAATATATGCCCATGACTGGTTATTTAGCTGATTAACAATTCCAATGAAATCAAATTTGGCAAGCCAGAGTAATTGCTCTGCACTGTTTACCATTTGTACATCCCATTCAGATTCCCTGGACCGGCAAATAAATTCTTAAGGGAGAACATTCAGGACACTATAAATATGCAAAGAGCATGATGTCGTGTTATTATTTCAGATGAAGCTAGTTTTTTAAAAAAAGAATATGGTTACACATTTATTTTTTTAAAAAAATGACCATCCTGTAAGAAGCCTCCTCTTAATATTTAAGTATCATCATCGTATATGACTGTTGTTACAGACAGACTTGTTGACCCAGTATCAAAATGCAAAAAGCAAGCATTAAACCAGTCATTATGAAGATCAATTAAAATTCACAAAACAAATAATTTGCATGTTTCACAGATCTCCTCCTCCATGTTAAGACAAGGAAAAGAGCAGGAAGGAGGAAAGAATGTAATGTATGGCCGTGTAGGAGTTCCCTGTCTACAAGTTCCAAACTTCTGTGTGTTGGGCTCCTATTTTGGCCTCAACAAACAACAACCTTCTTTCCCATAATCCCATCGATTTATAAAATAACAACAAAACTAAACCCAAAGAAGAGTACAATGAAATTCTAAAGCTAGAACACAACTTAATATGATTTGTAGCTGGTACTCACTGGGTGACCCTAAGCAAGTCACACGCTCAAAGCCTCAGATAAGGCACTGGCAAAATCTCCTGTGAACAAATCTTGCTTAGGTTACCCTTAGGGTCGCCAAAAGTCAGAAACAACTGGAAGGCACACAACAACAACAACAACAACAACAACAACAACAACAACAACAACTGAATATTATTCCCTGTCTAATTTTTTTGGTACAATTTTACATAGCAAGAACAGAGAATATTTGTATCTGACAGGATTATCTCCCACCAACTACAAGATACCACAGATAGGTTTCATATTACTTGACATCATGTCAAACAACGTAATTCCAATGGGCAGAACTATAAGGTTCATAATTTGCAGGGCTCCCTCGGAAGTTATGTTTACTCCAGGAGCCTGTGCAGTGGTGTAGACTGGCCAGTTGGCAGGGATGGAAGAGATTACAGTACAAAGTGCCTCCTTTGTCTGAACTGCAGGAACACTATTCTAAATTAATTGCTAAATAAGCAGTCCTTGAGCAACTGCCCTCCAAAGAAAAACTAGACAGGAAGGCTTTTGTTAGGGTTTTCTTTGGGGGGGGGCAGGGGACGTATAGGGAATTGTTGTACATTTCCTTGTTCCAGGCAAAAAGAGATCAATTTGATAGATTCCAGCTTACACTATTAAAAGGAAGATCATTCCATATATAACAATCCAATTAAATTCAAAGTTTAGTTCAAGGGAAACGATGTTATTTACTTTCAGATGGGTATGCATGTTAAGACTGTTGCAGCAAAAGCAACAAAATCCTGTGGTATGTTAAAGATCAACAAATGTATCATGCCATAAGTCCTTCTTATTCAAGAAAGGCTATCCCATGATATATTTCTCAATCTTTGACACACCACAAGGCTTTGCAGTCACTGTTTATGTTTATTCATTGATTCAATTCATGTGTTGTAGACAAGGCTCTAAAAACATAAACTACTGTATTAAGAAGATTAAAAGCAGCAGTTTGAAAAAACACAACTGAAAAAAAAGGGGAGATGAATATCATGGCAATAGATGCCAAAGAAATCTAGAAGCACCTGACTAAGAGCAACTTAAAAACTTAACTTGTGATCCAACTGTCAGTAAAATGTACAGAAAATTCAAGGGAATGGGAAAATAAAAAGTTCTTTGCCTGATAATGAAGAAGCAAAAAAGAGAACATCTGACAGACCTTTTTTGGGGAGTTCATTCCAACTGGGAAACTACCATCATCAGCACAATCACCACCACTACCCTGCCTGTTTCCCAGCTCCACAGATTTCTCCTGGGAACAGATGATCCTGAGGACAACCTGGGAATCAAGGCAGCTACCACTGTTTTCATTGTTGGTTATAAGCAACCAACCAGTTTCAATATGTGGTGGCAACTGGAATAGAACCTCTGATGATTTTCAGGAAGAAAGTATTATCCTTGCTATTCAATATCTGCATGATAGCTTCCTATTTAATAATCACATGTCAAGATAGACACTATATACATTCAAACCAACAGTCTGAACTTGAAATCTGGAGGCAGTGCATAGCTCTCACAACAATCAAACAACAGGATCACAACAGGCTCCAGCCATTATGCCTGCTGCCATATTTCATCATCAATGGAAATTTTGGGGTGGGCTTCAAGGTAATCCCAGGCACAACATACTATAGTAATCTAAATGGAGGATACTCAAGAATGGATCACTGAAGCTAAGCTGTAATTATCCCTACAGATCCGCTGATAGCACAGTAGCCTAAGCTAGTAAAAGGGATTCCACAGCCTTTTAAATAGGTAAAACTGACAGATATAAAAACTGACACATATAAAAAATGGTAATATAGTTTAATATAAATTTATAAAACATACATTTTACCAAAATAAAAACTTAGTATTAAGAAAAGTCCACTGAGTCCTCTAATAAACTACTATATTGAAATATTCAGTCTAAATTAAATATCATTGTATTAAATTACAGTTGCCTAGGATTAAAATTATTCTTTTCAACATTAAAGACATCATGGAGTGATTTTATTTCACTATTAAATCATTTTTAAATGTTAAACTAGCTTGAGAAACCATGAACATTAGCCTTCTGCAGCCACACAGATGGCAGCAATAGCAGCATCAAATTAAAGGCTTCCTGAAGCATTCTGAAATGCTTACAAAACTATGGTTTCTGCTAGACTAGTAATTGACAAAGTAATTAATTCATTTAATCAACTGCACTGTGTGTCATGCCTTTAGACTCATACTTCCCTAAATTAGGTAAATAAACTAAGTTAGTACGCTCAGTGGTTTGCCATCACTTTTACCAACAAACTGTGCTGCACATTTCCAGTGGAAGAGAGGCTGTTTGTCTCATATTTCCATGGAGCACTGTGGGTGGCACAAAAATGGGGCTGGAGGCCATATGCTACTCATGGCCTGTACTTTGTCCATCTCTATTATAAACCCAGCCTATCCACACAAATAAGATAGTCAAGGGTGCCAAAAAGTGCTTAGAGATCTGGCTAAATTAACAGTCTTATTACCTACAAATGTGTTTAAAATGATTAGTATTATTGACTAGAATGCTCTATTATGAATGTGTAACCTTGTGATTGTATTCAAGATTCCCAAGTAGCCCCTAATTTTTGGGCTGTGTAAGAACTGAGAAAGTCCCCCAATCCCTACTTATCAGGCAGCGGCCATTGCCATATATGGGAGTCTGTTCTCCTGTTGATTAGGAAGCAGCTGGTTGATGGTCTCCCATCTCGTAAGAACAATTTCTGGTGTAAAGGTGAATTGCAATAGGAATCCTGCTTCTGCTTGTCACACCAGCATGGAGGGGGTAGAAATGGCAGCCAGTTGCTTCCCAAATGACAGGGGAACAGGCCCCATCAACCATAGCTGCTTCCTGATAAGAGGGGATTGGGAGGGTCAGGTGACAATTCACTGCATAGCAGCATAACTATGGTGCTTACACATATATATTTCTCACACAGGATTCTGGCCTTTATTTTCAATTATAGCTATTTGGTGACTTTTGTTCCAAATCAAATTAGTTTGTCCCCATGCTATTCCAGGAGAAATCTGCAGTCATCTGTGAATAGTTTATCTTATTTCTAGAAATTTCTGCATGGGCATCTGGAGATGGCATGGTAAACTGTTAGAAGTTGAAACACTTCAACCATGGTCTAAATTTTATTTTCACATTAATTCATGAAATCATGAGGTAAATTAAACGTCAAGAGGTAAATTAAACTACAAAGCAATACATCCACTGCTGCAAACTTTTGTTAGATTAAATTATTTGCTGTTATCTGACTTCAACTTAGAATGACTCCATCATGAATGAGCAACCTCAAGAGTCGCAGGTATCAACCAAGGTTTTGCAAGCTCAGGGTTGTGGTTTCCCTGACTGAGTCAATCCACCTGTAGTGCAGTCTCCCTCTTTTTCCACTGCCAAGTATAATAATCTTTTCCAACAAGTCATACTGTCTTAAACTTTCCCCCAAATAAATAGAACAAAAGTCTTCCCCTAAAAAAAAACACACCACATACCTCCCGAAATAATGAAAGAAATAAAACAGAAACAGAAAGGCACTCTGCTTATGTGTTGCACATACTGACCACCACTATCACTCTGAATCTACACAATAAAGCAAAATTCTTTTTTTTTAAAAAAATGAAGACAAATATTTAATTGGCTTTTTTGGGTAGATTTCTCCATGATCTCAGCCTCTAACATGACAAACGTGACACATCTTCTGGTTGTTCAAAATTCTTCTGAAATCTAATGAGAGAGAAGGTTATAAAAAGCTGTTTCTTAATTACAGAGAAGGTTATACCCAAATTGTAGACAACCCAAGAAGACAAAACTCTCCAAAGTAGTATTCCATCTACAGGTAGCAATTAGAAAAGGAAAGAAAACTTAAAACAATCACCATCTTTAATTATGTGGATGGTAGAACATTTCAGATTTCCAAATGTGGTTTTAGCCATGTTTTATGAGTAAGTTTAATCCCAGTGACTATTAATGTGGAGGGCTCTGGAGTTTTCCCATTCCCACAACACCCATTGTTGTTGTTCTGTGCATTCAAGCAATTTTTGACTTATGGAAACCCTAAGATGAACCTATCACAGAGTTTTCTTTGTAGAATTTGTTCAGAGGGGGTTTGCCTTTGCCTGAGTCAGAGAGTGTGACTTGCTCAAGGTCACCCAATAGGTTTCCATGACCAAGTAGAGATTCAAACTCTGGTCTCCCAGTGTCCTGCTCCAATATTAAAACCACTACACCAGGCTGGTTCTCCCACATCTCTTCCAAACTCAAATATGAACCAATAATTTCACAGTATTATTCACTAACAGTTACATTTAATTATGTTTTGTTTTGTTTTCAGAATTGATGGAATATTTCACTTTCAAAAGACTCTACAATGTTTTAGGGAAAATTATGATTCTTTAACAATCTAGCACCTATGTGAAACTGCCTTGGTTTCTTGACAGCACCCTCAACTGTCTCTTGAGAAGGAAAGCAATACAGCTTTAAGGCTGAGCATTCTTTCAAGCAAGATCTGGCAGATGGCAATTTAATTTTTTTTTAAAAAAAGAAGGCAGTGTTTGTCTTGGGTTTTGTCTGTGAAAAAGCATGGCAATACTGGCTCTTGAATCAGGCCATCACTCTTCAATAGACAATTTTTTCAAATCACTACTTTTGCTGTTCACCTATGTACAGACTGGAAGTTTAGTTACGGTATATGTGTTAATAGCCATATTTACATAAATTTGCATGGTGTTTTAAAAAAAAGTTTAGAAAGAAAGAAAGGGATTCGGCCTTTGTCAAAAGTGACAACCACAATACAGGAGTTCCAGCAGTCTGTAGGATGTGGGGGTTAAAAACAAAAAACTGGGGGAGGGGAGGTATTCTCTGGAGTGCATTTTGCCCAACTCTGCTTTAAACACACTGAGAGCCAAAGCAATATCAGCTTTGTTGCCCACTGCACACATTCAGCACTACCTCCAAAGTTCCGTCTAGACATTATTTTTCCTGAGTAGGTAGAAAGAGAGCCTGGTCTCTCTCTTTCTGTACTGACAGGGAAGGCCTGTAAAGAACGTGCAAGCGAATATGGTTACAAAGCTTTGTGCTGCTGGGGACCTGGCTTCATCAGGGTTCCTGATTTCAGGGAGCTCCGTGATCACATACAAATGAACAAATTCACAGTCTCTTTGCACGTTTTACCCATCAATATGGAGAAACAGGAAGTGGAGAGGGCTCCCTCTACAGTTGTTGTTATCAACCTTTGTCCCTCCAGATGTTTTCCGTTTTATCTCTCAGAACCCCTGCCTCCTGGCTGAGGCTTCTAGCAATTGAAATCTCAGACATCTGGACAGCCAAAGACTGAGAACCACTGTTTTACATCCTAAAAGAAAATGAACTGGAGAGTATAGCTTTAGGAGCCCTTACATGTATGCAAACTAATACATATACAAGCTGTGCAGGGAGGAGTCAGCACCCTGCCCATACCAAAGTCTCCCATCTAAATCCAAAGCATACATGCATACTATTGTGCACACACAAGCTGTTGCAGATGCTGCACTGAATTTTATGTAAGGAGTGGTGAACTTGATCATTTTTCCTCCTCAAGCATGTGCAAAACATTGTCTGAACAGTGCCGCAATTGTTCAAATGTGCTGGTAAAAAAATTAAAAGAAAGAAATCCCACATGAGACAAGAGCAAGAAACAAATTGCCGAGGCCAGGGGGTGCTATTAAAACAAAGTACTCTTTCCTTTTAGCTTTGTAATATATTACAAATGACTCATTTTAGGAGTTGCAAATATTTATGCCAACTTGATTAAGTAATCAGTCACCAAAGTACAGATAGCTTTTTAAAAGAGCAGCTGGAGTCCATATTTCACAACTACTCAATTTTCAGACTTTTCCTGAACTCTCAAGATGTTGCATAGTGATAAAACTGTTTGCTTTCTCTTTTCTCACACAACAAACTCTGACATAACAGTAGTTTATTAAATATAGAAACATCCAATATCAAAAGACTTCCTCTTAGGGGAAACAGGCATATTTTTCAAACTATGAAGCTAACCCATTGTGTCCCTGTTATCACAAATTACAGAAAAGAACAGATTAAGTACTATTGAAATAAAGCTGTTTGAGCATTGTCCAAAGAAAGAAAATGGGAATATTTTTGTACGCATTTTAATATCAATTTTCATCTGGGAAGAAGTGAAGGGAATATATCCTACTGTGTCTTTTCTTTAGCACATACATTTTGGTCTGAATCAAGAGAAAGGCCAATTGTCTCACAGTGCAGCAAGACCAATTCCAGATTTGAGTCTTCCCCAGCACACTTCTGGGCCATACACCCTGGCACAGCCCCATCCCCTAGCACCTATCCCACACTGTGTGCTTCCACAAAGGAAGGACGGCAGAAGAAATATTACCATGTCAGGTGCCTGCCATTTGGCATTTCTACAATGTTCTGACACAGCTTCACTCTGGCACATTGTAGGAAAATTCAAATGGCAGCTTCTGTTTTGATCCAGCAAGTTCTGCTACTTGATACATCTGAGCTAAGGAGCAGTGACAGGTGGGTCAGCCATATCACAAGCATGGCTGGTTTCTTCCTTGACTTCTGCACAACTATTCTGCCAGAAGAGAGGATCAGGTCTGACATGCCATGTCTAGACTGAAGTGGGAAACAAAGTTATATGTTCCCAAGGAACATGGTGCATTTATCCAGGTCCATTTATGTGGCTAAGCAGCTGAAAAAGTAAAATTCTTCTATAATGGATATAACTAGGGTGACCACTTACACATTTTGTATAAAACTGCACATGCTAATTTATCTGTAGAAAATTGTTTGAAAAATTAGAAATGAGTTTTATAAGTTAAAACAGAATCAAAGCACATCTCACCTGAATAAGCCACTAAGCCTGCTCTCCAGGTACTAACTGTAGGTGGGCAAAGTCAAAGTCCCTGTTCTCCCTCTTCATGGTTCTTCCTCTTTCATCTACCTTTGGATTTGACTGCCCTTCAAAGAAAGGACATCCCCACACATAGGACTGTCCTCCAAAAGTCCTTGAAAAAGAGAACTGTCCTCTGTAAAAGGAAACAGGTGGTTGCCATAACACTAACAATTTTGACATGATATTAAAGTGGAAAACCTGATACTCAAAATGTCAGAGAAAATGCTGTCTTTATTTAGGAGATTTAGATATAGGTGTTTTATGTATTTCATTTCAAAAGATTTATATCATCTCTTCTCACCAATGATCTCCAAAGGCAATTTATTTACACACTGAAAACATTTCAATAAAACACAAAAGAAAGAAACCTTGACTAAAATCAATGGCAGAAATAGCAACACTGAGTTATTTTACAAGTGCAGTTGGCAAAGAACCTAACCTCTCCCCACTCACCCTGCCTATAATTTTTCTAAATTAGTCCCTGCTTTATTATCATGGATGCTATTTTATCTCCCTTCCATAGATACACATACTTCAGGCCATCTAAGCAATTGGGAAGCATTCAGTTTTCTTATGCACATGTCTATTTATACAATTTCAGCTTGGTGGCCCTGAGAAACCAACAAAATTACTCAAGAAGAGTAGATGAGGCACAAGGCCAAGGCAAGCAATAATTCTGGAATAAATCCTTGTCCCATTCTTTGTTCAAGTTATGCTGTGAAATTCTGATTTTTTTTCCACATATGGAAATTTGTATGTATTTTGGTACTCATTTTTCTTAATATATGCTTTTATTTATGCATCTTTTTCAGTGTTCATTTCTGTACACATTGTCCCTAGCAAGTAAATCACATTTTGTATTTTTTTCAACTATACACATTTTAGTTGATCACATTTTTAAAATATGTGTTTGATTTTGTGCTTATTTTATTCCTTCAAAACACACTATGAGCCTTGCGAATGTGTAAATTTCTAAAGCAAAGTGTGCTTTGTCTCATAATAAGTCCTGTGAGGTTAAAAAAAAAAAAAAAGGTAATTTGGTAAGAATCATGAAACATCCACATCTTTCTCTCCATCCCTAATGCTGGATGTTAAGTGGGCTAAACAGGATTGTACCCACGGATCTTATCCATGGTTTCCACATCTTGATCAGCAATTCTTTATTAGAGCCCCTTCAGGTACAAGAAACTTAAGTCTTTTGCCCCAGCATGCACAAGCTGCATGCACGTACACAATCTCTGCACATATCATTGGGGCAGGGATAGTGCCTGGAGCCTGAGCATGTACGATAGGAATGTAGGGTCCATACAGAAAAACTGGTCAACATACAGAGGCTGGACACAGGGCAAGGAGTTTGCTCCCACTTCAGACTGTGAACATACTAAATATTCCAAGAAGTGCCATCTACAGGGGACCAGAATGAGTTTTCAAGATCACCCATCTAGCCTAATCCCAAATCTAAAGGAATCCTTTGCCTGAAGCCACTTTGATAAGACATGTTTCAAAAACACTGCAACTCCCCCATTCCCTCAAAAGCCTAGAGTAACAGCTTTCTGATGGTGCAAACACCCTTTTTTCTTGAAATATATGTGAAATATTTTTTTCACATCTGAGACAACTTAGAAGACTATGAAAGAATTAAGACTATCCACCATTATATTTCCGTGTAAGCCACTGTCCTGAACAGTGGCTCATGCTGAGTTGTACTGGACAGTATCTGCTGAGGACAGGTAATTCTGCTATGGCTCTACCTCAGGGGCAATTTGCTAACATAACTCACAGAATTCCTGTCCCCAACAGAAACTTACTGGAAGAAAGGAAACTTATTAACACAGACATACCATCCAATTTCCTTTGAGAATAAATGTTTGCGGTTTAAAATAGCCTTTAATTCTTGACCAAACCAATTTCTTTCTGCCTCCTAGCAAGTTCCCATAGTGCACTGGAATTAAGGTTCTCTCTTTCTTTCTCGCTGACCACCATTTCATTACTAAAAGACACCTGGTCCATTGCACATCAATAGTGAAAAGTCAAAGACCCTCAAACCAAATCTGGGCATTTCCTCATGATCTGGAACTATCCCATGTTATGCAATCTGATTGTCCTCTTATTATTCAATTTAAAAACATACAGCACACAACAAAAATTGGTGATTCAAAGCTAGTCAGCATTAAAGGAAGTAACCACAGAAAGTTTGAATCTGGGTAATCTATCCTAATTTCAGAAGAAGGAAATCCTGGGAGAGCAGTGGCATAAAAACAGAAGTGAGTGAGCTGATTCATGGTTATAAGAAATATTGGGGGTAGGAAAGGACAGGATTTATTAAATACATATAATTTTGTTTCTAAAGCTGAAAGCCCTCTCACATTTCTGGACATTTCCAGATGGGCCGCATTTTCTGGTTCCAAGTCACAGCTTCCTGTGTTTTCTTTTTTGTGGAATTGGGCCTGTGCCTTCCACACAGTGGAGGTATCACCCAAGGTCACAGTGTATACCTGTGTCAAATCTTGCAAATCCACCATCCATAAAAGGAAGCAGAGCCAGCTGGGATGCAGAAATATCTTCCTACGATTATTTTCCCCAGCTGCCATTTTCATTTTCCAATTTTTTTCCTTCTTGGCTGGTATGCACACAGGTGAGCCAACTTACCCATGCTCATGCTTTTAAAAAAAATGACAAAAGAGGTATACAACTGCAGTAAACCAACAGTATGCTTCTTTGTAGGCATACACACAAGTGAACCAACTTCCCTGTACTTACACCTTTTAAAAAATTACACTGGAGATACACAAACACAGCATTAAGCATTTTGCTTTCTACATCCTTCTTTCCAAAATGGAACTCCATTTTTTACTGCTGTTAGTGCAGCTGCACTGCTTTTGATTTCAGGATCCACAGCCAACACTGCTCTCATCAGTTAAAGACTAGTTCTTGAAATGTTGGTATAAGAAGCCTCCTTTAAACACACACACTCCAAAATCGAAAGCCAGACACCCCAAGAAAAAAAAAGTTATATGTTCAATATTTGCCATCAAATTCTGTAAGTTAATTTGCAATGCAGGTATAGCCTAAGACAGATAGATAGATGTTACACCATTAAAAAAAAACATAGTAGGAAGGAATAATGGATTTCAATGTCATTTGGAAAACAAAATATACACCTATAAAAACAAACCACATGGTGTCCATATAAGACAATTTAAGCAGTTTAACACATTTTCCTACACAAAATTAAAAACATATAATTATCTTACAATCCATTTGCTAGATCTGGATTTTTCAGAGCAGCTGCCTTGATTCAAGAGCTTCTTGTTCTTGCTCTTTTTGGTTTGGTTTTCTCTCTGGTTTTTTGGAAAGGGAAGGGGCTAATCATTCCCCTGTCACCCACCCTTGTCTGGGAGCAAAAGATCAGAGCCCAGCCTACATTTGTTCTCTCCCAACTAGCAGCCCACTCCACCCAAACCGCTACATCTCCTTAGCCAATGTCAATACAGGATACAGGCTCAAAAAAAACTGATTGGCTAAGAATACGGAGGCCAAGACCCCTGAGGAAATTTTGTCCTGACTCATTTCTCCTATGCTGGGCTATCTCAACAGCAACAGACTTCCTATAGGAGCACAAACTTCAAAGGCTCCAGGACAGCATGAAAAAACCTGTATTCACATATTTGTAGTTCTATGCCTTTTGAAAACATTTCAAAGGAAAGGTTGGAAAGAAGAGCGGGAGAAGCAGTCAGGCATGCAAGAGTTACTCTGGTCATTCCTCTTACTGTTTTATACGTTTCAACACCAATGTGTTTGTATGTGCATGCACACACATGTTATTTTTGTCAGGAAAAGCTGGAATCAGTTCAAAGGATTTCACCCCTAAGACCAGAAAGCAGATGATACTTGGTAGGAGTTTGTCTCTGCGTCATCTATACATTGCTCAATGATATTTTGAGGCCTTCTTCAAAACTGATACAGCCACCGAGATGAAGCCAAGCAAGTCTGGATACAGTCAGTGCTGGGATCTGAGATAACCTAGAAATCCTGTGTATCAGATGTGGAAAACCTTTGGCCCTCCAGCTGCTTTGGACCACAACCTCCATGATCCCTTGCCACTGGCTATGCTGTTTGCAAGTGCCAAAAGCTCTCCATCTCTATTATTTATGATACTTTGCGTTCTAGAGAAGAAAAAAATAGATACAAGTGCTCCAAATCAGCTTTGCCCAACCAGGTGATCCTCAGATATATTTGGGAACAGTCCATTGTGTTGGACTATAATGGTCATACCAGCTAGGGATTGTGAGAATTACCGTCCAACACATCTGAACGCTGGAGAAGGCTGTACTAAATAGGCAAGTGGTATTCCTAAACACAGGCACATGCCCATAGCACATAAATTCATTCTTGTCATCTTTGGTAACTAACTATGCAAGCTTTAGTCCAGTGGTTCTCAACCTGGAGGTCGGGACCCCTTTGGGGGTCGAATGACCATTTCACAGGGGTCGCCGCTCCTCAATCCTGCCCCCCCCTTTAAAAGAAGGTGGCCTCACAGCCAATGGGAGCAGTGCTTCTGAGACCCCTGCGCTGGGGTTCAAACTGCAAACCCCAGGATTCCATAGGATGGTGAAAGTGGAATAATAGTGCTATAACAGTCTAGTGCAGAAATAGCCAGGATGACTTTCTCCTCTCGCTTTTGTTGTGCGTGGACCGTTGGCGCTTGCCACATGCACATGTTGTGTTCTTCGCCCTGACTGTCTTGCATTCCTCGCTTTTTGTACGTTCAGCGTCCGCACTCTCTTTAAGGGAGGGAGGGAGGGAAACAAAACACGTCTGCTTATGCCGCCGCCATCTTTCCTCTCTCTCTGTCCTTTCCTCCCTGCGCCTCGTGTAAAATGTGGGCTGTTTCGGCACTGCCTTTGGGAGTGACTGGCTTTTTGAACTGTGGAAACCCAACATTCAGAACTAGAACTACTGCCTTAATTCTGGCATTGATGGACGCTTTCTGTGCTTAAAAAAATGGGGGAGGGTTACTAGTTTTTAGGCATTAGAAGTCTACCCAGAGCAGTGATTTAGGGCAGTGTTTCCAATCTATTTGATGTTGGAAATAACTAACTAACTAACTAAATAAATAAATAAAAAATAAAAAATAACAAAAATGATTTTATGGTTGGGGGTCACCACAACATGAGGAACTATATTAAGGGGTCGTGGCATTAGGAAGATTGAGAACCACTGCTTTAGTCCAAAACATCTTCAGGCCAAATATTTGCTTAACCCCCACAGTACTAAGCCTACTCTGGAATGGCACTTGTTCTCCAAGATTTCAAGCACACATTTTTTTTTTTTTTGGTCACTTACCCAAGCTGACTTGCAAAACACAACCCTCTGAAATATGGCTTCTTCTCAGTCCAAAGTTTCAGATATCTACACAATCTCTGACCTTAGTCCAGGTAAACACAAGTTCTTTATAAACCTCTAAGTTTTAAACTGTCTGGGACCCATGCCAAGAAAAAGGCAAGAATAAAATAAAATAAAACAAAACAAAATAAAACAAAAGTAAAGTAAAGTAAAGTAAAATAAATGAAATGAAAACTCTTGCTAGAGATTGGTACTGTCTCTGTATGTCTCTCAAGCACAAAGTGGTGCATCAAAGAACCACTTGAGGTTTTAAAGAAGTGCTCTCTTAGCATGCCATTTCCAATATTTGTGTAGAACAACCAAGAGAAATCCATATGCTGCAAGAAGGAGGAAAGGAAAAAGAGGAAAGAAAAGAAAATATTTTCACTCACCTCCTCCATTTCAAAGGAGTCCTTCTGCTGCAACATGAGATTAAGGATTGATGGGTTTGCTATTGGAGCGCAGGGCTCTTTATCCATTATGGGCGCAGAAGGAATGTGCTGCTTATTGTTTTCTTCTGGCCCACAGCTGGTGGACTCCAGAACCACACTTTGAAGTCCAGAGGAATTCATAACAGTGGGTTTTTCTGAATGTCCCAGAGAGTTGTCATCTTGCTCATCTTCAGGAGATGCAGCACCGTCTTGTGTTTCCTGTTCAACATTTGCGCTTACAGAGAGTTCTGAAGGACTATGAGCTCCCTCAGTACTGGGCTGATTGCTAGCTACCTCCTCTTTCACTGTTGCCAGCAGAGAGGCTTTGAAGTGTTTTGCAGGTTTGGCTTCATTTTTAACGTCGGATTCTTCACCCCCATTTTCATTTTTCAAAAAGTCAACTGGTGAAGGTACTGTTGTGCTGCCACCCTCCCCCACTTGTACATTCCCACAAAGGTTGAGTTTAGATAAGGTCTTCATTAAACGACTTGCTGTGTTGCTCCTTGTTAGGGGAGGAGGGCTGGATGCCTCTTTGTTGGAAGCTGTTGAATTCATGCTCCCAATTTTCTGTAATGGAGTGCCAGAAACTTGGGAGTACAAGGAAGAGAATGCATTGGCCACAGTAGTGAGCACTTCAATTTGACGAAAGCGACCTGGCAAAAGGACAAGCCAGAAATGACAGAGGGAACAATGGGCACCATTGTAAAAACTCTATAATGAAGCTACAAATGACTTGGAACAGGCAAAAATTAAAAAACAAAGCAAAAACAAAAGCAGTACATTCGTGCCAAGGACACACTAGATTTCTGCCCCCTATATATCCTGTTTATAGCCACAACTTTGGTTTTTCAAATTTGGTTGATAAATTCTTGCTTTGGAGGATAGCTTTTTTATATTGTTCAATTTAAGTGTCAGCCAGGAGTCCATAAAGTTGGTCCTTTTAGGAATTTTAATATTCTGTAAAACATGATCATGTTTTTGCTGCTACATGATCACATCTTGAAAACACTCAGAACCTTTCAAATCAGTTGAAAGAAATCATGCTCTCTCTAATACTTTTTTTTTTCTGGAGAAGGCAAAACTGGGGTCCTTTTCATCCCTTCATGCTCATCAGTCAATATCCCTCCATATATTCCCAACCATTCAAGTCAGCTCCACACACTTTTCCCAGAACCTTTCCCCCATTCCACCTCTTTCTATCATTACCATCATCTCACTTCTTTCCTTTGAATCTAAGATAAATTGTTGTCAAGTGCAGATCAGCTAGCATTTGGGATTCTGGCCACTGTTCTGAAACAAATGTATTTTTTTCCCAGTTCTGGTCTAGACCATCATTCCCCAATTTGGGAATCTCCAGATTTTTTGGCCTAAAAATTTTCTGTAAGCCCAGCTATCATGCTCAATGATCGGGGTGATGGATACACAAAATAAGGGATATATATCTGGATACACAAAGACATCTGGGTGGACCAAGATTGGGGACAGTTGATAAAGAGGTGTGAAAGAAGGAGATGGGCAGGCCTGGGCAGCTCAGGAAATGACATTAAGGGGGAGCTATGAGGGAGAAAGGATACAAAACTGAGGCTTGTCTCTGACAGAAGGCAGACAGGGAAAAGAAGGCATAGAGAAAAAGGAAGACGGCATAGAGACAGGAAAAAGGTGTAATAGAGATAGGACAGTCAGTCAGGGGGAAGAACTGAATAGGATCTGGGGGAGCTATGAATGGTTAAATAGTTCAGGGGTTAACATGGTATCTAAATGTGCTTCTATTTGTTTCTTCTTCTTCTTCTTCCTTTTTTTTACAATGGTGTCTGGCTGTTCCTATTACTTTTGATAAAGCGTCTGGTCATGCTCACCACAGTGAACCCATAGAACAACACATCCACTGATTCACATAGGAATCACCTTGAGGCCCAAGTACCTAGTCCAGGGAGGGAGCCAAAAGGTAGAACTGAGAGGCCAGCCTGGCTATCAGAACTATCACAAGAGAATTCTTTGTTTTGTGAATAAATCCTTTCTAGAACCTCATCATAATATTGAAAAGCTGACAACACCCAAGGATGACTCGGGGGAGATGGCAAAGGCTATGACAGATTAACTCTAACGCAGTTAATACCTGTTTCCCACCAGATGACCAGGTTCAGAATTTGAACAGGTTCACAAAAAATGAAACTCAATCTGTTTAGTCTAACTTTGCAAAGAAAAATGTCACCTAGCAACATTGTGCCCTTAGTGGACACATTCCAGGTCTGTTTACACAAGGCAGCAATATTTATTTGTAATTGTTCACTGTTTTTGTAACACCTACTACATTTTAAATTTAACATACTTACTTGTTAAGGCAAAATTGGGATTTTCCACCTCCATGCGTTGCAGTTGGGCATTCAGAAACACTTTGATATCTATCCCCCTGGCAAAGGATGATGAATTAAAAAACCTTGATGGGATTTTGGAAGCAATATCTGGTTCATCACGGCCAAATCCAAGATTGTAGAGAACTTCTTCAGGATCTTCCTCATAAAGTTCCAGTAATTCAGACACACTAAACAAAAACAAAGCACAATAAAAAAAAAATGTACATAAATCTTCCACCTAGATTTAGACTGTGGATCAGGGTTGGCCCAGTAGATTGCAGAAGACCAAATGCAGATCAGGATGCTGAACCCCTTCCTACTCACCCGTCCACCCAAACCAAACCTGGTTTTTTTCCCCCCTCTATTCGGTTTTTCTCCCAACAGTGATACTCAAGGTGGGTTATATCATTATTTTAAAAAATCAAGTATATCTATAAATTCCATAACTAATAACAACAGAGTATAATTAAACATATTCAAAACACAGCTCAATTAAAAATAATTTAAAAACACATTAAGTAGGGGTTGGGACAGTAGCCTCTCCAGCATGTTAAAGCCCCTTCCTCAGCATGCAAGCAAGTGCTAAAAACCCACTTGAAGAAAAAGGTCATTGCTAGTTGGCAGAAGGACAATGGGGGAGGAGCACAGTCAAGATGCATCTTACCCAAAGGCAGCCCAGCTATTTGGGCCCAAGAAAAGAGATTCAAGAACCTCTCCCCATCCTTTGAAGTAAGAACAGAACAATTTTCTGCCCTTTTATGTCACCTATAATTTGCTGCTGGAGGGGAACAGTTCACTCTATAATTGCAGAACTGGCCCTTCTTTGAGTCTGCAAAGATGAGGAGCAAGGAGCTGTAGCCCATTCTAAGACTGAGATAGCGTGATCCTAACTTTGCTAACCTGGAAGCTACTCCTTGTGTACCAAGAGCTTAAGCCTTCTCCATGCATTGCCCCATTCACACAATTAACACTGCATGCACAGAAGAGGGGGAAGAACAGAATCATGCTTGTGTGACCCCACCCTTCACTGCACCCAACATCTTTTGAGCATTGGAGGCTAAAAAGATTCAGTGGAGAGCCATCTATGAATCTGTGAATTCACATACACTTTGTTCTATTTATCATTTACCACAAAGTCTATTGGCACTAAAACTGAAGTACAGTCAGCCCTCCACATTCACTAGGGTTAGGGGCACAGGACCCTTGCAAATGTGGAGAAACTGTGAATATCGAAATGTGTGTGTGTGTCTGTGGGAAGGGGGCTCAGATATGGTGAGAAAAATGGACACCCAGGGTCCAAACCAGGTCAGAGAAAGGAGAGGAAAAAGGGCTGGGTTGGCATGCTGCTGTCTCACCAGTATTCTTCCTTTGGTATAGGGGGGTATTGGGAAACGGTTTCTCTAAGAATAAATGCCTGAAAAAGACTGTCTACCAGGAGTTAAAGCAGGGTTCAATTCCTCATGGAAAAATAAAAAAATATGAATAAGGCAGATATATGACAAATAAATGTGGCTACATCTATTGCATTTAGTACAGTGGCTACAAATCAAGAAATTCCAAGAGCTGCATTTGTGAATATACTTCAGGAAGTGACAGTAGCAATGGCGGGTGGTGATTCTGATGCCAGTGGGATGCTGAATCCACTCTGAGTTTCAGTCCAAACTTTAAATGAGCTATCCAAGGTGCTGAACCTTCTTTGACAATAGGGCTCAGCACTTTGGATAGGTCCTTCAACATCTGAGCTAAACCATGGAGTAGATCCATCACCGTACTGACACAACAGCCACCAGCCTCCACTGCATGCTACCAAGCTGAACAAACTACAGACATTCAGACTATCATCAAAAATTAACTAGGAAGAATTTACTATGCAAGGTGTAGGTGAATGAGAAATTCCACTGATTGACTAGTTCCAGATCGCCGATTCTTTGCTTACCTTGAAACAGTTGCACTGCTCTTTCCTGAGCCAGTGGAATTCATACTTCTCCCTTTCTGATGAAACTGAAGTCTCTTGTCCTTTGCCAACATACCATTACTGACAAGACAAATGAATCACAGAATTAAAAGGGGTGAATTTTCCTTTGCCTTACAAGAATATATGACATTCCCAAGATTATACTATTTCTCTTGTTTAGAAAACATTTTGCTTTTATCATTTACAAAAGAGTGTGAACAACTCTTCTATTAAAATATGAGAGCTTTAGAATTCTGACAGCCAAATCCTAACTCTCCCAATATTGACTCCTTTCTTCTGGCCTTTTATGATCTCTTCTCTATGATCTCTAACGGGCTACCTGCTGCTATTTGGTGTGTTCGGAGATCTGCAGCAAACTTCTGCTGTCAATTCTGTTCTTCTGTTGGAATTTTATACTGAGGTATTAAAAAAAATACAGAGAGCAAACAGGAAGATCACACTAAACCAGGGGTATGCAATATTAATGGGACTAGGGCCACTTTTCAGGTTGATCAAATGCTTAAAGGCTGCATTTTTGTTGTTGTTTGATGGGGTTTTTTGGTAGGAGGGGTTAGGGCTCATATTAAAAATACACAGAATAGCTATCAATATGGAAAATACGTTAATGAGCTAAAGCTGAATATTAGTTATTATATATTCTTAAATTCATTAAAATTTATCTACCCATTATTAATAAGATCTCTCATTCATATTTAATAATTAGATTTATACATAAATAAACCTTAAATGTACTTAAATTGCCTTCAGTTAATAGGATATTGACTATGGTCTTGACTGTTGATATTCAATTAAAAGGAATTAAATTCACTATAATAATGGCTATGATAGGGACTATTCCATTGATTACATACACTGAATTCCTTTGCCCATTTAGTGAATTTAGCAATTGGTCACCAATTTCCACTGGCAAACCATGACATTAAATTTTTTAGGAGTTAAAATTCTGGAGGATCAGGAGACACAAAATTATTTGCGGCTGCATTTATCCCATAGGCTATATTCCTTCCCTACCTCAGCATTAAACCACAGTTTAGTGAAACATAACAGAGCAAGTCTTGGGCTTGTATACCCCTCTTTTCTCCTCATACACAGCTGGAGGGAGTCTGACTTTTTTTCCTTTTAGCCTAATTTATTTGGTGTGGTATAAATAATGTGGTAGCTATTAACAGTGGTGAATTCCTGCTATTTCTCAACTAGCCTGGGAAATTAGCCATAGTTATCTTTTAATGACAGTTCTCAGTGTAGATGACCCAGCAAAAACAAAACAGAAGCCAAAACCCTGCATTTTTCAAATGCTTTTCAGTTGTTTAAATGCTATGTGTTTTAAAATTGTTTTCCAACGTTATAACAGATTGCTTTCTTTTTGCTTTTCTATTCTAACTCATCTTGTAAAATGCCTTAGATCTTCTACTGGAAGAAAGGCAGGGTATAAAATAAACAAACTTTTAAAAATCCTGCCATCTCTTTTCTTTCTGGCAGTGGTTTGGATACTAGCCAAGGGCCACAGGCGAAGAAGCATGCACAGAACCTGTAGAATATGAGCGTCTAATGTGACATGTGAATGGAGCCAGAGAGTTTTGAAATATAAGTTATGTAGTCAAAGCACAGCTAAGAAAAATATGCATTCATACTCAGTTGGAATGTGGTCAGAACCATCTTCTCATCCTTCTCTAACATGGAAGCACTCTATGCATAATTTCAGCTCCTGAAGTCAACTGCAAGTCACAGGCCAGGAGAGGAATCCCTCTCAGCACCTCCAGCAAATGACACAATAGCGGCACAGAGAGCCTTCCCATAATCAGTAGGCTGTCAGGTCTCCTCTCTACAACACCAGATCCTGGAGTTCCCTCTGACAAGGGTGAGCCCCTTGACTGTCATATTTGGCAGTCAGAGGCCCACATATCTCCTACAGGGATTTGGACTGTTAGAGTGATCTGAATTAAGACAATTAGATTTTTTTTAAAAAAGCCATTTCCTACATTTACTTCATTCAGATTACACATGCTAAGAAAAATGCTTTTCATAGCCATTTCCCAAACGTTTATATTCCCAATGACAAATCCATTAAAGAAATTAATGCTTCATGAAGAATGGTCTTGTCACTTAAAAAATATGTCAGGCATGACAACTAGATGAGAAATGTGAATATTTATTTACCAGATTTCCATTTGTTCACTGCTTTGATGCAACTGATTAGCTGTAGGAAAAAAGGACAAGAGTAAGTATGAATTGCTGATACCAGACTATACGTCATCACTAACAGAACAGTCCCTCAATACCACAAACAAGGCTGTTGTTTTTAATCTGTATACAGTGCTCTGAATGTGTAAAGACTCACATAAGTGGTAGATTATTCTGAAAGACTAGATGTGCGAAGGGATCCTTATCAGGGCAATCTTTAGGGGTGTTGACTCATATTTGTGCAAGTTTGATATTTTTAACCCAAAAGGCAGAAAAAAGAGAAAGAAAGAGTGGTTTAACTGCTCCAGTACTTAAATCGAGAAATTACAAGCAGCATCCCTTATTCATATGACAAAAATGTGAAGCTGGACTGAGGACTCAAGGACATGGAAGGACCACTTTAGCCCTGGATGTAATATGTTGAGGGTGAAAGGCTGATTAAAAAAAACAATAATCTATTCCAGTACGGTTCAGATCTGTTACGAACATCTCCAATCTCTCATCCTGTCTACCTGCAAAAATTTCCATGAGTATGAAAGCAGTCATGAGAACTGCAGAGCCAAATGGAAAAAAAGGGTTAACTTTTTGAAAGACATCACTGTCTGGGATACAGACATTATTTTCTTTTCTTGTTTTTAAACTCCTCTCATACAACAGTATTTTGTCAAAAAGGTTTCTGTTAACATTTCCACAAAAAATAAATAAATATTTTTAAATCTAAAAAATGTTGGCTTGACTAGTGTCAATAACGGTAGAATAAAAATGGGTCTTTTTATATTACTGGTAGGGAAACTAGGGCCCTACAAAAGTTGTTGGACTCACCATCAGCCCTTGGCAGAATCCAAAAACATTTGGAGGAGCAAATGTTCCACATCCCTACTGTATACTATGGCACCTTGACCTTCTCAGTACACACACCTAGCCCCAAGACATATTTTGAGCATTCCAGAAGAGCTTTGTTTATCACCATGATGTACAAAGCTGCCCTGAGGTTAAAGGCCTGCAGATCCAGCAATGAGCCATGAATGTCTTACCACATTCTGGCATCTTATTGTTCACTACCTGCTCTTCAACTAGTCTTGTGAATGCCACTGCTGTACTTGTTTATTTTATGAAAGATGATTAATTCCAAGCCAGGAATCAAATAAATGATACCAAATACAATGAAAATAGGTTGTTTTTACAGTAAACACAGGAGCCTTCAGCTGAAAGTTTGCTGTAGGAAAACTTAATGCAATGTACTCTGATAAAATAAAAACTCAGAAAAGCAAAAACAGCAACAACAACAAAAACGCAAATCTGTTTTTTGGTTTTTCACTCTTACACTCCAGCATGTTTTAAAAATAACAATGCCAACAGAATTCTTCTTAACAGGAATTGTTTGAACCTGCTAAGATGACAAACAGACAAACCTAGAGATATTTCACACCATTATAGCATTTTGATTCCACTTTAACTGCCAGTGATGCATCATGAGATTTGCAGTTCTGAAGGAGCATTTAGATATTTCTGCCAAGGAACTCTCCTGGTGTTTCAATCAAACTACAAGACCCAGGATTCCACAGGTTGCAGCCATAGCAGTTAAAATGGATACAATCAGGAGACTCCACAAGGGCCATCCACTCCAACCCTCTTACCATGCAGAAATACACAATCAAAGCACTCCAAACAAATATCCACCCAGACTCTGTTTAAAAACCTCTGAAGGAGGAGACTCCACCACACTCCAAGGCCGTGTATTCCACTGACAAACTACTCTCACTCTAAGAAAGTTCTTCCTAATGTTTTAGGTGAGACCTCTTCTCTTTTAGTTTGAATCCCTTGTTTGTGTCCTAGTCTCTGGAGAAGCAGAAAACAAACTTGCCCCATCCACTATATGACATCCCGTCAAATCATAGTGCTATATTTATTTAATGAAAAGTTCTCCAGAAAAGAGAATATTTTAAGGCAGCATAAGGATGGAAAAGTTCCCATTTCTAGCATTGTGAAGGCATGTACAAAATCATACTCTTGTCCCAGTTCAATTAGCCAGATAATGATGATAACCACTGCCACCACCATTTTGGGTTCACAATATACCAAGTGTTACTGATTGGACCATCAATGATTTAGATTCTATAAGAATCTAGGAATTAGTGAAATGTCCTAGATTCTTGGATAGAATCCAGATTACTGATTGTCCACAATTGCAGTCAGTGACACCTGTTACTCTTGTGCACTCTGTGATGAGGAGGAACAGCTGCAGCAGAAGACTAGGTCTTCCCCACCTACTCTTCCCATTCCGTCATACTCCAGGAGACCACTTACACTGCTTGGCACATGACTGCTAACCTACACACAGTATCAACTAATAGCTAGCTAGATCTTCTTTTTTAAAAAAACATAGTATTATGAAAGCTATTTCAAAAAAAGAACAGAGGATAATATTTAGTGATTTCCTAGGAGGTATCCCAATGCTTTCTCAAATTTGTCCACCAAGATTTCATGCAAGCCAAAAATCTGAGAATCAGTTTAGGCCAGGTCACTAACACGGAAGACAAGCATAAAGTCCTGATTCTGACAGGAGACTATGAACCGGTTAACTCCCATCTTTTAGTTCAGACATGAACATGACAACCATGGTTTGACTGTCATTTCTGTCCTTTCCAACGTGTGGCACTTAATAAATAGTGAGAAAGATGATGAAACCATCATTTAGTTAATTTATATCCTGAATTTCTTATTCTATAAAAAATTAGAATAAAACACAAAACAGGAAAAAAAAACCTACCTCAAAATAGATCTATTAAAATTGTACAACAATGGAAGTAAATTGGACAATATTTCTGACACCCTTCTTCTTCCAGGAACTTAAGGCAGCGTGCCTCCCAAGATATCACTCAATTCATGCTCTGACTATATCAGCATCTTCTTAATTAAGCTACTGTTTCACAGGCCTTGCGAGGATATGATTTGGGTTCTTCATCACTTATTACCACTGCTGGTAACTGTCAACAAAATTCCACACTGTGGTGGGGTGGTATATTGAGAGTCACCTGGCTGATGCACCAGATCTCTGTACAATTAACAACTGTAAAAGATATTTTCTCCACTATGCTTTTCTGCCCCCTATTTTCTCTAACACATTGTTCACAGAAACAAGGGATAACCTTCCTCAGTGACACTGGGATATATGAAAGCACAGCTTGGAAATGTTACTTTTGCAGGCTCTAACAACTGGCCAAACTCTCTAGAGGGTTCTGGAACCTGCAGTCTACAACAGAAAAGGCCTAAGGTTCAATATGTGCATCTCCTGCTTAAGGAGGATCAGATAGTAAATGATGGGGAAGGCTTCTGTTTGTGACTGTGAAGAAACTTTGCTGCCAAACAGACAAGACTGGGCTAGATGTGCAACATAAGACCACTTCCTCTACTCCTATCATATTAGAAAAGCATTATGAGAGTAGCTTGAGGTAGGTAGAGGGATGTGTGTGTAGATATACTATTTAACTATCCATCCATCCACCTATATAGTGTATAATATGTGTGCGCGTGCATGCCTATGCATGTGTATATAGGGATTTATAATGTTGTTAGGTTTGAGGTCAACCTGAGCACAGCGTCTAGAGTACAATGCCTAATGTTTTATCTGGATGATTTATTTTAACTTTTTTTAAACTTTTGCACTCAACATTGTTTCAGGTACATTTTGTTTTAGCCATTTTGGCAGGAGATAAATAAAATAAAAAGCTACAAACATGCTGATAAAGTAATAAACCATAGAACACAGCAAGGCTTAACTTCTGCTTAAACACATATAGGACTATTCTAGTTACCTTAAAGTTCATTTTTAGAGTTATTACAATGAAAATTTGAACGTTTTGTTTTTTGATCAATCTGCAGGCTCCCCCTCTCTTTAAAACAAGGTAGCAAATTATACAGTGAGTAACATAATAGATTGCTATGAGTTTTTCGGCAGTCAGAATAACAACAGCAACAATCTGAGGTGGGAGCTTCATGTAAAAGTTTACTCTTGAATAGTAGCTTCCTAAAATTCTATTACCCCTCCGAAAATGAAGGCATCATCCAGTTGCCTCTTTAGACACATGGAAGCTGGTTGTGGTTACTAAGTAACCATAGGAAGGATCTCCGTACCAGGCTCAAAGTCACTCTCACTCCCTTCCAGGGCTGAGCCGTATCAACAAGAATAGGCTTCAGATGAAAGCCCCATGGGCATGATCATTCCAGAAGTGTTCTAATAATATAATTGACCTGCAATCAAAGTGATGATTTTTCTCATGTACAAACATGACTACAGGAAGTATACAGCTAAGGCTTGGTTTGGTTTGTTCTGTTTCAAGCAGGCAATGAGGGGGGGAGAAGGAAATGTTTCAATAAGGTTTTAACATTTTAATGCTTCAGTGGAACATAATGCCATGCAGAGGACAAATCTTGCATTTGAGCTCTGAAACACAAACATATACCAAATTACTATACCATACTGTGGGGAAAAATACCTTTTTGGCATATTTTCCCCCAGATGTCCATCTACCTCTCTGCTTCTCTTCCCCCACCCCCCATTTCTCAAACATTGTGGCCCATATGATGTCACCAGATTTTTTTTTTAAAAAAAATCACACTGTTTTGGTTTTAGCACAGAGATTGCTTTTTATTTGAAAGAGGCAATAACATGTTTAATACTACACCCACCTTCTGCTCCCAGTGATAAATCATCTTCAAAGCTTCCACCATTTTTCATCAGCATGCCTAAAAGGATGTCAATTTGGCAAGATCAACATCTAGTGCCAAGCTTGCTCTCCAGCAATCTGGAGTTTTATATTGAAACTGAAGGATCACACACAGTTTTAAAAGTTTTATCACATTAAAATGTTAAAATTAATAATAACATTTAGAGATTAGTCCAATAGCCCGTAATGCCCCACAGGAGGTCCCAAACTGATGTACTGCTATTCTAAACACACCTAGCACATGTCTTACGAGGCATGGAAAGAAGAATGAAAGAATACCTGCCAACAGCTCTGTTTTCAAGCTCAAGAAAATGACTATTTCAGACCCACAAAGATCACACTCTTTGGCACTGCCCACATGACATCCAACACTTCACAAAGATAGCATCTTAAGCTATTCTTCAGGTACCTTACCAGGGAATTTCATGCCTAAGAAGTGGCCTGGATCAAACATCCCCTTTCTCCCTGTGTATTCAAAGAAGGGAACTCCAGTTACTGGAAGCATTTCTTTTGTGCCTTGTCACTACCTGCAGATTCTTGTTGTACTTTGAACTTTTGCATTCTGGTTTGTGCAGGTGGTAACTTTTCAGGTGTGGCAAGTTCAGTCAGAGCAAGCCAAGGAAGACTGTACCAAAAGGTTGACCTACTTCTCAGTGTGCTGCTTATCAACAAATTCTCTCTATCTCAATCTCCCTCCCTCTCTCTGTATTGCACATACACCTAGCGTCTGCCCTATCTTTAACAACAAGGAAGAAGTGATTACGAATTCCTTAACCGTTCAAAATCCCTGATGATTTTCCCCTTCCTGTCAACACTTTCAGAAACAATGTAAAGGAAGAAGGCCCAGCAGTTTCTTAATACAGTGCACTCAAACTGCATTTTTAACTATCATTATTATACTTTTATAAAAAAGCAAACAAACAGGCACAGAGAGGACTCAAAACATCAGATCCTTACCCTTTAATGTTGGGTTACTCTGCTCATCCAGGGAGGCCCCCAGGGGTGTTCTGAAATTGCAGAAGAGATTAAAACATGCATGACTGTCTTTCAAAAAATTGCTTCTTCATGTCCTTCCTTAAAAGCAGCACTTCTCACATCCGTCACCTCCTCTTCCCTAATGAAAAACAGCTTGCAAAGCAAGTCCTGAGAAAGCCAAGCCCCTTGACAGGCACTAGTTGCAAAAGAGGTATAGTTGTCAAACTAATAGGCTGATCAGGAAGTAAGCTCTGCGGGATTTTATTCCCAAACAAGTGTGTATAAGATTGCGCATACAGCCTGAAGTGCCCGAGAATATTAATATGATGAACCATGCATTTCAAAAGAAAAAAAAGACTTTTTGACTTGTTTACTATGAACTAGCAAGCAAAAGAGTTCTCAGCAATATACCGAAGCAAAAATTCATTTCACACTTTAAGCATTTCTCTACACCTAATTCTGAAAGCACAGGCAAAATGAATGCACTCCAGATTTCAAAGGGAATCCAGCATGTACACACTTTATTTTTTAAAAAATACACTATATATAAACATTGTCAGCTGGCTATAAACAGCTGAGATTGACACATATGCTTCCACTATTTTATTTTGATTCTTCCTCAGTAAAATGCAGCTGGCAGTACTGTGCCGATTCCCTAGAAGACAAGTCCCACAGACCTCACTGGAACATCTTGTTGCAGGAACATGTATTGGATGGCACTGTCCAATGTCAAACCCTGTGAAAAAACAGGATTACCAGCTGTCTACCCAGAGACTGTACCCCGAGTTCTTAAAAACTCCAAACCTATGAGCTAAGATGCAGTCATCAACTCTCTTGAGCTCCTCCAGCCATGGTACGAAGATTTTTATGTCACAGTTGGTAAGGAAGAAAGTAGACATAACAGCTGCATCCCATCTCACTGCCTTGGACTTTTAAAATGGGCAGGTATAATCTCCAGGGTGACAGCTATCAACCTAAGTCTTTCAGTAGTATTGCCAACTGTCCAGGAAAAACAAACATGCATACCCTGCTCTGCTGTTGTCCCTTTAACATCAGCTTATGCAGATGTCAGCTGGTACTCAATGCTGTGAAAGGTTTCACCTGCTTAGAGAAGAAATCTGCAGGTGAATGTTTTCACAGCAAGAAGGTAAACCAGGATTATTTCCTAACCCTTGCAGACAAAGCTGCTGTTAAAAAGGCATAGCTACGCTGAGCAGTGGAAAAGTTGGCTACTTAACTCTTCAAGGAAAAATAACCATAATTCTCTTCTCATACACAGAGACCAAAGTCCATAGGGCAAGGACAGGCTATAAATAATTTCTTTAAAAAACCCTCATACCATTTGGAAGATCTTTCTTTAAACTATTACCGATAGTAACAACAGGCTTAGAGTCTGTGTGCTTTTAACTATTACTACTACTGTGTGCTGAATCACGTAACCCCATCTAAAAAAACACTGCTGTCACTATGATTTAATTCTTTCTTCTGCCTAACTTCTGTAAATTGTTTGGATTACAATCCTAAATTCTTTTACCTGGGAACAGATGCCACGGAACACAATGGAACTTACTTTTGAGCAGACACAACAGGACTGCACAGCCAATCAGTAGGGCTGAAGCAGGAATTCTGTATCCTTGACTATGCTTGCTAAGACTGCTGGAAACTTCAGTCCAACAACATCGGGAGGGGTGAACAATTCCCATCCCTGTAGCTGGGAGACTAAAAGCTGTTTTATACTTTTCCAAAAAGTATATTGAAGCCATTTTATGTGGTTGTTATTCCCTAAGCCAACACAGCCCCCTAACATGAAATTGCATGGGTCAGACAACTGATGAGTACAGCAAGTCAAAGAAATGGGTCTCATACTAGTGTCATATTCCCCCTGAAAATGGTGCTGGAGTGACTGTTTCTAAGCTATGAATGTTAAAATACTCATTTGGCCTTTGTATGCCATATTTCCTAATTAAAAAGAAAAAAATGGAATATTTCCCTTTGTTTCTGACTCTCTGTCTAACTAGGAAACTCCGTGTTTCACTTAAGGCATTAAGACAAATATGGCCATCAACCAGGTTTGGTGTTTTTTTGGGGGGGGGGATTGGTCTTAGAATCATGGGTAGGCAATAGCAACAGGAGTGGGACGCAATACCCCCACCCCAAGACACACACAGACACCAGGCCATACCAACTGAGCTTTGGACACAGATAATCTAGAAGCAATCACTAGAAGTCACTCATGACTGCTATTACTGAGCTCTTTGGGACGATTTGGGAAACTCCGGCGTGGGAGTGAGTTCAGAGTTAATCTGTTGCTCCTTGAAGCATCGAGAACTGGCAATTGAGATATTTACTTATATAGCCATTTTTTCAGGTGATTTTTTAAAGTTAGGCAAAATAATGTGTGTGTCTGAGGGAGAGAGAAGGGGCACAAGGATCCAGAGGCTTCTGTGGGGTAGAGCTGCCTATAGCCTATGGGCTGCAATTTCCCCACCTGCAGCAGACAGCAGCCATGGATAAATTCAGTCAGTTTGCAATCTCCATCTTGAAACAGACACTAAATGCAACCACTATGCATGCAACATACAGTCTGTCTTCTGACTCCTCTTCCTGTTTTCCCTACCCCCTCCTTTGTGCAACAGTTAGCGGGATGAACAGTTTTGGAGAACTAGAAAGCTAGCTCACAATATTATGAAATTTTCAGTGGTCGTAAAGTTAAGGCCCCACCTCATTGTCTTAAAGGACCTTTGACTTATAAACTATTCTAGAACAGGAACCTGTATCTGTTGCTTCATTTCTGCTTCAACGGTAATGGCATTCAGAATTCATGGAGGGGGAAATATTGTGCTCTCCCAGAACCCCAAAAACTTGCTCCAGAAGACTGAAAACACCCCCAAACTTGGTTTTTGGGCAGCTCTGAAGCCTGTAATTGCAGGCAAATTGATTCAATTTGCCATAAAATTGAACTCAACTTGATAGAAAATAATAGCAACAAAAATAGCATTCAAGGGGAAGAGGCAAAATACAAGTGTCATATTGGATTTATGCCAGGAGCAGGCAACTGCATTGAGGGGAACGTGTTGGACCATACAAACGTGTTCCGGATGACCCGGAAGAGAGGTGACATCACTCAGACCTCCTCCCATCTTTTCTTTTTTTGCTATTGAGGGGAGTTTGGAGACAACAGGTGTACAAATCAACCAAAACATTTTTGTAAGGGTTTTTGTGGTTTTCAGGCTTTTTGTTTTGGTTTAGTGTGTGGGTTCTTTTTTAGAGGTGGGGCTTTTTAAATTGGAGTGGACCAGGGCATTGGTGGCCTCCATGGGAGTAGGAAGAACTGCTTGGGGGTCACACACAGTCCAGAGGCAGGGCTTGCCCCATCCCTGCTTTAGGCTGAGGCCTAAATACTCTAAAGACACCAGATCTTAGAAGCTAAGGCAGGGTCAGTCCTGGTTAGTACTTGGGTGGCAGGCCGCCAATGATACCAGCTGCTGTAAGTTATGTTTCAGAGAAAGGAACTGGCAAAATCACCTCTGACTATTCCTTGCCTAAGAAAACCCTATGAAATTCTTGGGTTGCCATAAGTCAACGGGCAACTTGAAGACACACATCTGTGGTCTGAAATAATTTCTTAATCATAGCATCAGTTCTAAATGAATTGTACTTGAAGTAGAAAACAAAATTACCAAACAAATTTGTCAGCTGCCTTGTAAAAAGAGTTTAAGTTGAAATGTCATTCTATACATTTTTTTAAAAAAAGGACTCTTTCAAAATGCCCCTCCATTAGATTATACCAACTGAGCATCTGCCAATTGTATCAAGTGATCAATCAATCACTTTATATATCTTACCTTTTTCAAATAAAAGTGACAAATGGCATACAGAGGTAAAAGTTAAAAGCTCTATATTTTCATCCTATTTCTGAAATTTTGTTCTAGCTATTAGAGGGCAGCTCTAATAATCTTCAAACACACCATGTATTTGTGGAAGCTAGCACAGTCATGATAAACAAGAAGATGCTATATAGATACTATATGACATAATATCCATATTATTGAGAAAACTGAAACAGGCATTTCAACTCACTCTTAACACACACATCCCACACATCAAAATGAGACACAGGACTTTTATTGCTTTGGTCACTGTTGGGTCAAATGCTACAGGCAATTTCAGAACTATGTGAACATGTATTCACATGTGCAGTTTAAAAGACAATGGTGGCCATGTGAACAAAGTAAGATGATCAAGATAAAAAGGACCAGAGTAGGAGGAGTTGGTATTTTATAACTGGCCATAAGTATTAAGGCATTTAGAAACAGAAGACAGAAAAAATATATTATAAACAATACATTCCCATCTTCAACCAGCAGGACAGGAAATCAGAAAAAAAAAAGAGCATTTGTTATCTCTGTGCTTTGAAGCCTGAAGAGTTTGAATGAGTGAAAAATGAGGAAACTGGCTTAATGTGAATGAGACAAACTATTGTTTTGGATCCATGCTAAGCATGTTCAATTTAGGTCCCACTGAATTCAATGAGTTACATTAGTCATGACTTATATACCACTAAACTCCATGGGAATTAAGTTATCTACAGTTGGTCTGGATCCAACCCACCATCTCATCTTCAAAGCCATCTTCAAAGCTTGCTTCAAAAAACAGAAGTGCCATTCCCCACTCACTTAATGAGCTTAAGAGTTAACAAACCATTCAAGGAGATAACGATCACCAACCTACCACAATATCTGCTTTAAGTACCCCTTCAGAATAGGAACAGCTAATAAAGAGCAGCAAGGCAGCTCTAAAAAGGGGTGGACTGCCAATAATGAACGAATGTCTAAAAATCCAAAAACTGATGCATTTCAGAGAACTTTTGCATCAAAAGAGAAGGATCAGAGGAAAAGAGCAGTTGGATTTTGCTTATGTGTGCGTGCAAACATTTTCAAGTGACAGCCATTTCATAGCTCCTGATTAAACAATGGCACTTAGCATCAATGGCTCTTTTGAAATTGTTCTCCTTTCCTTCCTTAGTGGCCACTTCATATTATCTCATTTCCAGAGCTTTCTTACCTATTCCCAGTGAAACATGTTCTGGTAGCTAGAAAAGCAATAAAGCTGACATTCTTTTAAGAGTTAAAGCTTTAACAGAACAGCTTTAATAATAGCCACCACTTGCATACCCTGCATACAGAAAGCAGTGTACTTTATCCCACTACTGTACAATGAAAGCAAGGGGTAGGTGAGAATGTATGTATTTGTACTAAGGCTGTTTATCTGCATTGAAAGCCCTCAGGGACCAAAGTGAATATTTGGAAAGAATTGAAGCCTTGGACTCAGCTGAGCCTGTCTGGAAGTGAATTATATTGCTAAACAGGAAACTGATTCTGGAAAAATGTCTTGATTATCCTGCATTTATTTGAAGCAACTCAGCTACAGACACAAGAGTAGAGCCTTTACTTGGAGTTACTTAAGAGTAATGAGATGTAGAGGAAGGTGAATAGTTTTATAACAATGAAAATACATCTAAAACGGAACCACTTTTTAAAAAACAGTTTAGCTTCCTAGTCCCCAATATGCCCTGTGCCACATTTTTTTTACAGCATTAGTATCTTCTTTTGTGATACTGTGTGGATACATTTGCTATGCTGTTACCATTACAGAGAATTTTTCAATGAAACAGCAATTTTGTGAACAAATATTAACTAAATAACCACCACTCTTCTTATAGGTATGGAATATTTCATTCATTTTTTTCTCCCTGAAGTGACAGTAACAGCTGTATCTATAGATTTTGGGGAAGGTGGAATATCCAAATATCAGTTTTCTCCATTTAACAGTGCAGCAAGAATATGCCATCTCAGGTGGCAGTTAAGGACAGGGATTTTTTTTTAAAAAAATACAACTATACAAATGATTGCTTTAAGTGGCTCACGCAAATAAAGCCAGGCAACCAAACAGTGACAGAACAGCTTAGTCCATTCAATTTATCAGACAAATACCTATTCAAACTATGACTGCATCTCTTAGTATGAAAGCCAATGCAGTGTATTGTGCTTAGTGTTGCCCTGAAACTTCAGACATCTAAATTCAAGTTGCGCTAAGCAATGAATCTCACTGGGTGATCTCAGGTCAGTCTCCCTCTCCCTGCCTGATCTACTTCCCAGGATTGCTGGGAGGATAAAATGCAGTAAATGAGAACAACGTACATTGCCTTGAGCTTTCATCTAAAGAGGAAAGATGGGTTATGAACAGAATCACCAAACTAAAAAAAGAAAAAAGAAAAAACGTTTCCTTTGTGTCTTCATTACTTGACAGTCTTGCAGACAAACTGGTAAGAATTTCAATTCCCCATGCCAACACATATCAATACAAGGAAGGAGAAAAACATGGAGAGAAAATATAAAATCAGTCCCTGTTTAATCTAACAAAAACTTCATTCTGTATTTACCCAGAGGCCATCTGTACTTGTTACAGGTGAGAATCCAGCTACTTGCACAGGGTAAGGGATTGAACAGCTCTAAGACAGGGAGAGATAAGCAGGTCCGCCTTTAGTTTATCATCAGGAAGAGCTAAAAAAAAATTCTAGCTGTCAAGCAACTGTTAGAAACACAATGAGGCAGCAGTCTCCTTAGAATTAGGTCCCAAACCATCTATTATACGCTGACAGATCTCACCAATAAGTCCACTTAGGAATCTAAGATGCACCAATCCATTTCTCCATCTAGGTCACTCCTACCTGACTCTCTCCCCAGGATTTGGCAGAAATCTTTTCCAGCACTATCTGCAGATGCCAGGAACTGAACCTAGGAATTTTGGTATGCAATGCATGCCCTCTATAGTTGAGCTATATCCCCTCCTCCTATTTAAATCACTTCTCATACTTCAGAAACCACTAGAAAGGGCTGGGTCCACCTGTGCATCCTAATACATAGTGGCAATAAATGAAATTATTACCAAGTAAATACTCAAAAGGCATCAAAGTTGCACGTTCCAAACACTGTAACTTGCAGTTTGCTACCAAAGTAGAATTATGAAATCAAATCTGTTTTCTCCCTCTCCCTCTCTGGCATTTTACCAACTCCCCATTTCCAGAAAGACCTACATGTTTCCTGCATACTTTCCAATTAAAATACACTCACTGACCCCCAGCTTTCCATGGTAATAAATGCCTTCTCAAAAAAGCTCTCAGGTTCAAACAATAAAAACAAGTCTAGGCTAGGGCTAGAGGATTTCCTTGTTTATATTCCTGTGTGAAACAGATACAGCAGTAGAGCCAGCATAAGGACCAAACTGGCAAACACATTTCAAGTTTGCTCATTGACTTTGACTTTACTTGGCTTATTCTTCAGACATGTACAAGCTTTGTACTGTGACACCTGTGAGCATCTGGAATGCTCTTTTTAAGTTTACTGAGAAATAAGTTGTCCTAAATTCAATAAGATTATTTATTCCATTTTACCTAAACACTGTCTGCTGTATTTCAGTGATTATGTTTTTTGGCCAATGTTCCAAGGAAGAAGTTTCCTATGAAACTACCAGTCTCTTCTAAGTTTTCAGGAAAAATATTGTTCCAGTGAAACAACTCATTTTTCTACAACAGCAGAAAAAGAAGAAAAAAAGAACAAAAGAGGAACTTCTGCACAACCCTGATAGCACCAAAAGGAAATGTATTATAAATTCAGATTAAAAAAAAAAAAGCTAGCATGGGCGCAAATTCTCTTATGTTCTCAGAGAAAGAGAGCAGTTTTTTTTTCTAGATTAAACAATGTTGAGGCTGCATTTGCAAAAGAAAAAGTCCAGTCCTGTATTTGTAACAGTTGCATAAAAGAAAATTTCACCTGCAAAAATTCCTTGTTTTACACAAATATTAATAGCGCTAACACCCTTCTTTTGTATTTGGCCACCATAAAGTCACTTGATGCAAAACTGAAAAATTTTACATTTTGGAAAGCATAGACCCGCACTGACTTATTTGTGGTAAATTCCTCCAGAGACTGCACTTCTTTCAATAAGAAAATATTTCCCTCCCAGAAATTCTGCACATTTTCTTCATGTCAGTATACAAATACTAGTGAATCAAATCAAATTATTCCTCATCTTTTGGCACTGCTGCAAACAGTGAGTACACTAGATAGTGCATGTTTAATTGGAAGCAAACCCTGCTACATTCACCGAGACTCACTTCTAAGTAAGTGTTCATACCATTTGGAGCTTTTAACCAAGTACATAAGTCCATGGCAATCACAGGATTTAAATGTTATCCTTAAGTGGGTTTGCCTCTTGCTCCCAGAAATACAAGACTGCCTAGACTTAGCTGCACTAACAAAATTCAGAGTTGGAGCTCAGAAATATCAACAGACTTAAGCATGCCTATTTCCAAACGGACTCATACTTTAAAACTGTAATTTCACATTAGTCACAAGATATTATGTTCATATGTGCCAATCCTGTTCTATGAGTCATTTTATCTTATCACCCTACTCAGCGTCCTAAAAGCACACAACTGTTCGTGTTGAATTAAGTGAGTTGGGATTTATTGCCTGCTAAGTGTGGGTAGAATGACAGTCCAAAGGGTGGGGAGGAAGCCTGAAACCAGTTAAGTCTACAGTTTAAATTTGCTCCACCATTCATTATATAATTTTTGATAAGCCAATATTAGACAACCTTACAGGACTGTTTTACGAGATTACACATTTTGTGCAATGAAGATTATACAGAATACTTGAAAACTTGAAAGTACCATATGAATGCTAAATGCAATTACAATTAAAGCAAATGTAATATGGGGAAAGGGGAACCAAAAATTATAGGAACCTCAGGGACCACTGCTTAGGGCAAAAAGCAGAGACACTGATTGAACTTCAACCATTCAATTAAATGTCACTATTGTACCTTATTCTATATGGTGGGGCTGGGGAAAATGTAGTCCTTCTAATATTGACTGGAACTTATGTCAGATAAAGCCAGCACAGCCAACTGTGAAGTTTCAAAGGAGCTTCTGACTAGCAAACATTTGGAGGGCCAATCATTCTTAACCCCTTAATATGAACACATGGCACTGACATTTTATTTCCTGGCATTTTCTATGAATGAAAGCCCTATGATATTTTGCATTGGAAAGCAGTGTGTATCAGAAATGTTTACTGCTAGTTGCTGTTAGCGGTAGTACCCTGTCTATCTTCCAAAACTGAGACTCAAGGCAGCTAATAACAACCTCACTGAGACCGTACTCACTTGATGTGGACTTCAAAAGATGGTCCTAGTTTGGGGTTCCTAAGTGAAAGAAACAGAAACCTACATGGAAAAGAAGGTGTGGGAAGAATGCACAAGTGAAATGGAAGCAAGGCCTAGTCGTGGGAAAGAAAATGGAGGATGAATAAAAGTGCCCATAGACGGGTTGGTATGTCCTGGCAGAACAAAGACAAGGAGAAATTATGAGGTGCAGCAACAGGAGGCTAAAAGACAGAAGAAACCCAAAACATGATCCTAAAAGGAAAAGAGCCATGTACTTTCACTAGAAATTCACACATTTGTCCACAGAAAATCCCATTTTCAATCCTTGATACATTCAGGTAGAGCTGGGGAAGGCTCCCTCGAAATCTCTGACAGGAAGTACAGAAATTCCTCAGCTGAGTGAACCAGTGGTGAGACTCAATATAAAGATAGTTTCCTATAATGAAATCCAAAAGAATGATCTGTAGAAGACACAGACACCAAAGAGAAGACAGGCACAGGAGAAATGGAATTGAAAGAGACATACAGTATGACATGGGACTATCAGGGAAGGGAAAACCAAGTGGAAATAGATTAGGCAAGAGAGCGAAATAGCAATGGGAAAGGGTAGGGATGACAAATTCACATATGAGAGACCACACAGGACATTTAATAACATATAAGATGAGACAAGTCTCTCAAACACACCACTTTAAGTTCCTTAGAGGAAGGGCGGAACATAAACACAATAAATAATAAATTATGACTAACCAGCCAAATGTTTGGCTGCAGTCTTTGCTGACTCTGGCCCCTGACTACACCTATATTTTTGCCATCTACACACACAAAACACACACTAATATGAAACTGTGCCCTCTATACATTTTTCTAACCACATTATTTAAGCAAATATGCAGCAAGATATTTTGTAGTTGTGAAGCTTACAAGGACACAAGACAATGAAATCTGAAGCAAGCCTACTCAGAGGTAATCTTCACGAAGTTTGACAGAACATATTCCCAGAAGGTTATATAGAGTGGGTCTACTCTACATGGCAAATCAATAATAAACAGCAAGAATATAAGCAAATAAACAAGTGGCATCATAAGTGGGGGGAAAAAACATAAGGAGGAAGTTTGGCTTTGCCAGATTTGAAACTGTATTTTATTGCACGCTGTCAGGTTTGGCTGAAGGACTGGATTGTGTTAACAAACAAGAGGCTGTTGGATTTAAAAGAACATAAACTGAAGTTTGGGTGCCACTGCTAGCTGTGGTACAATAAAGTCAAAGAGACTACAGATTGTAATAGTCATTACATGAGATGCGTTTTGTTAAGAGCTTAGAATTGATACAAACCAAGGTCTTAAAACACTCTTGTGGGTGTCATCATAAGAGGCTTTTTAAAGGAAGGAGACAACAGCTAAGGAAAAATTGACAGCTTATCAGTATCTTCTGAAATTTGACTAAGAGCACTGTAGAATAAAATCAACTGAAAAATTAGTGTCAATAGGTTATAGTTTTCAGTTGTTCACTTATAAATAGTAAGAAGGTTTAAAATGGAAAAACTGTATGATATTGAGTTGACTAAATCAGAATTGGAGAAACGTTTGTGCTTAGATGACGAACACTTGAAAGGTAAATATATAAATTCTTGTTTAAAAAGAGAAACAAAAAAAGAGTTGGTTAAGGATTGTATGATAAAGCTGGGTCATAATATACTGTTTGAACAATGGGAGAAAATATGGTTGAAGGAATATATGATTTATGATCTTAAAGAGAACTTTTATAAGATGATGGATAATTGCCTTCTGATATCAGAAAAACTGCCCCAAAATGCATAAAGAGGCTTCTAATACATGTTGAAAACATGAGCCACAAGTGAGATCTTTTAATCATATGAGGTAGACCTGTGAAACAGCAAAAAAAAAAAAAAAATCTTGAATCAAATATATTCTATAGTGTATAAAATTTTGAAAGTTAATGTTCAATTGAAGCCAGAATTATACCTGTTGGGATTAGCAGAAGATCAACTGGAAAGATGTATGGCAAGACACTACAATATATGACCACAACAGCAAGATTATTACACATGCAGAACTGGAAGACTACAGATATTCCATTGAAAGATGACCGACTAATAAAATTAACGGACCTAGCTGAAATGGATAAACTGATGATACTGATAAGACAAAAATCAGTGGTGAATTTTTCAAAAGATTGGGAGTCTGCAATAGGTTTTTTGCAAGAAAAAGAATACAATATGCTGACCGTAAGTTTTGACAATATGTTATGAAAAGTAGCATTTGAAGCCCCTGAAAATATTTTGTAAGTAGAGAAGTTATGTTACAGAGTTACATATAATCTGTGTTAGGAAAGCTGGAAATTGATATATATTATTACTTTCTTTTAAAGGCATTCTTTACTATTTTTACCATCTTTATGGTGTTTTGAGTACTTATTAGAGTTTTTTTTCTTGTTTGTAATTTGCTGTTTCTTCTCTTCTGTCTGTATGTACTTGGAAAATGTTTAATAAAACTTACTTTAAAAAAATAAAATAACAAGAATCCTAAAGCATCTTTCAGATTAACGGATTTATCATGAAGTAAGTTTTTGTGGGATATAAACTACTTTGTGAAACTCACAATATTTATGCTACCATAAGAGTCAGATTTACTTCTCAGTAAGCATTCATAGGATTGCACAATGTTTTCAGGGTACCACAAAACCATGTGGAGTTTCTTACACAGCCATGCCTGTGAATTGCTAATAAAACAAAACAAAACAAAAATTAAAATCTACACATCAAATTTGCAAGTGCATTTATATTTTAGTTCATTAACAAACTTGCAAGGTACACAGCCACTGACTGGTTCTAGAAACTCTCTCCAAGGGTTGACAGGTACATGTAACAAGTCCTCCTCAATGGTAGCCTTTTAGCAGTAAAACACTCTTACCATTGAGCAACTGGCTCCATGTTCCATGTCCATTTTAGAAATGCAAATTTCCATTTATTTTGCTTTCCCACATAAAAATTAAGAATTACAAAGTTTTTCCTTCCTGATGGACAAACCTGCACAAATTTTAGCAGATTTTTATTTTTGCATTTGGGGACCTTTTTTTTTAAACTGTTTGTACAAAAATAGCACAGAAAACAGAGCCTTTTGCACAAAAGGTACTTTTTTTCTACGCAAGAACACTGGATTTTTAACAAACCAGTTTCTCACAAAAATGTCTTAAAAAGTGAATATAATTTTGCTTGGGTGTTGTAACGTGTTAAGCACCTTTTCTAACTAGAGACAAGACAAACTGGCATCCCTAGTCGATTCTAGTTGGGACTAGTAACCAGATGGAAGTTAACTTTTTTAACGCAAGAATTCCTGAGACTTGGTGCTTTCTTATAAATTGGATTCATACATTTTTGAAGCATCAAAACTTACCTTAATTCATTGTGTGCCACCTTGTGAAGTCTGTACCCTAAAAGGAAGCCTATAAACATTTTTTAAATAAATGCATTTATTTATTTTAAATACAGACCTGAGAACAGAATAGTCCTGGCAAGGGCCCTAAAGTTCCCCTAGAAATAGCATATTTCCACAAACCCATCCTGAATGAATAGTGCCCTGTATCCAAGATGGGCAATAAGGATGAGGATGTCTTGAAACTTTTATCTTGAAATTCTGAATCAACATGGCTACTTCTTAAGCTATAGGAAGCCCCAACCTTTTGATGCCCCATTATCTGACAACTCACTCTTTTGACGCTTCCAAATTAAGAACATATTCCACCAATTCAACATGAGGTCTGGTTTTTTGTCAGTTCTTATTGCCTATGGAGGCTTGCTTGGGACCACTCACACACACATGTGGTCTCAAGTCATGCTTATTGAAAGAGCAGATCCCCTGCTGAAATGAATGGCACTTGTCAGTATTGCAAGCATTGAAACTGTGGGCTTCCATCTGTTCTTGACCACAGAGGCTCGCTTAGAACCACATATGTGCTGTTTGCAAAGTAAGCTCAGAGCCAACTGAGAGACTTTACAAGCAGCACACAGTGTCAGTCCCATGTGAGCCTCGATAAGCCCTTCATGTTCACTAGGTAGAGGTGTTCCACTTTTCAGTCATTTCTGCTTTCCGACAGCGCACCAGTCCCTAACCTTCCAAATAAATGGGGGAAGCTTGTATTTATTTTCAAGACCAATTTACTGCAAGGTAGCTCTTCTGATTTAATAAAGGTCTCAAACAGAACGCAAGTCAGATTGGAGGGCTCTTTACATCTCTTTTCCCCAACTCTGCTTCAGCGCTTCCACCTCATGCATTCTTTATGGGACAATGCCCCACTAAATTCAGTGAGGTTTCCTTTTGAATAAGCAGTCATAAAGCTGAGCTACGTAACTGGCATTTTCAGCCCACAAAGATAAAAAGCAGTTTCCAATAACTTCAAAAGCAAAGCAATGAACAACTTACTAATACCCCGCAGTAGAAAGGGAATGATTCCAAGGGTATGCGACATGTTGAGTAATTTTTTAAAGACCACAACAAAGCTTTATACAGCATCAAAGGAGTACTTTTAGCCAGAGCAAATTATATTAGTTTAGCACAAGACTATAAAAATTAGCTATGCCATAAAAATTAAGTGGCGAACTCTTGCTTTGTTATTTTCTTTCATGCTGGGTGTGGATTCTGTAGGATTTCATTTGATCATCATCATATCTTTGTATATTAGACCATCTCCTCCTTTGATAACCAACCTGCATGCAGAGTGAAAGCAGGGAAGGAGGGGAGAAGACTGCATAGTGAACTAGACAGAGGTAGACTGCAAGAGATAGGGCACTCCCTACTGCCCCATGCTCAGTCCCACTTGTATTCCAAGTGGGACTGTAATAGTGTGTGTAATAGAGAGACTCTTCTTAGTGACTGTTCCCAGACTCTGCAACTCCCTAGGCTAGGATGGTTCCCTCTTTGCTCTCCTTTAATCTTCAAGTGAAAACTGTCTTATTCGAACAGGATTTCACACATGGATATAGATACCACTTTTCAACAAAATGTTAATGGTTTCTATTCTATATATTGTTCAATTGCCTTCAAAGATAATTTTACATATCCTTTATTCTGATTTTTATGTTTTTGATCTGTTCTCATTTTAATATTCCATAAGCACCTTGAGTCTCAATATTGGAAAAAGGTGGGATATAAATTAATCAAATACCAACAATAGTAATAATATCCAAACTGCACTCCCTTTGAGGAGTTTTGTCTCTTGCTCTTCATGCTGTCTCTTTAGGAATACACCAGGAAGCCCTAACAATAGTTGTGCACACTAGCTTTCTAATTAAACAGAAAAGTCTCACCAGTCATCCATTGAAACACAGGGATGGGCAACCCTGTGATCCTCCTGATCTTGCTGAACTGCAATTCCCATCAGCTGTAACCAGCTCAGTCAATTATAGAAGTTGCATTTCTTCAGTGACATCTGGAGGGGTGCAATTTGCCCATCTCTGATTCAGATGAACTGTACACAGAGCACTAACCTGTTTATCTACAGGCAACTAAGTCCGCCACCACACCCCAAAATCTGTGGGAAATATAATGACCTCTCAAAGAGGCCAGCAAGTCACAAGAAAGTTAAAATACCATTTTCCTCCCTCTCTCTCACATACATTTTTGCATTCTAGATGAAGAAATCATTTGCAATAAAACAGTGAGACGCCAGATCTAAATTCCAAGCATTTGGTACATGGCAAAGTTTAAGCCTTTTTAATTCCAGATTCTTCTGTCTACAAAGAGAGAGTCTGATTCATGTGCCAGAGTTTGATACCAGCTTGTTAACAGAATCCTACGGCAAAGCAAAACAAAACAAAAAAATATGAGAGTGGGAGCAGTCTTTGCCAGCCATGATGAAAAGAAGTAGCTTTAGTTCTCAATTACAAGGAAATTTTTAAAAAAAATATATTTTCATGCTATTTGCAACCTATTATTATATTGGGTTTCCTTTGCCTTGAACTCAATGCACTGGATCAGGATCCACAATTACTTAAGTTTCAACAACATCCCAAAAACAACAGTTCACAGACTGTGCTATGGACTCACTAAGCTGGGGCAAGTAGCAGGTAGAGCAGAATCTACTGCTGGATCTGAAAAATTAGCAGTTGACCCACAAGGGTTTCCAATTCCAAACTGAGTACTACTAAAAAGATCCTCCTATTGTCAAGTTAAGCAACTGAGAAAGAATGGAGAGAGAGGATTTTTGTGTTATGTGAATCTTGTGGACCTAGTTCTGTTGCTGTTGTTGTGTGTCTTCAAGTAATGGCACTGTCATAGAGTTTTTCTGTTCACTGAGAATGTATGATACACCCCAAGGTCACCGGTTTCCAAGGCTCAGCAGGGAATCAAACCGTGATCTCCAAGGTTGCAGTCCAGTGCTCAAACCACTACACCACACTGAATCCTGTTATCGACTATAAATTGCCAGACTGAGTGACTGCTAGAGGAAGCTCTGCAAATTCTGCTGGACTGTAACTCACATCACTCTTTACTGTTCACTACAATGGCTAGGGCAGACAAATATTCAGAGGGTTACAAATGATGGTACCTTATCTTTTTAATTATTAAGAGTGTGTGCACTGAAGTAAGCCATCCCTTTGCATGTGGCTTCAGCAGGCGAAACTCAGGGTTCTCATGAAAAAGGCCAGTCAAGAGTCTACTCATACCCACGCTCACAAAAAGACAGAACAACCACTTTTCAGTTTACAGGATTTTTTTTTTCAAACTCAGGAAGCTAAGCTGAAACAAAATTGTCTCTAAACAATTTTTAAAGCTTCAAACCAGGGATTTTGGCATGCATAATGAATTTCAATGTCCATATGAAAGTCTGATGAGGTGACAAATATGGAAAAAATTTATATATTGTAAATGTATAAAGCAAGGCAGCAAGAATCCCTTCTAGGAAAAAAAGGCTATTGCATATTACGAATAAAGATGATGATCCACTTATAAAAGGACTGCATGACACACAAAGCTTGTGCATCTGTTCACAGCAGCAAAGCTTTAAGATGCAGAAGTTCTGCAAAAAACAACACCCCAATATCTAGATTTTGAAAACTGCCTCCAAATATTATAAAATCTCAAGCTTTGCAACATTTCTAGGTCAAATGTATTTTACTTAAGGACCTTTTCCACACATATTCTTCAAACCTAGGAGTGTACAGTACACTTCCCTATTTAATTTAATTTAAAAGAAATGGAGCCCATCAAAAAGGAGAAAAAAACTGAGCCCTTAAACTTACTGCTGAAAAACAGAACCACTGCCAGCCTAACTGATGCAACTATCCAAAAACAGGGAAGAACTGATCATTTCTTCCTACACTAACCATTTTCTGACAAGGGGAATTGCATATATCAATCAAAAACAGCAAACTCCAAAAAAAAATCATAATGCAATGATACCTTTGATAAGCCCAACCAAAAAGCACAAAATACATCTATGGGGTACTGTATCTGCCTGTGTATAAGATGCACCCATGTATAAGATGCATCTCATTTATACACTGGCAAATACTATTTGCCAGTGTATAAGACACACTGATAAGATGCACCGATTTTCAAACAGCCTTTTTTTGGGGAAAAAGTGAGTCTTATACATCAGCGAATACAGTAATGACAGTGTCTGAGCTACAGAGGAGAATCAGAGGACTCCAGGGGCAAATCCACCCACTGATAAAAGCTGTGATTTTACTCAGTAAATTAACTGCTCAGAATACCCCTCAAGATCAGAACTTTAGAAGCAAAGATAAGGTTAATGACTAGTGTCCCGAAAGCTTTTTCATGCTTTAGCATTTTAGAATTTTTTCCAAGCAATAAATCACCAGGTTCTACTATAACTTATCCTTCAAACTTTCTTCAGTTTCAGCACTGGATATGGAGGTGCTGTTCCTAATCCTATCTGGAAAGACAAGACCTAATGGAAATATTTGTTATACCTTGGCTTAGAGCAAAAACAGTTTCAGTTAACTCAGCCCCTGCGTGAAGTGTTCTACAGAAAATAAGGGAAATAAGCACTACTACTCTGTCTTTACCACAGCAGACACCATTCCACCACACTATATCAGAGGAAGGCAAGGTGGGAAAGTGCGGTGGGGGCAAGCATTTCACCAGCCCTACTAAAAGACCACTCACTTCTCCCTTCCTCGGCCTTTCCTCTCTCATCAATGTTTCCTTCAGTAACATGTCTTTTTAAGACTATAAGCCTGCACACAAGGACTGTTATTTGATGTGATACAACCTGGGAGCCAATTGCCTAAGGAACAGAATGCTTTAAATAACTAAATAAGTCAGAGATGAACTTTGAAAGGAAGGGGCAGGGTGACTTGCCAGCAAAAATACCAACAAAGCCCAAGTGCTGTTTTGATACAGTTCCATTTCTAGATCAAATCACTTTGTATACATTGCACTGTAAGTGGGAACGAGCACCTCTTCTGCACCTCTTATTGAAATTTCATCTCAGCAAGCCGGAGAAAGTGAAAATGTGTAGCTGTTGAAACAGACTGTGTATATAACTAATGTACCAAACCTCTTTCAAATGATAACACTAATGTTACTAACAAATCATGATTCTCATCCTGCAAATGTTTCGATCATCTTTTAAAGGAGAATGTATTCAGAAAACCTCATATGACAATATATTTGTTAGGTTCTATCTTGTTTCACCACAATAGATTAACACAATCACTCCTCTGGAAGCTATCTTTTTCCTTATGTCTTATTTTTATTTTTTGAGCTGCTAAGGTCAAACCTTCAGAAAATATGAAGGTTTAAAAACTAAATAATCATGGGCATTTAAAGTAATATGAAACCTATATGTCACATACTAGGGAAAAAACTATTGCATTTTTCATCCAAATCTTCCTCCAAGGGGCTTAAGGGTACCAGAAATGGTCTTTCTCCTTTTATCTTTTCAAGAACCCTGCGAGGTAGGTTAGGCTAACAAAGAGTGATTGGTTCAAGGTTATCCGGTTTTGTAGGAATTTGAACCTAGACCTTCACAGTCTAAATCCAATCCTCTAGTCACTACACTATAATGTTTTCTATGATCAGTGCATGGAAATGTTAATGCTGATAAATTATCAGACTCTCCCTACCAGTCAACCACTCTGGCTGAAGGATTCAGCAAGCCGTAGTCCAAAACAAAAATTCTGATTCATAATTTTTATAACAGTAGTCCTTATTGTGACAGTAGTTCTTCACAGTCATTATGAGCACAAAATTCAATTATTTCCACTTTATTATTGTAATAAACTTCATTTTTTAGAAAACTGTATGAAGTTGTTTTTAATGCACTCAGTTGTTGTTGTTATATACCATTTTTCTCCCTAAATTAGGACCTGAGGTAGCTTACAATCTACATAAAAATAATACAGTTAAAAAATACAAAAACTGAACATTAAAACAAAATTTACCTATTGACAATATTAAAATGGTTTAAAACGACACTTTAAAAGTACTGTTAAAAGACAAAAAACAGTTTTGTCTAAAACAATTCAGCATTCTGAGCTGCATTCTTTAAAAACTTTCCGTTCTAAAAACCTGCTGGGTAAAAAAAAAAGTTCTTTGCCTGGTGACTTAAGAACAGCAGGGAGGGGGCCATTCTGGCCTCTCTGCCAAGTGAGTTCAAGAATCTAGAGACTGCCACTGTCAAGGCCCTCTCTCATGTCCTCATCAGCTGTGCTTGTGACAATGGTGGGGTAAGTGAATGGCCTCTGCTAACGATCTTAAGGCCTGAGCAGGCTCATGTAGAGAGATAAAATCTGTTAGATACCCTGGACCTGAGCCACAGGAGGCTTCATATGTTGCAAACAACACTTTGAATTGTACCCGTAAACAAACTGCAGTCAGTGGAGCTGCTGTAACAGGAGAATAGTACGGTCCCAATAACCTGCCCCAGTTAACAGTGATACATTACCTAAAATACATCTGCCTCAAAGAACAGCTGATTTCAGCAATACTCTTCAAAATAACAGCCACAAGATTCCTAGCCAAGCAGCCGGACTTCAAATATGTTTACAAACAAGGAAGGAAATCTAACTTGTTGCAATGGGATTTACTTCCTGGTACAAGCGCTTAGCAATGCAGCCTAAAAGAATTTGAAGACCACAGCTGAAGTCACAAAGTACAGAGACATCACGGGAGACTTCCTTTGTTTCTTTAGTACTATGTTGCCCAGACAACATTTCTGTCTGTGCACAGCAGGTAGCATTTTTATGACACAAAATCTACAATTCCAAAAGAACAGCTGCTATTTCCTGAACAACGTAATAAATCCAGTGTAAACCAAACAGTACTAACTAAGCATCTCACACACACATGCACAGCTGCTACTGTAGAACTCTAGTCACAATCCTACACGAAGTCATGAATGCTTAAACTCCCTGAAAGAAAGGAACTTCAGCATGCCTGTCAGCCTGATCTTATACACGTTTAATTCAGTCAGAGACCTCTACCTTTGTCTGTCAATTGGTTTCCTCTCAAGTCATTAAGCCTTTGGGCTGGATTGTGACTAATGGTACTAAAACAGAGTTTCAGATTAGGCGAAGAGTTCTCTTACAATCTTAGGAACATGTTGCAAAGCTATGCTGCTTGTGTGCATGTACCTCCAAGTCATCTGTTGACCTAAGCATGACCACATGAATTTCATAGAGGTTTCTTAGGCATGGAATACTCAGAGATGATTTTGCCAGTTCCTTCCTCTGAAATATAGTACTTGGTATTCATTTGCAGTTTCCCATCCATGCACTAAGCAGGGCTGACCTTGCTTAGCCTTCCAAGATCAGACAAGATCTGGTACCCTTAGCATATATAAGCTCTGCCTGGGAAGGAAGCTTTAAAAGAAAGCTAAACTCCCAATTAAAAGTGCCCTAGAACTAAAGAAGTTCAAGGCATTTTATGGGACTCAAAGTGGCTACAATCTCAGTCTAAATTGAAAAGGCATATTTGACAAGTAAATACTTGTTTTCAAAAAGTACTTACCTACAGTCTTTAAGCCATATTGCAATCTTTTCATTTGGAATATTGCCTGGACAACCACAAGAGGAGGCAGGAAATTGTGAACAAATAGAAAGACAGAGGGAAAAAAAGGAGGAGTTATAATAGGTAAACAATGCATCCTTTTTTTTTTTTAAGTAGTCAATGAATTTGTCAAAATGTCTTTCTCATTCATTTTCAAAACACTTAACTAAATACGTAAATTGGGGGTCTGGGGCAGAGAGGTGCAGAACCCACGACACTGCTCTGATTTTTCAAAGACAAACCAAAAGCATTCAACTCTGCAGGCTAATCCTGAACAAGTTTTACGTGCTTATGGAGCAAATCCCCTTGAACTTTATGTGTAAACATGCCGCACCACATGTTTCACAGGAGGCCTCCTAATAAACGTGGTTTGCACCACAGTCCAATCCTAGGCACGCTTGGTGGATGTTAAAACCCTCAGAGATCCATGAAACTGGCTTTCCAGTAAGTGTATGATCAGTGTTGCAGCCTGAAAGCATTCCTCCCCTCTCACTGCCCTCAGTCACTGCTAACATCAAAAATAAAAGAGGACTCTTAGAAAACTTGGAAGGCTAACAGATTCACTGAAGCATAAGCTTCGGCAGACTTCATGCGACACGTGAAACATAATCCTCCATTCACAGGCTTTCGCAGACACAGAAGCTTATACCACAATAAACCAGGGAGCCTTCCGGGTGCCGCAAAGCTCTCCGCCGTCAGCTGGTTCCTGCCCTTGGGTGACTGAGGCTACCAAGCGAGGGAGAAAAGAAAGAGAGCGGGGGATGCCCGGGGCTCATGGAGGTCTCGCTTTCCCAGGGCTGCTATAAGTCCAAGCTGCCCTGAGAGCAAGTAAACAAACAAGTTACAAGTTCAAGTTTATTGCATTTTAGCAGCCAGCCATTGCACAAAAATGAAAAAATTAAATAAGATAAAATGAGAAAGGATAATCCAGCCAATTTACATGTAATAGATAATCCCAAACAAGCAGCCAGGCTGCCGGGACAAGACGGGCCGACCCACCTCCTTCCGCAGCCAAGGGCAGCTTCCCACCGGCGACCTCCTGCTCCGGGGCCAGCTCGGCCGCCTCTGGCGAGAGCCCCTCCGCTTCCGAGGCTTGCCAGGAGTCTCTGCTTTTCGCCCAGGCCTTCCTCTTCTGGGCCACCCCTTGCCACTCGTCGCTCGCGGCCGGGGCCACCGCCGCTCCGTCCTCCTCTTCCTCCATCGGGACCCCCAGGGTGTCGCCTCTTGCAGCCCCGCAACGCCACCCAAAGGGTCGCCGCCGCCTCACGCGGCCAAAGACCGGCTGGCTGGCTGAGGCACCGCAACGGACTAGTGACTAACGCCGCCGACCTAATAGTTTAAAAAAGGAGAAAAGGAAAGGGAAAAAAGAAAGAGGAGGCCAATGGGGAGCCCGGTCCGCCTGCGCGGCGCAGAGAGGCCGGCGAGCCAGCCGGGGGCTGCGGGAAGCGGCTGAGTTCGCCCCGGCGGCGAGGGCGCGCGCGCGCCAAGTCAACGAGGCGGTTCCGCCAAAAGTTTTGCACTGAGGCGACCAGCAAAGCAGGCGGGGGGCCGCGCGACACTCACGCACCACACACGCACATGCACGCGAACGCGTCCGCGCGACCCTCAGCCCCGCCGGCGGGCCACCCAGCTTCCGTAGAGCGCAGCTGGGGGGGGGAGGCAGTGTGGCCACCCAGAAATCCCAGCCGCAGCCGCGGCGGCACCCCCACCCGACCCCCACGCCTTGGGCATGACCCACACCTACCCCCTCCTCAGCGCCGGGGCTGGGCTACGCGTCCCGAACGCTTCCTCCAGTGGCAACCTAGTAGCAACCCGCAATCCCGCGGGGGAGGGGCGGGACGGGGGCAGGAGTATCAGGACGGGGGAGGAACTAGTTTGGTGGTTGCTCGCTCCCGGCCGCAGAGAAATTCCCACAAGGCAAAACCTCGCCAAAACTTCTGGGTTCCTCCCTCCCTCTCTCCCTCCCGCCTCACTCAGGAGAGCACTGCAACCCCCGCGCGTGCAAGAAGCGCCTCTCCTACCCAGGGAGAGGGGGAGAGCGAAGTAACAGGAAGGAGGGGGGCGCGAGGATACGGCTGCCGACCACATCCGAAGAGGCCCTCCCGCGCGCACCCGAAACCCGAGAGTCGGTCCTCAATCAGGGTGTTCCTCTCCACCCCCGCCCCGGCTTCCGAGGAAGGGGAGAGAGAGGGCAGCGTCCCGGTCCCCCTCCGCTGGGAGCGACAGAGACCCGGAGCGGGGCCCCTTCCGCGCGCGCGGTCAGCCCTTTGGGGAGGGGAGGGGTCCCGCGCTGGGCGGAGGGGAAGGGCGCCTGCACGGCACCGGGGGGGCGAGGCAGAGGAGAGAGAGCAAGGTCCCCTCCCGCAAGACAGCCCCCCACTCACCTCCCGGGTGTCTCCTCCGCGCCCTCGGTGTCGCAAGGAGCGCGGCGGCGGCGGCGGCGCCTCTCCCCGGCTTCTTCCTCATACCGCAGCGGCGGGGAGAGAAAAGTGGGTGCGCGCTCCTCTCGCGCTGCGACGGCGGCAGAGGAGGAGGAGGCTGCTATTGCCGCCGCGGGCCACGTGATGAGAGCCGGGAGAAGCTGCGGGCTCCCGCGGGGAGGGTCATGATGCAGGGATGGCTTCACGCGGGCCCGTCAAGGTTAGGCATGGCCTCACCATTTAATTTAATTTAAAAACTTCAAAATAAAATTAAGGGGCAATAGGCAGTGCCACCAATAAAAGAAGCTTGCTGTCTCTCTGCCTCGTGGTGGGGGGCACCACGAGGCAGAGAGAGACAGCAAGCTTCTTTTTATTGGTGGCACTGCCTATTGCCCCTTAATTTTATTTTGAAGTTTTTAAATTAACCTTTTTTCTGGTTTTGTATTTTATTAATGCCATTTCTATATTACTATTTTTTTTAATTCTATTTTTAATTTGGAAGACAATGGGGCGTACCAAAATTTTTACCCAGCTGTGGCTGTTTTGCACCCTTGATGTGGCTACGGAGAGGGAGGTGTGCCATATGCTGTCCCATGTTAGGCCCTTTCCGCATGACGTTGCTGTGCTGCTTCTGCGACAGGATGGCAGCGGTCGGCAGGTTGTGCTTCTGCACAATGTGGTGACCGTCCCGCTGCCATCCTGTCATGAAGCATCACACCCACTCAGTTTTTGCAAAACGGGAAAAATCCGTTTACACCTCCGATTGCACGGCACTCCTGTACATTCAGAAGCCCCAGCAAGCAATAACAAGTGCCTTGCTGCTCTGCAAAAGGAAGAGGTGTTGCCATCACGCTTCCTTCCACAAGGAGTGAGCAGGTGCAGAAGGGAGCATTGCTGATGTGCTCCCTTCTGGAGCTGGAATTGCGGCACACCAGCGCGGAAGAGCATTGTCATGTGGAAATGACCATAGGCAACAAAATACGTTTTGCTCTCTCAGTGACTGGGGAAATGGTAGCCTTTATCTGCTTCTGGGTGTTGTGGTTTCAAGTAAAAAAAAATTTGTGGCGACCCTATCCTAAGGTTGTCTTGGCAAGATTTGTTCAGAGAGGGTTTGCTTTTGCCTTCCTCTGAAGCTGAGAGGGTATGACTTGCCCAAGGTGACCCAGTGGGTTTCTGTGGCAAAGCAGGCATTTGAATCCTGGTCTCCCAGAATTCGAGTCCAACGTTCAGACAATCATGCTGGATATATTCAAGAAAAGGACAAAAAAGGTAGATGGGTTGGTATGAATACTCAGCTGCTCCCTTCACCCATTTTGTTAAAACTCTTTCCCCTTTCTGTCCCTGAACCACTTTACTCATGTCCAGCTAAATCCATTAAAATTAAATATAGTATTTATTTCTCTCTTTATCCTCAACGCATAAATTTTGTCTTCTCACTGGAAGTGTGCCCAGGGCGGCCTAAATAACAGAATAATGAAGCAATCATTGTTTGAAACAACAGCTGTGCAATGCAGGAGCCACAGACAGCATTAAAAAAGATAACACAGAAAGCTGCCTTAAACTTTTGGGATGCACAACCCTTTTCAGGGCAGGGTCACAAGGCTGTTGGGTGACCTGTTGAGGAGCTCATTTTTCAGATGGCAACCCAAGCCACGGCTGCTGTGCAGCCTCATACCACAAAGGCAGTAGTGATTTCAGGCTAAGCTGGATGTGAGCCCATTCAAGTTATTTATTAAAAAGTGAAACAGCTCTAGGAGGGGATATTCAGAGCAGGACCTAGAGGTGTGTTACACCATCCACACAGCTAAATGCTGGTGGAGCAGAGAGCTGTCCCAAATTAGGGAATCAGCACACTTTTCTTCCATCATCCCCACACTTGGTCCAGATCAGACTCTCATGCTATTTGCATTAGAAAGAAAACTACCACTTGTGCCAATGGAAGTTTTCCTTCCCATGAAAATAAAAAGTAGCAGAGATAGTTTTATAGGCACTGTGGTGAGGGTAAGAGTTCTAATGGAGATCAGTATTCCTCTGCCATACCTACGATTAACCTATTTAAAAAAACATTGTGGCAATTCTTTATATTTTGGCTCTAAATTGAAGACCTTTTCGCACGCCAGTCTTGTTGCGCAATGGCCTCGGGAGCATTGTGCAATTGCAAGGACCGTTCCACACAATGTCCTCACAATCACATGACGCTCCCGAGGCCAGTAGGCAGCGATCACACATGATATCATTTTTGGCTGGTTGACGAAAATGATGCGTGATCGTGTGTCCCTCCCATGCCCCACCCGCACTTACCTAGTGTGTGGAGGCTCCGAACACATGGCCATTGTGCTTCCTCCCCCAGCACAGCCTGCGCTGTGGAAGGAAGGGGCGGAGTGGTCACGCTTCCTTCCGGCCAACACGGAGCTGGTGCGGAGGGGAAGCGGAGGGGATGCGAATGCCTCTCTCAAGAGGCTTCTCACATGATCCCCTTGCGATGACACCAGAATGAGGTAAGGTGCAAAAAAGGCCATATATCTAGTATGACTCCAAAAGACATCCACAAAATATTGCATTACAGAAGTTGCTTGGCTGAAGCATTAAGCCAATTAATAGTTTAGTTGGATCAAACCCCACAATTCAGTCCTGTATTATCTAAATGTCTGTTTATAATTATTACATGCCATCATTTAGAATAAAAACTATTTGAAAATTTCAATCAGTATACAATTTTAGAATCTGGATGTGGTATTATTCACGGAAGGGCATCTTTTCAAGGCAATGTGTATTACTTCATTCAGTTCAAAAAGAGAAGGCCCACTGGTCTGTGTTTGGTTTCCCTCCTGATCTTTTGCTAAGTGGAGCATTGGAATTCTGTCCCACCAGCATTACTAGAGACAGAAGGAATATTTTTAAAAAAAATTGTCAGAAAAGCATGTTTTTGTGTGTTAAGAAACTCTAATGAGAAGAATCCTGGGCTGACAATCTTTGGCATTCAGGATTTATTCCGTGGAAAATTCTCCCATGGATGATTTGCATAGAAAACACCATTTTCTTTGCAGAAAAGAATATTTCTATGTAGGAATATTACTGTATTTGGTGTTTCCTGTTCAGAAAATGCTGTTTTACATGGAAAACAACTGCATACGAATTTTGTGCAGAATAAATCTTGAATTGTGAATAGGGTTAAAAAAATGTGGTTGTTGAAGATCTTGTTGCAATAGGAAGAAAATTGCTAAAGCTACTTGTTGCTTCCTTCAGACAGAAGCACAGTGAAGAACTGTATCCCTAAGTACTACTGATACTAACTACATCTTAAAACACATGATGTTTTACGCATCGCTATACTTGATCAGTCTTGTCCAATGCAAAACAAAAAAGTCTTAATGCTGCCTTCTAGAAAACCTCAGGCTGTCTGCAATCATAGAAAAACTGTATTATAGGAATGTGTCATGGGCACTCCCTGTTTCAAACAGGTATCCTTCACAACCGCCTGAAACATTGCTTTTCTGCAATGAACTGGGTGGAGAATCCCAAGGAAGCATTTCCCTGCAGCCCTGAGGTGTCCAGCAATGCCCTTTTCCATGGCCACGATCTCTCCATAATGTCCAACTTTGGTGCAGTTAGGAGATTTTTTTCAAGGGGCAACAGAGAGGCTCTTGCTAATTACTAATCTACCTCCCCCATCAAGAAGCAGCAAAGCAGGGTAAACCTGCAAACAGGAAGTATCTAATTATTAAGGGCAAACAAGTGCTTAAAAAATTCAGTCGTGCTGTTTGCCCTTCCACACTGAACAGAGTAGTGCTGCAGCTCTATTTTATTACAGAATAAATCACTGATTCAGTTTTTTTAATTGTTTTATTATTTTTTATTTTTGCTTACCTAGATTTTACACTGCTTCCCATATCTAGCCTTATTTCAAAGCAGTAGACAACGAGACCAAAACTGAAATTGTAAGCCACTAAAAGCACATTAAAATTCAAAATATTGTATCATCAATGTCTTTTACATGACAGACCAATACTTAAAACATGTGAAAAAACAGGATGGCAGTGTCATTTAGAATCTCTATAGGCTTGAGCTGAAACTGCTCCCTCCTTCTGTGGTTGCATTTTCAGACCACAAAAGTAAGGAGTTATTTCTGATTTGAGAGAGAGGACAAGAATCTATCAATGCTGCAGGTAGAGGGGCTTTGATAAAGCAGCAGTGACTGCTACTCACATTTTTCCTTTAAACTCTAGTTTTACCACTGCCAAAAATGGTGATAGATTGATTTTCCAGTTTTCACAGAAAATGTTCCTTGGAGAGTTTTGACTTAGCACAGGTAAAAAATGAGATTAAAGAAAGAATTATGATTCCAGAAAATTGTCTAGCACAGGGACAATCAACTGGGGCTTTCTACATTTTCTTGGCCTACAGCATAGTCAATGGCAAGGGTTTGCAGAATTCCAGTCCAAAAGAGTCTGGAAAGCCATAATTGTCCACCTCTTATTTAGTGGCTAATATGGAGGCAGCTCTTTGATCAGGAACACAGACACTGAAAACATACAATGGCAAGGCTGGCCTTACCACCCAGCAAAGTAAGGGAGGTTGTTTCAGGTGGTAAAATGTAAGAGACATAGAATGCAGGAGCTGATGTTTGAATGGTAAAGGGTTGACTCTTAGGCAGCAAAATCCTTTGAATTGTCACTGCGTAACACCTAGAGCAGTGGCTCCAGAAAGATGAAAAAAAAAAAAAGCTATTTTAAAAGGTTAGTGTAACAGTTTTGCCTGAGTCAGTCTGGCTTCTACTGTGCGTTCATTGCTAAGGGCTAAAGTCTGATAATCCTCTTCGGATTTTGTCAGCACTCCATAAAACTGTTGGCAATTGGAACCTTTTAAAATCTTATTTGAATTCATTTGAACCCTTTATTCTCTCTAAACTTTAGTTAAGCAGATTAAAGCAGGTAGCACTCTCTGGCAATCCAAATCTGTACAGAAATTAAAACTTAAGGCCTAGAAGAGCCTCAACTTGATGACCTCCAGATAGATGGGAGTTCATTTCCCTTAATCCTTCTGTATAGCCCTGCTGGCTGGGGCTGATGGGAATTGTAATCCAAAGCATCTGGAAGATTGTGGAAGGCTGATTTCAGAAATAGTAGTAATAACAAAATCTTCAGTGCTGTCATCTTTCCTGGGCTACAAAGACTACCTCCTTTCCTGTGGGAAAGTCCTCAAGTTGCCTGCTGTCGGAGAAAAATAAGAAGGGGACGTGCCTATTATACATGTATACTTAAAAGGTTATTGAACAAGATATGTATGTGGAAGTGACTGACAGTTACACAGTCAGTTTATAACTGGCAACTCCCTATCAGAGACTCTTGTGACATGATCACCTTTATCAGAATATTTTCTGTTCCAAATCCCACCCCATCCCCCAAACCCATACAGACAGGCACACATTTCTGCCCAAATCTCCACCAGTGAGGGCTTCCTATTGCCAGGAAGTTACATTTCTAGAAGAGAGAGCCAAATTGGGTAGATCAGTGGTTCTTAACCTGTGGCCCAGGAATCCCTGGGGCTCTGCAGAGCCCTCACAGGGCGTCTGTGAACTCTGGATATAGCAACAGAAGCGTAGTGGGTGCTGAAACTGCTCCCTCATTTGCAAACAAGGGAGCAGTTTGGCTGCATGCAGACTGACCCCCACGGCATTCCTGACCAAAGGGACATGGCGGCAGGTGTGTGCATGTGTCCCCAAACTATGACTCTGGAGGCCAGGGCCTGAATCCCCACTCAGCCATGGAAACCCACTGGGTTACCTCAGGCAAGTCACATTCTCTCAGCCTCAGAGAAAGACAAAGGCAACATATTTTTTGCCAAGACACATGATAGGTGTGTCCTAGGGTTGCCATAAGTCAGTTTTCAAAGGGGAGAAACATGATGGCTAGAAAGAGCCTCTTCTTGTCAGCAGCAGTTTGTTGTTGTGTGCCTTCAAGTCAATTCTGACTTATGGCAACCCTAAACTGAACCTATCACACAACTTGTAGAGGGGTGTGCCTTTGCCTTCCTCTGAGGGTGCGAGAATGTAATTTGCCCAAGGTCACCCAGTGTCTGAGCAGCGATGTGCATCCTAGGCTCCAGAAGTCTTTATTAAATAAATAAATAAATATTTGAATATTTAAATTTAAATTTTTAAATCTTGAGTTAAGTCTTGGGGAAACCTGACAAAAAATTGTATTTGCAGGGGGTCCCCAACAAAGAAAAGGTTAAGTACCACTGGGGTAGATTATTTGTTTATTTATATCCCACCTTTTCCCCAGCCCTGGGACTCATGGCAGCTTACAAAATTAATAACAAATATAGAGAGCAGCTGACTTCAGTAAAAGCACACCAAGTCAAAATATAATCAAATGAAAATTAAAAGCAATTTAAAAGTGTATTGATTAAAAAATAAAGAAATGCAGACAATACAGCACAATATTTGAAGCTAGAGCATCAGTGGTAAGATCTGGGTGGAGGAAATTTTAATGGATAGTCTTCCTTTCAATTCAGAACTTCCCTGGGTTCCTGTCCACATTTTTCCATTAGACATAAGATGAAGTGGCAAGAACTTTGTTTGAGTTTATGTCTACAGAATTAATTTAGTGAAAGATCCAGCTTACTCAGCTTTGATCGGGTAGATGAGAAGCCCAGTATCTGCTCAACCATTTAGTTTTCTGGGTGATCATGGGTCAGCTACACTTTCTCCTCCTAGGGCCTTTTCACACACAGGTTTTTTTGCGTGAGTGCCCCTTGAGCATCGTGTGAATGGGAGTGTCGGTCTGTACGACGCACTCCCACTCACGCGATACTCAGGAGCCTAAAGCCGAATCATACATAAAGCCTCTAAGCCGAAAATACTGCGCCCTCGCGCAATGCTCGCGGCGCCCTCGTGCATTTACCTGCATGTGGTGTGTCGGCGAGCTGGGGCGGTTGCACTTCCTTCCCCCAGCGCAGCCTACAGCTCCCAGACTGCACTGTGGAAGGAAGGGGTGGGGCGCGAGCGCGACGGTCGCGCTACCAGGAAGAGACCTGCGGGACGAAGGAGCGGGGAAGCGGGAGCGTTTCGGATGAGGCTTCTCGCGCAAGATGCCCCCCCCCAGCTGTACAAATGGGTAACATGCGAAAAGGGCCCTAGTCTACTTCACAGGATTGTTCTGGGGATAACATGGAGCAGCTTCTCTATATTGCGTGGAGGAAGTGTGAGATCCAAATATTATAAATAGATGGACATATGTGTACAGCTGGAACTGTAGACATTGATATTTCTGACACTATCTGACTCATGCACTGACCTATGTACAAAACTGAATGTGCTTGTGACTGAAGAGTCAGCACCAGCTCACATACCTATTCAACCTAAGGCTGCTCAGTTTATATTTTTCCAGCCTGGCCTGCATTGAGTGCTTGGCAGACTGGTCCCAGGGATCTTCACTATGTTCATCATTGCACTTTGGAACAGCATCACAGAATCCTTTGCTTAAAAGGTGGCCTGCCAAATAGACGTAACACTTGCCTGGAGAGGACAGTCTTGCAAATAAATGCCTCCCAGCTCATAAAAGTAAAGGAGACAGTATTACTTATTTGCCTTTTCACACATACTTACGACATTGGTTATTTGTGGCATAGTCCCAAAAGTAGAGTGGACATGGAAGCTTTCTTCCCTTTCAAAAACTCTTGAAAAGTGTTTGATTGTTCCAAAGAGATTCTTAATACACACGAGCAGGGCTAGGAAAACCTTAGTCTTGTCTGCCGATGTTGAGCTACAACTCCCAGTGGCTACCTTAGCTAGGATTCATGGGAGCTGCAATTTGGAAACATCTGGAGGGCAATTCCCTCACCCTAGCATAGGACTTTCCACTTTATCAGTGCTGAATTGAACTGACTTGCTGGTTACTACCATACTTGCTGGTGTACAAGGTGCACTCATATATAAGATGCACCCCATTTATACACTGGCAAATACTATTTCCTGGCGTATAGAACACACTGACGTATAAGATGCACACCATTTTCAAACAGTACTTTTTTTGGGGGGGGGAATGAGTCTTATATGCCAGCAAATACAGTAATTCACTATTCTCATAGGAACATATTAATCAGCCGTATATTGTGTCAAATTTTTTGGTGCATCTTGCCCAGCACAGTTATCTCTGACTGGCAAGTCTTCAAGTAGGATTCTTTCTTAGTGTTATCAGGTCAGACTTGCTTAGATGAAATCTTATGTTCATATGCCATACATTATGCCTCTTCCTGGTGCTTTTCATTTGATTTGGACTACAAGTTCTCTTAAACCCAGCCATCTGAGAAGCTCTTTCCATCCTGTGCATGAACATTCTTCTTTTCTTTTCTTTTCTTTTCTGGAGGCCCTTCTGCACAGCCATTTACTTTCCTGGGTGATCTTGGCTCAGTTACATGTTCTCATCCTAGCCTATTTCACAGGCTTGTTCTGAGGATAAAATGGAGCAACTCCTCTATATTGCTTGGAGGAAGTGTGAAATGTTTACATAATTATGGAAACATAGGCCATTTCCACACCAGCCTGTTATAGTGCTATGATTCCACTTCCAACATCCTACGGAATCCTGGGGTTTGCAGTTTAGGGAAGGGCCTCTGAGGTGGAAATGGCCGTAAAGTGCCAGAGAGAGGGAAAGTTCTGCACCTCTCTCCCCCAGGCTCTTTTGACTGTTAGAACAAAACCCATGACTGTGCTGTCTTTGAGTGAAATGTGAGAAATATCCAGCTGCCAAACAACCCTGGTTTCACTTCTGTTGGGAAGACAGGAGCTTTCATTCAGAGGTAAACCAAGTGGTTTAGGGCAACTGGCTTTGTGAGCTGACAAGTGTCTTGAAAAATGTGGTGACAGAAAAGTTTTCAGTTCATCCGTTGCATCCATGTTTCAATCCATGGCAGAGACCATGCCTCTTCAAATCAATGGGATTAACGTTAGCCATTAGTAACTGGTCCCATTGATTCCTATCAATTCTCTAATTTTCTCTAATTCAACACCATGCTCCCTCCCACCAAATGACTGTTTTATTATTTGTTCATTTAGACCCAAGAGATTCAAGACATTTTGCTGCCTTAGGCAGAACAATAAATTATACCTCCATTCAAATTAAGGTACATTTTACTCAAAGCAAGCCAGATTACTTTGGCACATGAAACTGAAAAACCCATATGCACCTCTTCTCATCCCTGGCAATAAAAGATTGTTTTCTTTCATTACATCTAAATCCTGTTGCTTGAAGCGAGCTTCTCACTCTGCATAAGGATGAAGCTAGCCCTGGATGGGTTGGCGTGGGACTTTATATGAGATTTTCAGTCTTCAGGTCCTCTTGGTATCTTTTTTCCTCCTAACTTAAGATATTACACTTTCGAGCTGTAAGATACACTGCAGCTAAAAGTTGTAGTATGTCAAGTTGGCAAAAAAAAGATATCAAGATGACCTGATGTCTGAAAATCTGATATATAGTCCCACACTAGCTCATCCAGGGTTAGCTTCATCCTTACGCAGAGTGAAAACTTCGTATCTTTATTTAAACTCCGCCACTCAAGAATTTGAAAGTTGATTTAGACACACTTAGCATAGAAATGAATGACACTAAAACGGAATCAAATCAGGAACTACTATGACTTACTGTCTTAAATCATACATAAATGATTCCATGTTTAGTCTATTTCAAATTAACACCTGCCACAGAACACAGGAAGAACTAAAAAGCCAGAGCAGTTCCACCATCAGGCCTGAAACATTCTTTAAAAAACAAAGAAAGAAAAAGAAAATAATCTGCTTTGTTTGAAATATTGTATGAAACTCAGCTGGAGTATCCAGAAGATCTTGATAATGAAAATCTCAGTAATTTCAATAGGCTGTTTACCATCACAGTACTTATCAGTTGAGAAAGTGGACTCTAATCCATAAAAGCTTATAGCACAAAGAAACAAGCAAACATTTGTTAGCCTTTAAGGTGCTATAAGTCATTCTCTTGTTTTGGCTTGCAGCAAGTTTGTGGGGTGTTAAGACTGCCAGATCGTTTCTGATGGAATCATAGAATCATAGAAATGTAGAGTTGGAAGAGACCACACGGGCCATCCAGTCCAACCCCCTGCCATGCAGGAACACCCTCAAAGCACTCCCAGCAGATGGCCATCTAGCCTCTGCTTAAAAACCTCCAAAGAAGGAGACTCCACTACACTCCGAGGCAGCATATTCCACTGCCGGACAGCCCTGACCATCAGGAAGTTCTTCCTGAGGTTCATGTGGAATCTCCTTTCCTGCAGCTTGAATCCATTGCTCCTTGTCTTGGTCTCTGGAGCAGCAGAAAACAAGACCTCTCCTTCCTCTATGTGGCATCCGTTCAAATATTTAAACATGGCTATCATGTCCCCTCTCAACCTTCTCTTCTGGAGACTAAACATACCCAAGCCATAGGGCATGGCTTCCAGGCCCCTCACCATTTTGGTCACCCTCCTCTGGACTCGTTCCAGCTTGTCAATATCCTTCTTGAATTGGGGTGCCCAGAACTGGACACAGCATTCAAGATGAGGTCTAACCAAAGCAGAGTAGAGTGGTACCAGTACCTCCCTCGATCTAGACACCACGCTCCTATTGATGCAGCCGAGAATTGCATTGGCTTTCTTGGCTGCCACATCACACTGCTAACTCATGTTCAGCTTGTGGTCTATGAAGACTCCTAGATCCCTTTCACACATACTGCTATCCAGCCACGTGTCGCCCATCCTATATTTCTGTATTCCATTTTTTCTACCTAAGTGTAGGACCTTACACTTCTCTCTGTTAAATTTCATTTTGTTAGCTTTGGCCCAGCTCTCCAATCTATCCAGGTCATTTTGAACTTTGATCTTGTCCTCTGATCTTGGAAGCTAAGCAGGGTAGCCTTGGTTAGTGTTTGGATGGGAGACTGCCAGTGAATACCAAGTGCTATGAGAAGAAACTGGCAAAACCACCTCTGAGTGTTCCTTGCCTAAGAAAAATTCATGGGATTGCCGTAAGTTCACAGGTGACTTGAAGGCACATACATACATACAAGATTATTTTTAAATGAAAGGGAGTGTTCAAAAATGTGTTCCCGCACCCACAGTGTGAAGTGGTTATTTTGGAAAGCAACCAGATGTTAGGCAAGCCATCAACATAGGTTAGTTTACAGCAAGACTAATCATGTAGTGTCAAAGCTGCAGTCAGAAATGAGCCAAGAACTGAGCTGATGCCAAGAGATAGATACACAAAAAGCACACTGCTCAGGCAAGGTCCAAGTCCAAACAGGAAGGCTTCTATAGCCTGGTCCAGCTGGATCTCATAGCCAGCCTGGATGGAGAGGGCAAAGCCAGATCACTAAGAACACTCTACTGCCCTGGAAAACACTATGAACTATGGTTTGGATAGCTTACCACAAAGGGAAGCTGAACACTGAATCAAAAGTTCTTGGTTTTCTTGGTTCCAGACCTTGCATCTCTTGATATGCCACCTTTTGATCAGAACTGCAGAAAGTTACTTTTTTTTACTACAGTTCCCATAATCCCCCAGTGGACATGACTTGCTGTTCTCCAAAAAAAGTAACTTTTCCAAGCTTTGGCTTTGTAAACCAAGTTGTTGAGTGTTGTAAACAAAAAACTGAGTTTTAAAAATGGCATTCAATATGGGGAAAATTGGGGGGTGGAGCTCTCTTGCAATTAAAAGAGAGAGTAATCATAGTTGAACATCGACATCTGGGTTTTATGCTCCTCCGGCCTGTCGGCGTAATGAATGCAGTGTGTTTTACTAATTGAAGTACAAATACTTCCTTTTCATAAAATGAACAATATGCTCTTTTGGGCCAGGCAACGGCTATGAAACAGTATTTGCATAACCATAGTATGGACTTCTAAATGAAATGCAAAAGAAAAAATGCATTTCAATATTCCATGGTATAAATAGTAACTTGCCTGACGAGTGTAATCATAGAAAGGTTACACTTTAGTAAACCAGGTCACTAAAGCAACATGGTTCAATATTTGGACCCAAGTACTGGATGGACTGAAACATTGATGACTTTGAATTTGTGGGGTGTCACTTAACTGTGACCTTGCTAATCTCTGACTCATCAACTGCTAGTGTTTTCAGCACTCATCAAGAACAAGGCAAAAAATGCGGAAAAAATTAATGAAAGATTTTTCCGCCATAATGTGACTTCCTCGGATGATTCCCAAGAAGATTCATTCCCTTGCTTTCAGCCAAGTCAGAGCACAGCTGAGGAATCTTTAGCTCTGCAGATGCTGTGTCTCACAACCTCCATGCAGCATGGCCAATAGGAAGGGACTGTTAAGAATGTAGTCCAAAATACCTGGAAAGTCAAATGTCCCCCTTCTCTTCTGAAGGGACACAAGGCTGGGTAGTACTGCTGAGCCCTCAAAAGTCCACTGTCCTCCGTGGGGTACCCAAGAAACTCTAAGTCACTGTGATAGAATGGTCAGTTTTCACACCTCACCTCTTCCAAGTAAAGGAGTCAAACTGAAGTTATCTTGGCTATCTCTACAGTCTTAGATGCAGCTGTGAACCAGAGCTTCCATCCCTAAGCTTTGTTGGTAATGCATTTCTTTGGGAAGATCACATGGGTATGGTTGCTCAAATCATCTTGGGAGATGGAAAATAGTGGGTACTATAGTTTACAACCAGAGCCTCCATTTCTACAACAGATGGCCTGCAGTTATGCTCACATCATAGCCATGGTATATTTGCACTAGATGCCTGCAGTCAACTAACAGAGTGGCTAGTTCCAATCAGTGTGTGAAATTTTTGCCCTCTCTTCTCTGTGGCCTGTAGTGCCCTTTTATAACCAAAAGCCATAATACTGCATTTAAAGCAGAAGCCAAGGTTGGTAAAATTCCTCTTCCATGCCAAGTCATGGCTACAGAGTTTACACCTAGCAGTCATTTGGCTCGGTGACCTTCCTTTCTCATGATTCTTCCTTGCCTCAATAGTTTTGCCTTTCCGGTTGAACTTTCTTCTTCTTCACCAGTGCTGTTCCTGTTTGTCAATCCATTGCTTACTCTGCAGATTTATTTCAGCCCCCTTGCTTCTGTGCTATAGACCATGTGTCCTGCCTACTGCCAGGGTTTTCAGCCTACCCATGGAGCACCTGCTGTACTTATCAGCTCCATGAGGATTAAACCTGACTCGTGCTGACCACGTTATCTTTCTTCAAAGGATCTGCGCTGTAAACATTCTCTAATGATTTTGTTCCCCAACATGTTGTGTTCTGTACAGCTCATCCAATTGCTATTAAAAGCTTCATTATTCCAAGCATGGTACAGTACACCATGAAAGTGGGTTCAAGTAGTATTTCATGCCAAACAAAATAAAGTCCCAAATCATTTTGTTTTCACTGTGTTTAAAATTACCTGCAGGTGAAATAGCATCTTTTACTGTCCTGACTGTGAACTTTCTTGTGCTAGAATACAAATCCTGTTTTTATGCTATTATTATCTCCACCCTCTGTGAACAATTCTTTATTCTTCCCAAAACACTTTACATGTGCAATATGTGTATGCTACAAGCCAGAATATACAGCAACATTGCGCCCACACTGTGACAGCTCATGCAGGCTTCCTGTTTTGCTGCTGCAGCTTGTGATGAGCAAATCCTTACTGGTAAGTAAAGACAAATAATTTATTGGCAAATAAATTAAGAAAAATAAATGGGTCCTAGAGCAAATCAAGCTTGAAATCTCACCAGGAGCCAAGATGACCAAACTGAGACTGTAATACTTTGGACATATCATGAGATGACATGACTCACTGGGAACGACAATACTGCTTGAAAGACTACACTACTGGTGGATTGATTCAATCAGGGAAGCCATTGCCCTGAATCTGCAAGACCAGAGCAGGGTTGTTAGTGACCAGGATTCCTGGAAGTCTCTCATTCAAAGGGTCACCATAAGTTGAAGCCAACTTGACAGCAGATAGCGACGACAAATTATGATCAAAAGAAATTCTCAAAACTAGAAAAGTTGCTAAATTGCTAAGAAGAAAATGATTATAATGCCAAGCTAACTGGAACATAAATGGCATATATGCTACTTCCAGAGGTGGTATTATGACCACAGAAGAAGTGAGAAAAGGGTGAACAGTGGGAGGGTGAGGTGAAAACTGTAGACTGGGTTTGGGAACTTGTAATCTTGCAGATATTATTGGATGCCAGTTCCCATCAGCAATGTACAATGATTGGAGCTGATGCAAGTGACATCTTGGAAGACATGGGCTTGCTACCCCTGTTGTAGAATATACAAAAGGACAAAGCCTCTTCCTGCTCCATCATAAGGGTGGTGGTATGGGAACTACGTTATAGAGCAGTAGTTCTTAACCTTTTTTTTACCAGGGATCTCTTTAAATAGAATTTGTTGCCAGGGACCCCCAAGACTTCTCCAGATGCAAATATTTAAATTTCGATTTAAATATTCAGATATTTATTTAAATATTCAAATATTTATATATGTATTAAAGGCTTCTGGAGATTAGGGTTCAAATCTCCACTCAGATATTGAGTGACTTTGAGCAAGTCACATTCTTCCACCCTCAGAGGAAAACTAAAAGACAAACCCCCTCTGAACAAATCTTTGCAAAAAACCTCCTTCCCTGTGATAGATTCACTTTAGGATTGCCATAAGTCAGAAGTGACTTGAAGGCACTCAACAACAAGGTACTACTGACAGGGGGAGGGTCTTTCTAGCCAACATGTCTCTCCCCTTTGAAAACTGCCTTATGCTGACCCTAAGGCTATGCTATCATGAGGGTTTCTTGGCAAGAGAGAGTATGACTTGTTGCTTCAGGTAGCAGATGCTGATGGGGACAGTGGTGGCTGTGTCCCAACTGTTCCAGATGCCTTCCTGACTGCTCCCTCCTTCTGGAAGACAGAGCTATGAATGCTGCCAAGCTGTCAGAGATAGACCTCCTAAAGAACTCTATGAAGTTTGAGCTGCAATCTCTTCTGACTTCTGTACCTGGAACGGAGAGGGGGCACCAACTTGTCTTCTGCCTCAGGCAGTAGAAGAAATTGGAAAAGTTACTTTTTTGGATAACAGTTCCCAGGTTTTCCCATCCACCATTGGTTAAGAGTCAAAATGTTTCCAAGGGCCCTTTCTGCGCTACACTGCTAGAGTGCTATTGTTATCACGGTTATGATATGTCTGGTGAGAGCACTAGATATCCTTTTGATATCAAATAATTTGGCCTTTGCTTGACCTTTCTCTGCCACCCTACTCCACGTGTTTGCAGAGGTTCTCTGGACAAGCACGTATTGGGCGCGGCCATTAATGGTTGTACATTCCAAACCTCATTCAGACAGGCAACTTATGCCTCTCCAATGCTTTAGGGAAAAACCTCCTTGCAAACCAGCTTTGCTTGGCGGGTATCTTTACAAAGACGCATGGCCAAGAGCCGAGCCATTCCTTTATGTTGGGCCATCAGCATACTGGCCATACTATTGTCATCCAGCACTAAGCTCATCATGCAAAACCTGACCTTTTCCAACTCCTTTGTCCAGCTCCAAAATTCCTTTGTTCTCATCAAGCATGGCATAACCTGTAGGTAATATCCACCCTATAAAAAGTCCCCATTCCTCGGACTACTTTGGACTTCCATCCCGCCTTGCTGTCAGTTTGTCCAGTGAGCTCCCTTCAGCAAACCGAGCTGAGCTTTCTTCCCCTCAACCTCCGTTTCTCTCCAGGACTACGAGACCAGGTGTCGTATTACCCATTCCCCAAAGCTCTCTATTTCTATTTCCAGTTAGCTGTGTGCATGTGTTGTCTTATTTGTTGCGTGTCATCAATAAATGTTATTTTTGTTACTTTAAAACTTGTCTGACTACGCTATCTGACCTGAAGCCGTAGACATAGGGTACAAGATCCTAGCTAGAGCTACCCTGCCTCTCATTAGCTTAAGAGAGTGCTCGAGCTCAATTTCCCCCATCTTGTGTTTTTATTTGGTTATTTGGGCGCCCCTCCCGGGACCCCCAACATACAGGGTAACACTATTATTCCACTTTCAGCATCCTATGGGATCTTGGGGCTTGCAGTTTAGAGAGGTGTTTAGAATTCTTGGCCAGAGAGCTGTTTGGCCTCAGTAAACTACAAACTCCAGAATTCCACAGAATGTTGAAGAGTGGAATAATAGCACTATAACAGTGTAGTGCAGAAAAGCTCAAGGTCTGGGCAAAAAAATTTCTTTGGCTGACTTTAGCCTGCAGGTTTCATTAGGTAAAGCCGTTTCTTAAATAGGTTGAATTGTATTCATTGTCAATTACAGTATAGCATGTTTAGTCTGCTTCTGAATTGTTGGGGTGAATCTTTCTGAGCAAGGTCCCGCAGGTAAAGTGTGAAATCAAAATTTGTCACGCATCTTCATTTAGGAAGTAAAAGATTTCTCTAGTAAGAAATTGTACTCATGGACCATTTGTTCAGAAAAAAAGTAGTTCCAAATGTTCTGTGTGTCTCATTGTTCTGTGGGAGAATTGCTGTAAGATTGCATCACAATGGCTCCTTACACCTTGCAAATTATGTAATATGTATGGCATGAACAGAGGCAGATACCAAAATCATGCAGCAATAAGAAGATATTTCAGACATCTGTGGTGGCGCATAATAGAGCTAATATGTCCCAGTCAATGGGCAATGCAGAGATTTTCTGTACCAAAGGATCCTGTGTTCTATTTCTTGAAGTATGTGAAAGATAAGGCAGTTAGAAGCAGACAGGAGGTAGTCCTAAATCTCCTAGCAACAACCAGGCCGGCACATACAAGGCATTCAAAAACAAACAAAAGTAGTTCTGTTAAAAAGAAAAGAACAGAATGGCCAAGCAAACTCTTGGAAACTATTCAAGTGATAAAGATAATCATAACCTATAAGACTAAATAAAAAGACAGTAGGTGCTTAGAAATGATGCATGACAGACCCTTTTATGTACGTTGTAGAAGTGCAAGAGCAGAAGAAAACAGATTTGTTGAGTCTAATTTGACATGAACAGTGATGTTACTTCTTGGTGTGGCTGAGGCATTCTGAGAAGCTTTATCAGTCTGGAATAGGATTGCATAGCCTTCAACATTTCACAAATAAAAACTGGGAGACTTGAAGCTAAGCAACTTCAGAGTGTAGACAAGATGGCAAGTTATTACTGAGGGAGAAAAGACAAGCTGGGAGAGGTGACAGCAATTTGCTTTTGCCTGAACCTTCTGGGAAGGGAAAGATTCTCCTCTTCCTCTCACTCCCCCTGCCCAGTTGAGTTAATAATGAGCAAACTACTTTTGTACTTTGAAACCAGTTTGCAGCAATGTACAAAGCTGAGAACAAGGGGGGAAAGTGGGAGGAGAGTGAAATTGGGACATTTTCAAAGCAGCTTAAAAAGTGAGATGACAGAGATGAGGACTGGCTCTGCCAAAACAGGACAACTGGAGGCTATGTAATTGTATATTTGTGATTTATCCCAATATCCAACAATATTCAGCTTTAAAAAAATATATAATTCTGCTTGTATGAATAGTTTTGATACAACCAGATGTTGCAGGTTATTACTCAATGACTTCTGATGATGCCATTCCCCCCTCTTGTTGCTTGGAAGAGAGAAGACCTGAGTAAAGACAAAATTGAACTACATATTGTTGCCTGTTTTTCTTCTAGGCTTAAAAGTCTGCAGATTTTTACATGTATTTAAAAGACACCTGGTATCTGCTTTCTATCAAGGGTGTTTTACTGCCATAAGCATACATAATGCTGACGCTTTGCAAAGGAGTAGGAGAAGATCTCTCTTTTGGATTCTCACGCATTTACACAGCCTGGGAAGATAATGATCAGTTCCTGTGAGAACTACCTTCCTCATAACAACAAGAAAATTGTAACCTGGAGTTGCAAAAGGGCTGGATGAGTCTCATTCCAGCTTCAAGGACAAATTAGTTTTGTTAGGCCAAACACTGTATTGTACCACTATACTTGAACAAGGTATGATTGTGTTTTCCTCTTAAGTTGTTGTAATTAATGGCTTTGAATCCAGTTGCACCAAATTCTCAGATAATGAAAAAACAACTGTTGTTGGCTTTTTAGTCTTGAACTGCATCTCCACATATTTGTGGTGTGAGCAATTTTCTCAATTTAAAATAAGTTCTCTTTCCATATATTTACTAATATAATACAGAAGGCTCTGGGGGGGTTCATTTTCCATGACAAAAGGAAGGAAAAGCTCAGTGACTGACCATCCCCCATGATGCCTGCCTTTGCCTAGCAGGAAAAAGAACACAATGAGGCAAAAACACAGCATTGTGCTAATTTGAATCACATTCTCTCCCTGTGCCTCTCTCTGTGATGAGAATAGGAGAAGCTGGATGATTCTACATTTTCATGGCAGGAACTCTCATTCAGTCTTTCCAAGACGGCTCATCTACAGTGATTGTCTGCAGTTTGTTGGGGAAATTGAGAAAAATATATTTGAATATTGAGAGACCTTGGTAATGAGACTCTCAATCAGCAGAGTATTTTAGTAATTGCACAAAAACGGAAGTTGAACAGATCACCAGTCCCACTTCTGTAACACCACCCCAAACACACTTAATCTAGCTCAAAACAAACACAAAAACAGTTTGGTTAAAAATATAAAAGAGTTTACTCACAAAATCTTGTACATAGTCTATACAGGTTCAATTCTTGAAGAAGGTAAGAAGAAAATTAAGCACTCACATGCTTTCAGGTCAAAAGGCGAAGGCAAAAGAGGAGGAGTAAATGGCAAGAGAACCTTTTAAAAACAAAGAATGTGCACGTGCTTGAGGAAGAGGTGTTAACCAACAAACAGGAAGTTCTCTCTAGGCTATCTCTCTATGCTTACAATAGACATGCAAACAAACTAGTCATTTAATTAGGCATGCGAAGGTTGCCACTCCCAACACAGTTTAGAGACACTGTTAAGCTGCGCAAAGAAATTTGGTTATGGAGTGGTATCTAAATATCTGAAATAAAGACATATGCTATCTGGGATGCTAGTCAACCCAACCTTATAAGGTAGTAACTGGTGGGAATGCAGTGTCCCCTCCCTTCTGGGAAAAGAAAGTCCTTTGAATGTGCAGATCCCATCAGATCTTAACTTTTAAAGGGGGATCCCTGTCCAGGATAAGTCTTTCTGAACAGGTTGGTCTAATCAGATCCACAAATTGAAAATGTCTCCAAAGGCTACAAAGGCCTGTGTGTGTGTGCATGTGTGTGTCCGTGTGTGTCAGAAAGAGAGCATATGAGGAGTATCAATGGATGGGCATATTCTTTTGCTTGTATGAATTGATGGAAAAGTGTGTAGGTTAGGTGTGAATGGATAGATAAGGGAGTAAACCCACCTACCACCAACTCTAGCCCTGCCCAGACAGTGGTTCCTGATTATAGTTGAATGAATCTGTCAAGTTCAATCTTAAGTTTGGTTGATCCTGAACATTTGGAATGTTTCGATATCTTCACGAACGCTTTTACAGCTTTTCATGCACATTTTCCCCATGGCACACTTTTGTGCTGAATTTTGCCTAGTTCCCCATTTTTCACAAGCTAAAACAAAATTCAGAGAATTGTAAAGTTTGGAATGATGACCAAGTTTTAGTTTTCATAGTGGTTTGAAGTGTGAAGTGAGGTATATTTGCATTGGAATGTGACCTAAATAAACCGCTCCCCCATGCCTATCCCTCCCCCATATTTTGTTCCCAGATTTGAAAAGGTTATCCATTCCTTTCCTAAGGTAAGAGAAAGCTGATGAAGGCCTGAGGCTGATATGTAAGCTGTTGACAGATTCTGTGGACTGTATTTTAGGTCATTCTTGCTCACATTCATGGAATCAACAAAACCATTACACTATCCATATGCAGATACAAGTTTGGAGCATGCTGACAGCAGCTGTAAAATAATAAACACAAGACGTGTACAGCTCACTTACTTTTTGTGTAACTGTTAGAAAACGGAGTTTGATTTATGGATTATTAATTTATTAACGACATTTATATGAGACCCCACATAGTGAAAGTTCACAGGATGACCCTGAGTCTGTGTGGTCTGATTTTATTTTTTTTAAAAAAAATCACAGCTACATCACTGTTGTCGTGGAAGCAGCTTCTATACCTATTTCCATATCTACTGATATTTGAAATGTAGTACCTTGTGATAATTTACATAGGACAATGTTTAATCCCCATATCTGAAGTCTGAAACACTGAAATTGCCTAACAGATAATGCAAAGCTTCTGAAAGTGTGTCTCCAGTCCTCATTTTCACAACAAACCTGGGAGATAACTTATTCAATAGTTCCCATAATTTTTTTTCCAGATGTCTATAGCAAATGAAAGCCAGCATGCTGTAGTGATTTAGATGAGGGACCACAACCCTGGAGACCAAGTTTAATTCCCTGCTCACCCACTGGGTGATCTCAGGCATCTCACACATTCTCAGCCCCAGAAAATCCTGTGCTTTGGGGTTGTCATAACTGGAAAGCAACTTGAAGGCACACAACAACAATAGCAAGTGAGGCTGAGAAAAGAGAGTGCTTTATGATTTGCCTCTTCATTCAAATGTACGGATTTCTGCTTGCTGGGCTACTAGTCTTTCTTGTCATTGAATGTTCAAATCCTTTCTCTTCCTGATAGCTCCCCTTACATGTGTGTACTTTTTGGGATGCTGCAGGGGCTGATATTCCCTTCCTTCCTCTGCAGTACCCAAAGCTCCTGCTCCTGATTTATGAACACCCTCTGAAGCCCCCCCCCTGCTCCTGTGGCTATTCTCTGCTCTGTGGGGAGTTCCCTCCTGTAGACAGATGCAAAATGATGACATCAGGGCTCAGATTTATCAGGGTTCTCTGGAGGTCTCAGAGCTGCTTTAATCTTTTGGTGATTGGCTAAGGGGACCTTGCTGGAAGCTTCTGTGATCCTGCCATGAAGTAAGGAGTGGTCATGCAGGGGGCTTCAGAGGCTGTTCAGCAAGCCAGAGGTGGCTCAGTCTAGTATACATATGTGCTACACTGAGCCATACAGGATTACAGCCAAATTAATCATGAGACTGCTAGTATGTCATGGTCCAAAGACATTCTCCATCCCTTCAAGGTAAATGTTATTTGTAAAACAACACCAACCCTTATTCAAGGTGGATTCCTAGTACAAGTGTTTCCCATGTAAGATGCCTGTTGATTATCAGTGTGCTAACCACTGTCCCAGTGTGAAGGCTACCTTCTATTGTGGAAAGGTTAAAAAAAAATAGTGGTTGCCAACAATGCACCTGTATCTAGACAATCACCAGTTTGGCCTTATTAAGCCAAAACACTGCTGTGCTTAAGCCTTTTCTTCTCCCACTTGCCAATTATTGTTTGTAGAATAACTCCCAAAGACAAATGACGCAAGTGTCCCTTTCTCTCTTGTTTGCTTTAGCTGCAGTTGGATCTAATCCATCTGTACCTTTTCCCTGCCTCTTGTTTGATTCAGATTGTGTACATCAGCTTTTCAAAAGGGTCCACTGAGATTTTTCTGTAGAGGGTGAACTGGTATCTGTACTGCTTCTATTTTCTTTTAAATGAACTCATCTGAAGGCAGAACGTGTTTAAACAATTAAGAATCAGACGTTTCTCCTAGCCATGGGAGTAAGAGAACCTAGGATCACAGTTTCCTGACTGCCTTTTCACCCATCTCAAGGCCGTTTTTATGGAAAAAGAAATATAATAAAATACAACAAATAAAATGCAAATACAGCCTCCAAAGACTTTAGAATGACACAGTCAGACACAATATATTTGTCAGTGTTTAAAATGTATATACAGGCCCTGAGATCTTCAGGAGAGGCCGTTCTTTTAGTTCCATGACCTTTACTGGCACAGCTGGTGGGGAATGCTAAAGAGGGCCTTCTTGGTAGCTGCCCCTAGACTCTGGGAATCTCTTTCTGGGGAGGCCACATTGCCCCCACCTTCCCAGCCTACCGTCAGCTGGCCAATTCGGACAAGTATTTAAAATAGAAGGTTTTTAAAGAATGGGCTTTTAAATAAGTACTATGTTATTTTAAACAGAACTGTATTTAATTGCCTTTTACCTTTTTTAGTTTTTCAAGTATATGTTTAAATTGTTTTAATATTGTGAGTGGTTTGTGTCCATTTCAAAGTTCATTTTTTGAATGTTTTTAGCATTGTAAACAGTTTTGAGCCCTAATTTTGTGGGAAAGGCAGGATATAAATAAATTGACAATAGCAGCAGTAGCAACAACAACAGCAGACAAGACATATACTTCAGTTGTGTTACTTCCTGCCCTGTCTCATGAATCTTCTTCCTGTAGAGATTTAGTTGCCCACCATGCTTTCGTTTTTCAGGTAGCCATTATTAAAAACATATTAATTTGTATGTGCTTCCAGAGCATAAGAGAATGCTACGTTTGTCTTTTACAGCTGCTTGTTTGTATTGGTTTTGTAGTTTAGCAAAGCTTTGTAATTTGTGATTTTAGACATTTATAATTTGTGGTTTTAGATAATTATTATGTGATTTTAACTGTGTGTTTTATCGTAGAGTGGCTGCTCCCTGGGGTTCCTGCAAGGAGAGGTGGTAGAGAAGGTGGTGCTCGAAGAGGAGGAGGAGAACAGGGAGCAGCTGCAGAGGCAGCAAGCAGCCACCTAGGAGATGTTAAACATGTTCTTTTTCCTGCTGCCAAAGAGTAAATAGGTATGCCTCTGTGGTGATGGAGCTCCATAACTATGGTGCCACAAACAGAAACATCAGCAACACTTTCTGGGTCACCACCTCCCTTGTCTCTGATGGTAGAGGAAGGCTTGAGTGGAAGGACTTAACATTTGGGCAAGCTGATGTGGGAGCAGGCCTTCTTGGAACTGGGGCTTAATGAGGATCTTTCTCTGGGGATCTGTGATAGTTGATCTGCAAATGTAGTTTGCCAGAAGTAATGACTCTGCTATTGTTTCGGTCACGTTCAAGGATTAAAAAGGGAGGTGAGTCAACAGCCCCTGAAACTACTATGAGCTATTGACTCTATTTCAGATCTCTTCAAGCTCTGATTCACTTGCTGAATAAGTAAACAAATCTGGAGCTGATTTAGGCACAGAGACTGTTATTCGAGGAGAAAGGTTACCAGAGATGGCTCTGCCATGGGCCAAGATGAAGTGGCTTCCTTTGGTTGGCCTATTTGGGGTGTCACTCAAAGAGGTGGTAGAATCCATGAGTTATTGTGCATTTCTTCATCTTTAAATGGGGTTTGCAGAAGGTAAGTTTTCACTCTAAATTGTCAGAGGGACCTATTAGAGTTGACTGTTTCAGACACCAAAATGTCTTGGGACAGACCTGAAGTAAATAGCCTCATGGTAACCTACTTGTCATTGCTAACTTTCAGTGCTGCAACAGGGCTGCCCAGTGTGAAGCCTATAAAATCTTAACATGCTCTTTGGGGTTCTCAGCATGGCCTGCAGTACCCTACCACAATCCACATAAATTGGGAATGAGAATTACATACATACATTAATGTGTTATTGGAATGCAACTCCCACCATCCCTAGTTGACATTGTGAATGGTGAGGAAGTTACAGTCCAACAACACTTGCAAGGCTGCACAGTTTTTAACTGGTTCTGGAGAGTTTCTCAGCTATCTGAAACCTGTTTTGGGGATGAACAGCAGGATTCAGTGGGAATGGAGGCTGCCCTGTCCCAGTTGCATTAGTGAAAGCAGTTCTGTTAGTGGAGTGATCCCGTCAGATCCTGCCTGGTGGTGGTGCTGAGGATGGATAAAATGGCTGTGATGTCAAAAGTTTCCTCCCACTACCTGTCAGCACTGAGGGTTTAAAATTTTGTTTTGTTTTTAATGAAAGTAGCCTTGGGCATTTCGTCTGTGGGGAGTTTGGTCTTCCACAGTATTTGAACTTGATGCTCTGGGAATACAGTGTGTGTATATTCATTTGTTTAGCACCCCTCCTTTCCACCAAAAAGGAATTTGTCACTTTTTACCTTTGCCTCTTCCTATCTCTGTTCCCAGATTCTCAGGGACTCAGTCTTACCTGAGATATTTCAAGAAATTGCCAGACCTAGAGAAAATTATATTTTTGGACCACAGCTTCCAGAATCCCTTAGCCAGCATAGCCAATGTCCATGCTGGATGGAAAATTCTAAAATGTGTGGCCCCAAAGAATAACTTTCCCAAGATCCAGCGACTGATCTCTGCATTGAAAGCACAAACTGTCTAGTCAACGTGTAGCTGGATTTCCTTCTCATACCCCCTGATGTTGCTCAGTCTCCCTTGTTCGATAATATCTTTTTAGCCCTCTGCTCTACATTAGTCCATTACACAGAATGAGAAATTTCTGCTACTCCAGCTTGGGCTCTGGTTCAGCCATGCATAGAGACTGGAGAGAACCAGGCTGGATTCACATTTCCATATGGAAATATCCATAAGGTTCTGAGACTGCCAAAACAAGGAAAAGATCTCTGACTTTAGAAACTCATTTAGTTGCAAGGCTACTGAAGGAAACAAATGTGCCCAGAACCACATGTACATTTCAAAAACATGCACAACAAAAATATGCACGAGGCCCTTTTTTGTGGGGGGGGAGAAAACATAAAAACACATTGTAGTCCATGCAACAAGTGCATAAAAAATTGTGTGCATTAAGGTATTGTATTATAAAGGTATCGTTTTTGGAAGAAGGTGTACAAAAATATACATAAACTTGAAACCTGGGGATGGAATGTGAATTGAATGGGAATCCATTTGGAAGGGATAAAGTCAACAAGAACAAAATGCTGGGTTTTCATCTGCATAGGAGTTCATGTATAGCCTTAGCCATACAGCCACTATCTCACAAGATCACATCTCTCAGGAAAGAACAGATTTTTAAAAAGTTGATGTACTTTGCTGAGTGATTGTAATATAGCAAACATGGGGAAATTTGGAATCCAGGCTAGATAAAGTACAAGTGCCCTTTCTCACAGAAAAACTATGTTAGAATTATATTTTAAAAAAGGAAGGAAAGAGATTACATAAATGTCAACCATTCCATTAAGGAACACTTCTGTATAGCAACTAATAAACAGCTTGAACCTATATGGTGCACGAAGCTGCTTGGTTTTGTGTTTAGCAGCATCAAACCATCACAAAGAAAAAGAATGACATTGTACAACAGGTTTTTTAAAGTCCCAGCTTTCTGCCACTGTTTGCAAATCACATGTTCCATATGAGCCTTCAACCTGGCACTTCTCCAGACATGTTGGATAACTCCCTGAAGCCCTCACATCAGCATACCTGGGAATTGTAGGCCATTTCTGCACGAGACTGTTATAGTGCTTTGATTCCACTTTCAACATCTTATGGAATCCAAGAATTCCATAGGATGTTGGAAGTGGAATCAAAATGCTATAACGGTCTCGTGAGGAAATGGCCGTAGTCTATCACATCTAGAGGGCACTCAGTTGGAGACAGCTACCCTCTATATAAGAATCCCATTCAGTGTGGCTATACAAAACCACAGGCAAAGTGCAGCACATGCTGATAGCAAGTTATTGCAGTAGCGCATTTTTTATACAGGCCACACCCTTTGGCATCACGTCCACCAACAGCTCTCACTCTCTGCCTTCTATGCTGCAAATGTGCTTCAGCACAAGATGATCTTTGTGTGAGACATCTTAAGCAAGATGTTCTGACTCATTGTCTGCTTTATGAGTCAGCTGTTTTAACAGTCTGCTAGGGCTTTATACACGAGGAAATGTACTGCTGTGGGTGTGAAGTTCTTCCCTTGCTCTTAGATTTTATTTCATTAAAAACTGCGTTCACAGCTTCAGCTTCCACAACTTTGCTTTCAGAGATTTATAAGTTCATTCAGTAGATCATATGTTACTGTGGTTCAGGCCTACCCAGAGATAGCACTTGATATTGTTTTGATATCAAACCATTCGGCTTTCCTCTGCCACCCTGCTCCACATGTTTGCGAGGCCTCCGGACAAGCATGTAAACAGGCGCAGCCGATAATTGCTGGACATTCCATTCTCCACCCAAGCAGGCCAGACAGAGCCAGTTCGTTGCTTCAGGGACCTCTCCGGCGAACACCTCATTGCTTATGCATGATACTAACAAAGGCTCCCTGCCCCGCGCAGGTAGCCTCACAAAGCTGTACTAAACGCTCTACATTTGCATACTGGCTACACTATTGTTAATTCGGCCCTAAGCCAATCATGCTAAATTCTGACCTTTCCAAGGCTTTGTCTCACTCCCAAATCGCATTGTTCTCATTGAGTAAGGTATGGCCTGCAGTCACAATTCACTCTATAAAAACCCCTGATTCCGAGACCTTCCTTGGATCGCTTCCGAATTCCATTCCGCCTTGCTGCCGTTTTCCCCGGTGAGCCTTCCCCTCAGTTCTGGTAATTGAGCCCACTCAACCCAGGATTGCTCCCAAGTTCCAGACCGCCTTGCTGCTGCTTTGTCTGGTGAGCCTTCTCCTCAGTCCCACGTACTGAGACTCCATATCAACGAACTCAACCTTCAAACCTCTCCGGGACTACGAGACAGGTGTTGTATCCCTCCAAAAATCCCTATTTTCGATTCTTTAGCTAGCTGTGTGACTGTGGTGTCTTCAATATTTGTCTGTATTTAATAAAACATCATTTTTGCTACTTTAACCGTCTGACTGCTTGACTGACCTGACCCCATAGACGCTGGGTTGCAAGATCCTGCTAAGTTACCCTGCCTCTCGCTAGCTTTAGTGAGTGTTCCAGCTAATTTTCCTCAAGTCGTTGTTGTTGTTTGGTTATTTAGGTGTCCCTCCCGGGACCCCCAGGGATCAGGGTAACACATAGATATTCTTTTCCTCAAAATATCACTAATGGAGGGACTTTCTACAAGTTTCTGTAGCAGTTTGGCATGCGATTAAACTATTACATTCATGAAAACATCCATACAAGTTGATATAATTCCGTTTGCAATTTAGAATCATTTGAGTCACACTATCTCTATCCCTGTCACACTTTCATTGGCTTTACCACATCATGACCTATTTGTGGTAAGAATGTGGAGGTTCCCCTGCATAGGATGTTGCATAATGAATTCCCTTTGCAGGCAAAATGTGGCCAAAACAGATACATTTGATTTTTCTAAAAAAATTCTCTCTGGCTCTTCCATCAAGTCTCTTGAAGCAGTTGTAATATGCTATAAGTAATAATAAGGAGAAAAAAGAGCGCCAACAAACACATAGGCCCTTTTTGCACGGACTTTCTGTCGCGTGACAGCCCCGTGAGCCTTGCGGGAGTGGGAGTGTCGCTCTGCACGATGCACTCCCACTTCCGCCGCACTCACGGGGCTGCAGTGGCGCGATCGCGGGTTTTTTGATTTTCACATCAAAGCAAAAATCACCCGCGCTCGCGCAACGCTCCCGGCGCCCACGCGCACTTACCTCCTGTGCGGAGCATCGGGGAGGCAGCCGGGTCATGCTTCCTTCCCTCCGCCCCTGCAGAAGGAAGGGGTGGGGCGCTAGCACGACGGACGCGACAGGCCCCTGCTTCGCGCGAGCGGGGGGGGACGGATGCGACAGGCTCCTGCTTCGCGCGAGCGGGGGGGGCGGATGCGACAGGTTCCTGCTTCGCGCGGGGGGAGGGCGGCTCGCGCAAGGCTGACGCTTTCCCCTCGTTCCTTCGCCTGCAGAAGGAAGGAGGGGGAAACGGCAGCCTCCCGGAGGAGCCTGCTCGCGTGAGCCTCCCTCCCCCACTCGCGCAAGAAGCCTCAATGCGAAAAGGGTCATAGTGTTTTCTTCAGGTAACGCAATAATACCACTGTACTGTGCTATGATCCAAACTCACCTAGAATGCTTTGTCCACTGGCACCACATTTCAAGCACACTGACAAGCTGGATCATGTCCTGAAGGTGACCACAGTGGTAAAGGTTCTAGAAACCAGGCCCTATGAGGAACAGTTGAAATAGTTGGGTAAGTTTAGCCTGAAGAACAAAAGACTGAGAGATGATGTGACTAAAAGTAACCAAAGACAATACAGTTTGAACACTGCAAAGCATGCTCTGGATTAAATAAAGGTAAATTCATAGACTATTTTAAGGTGAGATATAGTATTTGAATGCAGGAAAGTGGAGAATGCTTGACTCAACATGCCTCAGCTAATCACTTTACTAACAGAGTTATAAAATCTGATGAATAATATAGCACACAGCTCCACCTTTCTGACTCTACAGACCTGCCATTTGGAGACACTAGTTGGGGATGTTATTTAAGTGCTTGCAACATCTTTGGAAAGCTAGTGAAAGTACATCAAAGGCATTCACTTTTATTTTCTGTGGCATCAGGGAAGTGCCAGGAAAGCATAGCTCATCAAATGAAGGACAGAAGGACCCCACTTTAGCATATACCAAATCACCTCAGCAGGGAACGTTTATCTATCCTGAATTATCATTTGTTTGTGTGTTTGTTTATTTTATGTGCACCGCATATTTCTTTGAGAAATATAGGACTCAAGTCAGTTATTAACGAATAGTCAATAACACAAATATAATTGTAATGTTTCCCCTGGGGAAAATGATCTGAGAGAAGTAGCTATGGGTAGGCAGGAGGGCATTGCCCCCTTGATACATCTGCCCCTCTCAATGAAATTTTCCTTCATTCCCCAAATTTCTAACATTCCAGAGGGTGGGACATTGAAAATGCTTCCCACCTAGAACTTTTATATTGGCTTTGTTCACATTCCCTAGGTAACTTTGCCTACCTCTTTTTCTTTGGATGCCTAAACTGTATTTTAAAATGTTCCACTGAAGTTTCAAGTTACTGCAATGCTAGAAATTTGGAGACTGAAGGAAAATTTCATGGGAGGGGGGGCAAAATTATTATTTGGGAAGGGCAATGCCCTCATTTTGCCTATTCCAGTAGCTACACTTCTGTGTTCCAGGTGTGATGAACTGTAGGTTCATGTTTGTCTCTTTTGACCAAATGTTCAAAGAGAAAGAAGAATATTCAAAGAAAAAAAAAGTGAAGGTTTTTATTTCTGGGTGGACTGGGGTCAATGCTCTTATTTGGACCCCATCCCTGTAACTACATTCCCTCTACTACCTCTTATTCACTTTGCTTCCTTCCATTTGGTCAGAGAGTATGGCTGCTTCAGAGATGTTTAGAGGATTTACCAAGGTGAACTTTTCTGGCTTTCCCAAAGAATTGAGGTGCCTCTCCTAGATACCTCCAGAAGAGCTGATTCACCTTTTCAATGGGTTGCTGTCCCATCCTTCCCACCCTCACTGTTTACCATGAAAATGTACCAGTTATTTAAAACCAGAAGTGGATTCCCTTCTATTACCTGCTTTTGTTGTTCTCCATTTTTGGCGGACTGTGGAGGTTCCAGAAGGCTCCATAATCAGGTTATTGTTTCCTGGACCTGCTGCAGTTGCCCACCCCTGTGTTAGTCATTACACCGTTCGTTGGAGATAGTTTTGGGTGCAACATACTCTACAAGCAATAGGATGCTTCCTGGCCGATGTCAAGGTATACTTTGATATTGTTGTTATGTGCCTCCAAGTTGATTCCAATGTGTAGTGACCTTTCACCATGAGTTTTCTTGGTAAGATTTCTTCTTTTGCCATTGCCTTCCTTTAAGGTTGAGAAAGTAGGCCTTGCCCAGGGTTACCCAGTGGGCTTCCATGGCTGAATGGGGATTTGCACCCTGGTCTCAGAGAGTCATTTTCTGCTACTAAAGCAACTATACCATGGTGGCACTTTTTATCACATCCCTGCAAAGTCAGTGTATGTTTTAACACCATCCCTGTCCCCCAACACTTTGTTCTGCCTATGTGATAAAGGGTAGGGAGGGGAGGTGAAATGATTTTCTCCAGGGCCACATGCTGTGCTTCTGTCAGAACCAAGACTGGAACCCATTAATTGACCGCATTTATCCATTCTCTTGCCTATGCCAGCTGCTTGTTACAGCATCAGCCTCTAGCAGCCATCCTGACAGGGACTAATACTAAAGCAGCCTGCATGCAATAGATTAATATAGTGGTTTGAAACCCTGAACTCAGGGCAAACATTCTATTCTGTGGTTGCCTAGCCCCTAATCCTGTTACACACTTGTCTCCTAGTAGGATTAAGATGCAATTTAATCCTCTTGTCTGAAGTCCCCACTTCCTTGGCCTGAGATACACAAGGGAATAATGAAATTGCAATTCCTAAAAATGTTTTCATGATTATAAACAGGATGTACATCAAGCAACTGTCTCGTGTAAATGTATTGACTGACATTTATTTATATATATCCTGCTTTCTCTCAAAACTGAGACTCAAGCTGGCTCAGCACAGTATTAGCCAAGAAGGTACCGATGAAAACACAGTGCCTCAAATAATTCCTCAGCACAGTAGTTCTGCTGGCTAGGGCTGCTGGGAACTACTGTTCAGCAAAATTGGGAGGGCTCCATCATTTCCACCTCAATCAAGTTGTTAGTCCCAACAAGAGTAGACCCACTGAATAAATGCAATTAATGTTGACTTACTGTTGTTTCAATGGGTTTATCCTAGCTGGAACTAAAAATTAGATTTAACCAAAAAGTTATATTAAAATGCAAACAAATCGTTACATTAAGATACAGTGGAATTCAAAGCAAAATAAAAGCATGTCAATTTATGAAGTACTCTACAACACTTAGCTCTTAAAAGCCCTTTCTTCAACAAACATGAACAACCACTAACATCTACAAATGATATATAGTATGTTACCACACCTTTCACCCCCACTCTGCAGGATGTGTTATTTTCATAATTAAACATATCTATGGCTGGAAAACATGTTTGAAAGCACACTGCCTGGAAGCATGAGCCAGGTCAGTATGACCTCAGACATGGTCAGGTAATAAGTTCAGAGAGGATTAGGCAGGAAAACCTGATGCTGCTGGGTTTGTGATAATCCTTTCAACACCTGTGGGTATGTGCACACCAGAATTCAATGGAAGGTGAAACTGCCCAGATTGAACAATCAAAGACTATCCTGTGATAGTTCAACGAGACATGACTCCCATCAATGTTTTGTCATGTAGAGTCAACAGAATCAACCAATTCCAGGTTCTGTTGTCATCCCTGTGAGAAAGCAATTATTGTTTTGTCTACACACTCTCCTTTTATACCGTAGGAAATAGGGTATAAAAACCCCAACTTCTTTCCCAGCAAATTGTAGCATGTTGTGCATATCATGCTGCATGTGACACCCCAGACTACAGTTCCTCTGTGCTGTCCTCAGATGTGCTGACTGAGCCACTCTCCTTCAACCATCTGCTTGAGGACTAGTAATTATCACCCTTTCCACCCAATCTCTCTCTATCCAGGCTTTCTTGACTCACTTTCCAATAGCCTTGTATGGTTCTTAAGAGTGTCTGATTTCTTATGTTAAATAAAACACTCTGTTTAACTTTTAACTGGAGTCCTTTCTACAGTTAGTACTGGTATACACAGGTGAAGATATCCTGCCATTACTCTCCTCTTGCAGGCCTCCTTTGTGCTATAATTCTAGCTCTTTTGAGCTGTAAGTCCCCAAATTCTAAGGAGATGCTGGCATTGCAGGTGGACCTCAAAGTCCCCCACCTCTTAAGGTAACAAGTAAACATCTTCCAACTGCCCCGATTTGGCAAGGACAATACTGATTAATCCTCTGTCATCCCACTTTTTCTGTTGCTTTTTAAAAGTCCAAGTTTCTCTCTCCTCCTCCTACTTCCTCCCTTCATTCTCTACTTACTTCCATTGGAGCAAAGGGAGTTCAAAGTACAAAAGTGCTTTGCCCTCAAAGAACTCAGCAGGGGGGAGGACAGAATGGGACACAGTCTTGCCTTTCCCAGTAGGTTCAGGTTGAAGGAAACTGTTGCAGCCTTTCCTACTAGTTTGTCTGTCCTTTCTCATTAATAGCTTGCCATGTTAAGCACACTCGGATGTTGCTTGGCCACACATGCCCCAGTTTTCATCTGTAAAATGTTAGAGAGTATACACATCTTTACACAGATCATATGTCCCACTGATCAGGATATAAGAAAAGTGTGCACAGGGTTGCAGGGTATGCGATGTGGAAAGGAGAGGAAAGGACGGGAATTTTGTTTGCCCACTATTCTTATACCTAACACTTTATATACATCAGAATGGGCAAAGTGTATCCCATGGCCTGCATGCAGCCACCAGAGCTGTTTTGTGGCCCCCAGGGTGTCAAAAATTTGCCCCATGTGCCCTCTAGTGGGGCCATGGGCATTTTTGCTATGTATTTGGCCCTGGCCCAATTTAAGATCACAAGAGGCATTTTTTTGAAACAGTAAATGACTTGTACTCAGTTCCTGTTACTAAAAAGGTCCTGTCCCACATGTGAGAAAGTAAAGAACTTTTGGGTAATGATCCACAAGTTGATGAAGACATTTTGAAAGTAAAGATCCAATTGAAACCTGAGGGTTTTTGTTTTTTGTTTTTCCAGAAAATGGAACTAGTAGATGACCAGATTGAAAAGAAGGCCCTTTCCGTACCTTACCTTTTAACACTGCTGGGTTGGGGTTTTTGCATGAGAAGGCTTGGAAGGAACACTCTCGCAAGCCTCCTGCTTCAGCTCCGCAGCGCCCCACCCCTTCTTTCTGCAGTGCAGCCTGGGAGTTGTAGGCTGTTCTTGGGCAGGAAGCACGACCGGCGTGGCTCAGGAGGCTTCACACGGCAGGTGAGTATGCCCCAGACCCCTGAGTGATTGCACAGCATTTTCGACTTGAAGCTGAAAATGAAAAAATCCATGCCTGCTTCGTATCAGGCTCTTGAGCATCGTGTAAATGTGAGTGCGTTGTGCAGACTGCTCCTCACATTTACATGATGCTCAAGGGGCCCTCTCGCTTCCGTGCAAAAAGGGCCGAAGTTTGGAAGAATTTTACCATATCTGATCACAGGTGACAAGCTACTTTTTGCACAGAAGTGGAAGGTGTGGCTACTCCATCCCAAGTAGAATGGTTGATGAAATTGCTTGATTTGGCAGAAATGGAGAAATTATCTATTTTAATTAAAGAAAGATCTTTGTGTAAATTTTGGTTTTGAAAATTAATATGTTAATAGTAATTAATTAATATATTAATAGTAATTCTCAATTAGCAGAAGTGTGTGATAATGTTACCAGTTAGAGGTCCAAAACACCTGGAAGACCAGAGTTTGGAAAACACTGATATAAAAGAAGTACATTTTGCATGTTCTCATATAACCAACAGCTGAAGAGTTGGAGGTAATCTATGTATATTTTCAGCCCCTTCTTAGGTTAATTCAGTTTAGTTTAGTTTAGTTATAATTCATTGTCTGTCTGTCTGTGTCATTGTAAGTTGTTCCATATATTCATAATTTGTGTTATAATGTTTTTTAAAAGTCATCTCCTGGTCCTAAGATGGCCTGGAGTGGAGCTAAATCATGGCAAAATGGCTCCCATGCCCGATAGAGGGTATTTAGGGGCAAAATAATAATAATTTTTTTTAAATAGATGAGGCCCTCCTAGGTCTCTTGGGGGGCCAACTTGGGTCCCTAGCCTTCCATAGTTGCCCACCGTCGTACACATATATATGAAGAGGGAAAGAGAGAGGTGCAATCTTACACCAAATGCAACATAATGAGGAAATAAAGATGGCGTGCAAATAGAAGCCTATTTTCATAAAACAGACGAAGCTACTCCATAACTGCAATACTGTTATGTGTTTCTTTCCTCCAGTGATGCAAATGGACTTCAATCATTAACTAGCTGTAATTGACACAGGGCCTGAGAAATGGCCAACTGGGGAAAAAAGGGCATTCTGAGATATGTTCCTTCTATTAATGGCCTGTAGCTCCCTGAGAAATGAATTATTATACCTGAACTGATATGAAGCTGGCATTGATTTTTTTCTTCCCCTGGAGCTACAAAAATGCATCAGCTCAAGTTGTTACAAAACTGTTTAATCCATCTAATAAAAACCAGAGTGTAAAACCTGATGCAGCCACATAGAAGAAAAAAAAACTCAAGAGTTTTCAAGGCATGAGAGATTCAGAGTGGAAGCTGCATGCTGTAATCTGAATTGCATTATTTGTTTTAGACATTTCCACCAAGCCATTGCCTAGCAAAGGTTTAATTTAACCAGTTAATAATCATATTTATTAAATGGTCAAAATAGCAGGAATCAGCAGCTGTCATGCCCTCTGTTAACTTCCCGTGCACTTGACACAAGCCTTTTCTTCTAGAGATGCTCTCTCTGCTCCATGTTGTGGAGTTATAGAAGTTACAACAATTAGGACAAGAAAATTCAGTACATGTTAATTAGTAGAAAGGATCTTCGTTATGAATTTACTACTGGAGGTTTGCAGAGCTGATACAAGTATAAATCTTGCAGTAAACAGTGCACTGGTTTCAGACTAGACACCACTGTGTCTAGTCCAAAAGCAGACCACAGTGATTTTGTTTCACAAGATCAGCGCACAGCCTGTGTGGTATTGCAGTTGGACTGGGACTTTGGAGATTCAAGTTCCAATGTCCACTGAGTCATCAAATCAACTGTGTGATCCTGGGCCAGTCACTCTATCTCAGCCTGACCCATCTCTCAGGATTATTTTAAAGTTGTTGTGAGGATAAAGTGAGGGCAAGGAGTAACATGTATGCTGCTTTTGAGGTTACTGGAGGAAAGACAGTATAGAAATATAAAAAACAAGCAAAAATATGCTAGTTCCAATTGTCTCTCTCAAAATACCTCAGAGCTGGTGTATGTATATAGCAAATTATTTGCACATGAAATGCAAAGATCCATCTCAGATCACAACTAGACAGTGGAAATTTATTCTGATCAGTAAAACTACATTTGAAAAAAATTAATACCAAGCTTCCAATCATAGTTGAAGAAATTTGTACTATTCAATTCTGTGAGGATTTTAATTCACCAGAGCTGTAATGGCCAGGGCAGCAGAAATGTTTCCTTCTTCTCAAATTATCAATCTCTCTCTTTCTTTCTTCACCTTTTCCATCCTTTCAACCATTCTAACACAGAGGGTTCTCTAGAAGATATACAACAATGTGGCTAATAGTATTGCGAAACCAACACAGCCATTAAAATGTGTGTGTATATGCCTTCAAGTTGCCTGTTGACTTATGGTGGCCCCATGAATTTCATAGGGTTTTCTTGGGCAAGGAATACTCAGAGGCGGTTTTGCCAGTTCCTTCTTCTGAAATATGGCTTATAGTGCCTGGTATTTTTCCAATAACAATAAAGACTCCCAAAACACTAAAACAAATGCAATGAGCAGCAGCACAAGTCAAGAAAGAACTGACACAATATCCCAAAGGTTTCAGTCTATGCTGGAGTGGATGGCTTGCAGGCAGTTTTTGGACCATAGTTTCCATGATCCCTCATCATTCTGACTGAGGCTGATGGCAACTGTAGTCTAATAATACCTGGAGGGCAACACGTTCCCTACTTTGGTCAGTCAAATAACGATATCTCTGGTCATAGGTTTGGAGGCAGGGGTCAAATAGGCAGTAAATTGATAAAAATTTAACCAACAATTATTCTTATTCATATATTATTGGCATACGTATCTATCCTAGCTTTGTAACTTGGGGTAAATTGGTCTAAATTTTGTGCCCGAGGAGCCAAAATAGCTTAGGCTCCTTAACTGCTTACAGAGGTTTTTCAGAAAAATGAGCTGTTGAAATCGGACAATCACAGGCATAAGCATTCTTTACTATTTGTCTGCTTAAGATAATTTCTGTTTAATGTATGGATGTGAATAATACAAACAAAAAGGGTGAACTATATGAGAACCTCTTTTTTTTGTCTTCCCCTTAACAAAGTGCTGAAGTTGCAGCGAACGTGTTACCTCCTGCTTAATAACTGCTACAAAATAATCCCACATCCTTCAGGTAGACTTTCAGTGCACGTGCATTTATGTTTCTGAAAGGAAACACCTGCTTCAATCCTGGCTCTATTTTTAGCTTAGGGAGGCATGAGGGAGAGCAGAGGATCACATGAAACTGACCAGGCCACCTGGATCAAGCTATACTTATCCTTTCCATTTTTCAAATGTCCATAGAGTACCTCTGTGATAGAAGCTCTAACCTAGTGGGTCCCACAGTTCCAAGCCATTGGACTCCTATCACTTTCCCTGCCTGTTTACCTTCAGGAACCCTCCCTGGACTGGTACTTGGGCCTCAAAGTGACTGCTATGCTGCACAAATGGATGTGTTGGTCATTGGGTTCAGCATAGTAAAATGTGACTGGCCTTCCTTGTTAATTATTAAATCAGACATTCAGACAGAGATGTAGAAAATGAAAACAGTAAAGGTTTATTATATAATGATTAAAGCAAATATAGACACATGCTAGTTCCACATATAGTACATAGTAACCACTCAGTTTCAGATAAAGTAAAACTTTTCCCTGAATTCTCTCTGTATTTTCAACTTCCCAAAACCTTGTTCAGATCAACTCCATTCCACTCTTCCTAATTGATTCTCTCGATTTCTGACCGTCCCTAACTAAGGCCCTTTCCACACTTTACTGGATCCCAATGGCATCCGGTGAGGATCCCTGTAGAAACTCTCCTGAGAGGGGAGTGTGACAGGAGCGCTCCCCTCCGCACCAGGTGTCTGTGGAAATGGAGGAGGCATGATTGCCATGCCTCTTCCTTCCACAGCACAGCTGGCCACTGTCCCAGGCTGCGCTGGAGCAGGAAGCATGGCCATTGTGCTTCCAGACTGTCCATAGCTCAGGTAAGTGTGGGAGGGCAGTGCAATCACCAGTCATTGATGGCTAAAACCCACCAATGATTTGTGTTGTGGTGCAATCTCACTGCCTGGTGATGGGAGAACAATGGGACACAGACAATGTCTGTACAAGCATCGTCTGGGTCCTATCCTTCTCCCATCCTCAATATAGAATGATGACGTCCTGCAGAAAAGGCCTAATTGTTTTACAAACAAGACTATAAGTTATATTTTTTCCCCATACAGCATTCTCTTCAGAGCATTCCATGAGCTGTGACTGGATGGCTCTACCCAAGCTTGCCCAACTTCTCACTTCACAATCCCTTTATCAGAGAAGTTTCTTTTGCAGACTGAAACTCCCAGAGTCCACCGGACTGTAGGGTCAGTGTCCATAGAGCCCAGTGGCCTTCATGTCAAATGCACAGTGAATATACTCTGGAATTTATGCCAGAATTTAAAGGTCATATCCAAGGTGCAGAGCCTATGTGAAGACTTGTGTCTTGTCCTTCATTAGTTATGAAGGAGATGTTGCATTTCATTCCTAAGCTAATTCAGTTCTGAACAAATTATTGTCCATATTCTTGTTTGCTTCTTATTAGTTTAAAGAAAAGTGTTAGTTTTGAACTCTGATGGCTTAGCACTGAAACATAATGTTGTACAGTCAGCCTTCCACATTTACCTGGGTTAGGGATGAAGGACCCCCGCAAAAACAGAAAAAAATTGCAAATACTAAAATCTGTGTGTGTCCCTGTGGGAAGGGGGCTGAGGCATGGTGAGGAGAATGGACACCCAGGGTCCAAACCAGGTCAGGAAATGGAGAAGGAAAGGGCATAGGTCAGCGTGATGGCTTTATATTTCCTCTCTGTCACCCGTCTCCTTACTTGGGTGTGTGTGAGGGCATTAGGAGAGGGTTTATGGTGCTAATAAATTGGGTGGCAAGCCATTCTTAGCTGGCCAGACAGCAGTTGGTGGAGGAGGTGGAGGACCAGTGGCAAGTTTTTAATAGGGTGCATGGCATGATTGGAAAAGAAGTCCCTAATAGGTGGGGGAAGGGGTGGTAGAAACTTGCAAATTCACAATCAACAACAATAACAAAACAAAATTGTCAAGGTTGTTGCCGGGCAGGCAAAGTTTTCCTATGAGTGGACAGCAGAGAGAAGAGGCGGTGTGGCCAGACAGCCAGGTGCAAGGCCAGCAGGATTGTTTTGGCTATGTCTTATGTATTAGAGAAGATCACATGCCAGAGCACTGATTGGGTCACCCCACTTGTTCCAGGGTGACAAGGTAGCATAAAAAGGCTGGTGTTTGCCTTGACCAGCTGCCATTTAGACACCTTAGCTGGACCTGCCATGCCATTGGCAGTATACTGATTGTAAGGGGAGATGTTGCCCAATTTTTCTCTGTTATCTTCTGTTATTCCTCTTTGTCTAATTGCTGGAATGCTAGCATATTTTTGCTAAGCCTTATCTTAGAGTGCGGCAATAAATCAAGCCTCTAACTCTTACTTAATGAGCCTCTGGAATTCTTTCTGCTTCACTGGGACCCTCTGCTGTGGCAAAGCCGTGCTTCACAGATTGCACTCTGCTCATGCTCAGAGGAGCCAAATCCTGCCAACCTTGACAAAAACAATTAAATTACTAGTAGTTTGTTTTCTCTGTATAGCTCTCAAAATACGTACCCAGAAAGAAATAGGGTCAAACTAGACCTTGGCATTAAGTGAAGCATTGATCTTTGTAACTATTCATCTATTAATTCTGTAAATTTACTAACCACCCAATAACTTTCTGCTCAGAATGACAGAGGTTTCTTAAAATAACAAAAAATAAAACACCCAAATCCAAATATTTATGGTATATATAGTTACAGCATGTGTGTATGTGCCATCAAGTCACCTGTTGCTGCATGGCAACCCCATGAACTTCACAGGAATTTTCTAAGAGAATGAATGCTCAAAGATGGTTTTGTCAATTCCTTCTTCTGAAATATAGCCCACAGCATCTGGTGTTCAAGGATGGTCTCCTGTCCAAGTACTAATCAGGGCTTACTATGATTAGCTTCCAAGATCAGACGGGATTTGGTTCTGTTGGGATATTTAGGCCCTTCAGGTAGAGCATACCCTCCAACATTTCACAGATGTAAACTGGATGTGTGGCCAAGCAATATCACTGTGATTAATAGGGTAAAAATTACTAGCCAAGATGAACACACAAGCTAGGAGAGACTGCAGCAGTTTGCTTTTGGAGAAGCCAACCCGGTAAGGGCAAGAGTCCACTCTTCCTCTCCTCTCACCTCTGCTTAGCTAATTGAGTACAAACTACTTTTGCACTTTGAACTCAGTTTGTAGCAATTGAAATAAGCTGAGGATGAAGGGCAAAGGGGGAAAGAGAAAATGGTACTTTTAAAAACAGCTGGAAAAGTGGGATTACAGGGAGGATTAATTGGGACTGTGCCTCCCAAACTGGGACAGTTGAAGGGTATGCTCTCTCTGTCTCTCTCTCTCCTTCCCTCCCTCTCTCTCCTTCTCTTACTGTCATTATCTCTCCCCCTCTGGAAATGTCTCTTCCTCCATACCAACAAAAAAAGGAGAGAACAGCGGGTTTCAGCACAACAATAAAATAATAAAAATTCAGATGCTAAAATAATAACAAGGAACAACTGAGGTTTAAACATGTTCTTCCACAGAGTTAAAAACTGTCTGGTGGATCCCTTTGGAAGAAATGCTTCTACTCAGAGAGGAGGGAATGTGCATGGGAAAGGAACAATGTGGGGGCTAGCTCTACCATTCGATCAGGGGGGCAAAGGAGCAGCCCATAGGGCACATGTACCCACAAAGCTTTTGATAGATACCATGTCCTTCTCTGAAAAACAAACAAATGTCTAAAATACATATTTTGCTTCTCCTCAGTGGGGGGCAGTTCAAGACCTTCTGAAACTGGGGATTTGTTAAAACCAAAACAAAGAAAGCAGATGTGAATGTCTAAGGGGGGAGGGTGAGGCAGGAGGAGCATTTTCTGTCCATTTTAGGCCTGGTGCATCTCACAACAAGTGCTGGGGAGATTGGGCCCTGAGGCCCCATCCAAGAGCCTTTCTGCACTACATGGTTATAGCGCTATTATTCCACTTTCAACATCCTATGGAATCCTGAGGTTTGCAGTTCCGGGAGGGGCCGACCGGCCCTCCCGGAACTGCAAACCTCAGGATTCCATAGGATGTTGAAAGTGGAATAATAGCGCTATAACAGTGTAGTGCGGAACATGTCAAAGTTGCGAGAAAGAGAGATGACTGAAAGACATACCAGAAAAAGAAGTGACAGCAAGATGCGATGCTGCTACTTTGAACTGCCATGAAGAAAGCTGACCAAACATTAGTGTTGAGGTAAGATCCAGTCTGGTTGGTTTTGGTACATGGAATGGAACTGGGGTGCCATCTTGGCTTTTACCTCAGGCACCAAAACATCCTGATGTGTTTTGCTGCTTCGTTTAGCTGAGTCATTTTAACTTGATTCAGTTACTTTCCCTTCCTTCCAAAGAGTTAGTGCCCAGTCAGTTATTCTCAGTGGGGTTAACAACAACAACAACAACAACAATCATAATCATTATCATCATCATGATAGAAGGAGAAGGAGAAGAAAAGAGTTCAGCAAGGGAAAAGATTATGAAATATAGAGACCTACAAACTGAAAGGGCATTTCCGCACTACCCTGTTATAGTGCTATTGTTCCACTTTCAACCTCCTGTGGAATCCTGGGGTTTGTAGTTTAGGGAGGGGCCTTTAGAATTCTTAGCCAGAGAGCTCTTTGGCTTCAGTAGTGTGAAAATGGATAGATTCAACACCTATTGGAAAAGAAAGCCATTGTGATCCATTGGTGATAAATATTTTGGGATCAATTACAAATGGACTGAAACAAACATTGAATGAAATTGCCATAGACAGGCTCATAGTAGTATAGTAAAGGCAATAGTATTTTCGATTTCTTTTTATGGTCATGAAAGCTGGACAGTGAAGAAAACTGATAGGAAGAAAATCAATTCAATTGACATGAGGTGCTGTGAAGAGTTCTATAGATACCATGGGTGGCTAAAAAGAGAAATGAATGAATGTGAGAGCAAATCAGTCTTGAACTTTCCCTCAAAGCCATTATGACTAAACTCAGGCTGTCATGCTTTGGACATATCACGACAAGATAGGACTAATTAGAAAAGACAATAATCTTGTAGTATATAAAAGACAAAGTTTGTTTGTGAGTGAGTTTGTTTGTTTGTCTGTGTCAGGCAGGTGAAGATCTCATATGACTGACTGTGTCAGGTGAGAAGACCTCATATGATTGGCAGGCTGTGAAGATCCTATGTAATCCTGGAGTTGGTAGTTCAGAGAGGGGCCTTTAGAATTCTCAGCCAGAGAGCTCAGGCCAGTTGCTATGGAGATGAGGCCCAGCAGCAAGAAGGAGGGGAGTGCATTCCCTTAGGAACCCAAACTCTGTATGTTAATAACTCTGAATACAGACTGGATTGGGGAATATGGGGAAAAGTTACATGTATTGGACAAGACAGATTGGGGAATTAGGAGACACAGGATCTGAAATATGTATATTTCAATTGCATCTAATTCCTAAGGTAAGGTAAAGTGACTCCTAAGTTGTTTCTAACACGTGTTACCTATGAGAAAATAAAATCCTGGGCAACGCCGGGTATATAAGCTAGTGTCTGACAAAGTTAAAAGCACTAGGGAAAGCTGACAGAGAAAATTGCGGAAGGATGAGAACCAGTGAACTTTCTCAGTGAGAAGGGGAAAAACTCGATACTAATTTACACTCCAACAAAGGGTAACTGGGAAGTAATAAGAAATGGTCGATTTGTTTATGAATTTTTAGAAAAGGAAAGAACAGTTTTTTTGTTTTTCGTTTTTTTAGCAGAGGTTTAAGATGGATCAATCAGCTTTGACAAACCTATGAATTTATTGTTAGCTTTTGATAATTTTTAATTTAGAATCCCTGTGTAAAATTCAAAGGTTAATTAAATTTAACCTGTCATTAAATTGTATCCATATTGATATGAAATACACAATAATAGATAATATGTATTTTATTTTAAAATAAAAATTTAAAAAAGCAGTAAGAAAAGAGAAAAACCAGGTGAATTCATTCAATTAAGGAAGCTATAGTCCTGAGTTTGCAAGACCTGAGCAGACCAGTGTTACCCTGTATTGTGGGGGTCCCAGGAGGGGCGCCCAAATAACCAAATAAAAACACAAAATGGGAAAATTAACTCGAGCACTCTCTTAAGCTAATGAGAGGCAGGATAACTTAGCAGGGATCTTGTAACCCAATGTCTACGGGGTCAGGTCAGAAGAGCAGTCAGACAAGTTTAAAATAGTAAAAATGATATCTTTATTAAAGGACAAACAACAGAAAAGACAACACAAGCGCACAACTAACTAGAAAGTGGAAATGAGAGTTTTTGGGGGAAATGGGTGATATGACACCTTATCTTGTAGTCCTGGAGAAAAGCAGAGGATTGCAGGGAAGAAAGCTCAGCACAGTTCGCTGAGGGGAGCTCTCTGGACAAACCAACAGAAAGGCTGGATGAAACTCAGGAGCGATCCGAGGGGAGAGCGATCCGAAGTGGTCTCGGAATCGAGGAGTTTTTATAGAGTGGATTGTGCCTACAGGCCATGCCATACTCGGTGAGAACAATGCAAGTTTGAAGCAGGACAAAGCTTTGGGAAAGGTCAAGTTTTACATGATCAGCTTAGTGCAGATTTAACAATAGCGTAGCCAGTATGCAAATGGCTTAGCATTGTGAGAGTGCCTGCTCAAGGCCAGGCGTCTTTGTGTAAAGTCACGCTTAAGCAAGATGTGTCTGCAAAAGAGGTCCCTGAAGCAACGGAGTGGCGTTAATCTGCCTGCCTAAGTGGGGATTGGAATGTCCAACCATTAACCGTCTGCGCCTGTTTACGTGCTTCTCCGGTGGCGTTGCAAACACGTGGAGCGGGGTGGCAGAAAAAGGTCAAGTGAAGGCCAAATAAGTTTGATATCAAGAGATATCTAGTGCTATCACCGGATATGTCTGAACCATAGTAACACCAGGTCTGATAACTGAAACTCTTTAAAGTCTCTCATTCGTAAAGTCACCTTAAGTTGAAGTCAACTAGACAGCGAATAAAAAGAACAAGCTTACAATAGCACAACTATAAAATGTGACACTACTTGGAATGTGCCACATTATCCAACAATACCTCACTGATTCCTAGATTCTTGATCAGAATCCAAATCACTGATGATCAAAAACTCTAGTCAGTAATACCTGGAAGATTGTGAAACTTCCAGAAACTATGATGATGATGATGATGATGATGATGATGCCGCCACCTATCATCCTCCTTACAAGTTCACTCATTTCTTTGCAGGTCTGCATCAGACATGCTGCCATGCTTGAGGCACGGTCAAATAGCTTGTTTGTGACTGCTAGGCAACCATGACACACAATCCTCACCTATATCCAGGCTAACACAGACCTGTGTTTGGGTAAGACACTAAAACAAATCTTTCTATTTTCATGACAAGTTGTCTGGGCTAGGGTTATTCAGTCTGGAATGGTGTTGGATATCTGAAATCAAATAGAGTACACCCATATCACAGCACTGAAGCATTTGTGCAGTATGTACTCAGATCTAAGAGCAAATAGATTGTTACTTTTGTTTCTGTTTTTTCTAAAGAATAGGTAACTTGGGTAAATGTTCTTATATAAATCTAACCACTTTCCCAAAACACTTTTCTTATGTATCAAATAGGATCACAATACAATGTTGTACATGAACACTAGATAATAATATTATATGTGTGGCATATATCTAGTGTAAAAGCACAGACTAAGACCCTTTCCGCACGAGGCTGGTGAATCGGTTCATGCCGTTTCTTACCAGATTTTCTGGGCTCGAAACAAGGCGGACTTTCCCTCATTTCCTTCTGCACAATTACTGTGTATGTTCCATTCTGATTCGGAGGAGTGCGAGTTCATGAATCCACACTGCCTCCGCCATAGCCTCTCGAGCTACTCCCCTCACCCCGCCCCGTTGGCTGTGATTGGCACTTTTTTTTTTGGCATAGTTTAGTACGTCATTGTGTACGTGTGTAAGTCCATACTACCCCCTGGCCCCTCCCATGAGCCCTCCCCTGACCACCAATTCGCATTGGGACGAATGTACGTGTCTGCACCACTGTGAAAGTAAGAATCGGATCGATCTGGAAAATTGGAAAACCGATTTCTTCCGGTTTTCAAACAGCGTGCTTTACTACCACATGGGGGTGCATTTAGTCAGAATTACATGTGGAACGGAGGTAAACAAATCAAACCTAGTCTGCTCCAAGGTGCAGAAGACCTCCGTGGCAAGACTCATTGGACCGCCTTAATAACCACGTGTGGAAAGGGCCTATACCTCAAACCGACTGGTCAATCAAAAGAAAAGAGAAAGTCTGTGGTTTCTTCTAAAATAGCCATCGACAGAAGTATCAATTGAGATCCTTGTCCCATCTGTGAAAACCACTTTCTTTATATTCAAGATGTTTGTGAATTCGTGTGATTGCGATTGCTCTAAAAATACCAAAGAGAGAGAAAGTATGCTCCTAGAAATAGGTAAGCAAGTCAGACTTAGCCAAGGTCTAAAAGGGGCAAAGATAGATGGTGTGTAGGAGAAATTATGGAGCCTGAAGACAAGTATGCTCTTCTGTACAGATCTATCTTACAAACAAATGGGGTGTGTATCTGGAACAGTGAGAGCCAGTGTGAAGTAATGGTTTGAGCCCTGGGCTATGACCCTGGAGACCAGGGCTTGATTCCCTGCTTGGCCATGGAAACTGACCGGGTGACCTTTAGCATGTCACACACTCTCAGCCCCAGAAAACCCTGTGATAAGTTTGCCTTAGGGTTGTCATAAGTCAGAAACAACTTGAAGACACACAACAACAATCTCTTACAGCAGACTGAGCAGGCACTAGCATTGGTAAAATCTGTCATTTTCACTTTCTTCTACATTACAGATTTTTTGAAAATCCCATTTCATGCTGTCTTCATTCTGAAGAAATGTATTGAACTTTTAAAAAAAAAAATGAAGAAAAATGCTTCCCAATGTGTATCAGTCAAATTGAGTAGATACAGCTCTTCTTAGCATGGGAAGGACCATATTGTACCTGCATGCCATATAAGCATTAAAAATGAGAAGCCTTTCAGAAAAAAAAAAAAGAGTAGGAATCCTAATTCAGCACCACAAGGCTTGAATATATAAAGATTCAGACCCAGACCTTTAAGAGCTAAGCCTTCTGTCTAGATGGCCATATGTTACCAGTTTTCCCCACGTCTGAATTTTTAAAAACTGAAATCCTTTCCATCCTGAATTTGACAAAATTTCTAAAATCAGAATATTATTATCAAAACTAAACTGAAGTCAAGTTCTCATTCATCCCTAGCAGGCAAATAGATCACAAGGTCTTAGTTTTAGTTCCACCTCCGCCCCCCCCCCGTTAAGTGAGAGTTATTTTATTTTCATTTTAATGATAGACATTATTTTGGAACGTGTATTTTAACAGAGTTGCACAGACTTTTAGGATGCAGTTAATGGGCATACACAAACCATGACCAAGGCAAATGCTGTGTCAGTGGCATTGAATCATACCAAATTTTGAGCTGCAATTTTAAACACGCTTACGAGGGAGTCAGCCTCACAGAACTCAAGGGAACTTAAAGGATTCAGGAGCAGTACATCCGTTAGGCAAGGGATGGGAATCATTTAGTCCTCTAGATGCTGGACTACATAAAGGTCTAGCCAATGGAGCTGACAATGAAGAGTGCTAGGGAAGAGAGATTTTTTGCTTCCTGATTTGGGGTGGTGGTGGTCAGTTTTAAATACTTGATGGAGAGGGGAATGTCACCATTTGTTACTCTGTTTCAGGAAGCAAAATGTGCTGTGAGATAGTCCTAATAGGATTGAACTGTACATCTCTGAAAGCTTTTCCTTTTGGGTAGCATAAACAAATGCTGGTGCTAAGAGCGTGTAGCTCAGATAGACTGTTTTATCTGTTCAAAGACTCCCTTTTTTTCTCCCTTCCTCTGGATGGGTCTGATGTGCTTGAATTCCATTAACGACAAACAAGAGCATTAAAGAAATGAAACACTGGAACTAGCAGGATCTTTGGGAACAATATTTGTTTAAAAGCATGCCAAATTCTGGAAGTTATGACAGTATGTGTTAAGTAAGAAAATGCCATAACCCAAACAGATAAGATTCTGGATAATATCACTGGGAGGTGCAGCCTGTCTGAAACAGCTGTAGCGAGAAAAAGCACTTCAGGGTGGAATTTGAAAAGGCAGTGCTTTTAATTTATTTATATATATTTGGTTGTGATTCTGATCAAGTGGAAGGAAGGAAGGAAGGAAGTTCAAGTGATTCTTCTTCATATGTGGATTCATAATGTGGATGTCAAGTTGTCCCTTAAGCTAACACTACAATTCCAATTAAAAATGTAATTGACATACATGCCAGAGGATCTGAATTCCCACCAAAAGGAATTTTGGAAGGTCCAGCGTGCAAAACTGAGACCCACAAGCAACATGTTGCCTATTCACAAGTCACTTTGATATGTAGGAATACATTTATGCAATAGATGCAAAGAGCTGCAGGTTCTGTATGTGAAAATTCAAGTATGAAGGGTGGAAATACAGATAATGCTTCACTCTTGAGCACAAATATCAAAGCCTGGACTTCATTTTCTTTTTAGTGGCTTTGAAGGTGGGGAGGAGGGCAGCTCTTGGGAACTGATAGTCATCCATCATTCATTAATTGACTGTGTTTATGTTTTGCTCTTCAGCAAAAGAGGCTACTGGAATGCTTACACAGACTAAGTTCTCGGTCTCAGGGTCACCATCTAAAAAGACAGGGCACAAATGAAAAAGGGAATGGGGAGGACAGAGGAAAAAGGCAAACAGTCTTGCAGCAGAGCAGGTGGGATGGCTCTGGTTCCACCTCATCTCCCTCTGCTGTAGCAGTTGGGAACAACAAGAGCCCTAGATGAAGGCATCGCTATGAAAAAATAGCCTTCATATAATTCTTTGTGACAACCGCATACTTCTTTTCCAGAATTTAGAAACATCACATTTTGAACTGGTCTTACTTGTTCTGGGATTCTTAGAGGTTTTGATCCATTAATTAATTAATTCCTAAAGCTCTGTTATCATCCCATTGATTGGGTTCAAAATGAAGAAAGTACAGTTTCCACCACACAGTGCTGTTTATCTACAGCCCAGAATGGCATTCCTTTGAAACACAGGAGGTGGCACAGTGGCAAAGGTAATATGGCAGTGGACATTGTACAGACTGGGGAGGAAAACCTAGGAAGTTACCTCTATGAAGAGAGAAAGTTTTCCTGCTGGCTCCCAAGGTGAGTGGGAGGAGGAGCGCTCACAATACAGCTTGCTATGCTGGCAGATATTTGCAGCCACTGCCGCCACCACAACTGTGTGCCAGACCAAAAAGTGTCTTATGCTAACATAATGGGGTATTCTGCCAATTTAAGTCACCAAAAGGATGCAGAGGGATCTGCCCCTTCTCTGGCACCTCTCTTCTGGGCATGAATGAAGAGTGGGTTTAGACTCATCCATTCCAAAAAGCATTCTGACAATGGATGTAGCCTTTAACAGAGAAATGGTTGCCCATCCTTGCCATAAATAAATAGACTTGAATAAGAGACAATTAGAGATATGAATAAATATCTATGAGAGCCAGGCAAGGAAACCCAGAGAGCGATTTTGGGCAAGTCACATTATCTCAGATTCAGAGGAAGGCAAAAAGAAAGCCCCTTCTGAACAAATCTTGCTGAGAAAATCCAGTGACAGGTTCACCTTAGATCACAATATGTCAGAAACCACTGGAAGGCACACAACAGCAACAACAAAATATTTTCTCTATCCTCTCTTTACAAAAATAATAACATTTAAATTTTGCTTCCTTGATAAATAAATATAATTAGGTGCAATTGCTTCCTTTGTAAATAATTAGTCCCAGTATACATATTTTATGTCTAACAATTTACTGTGTTTAATCTGCAATATCTAATTTAATGTATCACATTTCACCTACTTTAGTTTGCATTTTTAGTTATTTGCTTACCATCTCATCTTTCCCCTATTATGTGACCCAAGGTGGTTTACAATACAAGTTGAAACAAAATTAATCTACAACCAATGTATTATATTCTTGGAGAACAATTAAAAATCAATTAAACAAACTATCATATTAACACCAAACACAGAATCAAAACACTTCAAAAGTATAACCAGAAAATGGAAGGGAATATACCCCTCCCTCTCTCCCCAACACACTAAAAGACAGAGGCATATCTAAGCTGGGTCAAGCAGGGTACATGCCTCAGGCATCAATGCTAGGCAGGGCACAAAAAAGTAGTGCATGTAGGGGGAGTGGTAGTAGTAAGAAGGGGTAAGAGCTAAGAAGGAAGGGGTGCAACTTCCACACTTGTCCTACGCACTGTTTATGCTAGATATACCACTGCTAAAAGATCCTTTACAGATAAACCAGTTCATGGTCAAAAACCTCTGTAAATAAAAAGGTCTTCACCTCCCACTAGGAGGGAATCAGTAAGACAGCCAGCTTAATCTCCCATGGAAAGTCCACAGACTGGGAGCAACCACCAAAAATTCCTTCTTTCATGTCCTCACCAAACATGCCTTGGAGAGTGATGGAGCTCTGAGAAAGTTTCCCCCTGTAGATCTCAGAACTGGGGCAGGCTTATATTTCATTTTACTTACACTTCATAACCTTAATGTTTAGCAAGTCCATAATATAGGAGCAGAGTAAAACACATTTCCCTCCACTTTGGGGGGCATCCTAGACCAGGAAAGTGATGTGTGGCTCTCTAGCTGTAGTTTGACAACAGATCTCATAATCCTTCACAAGTGGCTAGGTGGGAATCTTTCTGACCAGCTGTTAGTGGGAGCTGCAGTTCAACAACATCCGAAGGGCCAGGTGTTCTCTACCCTGACCCTAACTATTTCTTTTACGTAACCTTTAGCCTAACTAAACATTGTTTCAAATTAAAAATTTTACACTAATTGGTTTTAGCTGATCTTTTTTTTTCCAGGAATCCCAGCTGCTAAGCTTCTAGGTATATTTGTTCTAGTGCTATTGCATTATTTGAAGAGTAATCAGCTAGTTATTCTTTAACACTGATTTTTTAAAAAAAGGGAACAAAAATTTATGATCACACTTCTCTGCATAGAACAGTTCAGAAAGTGAGAAGTCAGAGAGTGCAAAATACAAAAATAGCCTCAGTATATCAGTCATTCAGAGATGGAAGACATGATGTTTGCCCAGGCTGTGTGTTTACAGTTACACTGCTGGACAGAGCTTCAAAAAGTTACCTTTTTTTTGGATGACTGCTCTTAGAATCTCCCAGTCTGCATAATCTCAGAGGCTACTTGTAGTCCAAAAAAAGGTAACATTTCCAAGCTCCGATGCAGGCCACAAAAAGTGAACAGAATTTGTCCTTGGATTGCAGATCTTTGTGGCTACATATTCAGAGATCTGCCTGTGTTAAATGACCTAGCTTTCTGTTGCGTTTTATGCTGACAGAGTTATTGCTTTTTACTTATGTTCTTATGATTATGATTACTTTTATGGCTGTATTTCACATTTCTTTTGCAAGCTGCTCTTGGAAACTTTCTTTTTCTCCCTCTTCCTTGTCTTTGTCTTCCTTTTTTTTAAAATAAAAAATCAGGTTATGCATGCTTCTTAATAAAAAAAAAATACATGGCAAGTTACCAAATGTTTCTGACTGTGGAAGCATTAACTAGAATGTAAGTGATATGAGAATAACATTCTGTAGTTACAAAGACCAATTGTGTCAGGCTTTTCTTTAACTTGCAAATTTGGCGGTGATAGCAGGGAGAGAACAGAAGAAAGAAAAGCAGAGATGGAACACTTCCTGGAGCAATTTTTTGTTACAGATAACACAGTTAAAATCTATAGCATTTTGGGCTACTTCCAAAACTAGTTTGAGCATTACTGCTTGTTCCAATAGTCCCAACAGCCAATCAGTCAAACCAAACAGCCATGGTGCACATGTTTGCTCAGAAGAAAGTCTCATGGAGTTCAATGGCATTAGTGACCACAGAATTCTGACTTTACAGGGCAATCTTATACCTGTCTGCTTAGAAATAAGTCCCACTGAGTTCAAGGACATTTTCTTCCAGGTTTTACATTCCCCTGTTCATAGTGTTCTGCATTGATTTTTTACGTCTTGATAAGTCTAGAGGATTTCTAACCTTACTACTGCTTCAATAGGATGACATTCCAGAAGGCAGGTAGATTTTTTATGTCCTAAAAATACCTGGCAAGGAAGAACTCTATCTCTTTTCCCTCACCAGAAAGCAGCTGCTGTGGCTGACCTTTTTATCTGAAGGAAGACATTGTTTCCTCCAACACGTCATAGAAGAAAATAGTGATAAACATGTAACACCCCAATTGCTGTTGTTGTGTGCTTTCAAATTGTTTCTGACTTATGGCAACCGTAAGGCAATGTTATTATGGGATTTTCTGGGGGCTGAGAATATGTGACATGCCCAACATTAGCTAATAGGTTTCCATGGCAGAGTGGGATATTGAATCCTGGTCTCCAGAGTCATAGTCCATTCCTCAGACCTCTACACCACACTGGCTGTCTATAGCATTCCCTTACCATACAACACGTCACAGATGGAAACTAGAACATGTGTGGCCAAGGAACATCAGAGTGCGATCAAGAGGGCAAACATTAGTTAGGAAGAACAGACAAGCTAGGAGATGTGGCAGCAGTTTGCTTTTGCCTGAGTCTAACTGGGAAAGGCTAGATTCCGCCGCTCCTGTCCTCTCCTCTCCCATCACTGAGTTAATTGAGTGCAATTTGCAGAAACTGAAGTAAGCTGAGGACCAAGTGGCAAAGTGAGAAGAAGAGAGAGAAACTGTCATATTTTAAAAGTAGATGAAAAGTATCCCAAAAAGAGGAATACTTCCTCTTCAATAGGGACAAGTAGAACATATGATACATGAAAAACGGGTTGGATCCAGACTTATTCATGTTTCAAGTAGGTAAATTCAGAGCAAGGAAACTCAACTGGGCATGATTAACTTAAGTCTAATTAGTTTTAGTGGGTCTACTCCAAGAATGACCTCGGTCTGGAGTCAATTCCTGATATACAAGCCAGGCTGATGTGAAGGGCTAGGTTTCCAAGTTCAGATCTTTCTTTTTTTTTAAATAATTTTATTCACATTTCAACAAATAAAACAAACAATAATTTCTGCAATGTTTACATGTAATGTTATTCCTTCTTCCTTTCCTTTCTGGATTACAATTATTAATATTCCCTCTATTTATTATACCATGTATTGCAATAAAATGTTAATAATTTTCCAAGTTCAGATCTTTAAAATAGTTTTCAAAACTAGGTTGGATCCTAAGTACGTTAAGTCAAGGTAAGAATTTTGAGATATAGAATTGTCCTAAATGATTTTGTGCCAGAAAATCATGCCCCTTCTTCTTAAACTAGGGCTGGAATCTTGTGGACTACCAGACCTTGTTGAAATGAAACTACCATTGGCTATGCTAGGAAGGGATGCTGCAGTCCAACAACATTTGGAGAGCTGTATGAGTTTCACCCTGCCTTAAAACTTAGCGTGGCAGAAATCAGTGGTGATGCTGCTCTGTTCAGTGCATTTCATTAGAACATAATCCTCCACCCCTGACCAGTCCCTAGATAGATTGACCAAGATATGCACAACCATGTTGTATTGCTGAAATCTCTGGCTCAGAACATGGGAAGTTTTAATACAAAAAAGTAACTTTTCAAAGCTCTGACTTTAACTATGTCAGAGTGAAAGAACACCAAGAACAATTATTTCTGCTTGCCAAAGTGGGAAAGGATGAATTATTCATAGGAACAAAAGAAGTGCAACCAAAGTATTTCTTTCTCATGGTTACTCATTAATATTTTCAATAAACAATCGACTTTTCTGTGTTTTCATTTGCATCACTGTTCAAAATGAGGATACGTAAGCACGCCGTAATATCGCTAACCTCTCTGTTTGGATACAATAGGAGTCTTGATAGAGCAGGAGCCTGCTAAAAGAGCAGAATAGCTCTTTCCAGCCTGTAGTCAGTCTGATCTGGTGCTACAATATTCAGAAATGTTACCCAATAGCTTAATGATTATAGATGGGCTTACTCAACAGGCTTTGAATGCGTTCTTTACATTCTTTTGCTTTTTTTTTTTTAATTACAGCTTAGAACTTGCATCACTTGAAGTACAAGGAAGTAATTATAAGTCTCACCATTTTTTCCTCTTTGTCACTTAAAGGCACTTGTGTGAGAATTCTAAGCATGCCTGCTAGGATGTTGGTCCCATTGAGGTCACCTTTGCAGCACGCTTGACCTTGAAACAATATGGTCAGGTTGATATGATATTCTCTCATTAGTTGCACAGCTGATTTATCCCATTGATGTGCATGCATATATATGCTGTCACTGCATAGCCAATGATTTCAATATGAAAACATGAGCATTTTATTTATTTATTTATTTATTTATTTATTTATTTATTTATTTATTTATGCATGCATGCATGCATGCATGCATGCAAGCAATCCATTCAGTGGCTGACCAAATGCAGGAGAACAGATGCATATATACACACACAAGAGGTTGGCTCCGTTTGTCGTGCAGTGGTCAGACAAGCTTCATTCATTCACAGAAACTGTATCTTCTGCACTAACCCCTTCCAATCTGATATTCTCCTATCCCTTTATTGACTGGATATAAGGGAGTTTGGAACTCACATACTTCGTTAGCAAAAATTAGGTTATCATCCAACATATTTGTAGGACATCTGGCCACGGAAGGATGTTCCACACAGTTTTTAAAGACACGCAAATCCTGCCGTTTCTTGCATTTTCTTCTTATTCCATCAAGCATGTGCACAGTGAAATAAAAGTGATGGTTGGTCCTACTGCCTTAAATGACTCTAGGAATATTGCATGTGATATGCATACATTACACTCTTAATTCCTCAGTTGAACATCTTTCTATGGGAACCTTTACAGTAGGTTTTTATTGTGAAATTGCCCTCCCTCTATCATAGGCCATTTCTGCACTACACTGTTATAGTGCTGTTATTCCACTTTCAACATCCTGTGGAATTCTGGGGTTTGTAGTTTACTGCGGCCAAAGAGCTCTCTGGCTGAGAATTCTAAATACTCCTCCCTAAACTGCAAACCCCAAGATTCCATACAATGTTGAAAGTAGAATAATAGCGTTATAACAGTGTAGTACAGAAATGGCCATAGAATTTTATGAGAAGTTCATATGTTGTCATTTTCCATTTGTGGTCCTCTTGCATTTTCCTTCAGCTTCTTCCATCTTTTTTCTCATCACAAAGAGCCCACTGATGGGGGAAATAGGGAATAGTTGCACATTGATTTCTGATTTGCAGTGCTAGGAATGCAGTCCTATCGGGCCAACATGGCTAATGGCCAGATGAGCCAACAGTAGGCCAGAGGAAGGTATGTTAAATTATAACTTCTCCCTTCCTTGTGGTATTTGAAAGTAAAGACTACCTTCTCCTCGGACTAACTTTGTACCAATATTGTGGCTATGTTTGCAGTTCTGTCAGCAGAGGCCTTTGTTGGCTGATCTCTGAGATCTGGGTATTTTTCAAGCAGAAAAGGCTTTTGCCTAATCCTAAACCCCATATAGCCAGTACATTTTTGTGTGGATTTCACTGTAAATCTGGAATCTGGGTATCTGCAAAGTGGTGCTTGGTCTTCCCAATTACCACTGGAGCTGTGATCTGGAATGGAAAAAATGGAAAAAAGTGGAAATGGAAAAATCAAAAAATGGAAAAAAAATAAAAATAAAACAAGGATCAATGAACAATATCTGGTTTCTTAGTAGTTCATTCTAAGCCCATTATCTCTCCCACCCACCCCAGTCTACTCACTAAAAATGCCCCATGAGCTCTGCTGCAATCTCCAAAGAGCTGAGGATACATTACCGTAAAAAGACAAACAGTTATTCAGTGTTTTCTTTCACAAAATAAATTCACAATAGAGAAAACAAGTCAAGGCAATCATTCTACACTTACCTCACACATTCAAAGGGAAGAGACAAAATCTTCCCTATAATAAATCAGTCAGTTTTCTGAGATTCAAGCCTGTTCATGTTCTAATCATTCATTACAGCAAAACTGTCAGGTTATTCCAAATTTAAACATGAACTCTCAATCTGGGCTTTTTCTTCAACAGGAAGCTAAATTGCCAGACCAAATGGGTCTGTTTTTCATCATTTTCACTCTGAATGTTCAGGCTATCCCTTTAAAAAAAAAAAGGGGGATTAATTCCTCTTTGCAATATAGTTTGCAATAACTACCCCTCCACACACCCTGACATTGCCAAGGAATGATAGCTGATATATATTATTGGATCAAATAAGAGCTCAACACTTCCTCCCTCCTGATGATAAAGCTATGAAGTTCTCTGCCAACAGCTGGGACATTGTTGAACTGATAAAGATCAATGTTTTTTCCTCCAGGAAATTGTATCAAATTAATCATTTTAAATTATTTTTGTGTTTCTTTGCCAGAGAGCTAAACCGGACTTCTCCATCGACATGGAGTAGCAAGAGTTTTTTGTTGAGAAGGCCTTATCTAAAGTGATAATTCCATAGTATTGTTCAAAGATAAGCGTAGTTCAGTATAGTTAAGGCTGCTCACAGGAAGACAAACTCAGTTCTGGGAGCAGCAAGTGGATCTGTTATCATGGGGACAGGGAATCTACTCTTGGTTTTATGACTGATTCTCCCAAAGACACTCTGGGTTGTATGAGAGCTATCCCAGTGCCCAACTCCTGTTAGAAACAGAGTTCTGTTTATGGATGGATCACAAACAGTCCTGGGGCTGTAAAATCAAGAGTGTATTTATTGTCCCTGGAGTAATAGATCCACTACTTCACCTTCACTCCATGTTCTGGCCTGGGCCTTTTCTGCACTACACTCTTATAGCGCGATGATTCCGCTTTCAACATTCTATGGAATTCTGCAGTTTGTAGTTTACTGAGCCAAAAAGCAATCTGGATGAACATTCTAAACACCCCTCCCTAAACTACAAACCCCAGGATTCCATAGGATGTTGAAAGTGGAATAATAACATTATAACAGTGTGATGTGGAAAGGCCCTCTGTTAGCATTAAAACAAATGTATTGCTATGGTTTCGGGACTGAAGCAGCTGGCAAGCATAAGAAGGCTGCCATTGTACCTATGTCCTGCTTGTAGGTTCCTCATAAGCATCCAGCAGGTCACTGTCTGAGCAAAAATGGACTATATAAGCCTTTAGTCTGATCCAACATGCCATTTCTTACATTCTTATGATAATGATCACTTGTACAGCAATCTAATAACATGCCTTTCCACATCATTATAAAACTGAATTATCTATGAAATATGCACACAGCTGCATCTTGCTTTTCCTCGCTTCCCCACTTTTTAAAACCAGAACTCTTTTGTGCATTACACAGCATTTTGACATGCAGAAATGGAACAAATGAAAGTTACCTCGATGAGGGAGGAAGCGTTATTGCAAAACCTCAGGATGCTGAGGTGCTATAAGCCTATGTCAGCTTGGATTACTTTAAAAAGATGCTAGATATTCATGGAAGATATCAATCATTACTGAGCATGTATTGTGACTGTTCAAGAACTCCAATATCAGAGGCAGTATGTGTTTCTGTATTCCAGGCCATTTCTGCACTAGACTGTTATAGTGCTATGATTCCACTTTCAACATCCTATGGAATCCTGGGGTTTGCAGTTTTGGGACGGGCCGGCCAGCATGTTCTCAGTTACAAGGGTGATACTTAATGCATCACGTTTAATGACGTCCCCACAGTGAATCCTCTTGTGACATCACTATGCCCCACCCTTTGTAACATGACTGGGACCTGCCTAGGTTTCAATCTCAGAACCTGGGATGCTTCTAACCTGGAAATCTAAACAAAGCCTTCTTTATGGCCCCATCCTAATGAACCTCCCTGTCCAGACAGACTCAGTTCTTCCCAGAGTTAGGAATGGGCATCTTGAGAAAGCATGAAAACAAGAACTTTCTTTCCAGTTGCTGGGTGGGAGGCAGAAAGGCATATGCTTCTTTCTTTGTAAGATAAAAGAACTATTTACCACTTTGAAGTAAAGTTATGTAACTATTATATTTGAAATTAATTCTGAAATTATAAACCTAGCACTACAATAAACATGCCAGGCATGCTATTTTTCTTATATTTCTTGTATATATTGTTACATGACTATGTTCTGTTTATTTTTTTCCTCCTTTTTAAAAAAAATCCATAATAAAGTCTTAGTCTGAAAGAAGTATGTCAACTCTCCTATGGGGTGTCCTGGAGTGTGAAGACAATTAAAATGCTAACGAAACAGATTGAAGCAAAGGTGTTCAGCCTAAGTATCTATTGAAGGAGGGAAGTATATCTTAAACAGACACATTAAAGTAAAATATCTATAATTATGAGAGGAAAATGAGTTCCTTCACAGAAAGCATCAATTAGCTCAATCAAAGAAGTTGTGACGCCAGATTTTTGTTTGAAAGAAATATGGATTCAACTGTAGATTGAAAAATGTTTATCACATTACTGATTATAACTAAGCAAAGTTCTACATTGGGTATCCAGAATTAGATCCAAAAAGCTATTGCCCTTGTGTCCTGTTTGTGGGCTTCTCACAGCTGTCAGGCTAGTGTAATGAACAGAATCACTGGATTAAATAGGCCCTCAGACTGTTAAGCCTGGATCTTCTAATGGTGTCATGATTTTAAAACTGGCTTTATTTCTGGTGCAAGAAATAGACTTCCTAACTTTAGACAAAACTAGGGAAAGGAGGAGGAAGAGAAGCAAATACTCAATGAAATATGGATTTTGGCAAGTGTGGTAAGTTATAAATATGTTTGTTGTGCCAAGTCTAAAATGGCATTTCAGCTAAAGGAAGCTTCTGGCAGTTCCAAATGATTTTAAATGTTTGTGCTGGAGAAGTGGAAGGTTCAGGACCCCACATCTAGTGTAGTCACTTCCTATCTGGAGAAACCCAGCATAGATAGACAGAGCTGGAGGTGGGTGGGTTTGACATCCAAAAGCTAATTTCATGTCTTGGATAACTTGCGCTCCAAAAACTTCATTCAGAGTTAAACAGAAATGTTTATTTGTACCAAAGCAAGCAACACAGCAACCTTCTCTTGAAGTTGCTGAGACTACAGAATAGCAACTGCTTCTAGATTTTATACCTTGCCATACAAATGTAGGCACACATAGCAGTGATTGGTGAACATCATAAATCTTACATCATCCCACCAGTTTAGACATTTTCCCAGAGCTGCCATGGGCCAGGACTCAGCTTTCCCAGGTAAACAGCACCCTCAAAGGAGGACAAGCAGATGCAAGCACACCAGGAGCTAATCAGACTGGGATGAGAACCAGCTGGCTTCAGCCTTGTTAAGGAAGGCAGAGGGTAGTGACTAAATGCCAGAAACAACTTGTGTGTTTGATGGCCCATGCCTCATGTACTGTAGATTCACTTCTCATTGTCTGCCAGGATTTTCTGACCCCAGACTGTCTGACCATGCTGCCTGCTGGATTCCTGGATCTTTGGATTGATTCTTGACTACAGCCCTTTCTGCACCTTACCTTGTTCTGGCACTGGGGTGTGGGGATCACGCAAGCAGCCTCTGCCGAAAGGCCCTCCCTTCCCTGCTGCTTCAGCTCTGCACGAGCTGCCTGCCTGTGCAAGAGCCCCACCTCTTCCTTCTGCAGTGCAGCCTGGGACCTTCCCAGGCTGCACTGGAGCAGGAAGTGTGACCGGCCCCGGTCCAGAGGCTCTGCACGCCAGGTAAGTGTGTGCGGGGCCCGGGAGTAATGCGTGATTGCACACCATTTTCGGCTTCAAGCTGAAAATGAAAAGGTGTGCGATTGGCCCCTGCTGGCCCCTGGAGCATTGTGCGATTGTGAGCGCGTCATGCAGATCACTCCTCGCAATCCATGACGCTCCAGGCCCTCTTTCACATGGCAAATGCCATGCGAAAAGGGCCTACATTTCTGCTCCACCCTGAACAAGCAAGCATTATTGACTGTGAACAGCCTCCTGCTAGCCTAGCACTCCATGCTGGGTGATGCACAGCCATCATCTGCAACTATACCCTCCATTGTTTACATATCTTTCCTCCTTGAAGTAGGAATAAGTTCCTCTCTTCTTCTCCTGAGCATTGCCAGTTCTCATAACAACATTCTTCTCCCCCTCACCCAGATACAATGTAATAGTGCACAATAAAGCATTTTGTGCCCTGGAGCACCTTAGCAAACTTTAACCAGATACATGGTTCCAATCAACAATTGGCAATCAATACATTCTAACACCCTAGCAGAGCCAAGCAATCCTTAAACTAGCAGATTTATTCTAATACATGTTCTAATACACGTCCAGTAAATGTTTATGACAAGAGCCACACATTCTGACAGCTAAGCATTAGAAGCTGCAAAGATTTTTTTTCCAGTTTAGAATTGCATTAATTTTCATTATAAAAAACATCATTTATTTCATGACTGACGTTTAAAGGCTGAGATTTCCTTTATGCAAGAGAACATATAGAGGGGCGAACTGGCAACAGAAGAAACCAGATTAGGATGGCTGTGTGTCATACTTTATATTACTGTACCTCTTCTTGAAGGTGTCCCCTGTTTGAAGGGTTCTCTGGTCAAAGTGTGGTTTAATGGAGGGGGGAGTAAGAAGGGAGAGCAGAGACTATGAAGTTGCCTTTCATCAGCTGGTACTTGGGCAGCAGACAGAGTAGGCACACAGGTCACCCAGGTACACACTTCTGTAATACGCTGAGATATAGGCCATTTCTGCTGTATGGGCCCATCCCAGCATGGGGACACGTTGAAGCTGAGCCATGATGTGTACTACCACACAATGTTGTCATGGTCCCAATCCTGTCACGTCCCCAGTCATCACGATCATGCATTATACAATTACTGGGGGAAAAATTGGTAATGGACCCCTTTTGCATGATGATCATATTGTCTGAGGCCATGCAGAAAGAGCAGAAGTGCTATCTAGGCACTTCCTTTCTCAATGCAGCACAGGAAGAAGCCAGCTGCACTGTGGAGGGAAGGAGTGTGTCCTGATCGCTACCATCCGCTAGCAGCCGGCAAGGTGCAGAAGGGAGCATTTGGGACACGCTCCCATCCTGGCAAAAGCCCTTCTGGGATGACGCCCGGATGTCGCAGGATGTAGGTAAGGTGCAGAAAAGGCCATAGTATTTTTCTAACTAAACTATAAGTTATTTCTAAATTTGAATCTACACATATTAATTAGCATACACACATTTTATGCAAATATGGCTTCCTCCTTTGTTTCTTCCCTTCTCTTTTAATGGAGTAGCAATACATGTCCTCATTATGAACAATGTAAAAGAGGTGACCACCATCCAAATGGATCATCTGGCAGTTCTCTGTGTTGTTCCTAGAATGCTATCACTGATCATGTTTTTCCTAACCAAAACAGTTGGTGAGGGAGAGGAATCATCTAATCTTACAGTGAGGAAAAAAGAAGACAGATGGGGCTTATCAGCCAGAATGTAATCATGTAAGGCCAGGAAGACATCTTCTTCAAGGGTACTGACAGCTGCCTAGAAAGTGAATTGCTGAGGGGCAGATGTGAGATTGTACTTTCTGTGGTAGACTGGCACAGCTTAGACAGTTATTTTCTTAGAAGTATCTGACACATCTGTAAGTTGTTACAAAGCTGCCCTCCTAACATGTTATACCTAACATTACATTAGTCTTTTTAAAATATATATTAAATATATTTTATTTAATATACCCACAGTAATTTTAGTTCCTTTTTTAAGAAAAATATTTTAAATATTTTAAAAAGCAGGGAAATACTCTAACATGGGAGTGGGGGAGAATCCATTCAAAGTGCCCCAAAGAAATCATTTTAGTTCCTGAACAAAGAATTAAAGAAATAAGAACCTCTACACTCATTGTATTATTTGTAGCTTCCAAAATAATACGTGACAGGTAATATCACTATATACGTTACTTCCAAACCCTGAAGCATCAATATCAGTTTTGGGCAGAGTCCAGTATCCCTCCTTCTTGCAGTATAGCTACAGGCATTAAGTCTCTCCCTTCTACTTTACTTCCCTGGGCTTGTCTGACAAAAGTAAAACTTGAACAAGTAAATAATGTAGTGTACTATTCGTTCAGCCCACTCTGTTCCACAGCAGATCAGAGAAACAAAATTATCTGTGTGCAGCAACACTGTCTCTTGTCCTCAAAACAGTAAGAAAAATTCATTTGGCTCAACTTATGATGCTTTTCAAAGACTTCCTAGTTTCCTACAACACAAAAGCTGGCTGACTCATACTCATGACTCATTCAGGGGAAAGAACAAGGCGGTAGGCCTCACTGCCGGCCACCACATCTAGGGTGTGGGAATGAATGTTAAGGTCAGAAGAAACTATGTCTGACTGGGAAGGGCAGAAAGCATGGACTGAAACAGGTTTTGCATTACAATAAATGCATTTTCCTGAAAAGAGAAGGAAATCTAAATCAATCTGCTTATTGTCGTGGCTGGCAAAAAGCCTTGATGAGTAGACTGCGGCTACTTTATAATGCCAGGTTGGAGAGTGATAACAGGTTTTTTTATTTGTTTGTTTGTTTGTTTAAATGAGTGGTGGTCATGGTGGTGGTAGTTGTGTGCTTTCAAGTTGTTTCTGACTTATGGCAACCTAAGCCAAACCTATCATGCAATTTTCTTGGCCAGATTTGTTCAGAGCGGGTTTGCCTTTGCTTTCTGCTGAGCCTGAGAGAGCATGACTTGCCCAAGGTCACCCATTGGGTTTCCATGGTTGAGTGGGGAGTCAAACCCTGGTCTCCAGAGTCATAGTCCAACACTCAAACCACTACAACATGCTGGGTCCCAATGAGTGACATCACAGTGGTAATCAATGATACTGTATGTTCCTATTCAAGATTTGTTTTGGTTCCTGTTTGAAGAAATTATGAGGTTTCAGAAGCACTATCAAAATATACTTGATAGGAATATAATAGAAATATGTGAGGGCTTCTACAGGAAAATGTAGAGCCAACTTACTGCAGGTGGGAGTGTTTGTTCATCTTAGGTTTGCTCCTGACATTTGTGAGGGTGAGAAAAGTGTGACTTGAGAGAAAGAGGCAGCTGCCATGACCCCACTGGGACCCCCTGCTCCCCTAGTCTTGATGTCTTCCCACACCCAGATTATCTTCCCCCCAGATGATTTATCACACTGCCCAGAACTGGGAGAGAGAAACTACAAACTTCACGCAACACCTAGGAGCAATTTTGCACACTCTCACTCCCACCAGACCCAGACAGACACCCCCCACTATACCTGCAAAGAGTCAAGGTGCCACTCTTAGGTACTCCAGAAGTGCTGCAGAGCAAAGAAACACCTCCCTGCCAAAAAGAGAAAGGAAAGTGGGACATAAGAAATAGAAAAAGAGACAAAACTGGCTGACGGTAAAACTGGAAGTTACTTTGGTTTCTCTTTTGGATCTTTGGCACATTGTTGTGAACTGCCAGAAAATGTGTAGGAGCCAAAATTGGCCCCAAAGTTATACTGCTCTCTGCAGTATAAAATGTGAAAGGGAGAAACTGGTTTTCAAAATAAAGAAAGAGAAAGAGAGAGAGAGAGAGAATTGGGGGCTGTGGAGGTAGAAGCCATTCCAGTGCTTTGAGGTCCTTTGCAATGAGCAACATGAGGTACCTTCTCAGGTAGTACTACACCAGGGGCAACAAATTCCGGGCCATCACACATTAGGAGGGCCTCCTCCCATGCTCCATGAAGCTTCTTTTCCTGTACAGCCAGAATGTGGTTTTCTAGAGCACAGCAGATGTACCCTTACAGATAGATCTAGTGGGAACATGGGAAATGGCCTTCTCAGTAGCTGGGGCCCTCCTTACTATCTTTCTGTGGGCAGTTAAAGGGCTTTTTGTTTCAGCAGGCTTCTGAGGCTTACTGCTCAAGGAGAAAGGGCATTTCATGTGCTATGTTGTTTGTATTTCTAGTTCTTCTATTTTAAAGCTTGTACATTTAGCTGTTTTTAATTTCACTGGTTGTTTAATTATATTTTTCACTCTTTATGATGTACTTTGTTAGCTGTATCTGTTTTAATGTTCGCAAACTGCCTTGAGCTCTGGACTGGGAAAAACATAGAATTATTGATGATGATGATGATGATGATGATGATGATGATGAGAGCTTGACCATACTCTCCAGCAGATGTAAAATTGGGATGGATGTGGCCACATAGCATCCACTTGTGGTCAAGAGGGCAAAAGTTATTAATGAGGAAGAAAAGACAAGCGAGAAGAGGCTGCAGGGTCTGATATTCCTAGGAAGGGCAGGATCCCACCTTCTCCTCTCCTTTCCCTCTGCAGAGTTAATTGAGTGCAAACTACTTTTTATACTTTGAACTCAGTTTGCAGCAATGGAAATAAGCTGGTAACAAAGGAGGAGGAGGAAGAGGTGTTACCCTGAAAATTGGGTGTCCCGCGAGGGGCGCCCAGCTTTGCCAATTAAAATACCGAAGGTGGGGAAATTAGACTCAGAGCACTGGTTAGCTAGCAAGAGGCAGGGTAACGCAGCGAGATCTTTAACCCTATGTATACAGCGGTGGGTCAGAGAGTAGCTAGACAAGGTTTTACAAATAATAACCAATTATTTATTAAACAGGAACACAGAAGACAAACATAAACTAACTAACTTGGGAAAGAAAGAGAGTTGCAAGGGAAGGTAATACAACCTGTTCCGTAGTCCTGGAGAGAAGAGGGGTTCCAGGCAGCAAGGCGGGATGGCAGCCCAAAGTGATCCGAGGATCGGTTAAAAGTGAGAGGTTTTTATAGGGAAGATTGTGCCTTTCGGCTATGGCAATCCCAGGGAGAACAAAAGGGGTTTCGGTGCTGGACAAGGGATCTGGTGAGGTCATCGTTAACATGATGGCATTTGCATGTAACGACAGTACTCTGACCGAGACGTTGATGACCCAACATAAAAGAGTAACTTGATTGAAAGCCATGTGGTTATTGAGGAGTTTGCGGCGGGAAGTTCCCTGAAGCTGCGGCGAGGTTTGAATTGCTGGCTACAAAGAGGAATGGAATGTAAAACCATTAACGGCCGCTCTCTGTCCATGCTTGTCTGGAGAACTCACAAACACGTGAGATGAGGTAACTGCGAGCCAGTCCAGCTAAGTCCAAATTAAATGATATCAAAATGATATCTGGGTGTCCTCACCAAGGGTGCCATAGCGGAAGTAACAGAGGAGGAGGAAGAGGGGAAAGAAACTAGGGCCCTTTTCGCTGTGCGAATTCCAGACCATCACACCTGGAATTTGCCATGTGAAAAGGCCTCTTGAGTGTTGCGCGATTGTGAGGAGCGATCTGCATGACACACTCACAATTGCATGATGCTTCAGGGTAGAGCAGGCGCCGCTCATGTACTTTTTCATTTTTGGCTTTCAGCCAAAAATGGTGCACGATTGTGCATTACTCCAGGGCCCCGTGTGCACTTGCTGTGTGTGCGGAGCCTCTGGAGCTGCAGTGGTTGCACTTCTTGCCCCAGCACAGCTTGGGAAACTCCCAGGCTGTGCTGAGGAAGGAAAAGGCAGGGCTCTTGCGCTGTCTGCTCGGAAGTAGGCAACTTCTGTGGAGCTGAAGCAGCGAGGACGCAAGAGCCTCTTGCTGGAGGCTGCTCGTGCGATCCCTGCACCGCAGCGCCGAAAAAAGGCAAGGTGCAGAAAGGGCCTAGGACATCTCTGAGATGACAGAGAATTAATTAAAACTAGCCCTGCCAGATCAGGGCAGTTGGAGTGTATGCTTCACCTCAGGGATTTGTGCAACAGCCAAGCAAACCCTTTCCAATGATCTGTATGCAGGTTCTGCATGTAGGTTCTGTATGATGCTTCTGCCATCTGCTTTAAAAAAAGCAAACAGAAGTACAGGCCCAAATAGAATCTTTTCTGTTGCTGCAGGTACAAGTGTGATGCCTCCTTTTCTAGCCTTTTCTAAGCTAACAATAATCACAACAGTTGACAGCATACAAAACCATAGAAGCCCTTATCATAGATCTGACAGCAACCATTCCCAGCGGCTGTTTTGAAGTTTCTGCTGTGATGGAGTCTCATGGAGAAGCCTCAGAGAAAGTGCTGATTTAGAGGCATTTCTTGACCTAATCTCTGGGAACAGTATCTGGATGACAGGTTCCTATGCCAAGAACAGTGGTGTGAATCAAAACAAGAGTTGTCAAAGCTCAAGCCTGCTGGGAAGATACCTCTCTGGCCTTGGAAGAGCCACACCATTGGCAACTGATGGTTTCTGTGTCAGTGAGAGGGTGAATCCACTCTGACCTTTAGACTAAACTTCAAAGCAGCAATGCCATGTGTTGAATCTGTTTGAGACATATGCTTCAGCACCTTGCATGTTTCCTTCAAAATTTGCAGTAAAACTTGGGGGGCATTCACTGTTCCACTGACATGGAAGCTACCAGGGATGACTATGTTTGTATTCTTGTCTCAAATATCTCTGGATTTACTTCATTATGTCTTCATTTCCCTATGAATGGGAGTAGAAAGTATCATTCCCATTCCAGTTGAACTTTTGGATCTCTTGGTCTTATGGATCTTCAAGAACAATACCACTACTACTACCTGAGCATATAATGCTTGTACCATATCAAAACACTATTCTGTGTAAACCACAGGAAAGAGCTTGTTACCACAGTTTCTAGGCTGGACTTGAGGGATATTAGATATCACTTTGATATCAATAATTTGGCCTTCTTTACCCATTCCTTTCCACGTGCTGCGAGGCCCCTGAACAAGCTCGCAGACAGGCACCGCCACTGATCGCTGTAATATTCCCAACAAATAGAGGCAGGTCAGAAAGAGTTGTCCTGTTGCTTTAGGAGACCTCAAGGCAAGTACCGCATTATGTATGCACACTACTTACAAAGGACTCCCGGCCCCGAGCAGGCAGTTTGACTAGCTGAATACTCATCTGTCAAGCACTCTGTGTTTGCATACTGGCTACTCTATTGATAATTTGGACTTAACTCAATCATGCTGAATTCTGACCTTTCTCTCCAGCCCAAGGCTTTGTCTCCAGCCCGAAACTCATTGTTTTTCCCCAAGTACGGACTAGCCTGTGGCCACATTTTCCCCTATAAAAACCCCTGACTTTGAGAGCTTCCTTGGATTGCTCCTGACTTCCATCTTGCCTTGCTGCCGCTTTGCTTGGCAAGCCTTCCCTTCAGTCCCACGTAGTGAGAACTTCATACCTACGAACTCTATCTTCAGACTACCCGGGTTTCAGGACAGGTGTAGTATTACCCAAACCAACAATCTCCTCTAAAAATCCCTCTATCCCACTCCAACCTTTATTTCTATAGTTATCTGCATGAGTGTGCTGCATACACTGTTTTGATTGTATTTTAATAAAAACAATTATTTTTATTTCACTTCTGTTTGCTCCTTGACTCGGCCTGACCCCATAGACATTGGGTAAAAGATCTTGCTCCGTTGCCCTGCTTCTCATATCGCTAGCTTGTGCTCTTTGATTAATTTCCCCAACTTGTATAATTGAGAGTGCATTTAGGTGTCCCCCATGGGACCCCCAGAAATCAGAGCAACAAGCTTTTCTTTTTCTATTGAGGTCTACATTTCCTTTTGGGAGTGGAGAGGAAGAAAGTGATTGGCCCAAGATAGCCAAGCTTTATGGCTGAGTAAAAATTTGAACGGAGGTTTTCCAGCTGCTGTCACCCAACTTCCATCCTAGTTTCTGTTATGGCATCTCTCAAATATATAATGAAAACTTATGAACGCTCCATAGTCTAGTAGGCCTGGCAGATGCAAATTGTATGTTGGTCTCCCCAACTGTCCATTTCTGTCTATGATGAAACATAAAATGTTGAAACTGAATGTAACCAGATGTCAAATGCCAATAGCAAGCCAGTATTTAAGATTAAAATGTTTTAACCTTAGTAGAATTTCCAGCTAACCATTTAATACAAACTTTTGCAAAGGAGGATTTGTAGGAGCACATTCATTTTGGCTTGAAGTCTGTGTTGCATGAGAAGCCATATGCTGTAATGTACATGTGGGTTTGCACAGTTTGTGACTCAGTTCCAATGTATGTGCCACCCCAACTGCAGTCTGCTGCGTGTGGGCAACCCTAAAAGGCTTACAATATGGTGCCATCCCTTCACAATATAGCAGGACTGGAAGGTACCCCTGCCAGCACAACCTTCTTTCTGCACCCTCATAAACTCTGCTCCCTTTTCACACTAGGCCAAAAGCCACAGTCATTCCTCCCCAAATTTCCAAGGGAATGTGAAATAACCAAGCCCATATGAAATATGTCCACATTGTTAGTGATCTCATTTTGCTTCATCTCCCAGAGCAGCAGCTTGAACTTCTTGTCTTTTCCCAGATCCTAGGGCCCCTAGATCTCGGGGCCTTGAAATGTCTTCTCCTGTTCTCAAGGTAAAGGGGAGGAATCCCAGGCAAGAGCATCACCTTCAGTGCCCCCTCCTGTGTCTGTTTTGGGTCGTCTGCTGCTCCTGCATTTTTGGAGCAGCTACTGTAGACTGTTTTCCATTTAACATTCAAAAGAGAACTTGGAAAACTTTTTTTTTGCCCAGAGTATAATTCCCATATGCTCTTAAAGGCAGCACTTACCAAGATGTTCAAAACAGAGCTGGGGAAAGCTGGGTTTTCTTCCCCCAGTTTTCCATGCAAAGATTGAAAAACTTAATTTTAAAGTAGAGATAAAATTTCTCTTTCAATAAAATATTTGAATTATATGCTCTAAGCAGTTCTGGGTGATGTTTAATGTCTCGTGCCTAATGACATCCCTAGGTCTCTGATTTGGGCCCTAAAAGCTCAGAGTTTGGGATGCTCATGTCCTGCTAACCCTACTTGGGAAGGTAATTAGATTTTATTTAAGTAGTGCAACAAGAGGGGGCCAGGAGTCTCTTGGATTAGAAAGCCATCTTGTTTCCAGTACAATACAGCAATAGCACCCATGGTTTCTTCTTTCCATACTGCCTCTGGAGGGCAATTGGCTCTTCCTCCTACATTTTAAAGACTTTGCTGACTGCAGTCTCCTTCTCTATGCCTTAGGAGTTCACATTACTTCAGCAGTAGAAGACAGAGTAGCTTTGTGTCTCTATTGTCCTTTGATGTCCATCACCCAGTGATTTTTCCATATATAGCAGTCAAGACTGAGATAGGTTTGTTGTCAATTTGCCTGGTACTGTGCATTGTGGATGAAAATAAGGCCCTTTCCACATGATGTCACTGTCCCATTTCTGCCACAGGACGGCAGTGGTCAGCAGTTCATGCTTCCGCACAACATCGTCTCTGTCCCGCTGCCATCCCATTATGAAGCGTCACACTAGCACGGTATTTGCAAAACAGAAAAAATCCATTTTGCACCTCCAATTTTGCACTCCCGTACTTATCTTTGTGATAATTGCATGATTGCGACACTTCCCTTCTCAGCACAGCAATGGCAAGTGCCCAGCTGCACTGCAGAAGGAAGAGGTGGAGCAATCACATTCCTTTCCACAGGGAGTGAGCAGATGTGGAGGGGAGTGTTGCTGACACGCTCCCTTCCAGACCTGAATTACAGTGCGACGAAACAAAAGAATGTGGTCATGCAGAAATGGTCTAAGTAATTAAATAAGCAATACTATCCTGTGCTGCACATTTTCTTAGCCTATAACCCACCAGGTTAGTTGGATTTAACCAGATGTATTGGATTTAACCATCTTCAGGCAGTCTGTTTCGGGATCTATAAGCTCTGTAGAGCCAGCGTAGTATAGTGGTTTGAATGTTGAATTAGAAAACTAGGAGATCAGGGTTCAAATTCCTATTCAGCCATGGAAACCCAGTAGGTGATCTTGGGCAAATCACACACTCTCAGCCTCAGAGGAAGGCAAGGACAACCCCCTCTGAATACATTCTGCCAAGATAGGTTTGCCTTAGGGCTGGTGTTAAGTAAAAAATGACCTGAAGGCACACAACAACAATGTCCTACACATCTGGAATGTACCAACTTAGGAGAATTGTTATACTAGGTAGGACTGCCACCCGGGATGGATCTGCTCCTTTGCCTTGCCTAGCAGTGTGGGATGTTCAAACCTAGTGATGAAGCTTTTCCAACCACATGCAAGGAAAAGCTTCACTTGCTCAATTTCTGTATGTCACTAAGCTGTTAAAGTCACTAGTTGGAGGGATCATATGATAAATATTTCAGGGCTTTCAGAACTGGAAATTTGTATTTAGGGACATCAGACAATTGTTTTGATGTGTGGGAAGGTTCAAAATCATATGAAACATTTCATACAAATCCCCAGAGCTTCCTTTCCTTTTTTAAAAAACTTTGAGCTGTTAACACCAAGGAAATCAAGTAACAAAACCTTTCCTTTTCAAAAGCATATTGATGATGATTTTGTGATTTTGTTGAGTGAATTAGTAATAATAAACACTGGAACAAAAAATGAAACAGATCATTCCCATCCAGACCTTTCCCTCTATTATGTGCTTATGCTTTAGGCATTGTTAAAAAACAATAGATATATTTATAAAGGAAAAGCTTCCTGGGATATTTTTAACTATAAAAGGCTAGCATAAAAATAACCTCTTTCACCTCATTTACTCTTTCTTTTGAGGGAGGCATTACTTTTGAGAGCTAATTACTGTTTTTCAAAAGTAAGAAAAGTTCCTTGTTGGACTACAGCTCCCCAAATCTCCCAAAAAACATGGTCACATTGGCTTTGAATTTCTGAGAGATGCAACTCAAAACAAAACAAAAACAAAACCCTTTTTAAAGCTCTGCTCTGTCTTTCTTTATAAACTGGCTGTCAGACAACTAGATTTGTTTGGTTTTTTGTTTTTTTTAATCCAAATAACATACCAGAAAAACCTGGATTTTAATGTGACTCATCATTGGTAAGGACTTGATGCTAGAATCTATTTTAAATGCTCCAGATCAGAGCTTTGAGCATGCAAAATAATAATGCCATGTTTCTGAACTTGTGCAAAGTATCCTCCTTCATGAATTGCTGCACTTATGCTGTGGATGAAAGGATACATGGACAGAAGTTTGATCAAGCAGTTCAAGAAATTCCTGCAGAGGTGCAGCTATGGGAGAGGGCAAAATGAGGGTATTTCCCCCACCAAATAAGAATTCTGCTCCACAGTGAAATTATCCTTGAGTTTCCAAATTTCTAGCATTGCAGAGAGTGAGATATCAAAAATCATTCACACCCAGAACCCTTATATTTGTTGTGCCTGCATTCCTTAGGTAACTCTGCCTCTTTTCTTTGGATGCCTAAGCTGTATTTCTAAAGACTCAACTGACATCTTAAGTTACTGCAATGCTAAAAATTTGTGGACTGAAGAGAGATTTCATGGGGGACAGAGTTCTTATTTGGGGTGGTCAATGCCCTCATTTTGCTCTCTCCTGCTGCTACATCCCAGGTGTGAGGAACTTTAGGTTTATGTTTGTTTCTTCCAACCCAACAAAGAAAATAAGGATGTTCAAAGGAGAAGAATGCTTTCAGTTCAGTTGCTAAACAATTCTTCCAATCAAAATTCAGGAAAAGAGGAATACTCAGAGACAAGGAGTGACTCCAAATGAAGAGGAATGCTTCAGCTTCTAGGACATTTGTTCATCTTCCAACAACATAATCCTCATGGCAGTTCGACTCAAAATGGTGGCCCTTGGACCACTGCCAATCCAAGAGCTGCTGATCCACAGAGAATTTCCAAGGAATGGGGGAAACACAATTGTAGCCAGTGGGCACAAATAGGGCACCAGTCCCTGGTACATTGGGGAAAAGAATTGCCAGCCTCCTCCTCACATCAATAGCCTGAAAAGCACTGCCTCCTGGCATTTCTTTAGGCTGTTTTATTGAGCTTGTTATGGTGTGAGAAAAATAGTGCATTTTGCCAAAGGAGACAGTCACAACATTCTTCAGTGGAGGCTGTAGCTGAGATCTGGCACTGGGTCTGAGACAAGATGCAGGAGCATAACTCCTTCACTAATTCTTCCTACAGGTTTTTGAGATATTGTTGCACATTGTTGTTGCTGTTGTTGTTGTTGCGTGGATTCAAGTCCTTTCTGATTTATGGTGACCCTGAGGTGAACCTATCACACAAATTTTTCTTGGCAAGTTTTATTCAGAAGGGGGTTGCTTTTGCTTTCTTCTGAGGCTGAGAGAGTATCACTTGTCCAAGGTCACCCAGTTGATTTCCATGGCTTAATGGGGATTCAGACCCTAGTCTCCAGAGTCCTAATCCAACAGTCAAACCACTATGCCACTCTAGCTCTTTTTGTTGGACTTTACTATGTCTAAATTTTATTAGAAAATGGTGGTGCTCACAGAATACTTTTATGTGCTGAACAATAAATATTATACTATTCTGTGATCTATTGGGATACTACTTTTTTGGGGAGGGGGAAGCATTGTTTGGGTTGCTTTTGTTTTTCACTATCCAAACCCCAAGAATCCCAAGCCCTGCAGATGTTGCCTCTTTGGCCCATTTTTCTCATCCCAACTTAGATAGGTGGTGGAAATCTAGGGCTAGCCAAGGCTAGAACTGACCAGGCCTGTTTTCTTTTTTCTCCCTCCCTGCAGAAGCAGCACCCCTTTTTATAATTATCCCCCCCCCTGGTTCCCTCTCCACAATTAATCACACCTCTTGCTTTCCCTAAACCCACAACCTCTGTGGAAAAAGGGCAAAGCATTTTAAAGGTTAACCCAAAGGAAGGTGTAACTTGTGGTAGTATGTGGTAAATAGATTAAATCAAATGGAAAGTATTCCACTGAGTCAGGAGGTTATAAAAATAATATTTGAGTTTATTTAAAGCAGCAAACAAGGAAGAGGTATTGGGTAAATTAATAATTTCAGACTGCACAGGACTTTACTTCAGATACACAACTAAACACTTCCATATGTTCACATGACTCTGGCCCTTTTCGCAGGGGCCTTTTCTCGCGCGACAGCCCCGTGAGCCTCGCGGGAGTGGGAGCGTCGCACCGCACGATGCACTCCCACTTCCGCCGGGCTCACGGGGCTGAAGGGGCGCGAGTACGGGTTTTTTGATTTTCGCTTTGAAGCGAAAATCACCCGCGCTCGCGCAACGCTCCCGGTGCCCGCGCGCACTTACCTCTCGTGCGGAGCGTCGGGGAGCCGGCCGGGTCGCGCTTCCTTCCCTCTGCCCCTGCGGAAGGAAGGGATGGGGCGGGGCGCTAGCGCGACGGACGCGACACGTCCTGCTTCACGCGCGCGGGGGGCAAACGCGACAAGCGCCTTTCTCGCACGCGCGGAGGGGATGGAGGGGACAGGCTCCTTTCGCGCGCGCGTGGGGGGGGATGGAGGGGACAGGCTCCTTTCTCGTGCGCGCGGGGGGGATGGACGGGACAGGCTCCTTTCTCGCGCGCGGGGGGGGGAATGGACGGACGCGCGAGCCGCTGCCGCCTCCGGGAGGCTGCCGCTTCCCCGCTTGTTCCTTCGCCTGCGGAAGGAAGGAGAGGGGAAGCAGCAGCCTCCCGGAGAAGGCTTCTTGCGCGAGCCGTCCTCCTCCGTTGCGCGAGCGCCGGCGCTGCGAAAAGGGCCTCTACTTCCATTCATAGACTTATTTTACCAAGTATAAGTTAGTCCTTATGACCTAACTCAATATTAGTTTAGTCTCTCCTCTGTCTTTTCTCTAGACTCTTGAATAGACCAATACTAATACTCAGGCCCTTTTCACACGCAACTTCAAACATGAAATGGCCACAGGAGTGACATGGAACCGTGAGGAGAGTTCTGCATGATGTCCTTGCGATTGGGCGGCACTCCTGTAGAGATCCCGCAGCAATCGCGCATTATATCATTTTTGGGTTTTTCCCAAAAATGATGCATGATTGAGAATTCCTCCCTTGTCCCTCCTGCACTTACCTGGCATGTGGAAGCTCAGGAAGCGTGATGGCCATGCTTCCTGCCCAGCGCAGCCTGGTAAAGTACCCGGCTACACTGTGGAAGGAAGGGGCAGAGCTATCACACTTCCTTCCATCCAGCATGGAGCTGATATGGAGGGAAGCACAGGAGACGCGATTCCCTCCTGGAGGAGGCTTTTCACGTGATCCCCGCGTGACACCAGCGGCACCAGGTAAGGTGCAAAAAGAGCCTCTGTCTCTCTGGTTGACTGAAGGTCTATCTCAACACTCTTCGTCTCTCTGGAATCTCATTGAAGGGATGCTTTCCTACACTCCTGGTATATATGTGTTCTGATGAATCACCCACACAACCTCTCCCTCTAGCTAAAGCTGGGTTCTTCAATCGGAGAGCCAATCAGATTAGATCACCCTCTGTTTCTGGGCTGCTTTACTAGCCACACACCGCTAAGGGTCGTCACAAGGGGTGAGACTCATGCACCTGTCCAGATGCAATTCCCAGCATTCCTCAGCATTATCTTTGCTATCTTAAGGCGGATGAGCTTGCAATCCAAGAATATATGGAGGGCTACATAATCCATATTCCTGCGTTAGGAAAAGAAATGATAACATTCTGCCTTATTATGTGTGTCTCATTCTTTCTATACAATTGTCCTACAAATCACTGCCTCCTCTCAACCCTGCACTAACCAAAGATTTTGTACTTTTACTTATGATCTTCATATTATTTTTCCTAGCACAAGGGTGGCAAATGACTGACCACGCAGATATTTTGAACTTCAATTCCCAGGAGACCCAGCCAGCACGCCCAATGATGTAAAAACTGTAGCCAAAAATATCTGGAGGGCCACTCCAAGCTGAGTGCCTCAGACATGGATTTAAAGGTGGAAAATGATTGTGCTCAGCTTTGTATCTCTCAACATGGCAGAAGTGACAAGGCATTTTCCCAGCCCATTCTTACACAGGTCTTTTTTGGGGGGAAAAAGTCCACCCTGCTGTAAATGATAAGAGTAACAGATATGACACAAAGCAAACAAGGGAGGGATCAGGGAGGAGAAACTATAGCTGCCTTATCTTCTTCTTCCTCATGAAGAGGTTTAAAAATATCCATGAACTAGCGTATTTACCTGGTCTTGCTCAGGATTTTATTTTCCTCTTAAGAACTCACCACATTGTCTTCTCCAGTAACTTTTCCCCATATTTTCCAGTGCAATCTGTATCAGAGTTATTTACATACATGGTTTGGGTTCCTGAGGGAATACACTGTCTTCCTCCTTGCTGCTTAGGCATCGTCTCCATAGCAACCGGCCTATTCCAGTACCTGTAACTTTTCCCCATAGTCCCCAATCCAATCTGTGTTCTCTGGTGACATTGATGTACTGGCTTTTGATTTTTTTGCTTTCTATGGAATTTGTGCAATGGCTTTACATTTTTCTGAAGTATTTTTTGTTTTGAATTTCAACTTAAAGATTCTTCACACATGGAACCCATACAATCTACTGTGTGAGGCAAGAAGACCTCGTAACTATGTTGTGTATGTCACTTTAATTTTCTCACATATGCCTCCGAAATGTTTTCTGGCATCCTTATTGATGGTAGGCCTCATCTCCATAGCAACCGGCCTGAGGCCCAAGAGCTCTCTGGCTGAGAATTCTAAAGGCTTCTCCCTAAACTGCCAACCCCAGGATTCCATAGAATCTTCACAGCCAGCCAATCCTATGAGGTCTTCTTGCCTCACTCAGCCAATCAGATGAGGGCTTTGCCTGCCTGACGCAGACCAACAGACAAATTCACAAACTCACAGACAAACATTGACTTTCATATAGTAGATATTCTCCAGTTTTGACTCTGACAACTAGGGTAGCCACGTGCATGTTCCCAAGAAAGAGGCAGAAAGCAAGCAGGCAGGGAGGCATGTGGACAAAAATATATATTTACAAACCTTGGCAAGATTTATGGAGAGGAGGTTTGCCATTGCCTTCCTCTGATGCTGAGAGAATGTAACTTGCCCAAGTCAGTTTCTATAACTAAGCTGGGATTAGATCCCTGGCCTCCCAGAGTCTTAGGCCATTTCTGCACTATACTGTTATAGTGCTATTATTCCACTTTCAACATCCTGTGGAATCCTGGGCTTTGCAGTTTAGGGAGGGGCCTTTAGAATTCTCAGCCAGGGAGCTCTTTGGCCTCAGTAAACTACAAACCCCAGAATGCCACAGGATGTTGAAAGTGGAATAATAGCACTATAACAGTATAGGGTGGAAAAGGCCTCAGTTCAACATTCAAACCACTACACCACACTAAGGGCTGTCCTGTACTACACTATTCTAGTGCTACTATTCCACTTTCAACATCCTATGGAATCCTGGAGTTTGCAGTTTAGGGAGGGGCATCTTTGGTTTCAGTAAACTACAAACCCCAGAATTCCACAGGATGTTGAAAGTGGAATAATAGCACTCTAACAGTGTCGTGTGGAAAGGCCCTAATTCTCTTTTGAAATGGCATCTATTATTTACATAGGAATGAAATGTACCTCTCCAACTATGACCAGGTGACCTGTGTGCCTTCTGCCTGGTCAGTTGTCCAGGTGCTAACTGTTGGTGGACAACGTTAAGCGTCCTCCAAGGCTAACCTTTCTGTTGGTCCTTATTTTCAAACTCTTGTTGGACCAGACTGCCCTTCCAACAGAAGACCTGGAGCAAGTGTTCTCTGTGCTTGTCCCATCTACTATCTAAGCATGGCTCTGTGCTGATGGGCAGCTTTACATGACAATAACACACCAGCCTGTTGTCTCGCAGCAAACATGTAATTTCTGCAAGCAGAAATAAACTGTTACAGAAAAAATCGCCTTCACATCCTCTCACCAATAGCGCTTCAATGTCACTTAGGTGGTACATGTTTCTATGATGGTTCACCTGTACTTGATGCACCTGCCTCACCTTCCTATCCATAATTTCTCCTGGCTATCCCCATGTAATACATGCAAGCTTTTTTTTTTTAAAATGGTTTTTTATAAAATGTTTAAGATTCAGTCCCACATAATATAGCTGAATGTTATCATTTGTTTCGTCTAAGGGTTACGTAGGGATTATGTGACCCTCCACATGTTCTTAGGTTGCAATCCCATCAGTCTTAAAATAGCATACTCAGTGGTGAGGAATGTTGGGAATTACCTCTGGAGGGGTGCATGATTCCCACCCCTACCTAAGTTGAGGATGATAGATAAAATACAAAATTTGGAGGAAAAACTTCAGAAAAAAATTGATAATGAAAGTCAACAAAAGATTAAATTATTTTAATGACGTTTTCATTGTTTGCATTTCATGGATATTCTGAGAAATACGTTTTGTCAATCTGCTTCCCAAGATACTAGTAAGTATCCTATAGTCATTATTTAGTAATAATATAGGTCTATAATTCATTGTAAATTTCTCATCTCTATTTTCTTTATGAATCATCATAAAGCAGACATTTCTCCAAGAATTTGGCATATGCACTTTTTCTAATAACTCGTCACATAGCATTTTTAATGGTTGAAGTAGTTCATCTTCAAATTTCTTCTACACAAAACCCAATGGGCTCAATGAAGATTCTTCTGGGGAAAATTAAGGTGTTTGAGATTTGCTCTGTGCTTAAAATGAACTGTAACAAAACAAAATTGCTGACTAAGGCCATTTACGCAAGCGGTGAGGGAATTGCTCCCTGCCGCTACTCACCGGATCTTGTTTGGGTCCGGTCTGGTCCGGGGTGAGGAGGAGCAGTGCGTGATCACAGATCCGCACTGCTCCGGTGTCCAAAATGGCAGCTTCTGGTTGGTCGTGGATCACGACCAACCGCTGAAGCTTCCCAACCTAAAGTCTGGTGCGAGCCTGCAAATCTGCATTGGAGAGCAGGTGCGCAATGGCGCGCGCTGGCATTTTGAAAAACCTGAAAAATCAGGTTTTTCAAAAACATGCTGGAGGACCACTTGGGGTCACTTCAGAGTGGACTGAGGTGCAGATCTACGCTAAGTAGTCCGGACCCAGTCCACTCCAAGGTGCAGACGTCCTCCATGGACGTGCACCGTTTTTTTTAACCCATGCAGAAATGGCCTAAAAATAAGACCTCAGAAGTGGTTAGTGAATTAACAGCTCTTTCAAATTTTAAAGTGGAAAAAAGGGGGATAAATATTTGGGAATTAGAATCATGAAGGACAACAGTTTATTATTTCAAAACAAGTATGAAAAAGTTTGGAGAGAAATTAAAAGAGACTTAGAAAAATGGAGAATATTAAATTTATTCCTTTTAGGTAGAATTGCGGTAATAAAAGCAAATGTGTTGCCAAGGCTTCTCTTTCTCTTTCAAATGGTACCTGTTATACGAAATGGAATACCTTTTGTACAATGGAAGAAGAAGATTCCTAAATTTGTTTGGCAGGCAAAGAAACCCGGAATAAAACTTAAAACAATTCACAATGTTATAGAAGGGGAGTGGTTGGGAGGCCCTAACCCTGGATTGTGTTAAGAAGCCAGTTGTTTTGTGTGGCTGAAGGAATGAATAGTGCTTAGAGATGAAAGACTTTCTGCATTTGAAAGTCATGATTTAAGATTTGGGTGGCATGAGTATCTTTGATATGGTAAAGTTCAGGCACATGCTGAATTTAAAAAGCATTTCATGAGAAAGCTTCTCCTATGACTTTGGTATAAATATAAGGAGTTTCCCCCCCCTAAGATAATATTAGCCTCCTGACCACAGGAAGCTATTTTTAGGAAAGCATGGGTTAAAAATTGGAAGTGGTTGCTTTATGACGAGTTTTTGTACTTTTAATAAGACAACTGTAAGTTTAAATCAAGACAGATGCTCTTTAGGAAAGGCAAAGATCTTAATTAGTTTGCATAAAGACATATTCAATCAAGATAAGAGAAATGCAGCCATAGGAGTTAGAGCAAATGAGTTTTATTTAGAGTTGTGTAAAGATGATGAACATGTAATTTTAAGAGTGTATGAATCATTTTTGAAATTAAAAATAGAAGATGAACCTATAAATGAGTACATGATAAGGTAAGCCCAAAATTATGGACATAATGTGCATATGGATGTACGGGAAGAATGTGATCCAAAGATATAAAATTTGCTTTGTGCAATAATTTAAAAGAAAACTTGTATAAGATGATGTATAGATGGGATCTAATCACAAATAAGCTGTCAAAACAGTCTCAGAATGTTTCAAATTAATGTTGCAAGAAAGTGAAAAGTTACTGGTCTAAGGCCCTTTCCGCACCTTACCTTTTCCCAGAGGTGGGGGGGCGGCAGTCGCTCCAGGAGCCTCTTGCGCAAGGCGCTCACTTCGCTTCTGCTTCCTCACCGCAGCTGGCTTGCCAGTCGCGTGAACTCCCCGTCCCTTCCCACTGCAGCGCAACCTGGGAATTGCAGACTAGCACTGAGGCAGGAAGCGCGATCTGCCCGGCTCCCAACACACCACACACCAGGTAAGTGTGCGCGGGCCCCAGGAGCATTGAGCAACCGTGCACCATTTTCGGCTTTAAGCCGAAAATGAAAAGGTGTGTGCGCGGTCCACTTTAGGCTCTTGAACATTGCGTAAATGGGCATGCATCGTATGGACCGCTCCTTCCATTTATGCGACGCTCAAGGGGCCTTTTCGCTTTAGAAACGGTGTGCGAAAAGGGCCTAAGATTTATATGTTAATCCAAAAAATGTTAAGGTTAGAGTTTATAATGTTACCAGAAATGTTTTTGTTGGGCATTATGGATAAAGAATTGGACAATAAATAATGGTTCGTTTCTTTGCTACATGATAACAGCAGCAAGAATACTGTTTGCTCAAACCTGGTAATGGACTAAAGCACCAATGATGGATTTGCTAAATTGATTGAATTAGCCCAGATTGCCAAATGATTGTGGACTTTAAAGGATGAGTCAATTGAAGATTTTTTGAAAGACTGAAAATCTTTTGTAGACTTTCTGAAATCTAATAATAAAATAAGATGCAATGGATGTAATATTAAGGATGTAATAATCTATGGTTCTGGTTGTTAGTAACTAGTGGGATTATTTAGTTGGATATTGTAAGGGTAGAATAGAATCTTATTTCTTTTTCTTTAAATTACAGTCAGAAGGGGAGGGGTAAAGCCCTCTTGTATTTTAGTTATCTCTCTCTCTCTTTGTGTTCTTTTCTTTTCTTTTTCCAAATGTATATTACTTTGTGCATTTGACTGTGAGTATTAAAAAAACAAAAAAACAACTAAGCTTGTGTAATTGTGCTACAAATCCATTGTGTAATAAAGTCAACAGTCTCTTCTCTGTATTCTTATGGTTCTTTGTACCCTTTCACACTGCAAAGTTGTACCATTTTAATCCCACTTTAACTGCTATGGCAATATCCTATGGAGTCCTGAGATTTGTACTGTGGTAAGGCACTGAGAAGCTCTCTGGATGAGAATTCTAAATACCCCCCTAAACTCTATATCTCAGGATTCAATGAGTCATTGCCTTGGTGATTAAAATGCAACCATAGCACTATAACTGTGCAGTGTGAAAGGACCTTTTGTCTTTAAATCAGAGCTTGCCTGGGCAGACCATCAACGAGATTAGCTTGTTTGGCTCCATGAGCAATCGCAAAAATAGATTTGCAGGAAGTGTCAATGAACTATAATAGAAAATATGATCTTCTCAAAAACAGATTATGCTATCTTCATAATATTGCAAGCTCTTAGTTTTTAACACATGACATAGCCCAGCTCCTGGCTCCCTTCCCTTAGTTTTAAGATGTTCTCATCTATGAGAAACGTGGTCCAAACAAACTCAGCATGAAAGTGCCTGGGTTTAATTTCATGAAGTGAAAAATCAGCAAACACAAGGCAAACTGGTGATTAGTTAATGGAGTGGATGGCTCCATCTGCTCTGGGGCTTTAACATGGCAAAATTAGCCACCTGATGCCGCTTTGTCTCTTATTTGCTGAACTCAATCAGTTTATTGCATAGGATTTGCTATCATCAGTGGGATTTTTTTTTTGTACACCTAAAGATCTAATTTCATGAAAATAACATTGCTCTTAAAGTACAATAGAAATCAATCCTTTGTACTAGAAATTTTAATTCTTTAGACCAAGGTGATGCCGGTGCTGCTGCTGCCTCCCATTAATATTTAATTTCTTCTTCTTCTTCTTCTTCTTCTTCTTCTTCTTCTTCTTCTTCTTCTTCTTCTTCTTCTAGCTTTTTTAAATAACGTCTTTATAACTTTATTTTAAGTTAAAGGTAGACAGCTGTGATTCTCCAGATTTTGGACTGAAGATCCCATCAACCCTAGCCAATATAGCCAATGGTGAAGAAGGATAGGAACTGCAGTCTGAAAACATCTGGACATCCCTCATTGCCCACCCTAGTGTATGATAGCTTGAGAACCCTACAAATACTGGATATAAATTATTTTTTCTAGAATTGCCCTATCCAGCTACAGCCTTGGAAAAGAGACAAGCAAAAGGAAGAAATAACTGTGGAAAGGATTGATTTAATGATGTATTGATTGATATATTACAATTGGCCAGTTATGGCTTTTATTCATACGTGTTATCAGAGGTGCTTTGAAACATTTTTTTCTGAATCACAGAAATTGCCTGTATGTATAAGATTATATACCCAAGATTGTGTACCCAATATTCATAAGAAAAGAAGCAATAATTTCTAAGGCATATATCAATCCTGCTTAAGAAATGGTCAAGGACATTAAAAAAGAGTTATTTATATTCATTATTCATATGTGCATTGTGTTCTTTCCCTGTTGCTACAAAATCTCTCTTCACTATCGATTTAGAGCAGTCTTGGGGAATGCATAGCCCTTCAGCTATTATTGGACTGCTAATGGCATCATCTCTTACTGTAGGCTATACTGCACAGGGCTAATGGGAATTGCAGTGTCATAACATTTGGAGCACCACACATTTTTCCTCCCTTCTGTAAAGCAACTATTTTTAGAAACCATTATATATGTTCTAGCCACCTACCAATTCTCTGCACAATTTCTTGGAAGAAAGCCTATCGAACTGAATAGGTTTTCCTTTTGACAGCTTGCAACTCTATGCATATTTCCTTGAGAGTTAGCCCCACTCAGAACAAGTAGATTTCCTTCTCCATAAACATGTACCACTGTGTCCAATGAAGTTTAGTCCAAGGGACTTGCATGCACCACTGAAGCCCTCTCTCTCTTCAACACCTCTGCTGTGGTCATGTGAAATGCAGGAAGACTAGAATGAATATGACTGAAAATTAGCCTTGGTTGTGCCTCCTATGCAATAGTCAAATTGGAAAATAAATCCTAGGACATCTCAACTTTACCACCAAGCAGAGCTATTCCAGCTGGTGAAGAGCCTATGGTAGGGATCAGGTTCCGAGAAGCCCAGAGTGAAACTCCTGAGTACCTGATTTGGTAAATTATCTAGGCCCTTTTCGCACGGGCCTTTGCTCGCGCGACAGCCCCGTGAGCCTCGCGGGAGTGGGAGCGTCGCTCCGCACGACGCACTCCCACTTCCGCCCGGCTCATGGGGCTGAAGCGGCGCGAGCGCGGGTTTTTTGATTTTCGCGTCCAAGCGAAAATCACCCCGCGCTTACGCAACGCTCCCGGCGCCCACCTGCACTTACCTTTCGTGCGGAGCCTCCGGGAGCCGGCCGGGTCGCGCTTCCTTCCCTCCGCCCCTGTGGAAGGAAGGAGCGGGGTGGGGAGGTAGCGTGATGGACGCACCGCCTGCTTCACGTGCGCGCGCGCGCGCGCGGGGGACGCAGCGGCACCCGCTTCGCGCGCGCGCGGGGGAATCCGGCGCGCGCGGGGGAAGGAATCCGGCGCGCGCGGGGGAGGAATCCGGCGCGACGCCGCCCGCTTCGCGCGCGCGCGCGCGAGGTGGGAATCTGGCGCGAGGTCTCCAACTTCGCACGGGGGGAGGGCGGCTTGCGCGGCAAGCCTCCTTCGGTGCCGCTTCCCCGCTGGTTCCTTCGCCTGCGGAAGGAAGGAGGGGGAAGCGGCAGCCTCCCGGACGAGCCTTCTTGCGCTTGCCGGCCTCCCTCGCTTGCGCTAGAAGCCTCAGTGCGGAAAGGGCCCTAGACAGTTTCAGGACAAAGTCGATTATGTTCACTTAGAACTTGCCACCACCATTATCACAGAGTCAGGATCTGAGGAAGTGTCCAGTGTTCCCTCTGTTCAGTTTTCTGGGAATCAGTTTCATTTGTAATGAAAGCAGAAACCACCACCACTGGACAGACTAAAAAAATTCCAAAGACAGGAAAGCTGTTTCGATACAAACTTTCTTTGTTAAACAAAACTTGATAACATTTAATAAATGCATCAAGAGGACTCCTAACCACCAAAAGAATACAGGGAATGTCTTTGGGTGTTTCCAAATGCATGACTAAGTATGAAGATACAAGAAGTGGCACGTGTTGGAACCCTGTTGCCAGGACTGGGTGTCATTGTTTTTGAAATGAAAATATTTATCAGAGTTTTCCATGAGTCACCTCTCATTATGGTCTTTTTTTAAAAACAGACTATAAAGACTCTTGGTTGATTTTCCTATGAAATTTTAAAAAGGGTGGCATCCCTCTTTAGCTCTGTAGCATTGTTCAAGATGATGTGTGTGTGCGTGTGTGCATGCGCATTTTCTTTTCCTAAGCAATGGAGGAAAAGTTAGCCTGATTTTCTTAAGGACCTTTGCAGATCAAGAAGACTGGGTTTTGCAGTAACAATTGGCTCATGGTTAAGACCCTGGAGAGTAGATTTTTTTAAAGTACACTTTAAATCCTTGAAGCAAATATTGCTAACATGATGTAGTGATTTGAATGTTAGCCTAAGACACTAAGAGACAAAGGTTCAAATCCTTGTTCAGCCATGAAAACCTACTGGGTGACCTTGGGCAAGTCACACACTCTCAGCCTCAGAGGAATCACTCTAAACAAATTCTGCCAAGAAAGCCTCTTGATAGGTTTGTCTTAGGATCACCATTAGTCAGAAATGACTTGAAGGCATACAACAATAACAACAACAACAACTACTACTACTACAACAACAGGCGGTGCCAGAGGGGGGCAAGTGGTGGCAGGGTAAGTGGCAGTGAGTGGCAGTAGGGCAGACAGAAGATTCCTCTTTTTTGCACACACACACCCATCATTGGTGCCTGGCCCACACTCCCCAGTTGCCCCACCCTAGATACACCACTGTTTACAACTAGCATAAAGCAGGGGTGTTCAGCTCTCCAAATGTTACCAGGCTCTAACTACCATGCCTCGCCCATTGATACACTGGCTATTGCTATCAGGAGATGCAATCTGAAGGGACATATATTTCTAACCCCCTGGGTTACATATACAAGACTGAGCTGGATAGACCTATGATCTGACTGAGGCCCTTTCCACAAGAGGAAGTTAAGACGGGCCAAGGCATCCTGTCACGGAGGTCGTCCGCACCTTGGATCAGACTAGGTTCGGACTATTTACCTTAGTTCCACACCTAAGTCCTATCCAAAATGCCCCCAAGTGGTCCTCCAGAGTGCTATGTGAAGACCGGAAAAAAACGGTCTTTCAATTTTCCGGAGTGCACCAATTCGTTCCTGCTCAGCCGTGCAGATGCGCAGATTCGCACCAATGCGAGCCTGTGATCAGCAAAGGGCAGGCTGTGGGCTTGGCCAGCTTCAGTCGTTGGTCCAGACCCACAAACAACCATTTTGTAAGCTTTACCAGTGCGGATCTAAAGACCTCGCACTGCTCCGTATTGCCCTGGAACAAACAGAGGAGCCCTGTGGAAGGACTTAAGGGAAAGTCTGTGTTGCTTTGAGCCAAGATAAACCTGTAAGTAACAGCACAGAATGATTCACTTGCCTCGTGTGGAAAGGGCCTAAGAATAAGGAAGCTTTGGAATGCATCTGGAGCCTACATAATTGAACAATAAGGCAATCTAAGTAAGGTAATATAAGATTGCTGCCCAATCCAACACCCGTCTGCTCAAAAGGAAGTCCAACTGAGCTCAACAGAGCTTACTTTCTAGAACTGCAGCCTTAGTGCTGAAGTGAAAAATGTTACAGAATGGCCTACCAAATGTCATTGAAATGCAACTCATATCGGCTCCAGGCTGTGTTGCCAATGGCAAGGAATGTTAGGAATCGCAATTTAACAACATCCAAAGGGCCTCTCAATTCCCACACCTGCATTAGAAGAAAGACCTGGTTAAAAAAAAAATAGAAACAATGTGCAATAAGGCAGTGATATTTTTCACCTTGCAACTAGAAGACTGTCTATTGCAATGGCTGCTCAGTGCCAGGAACTCAAAAGCTAAAGTATCCCCAAGAAAAGTCTTCCATGGAGAACCCACCGCACTTCCAGATAATTAGGCCCTTTGTTACTGTCCATATCCTTTTTCTAATTTTTTTCCTGTGTGCTTTGCAGGACATAGTGGTCTGGTCTGAACGTAATCCTGGGCTATGGGTGGAAAAATGCTACATTCCAAGTTGTATCAACGCAGCAGTCTCATAGGGTCAGTGAGCCATATACTAAAATAAATCCTGGGCCAGCTACAGGGAAGCAGCCTTGCAGACATACGTAAGTCTTCTGCAGGTCAGATTATCTGGCCATTTAACCCAGTGTTGTCTCCTGCCCTGTGACCAGCAACAACCTCCCTAGGTCTCCAGTAAATGTCTTTCCCATCTTCTGCCCCCTAAGATCTTTTCTACTGGAGATACCAAAAACTAAACAAGAAGCCTTTTGAACACAAAGCAGTGCTTTGCCGCTCGGCCATGGATCTTCCCTGAGTACTGGAATTAAGCCAGCATTTCTGACTCATGGATCTGATGATACACAATATTTCCCTGGTTTACCAGAATAGGATAACATAATCTGCTCCTGTAGAAGACATCAGATCAACTGGACACAGGATGGCCATGTGGAAAAGAGAACACAGTTCCTGTGCCTTACACAGATGTATGGAAAAAGGGCATTTCCGTATGTAGAATGCATTGGGGTGAATTACATCTGCTGAAGTCACCTTTTCTAAGCTATTATTAAAAGACACAGGAGCCCTGCCCTCTTTTTCATGTGGCCATCCTAGCTTGATATATCACGGGCTTCTTGCCAGAAGCCACCTGTCTTTAATTTCATTTTCTTAATAATCAAACAACAACAGCTTCTTAGCAAGCCTCTGGCCCTCCATCAATCTGGAGAGAAAAATATCGATCTACATCACAAGGTTATGTTTAACCATTACTGAATGAAATGGATGAAAACATTACCATCCATGTATGTACTTATTACTTTGTAGAATAAACCCATGGAAACTAATTCTCTGTTTCTCTTTCTCTCTTTCTGCCTCTCCCTTCCTCCCTCTCTCCTCCTCCTCCTTTTCCTACTCTTCTTCTCCTTCTTCTTCTCCTCCTCCTCCTCCTCCTCCTCCTCTTTCTTCTTCTTTGAAAACAGTTGGCATTTTGACTGATATAGTAGTAATTTTTAGGTTTTTTTCCCCCATCTTGCTCTGCTTCAATACCCTAAAATAAAATGGCTTATTAGCCACAGATCAGAAGGTTAATAAGAACATCAAGAAAACAAATGTTCTAAATTAGAACAATGCATTAACATTCATTAGTAGCTCACCATTGATTCTTCCAACATGCTGCTTTCACTATTGCCTTAGCATCCGGCAATAATTGTTATGTCAAAAGACAGGACCTGCGTGGCTCAGCAAGAACCCTCTGGGATCTCTCCTCATATGAAAATCAATCAGAAATGGTATTCTGTGAGGAAAGGCTTTAAACACAAGGGACTAGCTGTCATGCTTTCTAAATTCATCTTAAAAGCTTGACAGTTTCATATAGAAATCATTTTATTTGCAGTAAAAGCATTAGTCCAAATTCTTATGTTGATCCTTATTTGCTAAAGTCTAGACATTGTAATTATGGGTCTATATTTATTTCAACAAATTACAAGCACCAGGATCTCTCATACTAGAAAAAAACATACTGATGAGGCAACCAACCATTTCTTATGTCAAAAACACATTTCATACACAGTTAGCGTTAGCAAACTTATGAAAGGGACAGGGTTGGGTTTTTTTGTTTTGTTTTGGGGTTGTTGTTTTTTACTACAGCTTCCAAAATCCCTAAGCCCCCACAGCCTCCCAGAAGGCTGATGGGGGATTCTGGAAGCTATAGTCCAACAATGTCATTTTTCCAAGCTCTGGAACAGCACATTAATGAATTCTTGTCATATTTTTAAAAAACTTTATTTATTGATTTATATTCAATACCACTATACAACATACAATAAAATAACACATTGCAATGTTTTTCTATAGTTATAAAAATTCCCCCTCCCACCCTTCCTCAATCTCCATCAGTGGCTTTAAAAGATATTTTGATAACCACTACCCCAAATGTGGAATATTTTATCAGTAGTTTCTCTCACTTCTTTGTACCCCTTTTCTCCTTTGACATTTTCGATCCATTAGCCCATCAGGTTGTTACACCTATTTGCCCGTTGTATTTCCCCTTACTTTCCCTTAAAAAAAATAGAGTAAAAGAAATTCTGCTATATAATGCATCCAATTCTTTTTATCCCAACATTGTTTATTTTTCCATCCCAGTGTTATTACTGCATGTACTATGACATGTACCTCATTCCCAATTTTCTTAGATTCAAGGTTAAGCAGTTCTCTTTACAGTCCTCTCTCTACATTGGTAGGTTTGATCTTCATGAATTTGATTATTGCCTCCCTGTATTTTCTTACTCCCACTCCCTTGCATTTCTCACCCCAGATTTGCTAGGGTTGTGTTTAAAATGGATGCTTTTACTTTTTGGGTGAGCAAGACCCCCCCTGCCACTGCTGGAGATCTGTCCTCTCTCCCACGTGGCTGCATTTTCTGCTATGTAATGGCTGCTGATCAGTCCGGTGCTCTCTTTGCTCCTACCCCTCCTTTCTCAAGGTGGCTACCAGAAGTAGGTAAAAAGCAAGAATTCTGCTCTTTTCTGTCTGAGGGGAAAGTACTGGTAAGCCATTTATTGTGCCTTTTTTCTCCCCTGCCCCCCAATGCTGGGGGAAGAGGCAAAGCAATGGAAGTGGGGAGCTCTGGAGGGGAATCTCAGGGGTGGGAGTTATTCATGATTTTTCCACTTTTGTGAGGGTTACGTGCCCCTAACCCTCACAAATGTGGAGGGGCTACTGTATTAAATTTGAGGTTTCTCCTCATTGTTTTATTTATCTCTTGGATAATTTCTAACCAAAAATTTTTGAATCTTTGTTATGTGTGCTGTGAGGCCCTAAGAGCATGACTGGACTGTGACAACATCACCTTGAAATTAATGGGGTCATCAATGTAGTGGAATCACAGAATGAGACTGTGTATGGGCTATTTACCTACTGATGCTTCAGACATTCAGCACTGGAATTGCGTATGTGCTCCAGAGGGTAGAACACGAACCAATGGATTCAAATTGCAATTTAAAAAAAGTCCACCTAAACGTTAGGAAGAGCTTTTTGTCTGTAAGAGCTGTTTGACAGTGGACTAGACTGCCTTAGAGAATGGTGCATCCTTCTTCTTTGGAGGTCTTTAAACAGGGCTGGATGGTCATATCTTGGGAACGCTTGAATTATATGTTCCTGCATGGCAAGGAGTTGGACTGGATGGCCCTTGCAGTCCCTTCTAGCTCTAAGATTCTGTGATTTAAACAACCTGTCTTTAGCAATAGGAGAATGTTAAAGTCTTCATTGAACCATAAGGCATATCTTTTAGCTAGGCTTGTAAAGAAGTGTTACTCTCTATGAGCTGGAAATGTTGCTCCAGTTGAAATATATATCTTGATGTCATCAAATCAGAGAGGAGAATTAAAGCATCACCTAGGCAGAAGCAACAGAATGAGGTAATGGGTCAAAAGTGAGAAAGCAGGACCATTTTAGACTGCATGCAGTGCTATTGTTACATACTCTTCCATTTAAAAAAAAAAAGTCTTCACAAGTAGAAAACTAGGATATTAGAAATGTTCTAGTCCAAGCCCTTTCTTTGTTATGCTACTACATTCTACTCTCAGGGAGTTTTTAATGCCTTGTGTTTTAAAAAAATATTCCCTGCAGATAACAAACTAGCACAGCAGGTAAAGAGCTGGACCAGGACCTTTGTGTATGATGTCCTTGTCTTCTTCTTGCAGCAAGTGTTGTTGTTATTGTCATGATCAAGCTGCCTCCATCTTCTATGTGACATCCTTTCAGATATTTAAACACAGCTTCTCTTCTCTTCTCCAAGCTAAACGTACCCAACTCCCTAAAGTGGACTTTTCCTGCTGGTAGCTCTTTCAGGTAGATGCTTGCTTGAAGCATTCCCTGGCTAGGGAAGCAATCATTCAATAATTTCATTCTCAAAGGAAGCCAAGAGTAATCTGAGAAATTTTCTTCCTTCTTCAAGAAGATCTTTGAAAACTGTGCAGTTTTCAATGACTGTTCACAATTCAGGACTTATTCTGCACAAAATTCACACGTTTTTGTGCAGAAAATCCATGTGTGAATTTTGTACAAAAGTCTTGAACTGTGGAGATTCTCTTTACTGCATGGCTCTCCTTGTCAGGGTTTCCCAACATTTCAGGAACAAGTTTTTTTAAAAAAAATATTTTTGAATATTCCTTCCACCCCTTCCCTGACTAAGCCAGATGAGTTGCGAATGACTCCCCAAACCACAAGATGCTTTCCTCTCCAGCTGACTCATGTTTTTAATGGGTATTTATGAAGTTTCAGACATGCTGTGCTTCTTAAAAGTGTAATGATTTTGGAAACGGAGGCAAGGATCTGTCCCTGCTTTTCTACAGTATTTCTAGTGCATACCTCCCTAAAAGCTGAAATCACCTCTTGCTCATTAATGTTTTATTGTTATAAATTGTTTTAACAATCTTTTATCTGGAACCTCGTACTTAATGGGATGATCTGCACAAACCAGTTCCTCTGAAGCATGCCTATTCAACATTTTCCCAAATGAAGAAAGAAAGAAAATAGAATAAATGTAAGTTAATTAACAGAGTAGGATCTGGCATCTCATCCCTTTCTCCTCCAACATATAGCACCCAGAATACAATGGAGATGCCATACTGCTGATATTTTTGCTTAGAATAGTTTGAAAAACAGCCAAAAACCACTCTCTCTGATATAATTTCCATCTGCAGATGTTACTGGACTACATCTACCAGCAGGGCACATGTTTGGAGATGATGGAGTTACAGTCTAGCAACATCTGGGAATCTAAAATTGGGAGCTATTGATCTAGATCTTGTCAGGATGAGTGGAAAAATTAATAAACATTTTTAAACACACATTTACGTAGCTGTTTTAAAATGCCATATGACAACAGCACACCATGAAAGATTGTTCAGTGGGCGATGCATTCCTTATGCCAATAATCCTTACAACAATCATATCATATAAAGTTCAATTGCTGCTGCTGCTGCTGTAGTTAGAGGACACAAGGCTGACAGAGCAGCAGCTTGCCTAAGATCAAGTTTGGTAGGTATCAGTGGAAAAATATTTCAGTGGCAGGGAAGAAAAAGACACAGAAAGATTAAAAAAAAAAAACCTGAATGTTGTTAAGATTGAATCCTCCCGAATGAAAAGTAAAAGCAAGGTATTTTGAAAGAATCTAGGTGCTTGTTTACTTCACAGTAACTAGAAAGATACGTATTCTGAAGGAATGTGGCTTGCCATTGTGGATGGGAAGGGAGAAACTGACCTTTCCTGATGGCCCTAAATAATATCTCTGTACCCTAAATACCCTAAAGGCACCAGATTCTGTCTGATCCTGGAAGGAGGATCAGCCCTGGTTTCTATATGGATCAGAGGTTGCCAACAAATAGCAGGTGCTGTAGGCTATAGTTCAGAGAAAGGAGCTGTCAAAACCACCTTTGCCTAGGAACCCCTATGAAATTCATGAGGTACCCCTAAGTTGACAGGCAACTTCTGCCATGGACTTATTTGATTTGAGTGAGTATGTGTTTTCAAGTTCCCTGTTGATCTATGCCAGCCCAGTGGATTTCACAGGGTTTTCTTAGGCAAGGAATTCTTGGACACGGTTTTGCCAACTCCTTCCTCTGAAATACAGCCTATATCACCTGCTATTCATTGCTGGTCTTCCATCCAAATGCTAACTGAAGCTGACTCTGTGTAGCTTCTAAACTCAGATGGTATCATGTGCCTGTAAGGTATTTAAGGTATAGAAGTCCTCTTTTTCTTTCTTCAAGCCTCTCAGAACCCACCTGTTCCATCAGACTCTTGGAACAACCCCTTCACTGGCCTAAGTATGTATAACTTGAATGCACCTTTTTTCTCCATTTCCCTCTTCTTTCTCTTATCCTCTCAGCAAATACATTTTAGATTGCAAAGCACTCCAGGCAAGGATTCCTTCCCCTCCTCCTCCTCCTCTTCCTTTTCTAACTCAGGTTTATTATTTATTATTATTTAATTTGTTAACCACATTTCTATCTTGCTTTTCCTCCAGTGAGACCAAGGTGGCATACATAACTCTTCTCCTCTCTGCTTTGTCCTCACAATGAATCTTGAGGTAGCTCTGGATGAGAGAGAGGTAGTGCCCCTGGGTAACTTAGGCCATTTCTGCACTACACTGTTATAGTGCTATTATTCCACTTTCAACATCCTATGGACTCCCGGGGTTTGCAGTTTAGAGAGAGGCATTTAGAATTCCCAGTCAGAAGCTCTTTGAGGCTCTCTGGTCTCAGGAAACTGCAACCCCCAGAATTTCACCGGATTTTGAAAGTGGAATAATAGCACTACAACAGTGTAGGAAAGAAATGGCCTTACTGTGATTTGAATGACAAAGTAGAGATTTGAATCTGCATCTCTCAGGTTCTATTCCAATTTCTTAACCACTGCAACATGCTGGCTTTCAGTGTGTTTCAGAGCCATAGAGATAATGTACATAAAACTACATATCATTGGTTCACATGGACTAATGTTGCCTTTTCTGACTGTCAATGGCTTTCTAGGGTCTCAGGCAGAGGCTTTCCACATCATCTGCTACCTGAACTTTTTGACTCCAGATGGCAAGCATTCATCCTGGAACTTTCCATATGCAAAGCCTGTGCTCTACTTTGGAGCTATGGTGCTTTATAAATAATAATATTATAGCCACAATATTTCATGCTAATCCTCTGATCTTAAACATAGGTATTCAATTTCAGTAAGATTTAAATCCAATTAAGTAAGTTTAAAATTACAGCCTTAATTACAATTCTAATTTAAGATTCTGCTTATGTTTGCAGTAAGCCACTAGGTGCTAATGCAATTTTTTTTCCTTTCTGGAAAGAGAACTAGAATGGGAAACTTTCTTGCAGATTGAATGAGCTGGTGTTGGCAGTATCATGGCAGAAATTCAACAGGAGAAACTTCTCCTAACATGGATATGAAGGAATGGAAAAGGACACCTGTTGAATTTCTGGCCATTTCCGCACTAGACTGTTATAGACTTGGACCCCTCCCTAAACTGCAAACCCCTGGATTCCATAGGATGTTGAAAGTGGAATAATAGCACTATAGTCCAGTGCAGAAATGACCTCTGTCTATCATTCAAGAGTTCAGTGGGTGGATGGGAGGGAAACAATGGCAAACAGAAATCATTTAGTAAGACAATCTTCAGTAAGTGAGCCAATCAGCAAAGAGCTACATGGCAAGTGAAAACAACAGGGAATTCCTAGACAAAAGATTCTTGGGGGCTCCTCCAGATTGGTTTAAAGAAAAAGGAATTGACACAATATATACCACTGAGTTTTTCCAATCCTCTCATTTTGTTCTCTTTGGGCACTGTTTACAGTGATTTCATGTGTATGCATTGGGACTCTTCCAAAAGTTTTTTAAAATCTGGGGGTGTGGTTTTCCAAGGTGGTCCTATAGCTGGAGGTGCAAATGTTCTCCTTTAGTGCTAAAGTGCCATTTAATTGAGGTACTTCATTTTTCAAAAATTAAAATTTTAAAAGGAAGAGAAGAGAAACGAACATATTGTTCTAATATGTCTTCACATTAAAAAAAAAACCTACTCTGGAGTGAGAATAAAATGTTGCAGCTAGTGACTGGACCTGCCAGAAATCAGGAGCATTGCTTGAATATTTATTTTTTAAAATGCCAAGAACTATAATAGCAAAGATTTGCTCCATGGGGGCAGGGCTGGAATGATATTGAGATAAAAAGAAAATGGTGGAATAGAGGAATTGAAATTGGTACTGGCAGGAGCAGAGATTTCCCTTCCTACTTTACTTTCTTGCTGCTTTGGATACTTGCATGGCTCCTCTACTACTTCTGTGCTCCCTCCCTCTTTAGGCAGAATATAAACACTGATTTGTAAGAAAACAGTTTTGACACCTTTGTTTTATATCACTTGATGTCTTCTGCCTGAGTCCTAGCCATTCCAGGAGGAACTGGCTGGATCTGAGGCAGAATGTTATTTGTTGCTAAAGGGATGAACCATTTCCTTAAAACGTTAAGGGTTTAATCCCATTTATTAGGGTAGGAGTGAGCCTATGGAACACAATAGGACTTAATTCTGGGTAAATGTCTATAGCTGAGGTGGGAGATCCCTGGCTTTATCACAGGAAGGTGGGAGAGAGAGAGAGAGAGCATCAGGAAGCTCACATGCAAACTAGGAGGCCCAACTATGGATCCTGAAGGCTAGAGGAGCATAGAGTTGGACACACAGACGGGCCTCTAAGCTCATGCATGAACTTGCCTGCCAGTCTCTCACTTGTTTTCTTTTACCAAAAGAAATAAGAAGTAGATCACTTGGGGCCAGAGGCATTTAACAAATGCAGCAAAAAAATGGCACACAGAAAAGAGGGAAGGCAGGAGAGAGGGGGAAAAATGACAAATGTGTACATACTTATGGATAGTAGTGTGTATGTGTGTGTGAGAGAGAAAGAGAGATTAGGAGCCTATGATGCATTTAAGTGACTAGATGAATGGGTAAATAATGGTATGTGGGTAGAGACAGAGAGACTTAAGGTCAAGCACAACCGTTCTCTTTCTCCCTGAGATCATCACAACTCTCACACTCCTCCTTTTCTTCCTGATCTTGAACTTCCTTGTTAAGACTGAAAAGGTCAGAGAAACAGGGGAGCTATGGATGATTTAAGAAAGGATGCATTTGGGCGATACTATCTCCATCCCCTGCCAGCCCTGGCCTGTTGGTTCGCTGACAGCATGGAGCACTGACAGATTGCCTCCAAGTGAACAGCTGGGTAAAGATAGCCCATTCTAGATGTTGTCAGGATTATGTCGTCAGTACATTGTGCTTGTGATCTGAAGTCTAGCCAATAACCAGGCCAAGCTGGAGTTGCAGTCTAGCATGCACTTATTTCCAGAGGGGCAGGGAAGAGAAGAGTGAAGATAATTTTCCAAATGAGTGTTTGCTCTTTGGAGCCAGCATGGTACACTGATTTGAATATTGGATTAGGACTTCAGGAATTTGAACTCAGCTACAAAACAGCACTGGGTGACTTTGGACAAGTCACATTCTCTCACCCATAGACAAGGCAATGGCAAACCTATTCTAAAGAAACCTTGCAAAGAAAGCCCTAAGATAGGATCACTACAAGCCAGAGTTGACTTGAGGGCGCATAACAATATTTTGTGTTTGTGCATGTGGCTCTTCCCTGGCCTGCTCCTGCTACTGCATGGCACTGCCAAAGTTGCAAGTTCACATCTCTGCTTTGTAGTCATAATGACACACCAAACACAGCATCACAGCACTACAAGAATTGAATTTTGCATTCAAAAACAGTAGCTGACATGCTGAGGAAATTCTTTTTCTTCTGATCAGAGGTAACACTGCAATGGCTGCTGTGTATTTTGGGCTCACAGAAAGCTTGTGGTGCAGGGCAGAGGAAAAAGATGCACAGCTGTGCTTGGGTGGCAAAAGGTCACCATCTTGTAAGAAAACCGGCTCGGAGCCCTCAAATCAAAGCAGGAAATAAGAGGCAGGACTCACCCTAACAGATGTCTCACCACTTTCCAGAAACCATAACCTGCCCTGCCCTCACATTTTATTATCGAGCTTCTGTGGCAGACTGCTGCAAGATAGGGATCTGGCTGAGTTACCAAGTTATAAAAAGCCAAGCAGGAGAGCCATGCTGACATCAATCGGCAACACTGCATCAGTTTGATAGCAGCAGGCGCTGCAAAGGCACAGTGGGGCAAAGCCACTCCTGATATGAGAGCAGGAAGTTTCCTGCACGCCACCTTTTCCTCCGATTCATATGTGAAACTGCCTACTGGCACCCTTTGGGCTTTCCAAGTAGCATATTTGTTGTTGTTCAAGCTGCGAAAAAGAGTGCCCTGGACATCAAGATAAGCTGCATTGCCCATGTTTTAAACAGAGAAAACATCGCCTCTCAGTGGTGATGTTTTCCAAGATGGACGGTAATTATCCATAGGGCTCATGAGGGGTTATGCTCTGTAACAAATGCATAGTTGCCTGGAGATTTTCCCTAGGGTTAGGAGGCGGGGAGAGATGATAGAGAGCTGCCAAAAGAGTAGATATGATTATCTCAGTAAAAGCAGGTGGGCCTTAAGGGAGACATTACGCACAATATTCCCAGAGCAGCTCTGGCTTATTGGTAGTAATGGGGGGGTTACCAGGTTAATGGAGCAATGAACAGATCTACCAGTTTGATGGACAGGGCTGATTGTATAAATTACGTAACACATAGGGTGACAAGCTTTCACTGGCTTAATTGGTGGATAAATCAACTAAAGTATGAGTTGATTATTATGTGGTGAGGGCAACATTAATTGGAGTGTGTGTTCATTTGCTAGGACTGAAGCCAGAGGGCAGACCTGTCCTGATAAGGTTTTTTGTTTTTGCATTGTAATGTTATTGAGCTATCTTACGCTTCTTTTCATATCCTACAAAGACATCTCTAATGACTTTGGGTAATTAGCAAATTTATTTACATTGAACAGATTAATCAGCTCAAAAGCTGATATGCTTAATTAAATAACAATTTTTTTATTAATTAATAGCCTTCATAAGAATGTATACTTAGAAGTGAGTGGTCATATCGTAGAATCTTTTGCAATTTGAACTGAAGCCTACCAGATTCACATAACGAAAATATGAACTTACATTGGAGGGGAGAATTTAGATCCCAACTTGTTTGGTAGAAATTGGTTCCCACTGAAGTCCATGGGACAACAAATTACAGCATTGGCCAACTCCCATTCGTTTCAGTGGGAACTACCTATCCTGATGGATTTAATCTTTGCTGAGTGTTGTTTGCTAGTAGTAGTAAACAATTTTAGCATTTAATAATCAATGTGGAGATTCAAGATGATACTTCCTTTACATACATTTTAAAGTAAATATTATAAAACACACAGGAACAGATCTATTGCATATTACTCTGAAAGAGACCATATACCTGTTCATTGCAGTTATATTAAATAACTGTATAGAATATTTCCACTTAGATGTAATGACTATGCTGCCTTCTTCCCCCACTGTTTATGCTTCTCTCTGTCTCCCTCTCTCTCACACACAATACAATGGGTTTGTATTATCTCAGTGATGGTCATCCCATAGCTAAATTTGACAGGTAAATCAGAGATTATTGTGTATTTCAAACCCTCCTAAGCCCCCTTCTTTTTGTTCACTAGTGCAAATTTCAGCATGATTCTTTATCAAATTATTTTTAAGTTATATTTATGCTTGCCACACCTTCTTCCACAAACCTTTCTCACTTCCTCAATATAGCACCACGTATCTATTTTTATCTGACAGGTGTTAGAAAGACTGAGAAGACTTGTGTGTGGGTATTTTAACACAAAGGAAACTGTCAGCTGACAATTAAACATTAGCTGAAAATCTCTCTCTTGCTCAGGATTCATATGCTGTTTTCTGATCCCTGTAGGACTGATAACAGATATGCTTGCTTTCCCCTTCATGCACTATATTTTGCATGTGGGTCTATGATATTTAAAACACAGCAAGACATCATATACATGTAAAAATGTTGACTTATCAAATTCCAAATTCCAATGTATTAAATAGTTCTAGTCTAGATGGGACTAACAATTGACTAAGCTGTTGGATACTTACTATTATACCTAAAGCTATGTGTTTAACAATAATCAGACAAAATGCAACTGAGCAGCACAGTTCTAAGTCTCATTCTAGATTTCAAAGGCATACTACACAACTGAAGTAGATTTAATAAAAGTATGGAAAATAAGCCTTTATAAAAGCATCATAAATTTTGGTTTCTAATGATAATGATAATGCTGATGTCTGTCAAAAATGTTACACACGCTCATATACCCACAGAGAGTGTTATAATTATATTTTGTTTATTTCAATAAATTCAATAATAATTTTAATTTTATTACAGTTGTAGACCAGCTATTTTGTTTATTATATGTTGTGTATTTGTTGCTGCGTGCCTTCAGGCCATTTTGAATTTATGGTGGCCATAAGGGCAAAGTGAGGCCTGCAGGCCATATGTGGCTTCCTATGATAATTTTTGTGGCCTCCAGGACCTCCAGGGTGGTCTTATTTTGCTCCAAAATGCCTCTTAATGCCTTCTAGGTGGTGTGGAGAGCATTTCCACCATGTATGGTAGCCCCCTATCCCCCCGGAGTCAAACTAAATTTTTGCAAAAAGTTTTCAAAATTGTTATTATTTTGCTCCCAAATGGCCTTCAGAGGGTATGGAAAGCATTTCTACCACATCTTAGGCCCACCACCTTGCATCAATCAATCAATAAATAAAATCCCAAGAGAAGCCTTTTTTGAAATGGGAGGTGAACAGGGAGTAACTTCCACTCACTTCCTTTTCTAAAAAAAAAGAAAAAAGAGCCTCTCCTGGGACTAAAATGGCCCCCTCATTTGGAGGCAAAATTATATGCTTTTGTGAGAGTGTGACCAGCCCTCCATTGGCCTTCTGTGGGGCTAAAGAGGCTCCCTACCCTTCATGAGAGCCAGCATGATCTAGTGATTTGAGCATTGGACTACAGTTGTGGAGACCAGGGTTCAGCTCCCCACTCAGGCATGCAAACTCATCGGGTGACCTTGGCCAGGTCACACTCTTTCAGCCTCAGAGGAAGGCAAAGACAAAACTCCTCTGAACAAATCTTGCCAAGAAAACCCCATGATAGAATTGCTGTAAGGCAGAAGTTACTTGAAGGCACCCAGCAACAACCACAACAACATTAACAACCCTTCCACAGTTGCACATTCTTGCCCTATGGTGAACCTATGATGGAGCTTAGTTGACAAGATTTATTCAGAGAGGGTTTTCCTTTGCCTTTGTTTGAGGCTGAGAGAGTGTGTCTTGCCTAGTAAGTTTCCATGGCCAAGCAGGAATTTGAATCCTGTTCTCTCAGACTCCTAATCAAACCACTGTACCACACTCGCCCTCATATTGCATGTTATTGTACCTAAAACATTATATAACAATGTTTTAGATGCAGATTTATATAAACCTAAAAGCATAAAGTGTGTGTATAAAAACACTTTTTTGTAAAGCTAAGTATCAGGGAGTTAGGTTCTCAATCGAACTTCCATAAATGAATCTTTTCTCTTGCCATTTTTTCCCATCTAGACATAAAAGCAGCTGTAGTTATGAAGGGGTGAACTGGGGAGATGCAGTTAGCTTTGTTCCCTAGCATAATTTCACTAATTTAAATTTTTCTTCCTCTGTCTGTGCCTAAGAAGGTGATGGAATGAAGGGAAAGATTTCTCCTGGTGATCTTAAAACCCTGTCAGATTCATACAGCCTTTTAGCTGGTCTGTACTCAAACCATTATAGCTCATGGCCAGCACTTAAACTATGTCCAAGAAAGAAGTGGCAGCCAACTGAGCTAACAAGAGAGGTACAGGGCTCCCTTTAAGCAGCCCTGACCAACCATCTGGCTGCTGATCTCTGGACCCATTTAAGTTTCCAAACAGTTACCAAAGGCAGCCTTACATAAAGCACACTGCATTAGTCCAAATGGATCTAACCAAAGCATGTACTACTGTAACCAGATCAGACATTTCCCAGAACACAGACACAGTTGACATACCAGTTTTAAATGTGAAATGCACTCCCGGTTATTGCTGAAAATCAGACTTCTAGGCGCAGGGCCAAGTTGAGGAATACACTCAAGCTGGGAAATAGAAACTTTAGGAGGGGTTTAACCAGATCTAGCACAGGCCAAATCCCTATTTCCTGGGGCCCTTTCCCAGTATAGAAGTATAGCACTATGATTTCACTTTAACCCCATCCTGGGGAGTCCTGGGATTAGCAGTTGAGGGTGGGATATTTAGAATCTTCAGCCAGGGAGCTCCTCTGGTGCCTTGGACTAAACTGCTAATCCATAGGATGGAACCATGGAAGGGCCTTATCACACTCCCAGCACCACCCGAGCATGCAGACGTGTTTCTAGCAGTCTGTCACGTCCGCAGCTGTCACGATATTACTGTAAACCATAACTGACAAAAAATCTGGTAATGGCCTCCTTTCGTGCAACAATCCTATCAGCTGCGGCCATGCAGGAAGGTCAGAAGTGCTATCAAATAAGTGCTTCTTTCTGCAGTACAGTTGAGGAAGAGGCCAGCTGTACTGCAAAAGGAAGGAGGGTGAACACTACTCATCTGTCAGCAGCCAACTGGTGCAGTGGAGAATGTTTGGGTCCCGATTGAATCCTGACAATGGCATTGCCAGGATCGTGGTGGGACAATGCAGGATCACGGTGTAGTGCGATAAGGGCCTAAGTTAAAGTGGAATCATAGCACTATAATTGTGTCAGTGGGCCCCCGTCTATCTTTCAAATGGCCAAGATCACGTCTGACTTGTCTGGATTAAGCTCAAATTTTTTTCATTCTCATATAGTCCATTACTGATGACATATATCAGTTTAGCATAGAAATGCCTTCTTAGGAATTGGGTGGAAAAGAGGGGACGTTCTTTGTCGTCAGCATAGCCCCAACTCCCAGTGATCATCCAGAGTTTTGGCATAGGCTGATGACACACAATGTAACCTTCTTGAAAGAGTAAGTTTCCCCCATAAGAATTCTGCCCCATTTGCCATTTGGATTTCATTCTCAAATATCTAGCATTGCAGTAGCTAAAAACTTCAGCTGAGCATTTAGAAACGCCATTCAGGCATCCAAAGCCAAATTACCTAGGGAGTGCAAACAGCAAATATAAGACTTCTAGGTATGAACTGTTTTCGTTCTCTCTCTCTCTTTCCAAAGGTAAAAATGTGGGGACTGCAGGAAGATATGACTGAGGGCAGAATTGTTATTTGAAGGGGCAATCCCCTCATTTTCCTTCCCTCCATAACTACACCCCTCCTAAGCAAGATGGAAATCCAACAACATCTGAAAGGTCAAAGGTTCCTTTTTGTGCCTTCAAGTAATTTCCAACTTATGGTGACCCTAAGGTGTACATATCAATGAGTTTTCTTGACAAGATTTGTTCAGAGGTTTTGCCTTTTCCTTCCTCTGAGGCTGAGAGAGTGTGACTTACCCAAGGTCACCTAGCAGTTTTCCACAGCTGAGCTGAGATTAAAAAGCAAAACAAAAACAGGTCTCCAGAGTCATAGCCCATCACTCAAATCACTATACCACGCTGGCTCTCTAAGGGTTTCTTAACCCAGTCAAAGTAATCCTTACAACAACCTTATATTCCCATATTGCTAAAGCAGAGCTGAGGTAAGAGTGGTTTGTGGATGTCACCTTTGGTTTATTCAACAGCTTAGGTGAGCTTTTACTTTCCCAGCTCACGTTGCGGCAGCAAGTCTTGCGTCAAAAATCTGTCAAACAAATCATCAAGGTTTCTTGACTTAACAAACAAAAGTTATAGGAACTCTTAAGAAAAGGTTGGCAGTATGGCACCTCATGTTGGCAGTTTGGCACATCTGTTACTACTGCTGTTGGATCCCAGTTCATTGCTAATAAAAAAGAAGGGAGAGGGAAAACCACTTTTCCCAGGACAGCATATGCAAAGACAAGCTTTGCATGACTGCGGAATGTAACAAGATGTTCCCTTGCATCCACTGAGGCTGGTGAAATATGAAACTCAAACATTCAAAAGCATTAAAAGCAGACATCTCTGAACAGCATTTATCTTGCCATATGTTTAAGGCTTTCACCACATGGCTTCAGCAAGTGAAGAACATCCTTCACTGTGAATGGGAGGAGATAAATCCCCTATATCAATTTAGCTCTTTTAGCCTTACTGCCTTAACAGCTGGTGACACAGAACTATCACTTACACTTAAGTCTCTAATGCCACCTATGTATTTCACTATCCACATGTTCACACAATTTGCACACACACACACACACACACACACACACACACACACAGAGTCCTGTCTTTGCCTATGGGCCTTTGTCAGAAACCTAATTCCAGGTTCCATTTAGTTAGAGGCTGGAACCAACATGTTGATTTTAATTACGTCATCAGTACTCATGAATTTATAGTATAGGCCTACATAATATGTGACCCCGAGGGCATGTCCTCATGGGTATATACCCGAGTGCATCTTGAAATGGTTCATTCCCTGTGCCTCCTTAATCTCTCTCTCCATATATATATATATATATATCTCCTCTTAATCTCTCTCTCCATATATACCCTCTCACTGTTTGATTCTCATGGTCCATCAGCCAGATTCATTCCTTGGCTGTAGTGTAGCTGCAGAAAAGGTTGCTGTTCTATTAAGATGTTGGTGCTTTTGTCTGACTCCTGACTCTGGAGACAAAATTGCCAGCAAAATGACAGGCAAAAGAATATGTCAGTACACTACACAAAATGCTGCAAGGTCAGATGTTCTAAAAGATGATCTCACAGATATTCAAGCACCAGAGTCTGGGAAAGTTACTTTTCTGGACTACAAATTACAGACTTCAATCCTGGGCATTGCATCCAGCATAACTAGTCACCATGCTAGCTGAAGGATTCTGGAAACTGTAAACCCAAAACATTCCATTGGAGAATAGTTCTTAAGCCCAGCACAACACCTACCAGCCATGGAAAGTGGTCCATCACAGTGTACCTATGTTTCCTGCCAGCAATTGGCAAGAGAAGAAGAGAAAGAGATTAGTCCTTTCCATGTGTTTCTTTCACAGTAAAAATATTCAACTGCCGTGGTCCCTGGATGTTGTCGGACTTCAGTTCCCAGAGCCCCCAACAAAGCATGGACCATGGTCAGAAATATGGGGCATTGTAGACCAAGAGCATGTGGGGATCTGTGGACTGAGAATCATTGCTCTATTGAGCTTATAAGTAGTTTACATCTCTCTCCTGCAGAGCACCCGCAAAGCGATATCAGAATCTAATAGAAATTGTTTTTCTTACTTTGTAGACAGAAGAATTAGGAATGCTTTTGAGTATGTACTCAAACTTTCAGATTTGTATATTAGAATAAAGCCACATTGTCACAAAATTTTGATACTGAGGCTATCAAGAAATTTCAGATCAGCTCTTGAAATCTAACCAAGGCCAAATCCTTCAGAACAACCTAACATATTGAAAATATGCCACAATTAGCATCATTTTTCATGGCTTCCATTGATGAGAGGCTGAGATAATGCCAACAACTTCCAAAGCCAATTTGTCTTGACTCTCAATTGAGCATGGAACAAAGAGACTCATTGAACAGTACTTTTGTGGACCAGTAAGTGTGCAATAAATGAAAAAGGCAAATGAAATTGGTATGTGTGTGTGTGTAGAAACTGATTTGGTCAAACAGAAACATATTAACTCTAGCACCACCAAGTGACCATATTTAAAATATGATATGCAGATGCTATTAATATGTTTTTAAAGGCAGACTGAGAGCTGAGCAGAGTACTGTTTCTGAGCAGTTAAAGAAAATGGATCCCCAGTGTTAGAGCTTCAAAAATGTACTTTGGGAACCATTGCTTCCAGAATTCTTGAACCATTATGGCCACTTTCCATTGTGGCTGATAGAATTCTGGAGCTATAGTCCAAAAACCAACTTTCCTAACCTTTGCTCAGCAGTTAAAATTATACAGTCTAATAAAGAGCATATGGATACAAATGTTATGAACTGTGCATAGGAACATAAGGTAAGAATGGAAAATATTTTTTTTCTGGATGAAACCAACCCTCCATCCTCAACTTCTCTGGATGAAACCAAAGCTGTCCTCACCATCCATCTGTTTTGAACTACAAGTCCCATCAGCTTCAACTAGCATAGCCAAAGATGATGGGAGTTGTAGTCCAAATCAACTCAGGGGGCAGGTTAAGGAATGCTGCTCTAGTCCATTTTCCTCTGTTCCTAGCAGTCATTAGTGGGATGCTTCAATGAATTCCAGGAAAAGACCATGAGGGAAACAGTCCTTCATGATCATTTGTCCCCAGCAGGTAGTATTCTGGGGTGTCCTATAGATGCTGATGGGGTTTTTATTCAGTCAAGATAAGTGCATAGACATGACAGTGCTGAAATTTATTTGCATGTGGGAATAAATGCCATTTTCTGCATCCAGTGGAGGACTATTTGTAGTGAAGGAGCTTCTTTCATGGAAATCAAAAAGGATGTCTTTACTGAGAAAAATTCACACACACAGAAACAGTCAAACAATCTCACAAACCACACAAGGCTAGCAAAGGTAAAGGAAAGAACAGTTGGATAGTGAGAGTTTGGGGTGCAGTGGATAATAGTTCCTGAAGTGGCAGAGGATTCAAGCAGGATGTCTCAGAGTAGAGGAATCTGAGGGCAGTACAATGAACTGGAATCTGTGGTCCCTCACACAGTGTAACATGCCAATATGTGCCAAAATACTAGCAAATAGCCATGGACTGAGCCAGCGTTTAAATACTCTTTTTTTGCCCAGAGGGTGTTGTATTAATTGCTTTCCATTAGAGCTGACAAAAGGGGTCTGTATGGTGCTGATTGTCTTTACAGCAGGTAACAAAGCATTGAGGGAAATCACAATAGCCTCCTAATGACTGCAAAGGTAAGGGAACAAAAGACACCTTCTTTGGGAAGAAGGCAACAGGATGTCGATCTTTTGGATGCTCCTTCTAGCAGCTTTACTTACTATTGTTTCTTAGGCTTGAGTATCTTAGAGGACCATCTAAAACTCACCAAGTTGAGCTCTCTCACTGGTCCTTCCGAACGTGTGACCTGGCCATGCTGAGGCCCTTTGTCCTAGCTTCAGGAAGCTTCTGGTTAGAATCCTTTCATTTCTGCACAGCTTTCAGACATAAGTGCAAGATTTATATTTATTTCATGCCAATTAAACAGTATTTATAGCCAACCATACTATATCACAGATTGGGGGTATACAGCATGGTAACAACATGTGACAAAGCAACATCAAAATGTGGTCAAGGTGGCAATGAACACACAAGCTAGGAGAAGCTACAGAAGTTTGCTTTTGCCTGAACCTACTGGGAAAAGCAAGACTTCACTCCTCCTCTCTTCTCCCCGCACTGGGTCAAATGAATGAAAACTACTTTTTATTTTTTTACTTTGAACCAATTTTCAGAAATTGAAGTAAGCTGAGGGCAAATGGGAACAGTGGGAGGAAGAGAAAGAAACTGCTACATTTTAAAAGCAGCTTTAAAAATAGGGTGGCAGAGGATTAATCATAATTCTCCTTACCAAAAGGTTTATCCTGAACAGGCAATTATTAGACACTGTCCATCATATACCAAATATTATTTTTCATTATAATCAAAATAAGAAGGCCACTACAACACTCTCTTTGGACATCTTAAAAGCTTTTGATAGCTTGAGTTGGCCTTACTTTTTTCCAGCTTTTGGAAAAAATCAGGTTATGGTGAGAAATTTATTATTACTATTAAATCCATTTATTAAAACTCCTTTTTTAAAAGTAGGAAGTGATCAGAAGTCACTGCTTGTTTACTTCCTGTTGCAAATAAAGGCCTCTTCTCGACCTGAATTGGTGCAAGAGGGTAAAACATGGCAAAATATGCCCTCATGCCCCCTACTACTTACTGCTTAAAACCTATATGAAATCTAATGTCTGGAGCTGAAAAATCTCATTTTTATTCCTGAGGGGCTCTGGGTACCACATGCAGGCCACAGTTAGCCCACCAATGGGTGTATTAGACTCTGTTATTCAACCTGATCTCTGGTAGCCAGAATAAGAGGGAACAGAGTGGTGGAGGATTTAATCAGTATCGGTGGTGGCTTTTACAAGCATATCCAGACAAAGTGATGCTTATTGGAGTACCTGAAGATCTATATTGGAACAAATAATGAAAAAGAGCCATTGAAAAAGTGATAAGCATTCACTTCATTTCTGTGTAGACATGTGTACAAGTCCGGAGATTATTTCAAAGTTCTTTATAGCCAAACATTTCATAGTTTGAAATGAAACTTGGTTGATTTAGTGCTGGAGATCTCTCTCTTTCAATCTGTCTGTCTACTAAGCAACCTATCTGTCTTTCCACAGCATTCTTTCCACGTCCTTGATTACTTATTCTGTATTATTGGGAGTTCAATTCTCCAACCAGATGCTGACATATCGGGTGAGCATCTGCTCTGTGGAACGCATCCTGCTCAGAGGCTGAGCAAGATTTCACTGTCCCCTCTGGGCTATGGATCATAGGAAGACAGGCATCATAATCAACCTCAGCAAGCAGTTCCCAAGGAGTCAGTTACATGCTGCTCCCTTGTCAACATCTGTCATGGAAGAGCCGCTCCGTCATCTTCTATTTCTTGTTTCAGGCGAAGAAAAGAAACCAAGTGATTGACAGCTGTGGTGGGCCTTTCAAAATCCTTTGGCAATGTGTGCTGTTGCCTCACAGCTAGAGTAGGGCCAGCCTTACTTCAGAACTAGTGGCATAATAATTTCTTCCTTAAAACAGAAGGGGAAAGCATTGCAACAACTTAAGCTGACCTGGCTCTGTTCACTGGGGATTCTAGAAAGCTTAGTGTACTAGTGCCCTATGAGGAGCAGCTTAGGGAGCTGGGTATGTTTAGTCTGCAGAAGAGAAGGTTAAGAGGGGACATGATAGCCATGTTTAAATATGTGAAGGGATGTCATGTCAAGGAGGGAGCAGGCTTGTTTTCCAGTGCTCCAGAGACAAGGACAAGGAGCAACAGATTCAAGCTGCAGGAAAGGAGAGTCCACCTGAACCTCAGGAAGAACTTCCTGACAGTCATAGTTGTATGACAGTGGAATTTGCTGCCTCAGAGTGTGGTGGAGTCTCCTTCTTTGGAGGTTTTTAAGCAGAGGCTGGTATGGCCATCTGTTGGGAATGCTTTGGTGGGTGTTCCTGCATAGGAGGAGGTTGGACTCAGTGGTTGCTGGGATCACTTCCAACTCTGTGAATCTATGATTCTATGATATAGAAATGTATCGAAATACATGCTATTTGTAAGTTGTTCGTCGCCTCGATCCACATGGAGAGGCGAGATACAAATAAATAATAATAAAAAAAATTAACAAACTCCATACCTGCCTTTCACCTTAAAACCATATGAAGGGTCCACATGAAGGTAGAGGTCATTAGCTCTCCAAAGCTCTAAGAGATTAGAGCTAGCGTGGGGGTGCACCTCTAGGCGGGATGAAAGCATCACTCCTAAGATTTCTGTCCCCCATGACATTTTTCTTCAGTCTCCAAATGTCTAGCATTGCAATGAATTAAAACTTCAATTGAGTTATTAGAAATGCAGCTTAGCCATCCAAAGAAAAGGAACAGACAAGGGAATGAGAATAAAACAAATGTTAAAGAGTTCTTAATTTTCAGCATCTCCCTCTGCAAACAGCTAGAAACTTGAGGATAGAAGAAAATCCAAAGGACAACACAATAATTATACCATTATACATACATAAAACATCATAATACATTTTAATTTTGTATGTTGCTTAAAACTTATACATACCAATATGAAATTTAATGTCTGGAGCTGAACATCTCATTCCATTTGCTGAACTGAAAAGAAACAAGTGAATGAGGCTTAAGGTTTTTTTTTTTTAAAAAAAATAGTTCATTGGTTTATTTAAGGTTTAAGGGACTGAAAAGAAAGGATATTATGTGTTGCTTTTTTGATTTTTCATTTTAAATTAATATTCTTATTTGTTTTTATGTAGCCCTGAAGAAGGCCACTGAAATAGACATAGAGGCCAAAGTACATTGAGCTTTTTACAAAATAAAAATATATAAACAAGACATCCACTATGCACTTTCCAAGACATATCTCCATTTTTTTCCTGTAGATTCTATTGGATGCCCTCCAGTGTTTACCTTCCTTATTGAATGAGAGCATCTATTCTGCTTTCCAAGACCAAAAACACAATTAAAAGTGCTGGTTCTGAGCTAAAAAGCCCTATGCAGCTTAAGTCTGAAAGCTCATGTCTCCCTATATGAGCCTTGAGAGCCTTCTTGGTGGCTGCTCCTAAGCTTTGGAGTTCCTTCCCAAGCGATTTTTGTTCTGCCCCTTCTTTGCTTTCTTTTCACCAACAGGCAAAGACTTTCCTTTTCAAACACATCTTCAGCCTTAACTGATTAGAGCAGAGGGACAAGCAATCAGGAGTACTGTTTTTAGTACATAATATGTATCTCAAGTGGCTTTATTGTTTGTAAGTTAATGTCTCAAAAGCAGTGTTTCAACTGGACTGAGGGTTTAATGCTTTATAAACTGTACTCCACATTTTTTTAGCAGTTTTGTTTTCATTTACATTGTAAACTGCTCTGAGACTCATATGGGGAAAAATGTAAATCATTTTTTTAAAAAAATGGAATGATGGAAACAGAACTTGACTGAGCCATGTGTTTTGCAAAGAGTAGGCCATGGAAAAGACAAAGCAATTTAATATCACTGTCAAAGACTAAACTCCAGCCCATGTTGGTAAGCCTACTCAGAACAAAGCTTTTTTTTTTTTAAAGCTGGACTGTCCCAGAACCAGTTTCAAGGAGGCTGAAACGGGTAGAGCTGAACTCCATGGAGCTTCTTCTTTGGTGACTGAGATATCAGAATGAAAGTAAATATGCTTCTTCAGGAACATGCCGCTCATCATTTCAGTCTCTGCAGAACAGGTGGCACTTTGGTTTTATTGCAGAAGCAACAGCACCACTTAATTTTTTTTTAAGTCTAATTCTGTGAAAACACGAGTGAGAAATCTCTCCATGAACTGATATGCTATTTTATTAAGTGCTACTGAAAAAAAAAATCAATAGAGAGGCAGGAGCTACAAAAAAAAAAATCAAGGAGATTTTTTTTAATGCTATCCTGTAGGTGGAGCTACTCACTTAGCTATTTTATATCCTCTTTCATTGAATCACTACAGTTTGGAAAACAATGACTCCTGGCACTCATGGAAGATTTACAGTAAGCACTGGCTGAGAATCAAACTTATTAACTCTGCTGCATAATGAAAAACGTTAATCTGAACACTAATCTAATTGAATGGCTTAGTAAATGCTGGGTGATTTCCCCCTCCACCCACTGTATTTATAATTATTAATGCTCAGTTCAAAGGTGGGGGGTGTACCCAGCCTATAAATTGCAGCTCTGTTTTCATGCAAATATGAACTTCAAGTACAAGCAAGGCAGTGCTGGCTGTATCATTATTATGAGAAGTCCAGCAAAATGCCTGTCACCGTATATGATGGTAGGGAGCGTGTGTGTGGAAGAAGTACATGCACATTGCAGTGAAGAGGCTCTTAAGAAGGGCAAAGCTAAGCAGGGTCAGCCCTGGTTAGTACTTGGGTGGGAGACTGCCAATAAATACCAGGTGCTGTAGGCTATATTTCAGAGCTCTGATTATTCCTTGCCTAAGAAAACCCTGTGAAATTCATGGACTTGCCATAATTTGACAGGTGACTTGAAGGTACACATGCACACACACACCTCATACATATCCAAGAGGGGAGGGAGAGTTTTGTCCTATGGATGTCACAGTCCATTGATTGTTGTGGGTTTTTTTCTGGTCATGTGCTTGGGTGGCAGACATTGTTCATTTCATCTGTCATTTTGGAAATGGTGAACCTTTGTGGACTGATGGGCCACATTCATTTAAAAGACCTTTCTGGAGACTGCATGTCAGAAGCAAGCACCTTCTCCCATCCCCAAAGTTTGGTGGGTCTAAAAATATGATGGACAAATGTATATATCTGGCGTTGCCTGCAATTTTATTTTCTCATAGGTAATACTTAGAAAGATTTGAGATCCTGTGTCTCTAATTCCCCAGACTGTCTTGACTAGTATGTGTAACTTTCCCCCATATTCCCCAAGCCAATCTGTATTCAGGGTTATTAACATACAGAGGTTGGGTTCCTAAGGGAATGCACTGCCCTCCTCCTTGCTGCTAGGTCTTATCTCCATAGCAACTGGCCTATTCAAGATAGGCACATTTGACTGTGACTGAAGAGCTCTCTAACTGAGAATTCTAAGGGCCCCTCCCTAAACTACAAACCCTAGAATTCCATAGGTCACCTTAGGCAGCTAATCATATGAAGTCTTTGCCTGACACAGTCAATCATATGAGGTCTTTGCCTGACACAGACAAACAGACAAACTGACTTTTATATATTAGATGGATCCTTCTGCCTCTCCAGGCATGCACATTCACACATAACACACCTTTGCATTAAAAACAGTAGACAGTTTTTTTTAAAGCCTAATTAGAGTATATGTAGGGTGATGGGTGTTTTTCAAGTGGCCCACAGGATTTATGGAAGGAATGGTTTGCTTTTGTATTCCTCAGCATCAACCCCCCTCTCCACTGAAAATGCATCCCTGGCAGCAAGGACTTTTAAAAAAAAATGTTGGCAGCAGAGGTTTAGCTATGGTCATGGCAAAATGAGGACAATGTCCCCAAAACAATAATTTTGACAGCCAGTGGGATGTTCCTCAGTTCCCAAATTTGTAGCATTCCAGAGAGTGAGAGACTAAAAATCATTCACACCTATAACTTACCAGTGTAAGTTTGCTGTGTTCATATTCCCTTTGTAATTTTTCCCGCCCTTTTCTTTGGATGCCTAAACTGCAGTTCTAAGTGTTCAACTGAAGCTTTAAATTACTACAGAGCTAGCAATTTGGGTATGGAAGGAAATTTTTATTAGGAGCCAGAATTATTATTGGGGGTCAGTGCCTTCATCTCCTTCTCCCATAGCTAGATCCCTGGACAGCACCATGATTCTAATTACAGGCCAAACACTATTGGGTTGATGGAGAATCCCATGTGACATATCTAGCCCATGTGGTGGAAGTTCCAAACTCCCTGATTTGGGGGGTTAATGACAGGGGATACATCTAGGGTGAGGATCAGGTTTTATCCTTCTTGTGGTTGTTTTCCAAGTTGAATGTGCCTTCTTTTTACCCAAAATAATGCGGGGGGGAGGGACTGAAAAATCAGCCATTCCTTACCTGCATGACAATTTGGATTCTTCATGTTATGACTCCAGACGGAGGGGTCAGTGATGTAGTCTTTGAGAAGGAAGAGGTTTGCTGAGGAGTGAGACCCAGTCTCAAGAATGGCCTCTCCCCCAGAACACGTTCCCCATCCCCTGGTCCTTGGGAAGGTATTGTTGCCATCTGAGGACCTCAGATTCTGCCGATAATCAAGGAGGTCTTGAAGATCAGGAAGATCCCAGCTGAGTTGCCAAGTTCCAAAGCTCACATCTATGTGGTGTTAGTGTGTGCGTGTGTGTGTGTGCGCGCGTGCGCATGCACCTCCAGTTACAAGTCAACTTATGATGACTGCATGAATTCCATAGAGTTTTCTTAGGCAAGGAATATCCAATGGAGGTTTGCCGTTGCTTTCCTCTGAAATTAAACCTACAGCACCTGGTATTCCTAGGCTATCCCCCATCCAAGTATTAACTATCTCTTTAGGTGCTTCCTACTCATGGCTTTGTTTGGATCCTGACCTCTGGGTATTTATACCTTAAACACATGCCCAATAAAAAGAACAAGAAAAATTTAAATTAGTCAAATATAACAACAAGAACTAACCACTATCATTAATAGTATTGAACTAATAATATAAATCTCTTATTTTGAAATAAATTATTCTAATTATAGGAAGGTTTTAATCAGTAAATCTGTCAAATTCTGTTCATTGACTGTGCACCTTTTAAATCAGAAAACACAATTTTCTGAACCTCCTCTTAGAGTTCAAAGACAATGAGGACAAGATTCGTATTGTCTATGGATTTTGTTTAGCATAAATCTCAGATGGTATGTTAAAAGTGCATATGTGTTATACAATGATAAACAGATGAATCCTTTTATTACACAATATTTATGAATACTGTTTTCACATAGGAACAATAAATAATGCATATCAAATCCAAAAAATGCAATTGCAAAATAGTATAATAATGTGTAAGATAGATAGATAGATAGATGGATGGATGGATGGATGGATGGAGGACGGAGGACGGACGGACAGACAGACAGACAGATTGCAAATCTCATTCCTAGGATAGATTTTGAAATATATTTAAAAGGGAAAAAGTGCATACTAAAAGAGACCAAACCTATATTTTACTTTCAAATCACAAACAAATGATCACTAGCATATCCAAACAGTTGCATACCATGCATAAAATACAGATGATTTCCACTATTAAAAAGAAAAATTATTTCTAAGCTTATCATGGTTCCCTTTCTATAGGAATAGTAACTGGCAGAGGTCTGAAATGTGCTCACTGTATATGTTTTGGGACCATCTAATGGTATTCAGCACCATTAATTTGCCATAAGCTTAACGTACCACTTTTGCACCCACAAAATTCTCAGCACAGACTCATTTGCTGGATCTAAGCCACCCAAGGCTCCAACAAGTAATGTATGGTTAGAGACCTCATATTCCCTTTGCCTCAGTTCCTCAGCCACAGGGGTGTCTGTTTATGTTCTCTAGCCTCCCTCATCGCTGGTTTCCTGTTTTCAGAGGGGACTGTGATGTCCACAATAGTTATGTTTTTCTGGCCTTCATTCAAGATAATATCTTGTTTCAACCGGCTACCTGTCTCAGACATAGTTCGGTTTAAAGAAATAGTGCTCTTTGAGGCTGGGATGGCTTTGGCCATTCAGTTCATTACTGCATTATGCCAATGTTTCCAGGCTATTGAGTGCGGGGGTACGTGTGAAAGTGTCTCATTTGAATGGCCACAGTGATGGCAGTATTTCTCATGGCTGCCAGATTTAATGACACTGTTAAGAGGCACAACATTTTGGTGAGCTTGATGGACACATTTCCAATTGGCAAAACAAGTGAAGTCTCCATGGCGTATGAAGTGATTACTTGAGTCTCATTATGATAACCCCTCAAAGATTTGCTCAAAAGAGCAGTAGTATATTACACTATTACACTGAAGATTAAAACAAGTACAACAGCAACTCTGAGAAGATATCTAACTAGCATCCTTCCTACTATAAAAGACAATTCAATGCATGATGCAGTTTTTAGCAGTTATTTAGGGAGTCATTTAGGGAGGCAAAACAAAATCAGTTCCTTTAAAGCCAAGTCTAAGAAGATTTCAGTTTACATCATACCTCCCTCCACATTTGCAGATTTGACCTTCACAAATTTGATTATTCGTGAAATGCGTGCCCCCCCATTGTCATCCTCCCATTCCCTTGCGTTTTGCTGGGCAACGAGAAGGAAGGCAAGCATCTAGAGAAAAGGCAATGAAATGAGTGGGGGTGGGTGGGATGCGCACATCTCCTTCCTCTCCAGAACTCCCCTCCCCAATCCCCTTTTGTCTGGCCCGGGTGCACAAAAGGCAGGAGAATGGGAGAGGTGAGCCCCAGAAGGAAATGGGAGAGGGGTCACCCGGAGAAGTTATTCACAGTTTTTCCACTTTCATGAGAGTTCTGTGCTCCAAACCTTTATGAAAGTGGAGGGGCCACTGTATGTAATTATTCATATTGAAGCAACAATTTAATATCACCACAGTTTTAGATAGTTTTCAGGAACTCACATTTCCTGTTTTTCCGTCAGGTGCAAAGGAAGTGTGTTTCTTTTGTGTATGTTAGTGACTGCTGTTCATCTGACGCAGGTGACCTTGACATTAGATGGCATTTAATATAGCAGATATTTAGGCAAAGGCTCATTCTTCATTTTGAACCATTGTTTTATCCTGGTATCCCTTTACATTCCAATACATATCATGTGACACAATTATAACATTTGTTTCAGACAGAAGAGTGAGAATTCCGTAACTGAATTCTGTACCATTTAAAAACAACATCAACAGCAAAAGCTCTCTGCTAGCAGAAAGCAAGTATGTCAAGGAAAAGCATTTTATCTGGCGTGCTAATTTTCTTCACCAAAGAAGTTTCTTATATGGGGAAACATCTTCAGGTTATATCTTGTATTTTTTCTAAGCATGGAGTCTGGATCTGAGATATTGGGCAAGAAGGATATGTCAAGAAAATTGAAGCAGATGACTAAAGTTTGCTATTCTGGACTGCAGCAATACATTTGTTCAATGTGCAAAGCCATATGGTACAGACCTATGCGTGTCTCCTTAGAAGTAAACCCTACAGAGCTCAATGGTATTTCACTTGCAGATAGGTTTATACAAGATTGCAGTCCTAATGTATGTTAGAAGCTCACTGTGTCAGCTGAACTATAGGCATGGTTCCTCAAGATGAAAGGCCCTTTCCTGTGGTTCTTGCTAAACCTTCCAAATAAAAGTTGGAAAAGCTATCAGAATGTGGTCTTTTCATTAGGAATATTTGAGGGATAAAATACATTGTTGGAAGCACAGAGTTAATGTCCACTGGCCTGTGTTCAGAACAAGCACTTCAGTCTCTCTTATCTGTGTGCATGTTGAGCCAGCACTAACAAGAGATGTAGTCTTTCCTAAATTCTGACCATAGAAGACTGGAAATACTGAAAACTGAAGAACTACTTTCCTCTCATTTATTTTTCTCTCTCTCATGTGCTCTTCCTGTTTCCAAGCATCATGAAACAGATATGCAGAGGCAGGCAGTCTTCCTTTGTTTGGAATATGGACACTTCCATAACAACGACGAGCAATATATATATATAAAGCCATGTGCTGTGGGAAGTCTCCTGCCCATTCTTGCTGCCTTTACAACCTCTACCCTGGCTGCTAAAATGTGGTAGTGTGGTGGCAGTACAAAGGATGAGGAAGAAGGGGGGGGGAGAATGAGGCATTATCATTCTAAGTTATGATGAAGGAAGCATACATCTTGTTTGAAAGGAGAATAAAAGTCCTGGAAACCTCCTTTAAAACAAGCTGCATGCTCCTATTGTGTTTTGGGAGAAATGGGGTGGTTGGTTTTATTATTCCTGCTGCTGCTATGTGGCCAAATTTAGGTACCTTGGGCAGGGGATGCAACCCCAGGAGAATGAAGTTGGCTTCTCAATGTCCCAGCCACCTCAATCTAGAACCAAAGCTTTTTTTAATGCTTAATTATAAAGGAGAAGATAACTGGGGACTAGGGATATAAATCTTCCCTTTTCTTAGTTGTAAAGGAATAGATACTTTTTTAAAAAAAAAATTCTCTCCACTGACTAGTTATAAGAAACTTGGGCATTTTTATGCTTATCTATTGTACTTATTTTTTAAAAAAGTATTTGCACTACAAATATGTTTTTGCACAGAAGCTTGCGTTTTCTGAGCAAAGAAGTTTTTACACACAGTTTCATAATTTGTCTTGTTGAAGTAAGCAGCTCTTACCTAACCAGAGAAGTTTTTTAAATAACAAAACATCTTATAGATTGTCACCCTAATCTGATTTTTTTTAAAAAAAAGAAAAGAAAAGAAAAACTTTTTACTTTATCTGGGAGCTTAGTTTCAGTTCCAGAGTTTTTGCTCAGATGTCACTGGTGTTCTACACAATGCTTGGGCATGATGGGACAAGTGGAAGGAATAATGTCTGTACTCCACCAACTCCTCCCATGCCTTCCCCTCCAAAGAATCCAAAGAAAGTAGCTGACATGTCCATGGAGAAAATGTTTACTATGCTACAAGGTATGGCTGCACAGCTTAATGAGCTGAAATCACTTTTCCTATCTATGCAGCCTTTGGTTGCTTCCATTAAGGAAATTCAAAAATCATTGGATGCATTGGAAACCTGTATACAGAACACTGAATTCAATACTGGGGCCCTAGAAGATAGTGTTACAGTTCATGAAACAGCTGTGGATGCTTCCCATAGCCTTTTGCCTTCCCAGATTCTTTAGCCAGAATCTCACACCCAACATGCTAACCTAAGGATCATTGGCCTAAGAAGCTTAGAAGCTGGTGTTCACCTAACTGAATTTCTGAACAAATTTCTTTGTGAATTGTTGGCATTTCCTTCTGATTTTCAACCAGAAATTGGGATGCCCTATCAAGTTTTCAGTGCTAACTAATAATTTGTGCCTAGTCCAATTGTTGTTCCATGTCTCTGTGTGGCTACTAGAGATTCTCTGCTCTGAGTAGTAGGTAGTACGGGTAGCTACAATGGAAATCAGGTAAGGTGGTGATTTTTCCTGATTATATGGAGAAGATAAGGGATCAGAAGAGTCAATTTATCAAATCAAGAATGTGAGCAAGGCAATTAAATCTGAAGTACTGCATTAAGTATCCAACTATCTTCTATATCTTCAAAGACTGGGAATTAAAAAAATTCCAAGTGAATGTGGAAGGAGAATCTTTTCTTACTGGGATTATAGTCTGGTGTCTCTCCAATCCGTAAAATTTGTTTGCCTTTAATTAAGGGTTTTTTGCGGAGAGAAACATTTAATGATTTTATAGTCTTGCTGGGATTAAAGCTGAGATTGAGGCTCAATCCCAGGCCCATCCTCAGGGTTCCACACCAGCTGTTTGATGAAGCCTTTTCACAACCAAGCTGATGCCATTATTTACTGAACTACCAGCCCTCTTCAGCATGAGACCTCAGCCTGACCTGTACCAGTTTCAATCTATGGATCAATTTTCTTTATCCTCTCTCTTTTTCTTTCTTTTTTTCTTTCTTCTATTCTGTGCTTTTTCTCTCTCTTTTATTTCCTCTTCTCTGTTTTCTTTCCTTTTTTGTCTAGTTAATTCATTTTATTGCTTTCAATTAATTCAGTCTTTATTAGAATTCCATTTATTTTATCTAGTTGGTTTTTTTCTTTCTTTCTTTTTTCCCCTTTACTATTAATGGTGTTCTGTGAAATAAATTTGTTCAGAGGAGGAGAAGAGTAGAACAGTAGATTGCAATGTTTTCTCTAACTGGAAGTCCATGGGATTTCCCCTCCTCCTCCTCCTCCACCTCCTCCATCCTATAACTCACCCTCTGGAGTCAAAACATTCCACTTTCAACATCCTATGGAATCATAGGGTTTACAGTTTAGCCAGATAGCTCCAGGAATGTCAGGAGTTTACAACTCCTGATGTTGGTAGTCTCTCCGAGTCAGAGGTGTTGTGGGCTGAGGCAGAAAGGGAGCCTTATTTCCTGGCAGGAGGTTGAAGATGCAAGCCCTTTTTGCACGCAGTTTCTGTTGCAAGAGGGCACCTTGAGCGTCGCGTAAATGGGAGCATCGGTCCGTACGATGCACTCCCAATCACGCGATGCTCACGAGCCTAAAGCGAGCCGCACACAATTTTTTTCATTTTCAGCTGGGAGCCTAAAATACTGCTCGGTTGCGCAATGCTCCCGGGGCCCTCACGCACTTACCAGCCGTGCATTGCATCAGACGAGCCGGGACGGTCATGCTTCCTCCTCCAGCACAGTCTACAGCTCCCAGGCTGCGCTGTGGAAGGAAGGGGTGGGGCTCTAGTGTGACAGTCACGTGACCAGGAAGCCAGCTGCGGAACGAAGGAGCAGGGAAGCGGCAGCGTTCCTGCTGAGGCTTTTCGCGCGAGACACCCCCCCTCAGCCGCGCAAATGGGTAACGTGCGAAAAGAGCCACAGTGCAGCTGTTTGCCAAGTATAGAAGGGATAAGGACAACTTATGTCAGTCCCAGAGGCTCTTAAGTAGGAGACATACACTAAACAAGTAGCTGGGCCTTGAGACACCTGGCTACAATTATTCCAACTCTTCACTGGCAGCTTCGTTGCTTACAACCACCTATCTTGGTGACTGGCAGTGCTCTTTGGCATTTCATGTTCTCTGGACCTTGGCCTGGCTACTGTTTATGACTCTGTTTTGCTCCTTGCTGGCTGTGCAACTTCTGGACTGGCTGATAGCCACCTTCTTGCTTCTCCCTTCATCCTTCTGAATGACCTGTAGCTGACCTGGGCTTAACTACCCAACAGCTCTTTCATTCCAACTATCTGCTTCTGGAGACATGATTGGACAATAGGACACTTTTACTATCTTCACTTTTGTTTTGTTTTTGCATTTGTTTAAATGCTGGGGGGAGGGAATTGTGAATATTCCTTTTTTATTTTTTTCAACCATTTGAGGTGTTTATTTTCTGCATTTTTTCATTTAGTTCACTCATGTGTAATTTTATCAGGTTTCTCAGAATTTATAAGATTAGCATAAACAGTATAACAATGAAATGATGATTTACAGAATTAATAACTTCAGATCACAGCTTAGGAAGCATATATTTTATGCAAATAAAATATATATTTTATGCAAGCTTTTTTAAAATCATGTACTGTAATATTGGAAATAATGGGTGTGCTGTAAATGCTAAAATATACTGGTGGTTTAATGCTAACTCATAGTTTCATGGAATGTCAAAGGACTGTGAAATGTAAACAAGCAAAAACAAGTGATTTCTAAGTTAAATTAATGTAAAGCTGACATTGAATTCTGACAAGAAACCCATTTGATGATAGAGGATGCAAACAGCCTTCAGAAAAATTGGGCTGGTGAGGCCTATGTTACAAATGTTTCTAGAAGGTGTAAAACTGTGGCATTCCTAATCAACAAATATATTTCTATTCCAGTACAGAGGACAATAATAGATCCAGATGAACAATTTTTTATTTGTAAGATATTTTGAAAAAATGCTTTGATTAATGTTTATGTGCCTAAACAGTGATGCACCAGAGATGTTTCATAATTGTTTTAGTAGCCTTATTTATTTAGAAATGATTATTTGATAGTTGTTGGTGATTTTTTTTAAAAAAACCTGGATCTTTTTTTAGACAGAAATATATCTCAGCCAAGCGAATCTATGGTGAGAGCTACTTTACAGGCATATATGAATTAATATAGCTTAACTGATGCATGGAGAACTGTAACCCAGGAAATAGTAAATACAATCTTCTGTCTCTGGTCCACTATAATCATTTCAGATCAGGAAAAAGAACCCCTGCGAAAGTGAAAAAAAATGTGAATAACCACAGGCCCTCATCCTGCATGATCACGATCCCATGGGTGGAGTGGTTGCAGGAGAGAGCCAGTAAGGATTTCATTGTTTTAAACTCAGATAGAACTGATCAGTCAGCAATTATTTCTTTAGATGTTGAGAAGGCATTTGATAAAATATACTGGCCATTTATTTTCACAGTATTGGCTGATTTTGGGTTTCCTAAAATATTTTTGAAATGGATAAAAAAAAATTATATTCAGCAACAAAAGCATGGGTTATGACCAATGTTTTTCCCCTTCCTTTTTTAACACTGAAACAGGGTACAAAGTAGAGATATCCATTGTCTCCTTTAATATTCAGTTTGTGCTTGGAACCTTTAGCATGTGCTATTAGACAAAATTCTGATTGGATTTGAGCATGCCAGTTTAGAATTTAAAGAATGCTCTTTTTGTAGATGATGATTTGTTCATTTCAAAGCCCCAGCAGTCAATCTCTATTTTGATGCAGTTGACTACTAATTTTGGTAAAATATGTGGATATTCAATTGACTGGTCGTAGTTGGACATGCTCCCAGTGGGAGGCAAGGTAGACTCTAGGCAAGGTAGACTCTAGCATATTTAAAGCTGGACAGTTTTGATATTGCCCAAATTCTATTACTTATTTGAGTATCATTATCTCTAGGGATTTATCTTGGATGATTAATCTTAATGTACGTAAGCTGATAAAAGATATTGCACAAGATTTAGAGAAAGGGTAGGCTTAAAAATGAGTCTGTGGGATAAGGTAAACATGATTAAAATGAATGATATACCTAGAATTGTTTATGTTATTCATGGAATTCCTCTACTTTTACCTTGCAAGTTGTTTCAAAAATGAAATACATTGTTCAGGAGATTTTTTTGGGAGAGGGCTGATCTCCTCTTAGAATTTCAATGAAAAGGATGCAAATTTCTATCAAAGAGAGAAAGGGTTTGGCTTTCGATCTTCTTACTTCATGGAGCATATCTTGTATTAATTTTTTGACATACCCGCTTAAAGAAAGTAATCCACCATGGTCAGCTGTGGAGTCTTCATTTCTGATACCTCTGTTCAAATGGACAATTCTTGGTTCTCATTTTATTAAAAAAAGTGGGGGCAATGTTCACTAACGATTTCAGCACTTAGAACTATGTGGCAAATGTTATCTTGTCAATTGCAATTTGACCAATCGATTGTTCGTGTCAAATTAACTTTGGGGGAGGGAATCCAGATTTGAAAATGGTTAAGGAACCATTTTTATGGAAGGTGTGGGCCAATAATGCAGTTATTATCTTAAATCAGGTACTTACTGTTGATTATGAGTTTCCTTTTCAATTTTTCAAGAGCAGTTCAATCTGCTTCTGTCAGCTAAATGGCAACATCTACGACCAAAACATTTGTTACAATCCAGATTTGGCCCTTCAGTTTTAAGTGCATCTGAATATTAGAGACATTAACTGAGGCCAACCAAGTATCCAAACCAGCAATTTATATATATAAATTTCTGTAATCTATAAATAAATATGACATGTGAGGTTTCCAGGAAGAATGGAAGAGAGAAGTGGAATATCCAGTTCTGCGTAATCATTTGTTACCCTGTTCTCTGGGGGTCCCGGGAGGGGCGCCCAAATAACCAAACACAAACAGAAAGCTGGGGGAATTAACTGGAGCACTCTCTTAAGCTAGCAAGAGGCAGGGTAACTTAGCAGGGTAACCCAATGTCTATGGGGTCAGGTCAGTTAAGCAGTCAGACAGTTTTAAAATAGCAAAAATGATATCTTTATCAAAGGACAAACAACAGAAAAGAAACCACAAACACACAGTTAACTAGGAATTAGAAATAAGAGTTTTCGGGGGAAATGGGTGAAATGACACCTTTTCTCATAGTCCTGGAGAAACTGAAGTTGGTCGGGAAGAAACTCAGCATGGAGGCCGAGGGGAGCTCTCTGGACAAGATGGCAGCAAGGCTGGATGGAACTCAGGAGCGATCCGAGGTGGTCTCAGAATCGGGGAGTTTTTATAGGGTGAATTGTGCCTACAGGCCATGCCATACTCGGTGAGAACAATGCGAGTTTGGAGCGGGACAAAAGCTTTGGCAAAGGTCAAGTTTAACATGATGGGCTTAGCGCAGGTTTAACAATAGTATAGCTAGTATGCAAATGGCTTGGCATTGTCAGACTTTTGGCTCGAGGCCAGGCGTCTTTGTTTAGAGTCGCGCTTAAGCAAGAGATGTCTGCATGAGAGGTCCCTGAAGCAACGGAGTGGCTTTGTTCTGCCTGCCTAGGTGGAGAATGGAATGTCCAACGTTTACCGGCCGCGCCTGTTTACGTGCTTGTCCGGAGGCCTCGCAAACACGTGGAGCGGGGTGGCAGAGGGAGGCCGAATGGATTTTGATATCAAAAATGATATCTAGTGCTATCACTGGGTAGGCCTGAACCATAGTAACACAGTGGCCATCAGTTTTAACCTCCGTAACTAGTATGGCTATAGAGCTCTGACTACACCTTATACAGCAGCTCTTTTGGGTATACTGGTTGCTACAAAGTCTATTCAAGAAAGGACTTTCAAAATCAGCAATTGTTGGACATGTTAATATTTCTAACACTTTTAAATGCATATGCTTTTGAGCTGCCCTGTAGTAGCTACGTTTTGTGAAGAAGTAATCACACAAGTCAATTTGCTTTTGGAAAGTTCCTTGATATTCAAGGAGGTGCATGTTCTTTTGAATTATTTAATTGCTTCTTGGAAATTAACAAATGGCCAACAGAAATTGATTATTTATGCCTTGTTGACTGCCAAGAGATTGACACTTCATTATTGGAAAGATAATTTTTCTTCACCTGTGAAGCAATGGATAGAACATCTAACAATGCAACATTTGAAAAAATGATGTATCAACAAAATTTACAAATGAGCTTACATTTGGGCATTTGGTCAGCCTTTATAGAACCTTATGACTAATGTGGTTATTTTTCCTCTTTGTGTGTTTTTATTTTCCTGCTTTTGTTATACTGGAATATTATTGTATGTAACTAAGATCCCTTTTGAATGTAAAGGAAAAAAATTAAAAAGAAAAAAGCTAATGACTGCATATTTTTAAAAGTACAACTGTATGATTGACTCTAGAACTTCATATATTTATCCTGGCTATTCTACTGTACCACACTGAGGGTATGGGACTCTTGATTTTTATACTGCAGAAAAATCATATATAGAATCGTAGAATGACAGATCATAGAGCTAGAAGAGACCACAAGGGCCATCTAGTCCATCCCCTTGCCATGCAGGGATACACCATCAAAGCACTCTCAACAGCTGGTCATTGAGCTTCTTTTTAAAAACCTACAAAGAAGGAGACTCCATCCCCATTCTGAGGCAGTGCATTTCACTGTTGAACTCTTTTCCTGGTTTGAAGCCATTGCTCCATGTCCAAGTCTCTGGGGCAGCAGAAAACACACTTGTTCCATCCTCCATATGACATCTCTTCAAATATTATACATGGCTATCATGCCACCTCTTAACCTTTTCATCTCCAGGTGAAACATATCCAGCTCCCTAAACCTTTCCTCATATGGCATGGTTTTCAGGTCTTCTACCATTTTGGTCACTGTACTCTGGACACATTCTGCCTTATCAATATCCTTCCTGAACTGTGGTACCCAGAACTGGACACAGTATTCCAGGTGAGGTCAGACCAAAGCAGAATAGAGTGGTACTATCACTTCCCTAGATGCTAGGAGCAGACCTATTGATGCAGCCCACAATCGCATTGGCTTTCTTAACTGCCATATCATGCTGCTGACTCATGTTCAGCTTGTGGTCTACTAAGATTCCTGGATCCTTTTTACATGTATGAGGAAACATTTCTTGCAGACCAAATGCTGTGTAGATATTATGAGGGAAGCAATGAAACTGCTACAACTTGATTAGTGAGCATCTTTAAAATATTAAAAAAGTAGCACAATACATCCTGTGGTGTTATGTTAAATTCTGAAGAACAAGAAGACATCATCGACCCACTGGGCATGCCCAAAATGCAGGCAGCCATATCCTTATCAATAAACGAGTACTAGCTAAATATCATTGTCACCTGGAGAAGGGCTTTTGTAAAGTTGATTGGACTTTAGTTGCTCATGACCGAGCTACCCCGTTGAAATGATAGCTTACAATATTGTTTTGTTATGTTATGTTATACACAATATAATATGCTGTTGGAAAAATGTGTTTCCAAGACTCCCTATACTACTATGAGGATGGCATCTTAGCTCAGAGAGAACCATTAAGCTTAGAGGATGAGGGGTTGATCAGCTCCTCATTCCTCCTATTAAGAAGGCATGGCATTCAATCCTGCAAGCCCAGCTCCATCTAATATGTAAACATCAAAGATTGTCTGTTTGTCTGTGTGAGATGAGAAGACCTCATGTGATTGCCTGCCTAAAAAGATTCTATGAAGTCCTGGGGTTGGCAGTTTAGGGAGGGGCCTTTAGAATTCTCAACCAGATTGCTCTTGGGCCTCAGTCTACTGTGTCTGTCTTGAATAGGCTGGTTGCTATGGAGATGAGGCCTAGCAGCACGGATGAGGGCAGTGTATTCCCTCAGGAACCCTACCTCTGCATGTTAATACCTCTGAATATAGATTGGATTGGGTAATAATGGGGAAAAGTTACAGGTACTGAACAAGACAGTTTGGGGAATTAGAGACACAGAATCTGAAACTTTTCTAACAAGTATTACCTATGAGAAAATAAAATCACAAGCAACACCAGGTATATACACTAGTTACATATATTTTCCAAGATATATATTTCTTGATAAACATGCCACTTCCTATGTATGATAGCATGTTCACTGTATGTAATTCATAATCCAGATCCACTGTTGTTACTGTTTTTCCCTTAGACATTTGCATATGTATCTCATTCTCAACAGCTGAATTACTGTAACTTTCGAAAGGGCAAAAATGACATCAGCTTTGCAATCTGACCCTTTGCTTCTCTGCGCCATGATTCACACTGAGAATGCTGTGCACTTTCAGGGCAGGAAGGAAGACCTGCCAGAATAGAAAACAATTTCCCATGGCAGGTGCAGGGAGCAGGTGGCACACAGCATTACCTGCAGGGAAAAAAAAAGTAGCACCGGCCCATGATTTTAATATTATTATTATTGTTGTTGTTGTTATTAACCGAACATGGAAATCTCATTGCATCCTGAACCACTCCTGGTGAGGTGCCAACACGCAAACATACGCAAGCATACACCGCGCTGTCTGCTGCTTGATTTATTATGTGGAAATACCACCAAACTAATCAGTAGAGTTACTAATTAATACAGATCTGCATTTTTTGCATAAGCAATTAGTGCAAGGAGAGGGTGCCGTGGGGGAGGAGAAGGAAGTTGGGCTTGTTTAATCTCAGCACCTATTCAAGCGGAAAGGCTCACCAGGCCCGGGCTGAGGCCTAGGCACATTTGGAATTTTCTTTCTTTTGATTAGTTAACGGAACGTAAAGGTCAGATCATCAATATTTAATTCAAATGGAAATGAGTTTATTAAAGAGGAAGGTTTTTTTTTCTTTAAAGAATCCACCCACAGTACTTTATTTATTTAAAGAAGGTGAGACTCTTGGGTAAATGCCCAGATCAAAAATAATGAGATTGTCCAGCTACAAATCCTGTCTGAGAAGAGTCCTAGTTCTTAATAATAGAGAGGGGAGGGAGGGAGAGGTGGAAAAGGAAGGTTCTGGAAAAACAGTTGTTTGTTTTACAACTGAAATGGTCATCTTTCGGTCTTGTGGATTCTACTTTGTGTTGTTTGCGTGTATATACCAGTACGTCAATATCCTGCAACTAGAATCTGATTGCAAAAACCACACACCTATAATTAAGGAATTCTAAGCCCTGGAATTTGTTCTGAGTACTAGACATGAGAAAGTGTGCAGTCCTTACACACAGACTCTGTCTCTCTCTTTCTTCTCTCTTTCTCTCTCTCTCTCTCTCTCTCACACACACACACACAAGAATTCATGCTGATCTATAGCAAACCACTCAGAGATCTGCCAGTAGATCCAAATCTACTTTCTGCTGCCTTAGGACACAAAATAGTTATAGCATCATTTCCCCCCTTACTTAGCCTATTCCTCTTTTTTTAAAAAAATCAGATCTATTTTTTTAATGACACACAATTCATAATTGTATGTCAATGACCAAAATGCTCACTTAGCAAGCAGATAATTAAACCCTGGGTTTGGATGTAATTTCCATTAACTAAATAGAAGTTGTCATTTATCAAATTAAACAACATCAGTTAGCTAGGGAGATAGGAAAACAGAATGGGCCATTCCAATTAAGTTGTTGTGGGGATTTTTTAAAAACAAGAAATGCCTACAAAATGTCCACAATCTTAAGCACAAGTAAGGATCTTTTTTGTTCCTGTTGTTCTGAATCACTTCACTAGTCTGAGCAAGCTCACTCCAAAACAAACATTTTCAGAATTGCCGCTAATTGTCTTTAGGGTCACAACACTTAATATTTTTGCCGGTTTGTAAGGCAGGTGGTATTAAAATGGAGTAAACAGTGTAAATGTGTGACATTTATAGTGCACACGCAACACCTCTCAGCACATGTACCCATCCAAGTCTTTCATATCTCTGAAAATTCAGCTGGTTCACAATTTCTCTCTAGTTAGTTTGCAGTTCGGTTTCTTCTAGTTCATTTGCCCTTCTAGTTAGTTTTCCCTTCTGAAGAACAAAAACCTCATCTCCAATTGCCAGTTTGAGAACGGTGGGGTTGAAAGTGATTGTAGACAAGATTTCAGAAGAAAATCAAATCACATCTGTATAAAGACACACACAAAGAGTTCTGTGTGTGTGTGTGTGTGTGTAGATATACACACTCTTTCTAATTTAGGCCATTTCCGCACTAGCCTGTTATAGCGCGATGATTCCACTTTCAACATCCTCTGGAATCCTGGGGCTTGCAGTTTCGGGAGGGGCCGGCCGGCCCCTCCCGAAACTGCAAGCCCCAGGATTCCAGAGGATGTTGAAAGTGGAATCATCGCGCTATAACAGGCTAGTGCGGAAATGGTCATCGTGTCACCATGGCTCTGTTTGTGAATGCAATTCCGAATAAAATGTTTGCCTGGGGGCTCTCTAATCCAGCTCTTCTCCCTTCAACAGGTTCCAAATGATTTCCGAGGGAGTCCGAGACAACCATTTTCTTCCTAAAACAAGAAATGAAGTGTGTGGGTGTGTGCGTGTCACCAAGACGGAAACACTCCGGTGCGGACCTACACCGCACTGTGACGTCGTCCCACCCCCTCCACCGCCCTCGCAGCAGAGATTAACCTTCTGAAAGCAATGTGCCGCGACGGATATTGACCTCCTCTTGGCAATTAACAGAAAATCCTTTTAGCGCGGTTCATCGTGGATCTTGCGGGCCATCGGGGACTCGCGGGGGGCGGCGAGCAAATCGGCGCCTTCCGCCTGCAGGCCGATTGGAGCCCGTGCGCTGTCCAGGGTCCTGATTCCCTTCTCGCCCCCCCTCTTCGACGGCTAATTGCCTGCTTGTCGGCCTCTGCGGCGCTCGGCCTCGGCTTGGCCGCCGCGGGGTGTTTCCCTCCCCTCGCCCTCCCCTTCCGCAGCTTAGTCCCGTGTGGATTTAATCCACGCCCCTCCTCCCAAAATCGACAGATCGCTTCTGTTCGCAGCCAGGGGCCTTCGCCCGTTACCTGGCTCCGGCGTTCCGCAATCTGTTTCTACGGTAAACAGGTGTGAGGCCGCTTTGCTCAAACGCACTGGAGAAAGAGAGACGGGGGCGCGCTTCCGCGCCTCTTGGGCAGACAGGGGCCGAAGAGGAATCATTTTTAATGGGGGAGAGTGTGTTTCATTGGCCAGAAATGAACAGGAAGGGAAGGGAAGCCCTTTCCCCAGGATTTCATAGGATGTTGAAAGTGGAATAATAGCACTAGAGCAGGCTAGTGTGGAAATGGCGGAAAGTGAAGTGAAGTGTGTGTAAAGGGAACCCTAGGTATGTTTACCTATGTGACAGATGAAATGTAAAAGCCAGCATGACTTGATCCTTGGACTAGGACTCTGAGAGGCCAGGGTTGGAATCCCCTACTTTACCATGAAACCCACTGGGCCACCTTGAGGAAATCACACTCAGCCTCAGAGGAAGACAAGGGCAAACCCCCTCTGGACAAATCGTGCCAAGAAAATCCCTTTAAACAACAAAGGCAGAAAGTTCGTTGTTGCTGTTGCTGTTGCGTCCCTTCATTTCTAAGGGCGACCAGAAGGTGAACCGATCACGGCGTTTTCTTGGCAGAACTTATTCAGAGAGGTTTTGCCCTCGCTTCCTTTGAGGCTGAGAGAGTGTGACCTGCCCAGGGTCACTCTGGGTTTCCATGGCCGTGCGGGGATTCGAACCCTCTTCTTCCAGTGTGTTAAGCGAACAGTGAAACAACGGCGCTAGGCTGTCTCTCGCGTAAGAAGGAGATTTTGTTTATTTTTCGGAGACTGTTCCATCCCGGTTGCGTCCCCCTCGGTGTTTGCAAGGCAGAGGAAATGCAAATAAACTGCGCCCTCCCTCCGTCTGCCGCAGTCGTAAATCACTCTCCCTAAACGAGGCTTCCTCTTTCCAATCGCTTTAAGCTATGATGGGGGGAGGTGGGCGGGAGACGGGGGGGGGTAAAGATTCTCCCCCTCCCCGCTTCCATTCTCGCAGGTGCAATATGAATCAATTATCTTAATTAAGATAATGCCGCAAACCCCAGAGATTTCCTTCGGATGGGTTTCGCAACTCTGGACCACTCCGAGGCATTTTAATAGCATTTCCACCGCCTCCCGCGCCGTCGGTCGGGCGAGCGGCGGCCCTTTGCCTCGGAAGCCTTTTCTCGCCCGGAAAGCAAAAAAGTTTCGCAAAGCTTTCCCTTTCCCAGGCTGAAAGAAGGGGTGAAATTAAAGCACAGCGCCTTGGCGTTGGCTTCTTCCACGGAGCGTTTTTAAGATAACCGATAAACCCCTTGGATTTACATATAGGGCGGTCTATCCTTCAGCAGTTTAATTCAGCGGCCCCTCCTAGTCCGGATTAGCCCCTTGGCTTTAAGCTGCTCTTGTTGTTGCTGCGTCCACTGCCGTTGTGCTGCTATTGCTGTTGTTAGGATGTTTTTCTCCTCGTGGTTAAGTAATTTTTGAAGCGCTGCTTTTATTTTATTTTTATTGTTGTTGTTGCGTTGTTACGCCGTTCACTTCACGTTTACATAGCCGGCGCATCCCTCTGGCTCTGGTGCCCGGGATGGGGAAGCGATGCTGAAACGAAGGCCATTTTCGCCCTTGGCTAGTATAGCGCTATGATTCCTACTGCAAACCCCAGGATTCCATAAAAGGTGGAAAGTGGAATAATAGCGCTATAACAGTCTAGTGCGGAAATGGCCTAAGAAACAACATTTTGGTTTGTTTGTTTTTTTCCTGGTGGAGGGGAGACGCCGGGCTCCGTCTGGCTTAGCGAAGCCACCGAGCGGCGCAAAAGATGCGGACTTGCAGGAGCGTCTGTCCGCCCCCTCGAGGACCCCCCCCCAAAGTCCTAAATCCTTCACCGCCCCCGCCTCCTGGGCCACCACCTCCTCCCCCCTCCCAGCCCCGCCCGCTCAGCCCCGACTCCTGCTGCTGGTCCGGGCGGTGGCGGCCTTCGCGTGGAGCCGATCGCGGCCGGCGGGGAGGGGAGCGGGGACGGCGACAACAGCTTTGCGACGCGGCGGAAGGGCAGCGAGGCGTGAAAGAGGCTTTTGTGGCAAGCGCGTGCGACTCGCGTACGGCTCCACTGCAGGCCCGGGAGCCCTCCGGACGGGGGGGAGGAATGAACGGAGGGGAAGGGGAAAGAGAGGAGGGGAGGCCAGGCCTTGGAGGGAAACGGAGGGACGGTTGAGGGGAAGCAGGCAAGTGCGCCCCAGGGAGGGAGTGGAGAGGGGGCGCGTTCCAAGGGGGCTGGCTGAGGTTGAGGAGGCCTTGAACACCCCCGCGTTCTCGTGGAGGGGGGGATGCTGGTGTGTGCCACTTTCCGCACTAAACTGCTGCAGTGCTATTATTCCACTTTCAACGTCCTGTGGAATTCTGGGATTTGTAGTTTCCTGAGGCCAAAGAGAGAACTCTAAATGCCCCTCCCTAAACTGCAAATCCCAGGATTCTATAGGGTGTTGAAAGTGGAATAAAAGCACTATAACAGTGAACAGCGGAAATGGCCTTCATAGGGAATCCTGGGGAAGTGTGGGATCTGAGTCCAGGAAGGCGGGGGGGGAGGAACCCTCAGGGCTCTTTGAGGCATCGAGCTGGTCCCCAAACCAAAGTGTCCCGATTCCCCTCTTAGTGGCCCTAGCCACCTAGAGGCTGGCCCCCGACCCCTCGGGACGAACTCGGGAGCCAGCGAGACCCAATTAGAGCTCACTCTTCGACGGGCCCCCACTTCCAGCGCCCCGGCCCTTCCCAGCCAAAGTCGAGTTCAAAGCAAGGGAAACGGTTTCCTTCGGGTTCTTTCCTTCGGGGAGGGGAGGCGAGAGGAAGGGAAGGGCCCGACCTCGACGGAGCTCAGTTGGCAGCCACGGGAGCGGCAAGGGAAGAGTACGCTGCACACCGCCCGCCCCCCCCTTGTCGTTGTCTTGCTCGTTGCCAGGCGTCGCGCTCGCTCGCAGGGACACAACCTCTGGCAGACCCAGCCCTTCCACCTGCCAGGCCCCGCTCCTCGCCTCACCCCCCAACCCGGCCTCTCTTGGTGGAGTTTCTGGAGCAAACACGAGCAGGCATCTTCTCCTCCTCCTCCTCCTCCGGCCGGTTCCTGGAAAGGGAGGACCCCTTCAAGGAAAGCCAGAGCAGCCTCTGGACCGTGGCGAAATGCGCGGTGCTCGACGGGAGGACGGAGTTGAATAGGGGAAAGGATTTGGTACATTCTGTCCCGGCGCGCCTCAACTCGTGGTCCACGCCGGGAGCCTCTCCTCTGCGCCCTCCTTCTGCCCAGGGGTTATATTGGAATTAGCCAAACAAGCGGTTAAAGCGGAAGCGCGCCCACAAGTTCCTCAACCGAAGGCGCCAACACGCTGGCAATCCAAGTCGGTGTCATTCCGCATTGGGATGTGATCACTCCGGCGTGAGACTGTTGAGAAAAAGAAAGGCCTTTCGGAAGGTGATCAGAGATCCCGCCTTTCCTTCTTGATCGGAAATAGCGATTCTTTTGTGCGCTCATCTGCCGCACTACACCGTTCTAGCGCTCTTATTCCACTTTCAAGATCCTATGGAATCCTGGGGTTCGCCGTTTAGGGAGGGGCCTTTAGAATTCTCAGCCAGAGAGCTCTTGGGCCTCAGGAAACTACAAACCCCAGAATTCCACAGGATATTGAAAATGGGATAATAGCACTATAACAAGGCATGGTGGGAAGGCCCTCTGTCAGAGTCCTTCGATTTGGACAACCTTGCACCCAGCTGTGGCCTACACCTTAGCCTCGACTCCAGTAAGCCTATTGAATCTATGGGACTCAGGGGAAGGTTGACTTCCCAAGGTCTTGTCTATTTAATGGGTTTGGGGTTAAGGCAACATCTAGGCTTTCTGGAGTTCTTCCTTTAATTATATATAGTGTGTGGGTGATTAACATCTAGTGGGGAAAAAGAATAAATGGAAAATTAGTTCTCTAAATATGTGTGTAGTTTTCTGCCAAACTTAAAGCAAGTAAAGATTCAAATACTGAGAGCCTAGTGCAAAGAAAATGTTAAATCTGTGGTCTGGGTAGGTAATTTTAAATTTTTTACTTGGTGTTTTTCAGAAGTCCTTCTCCCCTGTCTTTTGAGTCCTGATCTGTTTTTTGAGGAGAGGGAGTTTCCTGCTCATTCTTCTGAGGGGAGTCCTGGACCTCAGTGCCAAAATCCTATCCACAGGGCTAAATATTAGACCCTAAGATAATAAGGAGGCAGCAGGCCAGGTCCACCCTTTCAGTCCTCAATTCCAACTGCTTTCTTTTCAAAGGCACTTATCTGTGTCTGCTTTCTGGCGCTCCCTAGGTGTTGTATGATACACCTTTACAACAACCCTGTGAGGTGGGTGAAACCCTGTGGGGTGAAAGTTGTTTGTTCTGAGCAGTGCAATTCACAGCTGACTCCCACGTCCACAACTGTACTTTAGGACTGAGGAAAAGCACTCTCTCAGCCACTATAGTTTCTCATTCTTAAAACCCACTACACCTATTACAGTTTGGCTTGAAAGTATCATTGTTGTTAACTGTCATCAGGTTAACTTCCACTTATGACAACCCTATGAATGAGAGAACTCCAAGATATGCTGTTGTTAATAGCACTGCTTAAGTCTTGCAGACTTGCAGCCATGATCTTCTTGATTCAGTCAATCCACCTGTGGTGCAATCTGGCTGTTTTGCTATTGCCTTGTACCTTGTCATTGTTTTGTGCCTTCAAGTGATTTCCAACTTATGACAATCCTAAAGTGAACCTGGCACGGGATTTTCTTGGCAAGATTTGTTCAGAGGAGGTTTGCCTTTGCTTTCCTCTGAGGCTGAGAGAGTGTGACTAGCAAGTGCCTTTAGCACCTCCACCCCATTTTAAAAATTTTCTTTGTCCTTTAAGGTGGGTGTCTCTCAGTTTCTTCCATTCTGGTGCCCTCCAGATATGTTGGGCTACAGCTTCCATCATCCTTCCTTACCCCAATATAGTTCTTGTTGAGTTTGTGGTGGCAGGAAAAACTTGAACCCAGAACAAAACAACCTCATGTACTTCCTAGCACCACTGAAACCCTGATGGAAATGCCATCCATGTTTTGCTTGTTCTTTGACAAGGCTTCCTCTTTCCCCATAAAAATAAAAACTAGAATTCAGCTGGATCCTTCTCAAGTGTGAGCAAATATGATGCAATTGTCAAAGGACTTCCCATGTGAGTGCCTATAAAGGAAATTTTGGAAACAGAATGGAGCAATTTAAAAAAAAAGGTGTTTCAGGGGGAGTTGATGGGAAGGATGAAGTATGTTCAGTCACATTCATCTATCCATACACCCATCCATCTATCTCTTTATTTGTATCACACCTTACTCCCAGGCTGGGGCTCAAGGGGGCTTTCAAAAAAGGCAAAGAATGAATTAAAACGTATATCGTTAAACATACACCTGCTCACATAAGTCAAATGGCTCATTCACAGGTTCTTCCCAACTTTATTTAATGGCCCACAGAACGATCTAATGAAAAATACTGTTGCTTGGACTTCTTCAAGTACTGGAAAGGGAGATTTCCCTGGGAGCCGTAGGGGAAAATGCTTTGAACTGTTTGCAGGAAGCGAGTTAAAAGCGCAATAAAGATTTTAAAAAACTTTCTTGGGATTCCTCTCCATCCCCAGTTGCACCTCAGCTCCTCCTCTTCCCAGATGAGCAAAGTATGTCAAGGCGAACTGAATTGGATGCCATGTCAAAATCAATTTGTGGTTGTTGTTTTGTATCTTCGAGTCAACTCCGCTCTATCATGTTTTTGTAAAAAAAAAAAAAAAAAATCAAAAGAGGTTGGCCATTCCTTTCCTCTCCGGCTGAGAGCGTGTGACTTGCCCAAGATCTCCCAATGAGATTTCCCTGGCTGAGCAGAGATTTGAACCCTGGATATCTAGTCCATAACTCTCACGACTTCACCATGCTGGCTTTCATCTTTCTTCAGGTCACCCGAAATCAAATATTAATACACTCAATAACGATCTGTTACCATGGCGAAATAAATAGGTAAGTAGCGATCCGCCTTGAATTCAATTATATTTTAATACAGGAGGTTCCTTGTCTTTCCTCAGCTGCTTGCGTCACCCCCCACCAAGAAACCCTTTAAAAAAAAAAGCAAACGAACCCCCCCCCCAACTTTGATGAAAGCAGTGTATAAAACTGCTCGGTCTTTCCCCCTCTCATTTTCACGAGCGTTTCAAGGGGGGGGGATTTCTCACATTTCGGGGGATCAGACGCCCCTATCGCTCTTCCCCCTGGCTCAGCCTTTTGGGCCGGCGTCTCGTGCTAGACTCCCACCGGCTCCAAGAAGAACAGCTTGCGGCCCGAACGGCTTTTCCAAGGCGGGCGGGCGGGTGGGCGGGCGGGGGGCCCAGGCGGTTGAGGACCGGCTGCCGGGAGTGTTTGATTTGCAGGGGAAGGAGCGAGGGACGCGGCCGGAGGCCAAAGGAGAGGGCGGGAAATGGCACTGCTTCCGATCCGGACCCAGGGCGGGTTCTCGCTGAAGCCCGGCTCGCTCTCGACGGCAGAAGGGAAGCGGTGCGTGAGGGAACCTTTAATCCCCAGGATTAAAGCGAGTGGGAACATCACCAGTGGAAAATCGGAGGAGGAGTAATCTTCGTGATGTCAGGACAGAGGGGCCAGAGGGATGCGGGCATGGGGAAGGGGCTGAATTTTGTTAATTTTATGGCCAAACTGGACCATCTCCTATGTAGACGAGCTTCCTTGGGAACCTTAAACGACACGATCAAGCACTAAGGCAGCGCTTTTGTGGCTGAGCCCTCCTAGGAATCATAAAGGCTGCCTGCCGCCTATCCTACACGCACTTGGGAGTAAGCCACCCTGAAAAATGGGGGGCACGTCTATGCCCATTTCCACACTAGACTGTTATAGTGCTATTATCCCACTTTCAACTCCCTAAACTGCAAACCCCAGGATTGCATAGGATGTTGAAAGTGGAATAATAGCGCTACAACGGTCCAGTGCGGAAATATGTATACTATACTTGCGCGGTTCTTCAGATGTAGTGGATTGGAAAAGTAATTTGCCTTCCCGTTGCCTATGCAAGATTAACAACAACCTGCCTGCCAGTGTTGAGTCCCCCTCCCCATATACCTTAACAGCAGTGCGGGGGTCCCTGTGCGCGTGCGCGTGTTGGACGTGAGGCGCTCCCGTGCGCTCAGACGCTGGCCGATAGCGCGGCTCTCCCCTCCCAGAGGGCCTCCGGGTCGGAAGGCTCCGTCCGCGGGGAGCGCGGGAACAAATTGCCCGCTCCGTCCCCTGAGGGGAAACCAGGGGAAGCTTCGGAAGGGGGCTTTGAGGCGCTACCGGCGACCAAGGGAGAGGGAGAGAGAGAGCGCGCGCGAGAGAGGAGCCAAACCCCTTTCCCTCGCTTTGCTAAAAAGCTGAAGAGCTTCTCTGTCAGAAACGCCAAATGACAGTGACACCCCCTCCCCTCCCCTCCCCCCGGTCCCGGTTTCCGAGGCACGAACTCTCCCGCCCTTCCCTTTCCCCCACAGCCACCAGGTTCGCGCCGCGGCGGAAAGGGTTAAAGCTCTCCCGCGGGTGTCCCCCAAACAGGTCCGCGGAGTCTCTCTCTGGCTGGCGACAGATGGCCACTTTCTTCGGGCCACAAAGGGATGGAATGGAGAGACCGGGCGGCATACAAATGGGCGGCTCACGTGACCCCCCTCTCGGAGCCTGACGTGGGTGACCATATGGCGCGTGCCGGGGAGGAAGCCTGACGCCAGAGAGAGAGAGAGAAGGAGACAAGCCGGGCTTGGGGGGGGAGAGGAGGCGAGGAGGGGGCGGGGCTTGCCGCTCGGCCCAAACCGGAGGGAGGGGCGCCTCCATTCCCCGCCCCCTCCCCTTCCCCGGCAGAAACCGCCGAGCTATATAACCTGAGTCTTCTCCACGCAACCTCAAAGGAAAAAAATATAAATAAAATAAATAAAGGACACGCACACTCTCTCTCTCTCTCTCTGCTCTCTCTCTCTCTCACATCCACACCGTCATCCAAAGAAAAAGCTTTCCAGGAGCAACAGGGTTATGAGACCATCACTACAAAGGAGACGCTGAAGAAAGAAAGGTAATTCTAATTCTTGATTTCCTGGTTAGGCAGTCGGGCGCTTTGGAGACCTACGAGGTTCGAGACAGAATCGGGATCCTGGGTAAAAGATTCCTCTCTCTCTCTCTCTCTCTGACACCCACACAAGATCTCATCACCTGGCAGGCTGCCTCTGTAGGATGCCGCTTACTCGACTAGAGTTCAGGAAGGAAGAATTGTTGAATTTGCTCTCTTTCATGACATGCCTTCTTGGAGAAGCTCCCTCGGGACGCACGGGATGGGACTTGCAGCGCGATCCGATGAAGCTTTACTCGGGGGCAAACTGAGTCTCCCATCCATCGGATCGCCCCTTCCACTTCCCCCTCGACCCAGCCCTCCCTGGTCCCGGGGACTGAGGTGGAAGCCTGACGAGGCTGGGGGAGGGGGAAGGAACGACCCAGCGAGGAGTTTCACTGGTGCTCGGGACGGGGTGCTGGAGGTGTCCCGGTCCAGGGGAAGCCAAGCGGGGGAGAGCAGCCTGTCCTATCGAGATCTTTCTGGGATCGGGGCGATGGGGATGCGGGCGAGGAGGAAAGCTGTCCAGGGGGTTGATATCACGTCGCTGCCCTTGGAAGCGAGGCTGGGAAAGAAAGACAGCAAATGTGTTTTAAGTTCGCCATGGGTTGGGGAAGAGAGCGCAGACGGGGCGGGTGCTGCGACCTTTCCAGAGGGGATGTCGGTGCTCCAGGTTTCAGACTTAACCCAGGGGCTCAACTGTTGCATTGGGGCCGCCTTGGGGAAAGAGGTCTGGGTCGCCTCCCTCGCCCTTCTGCGGGGGTTTCGTGCCATCCCGCCCTCTCATTAGCAATCCTCCCCCTCTTCGCCGGACGCTGACACAAAAAAGTGTGTGTGTGTGTCGGGTGAGCGGGGGGGGGCGTTGTATTGGGCGTTTGCTGCACCTGATCCCCGTCTCCGCGGCCGAGTTTCGTTTGACTCTGAACAGTTGGGAAGTCTGGAGGTGCATTGTGGAGGATGGCATCGGGTGGCTCTTGGGGGGACAGGCTGGAGGGAACGAAAGGGCGACCAGATAAAGGAAGAAAATCCTGCCTCGGCTGAATAATTATTGGCAACGGGCCCTGTTTGAATCTGTAGCGTGGGCTTGTGTGTGTGTTTTCATGTTCTTCTTTGCCATTGTGTCAGTCAAATTTCCTTCTCCATCTTAATCTCCTTAGAGCCATCGCTACGAATATAAACAAGTTACATAATGCTATTTGAGATGATAAATCTCATTGTAGTGGAGAGAGGGAGAGAAAATTAGAAATTCCTTGCCGGACAAAGCCTGAGGGGTGAGGGGAGCCTCAAGTTTGAATTGCTGGGGAACGCCCGAAAGTCCCTTAAACCAAGGATCCGTGTAGAAGCAATTTAGGATCTGAATTAGAAATAGGCAAAGAACATAAAGGGATGTCCGGCTGGGGATGAAATCCTTTTAAATCATTGATAATATTTCCGTTATTCCAATCGACGTAAAGATCAATGGATCTTGAAGATCGATTTAATTATTTCAATTGATCCAAAGCCAAGGGCTTCCTAAATCGTGAAATTTCTATGTAAGTTTATTCTAAAGTCTCTCCGCTTGGAATGGAGCCGACTGTACACTCCGTATCTTTAGGGCTGTGGCTTGAAGAAGTGCTTTGACAGAACTCTTTACTATTTCTATTTTTTTAAAGTTGAACGTGTAAAGGGTTTCGGGGATCACTTGGTCGGGCGAGACGGTTAGCATCTTGGCCGGTGAAGCGATCGGAGGATCTGGAAAGCTTGTGGGCCCCTTGGGGTTGGCCTAATCATTTATCTTATTATTTGCTTGGTTTATACCCCGCCTTTCTCCCCCAGAAGGAGACTCAGGGCGGTTTACCAATCCATGCGGGAGGGGTTCCCTGGGGCAGGGTCCTGCGGCGGCCTCCGGCTAAGCGTGTCCTCCCTTGTGTTCCTCGCAGGCTGAGGCCGGGATGACGAAGTCGTACAGCGAGGGCGGGCTGATGGGGGAGCCCCAGCCGCCTCCCCAGGGGCCCCCGAACTGGGTCGACGAGGGCCTCAGTTCCCAGGAGGAGGAGCCCGAGGCCGACAAGAAGGAGGAGGACCCGGAGGCGATGCACGCCGAGGCCGAGGTGGACTCGCTGCGGACCGGCGAGGAAGAGGAGGAAGAGGACGAGCTGGAAGAGGAGGACGACGAAGACGACGACGAGGAGGAGGCGGCGGCGGCGGAGGAGGAGGAGGAGGACGACGAGCACCCCCAGAAGCCCAAGAGGCGCGGCCCCAAGAAGAAGAAGATGACCAAGGCCCGGCTGGAGCGCTTCAAGCTGCGGCGGATGAAGGCCAACGCCCGGGAGCGGAACCGCATGCACGGCCTCAACGCCGCCCTGGACAACCTGCGCAAGGTGGTGCCCTGCTACTCCAAGACGCAGAAGCTCTCCAAGATCGAGACGCTCCGCCTGGCCAAGAACTACATCTGGGCGCTCTCGGAGATCCTCCGCTCGGGCAAGAGCCCCGACCTGGTCTCCTTCGTGCAGACCCTCTGCAAGGGCCTCTCGCAGCCCACCACCAACCTGGTGGCCGGCTGCCTCCAGCTCAACCCGCGCACCTTCCTGCCGGAGCAGAGCCCGGACCTGCCGCCCCACCTCCCGCAGCCCGCCGCCGGCGCCTCCTTCCCGGTGCCCGCCTACGCCTACCAGTCGCCGGGGCTGCCCAGCCCGCCCTACGGCACCATGGACAGCTCCCACCTCTTCCACGTCAAGGCGCCCCACGCCTACGGCCCCGCCGCCGCCGCCGCCGCCGCCGCCGCCGCCGCTGCCGCCGCCGCCGGGCTGGAGCCCTTCTTCGAGAGCGCCCTGGCCGCCGCGGAGTGCGCCGCCAGCCCGGGCGCCTTCGACGGGCCGCTCAGCCCGCCGCTCAGCATCAACGGCAACTTCGCCTTCAAGCACGAGCCGGCCCCCTCCGGCGACTTCGAGAAGGGCGGCGGCTACGCCTTCAGCATGCACTACCCGGCGGCGGGGCTGGCGCCCAGCGGCCCGGGCCCCGGCGCGCTCTTCTCCTGCTCGGCCTCGCGCTGCGAGATCCCCCTCGACAGCCTCCTGCCCTACGAGAGCCACCACGAGCGGGTCATGGGCGCCCAGCTCAACGCCATCTTTCACGACTGAGGGCCGCCGCCCGGCCCGGGCGCCCCGGGGCCGTCCACGGAGGACCCGCCCGACGGGGCGTCCGAGGGACTTGCCTTGCTGGCGAAGGGGAGCCGACATCGCCGTAGCTGCCAAGTGAGGGGGAGGGACGAAGAAGGAAAACCAAGAGGGGGAGGGTGGAAGAAAAACCTCCAGGCGTCAGAGTCGTCGGCGGGTATCCTCCTTGCAGCCTTCGAGGATCCCTGGGGAAGTTACACTTGCCTCTGTTCCCCTTCTGCGACTCCTCACTCTCCCCCCTCCCACACCCCTGTTCCGCATCTCAACCTACACCGGTGACGTGGAAAAGATCCAGCTCCCCTTTGATCTGATCGGGACAACAAAACCATAAGCAATAATTTGGATCTATGCAATTTTTTTAAAGGAAAAAAGAAAAAGAAACCTAGTCACGGGCCAGTTTCAAAATAATAATAATGCTAATAATAATGCTCATTAAAAAAAAGTATATATCAAATTTCTATTTTTCAATCAGCCGCTTTTTTTCCTACGTGCTACCTTTTTCCCATGCTGAGTTTATTTTGTTGTGGTTTTTTTGTACAGATTTTTAAAGAACTTTTTTGATAAAAGACTATTTTAAAACCATGCAGCTTCATCGATTTTTATACGTGTCGGAAACAAAATAGAATTATTTCTAATTTATACAAAATTAAGGAAGTAATTTAAAAAAAAAAAACCAGCCAGAGAAGTGCTTAGAAGAAGAAAAAGGAGAAGGAGAAACGTTGTTCTGTTGCCTTAGCACCGTCCTCCCGTCCAGTTTCCCGCCGGATCCTTCACACACACAAACTCAACATTGCACAACGAAGCCGGGAGTGTGATCTCCATGAAACTTGCTCACCTCTCTACTGTAAGAACCAGATTCCCACGTCCCCTCTCCAAAGGGACGCAAGACGGAAAACTATTGATCTTTTATTAAAGTACATCATGCTAACCGGCAAAAAAACAAAAACAAAACTTGTGTATATATACATCCATCTTGTAGCAAGCAAAGACTATTCCATCCCCCCTCGGTTTTTCTTTCCCCCCAAATCAAACGCTGCTTGACGATCACATTCAGTTTGCACTGTTTCTTCACGCTGTTTGGGAGCCCGACCTTCGCACAGTCTGATTTCGAAGAAGACAGAGATAACTTGAATACCTTCCTGTTTCCGGGCAATGTTAAACTGCATGATTTCTTAATGCATCGTCACACCAATCCGTGCTTTTGTCAGATTTCCGTCCAGAAGTCGAAAGCTAATCAGCTTTTTTCTTTCTTTTTAAAGATGGTTTTGTTATAGCATAAGCCGATACTAGTCCGTAGTTTTCAAACCCAGGCAGACCATGCTGACTTCGTTTAATTAGAACAATCTAGTTATGCATGTACCATGCAGTCCGGAATCAGCGCTGTTTGAAATGTAACGCGGGTTCAGCCGAAATCAAACCTGTACTGTAATTTTGTTCGTAACCTTGTATATGATGGTATAATGCACAGTTGGGATTTTAGGAAGAGCACACACCGTTTGCAACGAGATAGTAACAAACCGTTGGTCAAATGTTGCGTTTCTCTGTAGGTGTAATTCCCCCCCTCCCTTCCTCCCTTAGTGTGAGCGATTCCTATGGGATTATTGTAATAGTTCCTAAAAGGTGCAACCTTTACTATTTGAACAATAAAACGAAGTTTTAAAAGAAGGTACTGAAGTGTGATCCAGTAGGAACCGGGGAGTGGGTGGGTGAAGGTGGCAGAAACACTCAACTAGCAAAGGGAGGTCTGATCCAGAAGTTACTGCGAGTTAGTTTTTCAGTTCCAAAGGCCGGCAGTACAAGAGACCCCAAGAATAAGTTCTCTCCAATGGCCCTCATTGCTCTATTCAGGCAAAGACCCGAGGGAGCTGTCCATTCTTTCAGTGCTGGAACACAAAGGAGAGACAGGCCTTTACCGTGGAGACAGGACTGGTCTCTCCACTCCCCTGTGTCAAGCAAATCAATCTGAAAAGATGCCTTGCTGGAGCTGAAATCGGAAGTCACTTACTCTGACCTGGAAGGACTTCCTTAGCCCAAGGTAAAGAAAAGGGGAGGTGGAAAGGTAGCTCCTTTTTTTTTTTTTTTTAAATCACTTTACATCTGCTATGACTGAACTCTGGCACTCATAGGCACTGTCTGGCATATAATCACATTTATGTAAAACTGAAGTAACTAATGGTCAGACTTTCTGTCTGTAGCAAATCATGTTCGGTTCCATTTCTACCTGGGCTGCCATTTAGGTGCAAGTTCCTGGGGATGGTCATCCTACTTTTGTGTTCATGAACATCAAGTCATGCCTGATCAAAGTTTAAAATGTTGGAGGTGTTGCACTCCACACAAAAGTCTCTTCAGAGTTGCCAGATTAACCCTATTTCCTCCTCTTTCCTTTGCTTCATTTCAAACCTGATTGCTAGGCAATTCCTACATCCTTGTGTTTCAGAGCGCTTGTGATTATCATCAGGAACAACTCTGTGGTTAATGTAAGGTACTCAAGAATAAACAAAGAGAAGATGCCCCCCATAAACTTGGATGAAGGATTTATCAAAGGGCAGATATCAGGCCTTTTGTGAAATTCTCTTGGCTCCAACACAGTATCTTTTCTAAGTCTATTAAAACCTGAAATTGTGCCCTTGCTGCTGTCCCTCATATAGGGCGCATGTTGGTTCTGACTGTCTGATTACCAAGATTCTGGAAACAGTGAAGATGGTGTTTGAGAGGACAGGCAACAGCATAGAGACCAAAGACACCAAAATACCAGGCATTTTTGTTCCATTTTTGGTGATTGCCTTCTTGATCCAACAGTGTGTTTTAGTACCTATTTTGGTTCATGTATTCATTGCTGTTGCCAAATTGGTGATGAATTAGCACTGTTTTCAACTTTATATTGGTAATGTACACACCTTAAGGTCTTAGTCCAGGGAAGATAATCACACATGTAACTCCTTGTAATCACCTTAGTTGTTTCACAATTGTGTCCACTGATTTCAGTGCAAATTAAGTGTCACTGATCTTTGGATTAGGTCTCTGCTTCATGTACATACAAAGAATTCCCAATGATATATGACAGTTCATTTTTTCCACCCTGTGTATGATATAGGTATGTTTTACGAGAAATCCATTCAGGCTGAAGCTCTGTACTAATACACATCTATTGGTTGACATACGCTTGCTGCTGCATAAAGTGTGAAAAGGCCATCAATCCCACAGTTTGGTGAGAATCATTCGCTCTCTTCTACAGAACAGAAAAGGGAACATAACCAGGGGATGATCATCAGAAGCAAAAAGCAAAGATTTGAGCAAACAATGAATTCCTAAGGAACCCAAGATCAGGTCTTGCTCTCTACTCAGTCCTCCCCAACACCAGCAGTAACTATATGATTTCTCTTGGAATATACTAACATATATATCACAAAGAAATACAGTTTTTATGGAGCTATCTTTAGCTAAGACCATAGCCTTATGTAGCAATTGTGCATATGCAACCTGATTTCTCCTCATCACCTTGTCTAAAACAGCCGTAACCATCTAGACTGGCCATTAGAGTAACTTTATTGAGGATCATTGTGACAAAGGTAGGCACAAAGCTAGTTTATGCGTATTGTGATACATAGTTGAATCATGCTTAATTGTGATGAATTAAGTAATACTGCTATCTTGGTTGAATATATCATATGTATGAGGTTAATAATTTTAAGGCATTTGGCTTCGTGTTTGACAAGATTTGCCAGAGCATCTTTGTTTCATAATGCCAGGCATGCACCTAAAAAAGAATCTCAGATCTAGAACCTCAGCTTTTATTCCTTTCCTTTTTAAAAGAAGTTCTTAGCTCTTCTGATTGCTATGATGGTCTCTGGATTTATGCTTTTTGCTTTTTGGAGGATTTGTACTACATATTTTGACTGATTGTCAAGCAAACTTATCTGAACACGTCAAAATATTCTTAGGTATCCACACTCAATCCACGAACCTTTAATCCAGAAATGGGCAACTTCCATTGGATGAGGTCTACATTGGACTCCTTGGAACTCATGAAGGGCTGTACTGGTACTGTCACCGTCAATGACATTCAATGGCCTCAGTGACAGGTCTCTATGGTGCTGAAGGATACCAGAGTGTCCTCCTGCACCACAGAGTCTTGCCAGTGTGTACAGCAGAAGGGAGCATCTCCTTCCATTTTGGACTGTTGGCAGCAGCATCAATAGCAAATAGGTGATCACAGGAACTGTGAAATCATCCACTTCCATCCTCCAGATGAGGGGGCACAGCATGCTGCAGTCTCTACTGCCCTGAAACTGGCAGCTGGACAGGGTTCTTTCTGGACAACTTCTGGAAGCAAGCTTTCTGCAGCTGCTCCTTTGCTGATGACGGTGACAGCCTACCAAGGGTAGGAGGGGTCTTCCTTATACCTGTCTAAGAAGCCAGAGGAGCCAATGACAAGTATTTCAAGTGGGCATGCTGAACAGTAAAAACTGTAGAACAAAACCTGTTGATAATACGTGGGCTAGATAATTTGCCTACCACCCCCATACAAAGTAGCTACTTTTAGCACAGTTCTTTTTAAACGAAACAGCAAGCACACACAATCCTGACAGGGTCAATCTCAAGGCAAGAGTGAATCTCTTACCTCAGGCAGAAGAAGCCTGGAGACAGCAAACTGCTGGAGGAGAAATCTGCATGTCACCTGCCCTGCCTTTTGCCCCTAATCCAGCTTGCTGCCTTTAGAGGAAGTGGAGGAAGATATTCCTTAACCAACACTGGTGAAAAAGTCAGCTGCCAATCAAATCAGTTTTCGTACAAGGGATGTGGGCAGGACCATCTTGTTCTTAGGCAGCAAAATGTTTTGGAACTACCATGAGCCCCAAGGTTGCTGGGTATAGCGATAAGGCTGCATTTCAAATTCACACACCAATCTGAAGCAAGGGCGGAATATTTTGCTGGCCTAGAAACAGGGCTTCCTTGACTTCCTGTCTGCCCAGTGCATGGCAGTTTACTAAAAATGAAAACCTTTCACACATCAGTAGCTCTGGAAACAGAAAAGCAGCACTTAGCTGTCTCTGTTTTGTGCTTAGCAACTATGAAACGAGATCTGCGCCCAGGTTCTCACTGAGAAGGAAAGAGTGAGTGCAATCCCTTTGCTAGCTCTTGTCTTCCCTCCCCCACCCCAATTAAGGATGGGTGATCACGCTGGTGCAGTGTGCTTTTGATAAGAATTTGCCCAGGTGTGCAGGTCTGTTTATGCTGAAGATGGAAAGAAGTTGAGGGTTGTTGGTTGGTTGGCTGGTTTCATTTTAATCAATCTGTGAGAAACTGAAACTGACAGATTTGTCAATCCAGGGCCAGACCCAGATTCTTGAGTGTTTTTTCCTTTTAAAAGACTAGAATTTAATCTCTGTATAATCAACCACATTACCTATGATTCTTCCATGAAATGTAAGTATTCCAGAAAATTCCTGTTCCAAAAGTGTGTAGCTTCAGCAAAGCTGCTGTATCATCTCCTGCTGTTCAAACAATGCCTTGAGAATTGTAGAACTACCACATCTTAGCATCTTCCAGGGCTTTCCAAATCAGGGTATATTTCCTCGTACCAGTAGTAACAGCACTGTGCATTGTTAAGTCACAACCGGCCATTAAAAATGCTGATTGTTTTGAATATTTATCATGCAGTACAAGTCTTGGTCATTTTCTGGGATTAGAGAGAGAGGATGTAACCATATAAGATAAGTACTAGTAACACAATTGAAGATGCCCAGACATGAACTCACCAAACATTTATATTTGTCTATATTGGCATTTTCCCGGACTGGCACACTTCATATGTGCTAAACTAGAACTCCCACCATCCCCAGTCAACACATGGAGAAGGTGATAGACACAGGTTATGAAAGAATGGTATATGTCTACTGTTTTAATGATGTATATATTATTGGTTATCTCATGCTTCACACAATGTGCATGCACTGCCCAGCATGAGGCCTAGTTTAAAGAATTATATCCAAATAATTGCTATTAAAGGTCCAGAGCAAGAACTATGGCAGCAAATATAAATGGGTGATGGGAACCCTCTCACTGAATCATCCCATGAGAGTTTTCTGCTCAAGATGCTGGTATACCTGACATCCTTCATCTCCCCAGAAGTCCTGGATGTTAGTAGAGAGATGAATCACCATTGTTATTACCAATCAGTTGAGAGGCCCCAGCAGTGTGTTACTGGGAATCCCAGGTGATCTGACTGGTGATCAGAGATAACAACAGAGATTCCCTTCATATGCTCCTTGTCCTCCCATACAACACAGCACTTGGTGCACAAAGGGACTTGGAACACTGGTGAGTGGGTAGCAGCCAAATAAAGAGAAGTGTGGCGCTTCAGGCATCTCTGTCTGCACTGAAAAAAGTGGAAATGGGCACCAGAATAGGTCTGATGACAATAGGGGAGCTATACATGTCCCCCATAACATATGTGAACCATATTCAGATTGCCTGAAGAGGCTACCAAACCACTGGGACCAGAAAGGGTTCTCCAGCCTGATTCAGCAATTTGAAATGTGTGGTCTTTAAGGAGGAAGCTGTGGTTTAACATTTTTAGCAGTGGTCTGTGACTGGATTATTGCTTGATGTTGATAAATATTAATCCAAAGACTGTAGCAGTTAATCAGGAAACTGTGCAGTGAAATGGGGTCACTCTTGTATGTTGGATTGCTACGTTTGTTAGCCTGCTTTTAGCCAAATATTTATAATCTGTTTTATAGAATACTTATACTATATGAAATTATTCCATGGTGAGGAAAATCTAGACAGGGAGTTTTTCTCTTTGCCCCATAACTGCATCATCCATTAAAGCTAAACAAAAAGAAATTCAGGAAATGGAACAGAAAGTATTTCTTCAATAGGCAATTACAATCACAGTACAGTCTGTCAGCTTCAGATTTATTTTTTCATAAGCTTATGGTTTCCAAACCAGCTTACATGCTAAATAACCAACAAGTGCCATGATATGAGTTTCCAGAGTTGTAAGGTTGCAAATAGAATGTGAAGATTAAAAAAAAACTTTTTAAAAAGGAGACAAATCTTCCCTTGTAAACATACCAATGTTTTTCTCACCTTTCTCAAAATTTCCCAGAACAAGCAACTGACATTCACACAAGAGTCTTCAATAAAGCTATAATACAGAAAATCCATCTATACATACATACATACCTTGAAAGATAAAAACTTAAAAATATTAGAAATATAATTAAAACAGAAACTTCAGGAGGAACACTTTAGGGGATAGATGCAGTGGACCAATTAACTCAGAAAATATTTCTTCACACTGCACATGCTCAGACATGAAGGTTGCTACCCAGAGATAACAGTGATGGCCACCAGCCTTAAAAGGAGAATGGACAGATTCATGGAGGATCAGAGTACCAATGACTATTAATCACAATGGCTTTGTATGATCTCCAATAACAGTGAAGATAACTATGTAGCCACTGGGAAACACAAGAAAGAATGTGTTGCTACACTCATGGCTCGTTTGTGGTTTTTCCCTACAGGTCTTGTTGGGCTGGATTAAAAATGCCTTAATTATTCTTACAGTGAGAGTTATGAAACAAAGGGAGATATGTAAGTGAAAGTATATCAAAGACAATGCCACTTGCTAAAACAGAGGAGGGAAATGTTTTTGGGGGGGCATTAAGGGGCCACATTGTCTTCCCTGAACCTACCGGTGGTTGACCTTTTTTCCTGCTGCATCCCCAAACTTGCACCCAGGCTTCAGAATTTACTAAGACTGTGGTAACATCCATATTTCCCCTTCAAATTAACATGTACAAAGTCACTCACCTTGCAGCGGCAGAGCTTGGAGTGCGTGGGGAGGGAGCAGGGCTATGGCATGGGGGCATGGCCATGGTGCGTGGGAGTGTGGCCATGGTGCATGGGGGTGTGGTCACAGTGCGTAGGAGCGTGGCCATGGCACATGGGGGCATGATTATAAGCCTGGTTACCTGAAAAACATTACTGCTGGGGGCAAACTGCCCCCATTGCTCCACCATCTCTATGCGACTGTCACCTTGTTTTAAAGCCAGTTGGCATTTACTGCATGATTTACAGTATGATTCAGCCTGAAAATAAGGTGTGAACTCCTTGTAAATCTTATTTTAGCAGATATTCAGTTTTCTTGATACCACAGTGGCAAATCCAGTAGCAGTGGGTAGGAGCAGTTCAGCATTCAAAACCTGTGTGTATGTGTGTAAAAGAGAGTGGTGAGGGGAGGAAAACTATATGTAGCCCACAGGTTCTCTTTTGTTCACCTCATGTTAGGTTGTTACAAACACATATGTAAGGCTGATACATTCATGATTATCCTTGTCCGTAGTAACTCCTTTTAGCACTGATGTCAGGTTTAAGACACCATTTAGAAAGGACAAAGAGTATCACAGGCCCTCTCCAGAGAATGCATCCTCTTCTTGACTGAGGTGACATTGCAGATGCTTAGGTTTTACCCAAATTTATAATTAAAATCCATATTGTGGCTGGAAAAAAAAAAAGAGAAAAAAGAAAGAGAAAGACAGTGAGTGATTTTTGAAAAACTATAACTTTTGAAAAACCACTATCTCTTAGCCTCAATTCCCATCCTACATGGAATAAGGAGGTTACAACAGTAATCACCTAAATATTATTGTTGTAAGTATTAGTAGAATAATAAATGTAAAACTCCTCCTCCTCCTCCTGCTCCTCCTCCTCCTCCTCCTGCTCCTCCTCCTCCTCCTCCTCTTTATTTCTGTCCAAACTTTTTCTCAAAATAGGGACTCAAAGTAGCTTATACTGTAATTTGCATAGAAATATAATTAAAAACATACAAAAATGAATATTAAAATAGAATTAAACTATTTATGAAATTAAAATAACAGCTCAATAATAAAAATTACAATTAAAAAAGATAAAAAGCTCTTTAAAACAATAGTTAAAACAATACAGTGGAAACTTTCTGTGTTAAAAACCTGCCTGAATAAGAAGGTTTTAGTCTGCTGCCAGAAGGACAACAAGGAGGGGGGCATTTTGCCCTCTATGGGAAGGGAGTTCCAGAGTTTAGGGGCAGGCACTGAGAAGGCCCTCTCTTGCACCCCACCAGCTGTGTATGTGATGGTGGACAGACTGACAGAAAGGCCTCTCTGATGATCTCAGAGCCCTGGCTGGTTCATAAAGGGAGAGATAGTCTGCCAAATAGTCTGGACATGAGGCATATAGGGCTTTTTAGGTCATAGCCACTACTCTGAATTGTGCCCAGAAACAAACTTGCACTCAGGGGAGCTGTTTCAACGGGGGCATGATATGGTCTTTATAACCTGTCCCAGTTAACAGTCTAGATGCAGCTCTTTGGGCTAGCTGAAGTTTCTAAATACTTTTCAAAAGCAGCCTAACTAGGGAGTGTTACAGTAGACCAGATGGGATGTAACTAAGGCATGTACCACTGTGGCCAAATCTGACATCTTAAGCTTTAAATGTGCAAAAGCACTCCTGGCCACCTCAGAAACCTGGGCCTCCATGTTCAAAGATAAATCCAATAGTACACCTGTGGTGATGGGTTCTTCCTATTACCCAGGCAGCATAGCTGAAGGGGATAGTTCCCTCTTCAGGTAAACAAAGGTGGGTTTAAGATACATTTATTGGGGGTCAGAATCACAGAAGGACATCAGAAATCATGAGAGACAACTGCCCAGTCAGAAAGACCAGATTGGGAACACAGTGAGAAGCTTCCAGGTGCTTTGGACAAGAAGTTATAAAAAGGCCTCCAGAGACCATGAGGGGAGGGAGACAAAGAAACATCAATGAGAGACAGAGGTCCGATAGCAGGCTGAGCAAGGCTTGTCCGGACTCCTGGGTTCTCCCCCACACTATCCCAATGTCTGGATGGCAATGTGAGTAGTATAGGAATGTTTTAACTAGCTGCGTTAGGGACTTATGTTCTTTTAAACCTCTGGCTGAAATGACCTAGGCTTATCTGCAACTTGGTAACTGCTAAATAACATCTGAAGGGAGGTGTCCTCCATGAACAGGATATCTTTTGTCTTTGTGTTTGCCTGCTTAGAATAAAAACCTTTCCTTCTAAAGACCACCTCTGTCTATGATCTCTCTCCATGTGCCTTGCTGGCTTGTGTGCACAGATAGAATTCACCTCTTCCACAGGGGGTGGAAGACTCAGCAGTCAGAGGTGAGAGTCTAGTGCGTCTTTCCCCAGTAGCTTCCTACTGAGTTACTGCATGATGGGGATTTAAAATCAGTAGGTGGTGACAGCTAGATGATCTCCCATCTCCTATTCGAGAGCAGGAGACAGCATTGAGTAAGAGAACCCTCTTCCCCTCACAATACCCAAAGTGTGAAATTGTGTCTTCAGAGGGAGTGTAAACCCATCTAACACAGGCTGAATCCCTACTCCCTGATCTGCCCACTGCCCGACCAGGAGGACTTCTGTCTTATCTGGATTAAATTTCAATTTGTTTGCCCTTGTCCAGTTCATTACTGGTAACAGACATTGGTTTAGGACCAGGATAGCCTCTTTGGACTGAGGTAGAAAGGAGTAGTAGAATTGGGCAGCATCCTTATATTAATGGCACCACACCTCAAAATTCCAGATGATCTCTCCTAGCATTTAATATATATGTTAAATAGCACAGGGAACAAAACAGAACCCTGGGGGATGGTCCCATGGGCCAATGGCCAGGGCTTTGAATAGGAGTTCCCCAGCACCATCTTCTGGGTTTACTTCTCCAGGCAAGAATGGACCCACTGTAAAACCCACTGTTATCAAAAGCTGCTGAGAGGTCCAGCAGAAGCAATAACTCCCTATTTAGGTCATCCGACAAGGTGACCAAAGCTGTCTCTGTCCCATATCCAGACCTAAAATCAGATTGATATCAACCTACATAATCCATTTCATCCAGAAACTCCTGGAGTTGGGAGGCCACCACATGCTCCAATACCTTGCCCCAAAATGGTAAGCTGGCCAATAACTATCTACAAGGGCATCACAACTGCCTCCTTTAAGTATGTTGGAATACAGTCTTGTTGTAAGGAGGCACTGACTACCTCCTTCACCCACTCAGCCAATCCCCCTCTGACCTTTCTGATAAGCAGGCCAGGGCAAGAGTTTAGCACACACATGGTGGCTCTCTTCTCTCCTAGCATCCTGTCTACATCCTCAGTCTGCACAAACTGAAAAGTACCCAATAACACTGCACAAACAGGAGCCAGGGTTATATCTGCTGGAACTGTATCAACTACAGTATCCAAGCTGGAACAGATCTGAGCAACTTTATCTGCAAAGTGGGGTGCAAATTCTTCATAGGGACTTGTTGAGTGGTCTTCATTTTCTTCTTCAGGATCAATCTGTAATAGACTTCTGATCACTCAAAATTGCTCTGCTGGATGCTTTCTTTCAGATGCATTGGTGGCAACAAAAAATAATGTCTGCTACAGAGCAGGCCTTCAGACAGGCTCTAGCACATGTTTGGTAAGATTTGATTTGAGTCTTCTGCCAACATCACTCTATTCTCCATCTCACTTGCTTTATCACTGCCAACTCCCTGAGGGCTAGTTTGGTTCAATACTGTAAGAGAGAACACTCAAGAGTGATTGTGTCCATGGTCTAGACATTGCCCTGCTTCAGAGGTCAGCCTGTGCTTTAACAGAATCATCTGCTGAAGTGACAGAAAATCTCCAAGAGCCATCAGGAACACATCCAGATTCAGATCCATCAGCCTCCAGGATCCTAATCACTCTTCTACCCCTGAAAAAATTATGAATGCTGGTGAGTCTAACCAGATAATGACCTGTCCATGACAGTGGAACTGCACAGAGTCCATCCACGCCAAGATCGACATCACCCCATCCAGTGCGGAAAACAAGGTCTAAAGTGTATCCAGCATGAGTAGAACCAGATACCACCTGAGATAGACCCTTAGTTGTCATGGAGGCTCTGAAGTTCTAATCCACTCCTGACAGAGCTGTCTTAGCATGGATGAAGTCTCCAAGCACTGCTAGCTACGGAAACTCCAACACTAACACCAAGACCACTCCAGCTAGTTCAGAGAGGAGACTGTTGAGCAGTGTTGTGGGTGGCACACCAACAGAATCCTTAGCGTGTCCTGGCTATCAACCTTTAGGTATACACAGTCAAGCCTTCAGACTGTGGGAGAGAGGGAGATGGAATCCAGAAACATCACTGCAATTCTATCTCCCCACCCTCTAGGACTCACTTGCTGCTGCACAGAAAAACCTAGTGGGCAGATCTGAGATTATGCTCCCCCCATCTCATCCAGCCAGTTTTTTTGTGATACAAGCCAGGTTGGCATGCTCATCCAGAATCAAATCCTGAAGAGCACTTGTTTCTCCATTGACCTGTCTGGCATTCAACAGCAGCATTTTCAGCTCAAAGGAACAGTCATAAAGGCTATCCGGGCTATTTGACCTGGAAGAAAGGTTTGGGATAATGAGCACCCTGTTATACTCCCCTCTTCCATGATATTGCACTCATCTCCTCCCTCCATATTTTCCTCTATCCTGTACGACAATGTCTGCTTCTTGAATCAGTGCACCTCCCCGACTTTTGGAAAATGCATCCTGGGCAGACAAAGCAGTATGATGATGATAAAGATGACTTTCAAAGAGAAATGATCAACAAACATAATATTATCACTGGAAGATCTGATATTTTTTTAAAAAAATACTATGCCTATGTTGTTGTTAACAGTCAACATAGTCACCAAGTCAGCTCGGACTTATGAATGAGAGATCTTCAAAAGCACTTTCTTGTCAACAGTCCAGGTCAGCTCTTGCAGACTCAAGGCTGCAGCTTCCTTATTGCATCTATCCACCTGCAGAGTAGTCTCCCTCTTTTCCTACTGTTCCAACTGTCACGTCATCTCACAATATGGCCAAGATACGACAGCCTTGGTTTGGTCATTTTGGCTTCTAGGGAGAGTTCAGGCTTGGTTAGCTCTAGGATCATTTATGGTCATTTTGGCAGGAATGGGATCCCCCCATTCTCTTCTAGCATCACAGTTGAAATGTGTCATTGGAGGAGAGTATGTCCATAGAATCCTCTAATTTAATTGCATAACAAGAATGTCACTGAAAATGGCACTGTAATGGTGGATATGTGCAGGAATGCATTAACTGCCTGGTGTCCCCCTGCTGAAAACAATACTGACTGCCAGCCTAGTGGTTCCTTCTGTGACTTCTTGTCTTGAAGCATTTTTCCCACAGCCATGTTTTGGCTTCAAGAAGGCAGTAAGAAGGCCAGTTGCTTATCTCACACTGAAAAATTCTGGCATGTCTCTTTTTCAGAGAAACAGTGGTTCAACATAAGACGTATGGAGAATAACATCTTCCTTAATATTTCAGTATTGTTGTATACAGACTGAACACACAAAGCAATCTAATAACCACAGTTACTTCCATGGATGATCTTAGAACCTCTTATTCCAACTGTATGAACATTATTCCAGGCGAAATAATGAAATTTTGCTGTTATAGGTACGTTTGTTCTTTTCATTTTTTAAAAAAGAGGGGCTTAAAAGCAGCCCTTCCATTAAATTTTCACTGACTATCTATCAAGTTCATGGCAAGAATCCAAAGAAGTGCATGATTAATTCCTTGTGCCATGGAGGATGATGGTTTTATGCTTCTCAAAAATCTACAGACACATACCCACCATGCAAAGGAAGCCTGCTTTTAAACTATAAGAGGCCTTTCATAAACAGTTTCATAAACAGTTTTCACAGCTTGCTGTGAAAAGACAAGAAAAGTAAATAAAAACAATTATACTAAACCTCACCAGCCGTGCTTGAACCTCGGAGTAAATCAAAAACAGCTCTTTGGAGTCCAGCTTAATCTACCTATAAACAACAACAAATTATATGTGAAAGCTAATTGCTAATTAATTATACAAATATAGTTGCAAAAGGAATAGTTTGTAGAGTTTTTTTTTTAAATCAACATAAAAAGCAATAGCGTGGATCAAGATTTACATGTTTATTAACTTGTTCCAAACTGTTAGTCCTGTACAATGAAAAGTGGATGAAACCTATATAAAAATAAAAATGTCCCTGTCTTTTGTTCCTTTTGGTTAAGTGCTTGCATTCCAAACAGAAAGATTCTTCCAGTCAAGGGGCAACTCGCATGCCACCATCTTTTATTCAAAGGCAGGCACAGATGTTCATTCTGCAGGGGAGGTTTTAATTTATGAAAATGATATTGTTTATGCATGAATGCATTCCACATAACACACAGTACTTCCATCTGATGAGAGAAAACAGCAGAACCAGTGCCAATGTCAGGAACATATTCTGCAAATTTAGTTGCTTAAATGTTTAATGAATATTTGGAAGGCATTTGCAAGCCACAAGAAAGCTTTTCAGATCTCCTCTCTTTTTTTCACAGCTAATAACAATTTTCACCTCCTCCAGTCAATGCAATTGACCTTTGAGGTCTGACAAATGTTTGTTGCTGGAGTACTTCAAAAGAAATAATAATTAAGAGAACAAACAATCTAAATTGGATATTGGTGAGATATTTGGGTGGACAGATGTTTCTGTAAATAACCACTCATATTTTTTTTCTTTATGAAGAATGATGTGGTCATATTATATTATTTATATCCCATTTTTTTCCTCAAAACTTAAGATGGCTCTTAAACAATGTGTTGTATCCTACCTCAGAATAAGTGGTTCTAGATCTCTAGGTCAAGGCGCATCCACACTGAATGAAAAGTCCTAGATTTTGTTACGGTTACTTCCAGTTTTTTACTGGATCAAAATAAACCAACCTGGGGAGCTGGTATAAAGAGTATTTGATCATACCATATATTCTGGGATAAACAAAACATGCCTGGATTTCCAAAATAAAATCAGATTTAACAGGAACAAAATCTGGGACTTTCTGGTCTTTTTAATCAATCTGGATACACTCAAAAATAGGGAAAAGAAAAGACAGGCATCAAAGAGAGATCAGTAATTCTCAGTAGTTGCAGAGACATTGATAACAGTAATGTATATTTTTGAAGCAATTTCTGGACATATACGTCTTCATATCTTTGAATTAAAATGACTAGCAAGTTGGTAGAAAAGTAATATGCTATTTAAGAATAATTAGAGAGTAACTTCTTGATTTACAGAGTCAGCCCTATGCTTAAAAAGTTAATGCTATTATTTTGGTTTAACTATATTTTTAGAAGGCATTTCTTCAGTTTTGCTGGCATAATTCCCAATTATTTTCTTAGAGCAAGTGTAGGTGCTATATGACACAACCCAGGGAAAAAGCATTTTCCATCTCAGTTTATTGCACTCTCAGCTAACTTCCTTGGCTGAAACTAGACTATGGCCATTTCTGCACTAGACTATTATAGTACTATTATTCCACTCTCAACATCCTATGGAATCCTGAGGTTTGCAATTTAGGGAGGGGGCTGAAAGGCCCCTCCCTGAATCACAAACCCCAAGATTCCATAAATGTTGAAAGTGGAATAATAGCACTATAATAGTCTAGTGTGGAAATGGTCTTAGTGGTGCTGACAGTAGACCTACTGAAGTCAGTGGACTAACTTAGCAATTGGCTAACTGAAGTACCACTGATTTCAGTGGGTTCTAAATATGACGGAGTCTGGATTCCCTCAACCAAACACACTCAAAGAGATTTTTAATATCCATTCTGAAATTTGGTTTGGTTCTTAGAAATATTTTCAGTAAATTTGCTACTTCTTAAGATGAACCAAGCATTCATAACATGCTGGGAGAGTACAAGTAGCAGGCACATTTTTACAAAAAATTTAAAGACCCTCTGTTGCTTGGCTTAGAACATTTTTTCCCCAAACATAAAGCTAAAGACATTTTATCAAAGTAGACTTATGTTGGAACAACTGGATTTATTATGCACTTTAGCATGGCCTAAATATTCCATTTAGCTGGGAGACACCCTCCATACTTATCTACATAAAATATATTAATGCATATTAGAGTGATGGGGTGAAAAAGCTGCAAATGAATTATTATTTAAATGTCTAAATATGACTTTTCTTTTTAAAAATATACTGAAAACTGTAGTTAGCATGCTGTTACAAACAAGGTAATCCAAAATTAAGCCAATATTGCTCTTAATGTCTTCCCTTGTATGATTGAATTGCCTATGGGATATTAGGCACTTTTCAATTTCTGGGCATGTGGTGGCAGAGAAAAACACAGACACATGGATACAATTTTAAAATTATCATTACAAAATTTCTCTGTGTTGCATTCTTAGAGGATTATTTTTTAAAAAAATGTTAAGATATTTTTTGCCCATTCATCACCTAAAATGCATTATAGAATAGGTAGGATGTGAATCTTTTGATATAAGTAAATTAATTAAAAATGGGGAAATGGCAAGTCTTTGGACCCGGGGACCAAGGCTGTCTCTGTGCCACCCCAAGAGCATTGCATTGTAGGGGCTGCTGGTGGAAGACGTATGCCTGTTGAACATGCTGTGGACATGAGGCCTCTGCAGGAAAGGTGACCCTGACCACTCCCCCCCACTGGCAGAGCACTTCTCCACAAGTGGAGGGTCAATTCCATCCTAATTTCCCTCAGAGCACTGTCCAGGAGGTTTAGAATTGCTGCCTGAGTGGCAAAACCAAAGGATTTCCACAGATGGGATAAGAAGACAGAGAGAAGTAGTTCCCTGTAGGTTTCACTGTAGGGTGATATTCAACAGATTTCCAGACAGAAAACTATATGATACGTTACACCTTATTTAACAGTTACAAAGCAAACAGCTGCTGAGTTCATTTTATCACTTTTGTTTTATGCTAAATGAAACTATGGATCTTGCCCAACCAATCAGGAGACCTCTCCAATGGTTTTGTGTACATCATGGTGCCTGACTGTGACCCTCAGAGTGCATGTGGCCCCTCAAACTGGCATGGCTGCATCTACTTTTCTCTGCATATGGAATAGGGGGGCAGAGGGGTTGCTGTTACTCAGCTTCTGAAATAAAGCCTTTTCCAACAACCAGCCAGGCCACTTTCAAGACTGATATCATCATCTCACTATTTGAATTCCATAGAACTATCCTGTTTTATCCCGTATTGTCCTTACCACAGCAGTGGGAGGTGGGACAGTGTGAAAGAGAGAACAAAGAGTCCCTGATTCACCCAGAGAGCTTCACTGCTGAAAGGGAGCTTAATCAAAGCCTCCCAAATCCAACACATTCTCTGCTACACCATCTTTCTTCTTAGAATTGGCATGCATACTAGCAACCTAGTATCCACCAGTGATGTATTTAAGTCTTTTATTCCAAGTCTCAAGTCAAGTCTCAAGTCTCTACTTTAAAGTCTCAAGTCAAATCTTAAGTCCTTGAAGATACTTTCAAGTCAGGTCTCAAGTCTGGGAGCCAACCTTATATCCCAACCAAAATTCCAGAAATTGGATAGAGTGAAATTAATTCGGTTTTAACAATTTAAGCTGAGTTGGCTCTCCACATTTGCAGTTTTGCCATCTGCAGCTTTGGAAGTGGGGAATAGGATCCTATCTTACTCCCCATTACTGAAGATTCAAAAGCTTTGGAAGCAAGGACCCTTCTTCCTCAAGCCTGTTGCCTAACACAGTTGCTGTTCCTCTCTGAGAAATGCACCCTGCACTCTGGAGGTGAGTCTTGTCTTTTGCTCTTAGGAAACGTTTTAGAAGGCTCCTCCGATATGCAGCAGGGACAGGCTGCTGAGCAGATCTCAAACCTACCTCAAGCCCGTTGTCTAACCTGCTTGCTGTTCCCCTCTGAGAAATGCACCCACACTTTGGGCTTGAGAGAGATTTTCATGTGACTAGTCAGCAAAAAGAGATGGGGGCATTGTTCAAAGTTGTAAGGTTTCTGGCTGAATGCATTATGTTACTGAACTAAGGGCAGCAAGTCAGTCATTAAAAATATACAAGTCTCGAGTCGAGTCAGTGCATCATTTATGACTGAGTCAAATCACTGAAGCAACTACCGACCTGAGTCCAAGTCTATTGACTCAAGACTACATCACTGGTATCTACTAGCTCCCCACTCCCAATAAATTAAAAAACACACACACCAAAAGCAACATTTTGGAGAATGGGATGAAATAGCTAAGATATATTCCAGTAAATAATCTGGGTGATATGCTTCTGCTCATTGTTTATTGTTGCTGTTGTTTGCTGTCAGATGAACTTCTGACTTCTAAGGTGAAGAGATCACTCTAGGATATTTACTCCTTCTTCATAAAAGCAGTAAATCACTAGTGTAGTATAGTGATTTAAACACTGGACGATGACTCTGGAGACCAGGTTTTAAATCCCTGCTTGGCCATGGAATCCTAGTGGATGTCCCTGGGCAAGTTATACTCTCTCAGCTTCAGAGGAAGGCTAAGACAAACCCTCTCTGAACAAATCTTGCCAAGAAACTCCCATGATGGGTTTGCCTTAGGGTCACCATAAGCTGGAAACAACTTGAAGGCACAAAGCAACAACAACAGCATGAACAGGAGGCCTCAAATGCCTCAGCTGCCCTGCTCAGGTCTTGCCAGCTCAGGGCCATGGCTTCTTGGGTTGAAATCAACCCATTTATAAGTGTGTTCCTCCTCTTGCCTTCCATTTCTCCTTATTGAATATGGTTCCAGTTATTTACAGTAATAGTATACATTTGTTTCATGGAACTCAAAGTAAAAGGCAGACTCCGGTCCAAGCGCTGGCTGGAAAACAGCATGATTAGTTTCAGCAAATTTGCTAAACCCTGTCCCTAGGATTTCTGCTTATGTATAAAAGAAGGAAATGGTGGGGTGGGGTAGATTAGTGGTTATCATAGGCCCAAGTGATTAAGAATAAAAATTAAAATATTTATAAAACCTTAGTTGCATTTTTTTAAAAAATTGTGCTTGTTTTTATATAAAGTCTAATGTTATGCACACTTATGCTACATTCATTATATTGCTTATGTATGAAGAACTGCCAGTTGGATGTGACTTTTAAAAATACTGGTATGAATATTGACTTGGGGTGAAAGCAGGAGTCCATTAATGTCAGTTGCATACTTCCCGCTGGCTTTTATGGAAACAGGGCTTTCCCTACTGTGTCTGTAAATGTCATTTTTAATCTTCCTGAAAAAGAGAAAGAAAAAAAAAGGAAAGAGAAGGAATGTGTCCCTAGTTAGCTATTTTTTTTAAAGAAATACACATATTTTATTGTAACTTGAAATATTGTATCTTTCATAAGTTAGCTACAAGGTGACATCTCTAGAAAATCTAACAACCATTCTCAGTGTTGACTATTGGAATCAGACAAGAGTTTCAAGATTTTCATCATTTGGTAAACGCAGTTGCTTAAAATGCATTTTAAACTGTTTTTTAACTATTTGCATTTCATAGTATTGTTGTTTAACTGGTTTTTAAGCTTTGGTAGTGTAATATTTTAGCCAACTTCTATTTTGAATTTTGAATATCACTGGGAGAAAGGCAGGGTATACCTTGAATTTAATTAATTAACAATTATGTTACATTAGCAATTGTTTACAGGTTTTGGCACTTCAGTATATTGCCAAGCTGGCCTATATTGTGGATTTAGCGTCATTTGAAATCAGTTCCACATTTCCCTGCCTCATAAGTGAGCCCAGCTTTCTGCTCAGTTATGTTGTAAATAAGGAGGAGGATAAGGAAGATAACGACTGTAGACTGTGTTTTTATTGAATTTAAATGTAATGTTTCTATTCCTTTTCTTCTCCTCAGAGTCTCTTTCACTGATAAAAACTAATGAGTTTAAACCAATTAAGTTATAAATTAAGTTGGAAATGTATTTATTTATTTAAAGCCTGTGTGGTACAGAGGTTGATCATTGGACTATGGAGAGCAGAGTTCAAATCCCTGCTTGGAAACCCACTGGGCAAGCATGGGCAAGTCACACTCTCTCAGCCTCAGAGGAAGGCAAAGCCCCCCCAAAAGAAAAATCTCACCAAGGAAACCCCATGTTAGATTTGCCTTAGGGCTGTCATAATTTGGAAATGCTTGAAGGAACACAGCAACAATTGATTGATTGATTGATTGATTGATTTAATCTCCTACTTTTCTATCTAGACAGGACCTAAGCTGGCTAACAATTTTTGTTAAAGTCTAATATAGTTAAAACTATGGCTAGTACAACAGTTAATCAATTCAACAGTCACACTAAAAGTATTAATTTAAAACAGCTCTTAAAAGTTGTTTAAAATATAAACATGATAAAAGTACAAATCCATGACCAACACAACACAGATTAAAGAAATCTTTTGCACCAATTTTCTCTCAAAGGTCTGGAAAAGCAAAAAGGTCCTTATCTACTGGTAAACAGAGGTGACCAAGCTAGTTTTCTGTGGCACGGAATTCCACAAGCTGAGGGCAGCCATTAAGAAGGCTCTTTCCTGTGTCCTCACCAAGCATGCTTGCAATGATGGTGGGGCTGAGGGAAACCCGTCCTCCAGGATGCTAGAACTCAGGCAGATTCATACAGAGAGATACTGTCTTTTGGACAGCCTGGACTGGAGCTGCCCCCCCCCAATTATTGTTCTCGCTTATTTACATAGTGCCATCAATGCACATGATGCCTTTACAAGCAACACAAGAAAAAACAATCAGCCCTGACAAAGGTATACAATACACACACCTCACACACCCACACGGGAAGGAAGGAGTAATACAAATATAAAACTATGTAATATAATTAAAAAAACAAATTATCTATATAGCATATAAAAACAATACAGTATAATATAAAACAAACCGATATATACGTACAATCAACATGTACAAGCTTGTAAACCAACATTACACTAACATTTCCAAAAGCTTTGTAAACCAAGAAGGTTTTTGAAATTTAAAAACAATATGGGAAGGAGCAGTCTGCAAATGTTCAGGGAGGCAATTCCAGGAGTATGGAGCAGCAAGTGAACACAGATGAAGCTGAGTCAAGGAAGACGAAGCCCTTGCTTGAGTGTGAAGCTTTCTCCCAAAGTGGGACCCAAGGTGGCCTCCAAAAAAGTTAAAAAACATTAAAAAAATACAATTATAAAAACTTATAATTTATTTTTTCAAAAAAACTTAATAAGTAAAAGCTCATGTGTTCACTCATTAAAAGCCTGCCTGAAAAGAAATGCCTTTGCCTATGGAAGGAAAGCAGGGAGGGGGGCAGCCTTGCCTCCCATGGAAGAGAGTTCAACAGGGCGGGAGCAGCCACAGAGGCCCTTTCCGCCCTCTTGGAGCCATCACATGGAGATCCTGGGAAAGCCTCTCCCGAGAGGGAATCATGTCTGCTGTGCTCTCCCCCAGCTGCTGGATGGGAGGAAGCGTGATGGCTCAGCTCCTCCCTTCCACAGTGCAGCCCGGCATTTTCTCAGGCTGTGCTGGGGGAGGAAGCACAGCCATTGCGCTTCCTTATGTTCCGCACAACAGGTAAGTGCAGGAGGGATGCGGGAGGACTCTGCAATCACAGGTCATGTTTGGGAGAAACCTGAACATGATTTAATCCGAGACTGCGACGGGAAGGCCACGGGTTCACGACGTCATGCAGAACCATCACTGCAATTTGGTGGCCATCCTGTGGCCATTTCGCACTTGGAAATGTGTGTGAAAAGGGCCTGAGAAGGCTCTCTCCCATGTCCTCAGCAGGTGAACTTGGGACAGTAGTGGGACCCAGAGAAAGCTTTCCCGTACAGATCTTAGGGCTCTGGTAGGTTCATATAGGGGGACGTGGTCTTTTTAGGCAAAAGTCATTGACATGTCAGTATTAATGTTTCTCCAGCATAAAACTATTGGCGCTGAGTGTTTTCAAGTCATTTTCATCTCATGGCTACCCTAAAGTAACTGTCAAAGGGTTTTTCAGCAAGTTTGCTCAAAGGGGGTTAGAATCATAGAGTTGGAAGAGACCACAGGGGTCATCGAGTCCAAACCCCTGCTATGCAGGAACACCCATCAAAGCATTCCCAACCAATGGCCATCCAGCCTCTGCTTAAAAATTTCCAAAGAAGGAGATTCTACCACACTCGAAGGCAGCATATTCCACTACCAAACAGCTCTGACCATCAGGAAGTTCTTCCTGAGGTTCAAGTGGAATCTCCTTTCCTGCAGTTTGAATCCATTGCTCCTTGTCCTGGTCTCTGGAGCAGCAGAAAACAAGCCTGCTCCCTCCTCAACATAACATCCCTTCAAATATTTAAACATGGCTATCATGTCCCCTCTTAACCGTCTCTTCTGCAGACTAGACATACCCAGCTCTCTAAGGGGTTCTTCATAGGGCACGGCTTCCAGACCCTTCACCATTTTGGTCACCGTCGTCTGGACACATTCCAGCTTGTTGACATCCTTCTTGAATTGAGGTGCCCAGAACTGGACACAGTATTCCGAATGAGGCCTAAGCAATGCAGAATAGAGTGGTACCATTATCTCCCTCAATCTAGACACCATACTCCTATTAATGCACCAAGAATCGCGTTGGCTTTCTTGGCTGCCTCATCACACTGCTGACTCATGTTCAGCTTGTGATCTACCAAGACTCCTAGATCCCTTTCACACATACTGCTATCCAGCTACGTTTCCCCCATTCTATATTTGTGCCTTCTAATTTTTCTGCCAAAGTGTAGGACTTTACATTTCTCTCTGCTGAAATTCATTTTTTTAGCTTTGGCCCAGTTCTCCAATCTGTCAAGGTCATTTTGAAATCCTGTCCTCTGGAGTATTAGCAACCCCTCCCAATTTGGTGTCATCTGAAAATTTGATCAGCATGCCCTCCACTCCTTCAGCCAAGTCATTGATGAAGATGTTGAATAGCACTGGGCCCAGGACAGAACCCTGTGGCACCCCACTAGTCACTTCTCCTCAGGGTGAAAAGCAGCCATTGGTGAGCACCCCTGGGTTCGGTCGGTCAACCAATTACAAATCCAACTAACAGTAGCCCTGTCCAGCCTGCATTTTACTAGCTCCTTTGCAAGAATGTCATGGGGAACTTTGTCAAAGGCTTTACTGAAGTCAAGATATGCTACATCTACAGTATCCCCTTCATCTATCAAGCCTGTAACTCTATCATAAAAAGAGATAAGATTTAAGGGTTTGCCATTGCCTTCCTCTGAGGCTGAGGGAATCACCCACAAGGTTTCCACAGCTGAGTCAGAACTGGAACACTGGATTCCCAAAATCCTTGTCTAATACTCAAACCACTACACCACAGTGGCTCAGAGTTACTGTTATTAATTGATGCTGCGCCATAGAGACCCAGTCCTCTGTTTACACAAAGCCCAGTTCTCCTAGATTTCTCCAAAATAACTTTTCACCTTTTTCCCTTAGGATAGTAGCTTTGCAAGGTGAAGGCTGGAAATGGTAAGGACAATTTGGAAGGGGCAGAGATCTTCCTTCCATCAGCTGATTCATTACATAGAGGCTTTGCATCTCTCTCAGATGAAAATGCATTCTGAAGCTTTTCAGAACTTGGGGGACTTCAGGGGAGGGGAATCCACAAGGATATCAGCAAACTAAGGACAATTAAGGAAAGGGAGAAAAGTAAAAAAGGGGGAGAAGAAAGCAAAAGAAGAGTTGGGGTGAATGAGTTTTTTTAAAAGCCAGAGGGGAAAAAAAGTAGCTATTCACTCCTCTTCAAATTTAAAACAGGGACATGGGTAGGATTTTTTTTTCTTTTGAGTGTGGCAACGTGACATAAATGTAAACACTAAATATTAAAAGCAGCCCCCCTTTCGACGTTGATGTCATTGAATTAGGTTTTCTAGCTCGTAGAGGATTGAATTCACTTGTTCAGTCCTTCCCGCAAACTTCTCCCGTTGCTGGCCTCCACAGAGACAATAATTTCTCTGAGCGGAGACATACTAAGGGCCATTCCTCATTCCACGCTGAATGAACTCTTTTCCCGCCTTTCGCCCCCCCGCCTCAAAAAACCCCCCACCACTGGCCCCTTCCCTGCACGCGAGCCCGGCCCGCGACTGCTACCACCAGCTGGCGGGAAGGGACAGGAGGCGAGGCCGGGCGCGCGCGAGCTTAACCCTGACCCCCCACAGAGCCGGGCGCGCGCTCGGCCGCAGACTCCCCCCACTCCCCGACACGCCTGGAAGGGGAGGAGAGAGGCGCGCGCTGCCTTGGTAGCCGGAGGACGCGCTGGGACGCCTCTTTCTTTTTTTTCGTCCCGACTCCCGCGTGCGAATGTGAGCGAGTGGCTTCACGAAGGCCACGACGGGTACCTCTCAATGCACCAGCCCAGGAGAACAGCGTGGGACGAGAGCCCCGAGGGCCCTCTCGGGGTGAACCCGGGCGCTGGGTGGAAGGGAAGCGACGGCACTTTTGGCTCTTCAGTAGAGGAGGAGGAGGAGGAGGATGAAGAAGAAGAAGGGGAGCCTCCTTGGGGGAAAAGTGCCCAGGAGGAAGAGGACGACGCGGGGGGCAAAACCGAGCAGCCGCTCCTGAGGGGGATTTTCGAGATCCGGAAGCGGAGCTGCGACGTGGTGCTGAGGCCCGGGAGGCTCAGCTGGAGCCCAATCCAGCCCGAGAGCCCCGGAGGTGAGGCCGGCCCGCCCGCCCGCGCGCGCGCGCGGGGACCCCTTCTGCGTTTTTGCGCGCGACGTTCGGCTCCGCGCCCGTATTTCTTGGAAAATAAGGGCCACTGGATGCAAGCGGGCTCCCTCCTTCCTTCGAGTAGCCGGGGGTGGCAGCTCTCCTGCAGCCCTCACTTATTACCCGCGAGTGCCTCTGAGCGCAGCGGGACTTACCTGCCCGACGTAGGCACGGACGGGGTGGTTTCCCCTTCCCTTCCTGCACTCTACCCTCCGCCCCTTCCCCAAATAAGCGCCTCCTCTGTGTTTCCCAAGCTGTTCCCGAGGGCGCGTGACGTCGGCGGGAATCTCCACTCCCCTTCGGCCGAGGCGGAGCAGCTTTAGGAAAAGTTTTCCTCACTTTGAAGTTTCGCATCGCCACTAAAGACCCGAGAAATGCTGCCCAGCCGGTGGAAATACTACAAGTCTGTTATAGTTCTATTACTCCACTTTCAACATCCTGTGGAATCCTGGGGCTTGCAGTTCAGGGAGGGGCTTCAAAGACCCCTCCCTAAACTGCAAATCCCAGGATTCCACAGGATGTTGAAAGTGGAATAATAGAACTATAACAGCCTAGTGCGGAAATGGCCGCTGTTTTCTGTCAGGCTGCCATAAAATTGATTTTTTTTCTTCTTCCCAGGAGGGCAGCTGCAGCGGGAGAGGGGAGGACAAAAAGAGGGCATTTCCTTCCCCCAAATAAGAACTCTGTTCCGCAATGAAATTTTCCTTCAGCCCCCAAATGTCTTGCGACGCAGTGACTTAAAATCTCAGAAATACATGTTGGGTAGCCATAGAAAAAGGGTGAGCAAAGTTCCCAAGGGCCTGCAAATACAACAAATATAGGAGTTCTCCGTGTGAACGTCCCACTCTCTGCAGTAATTCTGTGGTCTGAAGGAAAATTCCATGGGAGAGGGCTACGTTTAAGGACACTTTGAATGAACAATAAAAGGGAAAAGGGGAGGATGGTTTAAATAATTGACGTTCCCATCTGTCCTTTTCCATAAATGTGTGAACAAGTGGTGCAACCTTGACCTCTAAACTAAGGTAATTTATAATGTGATTTTCTTTTTTTTCATTTTTAAAACCAGGGCTTGCATCTATTTATGAGGCTGTATTTGTTGGTTTCCTTTTTAGAACAAATGCATAGACGAAATGGAAATAAAATCTTTAAGTTTGGGTTCTTGTAGGTCCTTTATTTTAGTAACTGTGACAGTTTTGAATTGGGCACAGGACATTTCTGTCTTTTTTCCATTGGACAGTTTCAGTTTTGGTATGCCTTGGCTTAGTTCCAAGCTCAAAGAAACAAAAAAACACAGTAACAAACACATCTGAAATGACTGTGACTGACACAGAGTGAAAAAAGGTGCAGTAGTTAATGGTGAACTCGAATTTTTTATTGTTATGAAAATGAAATGCTTGCGTATGATAAAGCAGTATTATTATTATTATTATTACTATTATTATATTGTTGTTGTTGTTTCATTTATATTCCACGGAATACTAGGACCATGTCCACACTACACTGTTATTATAGTGCTATTATTCCATTTTCAATAGCCTGTGGAATCCTGGGGTTTGTAGTTTAGGGAGGAACCTTTAGAATTCTCAGCCAGAGAGCTCTTGGGCCTCAGTAAACTACAAATCCCTGAATTCCACAGGATGTTGGAAGTGGAATAATAACACTGTAACAGTGTAGGGTGGAAAGGTCCTAGGACTCAGGGTAGCTCACACATTTAAAACAAATACATGCAAAACATAATTCTGTGGACTGCCAGAAAGACAATAAATGGGTCTAAGAGCAAATCAACTCTGAACTGTCCTTAGAAGCCAAAATGCCTAAACTGAGACTTTTGTATTTTGGACACATTGTGAGGAGACATGACTTATTGGAAAAGACAATAATGCTTGATGAGGTAGAAGGCAGTAGAAGAAGAGGAACCCCCCATTACAGGTGGTTAGGCTCAACAGCGAAAGCCAGGGCCCCTGAGTCTGCAAAACCTGAGCAGGGCTGTTAGTAACAGGGTGACTGGCAGGTTTGTCATTCATAGGGTCACCATAAGTCAAAGCCAGCTTGAAAGCAATTAACAACAACTATATGTTAGAAAATGTTTTTTTTCAGTTCAGAGCAGAGGTTCTTGTGTTCCACGAACTGCCAAGGTGTCTGTGAATAGGCATTTTTTTTCCTTGTGTTACATTGAAAATTGTGTTCAAGTGCACTTTTTTTTTTTTTTGTAAATTTCATCAGACTCTCATTAAAGTTTTTTAAAATTATTATTATTTTGGAAATAAGTGAATTTCATGTACCTGCTATTTGCTCAGCTGTCACTGAAAAGAATGATTGATGAAATGGTTGACAGAAAACAGAGAACAGAAATCATTTTATTGCCCTGGAATAGATGTAGGAATGCCCTATTAGAAAACATAGCTATTAGAATACGTAAAACTCTGAGTATTTGGCTGATAGCAGAGTGGTATTTAGTGAGAAGTCCCTAAACATGAATTGTAGATATCTATTCAAATGTGGCAGAATGGTTATGATAGTGTTGTCAGTCATACAATATTCAGATTATATCTGTGCTAATATATCTGTCTCCAAGTGTCCAGTGAAATGCTCTGGAAGCCTTTCTGTATCCCTGCAGAACTCCAGATAGGTAGTGTATTATCCTCTTTCTGATTGGCCAGTTGGAATGGATTGAGTTTTTCCTTTGTATGTTTATTGAATTTCATTAAAGTCAACAAGCAGCAGAAGCAAGCTCCTTTAAGATCAATGCAACTTACTTCTGAATAGTTGTACTCTAGCTGTAGGTTTAAAAGATCAGACAGGTGACAAAAAAAGTGGTTATATTATGGAACAGGAGCCCTGAGTTATCAATTGGTTTCAGATTTAGCCTGTGGGGGAAGGTGTTTAAGATGTTGATGGTCCTCAAACTGAGACCTTTCCTGGAGAGGATGGATTATCTGTAGAGCCAACACGTTGTATTGGTTTGAATGTTGGACCAGGACTTTGGGGTCCCAAAGTTTTGAATTCTACTCAGCTGTGGAAACCCAATGGGTTACCTTAGATTCTCTTAATCAAAGAAGAAGGCAATGGCAAACCCCTTCTGAACAAATCTTACCAAGAAAACCCAGTGATAGGGTTGCCTTGGGGTCATCATAAGTCAGAAATGATTTGAAGGGACAGAACAAGAAACAGATTATCTAAACCAGGGATCAGGAACTGATCAAGTGGGTATGATGGTTTTACTACCTGTACCTTCCCCAACACTTAAGCTTAGAGAAATAGCTTTGGCCATTTCCGCCCTACACTGCTATAGTGCTGTTATTCCACTTTCATCATCCTATGGAATCCTGGGGTTTGCAGTTTAGGGAGGGGCCTTTAGAATTTGCAGCCAGAGAGCTCTTTGGTCTCAGTACACTACAAACGCCAGAATTCCACAGGATGTTGAAAGTCGAATAATAGCACTATAACAGTGTAATGTGGAAATGGCCTTCCATTAGTACTGGAGTACATCATCTTTTTTTATGCCATGGATCCCTCTGATAGTTGGTGAAGCCTATGGATGTAATAAATGATATTTTGAGATACCTGCAATAACTGTAAAGTGATATGAAAATATCTATAGCCATGCTAAAACTGCTGTGGCTTGTTGCCTACCTTCATAACTGAATGGAATGGTAAATTTCAATTTGAGAGGTTAGTAAAAATAAAGATATGCTTTTTTTTCCTCATCCAAGTTCACTGATCCTGGGGGAGAATCTGTGGGCCCCAGGTTGAAAATCCTTGCATTAGTGCAATTGCTGCATGACTGTTTGCATAATACCCCTTTTCCTGGGTGCTGTTGTTCAGCCCCTCCTTCCCTGCAAAACAAATAGGCTTAGGAAAACGGGAATGCAGGAATGAAGGAAGGAAAAGTAAATGGACCAAGACAATCCATGATTGACTCTTACTGTATCCAGCTATCAAGGATATCTGTTGTTCCCTATTGCATGTACGTTATGGTATGATGTCTGCCTCTGTCTAGCCTCCCATCATATGCATCAAATCACTGGGAGAGGTCATTAGAAGCTTGGGAAAGAACTCATAGCTATCCAGCTCTACACTCCCATCTAGTTTAAGTTTTAACTTTTCTGCATCTGAAGTTAGTCATGGCCTGGATGAAGTCTAACAAACTGAAACTCAACCCATACAAGATAGAAGTATTGACAGAACAGATCATGAATGGGTAGTGTACAACTTTTGCCAACTGAGGACTGCATATTCCCTTAAAGCTTATTTAGAGGTGAAAAAACCCTGCTAATTTAAAAACAGAAGCTGTTCAAGGCTATTTCAGTTTGAATCAAGCTCCACAAACTAAGAAACTGAAAGATAAAGTACCCCATTTGAATTTAGATCTGAAAGATTAAGGGGAAAGTGGTGGTTTGTGGAGGGCCAGCTGTAGCTAACCATAATTTGTGATGCTATACAACATCATTACTGATCATAGGACATATCTTTCAAGCATTGGCCTTAGTTTCCTTTTTTTTTTTTTTTAACAGGGTTTTGTTCTTTGGAAAAGTTATTAATTCTTCCTAAACTATTTGGTGGCTTGATTATGTATACAAATATTTAACCACCAAAACCTCCATTGTCAAACTCCAATAGGGGAAAAAAAATGTAGGAAAAGTAAAAATATTTACTGACAAGAATTTATTTAACAAGGAGGGGAAAAGAAGAAAGTAAGTGTGATGTGAAGGCAATTGGCTGCAGTTCTCTCTACCAGTATCTCTTCCAGCTGGTGCTGATTCTCCCATAGCCTCTCCAGAAAGAATTACTCTACAGTCAAGTTACAGGAAAGACAAAAAGACTGCATTCCCCCTATTTCTGGCATGCTAGAATATTTATTATTATTATTATTATTATTATTATTATTATTATTATTATTATTATTATTAGTGTGTGTGCATGTGCGTGTGCATGCGTGCATATAGAAATCATAGAAATGTAGAGTTGGAAGAGACCCCAGGGGCCATCCAGTCCAACCCCCTGCCATGCAGGAACACCCTCAAAGCACTCCCGACAGATGGCCATCTAACTTCTGCTTAAAAACCTCCAAGGAAGGAGACTCCACTACACTGTGTGTGTGTGTGAGATGCAGTCACATTTCATAACTAAAAGAATAGGTATCATACATCATATCCATTTGACTACATCTGCAGTGCAGTATATTGTTATATTAGCAGCATTCTAGCTTCAGAATGAGACCGAGGATGTGTGAGATAACTTTGCCATTAGTTGCTGCCATAGAGTTTAATGGGGCATGGAAATTTAAATAACCTTTGAACTGCTGCTATGAAACTTCATCAAACTTCATTAAGAAAGTTGAATAAAGTAAAGCCATTGTTTTCTTCAGAATTTGAAAGAAACGTATAATTGATAGGTTACTTCTAGATCTAGCTGTCATCCATACCGTTCCCACCCTTGATTGGTATTTCAGCCTTGTCTTCTCCTAAAATGGAATGGTCTGGTGACAGTTAACCATATTTAATAACACCCAGTGTTAATTACTGTAATGAATTATATGTAGAGGTGTCCCTGAGAAGCTAGTTTTAACTTTGGCATAAAACTGCCACATCTGCTAATATTAAAAGTACAGTTTATTCAGAATAGCAAGTTGACTTTACTTTTTAAAAAATTATATTTTGCTACAAATGGAGCTATGCTCTTAAACTGTAAGGAGCTTTGGTTTTATCAGTCTGAAGAATAGGGAAACTTCTCCTTGTGTTTCAAAATATCAATATTAGAAAGAGAAAAAAAATATTTTTTCTCCATTAATTGTCCATAGTGTAAAGCAGACATAGCATATTCTTTTCCATAAAATGAACTGAGAAAAGGAAAACAAAACAAGGAATAATAATGATCTGATACTGCACTTAGTCATACATAAAAGTCTTCCTCTTACATAGTTTTAAGGAATGATTTTCAGGCAGTGAACATGCCCACCTTGTCTTAATCATGTCTTGATTCATCATTTTATTCATATCAAAATATTATGGGGGGACAGAGAAAGGTTTCACCATGGGTTCCTTCCCCTTTTGATTTTATTCTTTTTTTCCTCCAGGCATTTACATCTCTAATCCTATCAAGGGCTTGTTGTTCTGTAACTTTTAAGACCTAATTATAAAGAACTTCATTGACGTACAGTTTTATTCTGGGAACAAGTAAAGTTGGCAATTTTGACCTATAAAGCCTGAAACCGCTGAGGTCAGAGACCTTAGGGAACCTTTGATCCTGTAGAAATCTGTCTAGCACCTGAAATCTTCAGGGAGGAATTTCAGTGACCCTAAGCAAGGAGGCAACCTGTTCTGTTGTTGTATCATGTTATGATGATCTTCCTTCTGAGGATCTGACAGGTGCTACCATTATTATTTTATGGGCACCAGGCAAACAGTTTTTTGGGGAGGTGAGGAAGAAGGGATATTTGATTTGTTTTTCAGTTAGCTTCATTTGGGTTGTTTTAATTTTTTTGGCTTGTCTGCAAAACAACTGATAGATTGCTTGTGGGATCTTCTCCGTTATTTACCATAGTTTTAATCTGGCCTCTGCTGTGCATATTGTAATTTGAATGTTGTTATTATGGTGGAACCAAATAATTAGATGCACTTTATTCATATTAAAATTAGGGTAAAATTGCTAGTCATGACTATTCAAGTCACACTGATACAAACAGGAACCTTTGGTTTGGATACAACTCATTCTGTGATATTTTGTGTTTTGTCAAACAGCAATCTGGAGAAAGGCAGCATGGAAGTTTTAAAATACATCCTAAGTTTAATAATAATATAGGTAGCATTATCTTTAGCTGTTGGATTAGTTAATGGTAGCTAACCTTTGTTTGTGCATTTTATTTCATGAAACTATTTTTATCCTGACTCTTGAAGTAAAGTTTCCTCAAGGCAGTCCCCTCACCAAAAAAACCCCCATTAAAATAATAACATATATAAAATACAGTTAATTGGAAAAAGCTAAAGTAAAATTGATTGAAACAAGTTGAAGTTATTTTTATTAACAGCAACAAAAATCATCTTTATAAAGGAGGGGTCTACAGCCTGGAATAACCACAGGCCCAGTCACTCTACAAAATTATAGCACTGTGATTCCACTTTAACTGCCACAGTTTAATCCTGTGGCATCCTGGGACTGACAGTTTTGGGTAGGACCTTTAGAACCCTCAGCCACAAAACTCCTCCATTAGCAGTGCCCTGCGTCATTCCCCTTCCCATTTCCAAACATCCTCCAACCTGTAGGAACAAATTTTCTGGAGATGCTGAGGATTATACATAGAATGCCAAGATGGGAAGCCCTTGTTCCGTCAGGAAGGTAAAAAGAGTGGAAAGTTAGGATCCAGCCCACAGTGTTTGGAAGCTGTGATAAATATAAGTTCTGCAGTTTCTCTGAATCGATTTCGCATGACGTAATTTTAGATTAATTAATTATAATAATGAGAGATCTTACATAAATATAGATTTAAAAAAAATCATTTTGTTATCAATTTGTGATTCAAATTAGTTTGTACACTATGTAGCCATCTAGTATGAAACCTGGTTTCTCCCATTTCTGAAGATTAGAAGGGTTTGCAGATGTGGACATTGTCCCATCTGTCAAATTCAAAGGAGGAGCCATACACAGTAAAGGTTGAGTGGGACTGCCTTCTAGCGCCACATGAGTTCAAAAGAGTTCCCAATTAATGTGACACTTCAGTGCAAACAAGGATCAAGTCCTGCAGTGATTTCATGGTAGTTTTATTTGCATTTGACAACAAAATGAATTCAAGTCTTTGAGGAAGGAAAAAAGCATGCTAATTGGCATGATAGCACAATCTAATCATGGGCAAGATTTCTAATTGAGTCTTCCTGAATTGTGGAATTTAGTTTCAGGAGCTCCAATGTGTGTTGTTGCTCTCACTTTACAGCATGCTTAAAACTGCATGGTTGCAACTGCCAGTGTTAGTCTGTCTACTTCTGGCAGTTTAGTCTCTCCATGTTTGCTATTGTTTGCTGCTGATTGAAATCGAAAAACAGCAAAGTGTAATTTGGACTCTGTATTAAAACAGCACAGTCCCGACTAGCTAGATGCAATTCTATAGGACGTTGAATAAGTTACAAAAGCCTCTGAAACTGTACTTTTGTTAATTTGAAACCTAAGTTGTACCTTAACACATTTGGAGTAGATAAACAGAATGTTCACTGAAATGATGAAAATAGTGTGTTGGCTATTATATGATTCTCTTGCTTTTGAATTCTTCAGCACTGAAAATTTTGTATATAGGTTCATATTTTTGGGTCTTCCAGCTAGGAAGCAATACTTTGCATAAAATATGAATTTGCCTGATTTAATATTTTAACTGTTTTGATAAATAAATTACCATATGTTAGTGCACTGTAATTTTGAACAGGCTAAAATTATAAAAGAAAACTGCTTTCAAAACAATTTGCTATACATTTAAAAATACATATGTGATATATTATGTTGAAAAGATAATGACAGAAAGTGGTCAATGAAGTTGTTAGTGGTAGAACTGTATGTGGTATAAAATTAAGTTGTCAGGTTCAGTTCAGTTTCAGTTTGCCCTTCAGTGGCAAAAGAAAAGTATGCTACAGGAAAGTATGTTTAAGTAAATTTCGCAAACTTTTCAATCTGAGGAACAGATGTCAGGCTCTGCATAGTAGCACGTATCATAGAAACAGAGTGAGTGTTAAAAAAAAAAATGAACCAGTTACATAACTACCAACACCAGCAGCAAATTATTGTTATTGATTGATTATGGCAGGATGGAGTTCTGTACAGATAGTTTTAGAAAAACAAGGTTATGTAAGAAACATTAAAAACAGTATTGAAAAAAGAAGTAAAGAGTTGTAACAAATGCATTCTTTTAGTTTGTCTTTTCAGGATTCTAAAATAACACTCTCAGCCACACTGGATTTGATCTTGCTCTTTGTACCCACCTAGTTGAGTAACTCTTGGTGAGAGGACAATGCTGTCAACCCCACTGATTGAGGCTGTGAAGTCTTGTTCAATAAGAAGCTGTGAGATAATGGAACTACACACAACTTGTCCACCCAACATAACAGTGGCCCATGCTGTTTGCTGGACTTTCTGGGAGCCTTTCTATGTTATACTTTCCTGGAACAGTACATTAACGAAACAAAGTATCTCTTGCTGTATTAAGTCAGCTCTTGCTGCCTGGAAGGACCACAGCTTGGTAGCTGGTACTCTTGGGTTAATCCTCTGAATGCACATAGCAGGAGCAGGCAGTGCTAACACACTGGGGAGTGCAAGATTCTTACCATGCCATGCCAAGGAGGAGTAGGATGTTTTGTTTTGGTTTTTTGGTGTTTTTTTAAAGAAGAACTTTATTGCTATATGTTTTTGTGCTCATAGGAAGATGTTTCTTAGTCTACATAAAGATATAACATCATATTCTTACTCACCTGTCTATCTGTACATGGATATGCACATGTGGTATTGTTCTGTTTGGAAGCAGTTGGTATGAATAACACAGAACACAAAAATTAAAACAAGGGAAGATTATAATTTCTGAGAATAATGGGACAAGTTATTATAGTTGACCTTGGATGAAGCCTGCAGAGTAATAATGAAGCTTACACACAGGATTAGCTGTACCCCTAATGCAGTTGGCACATATAATATAAATAAGAACACAAGCAATTCTTTTTCCAACAGGTCAAAATAAACAAGTTTTGTGTTCTGGAGTGATTGGTTGTTACATCAATGCTCCTTCATTTATGGAATGTCATAGATGCATCTATTATCAGAGATGCTGGGTTTCAAAATTACATTTCTGATCCATGAAGTTACTATTCTCTGCCTGACTGACAAATCTGATTCACAGGTGGACATAATGATTACAAGCACCATGCAGAGAGGCACATGGCATGAAACAACATGGGGGAAAGAGAACACAGTTTGAACTGGAAGTCATTTTGTGGTCAGAATGCTATTTACATGCTCAGTGCTTGCATGGGATGTCCAAAACATAAGAAATACAAATTGTCTTTATTTTCAAGACTTAGAATAACATGAACAAATTTAGGTCTAAAGCCAGTTGCTAGTCCGTCTTAGAGAAGACCTACTAAATTAATTGGGAAATGGTAAGTCACCAGTTATATCACTTCCATTGTTTCACTGAATTTACTCCCATTGAGACTAGTCATTAGGGCTCAGTGTATATGCATAACACTCAAAACTTTCATAGTATGTTATAATACACAGAAATAGCTGAGTGTTTAACAAAGCCAACAAGCACTATTTGTATGGAGACAAAACACTATTTATGAGCATAACAACCTTGGTCCAATGTCACATCTTCTTCCCCTACAGCTCTAGCTGCTGTGCAGAAACTGGTTTTTTAGGGTTTCCCAACTCTCCACAGCAGGATTTGGGGAGCAAGCAGGGCCATAATGGGAAGAGGAGATAGTTTTGCTCCCACTTCTACTGATGGAAACACTTCCATCAGCAGATGTGTCCACTGGATTTAGGCTACCAATAATTACAGCTTAGATTCTGCAATAAGCATTTTTGATCACAGCCATAAAATTATTGCTGAATTATTTATTTTATAACTTCTATTAAGAGTTTAGATAAATCACATATACTTGTTTATTGGTGGCTACAGTTTTGACAGAGTGTGTGTTGAACAGTCATCACAGATCAGCACCGTTAAAAGGACTTCCCTGCCTGCTCCAAACAAAATAGAGGCAGTTCATATACAGAACTTTGAGACAAAGAGTGATGCATTCCAGGTGGAGGACATACATACATACATACATAAATGAGTGATAAACATGCATGTGTCAGTAAACTTTGAGTCCACCTTTAAATTTTCCACTCTTAGTACTCCATGAACATAAATGGCAGAATCATGTTCAGTGATGCCGCACTCTTTATACAGAAATTACTTTGCAAAAGAAATTTGCATTCATCCAGAAGCAACAGACTTTTCTAATAGGCTGCACAATATTATTCAATGCTGTGACTTCTTGCTGTGTGTGAGAAGTAGTTTTGTTTCAGATGGATCACATCATATTGCTGTCAAATTTCTCTGGAAATTTTTTGACAGGAGCATTGAGCATATTTGATGTGTACAGTGGATTCATTTTCAAGCAGTGTGCATGGGCTACATCTTTGGAATATAAGAAAATCATTAACAGCTTTATGATCATTGTACAGTTTAATGTTAATGGCTTTTTATTTTGGTGTATTTTTCTAAGATATGTGGCTAGACTTCTTTGTCACTTAAAAGTGTTGTGATGCAAATTTGGGATATGGAGAAGAGTAATGAAAATCTGAAAATCTCTGGAGTTAATCAGTAGATGTTCTCATCTGTTGAGGAGATAGTGCTTTGCCTCCTGGCAAAGTGATCTTCAGCTGGTGTGAGACTGACAGGGAAGTATTGAAATCATTCATCTCCTCTGCAAACAAGAAATTGGCACTATCAATACTAAGAGTGCCAATAATTTTTGTTCCATATGCAGATGGGGGTGCAAAAAGACCTCAGGTGGATATACAATGTTGTTCTTCTGTACAAGACCATTTTGAATGGGCAGGAGTCAGTCCAGAAAAGCAGTCTCCGTGAAAAAAGTTACTCCTGCTACCACTACCACTACCACTACTACTTTGTGACAGCAACCACCACCACCATCCTTTTATGACTTTTTCATATAATAATCAGGCACAATGACCAAATCCAAGCAATTACAAAGCCAGTTCTCTTAAGGTTAACTACAAGTAATATCTGATGAAGTAGATGGCTTTAAGTCTATGAAAGCTTATGCTACCAACTTCTTTCTCTGTCTCAAAGGTACTACAATATTCCTTTGCATACAAATAACAAGATAGAGTTATAATGTGCCAGTCCAAAATGACATTATTTTGAAGGAAGTTTACAGGTAAAGTTTATTTTTGAAGAAATGTGACAAAAGGACACTGTGTAGTTCCATAATAACACTCTATAATAATGGTTCTTAACCTTTTCTTTACCAAGGACCCTTCCAGACCCTTCACCATTTTGGTCGCCCTCCTCTGGACACGTTCCAGCTTGTTGATATCCTTCATGAATTAAGGTGCCCAGAACTGGAAACAGTATTCCAAATAAGGCCTAACCAATGCAGAATAGAGTGGTACCATTACCTCCCTCGATCTAGACACCATACTCCTATTGATGCAACCAAGAATCGCATTGGTTTTCTTGGCTGCCTCATCACACTGCTGACTCATGTTCAGCTTGTGATTTACCAAGACTTCTAGATCCCTTTCACACGTACTGCTATCCAGCCACACGTCCCCCATTCTATATTTGTGCATTCCATTTTTTCCTGCCTAAGTGTAGGACTTTACATTTCTCTCTGTTGAAATTCATTTTGTTAGCTTTGGCCCAGCTCTCCAATCTGTCAAGGTCATTTTGAAATTTGATCCTGTCCTCTGGAGTATTAGCAACCCCTCCCAATTTGGTGTCATCTGAAAATTTGATCAGCATGCCCTCCACTCCTTCAGCCAAGTCATTGATGAAGATGTTGAATAGCACTGGCCCCAGGACAGAACCCTGTGGCACCCCACTAGTCACTTCTCTTCAGGATGAAAAGCAGCCATTGGTGAGCACCTCTGGGTTCGGTCGATCAATCAATTACAAATCTACCTAACGGCAGCCCTGTCCAGCCCGCATTTTACTAGCTTCTTTGCAAGTATGTCATGGGGAACTTTGTCAAAGGCTTTACTGAAGTCAAGATATGCTATAGCTACAGCATTCCCTTCATCTATCAAGCTTGTAACTCTATCATAAAAAGAGATAAGATTAGTCTGGCATTACTTATTTCTAAGAAATCCATGTTGACTTTTAGTGATTATGGCATTGCTTTCTAAATGTTTAGAAACTGATTATTTAACGATCTGCTCTAGGATCTTTCCTGGTATTGATGTCAGGCTGACTGGGCGATAATTATTTGGGTCCTCTTTTTTCCCCTTCTTGAAAATGGGGATGACATTTGTGCTCCTTCAGTCTGCTGGGACTTCTCCTATTCTCCAAGAGTTCTCAAAGATTATTGCAAGTGGTTGAGAAATAACTTCTGCCAGTTCTTTTAATATCCTTGGATGTAATTCATCTGGCCCTGGAGACTTGAATTCATTTAGTTTAGCCAAATATTCCTGTACTACTTCTCTACTTATTCTGTGCTGCATTCCCCCCCTTCCTCACCTGCTCCCCATCCCCCAGTTTGAGAAGTTCTATTCTTTTGGGAGAAAACTGAGGCAAAGTAGGTGTTGAGTAGTTCTGCCTTCTCTCTTCCCTCCATTATTAATTGGCCATCTTCTCCACGCAGCGACCGTATCATCTCCTTGTTTTTCCTTTTGCTGCGGACATATCTTTTTAAAAAAAGTCCTCTTTATTTTTTTTTAATGTTTCTGGCAAGCCTGAGTTCATTCTGTGCTTTAGCTTTTCTGACCTCTGACCTTCTCCCTACATATCCTGGCTATTTGCTTGAATTCCTCCATTCTTCACCATTCTTTCATTTCCTGTACATGTTTCTTTTAACACTTAGCTCAGCTGAGAGTTCTTTAGTCAACCATTCCGGTTTCTTTAGACACCTGCCATTTTTCCTCCTTAATGGCACAATTTTCATTGGACCTTCAGCATCTCACTTTTAAGAAACTCCCATCCATCATTAACTCCTTTCTCTTTTAGTATTCTTGACCACGGGATTTCAGCAAGTAACTCCCTAAGTTTACAGAAATCAGCTTTCTTAAAGTTTAGGTTTAAAGTTTAGGCTACACTTGGCTTCTCCTTCCCACTGAATGACAAACTCCAAAAGAGCATGGTCACTCCACCCTAAGGATCCCACCACCTCCACCTCATCCACCAGGTCATCCCTGTTGGTCAGGATCAGATCTAGAATAGCCAGTCCCCTTGTTGCCTCTTCCACCTTCTGGACCACAAAATTGTCTGCAAGGCAAATAAGGAACCTGTTGGACCTTGCGATCTTGGCAGAGTTTGACTGCCAACAGAATAACTGAAATCTCTCATTATCACTGCATCTCTCCTTTTTGAATTATGTATTTTGAAATATATATAAATTTAGATTTATATATTCACATACTTATTAATTTATTTATTAAAGGCTTCTGGAGACTAGGGTTCAAACCCCTGCTCAGACATTGGGTGACCTTGAGCAAATTACATTCTCTCCGCCCAGAGGAAGGCAAAGATAAATCCCCTCTGAACAAACCTTGCCCCCCAAAACACAAACAAACAAACAAACTACCTGTGATAACTTCACCTTAGGGTTATCATAAGTCAGAAGTGACTTGAAGGCTCACAAAAACAAAGTGCTGCTGACAGGGGGAGGTTCTTTCTAGCTATCATGTCTTTCCCCTTTAAAAACTGACTTATACCTACCCTAAGACAAACCGATCATGGCGGTTTTCTTGGCAAGATTTGCTGCATCTACCTTTCTCTGAGGCTGAGATAATGTGACTTCTCTGAGGTCACTTAGTGGGTTTCCATGACTGAGTGGGGATTCCAACCCTGATCTTCAGAGTCATAGCTTGGGCATGCACAGATATCTGCTGCTGTGTCCCTTTCATCAGGGACATAGCAGCAGGAGTGTAGGCACAGAGGGGCACAGAGGCAGGCTTGTGTGTGCACTTGAACTCCTCCCTCATTTTCAAATGAGAGAGCAGTTTGGATGAGTGCACACACCTTGTACCATGTCCCCTTCATCAGGGATGCAGCAGCAGGGAGTGTGGGCACAAAGGGATGTAGCGGAAGATATGAGCACGCATATCCCAATTGCCCTCTCATTTGCAAACAAGGGAGCAGTTTCAGCACCTGAACCCCCACCTGCTACCACGTCCCTGTTGCTGCTGCTGCTGCTCTTGGTGTCCAGCAGGAGGGCTCCATGGACACCCAGAGGTTCCCGGGCCCCAGGTTAAGAACTATTGCCCTATAATGTTTCCTATTTTATTAGAAGTTTTTAAAATTATTTTTTACATCAGAGCCAGTGTGTAAATTCTAAAATAAATAAATTCACATTTTTCCCTGCTATCACAATTTCTCTTCTTGCTGTATTGGGAAGTATTGAGGAATAGATCTCAATGCATTAAAATTGATTGGTTTATCAATTTGTTTAACTATTCAGTGATTTCTTTCCAGAATCTGTTTACTGTAAGACAACATAACAACATGTGATCATGTGTTCCTTCTCCAGCATTTTCTTTTTGAATCAGGGCAAACAATTTATGTTATTGCACAGTAATTTTTCTCTTGCTAAGATGCAAACTTGTATGAAACAGCATACTTGTAAGTCCTTCTAATTGTGATATAGCTGTGTAACAGTTTGAGAAGAGCTCAATAAATTTTATTTATTTTCCTGCTCTAGGCCTCAAAAATAGATGAGCAAAATCCAGTGATCTAAAATCTTATCTTGTGAATTAAGCTTTTCAGTAATTGATTACTAGATGTTCTAACTGTAGACCTATGAAAACGCACCATAGCTTATGAAGATCTAAACATGCACTATCAATTTGGAGGGACGTACTGCTTTCAAAAGGATACACAACTGGGTATCCATCTATGAGTGCATCTATTGAAAGCCACGCAGTGACTGACCAACCACTGTACTAGGTGATGCATTTTATTTACCATGAGTTTAGTCCGATGGCAGCAGGGAGTTGGAAATGGAAGGTGTGTTCAAAAGAACTTACCGTATCTGCTGGTCTATAAGACTCACCAGCGTGTAAGACATATCCCATTTTCGAACGGTATTTTTCTGGGGGGGGAGTGAGTTTTATATGCCAGCAAATATGGTAGATTCTACAAATACAGTCCTCCATCATTTTGCGTTTTGAAATTGTGGGAAGGCTAACGTCACAGTTAAAGGAATTGTCTGTCCTATTACCTGACAACTCTGTTGAACTAGCAGGAAAGAAGACCCAGACAGCAGCAGTATTTATCCTTAAGGGTTTGGACATAGTTGCTACCTGGAAGAGACTGCTTGGAGTCAGAAAGAAAGGAGACCCAGGAGTGTCAGGCTGACTGAGGATAAGCTTAACCAGTACAATCTCTCCCTCCCCACACACACTGTAAACTAAGAGGGGGATTTGCATTGCAGCTTAAAGGTCTGGGAAGGCAAGAAGAGAAACATTCACCTAGCATGCATGTCTTCTGTGACCAATCACGGTGTGAGGAATATTCAGAGATAATGTTTGGATACTAATTAAAGGAAATTCTCATTTGAAACCCTTTTAGAAGCACTCAGTTACTTAAGAGACAGCATACTTGATACTGAAGTGCTTAGCACATGCCAGTAGAAATTAATACCTTTAGCTACATTTATTTTTCATGCTATTTTTGAAAAAGTGGACATGTGCAGAAACTGTGAGTACAATTAGCATCAAGCAGATAAATCCATCCCTAATCCTGTTTATGCTCCACATCAGGCAGATGTGCCAAAATTGATGTAGACAAGCTCTTGGCTTATAATAATATTTTTAAGAGCTGTGGGCTATTGTTTTTGTTAAGACCTTTCTTAATGCTGAGTGTTTGAAAAAGAGAAGAAAACCTAACAAGTGTAACCTACTTTTTGAAGGTTTCGGCTCTCCTCTTATGGTGGTGGAACAACCTGGCAGGAAAGATTATCTTTATTCCTTGTAATTAAATTGACTTTAAAAAATACAATGGCAAGTGGGTGCCGAATTAAATAAATAGCATGATATCTAATGTATACTTAAATCCCTTGTAAGAACAGATGGTACCCTGTACCCTTCTAGGTAATATGAGAAGAGAGTTAATGTTTTGAAACAGCTAGTAATAATCAGTATGATACTAATGAATGGGCAGTTTTTGAATGGAGGAAAATCTGTAGTGTGATATATATATTTTCAAAAAAGTTTAGATCATCTGTAAGTCAAAAAAATCGGGAATGCAATATTTGTCTCTTTTTAAAAAATCTAGTGAGGAATTGGTATTGAATTCCACAGTTCACAAAGTTAAAAGCATGAGAATCAAAAAAATATTTCTGATGTTAATTATTAGTAACTATTGTTACTAAGTATTCATTGTGTTAGAAATGAGTATGTTTCAAACTTTAAAAAAACTGTACACTAAGATTTCATTGCAGTGCAGGAGTAAGGATGCAAAGCTATTGCCATGCAACTTCTCCATCTCTAGTTAATTTTGTTAGTATGTGCCTATAACATGCTATTTAAGGGGCACTAATTTTTCTTCTTCCAATAGTAGTAAACATGGTCGCCCTATATCAGTTTATTTTGTAGTGAGACCACAACAGTAAGGCAGAAAACAGATGAAGAAAATACCTTGATTTGGTTGACTTGTCTTTTGTCTTATTCTCTGTAAGCAGCATGTGACCAGAGGGATTTACCAAAGATGTTCTCACAGCTCCCTTGATTTGTTGGCCCTGAATGCTTGGCTCTGACACCTCACCAGCTGCAAGGCCAACCTTGACTGGCTGAAAAGACACATGCAAACTGTTTTAGTCAGAAGCAGGTGGCTTTCTTGCTGTATAGGTGCTCTAGATTTAGCAAAGCAGTGTGTAACTTCAGAGGCCGATCCAATTAGAGAAACATATGGAGTATATACTCCAACATTCACAGAAGAAAACTTGGAAGTGTGCAGCAGCATAGAATCATAGAGTTGGAAGAGACCTCAGCAGCCATGCATTCCAACCCCCTGCTAGGCAAGACCACCCATCAAAGCATTCCCAACAGATGGCCATCCAGCCTCTGTTTAAAAACCGCCAAAGAAGCAACACCACATCAGGGTGTGGTCAAGATGGTAAAAATTATTAATGAGGAAGAAAACACAAGCTAAGAGGGACTGCAGCAGTTTGCTTTTTACTGAGCCTACAGGAAAGGGAAATATTCTGCTTCCACCTCTCCCTTCCTCCCTGCTGGGTTTACTGAGTGCAAACTATTTTTACGCTTTAAACTCAAGTTTGCTGAAACTGAAGTAAGCTAAGGACAAAGGAGAGAATGGGAGGAGAAGAACCGGAACATTTTAAAAGTAGCTGAAAAAGGGGGACAGCAGAGGATTAATGGACTGTTCCTCCAGATTCAGAGAGTTTGGGGGCATAATGGAATAGGTTATTTTCTTCAGTTCTTCAGAAGCACATATATAGGTGCCTTGATAGTCTAATGCAACAGTTATCATGTATTTTATTCTGCATTCTCATGGCTATGCTTACCGTGGGATTGACTGAAAGTTGTTGAGAAGGTTCAGCATTTCAGGGCCAGAGGCTCCTCTTGCCCCTTCTTCTTGCTAACTTCATTATGGTGGAGGACAGCAGACAGAATAGCTTTCTGGCTTTGAGACTGTTGGTGTTGCAGGCCATTGCATAGTCACACTGAAGGGAAAACATGGAGATAGTTCTCAGAAACATGACCACAAAATCTTAGCTCCATCACAGGTGTTATGAATCTGTAACTTGCCACCTTGAAAGGAAGCTCAGGCATACTAGAATCCAAGCCAATGTCTTTGCCAACTGATGTGGCTTCAAGTTTTAGTGTACTTCTAAAGGGCTGACTTGGGCCCTTTTCGCATGCCATTTCCCATGCGAAATGGCCACGGGAGCAACACGGGATCGTGAGGATGGCTCCACGTGACATCCTTGCGATCACATGTTGCTCCCATAGCAATCGTGCAGTATATCATTTTTGGCTCTTTGCCAAAAATGATGTGCAATTACACATCCCTCCCGCGTCCCTCCCACACTTACCTTGCATGTGGAATGTCAGAAAGTGCAGCTATCGTGCTTCCTCCCCCAGCGCAGCCTGGGAAAGTACCCAGCTGCTCTGCAGAAGGAAGGGGCGGAGCTATCGCACTTCCTTCCATCCAGCATGGAGCTGGTGTGGAGGGAAGCACAGGGGACACAATTCCCTCCCAGAGGAGGCTTTTCACATGATCCCCGCGCGACACCAGTGGCACTGAGTAAGGTGTGAAAAGGGTCTTGGAAAGAGTTTTTCATACTGTAGTACTGACAATGGGTCCTTCTTTCACTACTTTTCATTTAGATGCTAGAGCTCTGAAGCTCTCGAAGTATGTACTTCAGTCACTGAATATGGGATGACAATCTAAAATTGGTGGAGCTGGTTATTGAGGCCTCCTTAACAGATCCAAAACTAAAGGGTATCCTTAGGGGGATCTGGTGAGGCTAAGGAAGAGAATGAATAGGTGCTCCCAGCTTCCCATTGGCAAGGATACAATGCTTTTTAATTGAAATATAAAGTTTAGAGTTTATGAGATAATCAAATGTTGTTTGACTTTTCTTCCAGCTACTCTTTGTGCAGTGCCATGGCCTCTCTGTAAAGCTGTTCAGTGAAATACTGACTTCATCAGTTTGGGAATGGGAGCATGCTGTTGAAATTGTGGTAGACTTTCCAAGGCATATTCACATAATGCTTTTTAAATTTTGAAAGCGTGTGTCTGTGTTTAGATGCAGATTGGGGTGTCTAAAGAGGCAAGTGCTAATTATATCAAGGAAAAAAAACTGAGCCCATGAATCTGTACTCCATGATTCCATTGATTCCATGACTCTAGTAGTCTGCTGGCTATTAAACCCAGTTGAGAAGGAATATGGGATAATCTGAAATGTAATTATCCTCTCTGTGAGGAAGTCTCTTTCAAGCACTGAATATGGGGTAGAGAAGTTGTGCCAATACTAATGTAAGAACTGGTCCGAAACCATCCTTGTTTTCCTAAAATATTTTTTAAAGTGACCTGTCTGAGGGGAAAAAAACAGTATACATGAATATCTTGTGTATATACCTTTTATTAAATGTTTTTGATCTTATTTTCTTTGGCTTTTGAACAGGTGATTCCAGGATGAGCTTGGCACAGAAAGAAGAATATGTTGAAATGAAAGATGTATTTTCCATAAAACTGAAACGTCGTCGTTTTGTTGGACAGCAAAAAGGTGGCTTATTGTTAGGCATTGCAATTTTTGTGTGCCTAAAAAAAGAAGGCAACAAACTTAAAGATTCTGTCATAAATCTAAATAACTTAAGTGAAGACCATTGCCATTTGTGGTTTACATGTTTGAAAGAAATTTTGAATGGTAAGTACTCTTCCAAAATAATTTTGTTCTGTATTTTGTAAAGTCCTTGTGTTTTAAAAATTGTTGCAAGAAGCTAACCATGTTAACAATATCCACTGATCTGACTAGGTCTTACTTCTAGACAAGCATAGTCCAGATTTCGCTTCCAACTGAGCTCTCAGAGGTCAGAAAGGAGGTCCTAATGAGAGGCAGGGGTTCTGTTTGCTGCTGTGTATCAGGCAGCTTCTGATTGTGTTCTTAACAGTGCTTACCACAAGTTAGGGTTTTTCCTTATGTCTAATCCCAGTTTAAATGTAAAGGTGTAATAAACTCACTCAGGGTTTTTTTTTTTTGGTAGTTTCACATGTTAGCAATTTATTAGATTCTCTGGCTGTGTACTGCTTTCTTCGCATGCACAGCTTGTACAAATTAACTGTATATTGTCTGCATTAGTGTCAAAAACCTGTGGGGACTATAAAAATGCTTTCCTGGTAGTACTGGAAACATCATTACACAAATCAAGGGCATGTACTACTAGAGTTGGCCCTCCACATTTGCGGGTTTAAATTTCACAGATTTGATTATTTGCAAGTTTCTTCAACCCCATTCCTCCCACCTCAGGTTCTTTTCTGGTGGAACCTTCCCTCTCAGTGGCTCCAGTCAGGCTGCTCAGCCCTTTAAAACCCCACCTCTGATCCCCTGCCTCTTCCACCAGCCACTGCCTGGCCAGCTAAGGATAGCTTGCAGCCCAGCACCACAAACCCAATTCACCCCTAACACCCAAAAAAGGAGATGGGGGAGAGAGAGAGAGGGAGTACAAGGCCACTGTGCTGATCAACCCCCTTTCCCTCTCCTTTCCCTGACTTAGTTTGGACCCTGGACGCCCACTCTCAGCACTATGCCTTGACCCTCTTCCCACAGATAGGCACACCCATTTTGATATTTGTGATTTTTCCAATTTTGTGACGATCCTGTGCCCCTAACCTTAGCAAATGTGAAGGGCCAACTGTATTTCTCATTACAAGCCATGATGTTTTTCTTGACATTATCTCTTCAGGCAAATCTGCTGAAAGAAGGGTAAAGTGATATGCAAATTGTGCTCCAATGTGGTGTAAACATTTAAACTGTGCTGTCTTTGATGGTATATCATATAACGGAACAAGGTTAGGATCTTGGAGCTGCAATTCTGTCAGAAGTTCATTTTATTTTATTTTAAATCTATCTATTTTTATCTATCTATCTATCTATCTATCTATCTATCTATCTATCTATCTATCTATCTGGCTAAATGCCACTTTCTATCCAAAGAGCTCAAGGTAGCTTATAGTAAAATCAATTTAAAACAATAAGCAATAGCAATAATTTTAAAGATTAAAATATATTATGTGGTTTGTCAATTCAAAGCAAGATAATTTAAAACTGGTTAAAGCAATTTAAAAGAATGAGACCATAAGATACGTGCAGCCTGGATAAAATCATTTAGGCTCCAGAGCTTTATTAAAAAACCAGGTTTTGACATGGCACTGAAATAATCCCAGTGTTAAGTGCCAGTAGAGCCTCCAAGGGGAGGGAATTGTACAACAGGGATGCCATTGCAGAGAAGGCCCTCTTCCATGTCTTTGCACAATGTATTTCCCCTACTGTAAGGTGCAGAGGAAGAATCCTCCAACAGGTCTCAGATCTCAAGCAGGCATACATATATGGCGAGAGGTGTTCCCTCAAGTATTGAGGTTCTAAGTCATCACTGAATTCAAGTAAATAGAAAAATAATACTTATACTAAACAAGAAGAAAAATGGAGACAGCCATGTTGAATAAAACAAAATACCAAATCTGCAGGCAAGAAATAACTTTGTTAGGATCAAATGTGATTCCACAGAGATGAGTGAGTTTTGGAGATCTTCAGGACTGTTCGTTAACATAAATGTTTAAAAATATATAAAACGGGGCAGGGAAAGAAAATGTAAAACATTAGGCTAGATTTTGTAAGCCACTCAGGTCTGTGATTAAACCTGGTCCAAAAATGAATATGTCAGAGCATTGCAAAAGTTAGTGCTAATTGGTGGAGAACTGGAAAATGTGTGTGTATGCATGTGTGTATGTGTATGTGTGTGTCTTGTATGTATGCATATATATATGCAAAAGACAGGAAGTCCATAGCTTTATGACCATCATGATTTTTTTAGTGTTTCCCACTGACCAGGGTAAATTAAAAAAAATGTACTGTGTATGACATTTGTACTCTGTAAAATAGCTCACAACTCTGGGAAAAAAAGATTTGTTTTCCATAGTAGTCTAAATCTAGATTTAGAAAACTTTCTTCCCATTCCTTCCCTTCCCTCCTTCTTTTCCTATCTGTCTTCCACCACTCCCATTTCTCTAGTCCCATTGGTCATGCATCTACTCTTTGCTCCTTTATTTTGTATATAGGCTGGCTTTCCTTTCCAGTGTAGACCTCAGCATCATGGGGCAACATACCACATGTTTCCTCTTCCTGCACCTCCTTCCCTTCTGTTTTTTGCTGACTGTCCTGCTTGCCCTTGCATCCACAGCTGCCAGACACATGGAGGGAAGTACCTCAGCAAGGACAGTAGCAGGGAAGGCCATGGAGAAGGCCACATTGCAAATTAAAATGTGGTTCTTGCATATCAATATCTGGAAAATGCCCACTATATGTATGAACAAGCCACATGAAAATCTGGTTTCATATCAAAGACCAGAGATGATGAGGATGATGAAAAAGAATGAAGGGTAATGTCAAGAAGCTGAGCATTATTCTTTTGAAAATTGTTTGGAAAACCTATCCAGAAGTTATGACAAGCAGAATGAATCTTTTTTTTCATTTTTGAAGGGGGGAAGATCTTAGCAATGTCTGATATGAATTACGCTATTCCTGTCTGCACCACTTTGTTTTACTGATACATCTTAAAGATTCCAGCGAGCGTGATTTTGCATGTACCCCAAGAGTAATACAGCACAAATGCAAGAAGAAAATCTTTGGAGAGATTCAAGCAGGAGTTTGATTAGCTAATGTTATTTTAAGGGGACAAGAATTAACTTACCGAAGAAGGTCACTTTGAACTTGATTTCTGTTATTATGCTTTAGTGTTCATTATGATGCTCACATCAGCGAATCTGATATTCAGGTTTAAAATGCTCTCAAGAAGGGAAATAGCCTTTATAGTTCATTGAAGTTTTAGTAAAAAGAATACTGTAAAGTGCAAATCTGTTGGATTTATGGAATATTAATAGAAGGTTTCAAAATCAGGTTTGTTCTAATACAACCGTAGTTTTCATTTCTAATCTGTGATAATCTTAGATGTATTTCTAATTGAAACTAGAGAATTTGGCAAGATGTTTGCAGTTTTAAGTCTGAAATTATGTTTGTCTTTTTGTAGTGAGATATATAGTTGTGCTTTCAGAAGAAAAGACGGAATGGTTATTTATAGATAGAGCACATTTATAGATGTGTTCTCCAATCTTCTTTACGACATGTCTCCTACACCAAGTTTTAATGTGCATGTCTAAAGCTTCATGCGTGAAGGTTTAATTATCCCATTAATGTTATACATTAACAGTGTAATATCAACAGCGGTATATCTCTAGTTAGCATGAAAAATGTTTATTCACATCATTACTTCTGTTCCTATGTAGCACTTTCCTTATTGTTTGTTGTATAAAAAATTAATAATGTATTTGACAGTGACATCATTTCAGCCTCTTAACTTTTGTAAACATAAGCCTGCTGCCATAAAACTAAATACTGAAAACAGCACAGATGTGTGTCTGAGAGTAGCGTCTCTGTCGCCCTATGAGTCTTTGTTTTCAGAACACCCTGATTAACCCCTACCTTTCATGGTTCATTGATTCACTGATATATCAAGTTTAAACTAGTGCATATTAGCACATTTGTTACTAACAGAGGACCAGTTGGCTTTTCTCTTTTAAAGTGCTATTTCAGCTTCTGTAAGAAACCACAGTGAGCTACTGAATAGAAGACAAGTGCTGAAGAAGCCAAAGGCTGCAGCTTTTATGTACTGATAATGAGAGATGGAAATTTTAAACATTAAATTAGTTAAAAATGTTCTGTTATAAGACAACTGGATCATATATTGGGGCAGGGAGAGGGAAAATATGTTAGATAAACTTTACCAGGCATATCCAGGTAACCAGGCAAATTCTATGAACTATTTGATTTGTTCTAGGAAGCGCTGAGGATTTCATTGATACTTCTGGAAGCCGTTTTGCTGGCATCACAGTTTTAGTGTAGCAGTGGAAGTTAACACTGAAGTCCTGGTTCAGGGTTGAATTTACACAGGTGAAATAATGTGTCCTTACCTTGATCCTAGTCCTATTAGAACGCACGTTTCCCTCCTTCCTGTGTTAACACACTTCTTTTTGAGGCTGGTGGGCTTTAAGGTGATTTTAAAAAAAGTACCAGTTTACTCTGCTGTTTTTGAGAAGAATGGGTTTCTAAAATGTGTGGTTTGACCCCAAAATTAGGATCACAGTGGAATGAAGGATGAAGGTGGAACCAGGTTGGTAGATGGTCATCTAGGTTGGGCAGTCACCTGGGTCATCTGATTGTTCCCACCATGAAAGGGGAGCTCCCTTGTTTTTGTCAGCATCTGGAAAAGACAGTGGTTTGTTTGTTTGTTTGTTTGTTTGTTTAGATTTGTTATTTGTATATGAACCTTCACATACATGCCCATTTGCAAGTTGGCATTTTATCTCCCCCTTCTCTACAGGCTTCACTTTATAGAGGTAGAAGTGGGCAAATAAAGGGGAAATAAAGCCTGTTTGATTAAGTGAATATGTGAATATGTGCATGCGTTGCAAGAATCCAGAAAAAAACAAAAAACCCTGCAGCTTCAGTAGTCATTAACCAGTATGTCAAAACATGCACACACAGGAGAAACATCCCTTGCACTGATGTGGCTATGTAATGAGGGCTGCGTGTGGCTTTCCAAACTGATCTCAGTTTGGATTAAAACAGTTGTGCGGGGAGCAGTAAAGGGTCATGCTGGGACAAGGATACTAGACATTGAAACTGGAATACAGTCCTTGTCTACATGCAGCACAAATGTAGCAATCTTAGTCAGAAAAAAAAATGTCCAGCCTACACTTCTAAATACAGTAGCAAGGGGGTTACTTCCTACTCACACACTGAGTGGTGCAGCAAAAACTTAAAACCCTGAATTAACCACATCCCTATGTGGTTTATGATGGCCATTTGAGTCAGAGTCCCTCTTTACCTGTTCATTCCTTTCTTGGAGTTTAGCAATGTGCTCACTTTGGAGCCAAGCATCACTCCAGATATAAGTTTTAAAGCACATAGTGAGATTGTTTTACTTGTCTGGAAAGTTGGCACTGCCAGTGTACATCAGGCTGGCAAAAGCTACTTTGTCCTTTCCCAAGAAATGTGTGATCCATCAGCTAGACCCTGTTGCAAAAGACACAGGCTTAATTTCTTGGGAAAAGACAAATACCAAAACCAAATAGAAGTTGTAGTTCTTCAACATATAAAAAAACAATAATGGATACTCCACACTTTCATCATACTAGCAGTATAAATTAGGGTGGTTCCAGGGGTGATTTTGTAGTCACTGTTGCTACACAATTAGGAATGAGACATCTTTGCTGATCTATCACATATTACCTAGTTGGTCCTGAGGTATTTTCTGTCCACTCTTGGCTTACAGAGATGAGAGAATATTTGACAAACCAAGTTCATGGGACCATGGGACCATATAGGCCAAAACTGATAGACCTCTTACTCTAGGACCAGGTGCTTTACTCTTAAAAGTTTGTGTTTGTGTTTTTGTTTTTAGTCCTTTTAACCACTTTAGTGCTTAGTTAAGGTTGGCACCTCATTATTCCCTTGAGAAGCTTCTTGTCTTTCACATTTGACCGACACATGTTAAAGAAGGTAGGTGTGACAGGTAGGCAGGCAGGTATAAAGTGATCCTCTTCATTTGTGTATGTGCCTTCAAGTTGCCTGTTGACTTCCTGCAACTCCATGAATTTTGTAGGGGTTTCTAAGCCAACAAATACTCAGAGGTGTTTTTGCTGATTCCTTCCTCTGAAATATAGCCTACAGCACCTGGTATTCATTGGGAGTCTCACAAACAAGTACTAACCAAGGCGGACCCAGCTTAGCTTCCAAGATCAGACAGGATCTGGTGCCTTTAGGGTATTTAGGCAGGCCTTTATGTGCCTTCAACTCATTTGTGACTTATGGTGATCCTAAGGCAAACCTATCACAGGGTTTTTTGGTACTGAGAGAGTGTGATGCACCCAGGGTCACCCACTGGGTTTCCATGGCAGATCAGGGAGTTAAGCCCTGGTCCCAGGATTGCAGTCCAATGCACAAACCTCTCTACCATGCTGGCTCTCTCCTGGGGATAGAAGTTTTCTTTGAATTTGACTCCTGCAAATTGGGAAAGATTTTATTTTAATTTTGTTTTGAGAATACACCAAAATTTGCAGAATTTGTGATGGAAAGAATGTGACTTCTGTGTCTCCCTTTAGCTCAGTAACCGATTTTGCACCAAAACAACAACAAAAACAAAAACAACCTGTCATTTGTTAAGACCATTGACCAACAGAGCAGGAGAATATAATTCATTTTAATTTTTTTTTCCTTTGGAGGATAACAGTTTATCAGCAGATTAAGGGAGTAGATTGCTCTACTTCCTTATGTTGTTTCTGCTTCCCATCCCTGTTTGGGCTGAAAGAAGCAGAGAGAACTATGAAATAGTTTAAAAAAAAAAGAATGTACATATAACACTTTTGCTTTTGAGAAGCAAAATAATGGGAGATTCAACATTTGTAGTTAGAACAGGACTCATATCTGGTTTCTTTGTTGGATTGTATTAGAACTTACACTTAATGTGACCAACACTTACAAATTTATCATCACTATAAGATAAAGATTATGATGCATATAAAGATTTGTATACAATATTGTTATGCAAATGGATGAAACTTGATCATAACACTAAGGAAGGCAATTAAATGAACTCTGGTTTCCAGTTCAATGTATTTGTTGAAGGAACCAGAGAGAGAGAAGTTCAGAAATTATCAATTGCTAGTAAAATGAAATGAACATAAAACATTAACTAAGTAAAATTTATCAGGAGCCTAAGAATAACTCACCAAAAGACTTTTGATATTCTGTTGATGTGGCAAGGCAGGAAAAATATTAAAAGTGAGGGTGAGGGGAGAAAAGAAAAGAGGAAAAAGAAAAGAAACAGCACTTTACAGAGGATGTGTCTATGTGTGAAATTTCCTTGTTTTGTGACTGTGTGGTAAATAGGACAACGTGGACTCTGAAGTAAATTACATTTTGCCTCTGTGAAGTCTCCCCTGATATAAACATAACAAGCATAGGCATTGTCTAGTTATTCAGAGATAAAAATCCTGCGTCATTTATTTATTTGCTTTTCTACTAAATAAAAACAGAAAAACAGCTACACGTTTTGGCTGAAATGTGTATTACATATTACAGATTTGGACTTTTTATTTTCCCCCCCTTGTTCCCCTGTTTCTTGATCCTTTAATCAAGGGCAGATTTCTTTTGCACCTGCTTCTTCTGTGTGGCATGATACATAATCTTCAAATCCTGAAAATTGTAGTATCAAATCTCTGCACCAACTGTGAAGGAGTACTATTATTAAATCCTTGCTGAGAGGCATTTCCTCTGAAATTCTCAGGAGAGTATTCTCTTCTCTCCTTATCACCCTCCCTCTTTGGGGTTCGAACCATGACCTAAAACCTCTTTCATTCTAGCTGTCACATAATGCTCTTGATGATAGTGACTGACTCATTTGTACCATTTATTCTTAGCTCGAGACTCACAAGCTCTAGTTATCCCAGGGTCAGTGTTCTGCTTGTGACAGGATTACGTAGGTGGTGGATAGAAGTAATGAGTGTCTTCTTGTTGAAAAAGCGACTATAAACAACCACAAGTTATCCGGCTGCATTAAAATTATATTCTTGTATAGCCTCTTACTTGTTTCCAGGCTATGCATTAAAGTTGGTTGAATAAGTATGAAAATCCTGATGTGATGCGTGTCCGTGATTTTTTTTTTATTTTTTTTTTAGGTTTTCCAAACAGGCCAAAGTCGTTAAAAGTGTTTGTCAATCCAAGTAGTCACAGGAAAGAGGCTACTCATGTTTATTACGAGCAGGTTGCTCCTCTCTTTAAGCTTGCTGACATCAGAACTGACGTGACAGGTAAGATGCTTTGTAGAATACGATTTAATCCATTTTTGAAGGTGGCACTAAAGTGAGCAACACACTGCTTCAATCAACACCATTTTGGATGAATGAATACATTTAAAGAATTCTCTTTCTGATTAATGAAGACTATTTTGTGGGTGTTCAAATTTTTTAATTCCATCTTTTCATTTATTCTTACCTTTTTGAAATAACTTTCACTAATCTGTTAATTAATTATTTCAGTTGTTAAAAATTAAACAGTATATTGTGTGAGCCCCACAGAACGAGCTTGCTTTTTAGCAGATTCAAACAGGATTGTGATTCTGTTCAAATAGATTTTAGTGGGACTTTTCTCTGAATAAGCATGAAGAGTACTGTGTAGTTAGGGCTAGTATGTAAATAGTCTTGTCTCAGCCAAGATACAGTCTTCCACGGAATCCCCCTTTCCTTCTAGTTGCAGAACAGGTTCTTGCTGGGCCAGGGTTATCTTACCATTTCATCAGGTGAAAGTGCTTTACCTAGAAGGGCCAGAAGATGTTTCACATTGCAGCAGAAATCCAGAATGGTTCTCTTGCATTAACAGTTTTCACTGAAGTATCACTGGGATTGTTTAATCATTTCATTTATTTATTTTAATGCTCCAGCTATCTCTTGATTCTGGTCTTCTCTTTGTTTGGCTCTAAAATTGCTCCATTAGAAACGTCTAGAAACATAGAATCAATTTTCACTGGTGATTTGAATCACATGTCAGTTATTCTGACTTCTTATATTATTTGTTAAGTATAAGCCGATGAAACTTTAAAGAAATTTAACAAAGTAAGATTCCGTGGTAACTAGCCCTACTTTAACTTCTAATTAACGTAAATTTGCTTTTTTATTTTTTTAAAGAACACGATAAAGTCAAACACATGCTACATGCAATAATGTCTGTACAATTTTGCAGTAATTCACAGCATACTGCTGTGTTTATTAGCTCACACTCCTCCTAGAGGTTACTTTATCAAATGACACGTTCAGGTTTGTAAAAGATCTGTACTTCGATTAAACCAAGCAATTCTTCTTTACAGAGTAATCAAATTACCTGGCATAGAACACATATGCATTTCTAAAGTATATGTTTTAATTCTTAGCATAACATATGGAGCAGTAAACCAATAAAATGTTACTTTTATAGCAACCCCTCCTCCTCTGAATGTTTTCAAGGTAGATTAAGCATATGTGTTTTTGTATTCCACTGGTCTCCTGGACTGTGATTCAAAACACTTCAAAACAACATGGAAAGAGTTACAGTTAAAAACCGATAGAAATAAAAACAATCAGAAAGACATAACCAAGACAATTAAGCAATTATAGCTTTTAAATAATTTCCCAATAAAAATTCTTTTAAAAGACCTTTTTTTAAAATTACAGCACATTTGGTGTTTTTTAATGTTTATTTTTATTTCATTTTACATTCCTCTGACAAACAATACACAATGACATCCCATAAAACAAAACAAAATGAAGCTAAACTAAAACACTAAAGACAGAAACAAACAAAAAAGACAAAAAGCACAACAATAAAAAAATTGTGAAAGAGATCGAAAGAAGAAGTAAGGTTTGGAAAAATAGAGAAGTGGTAAACTAGAATCAATGGTATATTTGATATAGATTTGATATAGTTTACCATTTCTCCATTTCTCCAAAACTTACTTCTTCTTTAGATCTCTTTCTAATTACAACTATATCTGTCTCTTTCAGCACCAGTTTGTTGAAACCCCATTTCTTTCCCGTTGAGTCCACTGTCAAATGTTTGCCTGATATTTTTTTTCCTGTCATATGAGAGGAAATAGAGAAGAGGGCAGCTACACCTCCTTTGGCAGGGAGTCCTACCAACCAGAAGCACTCTGAGTGAAGTTAACTGTATGAAAATTCTGTATTTAACTTATTTAACACTTACCAAGATATGTTCTGTTGCCATTTAGACAGCTTTCATTCCTCAGCCAATAGAATACAGAGTGTAGCAGGCTTCATCCTCGTCTGGACTCAGGTCCTTCACAGAAGGTACTTTGCATCCTAAAGATACTTTAAGAGCAGCAAGTTTTTTTTTTTTTTTTAGCAAAAAGTTTCTTTTTAATAAAACAGTGTAGATAACCCCAAATTTGCTGCTGCTTCAAGAAGCACTTTATAAATCAGTTCCAACTAGTTACAGGCTCTCTCAAAGGGTAGTTCACAGAGGATGAAACCTTCGCACACAGAACCAAAACGTGAATCAGAATGCTGACAAAGAAGAAGTGTTAATAAAGCAAAGGAGAGGCCCAGAAGGGAACAGCAGAACATGTCAGTTTTGACTTTCAAACAACCCCCTGAGGTACAGATTACAATACAAAGTCAGAAGTGGTAAAGAAGATGGACATTCATCGGGTAGAGTCACACCTGCCCTAAAGAAAGCACTTCAGTTATACGTTGAGAATGCTTTAGTTCAATTGTGAGAGCCAGGGCTGTCAGGCAAATACAAGAATTTTGCACTTTTAATATTCTCAGGTGCATTTTTTTCTCTCTATTCATCAAAACCAAATTTGGGTAGGGGACACAATTCAAGAGGTAATTTGAACAAGATTCTTAGGTCTGCAGGAGAAGATAGGGCTCAAATACACAACTCCAGGGAAACAGTTTCTTTCCTATCCTGTTAAGAGCAGGATGTCTTTAATGAGCAGATCATTTCCTCTCTCTCTGTGTATGCTTGCTTGCCATCCTTATGTGAGAAAATGATGTTAAAATAAATTTGGGATGAAAGAAACAATGAAAGAAAGCACTTCATCAATAATTTTTTTTAAAAGAATCGCACCATAGTAAGAATTAGCAATTCAAGTGTTTGCTTATATTTCTTTACTTTATGTTTGCTGAGGCATTTCAGAAAAACCCTTATTTATCTTGGATAAGATATGGTCTGCCTGTCTCTTTGAATATTTGAGAAGAACTCTAAGATGTGTTTTAGTATATTTTGAATTAGTGTCATGCTTATGTCCTGCACCCTCCCCTTCTTCTCTTGAGGGTTCAAGGAGATCAGAAGAGTATACTTCTGTTTTCAGCTAAACATGGTTTGAGTTTTGTTCATAGCTTTAACTGTGGTTTGTCCAAACAAGCCAGTTTCAAACCTTGCTCTTTTGATCAGATGAAACATAGTTAAAGCTAATTACAGTTTCCGTTTCAGACATAATCAGTCAAAATAAATGTTTCTGATTTCCTCCTTGTGGATTCACTGGATAAGGACAGGGAGCCTATAACACTGAATTGTGGTTTAGCACTTCTCTCTGTCTAGGGCCTCTGACTCTTTGCTTTGCATTTCAAATTTGCCCTTGCTGCTAGAAAAGTATGTCAAAAGGATGGAGAAGGAATTGTTATGAGACTGTGTTATATTAATAACCAACAGGATAAAAATTCATTTCTAAGTATTTGTGGTGCACATAATTTTTCAGCCCTGCTTAACAGGCTCTGCTAAAGGTGAGATAGATAAACCTGTCTCTACCAGAGGATCCCATGCATGCCTCCCAAGGGCTGGAAAAAATGTTGGCACTTTGGGGTGGTATTTTAGTTGTCCATCCTGGACATCTTGGAAAAACGAGAGGCTAACGTACATGATAGTGCTAATAGTGCAGTACTACTACTAGATTATGGGCACAGTTCTTTGGCCTAGAAATATTAAAGAGGAAGAGTATCATGTATGACATGATGAGACCATAGTGCTATATCATGGGTGGAGTTCCTTATTTACAGCTCCAGGCCAGAATAATTCTGGCATTCTGCATGTTATTCTGTTACTCCAGCTATGGCACTGTGGGTGAGGACCCCAGATATCATTTTGATATCAAACAATTCGGCTTTAGCTTGAATTTTTTCCAGCCACCCCACTCCACGTATTTGCGAGGTTCTCCGGACAAGCACGGACAGAGTGTGGCCGCTAATGGTTTTACATTCCAGACCCCATTGAGGCCAGCAACTCAAACCTCGCTCGTAGCTTCAGGAAACTTCCATCTGCAAACCTCACAATAGCGGCGCGGCTCTCAGCCAAGCCATTCCTTTATGTTGGGCCATCAGCGTACCGGCCATGCTATTGTCATCAAGAGCAAATCCAATCATGTAAACCTGACCTTTGCCAAATCCTTTGTCCAGCGCTAAAACTCCTTTTGTTCTCACCTGGCTTGCCATAGCCGGTAGGCACAAACTCACCTATAAAAACCCCTCATTTCCAAACGGTCTTTGGACTACTTTGGACTGCCATCCTGCCTTGCTGCTGGTTTGTCAAAGCAAATCCCCTCAACCAGCCACGCTGAGCTTTCTTCTTCGGAACCTCATCTTCCCCTCCAGGACAACGAGACCAGGTGTCATATTATCCATCCCTACGCTCTCTAATTCTGCTTTCCAGTTAGTTAGTGTGTGTGTTGTTTTATTCTCTGCTTATCTTTCAGTAAAACTGCTATTTTTTGTTATTTTAAACTTGCGTGCCTGTTTTCTGACCTGAAGGCGTAGACATTGGGTTAAGGATCCTTGCGAAAGTTACCCTGCCTCTCGTTTAGCCAAGAGAGTGCTTCAGCTAATTTCCCCAACTTGTATTTTATTTGGCAATCTGGGTGCCCCTCCCGGGACCCCCCAACACACAGGGTAACAACTCTGCTTACTCACCTTAAAAATACTGTTAGCCACTCAACTATTTCTTTGTGACTGTTAACTGTAAAGCTTTTTTTAAAATAATAACGTCAGATATGTTAATTACCTTTAGATAGCCAGGGAAAAAAAAAAGAATGTAACAGTATTTAAAAGCACAGGAGAAGAATGAATATATTCTCACCAAAGACAGACAAGCATGAAAGATTAATGTAATCTTGCATATAATAATGCACATTCTTACACAAAAAATCCATCTGGAAGTGTCATGTCAGTCAGCAGAAATCTTTGATGAGTGGATGCAGCTGGGCTGTCTCTTCTGGCAAAGATGCCCTAGAAAATTCTAAATGTGGTTACGATGCTTTATGCCATCTGCAGTGTGCCAGTTAATTTCTTTTCTTTTTTTTCTGCTGGCATTTTCTTTACTGCATAGGGTATCGATAAACAGAGGCAGCAATGTAGAGTGGCAGATTCATTTCTTCCAGAGGCTACAGATACTGGTATATCCTTGTGCCACCACTCTCCCGCCTTACAATCTTTTGTTATTAGTATCCAGTTTTATTTCCATAGTTAAGTTGTCCAAGTCAGAAATCTGTATTAACTGATGCAATGACTATTCAGTTCTGTATGTGGAAGTTATTACACCCAGGAGAAAAAGGAGACTGAACAGACTTCAGGCTTGCCGTCATATATTTTGTTTCCTTAGTAGAATCTCGTGATCTATGAACCAAAGCTGGATGCAGAGGACGCATACTTAGAACTGAGTACATTCATGTATCTGTTCTTTAGTACAAGAACTAAATAATGGTGGATTCACTAAATAAGAACTAAATCCATGAAACTTAAACCCACAAATGTGAAATGCCAACTGTACCAGCTTATTCTTGTACTTTGTGTTTTAATAACTAGTTCTCTGTATGTTAAATGTGTTATTTGTCTTTGAAAATTATGCATATAATGAAGGTTACATATGATTTTTGGTTACAGAATTGTAAGCATGTCATGAACAGTCAGAATGGTATAGTAGATTGAATGTTTAGCTAGGCCTCTGGGGGACCAAGATTCAAATCTCCACTTGGCCATGAGAACCCACTGGGTGACCTTGGGGAAATCACAGTCTCAGCCTCGAAGGAAAGCAAGGCCTGTGAAAAAACTTTGCCAAGAAAAACTCCATGACGGGTTTGTCTTAAGGTTTTTGTGAGTCAGAAAAGAGTTAAACAGCAACAACAAGCCAGTCATTATATGGACATATTGTTTCATGGTCCAAAATATAGGGGAGAAATAATGACCATGTCCACAGGGCAGAAAACCCTGTGATTGCTTGTGTATGCCCATGGAGGAAAGTTTAAAACTGGAGCTGCCCCAGACTGCCTGGTAGGCCTGCTTTTGACAGTCAGGAGAACCTGGTATTTGGCATGGCATTCTGCTGCCCCAAAGGAAGATGCTAAAATGCCCATTGGTTACACTGAAAAGCCTTTTAGGTTGTGATTTAGATCTTCTTAAGATAGGATTTTGTTTTTAACTTGATATGTTGAATGTTGTTTGAAAATTTCTCAATCGATTCTGTGTTACAGTGAATGATGTATATTTTCACAGTTACTCAGTATGAGGGACATGCTCTTACACTGCTTAAGGAATGTGATCTGACATCGTTTCATGGGTAAGATCACTTTTAACTGGTTTACTTCTTTCAAGGGTGCTCTTAAGTTAAGGAAAAGATACGAAATGAATGGGTCTCATTATCCTCTGGGATACCATCTACTGCACCAAAAACAATCCTAATGGGCTTTCTTCTAAAACTTATATTTAATCCAGGAGTCTCAGTTTCTACACAGAATTATGCCACCAACATTGGATTCCCCACCCATTGAATCCATTTTATGTTATTATTTTCTCTGTGCATCAGAGCACAAGTGGATCTTTCCAATCAAGATGTTAATTTCAGATTTGCATAAATGAACCAAGTGTATGGGTACCATAAAATTCAATTCAGGTACTTTAAAAAGTGATGATTTTTATTAATCAGGTTTAATACGTTTGTATTTTGTTATTGGATTTTTAGAATATTCCAATTGAGTAATTTACAACCGTAATACATGCTCTCATTTCATCATTTCCCACATGTTCATAAAATAATAAAATAAGTATTATTCTTTTGGATGGCCAGAGTATTAAGATTGTTAACAACATACAACTCAGTACATACAGCTGAATGATGACTAGTTAAGACAATTTGTATCAGACTGGTTACAAGGGGAAATCCCTAAGTGGTGGTGTTCTCTGAAAACTGAGCTGTGTGATTAGTAAGATGTAATTTCATGAATACTATGCAATAACATTAGGATTTAGAGATAAAATTGCTGATAGATTTTGGATCAAACATCCCAATATTCAAAATAGTTGAAGATTTAGTTGACTCTAGTTTAGCCATTTATTACATTTATACCTCACCCATACTTGAAGGATCTGAGACAAACTTGTTCAGTTCTCTCCTCTCCCTTTTTGTTCTCATAGCAATCTTATGAGATAGTTTAGATTGTGGAATAACTTAGCCAAAGGTCACTCAGTGAGCTGCAAGGCTGATAAAGGATTTTAATTTGTATCTCTTAAGTCTTAGTTCAACACATCAAAAACTATGCCGATTCTTTTCTAAGGCAGATGTGCAGTGGCAAAATTACTCTTTTTAAGCAGTAATGTTCCATCTCTTAATAAAATCATTCAATAACTGCATGCAAAAAGATTAGCTATTCTGTGCTCCCTCACCTTTTGCTTTTATGTTTCTTATGAAATCCAGGTCTGTTTCAGGTAAGATACTACAAAAAAGCAGGTTGATGGTAGAGAATAAAAAGATCAGTTTGATGTTGAAAATTTGAAACCTATAGGGGTCAGATTATGTCAAAATGTTGAGAGATATCCTGATTCTAGGCTCTAGATGGCGGTATTGCTCCAAAGGGGTCTGTAAGCCAGATTCCCCTATTGATTAAATTCCCCCTCCTCAAGGGACTATTTGTCTGGTCCCATTACTGGGACTGTTTCTACCACTTCCAAAGAACATCCTTCCAAGTCCTCCCAGCTCCCTGAGCCAAAATTAATCTTGAAATTATGCAGGAGCCCCTTCAAGGGCTGCATCTAATAACCATGAAGGGTAGAACTTCTGAAGGATCAGAACTGACCAGCGAATTCAGTTGTTTGAAGTCTTTGCTAGGACAGCAACTTCTTTCTTGAGGATGTGTTTCAGCTACACAGTTAATACATACTTTTCCCTGGAGTCCTGAACAGTTTTGCTTCGTTCTGGTGAGACCTAGGAGGGACTGGTTTCACTATGCTAAATCTCCTTGGTCTTATTGAGCCTGACTTGATATCTTGCACAGACCTCCAGAAGTGACACAGTCCTGCTGGAAGGGTATGAAAATCCAGGAGGTAACCCAGGGACTTCCTAGAGTCCAGACAATTTCTGCCAGCCCACCAAAGTGCAAAATGGGAATTCTTATGGTAAAACAATAGGGCTTGATGAGAATCAGACCTTAAAAACACAAGTGGGCCAACTCTTTGTGGAGAACTTGCAACTGTGGAATTAACTGCAGGATGCCCAAGCAGCAGCTTATGGGTTTGTGTCAAGAAGGCTTGGCAGACTCTGTTTGACATGAGTTGTGTCAGCTGGATATCTCTGCAAGGTTGCCTTGTTTGATCAGGCAGTGTCTCCTCCCTGAGAAGTTTAGGAGTCCTGAAGGAAGTCATGTGTCTCAGCCAGTGGTTACGATTCCCACAACCATGCTCCCACCTTGTGCAACTTGAAAGAGAAGCAGCTTCATTTAGCACTGGCATGCCCCATAGTGTTTTTGAAAGGTCATAGTCTTGAATGGAGAAAGATTGCCAAAATCTGGGCAGACAGTAAAGCATCCTAGGTAATAGCAATGTTATATTATGTTGTTTACTTAGGGATATTTCAGCTATGAAAGATGCTAATGCCACCTTGTAAATGTTTAATAAAAATAATTGATACAGTTATCAATAGTTAAATGAAAGCTAGTAAAGGAAGTAGGAAGCAATTCAAATTGATTGTATTCAGAAAAACTGAGAACTGCAGCCTTTAGCAGAAAAATTACTTGCATCTAACAGTGTTGTGCATCAGGATGTCCATTTTTTACAGTCTGCCCTGATCGTGAAAGATGAATCTGAACATTTTCATATTTGTAAATGTTCAAAAGTCTCAGTGAGAAAAATGTCCAGTACTTTGTTGGTTCAAGAAACTGTCTTAGGTGTTTGCGAACCAAGAGCTTTTTGTGCTAGCAGTTAAAAATCACCCTTCCTTCTTCTCATATGGCTTTGCTGCAGTGAGGAATAAGATAGAAGTAGTGATGGGAAATTGGGTAGGGTTTATGATTAGAGGATGGTGGCATCTGGAGGGCTGTAAAATTCAGTGAATGAGACAGGCTAATGGTATGTTAGAAGCCTCATCTGGAATCAGTGTAGAAAGATTATAATCACTTTCAATTTGCTTGTGTGTAACGTCTGGTACCAAACAGCTTTTATCATAATGAACAACCTTGCTCTTTGTCTTCTTCAGGGTAGTCTGTGTTGGTGGAGATGGGACTGCCAGTGAAGTCGCTCATGGCCTTTTGCTTAGAGCCCAGATAGATGCAGGGAAGGACTGTGATGATATACTTGAGCCAGCTAGAGCACAGATTCCTCTTGGAATAATACCAGCAGGTGAGAGCATAGAACAGTAAATATGAGGACAGCTGTAGATAGTATTTGTTACATTACGACATAGAATATTTTCCTGATTATATATTGGGCAATATGTTCTTAAAATACATAATACAATATTCATTCTTTTCTTAAAAAAATAATAATTTGTAGTATATTCAGTACTCCTTGGCTAGTTCTTTCCTCCCAGAGACTAAACCCATTGTGACACTGACCACACAGAACTCGTCCAGCAGAAGTTTATTTCTTCCCCGTCTCCACTGCATCACTTGGATATGTTCAGAAACTGGCTTCAGAGTGTTCCTAGTCAACTGGAGAAGAATTTTTTGGGGTGCATAGAGTGCTGTAGTTGAAAGGATATGTCCCCCACCTGCTTCCACTGAAGTCTACTGTTTCACCAGTTGAAATCCGCTATTTGATCCTGCTCATACTTAGATATGACTCTTGGGAAAATTCAGTCTTTGCCCCTGACTGGAAAATCATTTATGGTCTGGGAAGACAGCAAATGTGCTTGTTTCTGTTTCACTTTGAAAGCAATGATTGGCTGGGATCAAACTTAACCTAGTACTTTGGAGCAATATGCTTGCAGGAATGAAATTAAGTCCTGAATGAAATTCCAGTCCCCCTCTAATCTATCAGTAGATCAGTGGTTCTCAACCTTCCTAATGCCGTGACCCCTTAATACAGTTCCTCATGTTGTGGTGACCCCCAACCATAAAATTATTTATTTATTATTTACAATGCCTTCCTCCCGCCGGCAAAGGCCACCTTGCCGGCCAGGAACAGTGGGGGCGGGCAGGGAGAGAAAGAGGAGCCGTGTGTCTTCCCTGAGAAAAAACTCTGAGAACCCCCCCCCCAGGTTCTGCTTCTGCTTCACTCTCATTTCCCCTGGGGGGGCAGTGTGAGAAAAGTTTCCAGAGTGTTGGCCCTGGCTGGGAGGGGAAGGAATCCCAGCACCTTTGTCTTTTACGCCGGGCGCAGCTTGCCCCCCCCCGGAAAAGCGCTGCCTTGCGGCCCTGTGGCCCTTCCGCAGTGCCCTCTCCATGGCGAGTGGGGCAGGGGCCGTGGTGAGGAGGGGGCCTGCCCCCTGTGCTGCCGCCCCCCCCCAAGCTGGCCCATCAGACAGGAGGGTCTCCCAGTAGCGGAGAAAGGGAGCGATTTCAGTCCCTTCTGAACAGGGGGCAGGAGGACGCGAGCATGTGGCTCGTGCTTGTGCACCACCACCGAGGAGGGAATGGAGCCTAAGACCATCGGAAATACGTATTTTCCTATGGTCTTAGGTGACCCCTGTGAAAGGGTTGTTCGACCCCCAAAGGGGTCGCGACCCACAGGTTGAGAACCATTGCAGTAGATGGTAAGTGTTTCCTGAAATTCATAACCTATAAAGATGATTTAAAGTGGTACTGCTCAAAATGGTAGTCCCTGAACTGGTGCTGGTCACCAAGCCATTAGCTGCTAGTCTCTGACAAGTGCCCAGGAAAGAAAATAGTACTCGTTACTTTGATTAACAACCAAAAAAAAAATTAAGCTCTTACTCTGACCATCACTTATTCTAGTTGGAGTAAAAGTGGTCTAGGTGATATGAGATGGATTTCCCCCGCATCTTATTCTGCCCAACACGTAAGTGCTTAGTTCTCTGTATTAGTAAGAACTTGTATATCACAAGTGAGAAAGCTATTTGTGTCAGACTAGAAGGTGATGAAATAATTTATATCACTATCTAATGCCTTAATTAACTTATTTTGTTCTGAGCAGATTTCATCATAGCTTTTGTTCTAGACTTTCTAAACTCTGCAAAGTAGATTGTTGTTGTTACTGTTTATCTTTTTTATATCATGCCTTGTTCCACAAAAACAGGACTAAAGATAGCTTACAAATCAAAACAAACTTAATAGAGATAAAACATACAAAAAGTTGTCATTAAAATGTAATTAAACTGCACTAAAAACAATAAATAAATAAAACACACAGTGAACCCTAAGTATCCATTAGGGTTTGGTTCTAGGGTCTCCTGTGGATACCAAAATCCCTGGATGCTCAAATCCCATTATCTACAGTGGTATAGTAAAATGGTGTCTTATATAAATTGGTGAAAAACTCAAAGTCTTACTTTTTTTTGGATTTTTTAAAAATATTTTTGAGTGATGGTTTCTTGAATCCGTGGATGCAGAATTGGTGGATACAGAAGGCTGACTGTTGTTAAAAACAGAACATTTAGCAACAGTATAGTACCCTATTAAAGCTCTTTCTTTAAAATCTTCGGTTCACAAAAGATTGTTGAAATACAAAGAGTCTGTGCCAGCTGGCAGAAGGACAGCAAGGATGGGTGAGATCTAGCCTCTCTAGGAAGGAAGGAAATGGCCTAGGAGAATCCACTGAGAAAGCCCGATCTTGCATCTTCACTGGAAGTGCCTGTGAAGGTGATGAGACTGATGAGTGAATGACCTTTCCCAATGGTCTCAGGGATTTGGCAGGCTCATATAGGGAGATAAGGTCAGTCGGATAGCCTAGACCTGTGCTGTATAAGGCTTTATAGGTCACAACCAGCATTCTGAATTGTGCTGGGAAACAGATCAATAGCTAGTGGATTTGTTCTAACAAGGGAGTCACATGTTTTGTATAATTGAGTTTTGTAGGGTATATTTTTCAACACTTAGGTTTAGTTGACTGTGAATGTGAGAGTCTAAGGGAAAAAAATAGTTCCTGAATTTTAATAATATGTACTACATTTTAATTTTGCACGCATGCACACACACACACACATACAGAGATAACTATTTGTGGGAGAGTTTGTGATCAAAAAGAAGGAAGGTTTTGCTAGGCCAGCATATCAAGCTCTTGTACTGTATCCAAAGAAATGGTTCAGATGGAGGTAGTACTGCTGGCCATTTAGGAATACTGTTTGTTGCTATGGGAACTACAGCTGATGTAGTACAAGGGGGTTTGGATAAAGAGGAGAAGCACTGGAAACATGGGGAAAAGCAGTTTAATTACTATAAAAGAAAGGGGTATTTATATATTAACTATAAATCTGACAGTCCTAAATCAGATTTAATTCCTGCTTCCAATTAATTTGTGGAAAGTAACATATTGTTATGAGACTTTTAGTTTCAGCGACAGTTTGGGCAAACTGTGGTGTTGGTGCAATTTTCATGAGACTCTTAGATATGCTTGACTAAGAAGTCATTACATCACATTTATCTGTTTGGATGTGGGAGACATTAACAGGCCTATGAATATTCATGTTGTCTGGTTAATTAAGTTAATTGTTCTGCAGGAGTGCTTGCACTTCCAAGGACAATCCCTCCTCCCCACTTCTGTCTGGTACCTTCATCTTTCATCTTTTTTCAGATGAACTGCACGTATTTTTGTCCTCTCTGGCATTCTTTGGAATGAAGACGTTTTTAGTAGTTGGTACTGTTGGAGAATCCATCACCTGAATGGTTTTAAATAGCCATTAATAAACAGTCTTTAAATTGTTGCTGCATTGTGGTGTTACTGTGGAAGTTTGAAATCTGTGACCTCCAAGGAATAAGTAGCATTTATCTGTGATTACTTATTTGGAAGGGCATAAATACTTTAATGGCATCAGATCTTACCTGGTCTTGGAAGCTAAGCAGGGTCAGTCCTGGTTAGTACTTGGATAGGAGACCACCAGCAAATACCAGGTGCTGTAGGCTGTATTTGAGAGGAAGGAATTGGCAAGCCATCTTCCTTGCTCAAGAAAACCCTATGAAAAATAAGTTGACAGGCGATTTGAAAGTGCACACACACACCCACAATTGTATATTAGTAACATTGTTAGAGACAAATAATTGTTAAGCATCAGAAGTGGAATATCATGATGGAATTGTATAATAACCAGTTCAATCTGTACAAAAGAGGAAAAGTGTTACCTTCACTACAACAGCTGCATAGATTTGAAGATGTTAATTCTCAGACTTGTAACACAGCATATCTAGCTGAGTCAAGAAAGATAAGTGGAGCTCCTTCATCTATAATCACACCACAATTCAAAATGCACTTACTTGCATGTAAAGGTTATGGAATTTAGATACACTTGATAGGTGGGTTTCGGATTTGGATAATGGCCATTCAACTGCAGGAGTTTGTTCCTGTTCATTGGTATGGCCATAGAGATAACTGGGAAGAGTTCAGAGCATGATATGCTTTGAAGACTACAAGGCAAGAATCTTGCAAAGGAAAAGCAAACTTTACAGAAAAAGGAGTTAATAATTGGAAGGTAAAGTCCACTGAATTTCATTTGAGTTGCATGTTGGTCACGAAGAAAACATATGGTTAATGCTTGTTCATTTGATTCCAAGACCATATGTACAACTTGTATTTTCTACAGGTGGGGCATACCTTGAAGTTCCTAAGCCTTTCCTAACAGATGTTAGTGGACATTGTGATAACTCTAGTTTGTCAAGTGCTTCTACTCTTCAGACCTGTTGGATTAATTTGGAAATACCCTCTTTATAATGCAGTCATGTTCACTTTGTTTTAGTTTGGTAATCTCTGTTCAACATTTACAGGTTCTACAAATATTTTGGCACATACTCTGAATGGAATCCAGCATGTACTAACAGCAACATTGCATATAATAATGGGTAAGAATTCTTTGTCTGAAAACACTAGAAAAGGAGTGGAACTTTATGTCAAATTGCATCAGGTTTGAAAATTTGCACAACTAATATTACACACAGATAAAACACCACATCTCTTTTGAGCAATAAAATGAATAAGATAAATAGAATTACACTTAGGTGTTTGTGACAGTTATGTGATTCAGCTAGTATCTGGGTAATACCCACACAACCCAGAAGTTTGCTGCTTCCTAGTCAACATTTTTAGCTGTACCTACACAACAGTAACGATCTAATGGGTGTCAGATAATACAGGACTTTTCTTCTCCAGCCTATGTGGTAGTATTGGAGCAGGGGATGGAGGCACAGGATAACCAGCAGGAGTAGAACAATAGTGTCTAAGTTATTATTGAGCTTTCTATATTGGTTTTAAACAACAGATTAGTACACATTAAGAAGATGTTTTGGATTGTTTTTTCAATTGAATTCATAGAATTACAATGAATGCATACTTGTCAATTTCTATAATTACCCTGTCAGAAAACTTTGCAATCAAACTATCTATCTATCTATCTATCTATCTATCTATCTATCTATCTATCATTGCTAAAAATAAGCAAGGGTGAGTCATATGTACTATAGTTAAAATTTATATTGATGAATCATAGAAATGTAGAGTTGGAAGAGACCACACGGGCCATCCAGTCCAACCCCCTGCCATGCAGGAACACCCTCAAAGCAATCCCGACAGATGGCCATCAAGCCTCTGCTTAAAAACCTCCAAGGAAGGAGACTCCACTACACTCCGAGGCAGCACATTCCACTGCCGGACAGCCCTGAGTGTCAGGAAGTTCTTCCTGAGGTTCAGGTGGAATCTCCTTTCCTGCAGCTTGAATCCATTGCTCCTTGTCCTGGTCTCTGGAGCAGCAGAAAACAAGCCCTCTCCTTCCTCTACATGGCATCCCATGTAGAGTTTAAGTTTATATTTGTATAACATTATGCTCCTAAATTTGCTTAAAAATCATTTGTACCTGTGCTGCTTAACCTACATGGACTGATTGTTTTCATTACACAGTCAACTTTACATATAATTTCCATGTAGTGAAGAACTGTGTACCTGGCATACATAAAGTATTTTTACCTGCCTCTGTCAGGTAGTTCTTTAGTGGGATACTGATCACTCAGTCAGTCTTTCCCATTTTCTCTTTCCCCTGCTGCTTCCTTTGCAACTGACAAAGCTCTAGAGGGGTGGGCACCACCGAATAAGAATTGGCAGTAGCTATTTGGGAGAATTGTTGAGAACTAGGCAGAGGAGTTTTTGTTATTTTATTTTAAGAGAAAAACAAATGAAGTAAGATCTTTTTACTCAAATAAGAGCCAGTATAATGTAGTGGTTTGAGCATTGGACTACAACTCTGGAAACCAGGGTTCAATTTCCTGCACAGCCGTGAAAATCCACTGAGTGAAACCCACTGAGTTACATACCCTTAGCCCCAGAAAATGCCATGATAAGTTCACCATCAGGCAGAAATTATTGCAGAAATTATTTGAAGACAGGCAACAACAACAACAACGCTTTTAATAGTGTGAAGCTATGCAGTGCTCCTAGTTTCTAAAGTTTTTAATGATTTTATTGTTATTGGTGTGTATGTAGTAAAATAGTGAATATTTTAAATTTATTATATGAGCTACATTGAGCTCTCTGATGATTTAAGGTTGTGCAGAAACAATTAATGAATATATTTGCATTAATCTTACCAACTCAGGGCATCTACAATCAGTGGATGTGTGTTCCTTCAGCAGTCCAACAAAACTTCTTCGCTTTGGTTTCTCTTCTATGTTTGGCTTTGGGTCAAGGACACTTGCTTTAGCTGAAAAGCACCGATGGATGCCATCCAACCAGCGAAAAGATTTTGCTATGATCAAGACACTGGCAAATCTGAAGTATGACTTAATTTTTTTTAAAAAAATGTTATATGGTGTGTTTTTTTTTAAAAAAAAGCAGCTGTACAATTTAGACCAAAACGTGGATTAATATAATTATTTTAACAAAAGTTTAATAAATGTGATTATTCAGAGAATAATTTAGCTAATAATTTAGCTTAGTAATTAATATTAGACTACAATCCCATATCTGTTTAACTGGGAATCAGCCTCATTAAATTCACTGAGATTTTCTGTTGAAGTCACAGACATAAGATTGTACCTCTTAGCTTGTAATATATGATGGAAAATGCTTTAAATATTTAAATACTTAAATCTAGATGTATGCTTACTTAACCATCAGAACATTTATAATAAAAGGCAAAAGATCTATATGGTCTGAAAACAATATAGTCTTTTTGTGGCATTTATATTAAATCATCCTGTGTCCTAAGAGGCTGTATCTTTCTGAACAACAATAAATGAAAAAAAAATGAAAAAAATCAGAACTCTCTATATAATAAATAATGTTGTTCTGTCTAGGCCAGAAGACTGTGAATTATCCTTCCTACCTTCAAAATGCTTACAGCAAGATGTTGAGAAAAATAGGTGAGTAATAATCACTTGTCTGTAATCCAGACTCAATTTATCACAGAATAGTTCAAGTCCAACACTGAACTAATGGTGATGAACTTATATGTTTTCTGATTCCAATAATGTAATGAATGTCAGCTTGACTGGAACCATTGTCTGAATGCAAAATTCAGTATGTTTTCCTGTGGTGATTTACTTACTATGAAAGTTTAGATTTTTAAAATCATTTTATTGTTTTCTGTAAGCAAGTTTTGCTATAAGCAGTTTAAACTTTCTTGTTAGCGCACTTTGCCTGAAAACTTTAATCCAAAAAAATCATGTTGACTTCAGTGAAACTTGCTCTCAACTACATTTTTAAAATCAGACTTAAAACCTACCTCTCTTTCATTTAAGACTGGTTTTGTTTATCTTTAGTTTGCATATCTTCAGTCAAAACATGTTTTTTTTCTTTTTTATTGTACTGATTATCTATTTCACATCCTTCTGTGCCTTTTAATTATTTTATCTGACACATTTATTTTTAGAAGGAAGCCAGAGAAACATAAACATGGTAAGTTTTCACGTTTAATCACTTACTGAAGAGAATTACTGGAAGGGTTACTTGAAGTAAAACAGTGTGGTGTATATTTAGATAGCCATGATCAGTGGCAGAAGATCCAGGGTCACTTCCTGAACGTGAGCATTATGGCAATCCCTTGTCTCTGCTCAATGGCACCAAGAGGCTTGGCACCTAATACCAGGTCAGTAAGGATTTACAGAATTAGAGTAATGTCTCTGCCATCTTATTCTAAAACCTTGGCTTCCCCAGATTGCATGTTTGTGTCATGAGCAGTCTAGACCCTTTGAGGTTGGGAAAGGGGATGAAGATGGTTGAGTTGGACTACAGTTGACTCTCTAATCTCAGGAATTGTAATCAGTTTTTGGTTCAGGCAGATGAGGTCATCTACCTAGAAGAATCGTTAGATAATTACAGTGATTTAATTAGTTTACAAGGGTGACTTAAGTGGTTGTCATCAAGTAATAATCTCCCATGAGCTTTGTTAATAGAAGATCTAGTTCTGTGGATTTGACTTCAGTTTATTGAATTGATTTATGCTTATTCTAGAGATTTAATTATTTTAACCAGTATAAAATAGAAGGTTACAGTGGAATCCTGCTTGAAGAAAGAAGAAGAACAGAAAGACAGTGAAGGAATGACAATGAATGTATGTTTTTATTTAAAAAACTCAAACTATTTTATTATCAGAGAATATCATGACATTTTCTTGTTAAGAGAATTTGCAAACCCACTATTTTAGCTGATAGATTCTTGTGGATATATATGTGTATATATAATTTTACAGTGATTTGACAAATGTTTGCACTTGAAGTAGCTACATCAGGGTTCTCCTATTGCTTGACTTCTGCAGATTTTATGGACTTTTCCTGAAGCAAGTACTGGACTGTCCAGGACTCAAATCATACTTAAGTAAATGCTATTCCAGAGTGGAATGCAATGAGTTTAGATAGGTAGTTTCCAAACAAAATTTGATTAAATTAAAATGCCTGGATTCTTCACTGCTTATTATTCATTATGGACAAATACCTTTCAGATCATTTCCCACAGCCATTTCATTTTAATGATCTCTTTTGGTGTCAAAATTAAGACTTAAGGCCCTTATCAAACCCTTCCTGGGCTCTCCTTGTGACCTATAGACCTCTTACCATATACCTCATAATTGCTGAATCTTCTTCAGGGTTAGGAAATTGATAAAGATGATGTAGCAAGGTTGACTAATGTACAAGCTGCATGTATTCCTGATTGTTTTTATGATCTCCAGAGCTGCTTCTAAATTTCAGCAGGGTGGTGGTTAAAATCACATGAACCGTGTTTCCATGAAACTGGGAGTAGGGAAAAGAAAACACTTGCAGTTGCTGCCATGGCACTGAATTTTGGCTGTGCACAGCAGCAGGAAGAGGTCATGACAAGATCCTGAGGGATGATGAAAATGGCAACTAACGTTGGCCGTCCCTGGGTTAAAGGGACTGACTTGCTGTACAATCAGCATCTCACTCTGTTTTTGGGTGCTAAGGCCTGTGATGTGTAGAGGGATATGATGCCTTAGAAGAGAATATATATATCATTCCGAAATTACTCTCATCCATAATTTGATCTCTTATTAGCTGCCAGGACAGTCTGGCTAGAAATATTTTAAAAAACATTGTTAAACATTTCTAGTTTAAACTTTTAGGTCAGTATCTCAAATACTTTTGAGAATCAACCAGAGGGCTTGAATGAATCCCTGTAGAATTCCTGATATCTCTCTCCATGCCATAATCCACATGGTCTCAGTCATCTTCCCTCAGTTTTGAAAGCAGTTTGCCATCTGGCACAAAGGAATTCTAGTTTAAGAAAAACAAGTCTTAACAGTACAATCTTATATGCATCTACTAACAACTCAGTGGTACTCACTTGCACACAGGAAGTATAGAACTGCTGCCTAAGTACTCCTAAACTTTCCTCACTAATTACACAGTTCTTTAAGCTTCGATTATGATCAGCAGTGAAACAAGTGCTGCGTTCTGGCTGAGATCCAATAGGAACATTGGTAGAGTATAAAAGAGTGTAAACCTCTGCCAGTGGATGTGCCACAGTGCTTGTGAGTGTTTCTCCTTTGCAGCTTTGCAATAGCAACAGAAGGCACCCAGGTGCAGGCCCAGATTGGCCATGAGAGTATCTGGCTTTCCTTGGTCAACTGGGAGAGAAAAGGTAGCCATGTCTCCTGCACAAGGGTGGAAGCTCTGCTTATGTCAATGAAAGTATTTTAAGGCCATTGTAGAAAGGGGATCCAGGGTTGTGTTTCCCATTGGAAAGCTTTGAATAGCATACCAACATCTACTGGGGGGTGTTTATGAATAACATTATCCCACTCTTCCAAATGGGAGGATCTCATTACAACTGAGGCAGAGCACAAAATGGCAGCCAGTGAGAAAAGGGAGTTCTGCATGCTAGGAGCTTCAAGCACACAAAATGGGTGCAGAATCCTTGGAAAGAAGGAAAGATTTACTCATAATGATGTTTGTCTTCCTATGTTTAAAAAGGGAAAAGAATGTCTCCAAAAGAGACTTTTCCCCCCAGAACATTATGTCTGGAGCTATGTAACTTTGAAAGCAAAGAAAACAGTTTTTAAATGGTATTTTAATATTATGTTTGTTGAATAGTATTTTTACTTTTTAATAGGGATGGGCTAAGCGAATCCTTGGATCCTCAAATCCTCAGCAAGGATTTTAGATTTGCGGATCTGAATCTCCGCACCAAAATAGGTGAACTAAATCTTTCAAATCCACCAACCCAAAAATTGAGATCTCTTGCTCCCTGCTCTTCTCCTGCCCACTGCCAGCGGGATGCTGCCTGGGACAGGCAGGAGAAGGTTGTGGGGAGTGCAATCTCATGCTTCCGGCTCTTCTCCTGCCCACCCACCACTGGTGAGATCCTGCCTGGGATCCTGAAAGTTTTCCTGAAAGTGAAAACTATTATTTAATTTGTTTTTCATTAAACAAAGATGTCAAATTCTGCTTCAAAAATACTTTTCAGTAGAGGTGCTTTCTTTCCCTTGTTTTTCAAACCCTTTTTTAAAAAAAAGGATTTGAAAGATTCGAGATTCGTGAGATCTGTGGATTCCCAAAACCTTCCAGGGATTCGAATTTGGAAAATTCTGGATTCGTCCCATCACTACTTTTTAATGTAATTTTGTTTATCTTGTTTTTAGCCACTTTGGGTCCAATGCCAGACAGAGGGGGCATATTAAATAAATAAATGAATAAATAAATCTGGATCACAGAGCAATGTTTCCCACACATTAATGCAAAACATGGGGGCACATTTACAGTGGTTCAATTGTGGCACTGCAGTTTACCACACCATATCCATCTTCTTTTCAGAGTGTCTCCCTTATTTAGAAAAATGGAAAGGCTAAAATGTTTTTTCCCTTATTTTAATGTAGTGTATTCATTTCTTGTTGCTGTGTTTGCTTAGGGCCTGTGCATATTAGGCACATCTGGAATCAGAGAGTAAACAATTCAAGAATAATGGTCCTTTGTGTATTCACACTGAGTAACAAGGAAACTTCTTCCTTCTGTGATCCAAGCTGTGTTCCAGACACATGATGATCTGCTAGAGATGGTACAGAAACTAGCAAGATTTACCTATTAACAGGAGCAAAGCATAGGTTGCAAGAATTATGACATGGATGATAACAATATGTTGAGAACTGAGATCAGAGCTTTATTTAGAAATATAGAGTGAGGAAGTATTGATAAAGCAAATAAGCAAGTCATGAATCATTTACTAAAAGCTGTCCTGTGTGCTTTGGACAAATAAGGAAGTGAGAATGGGGAGAGAGAGAAGTGAGACAGAGGTAGCTGCACAGTGATTCTCGGGATGAATGGGCAGGGGAAGAGTACAAAAATGTTAGTGTGCAAAATAAGTGTTTAGTGTCCAAAATAAATTGGAAGGGATAGGAGCTGAAATTGCTGCCAAGTCAAAAGTGAGAAATTTTAAACTATTCTTCAGACTTTCCTGAGAAGCCTGTGAAAGAGATTAAGATCTTCAGCAACAAAGTAAATACAAAAGGAAAAAAGAACAGGTATTTGCAAGATGATTGCCAGGAGATGGGGTGGAGATTATGTCCAAGAGAGAGTCAGAGAAAATGCCTGCCCCTATGGCCGCTCTAGAAATTGCCATACACTCAGGCATCTAAGATAATTGTAGCCTTGCTGAAGAGAAAGAGCTGGAGATGCTCAGACTGCCTCCTAAGAAGGTGGAAGGTCATGAAAGAATTCAGGGCTTTGGGTGCTGTCAATTAACAAGTAACAAGGTATAGCCCTGATTGAATTAGGAGGGATTTGAGCTTCACAGCCTGAGACAGAGAAGGCTAACATCTCTTTTCCGTGTCAGTAGAGGGTAGCAACTGGTCTTGCTCTCACACTTTATCCTGAAATGCCAAGTAGGCAGTTAGAGGAAAGATGGAGAGTGAGAAATAAAATGGAAGTGTGTGGCGGAATGGAAGGAATTTTGCATCACCCCAGTTAAAATCTTCCCTCTGCCATGAACTGATAAATAACTGGCTTTCAGCAAGAAACTGTATTTCAGCTTTGCCCGTGTCTATAATGTAGAGATAATAAAACTGACCTACCATACAGGGCTGTTTTAAGGACTACCAACTTCATTTTGTGAAGCATTGTAAACATTTCAGAGTAATTAACTATTGCAGGCATTAACATGTGTTGAAGAGGCATATTACTTAAAAAACAGTGATATAAGCGAAGTGGTACAGCTTCTAATTATGACCTAGGTTACAGGCATCAGAAGTTTTAATTCATTTATAATGAGTGATGATCAAAAACAGTGGTTCAACTGTTTATTTAGTTATTTACAAACAAACAATTTAGTTCTTTAGAACTATTTAGTTATTCGTAATGAGCTCTATTTAGTGTTTTAACTGAATTATGCTATTTTCAGATTGGATGATGGAAACGTAGCTCTTATTGTTGTACGGAACACTTCCCGTCCAGAATTTGTTAAGCATCTGAAAAGATACGGTGGTGTGAAAAACCAGGTAAAGCTTACCCTTATATTTTCCAGCTGATATTGCTTTGAATAAATGTATTTTCCACCAAACAACAGAGAAGAAAACAATTAATTGATACATAAGATAAAACAGGGTATCTAAAATATATCGCAAAGAAAATAGACCAATAAAGGTTTGAAGGTAGAAGTAAATGCACTCTTAGCGCCTTGGTGAGGAGACTTAACTTCCTGTCAGAGTACATTAGCCCACTTTTATCTGATTTTTGAAAATCACCAATCAGACTAATACCGATTAGCCTATTTCCGTCCATCTGTTGTGGTTTAGTTATATTTAGTTCTTATATATAGGAGCTACTAGAGTGTAAAGCTGCTAAACTGATTGTAAAAAATAAATTCTGTTTTTAAATGTAGACTGCACTGAGATTAGGGGCAAACACAGACTCCTGACACTTTATCAAAAGCATTTTCAATTTTCACATCTATGCACAGAACACACACATACAAGAGATGCAAAAAAACAGTAAACATGGTGCAAGCAGCACAGTACATTTACAAAGCTGTAACACTCATTCATGGAAACACAAAGCCAACATGCATCCCATTCAGAGCCTCTGTGAAAAGTGATCAAAGAAACTTCATCTCTCCTTTCACACTACACAGTTATAGTGATATGATCCCACTTTAATTGCCATGGTGCATCCCGTGGAATTCTGGGGTTTGTAGTTTGGTAAGAGGCACCGGTGGAGCTTCCTGGCTGTGGATTCCAAAGGCCTATCCCTCGACTGCCAGTTCCAGGATTCCTCAGGGTACCTCCGTAGCAGTTATAAAATGGAATCATGGTGCAATAATTGTGTAGTGTGAAAGGGCTTGTCATGATATCATTTGCAGCAGGACTCCTCCTGTTACACTATGTTTTGAGAATCCTTTCTTTCAGGAAAAAAGAATTTTGTAGCACCTTTAAGATTAACCAATTAGTTTTAGCATATGTTTTCATGGGCTGCAGCTTGCCTCTTCAAATGCAGTGAGCTGTAGTCCATAAAAAATTATGCTGAAAGATAATTTTCATCTTTTTATACAGAAGCAGACTAACTGGCTTTTTCTCTTTTAAATTTGTTTGCCCCCTGTTATAAGAATGCAGATCCTCATCACTTAATTGCCTGGATTTTTAGAACTGTACTCAAGAAACCATACGTGACTCATTTTACTTTTGAAAAGTTGAATCTGTTTGAAGTCATCTGTGGCAGATGAGAGTTTTGTATTTCTATTAGAGTAGAGTGTAGGACATTCAGCCTTCCAGGTTATATGGGCATTTGCTTTTCTTCTGCTAGTCTTTGTTGCTGAATCAGGTGACTCTAAGGGTAATTCCATGCTGTATAGTAAAAAGCACAAGTCTCACTTAGGCCATTTCCACACTATGCTCTTGTAGTGCGATTATTCCACTTTCAACATTCTATGGAATCCTGGGGTTTGCAGTTTAGGGAGGGGCCAGCTGGTAATAATCACGCTATAAGAGTGCAGTGAGGAAATGACCTTAGATAGCTAGTTTGTAACAGGTCTCTTTTCAAAGCTAGAGTATGGGAGGTGTTTCCATGTTACCAAACTTTAGGGACACAATCCAACAAAGGTAGGCATTCTTAAATACAATAGTTTGAATTCAGATTTTAACCCTATCTAGGGTAGAACCATTCAAATTGATAGGACTTCAAGTTACTGATGGCTGATTTAAGTTCCATTACCTTCAATGGGCCTTCTCTTAAGTATGGCTAAATCTGAATCCAGCTATTTGATTACAAACATAATTATGTAGAACACTCTCGTTTATAGAAAAAAATTATGGTACTTTCAATCCTAGGCCATAATTTTTAGGAGTGTTCTGTAGTTTTCCTTTCTGTCAAGAACAGAGAAATCAGAAAAGGACAAAATTAGTAGGTCATGTAATTAGTCATGTAATTCTCTGGAAACTTTACCCTTTGGAGTCATTTGAGATTATTATCAGATAAATAAAATCACAGGCTCATATTTATTCCACAAGACTAGAAATAAAATAGCAAGATCCTCAGATCTTAAAAAAATGTTCAGTGTTGTATTCTTAATTACCTTCTTTTTTGACATTTAGTTCAATTTCCCTTTTATTGAAACATACATTGTTGAAGAAGTAAAAGTCCACCTGAAAACTCAAAAGGATCATGCCGCTGGTGACAGTTCTGTAGATTCTGAAAAAAAGAGCTACCCTTGGAACATAGATGGAGATTTATTGGAATGGTCATCAGAAGTTCATGTTCGGTAGGAGAAAATATAGTGATGTTAAATTTTTAGTAGTTGCCATGTGTTCCATAATGCCTGTGGTTCCTCTTATTTTAGTATATGTTTTGTGTGTTATGGTTCAAGACTTACCATTTAATACTAATGAAAGCTTACCTAAGGCCATCTTAGAGTTTACCTAAATCCCGTGCTTCTGTTCCAGTGAGTGCACAAGCCAGAGAGAGAAAAGACCTCAGAGAGCTATTGTAGGTCAGAAGGCCTCTAATACAATGCTATATTTTCCCATTGATCTTCTCTCTAGTTCTTTAGCCATGATTATGCTGAAGAGCAAACAGCAGCAGAACCTAGGGAGGCTACCCATCAGTCAATTAAGGATTCCACCTCCCCCCGCTGTGGATTCTTCCTCTGCAGTTGGTCAACGGTAGTATTGGGCTACTGGTTGAGATCTAGCAATTATACTGGGATAGAATAACTCACCAGAAGTGGAGCTACATCCTTGGACTTGAGAGCAATGGCTTCTCCTCCTTCTCTGGGAGTGACAGAAGCTGACAGATACAGCTCTACCCCGGCTACTTATTGGATCTTATGTTGTATTCTGCATCCACCCAGCTGCCCTTGTTTGTTGTATTGTATTCAGGTGTTAGACCAGTGTTTAAGCCATGTACAGGATTCCGACTTCTGACTCCAGATTGAAGTTATTAGCACATTGCTGTCCTATTACTTTCTCTGTTGAGTCAAACAAGTGTTATGTTATGGACTTCAACTCTCAGAAGCTCCAGCAAATATGTAATAATAGGAATTCTGGAAGCAGAAGAGTCTCAGAAACATCTGGAGGGCCAGAGGTTGAGAATCACTGATGTAAAGCTATATATAATTATTACATTTGATGTGGAGAGCATGGTCATGATGATGTAGTATTTTTCGTGGCACACTTGATATGTGCTTTGGACGGAGCTTGCAAAAAAATGGTATTTTGGGCTATAGCTTCCTGAGTCTCCAAGGTAGCATGGAGACAATATACTGACTGGGGAATTCTGGGAATCACAGACCCAAAAATAAAATCTCCGGGCTCTGGCTTTGGATCTCACCTTTGTAATAGGCATAGGCAGATAGGTTTGACCTGATTGTGCTCATTAGTCTCTAGGCCCAATTGCAGAATGTGCAAATTAGCCAGGGTAGACTGGCATTAGAGAGCCAGCACAATGTAGTGATATGAGCATTGAACTACAACTCTGAAGATCAGAGTTTGAATCTCTACTGGGCCATGGAAACCTTCTGGATGACCTTAGGCATGTCACATTCTCTCAGTTTCAGAGGAAGGCAAAGGGAACCTCCCTCTGAACAAATCTTGCCAAGAAAACACTGCAATAGGTTCACCTTACAGTTGCCATGAATCAGAAACAACATGAAGACACCTAACAACAAAGGCTGATATAATCTTAGTCCTTCAGAGCATGCAGGCATACTGGAAGTATGTCAAACTTAATGTTGAGTGACAAATATTTCGGTATTTTTTTCCCCCATCATGGCCTATTGGTTTAAACTTTGGAAAGTTAAATGTTTGCTGTCATAAGTAAGTAACATGTAATATTTTGCATCTCTATGAAGGTCAAAAATATGTTTGAGGATGGCTGCATTCTGTTACAAAATTGTACAAATGTTGGAATATTTCCATGTATCTGTCTGCAGTGTGACAGTATGAGAAAACTTTTTAAGGTACTTTGATCAAGCCAACAAAATCAATATTACATCATTAAAGTATAAAATTATTGTCAAAGAATCCTTTTTAAAGTGGCTATATCAGATCTGAATTAGTCTGCTTTTTAAAATCTTTCATGAGTAGTTCACATAGATCTCAGATTCTCAACACTTACAATTTCATTTGTATGATATTTAGTGTCCATGTTGTCGTTTAATCAATTCCATTTGATTCTACTTGTTTTTGCATGAATTACATGACACACAAGTACTCTATTCTCTAGAGTGGGCCTGCGTTATCTAGGAAGATAATTTTCTTATGGAAAAAAAAATCCAGATGTTATCATAGGTAGGCAGATTGAGGTTTTTCTTCTGTAAAATGGATCTTCTGTGTAAATAAGTGCAGAGATAAAATGCTATATTAAAACTGTAATGGTAATAGATCCTCTTTATTTTCCCCCATTTTTAGGGTACATCCACAGTTAATTAAATTATATGGAGAGAATGTTAATACAGTGGATAATCCAAAAGAATCATGCAGCTGTCTTTAGAAGACATTTATGAAAAAAATTACCAATTTTTGAGCTAAATCATGCTTCTGTCTGGAGCGTTCAGTCTACACTGAAACCCAAGTTTGTATAATGCAACTTCCTAGTGGATAATACGTCTATCAGAAAAATTCTTGATCTCCTTCCTTTTAATAAAATAGTTTTCGGTAGTTGAGAAGTGGTCTTCTGGATGTTCTGCACTGAACATTCTATGAATTTTTATTTATTGTAAAGATTGTATGTTTTAAGTCATCTTTGTTTTTTAAAAGAAAGACTATTCCAATATGATAAAGAAATACAGTGAATATTTAGTAGAGATGAAAACCATTTCAAGTGCTTAAAAACACCTTGTGCAATGAAAAAAAACATGCAATTGTAATATTTAGAAAATTAGATTTAAAGGATTTTATCAAAAATGTTAAAATTCTCTCTCAATTATGTAACTTAAATTCCTAATAAATGACAAATAAGACTGTGTGTTGTAAGTGTGTGATTTTTAAATAAAAAATAAAAAATAAAAATCAGAATTACATTAAGAAGGTCTGTCCTTTGCTCTCAAGATTCTGGTTCACTCATTATAAGTTCAGTTTCTTGGAGTTATTCAGCCTTCAAGCATCACCCAGTAACTGTCCAAGTAGTTTTTTTATAGGTACACCATGCTGCTCCACACACATACACACACACATCGTCGTCGTCGTCGTCATTATCATCACCACCTGTTTGGCAAAGAGCAAAACATAGAGGTAAACACTTCAGCTTCCCCCTAAATGGCTGATAGGCATACATGCTGTTTTTTAAAATTATTTTAGTCCTTTAAAAATAAAAGATAACACAGCATATGTGGCCCAGTGAGTTAAAAAGAATGCCTTTCCCAACTTGGGATTTGCAGAAGATACCAAGCTTGAACTTCCATAATCACTGACATAGGCCACACTGGCTGGTGGTAGTGGGAGCTGTAGTCTAAAAACATCTGGGGCCCCCGAGGTTGGGAAGAATGGATATATACTAGTGTCTCTGTACATGGCTTAGAGGAGACCAAAGCTGTTTAAACTGTAGCTTGGCTATGCAAAGAGCACAGTGAAATTTATGGAGAAAATGAGGGACTTCAAAAAGGAAACAGGAAAGGTGTTGGAAGATTTAAATACAAAGTTTAACACCATGCAAGGAATCATGCTACAAGTTAAGAAAGATGTGAAAGAAAATAGAGAAAACATCCAGATGCTGAAAAAAGAAGCACAAGACTTAAGAATTAGAGAGACAGTTAGACTGACAGGCATTAATAGAACAAAGGGGAAACGAATCGTGGTTGAGATTTAGAGGCGTTACAGAACACCTGAATGAGAATATAAGGAAGAAAATAATTGAGGAATTGGCTAAGAACCTGGATGATAGTGAAGAATTTCTGGAGATTGAAGTGGACCGGGTATATAGAACTAATTCCCTTGTAGCAAAGAAAAGGAGATTTAATTGTACAGTGCATGAGGAAGACAATAAGAGACCATATCTTAGAAGTACATTATAATAAAGGAATTCAAATTGATGGAAAACCAATAATAATCCTAAAAGAAATTCTGGCACAGCTGTTAAAAAAGAGAAAAGACTATTCTTTCTTTGTGGAGGTATTGAAGAGGGAGGGAATCCCCTTTAGCTGGGACAGAACTGAAGGGGAGAACTTCCCCTATAAAAAGGAAAAGTACAAGATAAACTCTATAGAGAAAGCCACTGAGTTTCTGAAAAGAAACAAGAAAGGTCTACAAAAGGTGGCCAAAAGTCCTACCACGGACTTGAGTGATAGTTATATTCAACAAGAAGATTTGAGCCCAAAAGGTGAAAGGGCTCATAGGAAAGATCAGAAGGAAAGGAAAGAGAGAAGAATTCAAGAAGAAATGAGCCTGTTGGATCTGGACATCTCAGATAAGGAATAAGGGAACAAGGAAAAGAGCAAGAGGTAAACCTAAAAAGGGAAAGAAGAAGGGAAGGAGAGAGAACAGAAAAAAGAGAAAAAAGAATAAAGTGGTCTAAGTAATGAGATAGGGAAGATTGGGAGTAGATTAAGAGAAAGGAGGGGACAGGTAAAATAGGGGGAGACGCTATAGGAATAAAATAGGTAACAAAATTGGAATCTACTGTATTGGTATAACCAGAAAACTGTAAAATAGTATGTATAATTGGCGATATAAATGGATTGTCTTACTTGGAACATGAAAGGTCTGCACTCATTAAAAAAGCGGAAACTGATATTTCGTTATCTACAAAAATTAAAATTAGATTTAATATGCCTACAAGAGGTTAGAGTCAAAGATAAATACATTAAATGCAAGGGAATTCTGAGAGTGAGTGAATGGCTAAACAAATTAATAGAATTCACAGAAATGGATAATTAACAACATTATTGAAGAAGAACTCGACTGACCCTTTTCTAAAGATATGGAAACCTTTCACGGACTATGTAAGAAATAAAAAGGGAAACATAATGGTTGGTGGTTTTGATGTATAAAATATAAATTTCATCAGATTAGATAGTAAGAGGAATTAAAAGTAGCTATAGTAACTATGTTTAAACACTGGTATTTATGTATAATCTATATCTGTATTTGTATTAAGATGAGGTGTGGAGTTAAAACTGAACTTATAACCGACCAATGAAGAAACCGGGAAGGAACTTAAATGTTATCTGTTAGTACTTTTTAAATATTCTTTTAAATGCCTTTCTCTTCTTTTCTTCTTTATAACTTTAGTGTGTCCCAAATGATATTTCATATATACAACTACGATTGGGACTTTAGATGACTATGTTTTCCTCTTTCACATAAGTATATATTAATGTTATTTTTATTACTGTTGTTAATGTAAGTGTTGTTGTTAGGTGGATGGATGGGTGGTGGGAGCCTTGGCATTTTTTTGTCTCCTGTCTCTTTCTTTCTGTGTTTTTCCTTTTTTTCTTTTTTAGTATTCATTAAACCAATAAAGATTTTTTTTTTTTAAAAAAGCAATTTTTGGTCAATCAGATTTACTCAGGAAGCAAATTTGTACACTGGATAAGCAGAAAGGTGAAAATCTTTAGGTGATCTCTGATAGATGGATAGAGGGATGTGGTTTTCTGATGTCTCAGTTATTTAACAGAGAGAGAGAGAGAAAGAAAAAGAAAGAAAAGAAAGAAAGAAAGAAAGAAAGAAAGAAAGAAAGAAAGAAAGAAAGATGTATGGATGGTAAAATGGACACATTCGGTAAATGTGAGAACACAAGGGGATTTTTTAAAGGGAAAGATCATGCGCTGATACTCAAACTAATTCCTGGGCTTAAAGCTGTTGATTCCAAGGCCATTTCTGCACAACAACGCTCTTCTGTGTCATCGTGCTGCAATTCAGGTCCAGAAAGGGATGTTTTGGCAACACTCTCCTCCACACCAGCTTGCTCCCTGCAGAAGGAAGCGTGATTGCTCAGCCTCTTCCTTCTGCAGCACAGCCAGATACTTGTCATTGCTGCACTAAGGAGGGAAGTGTTGAAGTCACATCTCTGCGGCTTCGGCACAATGGTTAGTACGGGAGCGCTGCGCGATTGGCGGTGCAAAACGGATTTTTCTGTTCTGCAAACGCCAAGTGAGTGCGACACTTTGTGATGGGATGGCAGTGGGATGGAGACAACGTCATGCAGAAACACAACCTGTCAACTGCTGCCATCCTATGGCAGAAGTAGGACAGCAACATCGTGCAGAAAGGGCCCAAGGGTCTGTCTTTCAGAACTACCTCTAGTTGGTGGCTTTGGGGGTTATGATAAAAGCACAAAATAGATTCCACAAACCTGATACCTGTTTACTTCTGCAAGGAGCTGCAGGGAGGTTAGGAAAAGGGTAATACCTTTTCTACATTATTGTCATTGTGCAGTGGGGTGTGGTATGGTGTAGTTTTGCACATGGCTCTTAGGAAGAGTTAGCAACAGAGCACTGTTATGCTGATGTTCCCCGACTCTTTCAAAGCAGCTTTAAGAAGCCAGGCTTTCAGCACAAGCCCCGCCTTCCCAGAGTATTCCTTAAGTAGAGGACTTCTTGCTTTCATTTGCTTTGCATTGTAATAATCCTTTGAATGCTGGGTCATTATGTGAGTCAGGCTCAACTACCTCTGAGTATTCCTTGCCTAAGGATAATAGAATCATAGAATTGGAAGAGCCCCCAAGGGCCATAGAATCCAACCCCATTCTGCCATGCAAGAATACACTATCAAAGCACTCCCAACAGATGGTTATCCAGGCTCTGTTTAAAAAGGTCCAAAGAAGGAGACTCCACCACACTCCAAGGTAGCATACTGCACTGTCAAACAGCTCTTACTATCAGGAAGTTCTTCCTAATGTTTAGGCAGAATTTCTTTTCCTGCAGTTCAAGACATTGCTCCATATCCTAATCTCTGAAGCAACAGAAAACAAGCTTGCTCCATCTTTCACATGACATCCATTCAAATATTTAAACATGGCTGTTGTGTCCCCTCTTAACTTTCTCTTCTCCAGGCTAAACCTACCCAGCTCCCTAAGCCACTTCTCATAGAGCATGGTTTCTAGGGCTTATATCATTTGGGTCACCCTCCTCTTATCAATATCCTTCTTGAATTGTGGTGCCCAGAACTAGAGACAGTATTCCAGGCAAGGTCTGACCAAAGCAGAATACAGTGGTACTATTCCTCTGATCTAGACACTATACTATTGATGCAGCCCAAAATTGCTTTTTTAGCTGTCACATCATACTGTTGACTCATGTTCAGCTTGCAGTCTATGAAGGGTCCTGGATACTTTTCATGTGTATTGCCTTCAAACCAGTGTCATCCATCCTATATTTGTACATTTCGTTTTTCCTATCAAGATGTAGTACCTTACAGATCTCCTTGTTGAAATTCATTTTGTTAGTTTTGGGTATTAGCTATCCCTCCTAATTTGGTGTCATCTGCTGACTTGATAAGCAGAACCTCTATTCTACCATCCAAGTCACTGATAAAAAGGTTGAATAGCACTGGGCCCAGGACAAAACCTTGTGGCACCCCACTAGTCACTTCTCTCTAAGATGAAGAGGAGCCATTGGTGAGCACTCCTTGGTTTGATCAGTCAACCAATTACAAATCACCTAACAGTAGCATTGTCTAGCTCACATTTTACTAGCTCCTTTGGAAGAATATCACGGGGGATGTTGTCAAAAGCTTTGCAGACATTTAAGTTATTCTACATCCACAGTATTCCCATCATCTACCAAGCCTGTAACTCTCACCAAAAAAAGAGATTGTCTGGCATGACCTGTTTTTGAGAAACTTGTGTTGATTTTTAGTGATCACAGCATTCTCTTCTAAGTGCTTACAGACTGTTTTTTTAATGATCTGCTGTAATATCTTTCCTGGCATCGATGATAGGCTGACTAGGTAGTAATTGTTGGGTCCTATTCCCTCCCCACTTTAAAGATGGGGATAACATTTGCCCTCCAGCCTGCTGGGATTTTCCTGTTCTCCAGGAATTCTCAAAGACTATTGCCATTGGTTCTGAGATTACTTCTGCCAGTTCTTTTAATACCTTTGGATGTAGTTCATCTGGCTCTAGAGAAAATCTTATAAAATTCATGGCATCACCATAACTGGACAGGTGATTTGAAGGAATGTGTGCCTACACACCCACAAACAGGCTTAGGGTTGGTTATGGAATGATGCTGGCTAGAGTAGAAAACAGTAGATAGGACCTTGAGGCATCCCTCTGGAAAGCAAAAGAAGCTTACTGAGACCATATTTCAGAGGGACGGGACTTACAGTAACTGAACCAGAGCCCCTTAATTATGGTAGGCTCAGCTAACTGAATTTTACAGGTCTGGGAGAAGGTCACTCCCTATGATACTCTTGATAAATTAAGATATTCAGCTGACTAAAAGGAGCCACAAGCAGGTTAAATTGTTCAAGAGATGACAGAAACAAACTGTGAATTTTATTCTGGCTCATTTCCAAGAATGAATGGCTTATCCCCAGGGAAATTGACATTGTAAGTTTTCATGTGTCCTGTTACAGACCTTTTCATCAGTTAATAAAATTGTGGTCCTTTATTTAGCCATCATTTTCTCTGCCTTTTCTTTCACAGTGCCTCAACTTTATTAAGTAGCCAGGATTATATGAACAACACCCCTTAGCTGTATTAATACCACCTAAGGCAGAGTATACTAAACCTCCCCAAACTTGGATGGATAGGGCCTCCTTCTAAATCCATTGCATTTTGTGCCCCTTCCTCAGAATAAGTACGTTTTAACAATGTTATTTTTAAAGGATCCTTACAATTTACACCAACATCAATCTGCCAAGCAAAGGGATGGTAAAATGCTTAACCTTGTATTTTGAATTGTGTCATTATAGGAGAAAATGAAAACTTCAGTAAATATTTGGCGAGTAACCGTGTGAGTAGTTGCGTAATTTAATCTTCAAGGAAAAGCCAAACTTGACATAATTAGGTATGCATTATGTATTTCAATGTGTCTTCCAATACAAATATAGTATTTTAGCACAGTTTGACCAGTATTACAAATACCAGAAAATTAAAGAGGTATTTATTATCTAATCAGTATTACAAACACCAGAAAAATAAAAGAGGTAATTATTATCTAACTGGACTCCAAAGAGCTATTACTGATCCACAATCTACCTTCCACTCCCAGAATGGTTCTGCTAACAGCAGAAGCCTGCAACTCATTTTCAGAAATCTCCCCTTTCCATTCACACCAACAGTTCATCCATTCAGCAGGGTCTCCTTAATGTCTGTGTATCATTTCCAGGGACTAGAGGGAGCAGGCAGCTGTTAAGTCCACTTTCACCAGCCTCTTTTCATACATTTGAATTTGTATCTCACCCATTATGTGGAACCATTTCATTTAAGTGATGCAACATTTTAATGGATGTGCTATCCAAATTCGATTGCATCCAGATAGAATCTGTGATTTGTACAAGAACACCAACTCCCCATTTATGAAGTAAAAACAGGCAACTTTCCAGAGATTTAATATAATATTGTTTAATTTGCCAAAAATGGAAATCTTGATTTTTGCACCACATTTTGAAATCTTTAATGCTTTGAGGAACTTTTGATGACACCAACTGCTCCTATTCAAATAATTTTTGAGAGGTTAAAGTGCAGTTCTATCACCTTTTCCTTGACCACTGCTCTAGAAAATATCAAACTATGTCATTGTAAAAAACATAAGATTTTGTTCTAAAAATAAGATCAGGTTTTTTTTCCTTATATACAATTGCGTTCAAGAGAGCTTTAAAAATAAATAGATTAGGCAGAACTGACAAATGCATTCCCCTGAACACGCATGGTTCATAGGCTAAGGGGTGGGGTGCCCAGCACACAGATCATCCAACTACAGGAGTGCACTAAATAAAATAAAAGTTCTGTCTGCTTATAAGAGGCATGGAGCCAAAAGCCCTATTCAGGTGTTCTGTTTCTATGTTTAAGGTATATGGGGGTGAGAAAAAACACACTGGTACCATGCACGCCTCTCACCATCCCAGTGCTTATCATGCTCCACATACATTAAGGCTGAATGTGTATAGGGGAAGTAGGCTCCTTGTCCAATTTAAAAACCTGGACACTTGCTCCAGTGTCTGAAAATCTGGCAACAGAACTCCTGAAAAGGGCTAAAGCTTCCCTCCTATTTAAAGATCCCTCTGTGAGCTTGGCTCTTCAGCTGTAAATGGGAGCTTCTTGCATTATAAAGGAAAGTATTAGGATCCAAGCCACTGTTTTCTAGAGGGAGTAGAATGTGCAGCACCTATACAATGTGCTTTAAAGCTCATATGCATATGCGTTGGAGTTGAGGAGAGTTAAATATAATTGGTTTTGTGTCTTCTTTAAAAGACTCCCATTGGCCCTGGAGGAAAGACAAAAACCACACAACTGCTTTGTGGCTCCTCTCTGTGCAAAGAAAATTGCTTCCATGGGCTTCTCAGGGAGAAAAAGGCAGCATTATAACTGTATCAATGGCCAATTTCATCTAATTTATACCTTTCATATATGTATATAGGTATATACTTAGGAATGCCAGTTCTCTTGTACATGGACAAGCCTCCATATATCAAAATATTTACATTTGACTGGCATCCCATTAGTGAATTTTGATGATCTAAGCCAAACTCACTTTTATGGTTGTTGCAAGGGTTGAAATTCTGTCCTGACCACACAATGACCCTCCCTCCAAAAAAACTTAACGTGTAAGCTGGTGCACCCCCTCCCACCACCAGCCATTTCCATGTTGTCAGAAGGTGGAGGGATGAGCAGGTATGTGTCTAGCTATTTTTTTTTTTTTTTTGTAGCTGCACATGCTGCAAGGACATCATCTGAGATAGTTTGTAAGGACCTCCCAGAGGTCTGGCTGAACCAGTCTCCCCCACTTCACCCCTTGTTCTTCAAGAACATGGAAAGATGTTGCTCACAAGGTGAGGCTTTAGGGGCTACCATTGGGAAATGTCACTACATGATACATGTATGTCTCCCAATGTAGGATGTTGGCTCATGTTTATTTGATATGGATAGAAAAAAACAGACAATAGAAGTTTCCCTTCCTAGGTCCCATCTGCTCATAATCTTTTTACTTGTTTTATTTATAACCTGATTAGATGATTTCAGTGCTGTGAGGTAATATGCTCTAAGTTCAAGTATGACTGGTACTATATTCCTTGTCTTTTAGCAAAAATTCTTTTTCCCTAGTGTTAAAACTCATTCTGTTTTTCTTTGCACTTCAAACCAGAGACAATTAATCTCCTCTCCCTCATTATTCTTCAGACATTCTATCATTTGTATTTTGGGAAATTGATGAAGATGCAGTCAGTCTTCCACTTAGCTATATGTGAGGAGTACTGATAGCTTCATTGCTTCTTGCAGTTATTGCCTTTGACAAAATGTCTGTATTAAGTAGGAAAATCCTCAATCATCAGTGGTATCATTCTGTTTGCTGTTTACAAAACTCCAACTTTCTCTTCCACTTCTTTCTTGAGGTAGAAGTTTGTATTTTCTCTTAAAGAAACCAACCTGGAATACAGCAAGTACATCATGTTGTTAAAACATAATGTTAAAATAGCTATTTTATCTAAAAGTAAGCACTTTTTACATGCACTGATTTGTTAGACTAACTAAGGAAACATAAACTTTTATGTTAAAATAAAAGTGCTTCATCTGAATCATACCTAGTAATGTTAAACCTAGTAATACCTAGTAGTAATATTAGTAATACTAGTGGTAGTAGTAATAGTAAGTAGTAATAGCTAGTAATATTAAGCAGTGGCAGTTGGTGATTTCTGTGTCAGTGGGGTGGACAATCCACTCTGGTTTTCATCAGAAGCTATCCAAGGTATTGCATACCTTGTGTGCATGCATGTTTGTAAATATGTATATGCTAGGATTCAGGACCTTGGAGACATCCTTTAAAGCTAAGATTAAAAGTCCAAGAGACTTCTGACTCTGAAGCCATCAGCAGTTATGGCTCTTAAATTTAAACTTGTGCATCATTGTTTTCTCAGGGTATACTGAACTTATCTGAAATACATTTGGTGGTGCCATTTCCTTGGAAAGCACCCATGTTAAGGTAGGGGAGAACGGACAGATACAGGCATCGCTTAGGCCACATCCATTTGTTTACATAAAGCCTTCTTCCAGAAGTAATTGTATGGATAAGGGGATGGAATTAAACCACCCCACCCTCTAGTCAGCGATTTAGAAAAAGGCTTGGTTCATAGAGGCATGATGGGACTGAATTGTCCAGATGTCTGTCATTTTATACCAACATAAGTTGGAGTGGAAAGTGCTTAGTGAAAATAATTCTTTTAGAAGGAGCCCAGCCTCCACCACAAATATTTCAAAGTTACTTTTCCCTAGTTCTTCTTTGTCCACCACAAGATTAGTATTGTGAGGAAAATTCTCACTAGTCCAGAAGTTTTAAGTCTAACAACGAAAATGAGTACCAATTCCATCTTCTTTGGAGGGGCTTGTTATTTTGGACATGGAACTAGCAATATTTTCCAGGATCAAAATATTTTCTCTTTTTTAAAAATCTTTCTCTTCTCCAAATTACATAAAGATTAGAGACCCACAAATTTAACAACTCTGTGTGCTATTATACATTACCGGTATATTGTTTGTCTTTGAAAAAAAATGAAACAAAAAACAAGAACACTTTTTTTCCATTATGATGAGATACAATATGGCAAAAAACAAAAACGTAAATATAGAGAATAAAGTGCATACCTTCCATAAAAGAAGTGCCAGAAGCAGAAGCAAAATGAATCCAACTATTGAACCTATTGCAATAAAGAGCAGTGTAACACTCATTTTTGTCTTCTGGTTATGAAGTCCTTCTAAAATGACCTGAGCAAAATAAGAGTACACACAGTAAGCATAGTGTGAATAAACATGACTTTAGAACTATTCTTGGGAGGGGGTCTTGCAGAATGGGGGCTGTTGTGCCTGTTTTCTGCCCCAGCCTCCATCACCTTGCTAAGGGGGTGGAGGAAGAAAATGAGGCAAGAAAAGGGAGCCTAGAAAGAAGAGAAGCAGTATCCAGATGCTTTCAGCCCTCTCTTTTCGCTGCCTCTCCGCCTCTTTTCTGCACAAGGTTCAACAGTTCCTGTCTTAACTCCCCCTTCCCAGTTGCCTCAGTGCCTGCAGCTCAGCTCTGGTTTATGGTGGAGTTTTCTTGGCAAGATTTGTTCAGAGAAGAGGTTGCTACGGCTTGCCTCTGAGGCTGAGAGAATGGGATTCGCCCAATGGGAATCTTAAAAAGCAAAAGAGGGAAAGGGGGAATCCTTGTGCCATTCATCCTTTCACTCCGCCCGCCTCCAATGCATTTTGCCTCAGCTGAGTACCCAAAAAATTTTTCCTAAAAAATAAGGCCTGAAAATGGGGTATGTTCTATACACCAGTGCGTCTAATATGCCAGCAAATATGGTACCTCTTTTTTTCATGCTACGGGGCAATCTCAGGAGAAAATCAAAGGAGATCAAAGATGGCTTCTGCAGTGGTGAACCTGTTCCCCATGACCAGTCTATTCCCTGTTCCACTCCATGATTACTATTCCTCAGTTTACCCACCGTTCAAGAGTATTTCTCTTTCTGATATTTGTGTCATTTTGCTTTAGGAACTCATATTGGGATGTACTTACAAGTTTTTAGTTGCAAACTCATACTGAAGAGTTTGCAACTAAAATTTAAACTTGACCAGTTTCTTATATCAGTAAGGCAGTAACATGGGTTAATTTGTATAATTTGTCAAGCAGGTACATGGTACATAACCAAAAACCATGGTACATAACCAAAAAGTATGTTTTTGTTTTGAGTTGCAATTAACTGAAATCTTCAACTCAACTTGTAGTCCCAAAGAGTATCATTTCATTTACAAATACTTACATATGCTGTTTGCTTGCCCTTGTACAGTTCAATGACTTTTGGAGTTTGAGCTGCTGAAACTTTCCCTTTTATCTCAAATATAAGTGAAGAAGCTTCATCCTGTTTTTAAAAAAGATACGTAACTGACTAAAAACAAATACTGCAGGACAGATGAAATGAACCCATAAAAATTGAATATTTGGTTGGGATTAAGAAATGGAATTGCTTAGGCCATAATCTTACCCATAGTAAGTACTGGCTAGATCCACAGAGTTCAAGAACAGTTGAAAGCATGCATTTTACCTTTCTGCTGTTGAAAACAGTAGCAATTAAAAGCACAAAACTGTCTGGATTTTCCACTGACTGAAGCACCCAGTGGACAGATACATGCATTCATGATGTCCAATATAATAGTCCAAGCTTTAAAATATTTACCATGTGTAATAGTGAGGGAGTTGCTTCTAGATGAACTTGAACGGTTGCTTCTTTTCCACTTTCCATGTCTCCAAAGTTGCAAAGTATTTGCAAACAGAAAGGATCATCTGTCATGCAGTACTTAAAAAAAAAGAACAGACTTATAAGAAGCTACTATGTACAGCTGCTAATTTCGTTTTTTTTAAAAAAGTGCTATCAACAAATTTTCTGGGAACAGTCATTACAATCTCGCTAAGCAAATCAGACCAATTTACTTTTGGCATTTGAGTAATATCCTGAGGAACTATTATGCCTAAATATCTAATACATCGGTACACTAGTGAAGTCGCTTATTAGCAAATATCTAAGGTGAAGTATTAGTCTGCAGGCATGACCTCAGATTTAAACCCATCAGCAGTACAGCCAGAAAGAACCCAAAGGTACTGATTGCTTTTAAACAATTCTGATTTAAAAAAGCACAATATTTACAACTGCAGCACTTTTTTGTGTCTGTCTACAGACCATCAGCTCTAATGTTTCAGCCACTCCTTTTGCATCCTTCTCTGTAAGAGATTTTGTCTTCTAGTTGCCTGTTGACTTATGGTGACCTCATTAATTTCATAGGGTTTTCTTAGGCGAGGAATACTCAGAGGTGGTTTTGCCAGTTCCTCCCTCTGAAATGTAGCTCACAGCACCTCATATTCATTGGCTGTTTCCCATCCAAGTATGAACCATGACTGACCCTGCCTAGCTTCCCAGATCAGATGGGATCTGGCGACTTTAAGGCATTTAGTCTCTTAAAGACACAGAAACCAGTAACTCTAGTTTATAAATATTTTTTGGAAAGTACTAATTTCATGTTAATTGAACTATAGTTGAGTGGAATGCAGATTTGGATTACCCTATGCAAATCAACCAATGGAAAACTGTCCTAGCTTCAATATCTCAAATTTCTTTAAATTTAAGATTTAAATTAAGATTTAAAGCTACTTTTTTCATTTAGAAAAAAATGATGTTTGGGGTAATGTTGGACACTATTATGACTCCTTAGAAAGAAACTGGCTATTTCAAATAAATCTTTTGCAGTGTAATAAAGATGATGCTTTCTGTGTCATATGATGTTGCTATGTTCAGTGGCTATCTTTGGCATTTGCGAATACAGATATTCTTTTAAATTATATACCTGTGACAAGGAATTTAACTAATGGTCCACATGGTCGACTTCTGTGTGCTCTTACTGTTACCAAAAGACTTATACTCCAAGGTTGGAATGATTAAAAATTCACTGTCTTATCGATCTCATTGCTTTGACTACTTGTGAATGTGTATTTATAGATGCCAAATTCAAGAAAAACATGTTTTTGGAAATATCTTCACCTTCTATTAGTATATACGCCTCGACCACATTCATACCCTATGTACTTCCCCCTTTCCCTTTCCTTTTATATTTCCTTCCTTTCTTTTGTAATCATTTTTTTTTTTTAAAAAAATCCAATTTAAAAGGGGGGATTTTAATCAGAGAGTTCAGCCACATTGCCATTTCTAGTACTATGGTGACCATTTTACATTTACTTGAAGCTACATACTTCTACCTTAATTCTTAAAAATTAGTTTTTAAAGACCTGTAAAAATAAGGTGAATGAACTAGAAATATTACCGTCAGTCTCTTGTCAAGCTTGGTGAGGAAGGTAATAAAATCTTGCAGCATACTTTCATTTTTTTCTGGTAAAGTACAATCTCTTGTGTAATTTTTGTAGATACACTGTCCATCAGTTGTCTAAAAATGAGCAAAAGCAAAATTACATGTGGATTTCAGGCAATGGAGGAAGCAGACATTTCTAGAGCATGCACTATCATCCTAAGCACATTTAATTAAAAATAAATCTCAGAATCTTTAATAAAGCTTACTCTGTTAAAGCTTAGCCAGAATAAAAATAGTGAACAGAGGTAGTTTTCAGTTTTGCTTGGGTAAGAGGGAACACTGAGTTATAAAGAATAGTAAGCCCAATCTAGCTATTAAGCATGGCGCTCTGTGCCATGAGATACAAGGAGGGCAGAGCACCTAAAGAGGGGTTTTTCTCAGTCTTAACTGGGACTTTGCCAGTTAGCAATGCATAGAGATGAGGAAAGAGCTAAGCAGGCTCAAAAAAAAAATGTTGGCTTGCAGCCACCACAAATATAGCTGTAGTACTAAAGTTGTCTGCTACATGCAGAAGGTCTTGTGCAGTACAGAAGCTCCATCCACACTGGTCACACATATGAAACCTCCTAAATTTCATGATTTTGATACAACACTAATCTCTTCCAGTTCTATGCAGGCTCTTTCATATAATCCTATCCTATCCAATCCTGTCCTTTCCTTTCTTCCTTTTATGGTATGGACTGTGACACTGAATCATCGTATCCCTAAGCAATCAGGTAATAGATCTCTGAACAATAGCTTTAATACTGAAACACATTTGTCACCACTGGTAACAACAGAGCTTGTGCTAGGAACCCTGTGGACTAATTCAACCTGTGCCAGATTGGACAAGAGGTTGAAAGGGGAAACTACAAGCATTTCAGGCCATCTAGGAACCATCTCAAGGCTGAATCCTTCCATGTAGCCAAGGACTCAGTTTGGAAACAACCACCTTCTACTTCCTTCCAGAAAACTGGATGAAGTTCTGTTGCTGCTTTTCAGTTTGAGCAACTCATTAGCAAGCAAAGACATTCATTTCTGCTTCTGTACCTATTCCTGTTCACTTGTGTGTTTGTTAGCTTGCTCTAAACTATATTTCCTAAGCCCCATCAACTCTTTTCCAAACACTGATTCTGATCTTTCAGGTTGCCCACCAAAGTCCTAAGCATGTGTTCCCATCAGTCTCTGTAATTCAAGCTTCTTATCACTGCTAGACCCTTCCCTTGTTAAAGACGGCATATGACAGCTCATCACTTATGGCTTCCAGATATGTCAACTGTTTTCTGCACAAAGACAACATAGAGGAAACACAAAATGCTATTGTGCCACATACTGAACTACAAGTAAGAAATAAGCATTACCTTAACATCCAGAATATTGAATAGGTTGATGTCTCTTGGTACAAAAGAATTGGGGATCTGTATCAGCAAGTCTACAGCAGGAGCCAAGCTTAGACCAGGATTACTGACCTTGGGAATAAAATATACAATAATTATGACTAAAACAACTTTCAAATTAGGATTCAAACCAGACTGCTCCTTCCAAGCTCATCAATACTGGATATGAGATAACCTTCCCTTCAAAACTTTGAAATCTAAGAAAAATATTTCTGGCATTTTATTACTTTGATATAAAAAAAATTATAGCTTTTACAGATTTTAAGATCTACAAAGCTGTGTACGTTAAGGCCAATATATCTGATCTATCAGTTCATTTTAAATAGCTTGTATTACCATAAGCACAACAGGAATTGAGCAAATTTGAATTTCAAAAAGATCAGAAAAGGTTGTTGTTGCTGTGTGCCTTCAAACTGTTTCCAACTTATGGTGACCCTGAGGTGAAACTATCACAGGGTTTTCTGGGGCTGAGAGTATGGCCATTTCCGCACTAGCCTGTTATAGCGCTATTATTCCACTTTCAACATCCTATGGAATCCTGGGGATCCAGCTGGCCCCTCCCTAAACTGCAAACCCCAGGATTCCCTAGGATGTTGAAAGTGGAATAATAGCGCTATAACAGGCTAGTGCCGAAATGGGTTATGTGATGTGCCCAGTGGGGTTCCATGGCTGAGCAGGCTGAGCAGGGAATCAACTCTGGTCTCTGGGGTTGTAGCCCAATGCTCAAAGCACTACACCCTGCTGGCTCTCTCAAACAAGATGCCAGAAGAAATAACTTCAGTTACCAACCATTCCTAATGCTCAACTTATCTTTCCTGCTTTTTCAAATTCAAAGCTGTCAAATTCTTTTTAAAAGACAAAAAAGAAGGTGTGAAAATGTTCAGACACCCATTTCCAAAAGCACTATGTACAAGGAAATCTGTCCTCTTTATTCATTAAAGTACTTGCAACTGAAAAACTGTAAACTGGCATTCTTTATCTTTGACTCTTAGGCCCTTTCTGCATGGACGTGGTGTCCTGGCATGGGGACGGGAGAGGAGTAGGTCCACAATGATGCTTTCACAAGATGTCATCACGGTCCTGCCCTTCTCCTGTCACCAACCAGTGTGATCATGGGGTAAAGCACTGATGGATTTTCTACATCAATGGCCTCCACTCACATTACACTTCCACACTTACCTGCCGTGCAGAAGGGCCGGAAGTGTGATGGAGCTGCTTCCTGCCCCAGCACAACATGGGAAAGACCCCAGTTGTGCTGCAGAAGGAAGAGGTGTGTCCCTTGCACTCCCTTCCTCCGGAAGCCAGTCTGGTGAGGAGGGGAGCATTCCCATCATGCTTACTTCCTGCCAAAGGCACTGCCGGAATTGCAACCAGAGGATGATGGGATAAGGTAAGGTGTGAAAAAGGCCTTAGAGAGTAACTGTGACACAGCAAATAATATTGAAATTAGTGTGTTTATTCTAGGCAGGAGTTCTTCATCTGTGGTCCACAGACCTCCAAGGGGATCTGTGGATAAATTTCAAGGGGTCCATGAACTTAGATGGGGGGGAAAAATATTTTTTTACTTTCACTAAACTCTCAAATTGGAATTTCAGCATTTCCCTCAATTTTGAGTGTAGGCAACAAATCAAAGTAGTGTTAGCAGTGCCTGTGACTCTATTACCAAAAGAAATCACAGATGTCTTCACAGTATGTTATAGTTGTTACAGATAACTTGAAATATCATTTATGTTCACCACTATTTTGAAATTACTGTACTTATTAGGACTTCTGCTAGACAAGGGAGTTAAACCTATGGACCCACCAATTTTCTGAGAAGGGGTTCATAGAATTCACCAGACTGCCAAAGAGATTCATGGCTCAAAAAAAGGTTCCTAACCCCAGCTCTAAGAAGATATATTTCAACATTGCTGTATAAACACCCTAACAGATAAATTTATTGAAAACAGATTAGCTTCCTAGAAAGAGAAAAAAGAATCTCTTCATGCATTGCCCATTTCAAATTTCACTTCGGCTGAAATTTAAAGGCCGTGATGAAGGAAAACTCTGTTTGAAAGAATCACCTCTTACATGGAAAGTGAAGTTGATCGTCTCCTTCATGCAAGTAACAGGTGAATTTTCGTCACTGGGTCCATAAACAAATGAAGTTGGTGTAACAGACCTAAAAGAAAAAAAGTGTTTTCCCAAAGAAAATATAGAAAATATAACTTAATTAGTCATTTGCACATCCCCCTCTTTGCTTCCTTACTCATAATTTCATACAATTCTAAGAAGAGGATGTTTGTCATTATACATCAAGGCAAAGGAAGAATGAACCGAACATATGAGTAGCTTGATCATGAACCACAACAGCATCCTCTGTGATGCAGGCAAACACAGCTTATCCACTGTAGGAACACCAAACACTGCTTTAGATTGTGTCTAACTACTGATCTATCTAGCCCAGTTCCATCTACATTAACAGGACTCTCCAGGGTTTCAGACAAGGACTCGTCCCCAGTCTTACCTAAAGATGCCAGGAATGGACCCAGGTACCTTTATCATGCAAATGGTGTGTTCTACCCACTTTCAAACACTATCACATCCCTCCCTCCTGACACCTGCTTTTTGATTCCACTGTGTACCATGATAGTATCTATGCCTCCATCTCCCAAATACCTCAGTATTCTAAGTCCTTTTTATAAATTTTTAAGCCATGAAGTATCATCACAATCAATAAAGATGTTAAAAAGAAAAATACTTCTATATGTTTCATAGTAGAGTCTACTTTACACAGACTTAAAGGAATTTTAACTATGTAGTCTGCACAATACTCTTTAAAATCAATTCCAGATATCAACCTTAATCAAAGAAACTCTATATCTGCTCCTTTAGCTACTGTACAATAAGGGATATGTTATTCCTCTTATGGAGTCCAGTGCATTAACTCTGAGTGAAATCCAATCATCTTGTTCCACTTATGCTTCTCTAAAAATTTAGGATCTTTCCATAGAGATGCACCATGTACAGTCCAGTAAAACCCAACAGTTTGCACTGTGCTGGAATCTTCAAAATCCTGAGGTGAAGCAAGCCTTGTATGTATGCAGCTTTCTATTTCACAAGCAACTCTGTGTATGTGAATTGTCATTAGCTTACCCATGAGCATTCAGCTCAACTTCATGCTTCTGAGGTAAAGTTAAAGTTAAGCTGTTATCCAACAGGAGATCATTGATCACTTCATTTTCACTGTGGAAGAAAATAAACATCACAGAACATTATGAACTAAGACACAAACAGGTCATGCTTGATTAGCATTTTGTGTACAATATAGCTGATATTTAGATTAGGGGTGGAAAGAATAATCAAAAGTATTTAAAAAACATGTTACTTGAATGCCAAGAAACCCTGATGAGAAGAATCCAGAGGTCCTTCCGTGGTACACAATTATGGTACAGTTATCCTTCCACGTTCATGGGGGCTGGGGCACAGGACCCCCATGAAAGTGGAAAAACTGTGAATATCTATAGGCCAAGGATGGGGACCATGCTAGCCATCTGGTTCTGCCTTCCAGGCAGAGGGATTCCTTTTCAAGACAGAAGTGAATGGCTGGTCGGGCTTGCTGCAGCCTCCACTACTACCGTATGCATTTTTTAAAATAGACTTATAAGCCCCACCTTCCATCCACAGTCTCTCTCAGTCTCATGAGACTGGCAGAGAGACTGTGAACATGAAGTAAGATTTATAACCTCCTATTAAAAATGGCATAGGGTGGCAGCTGTGGCAAATAATCCATGAATAATCAAATCCATGAATGTAAGTGTAAGCTAGCCAGAGATAACCAAGTTTAGTCTCACTTTCAGTTCTGCTGGCAAAAGAACTAAGCTCATTTTGATTACAACTATAGTCAATTTCTGCAAACCAAACAGCGTCTACTTGCTTTTCCTGTGGCAGTCCTGCAGTCTAAGTAATATACACTTTCCAGGAACTTCCTGCATACTTCCCTATTATGACTTTGAAATGCAAAGACAATATTATCCAAGATAAAAAGCTTTAGCAAATAACTCTTACCAACTTGCGTTAATGCTGATGCTGAGGTCATCTCCTGCCCTGTTAAGAGAGCTCGCATCCAACATAAAAGTAAAATCCATCTGTAGAGCAAATGAAATATGTTACTGTCAAATCAATGCATCTTCATTATATCAGAAAACATATTATAGATCATACCAGTAAATCAGCAGAAATTATAGGATTGATGTTGAAATCAACATGCTGTCTTTATAATTCATGCCATCATCACCCCAACCTTTGATAACACATGCTTGGATGCAGGGCATTATTGAATTTGATCGAAATCACTTCCAAATATATATGGTTAGGATTGCTGCCTGTATGTGCCGTCAGTCGGCCTGCCTTTCTGCGGCTTCATCCACCCAAAACATTTCTTTGATTGTGAACCAAAAAAAGAAAGTAAACAACCCCTCCCCAAGTATTACATATACTGCCAGCACCCAATATGATGCACATCCACTGCAGCAACAAATACTTCATTCTGACATTAAAACCTGGTCTTCACTTTATTTCTCTGCAAAGTTCTACTACCACTGAGATATCACAAAACATATGCCAAATAAATGATGGTGAACCAACACAATCTCAGGCTTCAAGGCTGGCTTTGATAAAGAAAGGTAAGAATAGACAGTCTTGCACAAAAAAGCATGTTTGAGGCTCTCCATCATATACTCACTATTTGTGTATTCTTTGACATAAATGATGCTATTAGCAGAAAAAGATGAGATTTGTTTAAAGAAAAAAAAGATTTTTTTTGTCATTATTTTTACCTTTGCTAGGTGATCCACATATAAATACCCTACATTGCAGTCCAGTCTCACTGCATGACCTTCCTTTTCCGACACTTCACAATGTATCTGTCTTTCTTCCTGGGATAAAAGCAAACCATATATAAAAGCAGCAGACAACAGTGAATGTTATACAAAAGAACATTTTTTTTAATTTTTTTTATTTTATGTTACATACTTTTTTGTTTGCGGGTTCTTGTAGGGGAAAGGGAGGTGAAATATTGCAAAATGTCCAATGTTATATTTGCTGATTTATTTACACCTATGTGTTTGGGGAGCTAACATGTGTATGGAGAATCTGTTTTTGGGGGGGAAAAGTTTACTTCTTACCTGGTCTAGAATTTTGGTGAAATAAAGACCTTTAGGAAGCTGGATATGGAGGGCAGCCTGATAGGCATCATCACCCGAGTTGTATAAGGTGACATTTAACATTAACGTTTTCATATTTCCCACTGCAAGGTAAGATTTCTTTTCATGGGGCCTATATGAAATAAATATATATTGTTTTAAATTAGATTTGCCATGTCTAGAGCAACACAGTAAAACACAATTTATTCAGACAGAAAAGACATGCTTGGATTTTCCTCTAAACTCAAGTTCCACTGAAGTAGGTCCTAGTGTGGCCTCTACACAAAGAAAATGAGCCAGTGAAATTGTGAAATACAGCTCCTACATTGCCAAGTCTGCACTGCTTCTGGGTTAAATAGGCACCTTTCTGGAGGGCTATCTTTCTATCTATCTATTAAATATTCTGACTGCAATCTGTTCCAGGCCATGGTGGCTTGGGGATTCTGGAAGTTTTAATCCCCAAAAACAATACTTCCAAGCTTTGCATTTTGGTGGAAACATGTGGTAAGGCTATCTTCATCACTACTGCCTTACTCAATGATGGAGAGAACATTGTTGTTCCCTACCTAATGCGGAAGTGGCAGATAACCTATTTCCCCAGTGGCTATACACCTTTACATACACAGAAAAGGAGGGAGGGAGACTGAGAAAGGAAAATAGTTGCCATTCATCATGCTCACCCTCTGGGCAAACGCTCACTATTTTGATTCTTCTCTACCTCTTCACATTTCCCTGTTGTAATTTGTATGTTTAACTGGTGTTGCTGAGTTGCATGGCAGTAGCCATGAATGTCTTCTTTGTCTGAGAGTTCCATTTCCACTATTTTAAAGCACACTGCCAAGTGTTTAATGCTGCTTTTATAATCACCTTATGCTGTGCAAAGGCTCTTGCCTTTCAACTTTCTGTCAAGGTTAATATACAGCAGGACCTGTGCACATGAGTGAACATGTCTATCTTACATTCCACCTAGTGTTCCCTAATCATGTTAACAAGCCAAAGGTACCTAAGAGGATTTATAAGTAAACTTCAATTTGACATTAAAGTTTAATTAAGACTTGCAGAAGAGCTGCTCTGAAACAGACATTTATCAAATATTCTGGCTGGAGACCAACACATTAGTCACTGAACACCTTGGGGAGAAAAATTGGCACTTAGACAGGCAACAGAAGGTAAAAACACCACACAAGCAGCTAAGTTTCATGTTAAAGAGATAGAAGCAAATGTTAACATTTCAGTGGCTAGATTGCAGGTTTGCTGTTTGCTCTGAAGTTTTTCTCTTTATATTTAAATAATTGGTGTCTTTTATTTTCCTATTCTCTGTGTTATTGTTTTTTAGCAGTTTTGTTAACAGGATGCCATGAAAGAGGTAGGGGAAGTGGGAGAGAGAGGTCTGTGTAAGGAGTCTGTGAGAGCACATAACAGAACACCAGAAGAACATCTGGGAATGGGAGGAAGTTGAACTAGAGTTTTTCACCTGTAATTATAGTTTATTATCATTGATTATTTGAAATGTGTTGATGTGTATGTAGGCAAAAAAAAAATAATAATAAAAAAATCAGACTAAGCTATTTGGCTCATGTAAAGTAAAGAGCCATATAGGTAGATAAAGCATAAGATTTTAATGAAACAGTTCACAATCAGTGCTACCTAATTTTCAGAAGCAGAAAGGAATTTAGCAGCTCCTTTTATGCAAAGGAACAACTTTACTTAAAAATGTCATCAATACATTCATGGATAAAGAAGATAGTCTGTGCAGCAGAGAAAATAAATTAGCACCTCATAAGTAACTCAAGGCAATGTTTCACACTTTGCATCAAGGCTAATCCAGATGTGATGGCATTTGGGTCCACCTCAGTCTGCCCTAAACATGCGTCAAGTGTGTGCAGGGTTTTTTTCCACCTCTGTTTTTGGCCGTCTATGATTTGCTTCGCCAGTGTTTCTTCCAAGTTTAAACAACAGAATTGAGCTTTTCTGGGAGAATAGAACTTTTGAAGTAGGAAAAAACTTGGGGCTAAGTGATAAGCACAGGTCTCTTCCTTCTCCTTCATTATATTCTGAAATTAGGCCATTTTCCCACTTGAACAGTATCAGAACCAAAGAGTGGTTTCTGTGGGGGGCCCTGCCACATTTGAGTCCAGGATCTGATAGGACTGTTTCAGTCAGAGCAGCAGCTCCATCAGCAGAACTCAGAACAAAAACAAACATTTATAAACTGCCCGGAAGGACTGGAAAACCTTTTAGATCACATATTTGGGCAGTATGGAAGGTTGGATGGCAGTGGGAGCAAATCTCATAACATTAGCAGGCAGCTGTTACCATGAGGTTAAATGTTTGTATATTTTGCGTTGCTGGAAATAGTTTGGATTATTATAATGCACTCTAAGTGGGGCTGCTTTTGAAGAGTGCTTGGAAACTTCACCCGGTCCCCAGAACTGCAGCCAGATTGTTAACTTGGGCTAACTACAAGCTGTTGTCAGAGCACACTACTCCCTTCTTACAACAGCTCCACTGGCTGCCAGTCTGTTTCCAGGCACAATTCAAAGGGGTGGTTATGACTGATAAAATCCTACACGGCAGAGGGCTAGGTTTTCTGAAGGACTGTATTCTCCCATATGAATCTGCCCATGTGTTGGGATCTTTTGGGGAAGACCCTTCTCTTTGCTCCACCACTCTCACAGATATATCTGGTGCCAACATGGGAGAGGGCCTTCTTGGCGACTGCTCACAGGCTCTGGAACTCCATAAAGAAGTTAGACTAGTGCCATGTGGAAAAAGATTGGGAAAAAGTGGGATACTACTACTAGTAGTAGTAATGTTGATAATGATGTTGTTGTGGACGCTGCTGCTGATGCTAATGACAATGGCTGGAAGCCTCTACCATGATGTACATTACATAACTTTACGTATACTTAGCTATGTAGCACGGGCTCTAAGAAACTCTGTTAGTGAACTACGGAGATGTATAACAGAACACCCAGCAAGAGTGTCCCAATGTACATCAACACTTCTTAGCTGGTGTGCCTACACACAACAGGATCGATGCACAATGGAGACTGGCCCTGCTGTGCATCAGTCCCAATGCTTATGGGTCTTTGTGCCGGAAACCCTATATAATAATGCAACAGCAGCCCTTTACTGGATACAGACATTATGGAACTGCCCAGTTCTAATTTCTGCAGACATCAAGTCCACTTACAAAGTCCCAAGCCCACAGATGGATTCCTTCTCCCCTCCTCCTCCATCATCATCATCATCATCATCATCATCATCATCATCATCATCGTCATCATCATCGTCATCATCATCGTCATCATCATTGTCATCATCCCCACTCAGTCTTTTTTAAAAATAAGTGATTCAGTCATTTCTTTCAAACAGAAAGCTCAATAGGCTTGGAATCCCATTCAACTTACTTTGGAAAAGCAAGCTTTGCAGAAACTTGCAGGTTAGCAGAACAATTTTCTTGAGAGCAAAATCTTGCAAAAACAAACTTTAAAAAAGAGGACAAAAATTATTTCATGTGTTCATATCTATAAACTGAGAAATAACTCCTATTACAATGTAGCCCAGAACCACTAGTAATATTTTGTTAGGGAGGGCTTGCTTCTCTACCACCATCCCATCTGTTTTTCCTGCCTTTATTCAAAAGTCTGGTACCTTCCACTGGTAGTAATGCCATACCAAAGCTCTTTCCCTTTAAATGATCCTTTTAAGTAATACCACAAAAAGGATTTTAACACTGCAAGTATCTACACACTCTGTATATGATATTCCTATATATTACAGTGGACCAAGACAAATATTGTAAGACACTAAAGCACTTTCTGATTCAGAGGACATAAGGACCTAATCTAAAGGCTTAGGGCTATTAGTGATAGAAAGAATATCTATAAATATTTGAATCCCAGATTTAAAAAAGGAATATCCTTAACTGCTAAAAAAATCTTTGCAGCTTGGGACTTGTTCTGCACAAAAATAAAAATTAAAAAATAAAAAAGCCTGTAGGGTTTTGTGCTGAAATGTAGCATTTTGGAGACAGAAATGTTATATTCTGCACAGAAATCAAAGTTCTTGTGCAGAACTTATTTCTGAACTTTTTGGTTCAGAAAATATCTTCAGCAGAAAAAAAAACCCCACAAATGGATTTTTTGCAGAATAAATTCTAAACTGTGGATAGTCGTCAAAAATTGCTCAGTTCTCAAGGGCTTTCTCTCAGAGAGGAGAAAAATGGTTAAATTATGTGTACTTGACCATGAGAGCAAAATTTACATCCCTAAAGGCCACACATCTTCAAGACAACTTTAACTAATGACTAATTCTGGCAAAAACTTCATCTTGTCATACAGTTTCTGTGGATTTGCGTGAAGCCTGCCTATAACTGTTGGACAGGAAAGACCTAAGCCATATTGTTGCCAAGAGATGTATTTATTTATCTCATTTTTCTCCCAACTGGAATTCCACAGTGGCTCAAAACAACTACCATATGAACAGAGACAAGTTCACAAATAACCATTATAGTGGTAAAATACATTTTAATTAGAAGCTATGTAAAAGCACATCATTAAAATATATATAGCACCAACCCATTCAAACACCTCTTTTCATCAGGCAGTCAGTTGATAAAGCCTGCCTAAATAAAAGTTCTTTGACTTTAGGAGCACAGTATGCAAATTAAGCCAAAAGAAATTTGGCAATTGAAGAAGAAAAATCTTACACCTGCCTCCTTTACTTCCTGGATGCAAAAATAACAGTCAGAATATATTAAATAGGCAACACTTTGCTGCCTTTACATAACACCCAAACTCAGTCGATCCAGGCAGCCATCTCACTTTACCTAACAGTAGGCTTCACCCTAATGCTGAGTGATGAGACTTGAATACTAAATACGGTGACTTCCAAAGAAAAGTTAGTAAGGGAAGTCTTAGAAAGCTGCTCTGCCACTAGGAAGACACATTTTTTACTTTATTTTTGCTGGTTCTTTTGAAGTTGCAAAGCAGTGTCATGAGGTGGAGAAACAAATCTTTTCCTCAAAAAATATAGTGTAGGGTAACAATTATTAATTTGGAGAGGTTTAAATATTTTCTTAACCACCGTCTTCTAATCTCTGTTGTGGAATACTCAATATTATATCACAAAACAAAAATATTTTCCAGAAAAATAGAGAAAATGATCCAGAAAATGATGCAAGCAGCAGAAGGCTGCGTATACCGTAAATACTCTTTGTGTGTTAATTGCTCTTTGAGGTTTCCTAAGTAAAGTGATAGATCACTCTTTTGGTTCTATATCCCTAGGACAGGCTCCACAGCTGACATTTTTGAACATACCTTACCTACGGGTGTGCATTATTTTTATCCCAAAACTTTAAAGCATGTCTTAATTAGAGATGGATGAATATTTAACCTCAGTTCATTTTTGGATTTTTTTTAAAATCAAAATTTGCATATTTCATCATATTCAGCACTGAAAGGAGTACCTGAATTAACCTGATCCATAAAAACATATGTTTGGATTATAATATACGTGTCTTAAGATTAGCTCTGGGCACAAGTACTTTATTAGCTAACAAAACATAAGTAGCTCATAGTCTTACCTTGCTGCGTATAACATCATCCTCTTTTCGTTGTTGGAGAACTGGCTGGAGAGGTGGGAGTTCATCTGTACTTTTTCCCTTTAAAATGTTGTCTCCAAGGGAATAAGTAGCTTCAATGTGTATGGGAGCCAAGATATCCCTTACATCTTTCTATGAAAATTGGAAACCTAATGAGTTAACTACATTAAAAGAAATGGAAATGTACATCAGAGATGGGCAACATGTGGAACCCTCCAGATCTTATTTAATAAAATTTTCATCAGTCTCAGCCAGCATAAGGAGGGATGCTAACAGTCTGACAATATCTGGAGAGCCACATGCTTCCCATTTCTGATATATGCAAAGGAAACTCAGCCTTATAAGAAAAACTAACTCAAAAACTCACTCAGGATGCAACCTGATTGTAAAGAGCAAATTATTGGCAATTTCAGACAACGGATCTTCTTCACAAGCATCTTGGATAAGATTGCATTCTAAATTCAAGATGTCAAGGGCAGGGTGTATTAGAGGAAACAATCTCCTTTAAAACCTACCCTCATGCTGGAATAAGTAGATAGGAAATGAATCTATGCAGCTTATATCTTTGCAAACTAAACCCTTTATTATGACAGGCTGAAGTCTGTAGGACTTCCCCAAATAAAAGTTCAATTCTTTCACAAGCTATTTGTGAAAATAAAAGCATGAGATATCAAAGATTACAACAGCAAATGTGAATCAAATTATTTCCTGTATGAGATAAGGCAGCTACTGACTCTCTTACCCATGTCCCCACTCTTCTTTCGTTCTGATCTACAACCTTATTTATGTTGTCCAGTTCATTGTCATTTTCCACAAGCCTTCCCTTGAATCTGCTTTATTAAACCAAATATTAATGATTTTCTCAGATACTGAAAATCTGTGAAAGTGAAACCTGCAAATGTGGAGGGCTGGCTGTATTTCATTCCCAAAGCTCCAGTTTAAGCTAGAGAGTACATTACCCTCATGAATGCTTGGTGAGTTGCACAAGTAACATTGTTGCTGTTGTAAATCTTGATGCTTCCAGAGGTCATCTCAGAAGTTCCATTAGAGAAAAAGTAAAACCTTGCTGCTGTATCTGGTCTCCTGCTACCATCCAAGCTGATATTATAAAGCAATACTGCAAAAGTTAAAGGAAGAAAAAAGGATAATAAAAGAACAAGGGATTTGTAAAGTAACACCAAAAGGTATTTCCATGTTTCTTAAAAATGACAGTGAACTATACCAAACAACTTCTCATGATGGTGGCTACACAATCAAGAAATAATTCCATCATTTCATTTTCCAAAACAACGTAACTCTTACTGTATTAGACTTTGGAACAGCAGTTATACTATTGACACATTCTTTTTGGTTTTTTAAAAGAATCAAATGCATATTCTCAATCATGGTCATTTCCACACTAAACTGTTACAGTGCTATTATTCCACTTTCAACATCCTGTGCAATTCTGGAGTTTGTGGTTTGCTGAGGCCAAAGAGCAATCTGGCTGAGAATTCTAAATGCCTCTCCCTAAACTGCAAATCCCAGGATTCCACAGGAGGTTGAAAGTGGAGTAATAGTGCTATAACTGTCTAGTGCAGAAATGTCCCATGCCATTAAAGTCTTGTGACTTGACTCTCATAGCTCCTGGCAACCTTGTCTAACAACAACATCAGTAACATTTATTTCTTGCCACCCTCTTCCCATGGATCAACATGGGTAAGGACAACAAATCAAACCCATAACACAGTTAAAAGAGCTTATATATCTTATGCATTACAGACAGTGCTTACACAACTATAGCCAACACCACAAAATGAATTATCATTTTCATTTATTTGGGCAGCAAGAGTGAAATCATACTGAAGCTCAGAATATGATTGAAAAATGATAAATCAAACGCTAAGTATGATACAAGTCTTCTCTACACATAACCTGGATGGCCTCCTACCTGCAACACTTTATGTGTTGCACCAAACAGTGATGAGCACCTGTTGGTTTCATTTTGAAGGAATAACTAATCGCAAGTTCCATTTAATGGCTTGCGGGAAGTCACTCTTTGAACAGGGATATTAACACATGTATTCAATCAGCACAGAGCTGAGGAAAGATGTCAAAGCACTTGACAAGCAACTTACCAATATAACCTGGAACAGTTCGGCCACTATAGTTAAAACAAAGCATCAGATTCACACATACAACTGGCTGTCCATTTAAAACACAATCCAACTTAGTCCGATTTACTGAGTCAGGGTGCTTTAATGATGCCTCAACAATAATTACTGCTCTTGTTCTAAAAAGAAAAAGAAAAAAAGAAAATAAATCTGTAATCACAAGATGTCCCCTTACCATTCATAGTTTCAGGGATGCTTTTATTTTCCTTACATTTATGCCTCTTTTCAATTAGACAAATTATACAGTATGGCTTCAATTCTAATAACTTATCTGCAAGTTACATTAAGCATGTAGCATGCAATTCCATCTGGCTTATTGAAAAGCAAACCTGGAGCCCAAATCCAGATCAAGAACACAATACACCATAGAAACTTAATCCTTCCCTTGTCAAACACAACACCCTCAACCGAAATCCCGAGCTTCTGAAGCATGGCAATTTACAACAGTAAGAGAGATCTCATTGGTGTCCATGTTTAGAACTAACAGCTGTGCTGGGTGGGGCAGATATAAAAGCAGAAGCAAACAGAGACATTCATATCACTAAGAGAGCCATTTCTGTGGCTGAATTTATAGATGCCAGAAAATAAACTATTAGTTTACAGGCTTATAAATCTATCAAAGAGTTATGCAAGTTGAATTACTGGATGAATATTTTCTTAAAAAGAATTTTGGGCATTATCAGAGTAACGTTGCTTTCTGAAATAATGACCACCTTACAACTATAGCCATAAACAGGTAAAGAAACTGGGCTAAGGTTTGGAAGGATCACGGGTATGCTTGTAAGCCCCACCTTTGGCTGCCTCAAAAATTTTAGGGCATTTGGCATTCAGCTGAATACCCTTCTGGAGCTTCCATGCAGAACCTTGATTAGACAGGGTTCCAGGTCACACAACCTTTGCAAATGCTGTGCTCATTTTCATGCATTTAATGTAGACCTTTTGTGCTGAACATGCCAAAATCTGCAAACATCAGTAAGCATGGAGACATTGGAGTGTGTGTGCGTAGGATGTCTCTGAGATTAATTTCACATCCGTTCCCCACACAACAGCTCTAGGGGCAAATTTGTAGATGACTTATGAGCATTTCTTTTCTGCAGTGTTTCCAGGTTATGAAAATAGCAATGAGAGATGTCTGTGTTAATACAAAATCAAAATGCTTTATATTATTTCTCCCCTCCTCACTGAACCTTGCTTGAATTTACAACCCATTAATTAACCATAAATAAATATAGATCTGCCTAATAAAATTATTAGCTTTTAGGGTACACTACCACAAGTTGTCTAACTGTACTTTATGCACCTAATTTGCCTAAGAAAACTTATTAGTCTTTAAGGTTTCTTGATTAGTCTTTCATATACAAAAGTATGTTTTTTTCCCCATTCCTCATGGAACCCTGCCTGTACTTACAATCTATCCCCAAGTAAATATAAATATAACTAAATATAGATTTGTCTAATGAAGTTGTTCAGTCTTTAAGGTGCACTGCCCAAGAATGTTGTTCTCTGGGTATTATCACTTAGAATGAAGTTGCCTTAATTTTTTTCTGGTGTAACATCCAAACCAGAAAAGTACAGGTTTCAAAGAAACCAGAGCAGTATTCCATGATCTAAATTGATTTTAGTGGGTTTTCCTTCTACTAAAGTTAATTTCAGAGATGTGTAAGTTTTAACTTTGAGTAGTTCATTTCTTTCACTGCTGTTCTTCATCACTGTCTTTGGCACATGGATTCTGAAGCATTCCCTGCTTGGATAATTTCATAGCGACACCAGTGACACACACGAGTGTTCTCCAATGTATTAAATATGTCAGTGGTGTACAGAAATCCAAAGTTTAATGGATAGGTGCAGAGCCTGATAAACAGCCTTATGAGGTCAGCAGTACATTGCAAAAGTATTTAATTGCAGCTCATAATTTACCATTATGTCCAGTTGTCTCCAAGCACTGGAATGTGTTCAACTCACCTTAGCAACACTGCCGAATCTGACAGAAAAGCACCAACTGCTACATCTGCAAGGGAAAAAAAAAGTCCACAGATTGATGATGATCATTAGGTGCCAGAAATCATCTCTCAAATGCAATCCCCTTATTGCATATTCACCTCTGGACTATATTAAATCACTATTTGCACATTATTAATTAGAGGGGATATGGTGATACATTACAGCACATCTATCATTAGAACATCCTAAACAGAATCATTCAGACGTAGCTTTACGGCTGTTCTGCCTTGCGTCAAATAATTCTACAGCAATTGGTAATATCATGGCTAAGCTACTGTTCAATCTCCACAGGAATTCTGAAGGGGGAAAAGATAAATTTAGAGCCATTCAACTAAAAATGATTTTTTTAAAGAGGAAAATGTACATGGAGAAATATATTTCCAATCAATTTTTTAAGAGAAAGTACGCCTATTGAAAATAAGATAAAACATCAAAAAACAATAGTTTCCCCCACCACTTCAGAAGTGTTTGTCTTATGAATCTAAGCAGCCTAACTGGAATGGGAGGGACGGCACAATGGGTTCTGCCCCCCCCCAAAGTCCCCACTACCTCCAGGCTCTGAATTTCACACTTTGAGACTAAAGGTTTAAAGGGAGATTCTAGCACACTTGGCTGAACAATCCTTGATACAACTGAGGAATTAGATAATGAGCCAAACACATCATCATTGTCCTCACCATCAACATGATATAATAATACCATTGACTTATTAATTCATATCCTAACTTTTCCCCAATATTGTGACACAAGGTAGCTTACAAAAAATTAAAACAAAAACAGTTAAGAGCATTTGCAAAGTGCTATGTATGTGTGTTATGTATATATTTTTGTGTGTACAGACACATAGATAGATAGATAGATAGATAGATAGATAGATAGATAGACAGACAGATAGTTCAAATGCAATGAAACTATCCACAGAATTAAAGCAATATAAAACAATTCCATAAAAAAAGACAAAAGACAACTATCAGCAAACCAACATACTACTAAAATCCCTTGCAGCCAGTTTCTAAAAGCCTTTCAGAACAGAAAAGTTTTCAGTAGCTGACAGAAAAACAGCAAGATAGGAGTCATCCTAGCGTCTCTAGGAAGAACCAGGGAGAAGCCACCAAGACAGTCTTCTCCCATGATCCCATTAACTGGTGCTGTGAAGGTGGTGGGAATGGCCTCCCTAAAACCTCTCAGGGCCTGGACAGGCTCATGTAAGATGTTATCCAGTCTAGGGATTCTTAATTTTTTCTTTACCAGGGACACCTTGTAAATATAATTTGTTGCCAGGGATCCCCAAGACTTAGTTCAATATTTAATTATATAAATTTAATTTTAAATATTCAAATATTTATTTATTTTTTAGAGGCTTCTGGAGACTATGGCCATTTCTGCACTAGACTGTTAGAGGGCTATGATTCCACTTTCAACCTCCTATGGAATCCTGGACTTTGCAGTTCAGGGAGGGGTCGGCTGGTTTAGTGCAGAAATGGCCTAAGATTCTATTCCCCACCCAGGCACTGAGTGACCTTGGGCAAGTCACATTCTCTCAGCTTTAGCGGAAGGCAAAGGCAAACCCTTTCTGAACAAATCTTGCCCAAAAAAACCCTGTAATAGGTTCACCTTAGGGTTGCCATAAGTCAGAAGTGACTTGAAGGCACACAACAACAATGTGCTGCTGACATGGGGAGATCTTTTCCAAACATCTTGTCTCTCTTCTTTGAAAACTGACTTACAGAGACCTTAAGCTGAATGTATCATGGGGATTTCCTCAGCAGGATTTCTTCCTTTTGCCTTTCTCTGTGGCTGAAAGAATGGCCATTTCCACACTAGACTGTTATAGTCCTATTATTCCACTTTCTGGTCTCCAGAATGATAGTCTGGGTGAATGCACATACCTGGCACCATTCCCATTTCCTCTGGAACACAGCAGTAGAGTGTGTGTGTATGTGTGTGTGTGCAGGTACTGAAACTGCTCCCTTGTTCACAAAGGAACAGTTTAGGCACACATATACCTGCCAACATGTCCCTTTAATCAGAGACACAGCAGCAGGGTATGTGTTTGATAGCAGTGGGTTTCGGCACATGCACATGCCTGCTGCAAGGGAGTAGTTTTGGTACCCACGAATACTCTTGCTTCTATGTCCCTGTTGCTGCCATTGCAACATTAACCACTGCAACATTAACTGCCATTAACCTTGGACCCCGGGTTAAGACCCATTGATATAGTCCTTCAGAAAGCCTGGACCAAGGGCACATAGGGCTTTATAGGTCATAATTAGCACACTGAGTTGTGAACTGAAACAGGCCAACTGCCAGTGGTGCTGTTGGAAGAAGGCGATTGTATGCTCCCTATAATCAGCCATGTGCCAGCTTTTGGGATAAATGAAATTTCTGAGCAATTTTCAAAGGCACATTATGGTAATCCAAAATAGATGTAATTAATGCATGTGTCAACATGCCCAGATCAGACATCTCCAGGGTTGGGTATACTGACAGCACTAACACAAAATTCCAAGCACCATCTTCTGGGGTCTCATCCCAGAAAAGAACAGAGACACTATAAAACACTGCCTACAACTCCCATTCTATTGTCAATGGTATCAAAAGCCACCAAGTGCCCAGCAGAACTAACAGGGACTCATCCAGTTCCCAGCATAAGCCACCTAAACAAGGTGATCAAAGCCATCTCTGTCTCATAGTCAGATCAAAAGCCAGATCAAAATGGATTTAGATAATCAATTTCATTCAGAAACCCCTAGAGGAGAAGAGGTATTATATCAGTGAGATAAACAGCTGCCCTGCCACAATGTAACTCCCAATCTAGACCAGAAAGTACATATTTTTCTTTCGAAATGGATAGACTTTCATTATACACCAAGGATAGTGCGACTGTGAACTGCCTTGAATCCTGTGCTGGGAGCAAGGTGGGATATAAATAAAATCAAATCAATTCAATCCAATCCAATCCAGTATTCATTTTACCTGGAGTAAGTCATAACTAAATCAGTAACACTAGCTCTAACACAGACTTGTATAGATTGTACTGTTTATTTCCCTATATGTAGTTAATGCAAAACTTTGCTTTAAAAGCCCCAAATACTTTCTGACAGTTTATACTAGTTTTCTTTTATTCATTAGTATCCTGCCTTGAGTCTAGGGTCCTTTTTGCACCTTACCTCGTCGCGGCAGCGGGGAGCAGCGCTCGCGTGAGCAGCTACCCACGTGAGCTGCTCACAACGGCCCTTTTTGCCTCCCGCATGCCTTCCTTCTAGCGCGACCGTCGCATGAGCGCCCCGCCCCTTTCTTCTGCAGCGCAGTCTGGGAGCTGTAGGCTGCGCAGGGGGAAGGAAGCGCAACCGCTCCTGCTCGCCGAAGCACTGCACACAGATAAGTGCGTGAAGGTGCCGTGAGCATTGCACGAGCGCGGGGCATTTTCGGCTTAAAGCCGAAAATCAAAACATGCACGCGCGCCCTTCTTCAGCCTCGTGAGCGTCGCGTGAGGGGGAGTGCGTCATACGGAGCGCTGCTCGCACTCACGCGATGCTCAAGGGGTGCCCGCGCAAAAAAAAAAGCATGCGAAAAGGGCCTAGATTTCAAGAGAGAGTGGCTAAGACATAATGATATAAACATTTGGCCTAGTTCCAATTGTTAGGATCAACTAGAGTAGACCCACTGAATCAATGAAACTTATGCAAGTGCTGACCTACTAAGTTCCCATTAAGTCAATGGCCAACTGTAGTTGGGACTGTCTTTTGGATTTAGGGCACTGTTCTCACTGCTTTAAAGAAACAAAAGAGAAGCACAATTTTCTCACATGAATACCCATTGACTTACCTGAATACCCATTATTGTCCGCATCAATTCTGCCAGAAATGGATTGCCCAAACATGCGTAAAGTGTTGCTTATTTGATGTCCCTGTATTCTCTAAAGAATAAGATAGACATTATTTTTTTTTTAAAAAAAAAGATACACAATTTATATTTTTTTAAGGAGAAACAGCTATCCTTTTCAGGGGAAACAAAGGCCATTTCTGCACTCCACTGTTATAGTGCTATTATTCTACTTTGAACATCCTATGGAAACCTGGGGTTTGCAGTGTAGGGAGGGGCATTTAGAATTCTCAGCCTGAGAGCTCTTGGGCCTCAGTGAAATATAAACCCCAGAAATCCATGGGATGTTGAAAGTGGAATAATAGCACTAGATCAGTGTAGGCTGGAAACGGCCCAAGTTGCTGACACAAGCAACTACTTAATTTGCTTTTGCAGCTGGGTTGGCTCCTGAAACCTCAGGCCTAATTTCATACTATTAGGTCATGCCACTTGCCATATTTTTGCCTCAGGATCCCCTTAGTTGTTGTTGCGTGCCTTCAAGTCCTTTCTGATTTATGGCGAACCTACCACAGGGTTTTTGTCACAAGATTTGTTCAGAGGTGGGTCTGCTTTTGATCCCCCTTTGAGGCTGAGAGAGTGTGACTTACCAAAGGTCATCCAGTGGCCAAGTGGGGATCTGAACTCTAATTTCCACAGTCACAGTCTAGCACAGTGGTTCTCAACCTTCCTAATGCTGCGACCTCTTAATACAGTTCCTCATGTTGTGGTGACCCCCAACCATAAAATCATTTTCGTTATTATTTATTTATTTATTTATTTATTATTTAGTTAGTTATTTCCAACATCAAATAGATTGGAAACACTGCCCTAAATCACTGCTCTGGATAGACTTCTAATGCCCACAAACTGGTAACCCTCCCTCCTTTTTTTAAGCACAGAAAGCATCCATCAATGCCAGAATTAAGGCAGTAGTTCTAGTTCTGAATGTTGGGTTTCCACAGTTCAAAAAGCCAGTCACTCCCAAAGGCAATGCCGAAACAGCCCACATTTTACACGAGGCGCAGGGAGGAAAGGACAGGGAGAGAGGAAAGATGGCAGCAGCATAAGCAGATGCATTTTGTTTCCTTCCCTCCCTCCCTTAAAGGGAGTGCGGATGTTGAACGTACAAAAAGCGAGGAATGCAAGACAGTAAGGGCGAAGAACACAACACGTGCATGTGGCAAGTGCCAAGGGTCCACGCACAACAAAAGCAAGAGGAGAAAGTCATCCTGGCTATTTCTCCACTAGACTGTTATAGCGCTATTATTCCACTTTCACCATCCTATGGAATCCTGGGGTTTGCGTTTTGAACTGCAAACCCCAGGATTCCATACGATGGTGAAAGTGGAATCATAGCGCTATAACACTGGAATGTGGAAAAGGCCAAAGTCCACAGGACGGATCAGAGCAGCGCTTTCAGGTCAAAAAACCAAAACAAAAAACAAAAAACCCAACCAAGGAGCCTCAGGGGCTCTTGCTACACAAACCGAAGCCCTTGGCTGATGCCCCCTGCTCCTTTCCCGACCAAGTTCTCGGTCTCGGAGGGACCGATCTCCCCATTGGATGGCAGATCCGCCACTGGAAGGTTTCCCCCTTTGCCTGCCGGAACAAAGGCGACAGCCACACCGACAACTCCCATGGAGTGGCATGCCCAGAATGAATGGGCGACCGGGCGATTGCCGCTGCTGCAGCCCCGCCACTTTGGGAAGCAAGCGGAGTCCAGCTGCTCGCTCGCCCTGGCAAGCAACTCTGTTCGCCGGCATGAATGAGCGTGAGGCGAAGAGGGTGAGGGGATGGGGTCTTACCTCCCAGACGTCCCGCTGCAGCGCCATAAACCCTGAATGGGAAGCCCTCTGTGTGTGTGTGTGTGTGTGTGTGTGGTGCGGGCGCAAGCGTCCAAACAGCGCCCGGCTGCTCACTCGCCCTGGCAAGCAACTGACTCTGCAAGCCGGCATGAAGGGGAAAGGGAACACTGAAGGGGAAGCCCTCCATGTGTGTGTGTGTGTGGGGGGTGCAGGTGCGAGCGTCCAAGCAGCGCCTGGCTGCACCCGGCTGCACGCCTCCTCTCCCTTCCCGCCAGCGCGGGGTCTCCTCTCCTCACCTCCACCTTAACGCTCCAGCTCCAGCTCTCTCCTCTCAGTCTCCTCACCTCCACCTTAACATTCAGGCTCCAGCTCTCTCCTCCCGCTCTCCGCACCTCCGGCTCCACCTCAGACTCCTCTAGTGCTTTCCCACCAGGCAGGGAAAGACGGGGAAACGCCCAGCATGCCTTCTCTCCCCTCCTCCCAGCGCAGGGGTCTCAGAAGCACTTCTCCCATTGGCTGTGAGGCCACCTTCTTTTAAAAGGGGGGGCAGGACTGAGGAGCAGCGACCCCTGTGAAATGGTCATTCAACCCCCAAAGGGGTCCCGACGCCCAGGTTGAGAACCACTGGTCTAGCACTACATCACATTGGCTCCACTTATGGTGAAACTCATGGTGAAACACTGAAGCATGAACAATCTCTCTTTTTCAGTAAATGAAAGAGAAGGAGTTAGTGAATTTGTTCATTCCTATCTCTCCTTCTTCTGGCTGCTTTCTGTCCAACCAGATTGGTGTCTTATCTGATAGACTATTTGGCTGCTGGAGAAAATACTGGACCAAAGCATCCCTAAATTGTACACCTTATGGGTGGGAATATGTGACTCCTCTGTCCTGTTTTATGGCAGTGGCAACTGGTGGCTTCCAAGTCAAGTGGGCAGTGAATCCACTTGGAGTTTGAGTATGACCCTTATGAGAATTATCCAAGGGGCAGAACCCTATTCCCCAAATAGATTCAACCCAGTACCAGCCCAGTGGTATGTGAACCACCAGCTGCTAGCGGTTCATGATCCACTCCCTGTGAAACAGTTTAAGGATACCAACCTGTGAAAAGACTGGTGATATCCCATCCTTCCTGCCATTATATATGTAAATCGCTCCTTCTAAATCATTCTCCTGTGGAGCACCAATGGCTACATCTGTTCAAGTAAAACATTAAAGGGTATCAACTACACATCAACATACAGATGGGTGTGTTCTAATGTATTTTTTTAGGTACAGAAATATTGTCCCACAGCAGTTAGTGTACTTCTCCCACCTACATCAATCATGAAATTAATTGACAATTAAAGTGTGATAATTTCCAAATCAGCTAGATGTCCCCTCCTTTTTTTGGCTCTGAAACCAACCAAATCCAGCACACACCCTAGGAGCTATCAGGTACTCTAAGGACAGTAATAGCAAAAGGTATTTCAGTGCTTTATGCCACTGTGGTGGTATAAACACCAAAGAAATAGTGATGACACTCATGCAACTCCCATTTGGAATCTGTTTTCCCACTTTGAAAGCTCTAGTCAAAAATCTGGCATAACATCACTACCTGTATCCCTCTGGGTGATCCAAACAGAAATGCAAAAGCCCAGAAAAAAACTGAAAAAAATTTTTTTCCTTTTTTTTCCCCAAGAAAAAAATGGATTTTTTCCCTGCTTTTTTTCTCTCCCAGGCCTTCACATTTCTAGATCCAAATGGGGTATTAAGGCATGCTCTTATGTCAGCGGATCAGCTGTGTTCTTTTTTGCAACAGTCCTATGAAACAGTAGGCTTAACAGTCATTCACTTCTACTCATCCCAAGCAGTGCTTCACAAATGCCATGTTGCTGCACCTTCAGGAATGCATACTGCCCTGGCAAAATCCCATGTGCTTTCAGAAACAATTCATCTTTCCCTCTACAGTATTCCAGGGATATATCTAGGCTATTGCCCACACAAGGTCTGGCTAGCTTCCTTCCTTAGGATTGGGTATATTCATGTTTTATGTGGGTAAGCTCTAATAAAAACCACTGGCTAGCACCTGCAATTAAGTCTTCTGTACATGTTCAAGGGCACTCTGGATGGGAGTGGTAGGTGAAACCAGAGGAGGTTTGTCCTGATCAAAGATCATCATGATTTTTTAAATAACCAGCTATTACTAGTTTGTAATATAATTCAGAATATTACAAAGCATAGTTTCAGTTCTTCCAAAATTCCCTTTTTGAGTACTGTCTTTTTTTTCTGTGATCAAATAGCAGAATCCATGTGTCATACCCTGAAGTTAAATACTGCAGAAAAGGGTAGCAAAATGTTCAGTGAACAGCAGCTATGGAGATAAATAACTCTGCAGTACTTTGCTGTCTTCCCAAGGTATGAACAAGGATACTCAGAGGTACTGTTGGTTTTGTTCTTTAAAAGCTCTAATTGTTTTGTCTTAATAGGCAAGACATTCAAAGGGAAATGAAGGAAACTGGTTTTAAAGAAAGGAATCCATTTTATATCCTTGGGTAACTTTACTCCTACAGGGAGATTAGAGACAGAGGAATAACAACCTTCATTATTACCTGCAACACAAAAATGGCTCTTTGAATAGCTAGGATAAATGATCCACAAAAGAGGAGCACTGGAATATGTTGCTTCTAAGTATGTCAAAGTTTTGTTTGGTTGGAGGATAAAAGTTTTTATTCATAAAAGACGATTCAATCTCCACAAAATACTGCTCCCTGCACCTGCTGAAAGACTGAAAATATCAGTCACTATCTGCCAACTAAAGCATATATTTCTCTCCCTTTCCCATTCTCTCTCTGGATCATATATAGCAGGATATCCAGGTTGAACCAAAATATTTTATTTTGTTAGCTAAGACAAAACACAAAATGGCACCCCCAAACATACACTCCATATAGAGATGAATCTTACTTCAGCACTGGTGGGAGACATCTTCCACTGCTCCAATACGCCAGTAGGCCTCCTCTGCCCTTTCAAATCTCCTCCCCACCAACTTACTTCATAAGGCATCTGTCCTTCTCTCTGCCTAACAGTAGGTCCAATCCTGTTCTTCTTGAGACTCATAGTTCTGCTGCCAGTCAGGGAAGACAATCCCAGGTGAGAGGAACCAATTGCAGCTATTAGCCCTAAGTACCAGATTCTAGGTTCAAAAAAGGGAATCAGATTGCTAAAATGCTGACTGATCAAAATAATTATACATCCTTCTACACGCTGGTTGCTTCATGATACTTATATTTAGAGGTCTCAATAAATTACCCACCTTTCCTTTCTATTTACCATTGCTACAGATTTTTCAAAGGCAATCGTTATTACCTTCAAAGCCGTCATTATCTATGTCTCCTAAATTGGCAATGGATTCTCCAAACCTTGCTGCATACAAATCACTCCCAACCAGTGCTGTCTCCAGCTCCGTCATCTTTGCTCCCTAAAGGAAAATAATAGTTCCACATTGGAACAGCAATTGCAGGAGTGTTGAGACAATTACTTATCAGGCACAGCTTGTAACACTTTAGGAGAAAAACAGGCTCTGTTGAAATTTGCGGTCCACTAATGATCAACAGGCTACAAGAAGAAGGGAAAAAGGATATAGGCAGCATACTAGCTGTTCCAAGAGGAACACAATAATGCTTTTGTTTGGGCATGTTCCAGACGCAGAGCTACACCCTTTGAAATAAATGAGACTTCAACATGAAAGAATTAACTATAGGCTTAAATGTTTCTATTGATAATCACTGATACTCATTGTTCACGTTACAATCCCTATATTTCCATCCATACTCTGCCAAACTCTGGTTTCTCTTCAGATCCAGAAAAATATGTTGCATGATTAATTGGACCACCTTTTTCTTCACTGAATAAAAGTTGATTGTTCCTTGATTGATCTAACAAATCATCCATGCAGAAACTGCAGTTGTCACATGGCTTTCTCCTCATGGTCCTCTCTCTCTCTCTTTCTCTCTCATAGCTCTAATAGCATGTTTACGAATGTCAGTCCCTACAGAACAGCAACTGAGATCAAGCTCCTACATGCCCAAGATGAGAGAAGGTCATGCTTCTTCCATTTCAGGTACCCAGGAGTCAGTAGACAAGATAGGGGAAGAAGAGAAAGCAGCATCAGCAACCAGGAAAGGAAGCCAAGTGGCTGGAGGCAACCTAGGAATGTCTCTCTGTGATTCAAAGGTATGACAGAGACAAATGTCAATATAATAAGCTGAGCTCTACAGTGCAGTAAATCTCTCATATCTACATCTATATCTAGCGTGTGTGTGTGTGTGTGTGTGTGTGGTAAAAGTTTTCATTCCCCCATCACCGCCACCACACATTCAGAACTAGGTGAACATCAGAGAATGCCACGAAATTATTTTGTGGGCTGAACCACAAATAATAAATTAATCTTTTCCCAAAGCTAAGAAAATAAGTCTTTTCCCAAACAATAAATCTTTTCCCAAAGCTAAGAAAATAATTCTAAAAATGGTGTGGGGAGGGGGAGTATCAGGCAGAACAATTCTTGTCTAGACTTCTCTTTGATGTGGTAGCTTTCTGTGCATACAAATTTGTTATTCACTTGTTTTTAAACATATGGTGCACCAGAAGCAGTTTATCATACGTTGTTGTTGTTGTTGTTGTTGTTGTTGTGTGCTTGAAAATCATTTCTGATTTTGGGTGACTGGGTAAGGCAAACTTATCTTTCTTTCTTTTTCTGGCAAGATTTATCCAAAGGGGGATGGTCATTGCCTTCCTCTGAGGCTGAGGCCATTTCCACACGAGACTGTTATAGCGCTATGATTCCACTTTCAACACCCTATAGAATCCTGGGGTTTGCAGTTAAGGGAAGGGCTGGCTGCAAACCCCAGGATTCCATAGGATATTGAAAGTGGAATCATAGCACTATAACAGTCTCATGCGGAAATGGTCTGAGAGAATGTGACTTGCCGAAAGTCATCCCAGTGGGTTTCCATAGCTGAGCAAGGATTCATACTTGGGTCTCTCAGCATCCTTGTCCAGTTCTCAGATGACTACACCATGCTGACTCTTTGCCTGGTTATCTCTTTCTGGCACAGGTTAGGGCTGTAAAGAATACCTGCAAATATTCTCGGCCTGGATAAGAAGAATTGTGTCACCATATGGGCACACCTGGTCAAAAAAATAAGCCAGTGTGACATTTTTCTTAGAGTTTGGAACTTTTTGCAGTCATTTTGTCTGCCCAAAACATTGTTTTTGTTCCAAAACCAGCACTTTGCACAGAACACACTGAAGTTTTACATAAAACAACTTTTTAACGTAATTATTTGCAAAAAAAATGTCCTGCAATGCAGAAAACCACAAAAAAATGCATAAGATCTCTCATAATATCATCTGGAGGGAGAAGAGCTTTGAGTTTGTTTGTTCTTACATGCAAGGTCATTAAGTGAAAATTTACATCCCTAGTCTGGGCTGAAGCTCTGTGTTTCAGGTTGGCTCCTGCTCTCTGCGCTTACCTAAATTGCTCTTTCTGTTTTCACTGCAAACAGATGTCAGAGTTAAAGGTTTGCTCATTTATGATTGGGCATCAAATGTTCGGAGCTGCCAACTTTCATAAGCTTTTTCACAGCTTACAAAAGGATAGGGATTCATTAGAGAAAGCCTTCTCCCACCACCTCATCTCCATGACAGAAAAAACAAACACCTCTTATAGGAAACTCTTAAATGCACAAGAACCATTTGCAAAAACTGATGAATGGGACATCAGTTACCCTACCGAGTCAATCTCCACTGGCCTTATGTTAAAATAAACAAATACTTACACTGCCTGAATTAATGTAAACATAAACCTTTCCTTCTTCTCTGACTTTGCTGTGCATTGGTGCACCAACAAGTAAGTCTGAGAGGCCGTCCCCATTGAGATCCACTGCGCAGACTGTAGATCCAAAATATGAACCAAGCTGGCCACACAAACGAGAAAGGTTTATTAATGGTTTCATAATGGTGTCACACACTAGAAAACAGCCTAGACTTGATCACTATAGAAATATTACCTTTTTGCCCTTTAATTCTGTCAGAATTGAGAGTCGTTTTGGTTCAATTTTAAAAATGTATGCCTAAGACAGAGATAACAAGAGTTAATTGCACTCTGCACTCTCTGAAAGCTAAAACATTTATTACATAATAAAAGTAAAGCAAAACCAACAGCTGTAGGAGGCAAGATCATCTTTACTTTCTTGTAAAGCACAGCTCAGAATCTTGTCTTTGGCAATGGCCTGACCTTAGGAGTAGTATATACCATTCCTTGATGTTCTGTATGAGAGCACTTGAGATATTCTACCAATGTATCCCTGCCATTACATTTCTACTTCTGACTGACCACTGCTTCCTTTTCACTCACTGTAGTAATGACATGTACTAGCTGATAGGTCACAGATACCATCAAGTGCATGTGGTTTTAAGTGCAGTTGTTCCTCTCTCAGCTCAGATGTACAATGACAGCTATAGTCACAAGAAAATGTAGCATTCACACATGGAAAATTCTCTCCTAGAAAAACATTTTGGAAAATATACCATGGAGCCTCTGACAAGACAGCTCTTTTGCACCACAGCAAGATTGTACAATTGTTCTTACACACACATATTTTGATGTCCTACTACTACCAACTGTAAGATGAGGGGAAATTAACTCTTACTTTACCAGTCTGCTCCTGCTGGGGTGCACCTCCAACTACTTCTGTACTACTTGGTGACAGGAAGTGACCACCTCCAACAGCATATCCTATCCAGAAAAGAGCAACAAATAAATGCAATGGGTTTTAGATTCTGTGCAAAGTACAGCAACATTCTGATCAGTCTCCAACAAAGTTGAAGGAATTAATATTTCGGAGATGATTCATACTACTATTTGAGAAAACAATGACTTCCTAAAGGAAAAAAAAACCCTAAAAACTGATCATGCACATCTAAAAACCTGCACAAGCTTTTGCCATATTCCCATATATTCTCTATATCCTTTTCAAGTGAATTCTCAAGACGTGCCAATGTGTGGCAGTTGGTGGACACATGTGGTTTCTTACTATGGCAAGCTGATTAATAAGCATATCTTTTTAACAACTGATAAGCAGTCATTGCTCTATCTCTTTTGCATGGTAAGTTATTCTGAATATTTTTTTTAATTTTAGTTTTGTTTCTCCAACTGTAAAGTGGGAACAACAAACTTCCTGGCCATTAGGAATGCCAATATTGGTCCAACAAAAAGAACAAAGCACATACACGTATACATATTTACCTCAATTTTCCCTACATATAGACTGGTATGCGGTATCCTGCTTGACTTTCAGGAATATGGATGAGAACAGGTATCAGTATCAGCTCTTTTGGGTCACTAATGGCAATAGTGTTACTGATCACTAATGGCATGTTCCTTATTAGCCAATGTAAGTTAAAGTTGCTTATATGCTGAATGAGCTAAAAGATTAAGACTATTGATATGCTCAAACCTTGAGAATTATAACAGAGATTTTATATTCTATCTGGAGAATGCTTCAGGCATAAAAGTGCATAGAGATGGAGCAGCCATTGAGAACTGCTTTGAACATACTCCCCTCATTCATAACTGAGATGCACAACTTTGACAGTTAAAAGGCTTCCCACACCCTGATTTACTTATTATCCTTGTCCGTGGTGCACAGATTCCACTGTGCACTTCCATTCCCTCCCCAGGAGCCTTCCACGTGAGAAACAATTTCCATCGTCACTTAAATAGAGGGAGACCATTTCACTTTTACGTGCCTAGATGACCGACTCCTTCCACTGAGATTTTTTTTTTTTTTAAAAAAGCATTCAATAGATAGGAACAATACAAATCAGAATACACTTAACTGTAGAATTTTTACAGAAAATAATTCAGTTAGTTATTTGCATCTGCAAAAATGAATGCAAGCCTGCAGTTTCAGTTAGTCCAGCATGTGCTTTGCATGTTTTAAAACATTAAAAACAGGAAAATGTATCATTTCATTCCATGCTGAACTTCCTTTTCTTTTTCTTTCACCTACCATCAATTTAAGCTTTTAAAGAATTCATTCCATTGCACGGGCTGCAAATATGCACATTGGGCTCTACATTAATTCTTTATTATTTTCTATAATTAGCCAGCCCAATAGTGTTGTTATTGTATCCTGACAGAAACAAAACAAAGACTCTTTTTTTTTTTACAGCTGAGATCATGAAAAAACTTTGTGTTTTTTTTTTAAAAAAAAAGCTAATTTGAAGCAGGCAAAGTGGAAAGTTTTTTCCTTGGCTCTTGCACTTTGAAACCCACTTAACTGACTGGAGCTCAATGTGCACTGTAGATATGCTTCGTGTACTGAAATTTACAGTTGTACGTTGGGTATTGAGCACTGCAGTTTTGCATTGTGCAACAGCACCTTGTCACTGACATGTGTTGCACAATGTTGTTATTCTGCATGGGGGTTGCATAGCGCTCACAGAGCATAGCTCCATGTGTTGTTATTTACACTATGCTGTGGGGATATTGGAGTGCACCCATAATGTGCCAAAGCTTTTATTCACACAAGAAGAGACCCAACATAACCTTTCCATAGTCAAAATTGTGGATTCCTTCTTCTATTGTTGGTAAGGGAGAAAAGAAAAGACTTTTTAGCCATCTTAGATAGAAGTGCAGGATCCTTTTCCTACAACCAAGTTATGCCCTATTCATCTTCTCCTGTGCAGTGAGACCAACCACAGCTAGTAAAGAGAAGCAGGTCCCCAGCAACTATGGACGGATATAGAAACAGACAGATAAGATATTTCAGTTACCTAGATAACTCCCAGACTTTACTTGACTATCATCCACATATGAAAGATAGATATTTGCTGTTTTATTGTATACAAAGATAGATCCAGTCCAATAATCTGATCCTGGAGCTCCCATAATAATTAAATCCTGGAAGAAAACAAAAGGCTTAAGTCTTAAGTTCTTAAAGATAATCAGAGTGAGTCATATTTATTCCTGCTCTATCTGCTTTAAAGTCTCTGGTATTACCTATCTGTAGCCAAGTTTATTTGACTGCTATATCATTCAGTAGGTACAATGAAGCGAAATGCATTGCAAATGTTTAATGTGCTTAATGTGCTAAAGATTATGTTTGCAAAGAATTCCAAGCAGGCCACAAGCTTTAAAAACAACAACAAACCTTCCCTTCTCTGCGGAATATTCTGGAACTCATTATTCTTATACAAAACAAAAAGGAAGGGTACTTGGTCAAGTATATTGATCTTTACAACACCAAATGGAATGCTGTTAGTTTTATTACTGCTTTGAGTAGGTTACTCTAAATCAGACAATAAAACCTTATGTTCTTTTACATTATTTATATATTTTGAAAATAGAGAAGGTAATTCTATATTAAAAAAATATATGGTCCATAATGTGTGTTAAAAATCTTGCTGTAGTAAGTTTGCCTGTTGTAAAATATATTACTTTGGCATAGCAGCCTGAGAATATAGATTGGCTTATATGAAGCATGACAGTATTCTATGAGAATGAAACAAATCTGATCCATCTAGCTCAGCTCCATTATCATTCTTTTCTTCTCTTGCAATTCCAAGATGCACTGATGGGACCAAGAATCACTCAGGATGCTGCATGATAACTGTGTGATATACTGATTAGAATGTTATTCATAAGAGATCCAGGTTCAAATCCCTACTCACTGTACAACCTTGGACTAGTGTCTTTCTGGCCCTTACTGTATGATGTCACCATCCGGGCACAGCAACATGCTGCTCCTGGTCCAGGACACATGCCATCACCTGACGTCATTGCAGTCCCGCTGCTGTCATGTCCTCATTCACTGCTGTCATGCCCTACACCATTACTGCCAAAATTCTGGTAATGGCCTCCTTTCCCATGATGATCCCATCAGCTATGGGCATGCGGTAAGGGCAGAAGCGCTCAACAGCACTTCCTTCTGCAGTACAGTGCGGAAGAGGCAGGGAAAGGGACTTGCCATTTATGCTGTACTGCAGAAGGAAGACAAGTGTCCCTAATGCTACCTATCTGCTGGCAGGTGACTGGGTGCAGTGGGGAGTGTTCAGGTCCTGATCCCATCCCAGCAACTCCATTGGCCGGATGGGATCAGGACAAAGCACTATTAGGCCATAGTGCAGTAAGGGCCTCTGTCTCTGTTTCTCAGTCTCCCTCTCGTTTTATCAGCTTGACCTACCTCACAGAACTGTTGGGAAGATAAGTGGCAGGTAGGCAGGATTGTCCTGTATGCCATCTTAAGCTCAGTGGAGGAAAGAAAAAGTAGAAATGCAACTAACAAATGGAATAGACAAACAGCTTATCTAACAGTTATGACAACAGGATAAAAGTGGATTTGCTGAGAAAACAGGACAAATTTTCTGATAAAAATGAGGAAATTAAAAAATGTAACAAATAAGCAATATTCTTAGAATACACACCTCTGTGTAAAATGTTGCTATTCCAGCCTGACATGACCCATATTTTTCTCCATATCGTCTCCAGTAATCTGAATATTCACAACATAATACATAAAAAAATATGTTATGCATTGGAGAAAAAAACCCCAAGCAACTAAAAACAATAATCCTCCCTGAATAGTTTCACAAATTTTTTACAGCTGTTTTGACAGAAACGTTGGGATTAAGTAGAACTACTGTCATCTGACAGCAAGAAAATATTCAGCCCAGTAAAGTCCAAAGAATAAAGGCTTCGAGAAGCATCCTGTTCAAAATATATTGTCACTACACAACTTTGCTTTAACAAAACTCTACTCTGAATTATCACAATAAAACTAACAGTCTAATTTTGGAACATGTTGGTACAATCAAGAAGAATGCCAGCATGGCCTTTTTTGTAACAGACTTCATCAATTAGAAGTGTTGGGAACACTGCTGTTTTTCCCCTCATCCCATTTATAATCTCAGGCAATAGCTGCTAGGAAGAACAATCATACTTTCCAGGGGATCTCAGAGAACAGGAGGGAGGAAAATATCAGGAAAGTTATGTCTTTGAACACTGTGTTTGCCAGACTTCTCTACTCCCATGTAGAGGGAGAATGGAAGCTTAGTGGGCAGAATCCCTCTCTTCAACTGGCATGTTTCTCTTCAAGCCAAAGGTGGAAACTAAACAGTCTGAAGAACAGGAACTCTTCCTATGCTGTATCTATTCCACAGCTCTCCAACAAAAGGAACCGCAGTGGTGGAAGCAGCAACACTGTTGGCAAGGGACAGCTCGCACACCATGGGTAACACAAGAAGCAGGAAACACTGGGGCAGGTCATAGTCCAGCCTAGAGGAACATAGTTTGCTCCTCCTTGGTCATGCTTGTTCTGCATGAGGCAAATGTGAGAAAACAGACCCCTATCCTTTATGGCTGGACATGGCTCCTTCTTCCTGAAAGAACTTTCCATCTTTACAGGAACAAAGGTGAGCCCAACATTGTTGTAAGTTCCCTTCTACTCTGGACTAATTTCAGAATATTTCTTCAGGCTGCAGCAAGGATCTTGCTAAAATGCCTTCAAGGACTCATACTCTCAATCAGAGAAACACATCAAATTCGTCCCCCACCGCCCCCACGTGACCACGGGTGGCGGGGGGGGACGTTTCTTTGCCGCTCTCCCGCGAGAGGAGAGAGGTCTCGGGGGGAGGCGGGGCTGGAGGGGGCTATTTATGGCCACCTCACCCCTCCCTCGGCCTCTTTTCGATCGCTGCGAGGAGAGGAGGGGGAAGTTTGTTTTGTCTGTTCAGACTGGCCACGTGGCGGCCTTAGAGGCTTTGTCCCCTCTCCTCCTCCCAGCTGGTCGGCGATCGGGAGAGCAGCGCAGCCGCGTGGCTCAGCAAGGGGATCTTTTGATCTTCTGAGGCAGCGAGGACTTCGTAGGCAGGGTGGGGAAGTTTCGGCTAGGACGAGGCTTCGTCCTCGGCCCTGCTGCGTGGCCTCTCCGACTCTCGGCGGCGGCGCCCCCCCACGGTGGGGCGGCCCCGATCCCCCGCGCAGCTCGACGGCGACCTTCATTAGGTCCCACTCTGGTCATTTGATGCAATCTAGTAAGACAGCGAGTTCCCCTCGCGCTCAGGGCTCACAGGAGCAAAAGTTGGTTCAGATTTGCTGGGAGTTTGGAACGCAGGGGTTTTGTGCAAGGCGACCCTGCAAATACAAGCATCTATGCGGGATTTGTTGGGGCCCCCACACAGCACGCAATATGATGGAGTGCACCTGTCACCTGAAGGCAATGAGATTTTCTTGCGGGATTTGCGAGAGGGGCTGGATGGCATTCTGAGAGGGAAATGGGGGATAAGGGCTAAGCAGACGCTTGCCCTTATCCATGGCCGGTATGGGGGGGGTCTAAGGGGTCGGCGAGTACCTATGGCACCCTTCGGTGTAGGATAAGCCTATCCTTGAGGGGGGACCTGGGCTCACCCTACTCGTCCTGCGCCGGGGGGATGGGCATTCGGGGCTCACCTCACAGAAAAGGGCCGGCCAAAGTCTTAATCCACCGTCAGCGGTTGGCTTTGGAGCCCGGTATCTCGCCCCGGTCTAGGGAAGATGGTCGGGATGTGACCCTTGCCCTAGTCCGTAAATGCAGTTGACCCCCCCTTCTTCCTCAGGTCAGAAGTTCAAGTTCAAGTTAAAGCTCAAGCAAGTTCAAGTTCATTTTTCCTTGATGTTAATTAGGCATATTAATAAATTGCCCTAGTCAACCCAAGTCCTGTGTGAGATCTCTTCTGTTCGTGGGTTGGGCGGCAAAAGCCACCAGTGGAGGAGACCACAGTGGTGTTTCACTGTCACCCCACCACACTGTATTTTCTAATACCACCGCTCACATAGATGACTTCTGAATTACTGTGAGGAAGATTATTTTAGCATGCCTATTAAAGTTGAAGTTGCAATAACACGAAGAGTTGCACAACCAAGCTTCCTTTTTTGTTTAAATTAGTAACTGTTCATAGTAATCGTGGCTACTCCACAAAAAAGGTCTTAAAGACATACACCATTTCTGCACGATGACGCTCTCCCACATCATCCCATTGCAAACCCTGGCAGCACTTTTGCCGCGAGGAGAGCGTGATAGGAATGCTCCTCTCCACACCCGACCAGCTCCTCGTGGAAGAGAGCGAGAGTGACATGCATCTGCCTTCCACTGGGCTCTTTCCCATGCTACACCAGGGAAGGAAGCACCTCCATTGCACTTCCTGACCTTCCACATGACAGGTAAGTACGGGAGCATCACACAATTGCAAGCACTTAATGGACGTAATCTGTTAAGCGATTATCCCGCAATCGTAATGCATGGGAATGGGATGGCAGCAGGACTGTGACTACCTGTAGACTGCTACCATCCCATCCCTATAGCAGGACTGCGACACCATGTGGAAATGGCTATAGTCCAAAGCATGGCTTTCCCAGCTGTGCAATATTGAGTGTTCACCTCCTCTAAACTGTTAAGAAACAGAGTTTTTTTTCCTATTGAACTGCAGCACATGCACCTACCCTTATAGCACGGACATATTCTCTCACTCAACAATGTCCGAAAATTGGATGGTATCACGTAGCAAATGCCATTAGGAAGTTTGTGCTCTGAAATATAAAATATATTTTTCCATCGATGTCCACAGACCTATGAAAAAGAAAAAGAGATGCAAAAATAAGTGTAATAAGTGTAATAATTAACGAGCTAGTCTAAAGAAAACATAATTAAGACACAGGAATTACACTTAAAGAGATCTTTTTCCATGTCAGGCCACAGGTCCATCTAGCTCAGTTTTATCTGTTCTAAAAATGGGGAACTTGAGGGCCCAGGGCCAATTCCAACCCTGCTACATAGACCACTGGTTTCCCAGAATGAGGTGGTTTTCCACCTTTCTAAAGAGACTGGGTTGTCTCTCATAAGGCTTAATTATGGCAGGAAGGATAACAGAATCCTAAATCAAAGAGCTGGAAAAGATCACAAGGGCGCTCCGGTCTAACCCCTTGCCATGCAAGAATACACAATCAAAGCACTGCAGATGGATGACCATCCACCTTCTGTTTAAAAACTTACAAAGAAGGAGACTCCACCACACTGTAAAGCAGTTCTTACCATCAGGGAGTTCTTCCTAATGTTTAAAAAGAATCTTTTCCCCTTAATTTGAATCCATTGCTCCATGTCCTAGTCTCTGGAGCAGCAGAAAACAAGCTTGCCCCATCTTCTAAATGACATCCCTTTAAATATTTAAACAGAGCTATCACATCACCTCTTAACCTTGTCTTGTCCAGGCTAAGCATACCCAGCTACCTAAGCCACTCCTCATAGTGCATGGTTTCCAGGCCTTTTATCATGGAATGATGTGTCCAGAGGAGGTGTCCTCTGGACACATTCTAGCTTGTCAGTACCCTTTTTAAATTGTGGTGCCCAGAACTGGACACAGTATTCTAGATGAGGTCTGAACAAATCAGACTAGTGTGGTATTATTACTTCACTCTATCTGGAAATTTAAGCTAAGATCAGATGTCAGTTTGGGTTTGATCCTTTTCCTTTTTGTTCCACCCGCCACTGGAATGTGGCCCCTGACAACTGCTCTTAAACTGAATGTGACCCTCTGGTTCTTTCAGTTCCCCAGTTTTGACCTACACTGACTGGCAGTAGTTATACAGTATTTATTTTTTACAGCATGGAACATTAGGATTGAGATTAATTAGATACGGTTTAATGTTACAAATGGGAAAATTAATTCATTACCATCAGCACTAATTATTGAATTTGCTTACCTAGTGGAGTTCTTGTTAACTGAGATGATATTTAGAACATAGCTCTGAATTAGATTTATGCAGAGTGGAGAGAAAGCTGTCACTGCTGACCTTGAATCACATGTTTTAAGATCAGTCGGCGTGGACTGTCCCTAATCAGAATTATTTGAGCATCTTTGAGCACATACAGAAAAAACATTCTGCACAGCTGAAACACTGCCTACTCTTTGCCTCCCCATTCTCTGTCAGGATGTGTGATTTGCAAAAATCAGTGGTGGTGTTAATATTTTTCTCATTTAACTTAATAGGACTTGCATCTGAGTAAAGACTATTTCCAGAGACAACAAGACTGCAGCAAGCAGATTTGCCTGCCTTAGTGTCACAGTCATGTAATGCATTTCCTCCAGTCCTAATTCTTCTCCTTGTTTTACTGAATCTGCCAAACACTCTAACAAACTGTAGGGTTCTTAATGTAATTAAGTACTTACAGCATAGGATGAACTTCCATCTTGACTGGGAAATCCAGCGAGTTATGACAAAACACCGGAAAAATCCAGTGGGTCAGTAATTCAAGCAGACTTTCCAACATTTCAACAATGAAAACTGGGATGCGTACGGCCAAGACAGCAAATGTTATGAATGATGAAGAACACACAAGCTATGAGAAGGTGCAGCAGTTTGCTTTTGCCTGAGTCTACTGGAAGGACAAATTTCTGCCATCTCATCTCCTCTCTCTTGTGCTGAGTTAACTGAGTGCAAACTATTTTCGCACTTTGAACTGCAGCAACTGAAGTAAGCTGAGGACACAGGAGGAACGTGGGAAGAAGAAAGAGTGCCTAGGACATTTTAAAAGCAGGAGAACAGAAAAAGCAAGAGAACAGAGAATTAATGGGGACTATCCCTGCTGAATTGTGACAGCTGGAGGTTATGTTCAACAGGTAGATTAACTAGTTATTTCTAAGTTCCCAGTGTTTCAGACAGTGACTTTTCCTGTCTGTACTCAAGAGAGGGTACGGTTATATTACACCCTTTTTAAATGCAAAGCACTGAGTTATCTTTTCTCACATATTTGTATTTGTAAAATGTAAGACAATAGGATACTTACAACAATAGACCCATTTTCTCCTGGCTGCCTTGACAAGCTCACCCCCAACCACTGATTGTCTCTTTCTTCTAAGCAGGTTTTTCCACATCTCTGCCCTTCTGGGTAGCCTTTAAAGAAAGAAAAAGCATTATACATAAATACTTGTGTGTGTGTGTATGAATCTTTAAGTCTCCTGTCAACCTCATAAATTTCGTAGGATTTTCTTAAGCAAGAAATACCTATGTATACATCAATCTTTGAGAACACGGAAACCTCATTAACATTGTATCAATTGTTGTTGTTATCTGTCTTCAAGTCCTTTCTCTCTTATGGTGACCCGAAGATGAATCTATCATGGGGTTTTCTGCAGCCAAGAGTGTGTGACACACCCAAGGTCACCCAGTAGGTTTCCAAGGCCATGGGAAATCAAATTCTGGTCCCCACTGTTATAATTCAGTGCTGAAACCACCACACCAGACTGGCTCTCACTTGTTTTCTGCACTAGACTTTTATAATGCTATGATTCCACCTGAAACATCCTATGGAATCCTGAGGTTTGCAGTTTTGGGAGGGGCCAGCTGGCCCCTCCCAAAACTGCAAACCCCAGGATTCCATAGGATGTTTCAAGTGGAATCATAGTGCTATAAAAGTTTAGTGTGGAAATGGCCTCAGTGTATCAGTACCCTTAGGTTATATCAACTGGATGAGAATAAGGCTACGAGTGAACCCGCCGTGTTGCAAAACTCAATGTTGCACCAGTGCAAGGATGCAATGGCACTATGGCACACAGAACAGAACAGTCATTGCATTTCTGAATTCACAGGCATGTGGTAAATCGAAAAATGCAAAATCTTCCTCACCACAGAAATGGAGAGTTATTTATTTATGAGAGATTGTGCACATTTCCAAGATGGGGTTTGTTGTTGTTTTGTGTAAAATGTACAACAATTGAAGAAGGTGATAACTGCTGGCCTTGTGGCATGGGCTAATAATAGTGTAAAAGTATAATAAAAGTATAAAAATATAATAAAAATAACACTGGATGAAATGTTTGTGCCTTTGTGATCAATCAGCATATCCTTTCCTGCTTGCTGTAGGTGTGCATGTGTACTTAGTTTCATAAAGGAAAAAGGTGCTAATTTTGTGCAGAGACTTTTTATGCAAAATGTAGAACATACACATACACACAAAACTGCACAATTGCAGTTTCATGCAGAATGTAATATTTAGTGAGGAAGCTGGCAAGCTGAGCTAAGATCAATTGTCTTGAATAAAATCTCAGCAGAGACTTTTTCTCCCACACCCTCTGTACATGTTTTAAGTTAGTGTAAGTGGTTCACCATCTTTGCGGTGTCAATATCGGACAGGATTAGAGAGGTTAGGCCTGGGAAGTGAAGCCAGGATTAGGGATGTTAGGCCAGGATTAGGGAGGATGGTACAGTGGCCAACTTACTTTAAAAACTGGATCTGTTCTCTTCATTGGTGCAAATAGGTGGCATCAGTAAAGAGACTCCAATAGGAGTCAATGGGGATGTTGGAAGACAGGATCCACTTGTGTTAAGCACAATTTTTTAAAAAGAAACAAAGCCACTTGGTTCCTCTTCCCAACCCAGTGGGGACTGGGCATGCTCACTGGTTGCAGAATGCTGCTGGACTGTTGTGGAGGCAGGACACCGGTGAGGGATGGAATGGACCATCTTGGAATCCTGAACAGCAGTGTTTTGTTCTTAGACCATTTCTGCACTACATTGTTATAGTGCTATGATTCCACTTTCAACATCCTATGGAATCCTGGGGCTTGCAGTTTAGGGAGGGGCATTTAGAACTCTCAGCCAGAGAGCTCTTTGGCCTCAGTAAACTACAAACCCCAGAATTCCACAGGATGTTGAAAGTGGAATAATAGCACTATAACAGTGTAGTGTGGAAATGGCCTCAGACATTTTGTTGCAATTGTCCTACTTGAGCTAAGGAAGTAGTCTTTTACAATAGAAATCAGATATATGTTAAACCCAAAGAAGAGAATATGTTTTGCACATTATGAGGTGAAACTGTGCTACTTTGCTGCGGAGTCTATAGCATAGAAGAAGGAAGTTTAGTGAAAGGGAGCAGAAAGGGAGCACTGAAGAGACACAGCTGACAATAACAAAGATGGACAGGCAGGTGAGTAACAGTACTCTTCTCCAAGTTCTTGAGTCCTCACAGCAAAGCCTCTGAAAATGTATTTTTAACACCTGAGAAGTGGCTTGTTGAAAAAAAAAAATCCAAAAAATAACCCCCCAAACCCAACTCTCGCCAAATAAAGCAAAAGCATTTTCTGAGGTGTATGTAGATCTGCCAGCAAACAACTTGCTTTTTCAGAAATGTGGCAGTCTCTGACCACACAGAATGCCCTAAAATCTACTATGCAATCTGAGGCAAACCTATGTGGTTATCACCATTTGCGACACATGTACTGTGTTTTACAGGACTTATTTTGTGACTCTTGGCCCCTTTTCATACGTTCTTTTTATACTAACACAATCAGAAACATTCCAAGGCATCCAGCACTTTCAGATAAATTGACAGGCCTTTTTTCTTTGAATAAAACGTACTTCTAATTAAATTGATTTTAATTTACAGCTACTTGTAAACTCAATACACATACTTCACAGCATAATCACAAATACTGTTGGATTCAGCAGTAAATGCAACTATGTTTAGCGCACCTTCTTCTCAGATAAGAACAGTCATAAAGCCTGCCAGCCTTCCAATATAATTGTCTATGAGAAGGAAACGAATAATTTAGAGGTGTGAGCTCATAATCCTTTGGGGGGGCACCTTATAAGTCACTGCCTTTCATATACATGTACTATCATTTGAAAATAGCCAGGAGACTGTTTTCTACCTGGGTAAATTAATAACCCTGCTTTGTTCTGTAAAGCAAAGATTGCTTGGATCTAAAAACCAAGGTGCAGACATACAAATCAGGACAGCTTATTTCGGAAGCTGAAAAGGGGGTGGGGGTGATACACCACCTTGCAAGAACAGACTTCTGCTCATTCTGTGGAACTTTGCCCTCCCTCCTTTTCTTTCCAAATCTGCTCCACAGGATCACAAGCCTCCAGAGCAGAACTGGGGTCAGTGTGTGTGTATGGTGGTGGTGGGGATCAATTCTACTGCTGGACGCTGTCCCATTGGTGGATGGGCACCATGAGAGACAACATACTTTCTTAAAGAGCACAACTTTCATCTGGAATATTATGGTTTCCTACATAATAGTTTATCCACAGAACTGTAGCTGAACTAATTTTAAACTTAGTTCCACATAATGTATTTAGAAATCTACCTTAGACACACATGTGCACACATATACACACATCTATCTAGCTAGTTACAGGCCTGTCCAAGCCCCTAACATGGCCAAGCATCCAGGAGGAGGGTTTAAGTGAGGAAACCATCCACTCCCTGGACTGTGCAGGTGTGCATCTTGAAAGGAATATGCACTCTGTTCCACTTTGCAGCTGCCCTCTTTATTCCAAAAATACTTTTTAAATTCTCATCACATTCCAGTCACAACCTATATCCATATATATGGAAGTACTGTGTGTGTGTGTGTGTGTACATATTTACTACTGTATATTCATCTATCTATCTATCCATCAAACTGTTACTGTTATAAATCCTATAATTGTCCACCACTTTGTGGCACAGCCTGCAACATGCATATTTTAAAACTACCAAGGTCTCCCCGGTCTGACATCTGGCGAGCCAAAGCTTCCCCCTTCCTACACTGATATGTCAACTGACTTTTAAAAGGAGAAAGAAGAAAGAGAGAAAAGATGCCTGCAAGTGAGCACCCTGTAGGAAGGTTTCAGTGTCTCCTCCCTGGACTGTCCCTGCATGCATCTGGAAGGGAATTGGGATTTCTGTGTCAATTTCTGTAACAATTTCTGGTTATCCTCTCTATTCAAACACATTTCCTTTTCCCTTATACATGCTTTCCCCGTGTGCCACAAAGCAACAAATATTTCTTAGACCTGAAGATTTCAATGGCCTCCACAATGCTGTGTGCCATATGTTATATGTCATACATATGAATAGGCTGTGAATAATGCAATATCCCCCCTCCCCAAAATGTCAGCCCTGACAGACCCAATGCAAACCAGTTAAGTCCCAGGATGGGAGTCACACAATCCTCCAGATGTGGTTGGACTGCAATCCCCTAGCAGCCATAGTGGACACAGACAATGGTAACGAATGCTGGGGACTTCAGTCTAACATCGAGAGGGCCCCATGGCTCCTCTTCCTACCCAAGACACTGGACTCAAGCCCTACTTTCTGAGCTCTGGCTTCCTTGACTGATAAAAGCTTCTAGCCGCCTTCCTAAGAACATTCCAGTGCTGAACAGTCCTTTTATTTAACTCAACTGCTCACTATCAGTAAAGCTTCATAAACAGGAAATGGAAGAATAAAAGTAATATAAAAAAGGGATATATATATATATATATATATATATATATATATATATCCCTGTGCTGATTAATTCAGAGACAACTCTTCAGGACCTTGCTCACACCCAATTTGCTAGTGCATTTTGATGAATTCCTCCAAATTTGAAAACAATCATTTTTGAAGGTTCATTTTTAGATGGAAATGTATGCAACTTTAGATGTGAACCATTTTTTTTTTACAAAATGTACTTATTAAGTTAACCATTGCTCAGCTGCACATGGTATTCAGTACCATAGAATTTAAATAGGGTCCCTCACATCTGGTTCAGTTTAACATCATCACCAGCTGCTCAGAGCAATCTCTATTTGTTTATAGGTTATAGCAACCTTGGGAAGCTTATCTAACTGATACCTTAGTGGTTTAAATAGAACTGTTTCCATCTAAACAGAAACAGATGGGCAGGGGGAAAAGGATTCTTACAGAAATATCTCAAAATGTTGTGATGCTACATAAAACTCTTCTGGGGCTGTGAATCACTTTTGAGCATGTTTTTTCCCACAGAAAAGCAACATACAAATAAACAAAGGGAGATGATAATGATAATGGTGATGGTGATGATGATGATGATAATGATGTATGCCCCTTATTTTGTTGGACAAACATGGTAAAATCAGTAGGTGGGTTTTGCCAATTTGCAGCAGTTTATAGAATAAGGGCAGGCAATGTGAGGCTCAACACCACCTCTACTGTTGAGTAAAGTGAGACAGCTGGTTCAAGTGGCAGATGCTGGGAAGCATAGAAAGCCCACACCCACAGACAGTTCCACTTCCATCTGCTGGAGGACAGAGCTGTAATGCCTCATGGCTTCTCCTTGATCCCCTAAATGAGACTGATGCTTCCAGGATAGTGGAAGATAATATACTGTTAACTACAAGTCCAATTAACATCTGTAGAAGGAATGAGAAGAGGGAAGGTCTCATCCTTCATTTCTGGAGTAAGTTCCACAGGCTGTGATCATCAGTGGTAAATCAATACACAGCTGTAGGCAAGAAGACAACTTACAAAATGGATAAGAAAAACCTACCCATGAGAAAGGGCTAGCTTAACACAGCAGTCCTGCAAGTTGACCTGTGTACAAGTCAGCATCCTACCTTACAGCTGGGCATGACAGGCTGGGGTTCTTACTTTCAATTACAGAAAATGCTGACCATCTTTGCACATGGGAGCAGCATGCATGGAAATGCAATGCAAGAATGAATCCCCAGAAAGACTACTAGCACAGAGTCAGTTTAGGCAGTCAAGTGCAATTTATTAAGCAACAAACAATATAAATACAGGGAAGGGCTGCCTCTTAACACCTTTCCATCTATACTTGCTGCCAAAGATGCCAGGTTCAAGCCCTGGCATCTTTATTTGTAGGAAGTGACCTAGGAGGCACATTCACAATGGTATCTTACCCAAATAGTAGACTGTGATTTCAGAGAGCAGCATTTGGAAGAAAAGCACCCACACACCACAGACATTTCCACAGCTGCTCCTATGTAGCCCACTTCAACAAATGGTCTCCACTGGAATGCTTCACACAACACTGCAGATACTATTACTGGTCCACATAGCTCTGTATTGTTGACAACTGATTGGCAGTGTCCATGATTTCAACAGTCTTTCCCAGTCCTATCTGGAGATGCTGGGGACTTGGACCTTCTGCAGGGTTACCCCTCTCACTGGCAAGATGCTGGTTGGGAATGGCGGTGCAATGAAGTGTTGGAGGACCGATCTGTTTGTGTATCAGATGGCTTGTCCAGCATCTACTAAACTGGTCTGTTGCCTCCTGATGCAATAGAAGGCAACCTCCTTCCCTCATCAATGTCAGATTAGAGATTCTTTTGTAGATGTAATGAGGGAGGCCACCCTGTCCCTCATCTCAGCTTGCTAAATGTCTTGGGCCTCCCTCAGGCTTCTGCATAGATAGCATGTGCTCTCTCAAACAACTTTGACTTTTCACCTCCTGCCACTTATGTCAGTCACCACTTGATAAAGTACAGTTTCGTGTGCAACAGGAAAAATATCACATCTGAGGAGATGTGGATTCTTTATTTTGTACTGGTTGCTTAACTTATACACATTAGCATTTGATATGAAATTCATGTGGGGATGGGACATGCATGTGTAAACCAGCTGATGAAAATCGTTAGACAGAGAAGAGCTGGTCTTTCATCTAGCTGTCTTCCTAAGCTTCAGCAAAGAGACATTCAATAGAACTCTGTTTTCAGTAAAAAGGCTGCAGGGAATATAACACTCAGTGTGACCCTTCTTCTTGAATAGGCTGCATTTTATGTAAAACCACACTTTACAGTGGCAGATATACAATGCTGGCAGCATTCCGCTGCCAACAATAACCACAAGACCCTCCATTTCCAGCAACTGTGACTGAAGAACTGGAATTCATTTAGGTAAGAGAAATGCTAGCAAATTTAAAATGTTCTCCGTATATTCTTAACATAACAGAGGTGGCCTCTCCTTCTCCTAACCAAAAGTATATTTCAACTGACTTTAGTTCGAAAACCGTTGAACTCTTTATTACCTTGAAAGGGTTATCTTAAGTTCCCACATGCTTATGAAATAAGTGTTCTATGGACACTGTGAGAGAAAGGCAGGAAATGAAACTCTGAAGATGGTATTTTGAATATATTTTTACTCCCTCGAGTGATTCAGGATCAAGCAGCTGTTTCATCTAGAGGTGATCAATAGATTTTGAATATTTTGGCACATTCTCAGCAAGTCGAAAACACACACCACAAGACCACAACCCAACACACAGAATCAGGTATGTGCAAGCCCTTTGACAGCTGTGTGGTTAAGTGTCCTTAATTCTATACCAGATTTTTAAAGCCTCCTTTTGTCTGTAGAAACTATTTATGAAACGTTTTATTCAGATACAGCCCACTGTTTCTGTTCTAGCTTGCTTTTCTATTGTAGTTTTAGAATTTTAAAGGTCAGAAAGATAATTACCTGTTAAGAAGTATGGTTGACTAATTCAGATTTACCTGTACCTGAAAATATTTGGGTCATATTGCACATTTTCTTAGCTTGTTAGCTTTAGATTGGCATGTGTTGGCTCTTCATTTTAAGGAAAATGCAGCTCAAATTACTAACTTTGTCAATATACGCAAAGGAAGATAAGCAAACAATGAGCTGGAACATAATAAACAGGACACATTACATATTCACCAAGAAAGCAATATCCTATAGAAAGGATAAATCTTTTAAGGTTAAAAGTAAACAGCAGCTAACAGTGACCTCACAGCCTACTAATAAAAATCCTACCTCTTTTCAAGAGAGAGACAGAAAAAACTCACACAAGTGTGAAAGAAGACTTCTTTCTTCCATGATTTCACTGCCTTGGAGGTGTTAAAAGAAAGGGAAGGAGAAGAAGAAAGAAAACCACAAAAAGAGATACAGAAAGGGCTTGTAAGAGTATTTGGCTAATGTTTTATTCAATGGATTTCTCTGAGAACTGGATCGTGTTTGGCTGGTGAGAAGGCTAGGCCACCAAGTCCCAAGTCCCACTCACTCACCCACTTGGAGTGGTTCACAGTTTCTCTCTGGATTCTTTCCAATTTGGCATCTGAAAATTGCACCTGGATTAACCACAGAAGCATTTGCAGACCAGTTGGCTTTAGGGGCTCCCACGACAAGCCTAAAGAAGAAAAACAAGGATGACATGACAGCAAGGGCATCCATCATCTTTCCTGGGAAGTATTTATTCATAGTCTTCCTGATACCTAGAGAGGAACCAAGCTGAACTGAAGTGAAATCTGCTAGGCCAGTGCTTCTTGGGCTGTCTGATGTTAGGGACTGGCAATTATCATGTCTCAATGTGCTGAGGACTAGCACTATATTTGTGTCCATTGGCTACAACTGTTTCCTTTCTTTCTCTGAAAACATTCACATGACCATCAGCCAGTGGGGTCAGGGACTAGTGCCAGTCCAGGGACCACTTGCTTTGTGAAGCACAGCTTCATTCCACAGGACCCTTACAACACAGATGCCATTTTTTCTTCACGAGAAGAACTAGGATATTGTATGGACTGGTGGAGAGGGGGCTGGGTAGGAGAACTGAATATGCACCTTAAAGAATAACTTGACATTCTGAGACAGCCTCAGTCAAAATCAACATTTGACTAAATGCTGGGCGATACTTTTGCCAGGGCCAAGCTAAATGCCACAAAACAGGGCGCACATGTTTCTATTCTTCAGACTAGTTAGGACAAAACCAGAAGATGTTTTTCCACTGCCTAACACCTTAAAGGCACCAGGTCCTTTCTGATCTTGGAAGCTAAGCAGGATCGGCTCTGGTTAGTGCTTGGATGGGAGACCCCCAAGGAACTCCAGGTGCTGCACGCTAACTTTGAGGGGAAGGAACTGGCAAAACCACCTCTGAGAATTCCTTAAGAAAATCCTACGAAATTCATGGGGTCACCATAAGTTGTCCAGCGTCTTGAAGGCACATGCACACACACATGCACGCCCTGAAAACTCAAAAGTTTAGACGTTTCGGTTGATATTGTCACACTGTGGCACATTTTGAATCTGTCAGTCCCGATCTCCGAGGCTCGCTAAAACTATCCCCCCCCCAAAAAAAAACCACTGTTCGTTGGTTTCAGATGAAAAGTCAAGGCACTCTGGTTCCTTCCTAGAAGTTCCGACGGCGGGGTGGAAAAGCCCCCCGTCCTTCCTAGCCGGCGTTAGAAGACACGATCCCACCCGCGACTTCTCCCCCTTTCTCCTTCTCTCCCCCACCCACACATTGGGCGCTTTGCGTTAACTAGCCACAACTCCAACCAAGAGCGGCCAGAGCCCCCGATGTTCCTTACTCACCATCGGCTCTCGCCAAAGCTGTGCAGGAGCACCGAGTAGCCGAACAAAGTCCCATTGAGCCCTCCGAACACCAGCGGGCTCAGCGTGTCCAAGTTGTAAGGCTGGACAGCCGTCCGGCAACAGCAACTGAGGGCCAGGAGGAGCCGGGCGAGCCCCGTGGAGAAGGACGGGACCTCCTGCGCTTCCTTCCGCAGACCCCGCATTCCCTCTGCCGTCGGGGGGCTTTGCGTTAATTCTCCGTCCTGGAGGGACTGGGCTGCCTCCGCGTTCCCCTCCCCGAGCCTGGACGGCGGCGATCGTCTCCGTGCAAACGGTCTGGGGGCGTGGAGGAGGGAGGGGGGAGGCAGCCAACTTCCTCGACGCCCAACCGCCACCTCGAGCTAAGAGGCGCGAAGTTCCTTCGGAGGTTGGTTTTGGGGTTGGCGTTGAGGGTAGGGCGGGGGGAAGCGGGGAATCGAGGCCGGCTGACCTCGGAGACGCCTTAGGGGGCGCCACCGGCCCCGTCTCAGAAGGCGGCGGAGAGCCAGACCGGCGAGAGAAAGGAAAGGAAGCGAGACGCAAGGAGTGCCGGCAAAAGGCGGGCCCGGGAGATCGATAACCCCGCAACGCTTCCCCGGCGAAACAAGGCTAGAGGGTGGTTAAGGGGGCAAACGTTATCAGAGCACGGGAGTTTAAGGAGGTTGCAGCAACCTGCTTTTGCCAGAAACTGCTGGGAAGGGTAAGGTGGCACCCCCCCCAGGTCCTCTTCTCCTGCTGAGTTAAGAGAATGCCAGCTCGCTTTTTTTGCACACTCCGCTCAGTTTGCAGCCGCTGAGGTCAAAGGCGGGAGAAGCTGGGACCTTTTTTAAGCATCTGAAAAAGTGGGACGGCCCAGGATTAATCCGGACTCTCCCTGCCAGATCAGGACAGTTCGAAGGTATGGGAGATGCAACCAACCCACAGCAATCTGAGACGGGAGGACAAAGGTGGAGGATACCCGGAGTGTGGAAATGTTCCTTTTGGACTTCCGCATTGCACTCTTATAGCGCGATTATTTCACTTTCAACAGCCTATGGAATCCTGGGGTTTGCAGTTTCGGGAGGGGCCGGCTGGTCCCTCCCTAAACTGCAAACCCGAGGATTCCAGAGGAGTTGAAAGTGGAATAATCGCGCTATAAGAGTGTAGTGCAGAAATGGCCTGTGTTAGCCAAGGGATTCTAGGAGGTTTAGTCCAAAAAAAGAGTAAGGCTTCCCAGCTCAGTGAGAAAAAAACCCATGAGAAATGGTAGAACAGATGATGACACTGGGGGAGTATGGATGGGAAAAGCCTTGGTGTTTTTTTTAAGGTTCCACAACATAATGATCTGTATATTGTAATTTTGACTGACTATGGAAGTGCTTCTATTAATTTCCACTGGACATAATTAACCACAGGAAGCAAGACCTACCAGAAAAAGATAATCTGTCTAATCAGACCTTTAATGCACTAGACTGGTAGGAATGGCATACCTTCCAACTGTCCCATTTTGGCAAGGTTAGTTCTGATGAATCCTTCCTCATCCCACTTTTCAGCTGTTTTTAAAATACCTCAGGCTTTGCTGTCTTTCTCCCACTTTCCCACTTTGTCCTTGGTTTACTTCACTTGGAACAAACTGAGTTCAAAGTGCAAAAGTAGTTGGTACTCAACTCCACTGGGGAGGGTGAAGACAGGGGGGAGCAGAGTCCTGCCCTTTCTAACAGGTTCAGGCAAAAGCAAACTGTGGCCCCCTCTCTTAGCTTGTGTGTTCTTCCTTGTTAATAACTGTTGCATTTGAACCATATCTGATGTTGCTTGACTGTATGTGTCCTGGTTTTCATTTGTGAAATGTTGAAGAGTATGTAACTATGCAGCCTTCCAGATGTTTCAACTCCTGATTCCTCACTTAGGGCTGCTGGGGTTTGTAGTCCATCAAAATCTGGAAGACTGCATGATACCCACTCAAGGAGGTGGAAAACCTACTTACACTGCCTGTTATATAGTGACTCCAGGATGCATTTCCTTGGAGACCTCTTGGGAGTGAGGGTGGGTTGGATGTTGCCTAATATTATTTGTGATCTGTTGGCAGATCATTCGAAATCCATTATACTTAAGGTTGCCACCATTGCAGTAGCAGCCCAAAAAATCCACTTTAACCTCCCAAAGGTATCAGCAGTGGATTGCAAAGGAGACAAGATGTTGTGCTGCCATTAATTATTGTTGGTCCAATGTCTTATTCGGTAACTTTTTCTTTTGTTCTTTCCTTTTCAGCCTTTGTGATTCCCTGTTGTAAGAGGCCATTACTTCTGTTTGGATTGGTTTGGTTGTTCCACTCTAAGGCGCCCTGTCAATATCACTTTGCCCTGACTCCACTCTTCTATCACAACCTTTGTGTAATGGCTAGGCTCTAAATGTTCACTCAGAACTAAATAGTTTATTTAATATAGCATGTTCTCTTATCACTGACTTTAGATCAGCAGTTCTCAACCTGTGGGTCGTGACCCCTTTGGGGGTTGAATGGCCCTTTCACAGGGGCCACCTAAGACCATCGGAAAATACATATTTCCAATGGTCTCAGGCTCCTTTCCCTCCTCGGTGGTGGTGTGCAAGTGCAAACTGAGTTCAGAGTGCAAAAGGAAGCCTGGAAAACCCACAACAACCTATTTCTTAGTGTTTTGTGTCAAAAATCCATTTTCCTTCTGCTCTCTCTCTCCTTCTCCATTTTCCTGCTTTGTCCTTAGCTTACTTTCACTGCTGTAAACTGAGTTCAAAGTCCACAAATAATTGATCTTCGTTGTGCTCTTGCGAAGACTGCCCCGAGAATTTCTGATCTGGTGAGAAAGAAGCAATCTCAACCTTTGCACTGACATTGGCTTTTTACGCATACTGTTGCAAAATGTAGCAATGTAGTTTACTGTTGTTATATTAAGACTGTTACCCATGCTTCACCATGCTTCAAGACAAAATTGCATTTATTTGTAATTAGAAATAAATATTTCACAATATATAATTATATATTGTTTTTGTGATTAATCACTATGCTTTAATTATGTTCAATTTGTAACAATGAAAATACATCCTGCATATCAGACATTTACAACTGTAGCAAAATTACAGTTATGAAGTAGCAAGGAAAATAATTTTATGGTTGGGGGTCACCATAACATGAGGAACTGTATTAAAGGGTCGTGGCATTAGGAAGGTTGAGAACCACTGCTTTAGATAGTTCAGAGTAACTCAGTGGGCATAGAACTAACTGTAACATTTATTATAGTAACATTGGAAATACAGTAGCTTGTTAGAGTTCATGTATAGTGCAGAGTTGATACGTTAAACCATTCAGACTTCTGGCAGACTGACAACAACTCCTAGCCTTAGACGCCAGTTGTCTCTGTCTTTTCCACAGCTGCTTAAACACAACTCACCCTCTCGGGCCAAGATCTTACTGAAGACTGTCTCTTCAACAGACTCTCTGCCTTATATAGAATTCCTCTCATCCGTAAGCCCTCCCATGCACACCACAGTGCTGGGTTTCACTTTTAAGATACTATTCCTGTTGCCTAGCAACCTGCCATCAAATTGCACTGGCACTCCAAATAGCTAATCCTGAAAGCAACTTTGTCACATCTGGAATTAATGAAATTATGTCAGTACTATATGGCTTGTTGTACTAGATACACTGTTTTGCCAGAATGTTTTGTAATGGACATGCCATAGAGAAATAAAATTATCTATCTATGATACCCACTCTTAATATAGTGGTTCTCAAGCTTCAGTCTTGTATACATTTTGGGCTTCATCTTCGAGAAGCTATAGCCAACATGGCCGGTGATCAGGGAGGGTGGGAGTTAAAATACCTGGAGAGCCGCTGTTTTCATACAATCAAGTGAAACCACAGAGCAGTGAGACAGGTTTTTTGTTATTCAATATCTGAGATGAGATGTTTTGAGGAAGAATTCTGGGGAACTCAGAGTGACAACTGGCAGCATTTTGGTTGCTTCTTCTGCTAAAGATATCACACAGCTGCCAGTTTTGGAATGATTAACTGTTGGCAGCTTTGCTCTGTTTCCTCATTCAGCAGAGACAAATGGAGTATGCCTTTCTTTTCCACCTGTCCATATCAACATGTGCTTGGTGTGGTTTACTGGAAAGCATGCCGGCTTGCTAAAGATTAGCATTTTCCTCTGCAAATAACATTGTGCCCCCAGCTTGAGTGATAGGAAAATCATGCTGGCAAACCAAAAATGAAGGGTTGAAAAGTGTTTCTTTCCTTAAAAGGAGATCCTAAAAGAATCCTATGCAACAAACGGGAAAAGGAGGGTGATCATCACATGGAAGAATGGCATATAATGGGGGGAAAGTGCAGAAAGAAGTGAAAAAGAAAAAAAAAGTTCCAATCTCTAGATACTTTAGGAAAGAGCATGATGTCACAGTAAAGAACAAAGCAACAATGACAATAGCTTCTTTTCTTTCTTTTTTAAAAAAGAATTGTATGAAGAATACCTTATACAATACATGCAGAAAAGGAAGATAATAGGTAGAGTATGTTCTCTCCACCAGGAAGGGCAGTAATAAGGGGATTTTAAGAGCTTGGGCATCAGTTCTTGGAGGGACAAAGACTTCTGCTCTCTTCTGCCCATATCTGATGCCAACAGAAATTATTACAGTAATATTTGACTTCACCATGGCAACAAATGGCATAACTACCCACCAGTGGGAGGGGGCAGGTTCACATTCTGCAGAGATGTAATCTATCACAAATTCTGGAGCTTGGCACTGATACCATACTGAAATGTGGAGTCAGAGATGCTTATAACTGCAATCTGGTAATAAAAGAGAAAAAGGGAGTGAGGAAAGAATCTGCTTCCTTCCCCCAAATCTGGTTGCCCAGCAACAATAGGGGGAACACCTTTGCTGGATTCACATGAAGCGAGGCCACTTGGTGATATCACGGCACAGACTGCCATGGCAGCCGGGATAAGGGTGGAGCAAGGAGCCTATATAGGCCTGAGTTGCTCCTGCCTATGCCTCACCTCGTGATCCAACATCACCCACCCTCCTCCTTCTCATGCAGTGCAACTTTGTTGGTTGCTTTAGGGCATGGTAGGAATTTTTTCCCCTTTTGATGTTTGTTTGTTTGTTTGCCTATACTACACTGCGGCAGAGGAATGGGCAATTGCTTCAGGGTGCATGTCTTAAATAAGTTCACACTGGCAGGTAATGGGGAGAGAAAGTAGGTCCTTGGTGAACACCTATGGCACCCATTTGGTGAAGGGGACAGGTCTCCAGAGCTCCCTCTATATGTCCAGAAACATGGGAGGAGGGTGGCAAAGGAGACTGACCTTGAGGCTGGCCTTGGGGTTTGCCTTCACTTCAGGTCCTGTGAGAAGCGGGGATGAACCCTTGGGCCCACCTTCCACAAACCAAGGTTGCAACCCAGCTTCATGGATTCACCTCAGGACCTCGGTGCTCAGCCGGGGGAAGCTAGGGAGAAGTCCTGGGGAGACCACTTGTCTCAGCTGCTCCCACACTACGTCTCTCCTCCTTCATATTTCTCTAAGTTTAACCTTAATTAGGCAATAGGTCAATGAACTTGCTCATGTTTAACCCAAGCCTGGTTGAGCAGCCTCATCATTGCATGGGTTGGTCAGCAAACTCTGAAAAGTTTTGAATATGTTGAACGCTTTTTTGCTGGAAAGGCAGTTTATAAATTGAAAGTAAAAAAAAAGTGTGTTGTTAAATGATAGTTTTGTGTCAACTGCAGAAAGTGCTTCCACTCACACAAGGCAAGGCACCTAATGTGCAGTTATAGTGCAACAATGAAGAAATAGTTTATAACTGTTCACTCTGGAGAGAAGAGGAGGTGAAGTGGTTGTGTACCTTAGTTTCCCACTTCCATCTCCATGCTGCTTCAGTGCTGTATGAAGCTATCTGGGACATACTGACATACTGATTTGTAGGCCATTTCTGCACTAGATTGTTATAGTGCTATTATTCCATTTTCAACATCCTATGGAATCCTTTGCTGCTTATAAACCTGTGCCTCTAAGGTCTTTTTTGTTGATTTCTGTGGGTTTTGGACTATGCAAAAGAGAGCAATGTTTCTGCACCTTTATCTATGACCTGTATCCAAAACACTGGAGACTGTGACTTTCTCTTGGGTTTCGTTCTCTCAGTTCATTACCTACTCCACAATCTTTCATTTGCTTTCCTACAGTTGAGTGGCCCCGCCACCTGGGACTTCTCTGTCACTAGCCATCGTATGTGTAATGGTTGAGTCTCGGAAAAACTAAAAACTCTCTCTTCTCTCATAGAAGCTGCACTCCAAACTATTCAGAATGTTCTAAGCCAGTGCTTCTCAGGCTATCTGGTGTGAGGGACCAGCAATTACATTTTTTACCAAAGTGCCAGGAATTGGCACTAGATTTGTGTCTGTTGAGTACAATTGGTTCTTTCTTTTCTGAAAACTTGCCAGAGATGTGTGGCCACTGATTCCTATTCATACCTCCGTTCTCATCATCTCACTAGCTCCTGTCATTAATCCCAGAGACTTCAGTGCCCAGGTATAACCCAATATGGATTATGTTTGTTATTCAATACCCTCACCTATGGTATCCTTCTGAGCCACTTTTTGGGGATGGGACTTGGAGGCACTGTTCTGCAATGTTTTCAGTCCTTCTTGGAGGACAAACTAAAAGGTGGTACAGAGAGATTACAGCTTGACCCCATGACCATTGGCCTGCAGGATCCCTCAGCAATCAGTTTTGTTCCCCATGCTATGTAACATCTACATGTACATGAAACTGCTGGGAGAGATTATCTAGAGTTTTAGGATTTGATGTCACCAGTACACTTATGACACCTAACTCTATCTCTCCTTCCACCCAGTTCCAAGGAAGCTGTCTTCTCATTACACTAGTGTCTGCTGTCAGCAATAAACTGGGAATGCAAACAAATTGAAATGTAAGCCAAACAAAACAGAAGTGTTCCTGGTCAGTTGAAAGGCAGATCAGGGAACAGGGATTCATTCTATGTTGGATGGGATTACACTGTCCTTAAAATCTCCCATTCACAGCTTGGGGGTCTTCCTGGTCTCAGATCTGAGCCTTGGATGCTCAGATTTCAGCTGCAGCGAGAGTGCATTTGCATAGTTAAAAGTGGGGTGCCACCTGAACCCGTTCCTTGTGATGTCAGATGGTGACACATGCCTTGATTATAACTCATTTGGACTACTGTAACATGCAAGACCCCACATGGTGTAGTGGTTGGAGTATTGTAATTACGACCCCGGAGACCAAGGTTCGAATCCCCACTCAGCCATGGAAACCCACTGGGTGACCTTGGGCACGTCACACTCTCTCAGACCCAGAAAACTCCATAATAAGTTCACCTTAGGGTTATCATAAATCAGGCATGACTTAAAGGCACACAACAACAACAACATCCTCTACATAGGGCTGTCTTTGAAAACTATTTGGAAATGTCAGTGGGTCCAAAATGCTGCAGCCAGGTTGCTGACTGGGGCAGGCTATAGGGATCATATAATCTCCTTGCTAAAATAGTTCCACTGGCTACCAATCCATTTGTGAGCAGAAGGCAAAGTGCTGGTTATGACATTTAAAGCCCTAAAGGACTTGGGTCCAGATGATTTGAAAAACAGTATCTCCCTATACAAGCCTGCCCGAGCAGTATGGGGAAGGCTTTCTCTCAAGCCATTTCCACACTAGGCTGTTATAGTGCTATGATTCCACTTTCAACATCCTAGGGAATCCTGGGGTTTGCAGTTTTGGGAGGGGCCATTTGGCCCCTCCAGAAACTGCAAACCCAAGGATTCTATAGGATGTTGAAAGTGGAATCATAGCACTATAACAGCCTAGTGCGGAAATGGCCCAAGTCCTACCACCCTCATAGGCATGCCTGGTGAGGTCACAAGAGAGAGCCTTCCCAGTCACTGCTCCCAAGATGCGGCACTCTTTTCCTCTGATGGTCTAGTTGGTCCCCTTCCTTAAATAAATACCTTTTTACTTAAAGAGTTGTTTGTTTTTTAATACATTGCAACAGTTGGAGCTTTTGATGGTGGGGTGTTCTTTCTATTTTATGATATTTTATCTATGTTTTAAAAATTGCTTGTAGCTTGCATTTTTAATTTGTGTTTTTTAAAATAGAATTTCAGTTTAATTGTGCCTTAACTCTTGTACTAAGAGCTTTTTAGTTGTACTGTGCTTTTAAAAAGTTGTACGCAGCCTTGAATCCTGTGCAATGAGAAAGACAGGATACAAACAAGTTCAGAATTCATATTGGTTCAGTCTGAGGCTAGTAGCTCTCTGTTTGCTCGGGCTGGCTCAATTATCTCCTGAAACATATATTTCAGATGTAAGCTGTTCAGGCCTGGTGAAGACACTATGCAAATAACACTTCAGTTTATCCTTCTGCTACCTCGTCCACTCCAATGTCCATGTTACATGGGGATGATATGAGCTGTTGTCCATGACAGCTGGAGGGAACTAGCTTAGGGAAGCTAGTTTCGATTATTCCAATTTCACATGAATCAGACTGCTGGTATCTCCCTCTGCATCCTTCATGGAAGATTTATTATATTTACCATATGTAAATAACAGGACTCCATTTTGCCTAAATTGGGCATGAAGATCCATTGAATGGAATGCTGTAGTTAGACAACAAAGTTTGGGTTTAAATCTCCACTAGGTTATGAAGATCACTGGGTGATCTAGGGCCAATCAGTATTTCTCAGCTTGATGTACCTCATCAGGATGCCGTGTGACAAAATGGAGTAGTAAAGACCTTTAGCTTCCAGAAGGAAACATAGGAAATCCATGTAATAAACAAATCAGCCTACTCATTGATACATTAAGGTAGTATTTACTCAGCTATGGGTCTGAAGTTTCCTGCGACCTTTTCTGAGGTCCCCCTTTGGTTCATTTTAGGGTGGGAAACTAACTCTAGATCAGAGATGTGACTCTGGCGGCTCTCTAGATATTTTAGGGCTACATTTCTCACTTTCAGCCTGGGGGAGCTGCAGTCCAGCAATATATGGAGGACCTTGTGATTCACATCCCTTCTTTGAAGGAATTTTTTGCCACATTTTCAGAGGAGGGCCGTGGTTGGCTAATCAAGATATTCACAGGCTTCACAACAATTTGCATGGAAATTAAACAGATAAAGCTCCTATAGCAATCAAATAAAGCATCAGTGAAAAGGCTTCTGTTTCGAGATTTGTAAACAATATCATTCTAGGTTACAAGCTTCTTTTGAACTTTTGCTTTCACTGAGTGAATTGCACAAGAGATAATGGACAGTTCACATCATTTGAATGGGCCTTGTATAGTTTCATTCAACACCATGGAGTTTGGCACAGTTGCAAAATTGTGTGACTTCCTAAGTGGCACTTTTGTCCAAAGGAGCCAAACAATTACAGTTGCCTCTTTGGTGTTCTTCACAGAGAATATCTGTTAATAATATCTGTGGGTGCACATCTTGAACAGGGAGTCTGGAGGGCAGCAGCGGAGGGGATACATTTCTTCAAGATGGAAAAATTCCCAAAGAGTTTCTTTGGGATGTGGTTCAGCATTAGCTGTGGCACTGGCACACTTTCTTTTCCCTTTCCCTTTCCTTTTCCCTTTCTTTCATTTTTCTTTCTTTCTTTCTTTCTTTCTTTCTTTCTTTCTTTCTTTCTTTCTTTCTTTCTTTTATTCCTAAGTGTGTGTGAGAGAGAGTCTTTGCGGGTCTTGCTATGGTGCCTATGTCCCATCCCCACTATGGGATGGGATAGCAGTGGTCTGCACAACACAATAGCCCTTTCCACATGAGGTGAGTGAATTGCTCTGTGCCGTTACTTACCGACTCTTCTTGGGGCCGAAGTAACGCACACTGTCCTTTGAGCCTGTCCGCAGGGCTCCTCCATTGGTGCAGGGCGAACTGGAGCAGTGCGAGGTCTGTAGATCTGCACTGCTCCAGCTCAAAATGGCGGCTTCTGGTGTCTTTGTGGGAGTGGACCAACCACTGAGGCTGGCCATGCCCACAGCCCACATTCATGCGAGCCTGTGCATCTGCACAGGTAAGTAGGAACGCAATGGTGAGCCCACAGCATTGGTGTGAGCCTGTGCATCTGCATAGGGAAGTAGGAACGCAATAGCGCGTTCCAGAAAATGTAAAGACCTGATTTTTCCATCTTTACTTAGTGCCGGGGAGGACCACTTGGGGGCGGGTTGTATCGGACTGAGGTGTGGAACTAAGTTAAATAGTCTGCACCTAGTCCGATCCAAGGTGCGGACAACCTCTGTGCCAGGATGCCTTGGCCTGTTTTAACTGCCTTGTGCAGAAAGGGCCAATGTCATCACGGTCCTGCTGCCACCCCATCTCTACTCATCATGATCGCAGGATATTCACTTAATGAAATAAATCCATTAAGCACCTGCAATCATGCAATGCTCCTGTCCTTTCTGGCCATGTGGAAGGGTAGGAAGCATGATGGAGGTGCTACCTTCCCTAGCACAGCATGGGAAGGAGACTGGCTGCACTGTGGAAAGCAGATGAGTGTCACTCATGCTCCCTTCTAAAGGGAGCCAGTCGGATGTGTAGGGGAGCATTTCTGTTGTGCTCCCTTCCCAGCAAAGGTGCTCCTGAGATTGTGTGGGGAGGACAATGGGAGCAGGTAAGGTGCAGAAATGGCCTAAGTTGCCTGCCTAGGTACCATTTTATGTCCCTCACAATGCCCTAGACTTGACATCATTCCAGGAACTTGAGCTATGAGGCATTAGTTTTTTTCCTCCAAATTAAAAAAAAAGGGGAAAAAAAAAGGACTTGTTTTTTCTAGGGCAGTTGTAGGAGGTGAGAAAAAACAAATCTTGAAAAATGTTTGACACAAATAATGATAACAACAACAATAATGGAGGAGGAGGAAGAAGAAGAGGAGGAGGAAGAGGACGAAGAAGAACCCATAATAGTTTAAATTCTCCATTCTTTGAAACTGTTATGACAAGAATGTAATAGCTTTTGAAGGTTGGGGAAAACATAGAACCCCACAGCCAACCTACCGGAGAGGCAGCACTGCCGATTTTCTTTTTGCTGCCGCTGCTACAGCTACCGAAGATCAATGGCAGCAGTCTGTGGTGCTGAGGGGTGTCAGAATGCCCTCCAGCATGGTAGAGCTCTGCCAGTGTACAAGGCAGAACAACTCCTTCCCTTCCAGAAGGGAAGAGCAGGAGAAGTGGAGGGTTAGGGCTTTACGTGCCTGTATGGCCTCAATGTATGGTTGCGTGTTTTGTTGGTGCAGCACCAGCAAATGGGATTTGAGGGCTGCAAAAGCAAATAAAAAGGTCCACTAAGTGAGCTGCATTGAGTGTATCCCTGTATTAGAAATACAGAAGACCTCAGAGTCTGGGACTGGACACTCTAACAAAGCAGGTCTCCCAATGAAGTGAGGGCAACTGAGGGCTGGAGGCTGAATTCAGCTTGAGCTAGTAGTACTTTGAAGGATGGACTATGACCCGGGACACCAGAGTTCGATTCCCCTCTTGGCCGTGGTAACCCACTGGGTGACCTTGGGCGCATCAACCACTCTCAGCCTCAGAAAGCCCCTTGATAGTTTTGCCTTCGTGTTGCCTTAGTCAGAAATGACGTGAAACACACAACAACCAGTTTTAAATAAATGGGTGTTAGAAAGTATTCATAACTAGTTGCCAAAGAGCTGCATCATAAACTCTCTCCCTTTCCGCACCATACTTCAATAGCCAATATCACATTACACAGCCTATTGCATTCTGCAGGCACCAGGGCGTTTGCGAGACAGCACTGGATCGCACCTGGTGCCTGTTCTGCAGCTCAGCATTCTGGGCCACTCCCAGGTTCCACCCTGTCCCTGCCGCACTGCCCCGATTGGTTGGTTATTTATTTATTTATTTTTCTGGCTACCATGCTAATGTTAGCACAATAGAGCCTGCGAACAGGCGCTCACGTCAGCCTCAAGGGCAGGCTGGTAGCAGGAGCCTCCCTCCTGTAACAGGCTGCACCAGAAAAGGCGGAGAGTGACAGGACAGATCACAGCTTTCACCCAGCTCGAGGCATAGCCATTTCCACCACTCCCATGACCTATGATGGAGCCTGAGCAGATAGAGCTCCTTGGGACACTGGCCAGGCAGCTCTGTATGAACAACATCACTGCTGTCCAGGCCTGGAGAGCACAGCAGTGACGGTGAGCGAGGGGAGCCACCCTGGTGGCAGTCGTCACTATCTCCACCCAAGCAGCCAGCGCCATCGCTGCTGCCGTCTCAACCAATGAGGAAGATTCCACGGATCTGCTGCTGTCTGGTAAGCTAGGAGGGTCCACAATGGCCATGGAGTCCAACCTCCTGCCATGCAGGAAGACTCTTGATGGAGGGCAATCCAGCCTCTGTTTGCACACCTCTCAGGATGAAAGGTGAGCCCACCACATTGGGAGGCAGCACATTGCATTGTCAGATGGGTGTTCCCTTTGGAAATTCTCCCTGATGTTTGGGTGAAATCTATTCAAGTGATGTTTGGCTCCATTCTGCTATGTCCAGATCTCTAGGGCAGCAGGAAAAGGGTTAGCTCCATGTTCAACATGATGCCCCCTCGAATATGTGAGCACGGCTCTCCTGTCTGCTTTTAACCTTATTTCCATTGGGCTAGACACCCCCAGCTCCCTGAGCCTTTCCTCACAGGGCTCTGTGGTTTTCCAGGCCTTTCATCATTTTGGTCACCCAGCTCTAGACACGTTCCAGTTTGTTCACTATCCTGATTGATTTGTGATGCCCACAACTGAACATGGTATTTCAGGTGAGGTCTCCCCACGGAAGAATGAAATGGTGCCACTCCGTTCCTTGATCTGCACAGTACAGTCGCATTGGTCCTGTCCAGAATCGCAGTGGCCTTTTCAGCTGCCGCATCGCTCACACTATGGAGTTATTTTCAGCCTGTAGACTGCTAAGTCCCTTGGTTCCCTTTCACACATACTGCTTTCCAGCCAGGTGTCACCCATCCTGTGTGTGTGCATTCCATTCTTCCTGCTGAAGTTTGGTTTACTCCATTTCTTATTGAGGACATATGTGTTGAGCGTGTTGAGTTGGCTGTCTGATCTGTCAAGCATGTTTAGTAAGGTTGGAGGTGTTTGGCTGTTTCGGTGATGGCCATAGGGATGGGCGGGGGGGGAGGTTTTTCCCCTGACAGGTACTAGCCATTTCCACTTTGAGAACTAGGCTGGCCATCAGTCATGAGGGACACACTGGTAGGTGCTACAGTGCCAATCGGAGCACCGACATTTTAAAAAAAAATTTGGCTGGACCCTGGGGGCTGTTGTCGTCGTGGGTGTGGGCGGCAATGTCAGCCCTGGAGTGGCCTTCCTCAGCAACGTGTCCTGCAGTGTTTGCTGGTTCGACAGAGGCAACGGCGGCATGCTGCTGGGCGTAGCTTCTCCAGGGAGTTGCTGCTTGAGGGACATGCAGCAGGGATTGCCCACACCCCGCCCACTCCCAGGTTGTTCCTGGAAGGACACCGGATGGTGGCTCTGCATGACCTCCGCTCCCACGATTGATGCGAGAAAGGGCGGTTATTTTCACCTTTCTCCTGAAAATGAAAAAAAGTGGGATCAACACTGCCTGCAGCCAGGATAACACCTGTTTGGCAAGAATGTCATGCGGTAAGGCAGCTCCTCAAGGGGGAGCAAAGCGTGCTAATACGATTTCACTAACCCATGTGAAAAGGGCCTGTGTTTTGTGGTTAAAAACTGATTCCAGAGTACAAAATACCCAAGAAAAGGTCATAGAGGTTGAAAGAATTTTCATGACATGGCAGTTTGTGTGGTGGCATTATAAGGAGGGAGAGGTTAGCTGCATGTTCCTCTTCCAAGTGGCCTGGATTTCTGGATTATGCAACTCAGTTCACAATTGTCTTTTGTTGTGGTGCAAGGACACACAGCTGCTTCCTGAAGGCTTGTTGCAATGTTTCAATCCCAGGCCAACCCATGAATAAATTACAAACAATAAGGTCAAATTCCCCCATCTCATATAGAGATTATGCTTTGATGAAACAAGACATAGGAGAGGACAAGAGTTTAGCACTGGAAGGAAATGAGAGAGGGCGAATGAGAACTGAGAGAGAGAGAGAGAAAAGGGAGAGAGGATTTAATAAAGCATTGGACAGGGATGTCCCCAGGTGCTCTGTTTTATACTGAAGGTAAAGTTAGTCGGAGGGCCTTAATACCCTAAAGGCACCAGATCCCATTTGATCTTGGAAGCAAACCCGATTTATCTCTGGTTAGTACTTGGATGGGAAACCACCAGGGAATACCAGGTCCTGTAAGCTATGTTACAGAAGAAAAAACTGCAAAACCACCCTTCTATATACACCTTTGTATATATAGAAAACCCCATGATAGCCATCAGTTGACAGGCCATTTAAAGGCATGTGCATGCGCGCGCACACATACACACATGGTTAGTCAAACTCGGCACCGATTCAAGGGTTGCCCCAAATGTTTGTTCCTTCTGCCCATTTTGTTTCTGCCTGCTTCCCCTGTTTCTGATAACAGTTAGACAAAGATATGCCAGCTCCTGGTTCATTAAAAAAAACCCAGGGCATACTAGATCTCCTCAGTCAAATGCCCCAGAGCCTAATTAGTTAGCTGTGCTCTACAGATGGTATTAATTAAAAAGAGGGCATTACATTGATCAAGGCTACCATAGTTCTTTGGATTTAAGCTGCATTTGTCAGGGCACTCCTCCCACCTGCTGTTTGCTGTGCTGCCTTGTGCTTTCTGATCTGCCAAAAAAGTTTGCCTTTGCATTTTGCATGCAGGCTCTGTTGAGCAGAGTCTGCTCAGGTCAATGAGAATCATCTATCTCATCAGTATATTGCTGACATTCAAGGACTCAAGGCCATTGTCTTCTTTTACATATAAATATATACAAATGTCTTCTGTTAACTTCTTTCCAAGGATTCCATACCTGCTGACTGTTTACCAGATTTTATCCACAATTTCACAACACAATGAAGAACGAAAATTTAAGAGACACACTACATGAAAATGTTTCTGGTTTAGTTCAGGTATGCTAGAGCAATGAGACTTGAGAATTGCCTTGCTACCCAGAAATATTTACAGTTTAATCCAGTACACATCTACTAGAAAGTAAGCATCACTGAATTACATTTTTTTTTAAGTAGACATGCTGTCAAAGTGAGCAGACCTTTGAATTCAGGGGGACTTATTCCTAAGTAAATAGGTATAAAACTGCAGCCATAGGCTACAAATTAATACATGCTTGGTGCCGAGTAAGTTCCATTGAATTGTTTGATCATCTTCTCTCCATAGTGGCCACTCAGGTTTCTTTGGAGATTCACATGGAGTACAAGAGGACATTACCAGTCATTTGTCATTGCCCAATACTCATACTGAGTTGTATTGGGTTATATTGAGTTAAACTGGGTTATATTGTATCTTGACATGGGGCCCCATGATGCTGTTGAGGTGGCTATCAAACTCTGTCAGATCCTTCAAAAGGCTATGTAAATCTAAATCCTTAGCCATCAGCTCAACTCATCAGCTCCAGGATTTACAACTGCCAGAGTCTTTACTCATGTATGCCAAAGCCAAAACCCCGAAAAGTAGCCAGGCTGGTTGGGGATTCTGGAGGTTGTATTCCAAAAACAAAACAAAAAAACCTTTTCCATGGCCCAGATTTCAGACTGACATGGAGAAAGTCAGTTCAGCCACTTGATTAATACTGCAAATTGAACCTCTGGAACCAGACAGATCTACTGAAACCTATAGGAGTCAGACATAACTTACTTGAATCTTGCTGATTTCAGTGGGTATATTCTGAAGCATGACTAAAGAACTTTCCACAACTCACCTTTTCTTGGTGCGGGGATCGTGTGAGCAGCCTCCAGTGAGAGGCTCTCGCATCCCCGTTGCTTCAGCTCCACAGCTGCTGGCTGCTCATGTGTGAGCCCCGCCTCTTCCTTCCACAGTGCAGCCTGGGAGTTTCCCAGGCTGTGCTGGGGCAGGAAGCTCAAGCACCATGGCTCCAGAGCTCTGCATGCATGGCAAGTGTGCACGGGGCCCCAGAGTGATACGTGATCGTGCACCAGTTTTGGCTTAAAGCCAAAAATGAAAAAGTGCATGAGTGGCACCTGCCAGCCCCTGGAGCATCGTGCAATTGTGAGTGCGTCGTGTGGACCACTCCTCACATTTGCACGACACTCGCTCCTCACATTTGCGCGACACATGCAAAAGCTGTGCAAAAAGGGCCTAAGTCTGGGCCAAATCAAAGGGCATCTACTACTGCAAGACAAATTGTTACAAAGAAATCTGACAAGAGGGGGAAAAAAGTGTCAGAGCAACAGATTTCTCCTGAATACTGAGAGATCTGAACTATATTACAATGAGAAGTTAATTCTGTTTCAGTGTTGGTGCCATTAATTAGTTGTCTTTAGGATAAAAAAAAAGACTTTTACGATATATAATTGGATAACCATTATATTAAATGTGAAAGAAGGAGGTCTTATTTGTTTTGGGCACTGTATAGCACTCAGGAGACTTCATGACATCTACTTCCTTGTGAGAGAAATCACTTCCCATTTTCATTTCCTTTTTTTTTTTTAATGTAGCAGTATATACCCAATATTTCTACAAACCACTCATTTCAGTGGTGAAAGGTGCTGGAAGTGGTGCTTCTACTGGGAGAAGCTATTTTTTATTTTCATTTTTCAAAGGGAAGAGACACTGACATTTTTTTTTAAAAAAAATTACAGAATAAGTAATATAGAATGTATTTTTGATAAAATCACTCCATAGCAAAATTCATACAGACCTAACAGTCTATATTTTTTAAATAGAATTGGTGTTACTATAGATTTATTTTATTTACAATTATATAGAACTATTATGCAAACAGAAGAGTCTCCTGAGGAATAAAAAGCTACATGTTAAGATTAAAAAAAAACAAAGACTCCTGGGGAAAATGTGATTCTTCCAGAAATCTTTTAAAGATGCTGTTTGATATGTACCAATACTAACTAGGTTATTCATGTAGTTAAACCATTCTGATGGCATCCTTTGGGATGGAAAACCAGCATTATAATCCAAATTTATAAGGAAATAAAAATAATAGTTGTCTGAGAATCATCAAGTTTGGAATATTTTTCTTTATTGCTCATTTTCCTATCCAAGAAAGATAATGCTAGACAATAAAAGAAAAAAGTGTAATTGAAACTTCTGCTAGTGACAGGCTGTTAGATTAAAGTGATTATTGTTGTGTTAGAGTGTTCACTGAAAACACTGAATTTCTCCCCATTTCTCTAATACAAATGTCACACTCTGGTTTCTTGTATAAATCTTTCAGTACACACTTCTTAAGCAAAATTACCCATCTGATCAGTCAAAAGGTAAGCAGAAGAGTTGCTGCCCAAAAGAGAACAGGAGCTCCCAATTAATATCAGATAGCAGTTTCTTCACGTGACATGCCTTGAGGCACTCCAGATCTATGAACGCAACTGCCTGTAGAGTTCACCAAGTAGCCAGATGTTGTTGCCGCAGTCTTCCAGAGCTTGGCATCTGGGTCCCAGAATGCCTGAAGAAAGGCCTTAGGTGTTTAACCCCATTGTTGGAATAGGTGCAGAAGGAGAGAGAAGTGACAGATGAAGACACTGGAAGCATCCGAAATTCTACCTTAGATGAAACAGAATCTCTCCTTAACTAGATATTTCTGTAAATAGTTTGACAAACCAATGAAATAATGTTATTGACACAAAATATTCCTGGGCAAACACCAAACACACAAGTTTGAACAACACACATGTTTTGGGGCATGCATCATACCACAAAGGTGCAGTTAAGTAACATGTCTGTGGGTGTTGATGTTCTAATATTTGACAGAGATTCTATTATACTACACAATACCATCATGTTACTGCGGTCTAGGCCTACCCAGAGATAGCACTCGATATCACTTTGATATCAAACAATTCGGCTTTCCTCTGCCACCCCGCTCCATGTGTTTGTGAGGCCACCAGACAAGCATGCAAACAGGCACGGCCGATAATTGCTGGACATTCCCTCCTCCACCCGGGCAGACCAGATACAGCTGGTTCGTCGCTTCAGGGACCTCCCCGGCAAACACCTCATCGCATATGCACGATACTAACAAAGGCTCCCTGCCCCAAGCAGGCAACCTGACAAAGCTGTACTAAGCGCTCTGCATTTGCATACTGGCTACACTAATTTGGCTCTGATTCAATCATGCTAAACTCTGACCTTTCCAAAGCTTTGTCCCGTGCCTAAAACACATTGTTCTCACTGAGAAAGGCATAGCCTGCAGTCACAATTCACCATATAAAAACCCCTGATTCCTCGGATCGCTCGGACCACTCTAGAGTTCCATCCCGCCTTGCTGCCGCTTTGCTTGGCGAGCTCCCCTCAGCCAATCACGCTGAGCTTCTTTGTCACACCCCAACTTCACTCTCAAGGTCCAGGACAACGAGACAGGTGTCGTATCACCCATTTCCCTCTGAAAATCCCTATTCCTAAGCCAATCTCTGATTCCTTAGTTATCTGTGTGACTGTGGTGTCTTTAATATTTGTCTGTACTTAATAAACATCATTTTTATTATTCTAACCCATCTGGCTGCTTGACTGACCTGACCCTGTAGATGCTGGGTTGCAAGATCCTACTAAATTACCCTGTCTCTCGCTAGCTTTAGTGAGTGCTCCAGCTAATTTTCCCCAAAGTTGTGTTGTGGTTTGGTCATTTAGGTGTCCCTCCCGAGACCCTCAGAAATCAGGGTAACAATCAGCTGTTCTGATTTGATAGAGACAGTCACAATTAATCTTTTGTTGCCCCTTTTTTCCTTGCCTCCTTTAAAGAGTCCCAATTTCCCTCTCTTCCTCCCACTTTCACCCTTTATCCTCAGCTTACTTCAGTAGCTGTTTTCAATCAGTTAACTCAGAGGTGGGTAAAAGAGGGAGAGGGAGAGCCTGGGCCTTCTCTGTAGGTCCAGATTTGACAAAAATAAGCCTCTGAAGCCTCTCTTGGCTTGTCTGTTCTTCCTCATTAATAATTTTCCCCATCCTGACCACACTCTGATGTTGCTTGGCCATTTTTATATTTGAAATGTCAGAAGACATGCCATGCTTGAACAGGGATTTCATGGACTGAGGAGATATTTCCTGATGCCAAAAGGTAGACCTAGATTTCTGTTCTACCATTCCTAATCACAATAGCCTACCAGGATGGATGCAGGGCATCTTTCTTCTTGTCTCTGCCTTCTTTTCCCCCTAGTAAAATGTGGAAGAACAATAAGATCAAGATATTCCTCCTGCCCAACACTAAGAGCTGCAGCTAAAGGAGTTTATCATGGGCAAGGAAACTTGGATCATGGTGGTATCACCTCCCTTGTTTTATTTCTCCATGTATTATCAGGGGAGTGTCAAATATGCACTGCTCGCTACTTCAGCAGCAACCACACTATTCTAATCCTGTCCAGTTCAGGAGTGGGTAATTGACTTCCTGATGGCCCTATGCAGACCATGTCATAGATTAGGGGTGGAAAAACTTTTGGCTCTCCCAGATATTTTGGACTACAGCTCCCACAATTCTTTATCCTGATCCATACACAGTTAGGCCCTTTTCGCACGGCATTTCCAATGCGAAAGGGCCCCTTGAGCGTCGTGCACATGTGAGGAGCAGTCCACATGACGCACTCACATCTGCGTGACGCTCAAGGGCCTGACGCGGACCACATACGCATTTTTACATTTTCTGCTTGAAGTCGAAAATGATGCGTGGTCGCGCATCGCTCCAGGGTCCTGCGTGCACTTACCTTGCGTGAGGAGCCTCGGGAGCTGGGCCGGTCGAGCTACCTGTCTCAATGCAAAAGAAAGAGGCGGGGCTCTCATGTGAGCAGGAAGCTCGTGCGGAGCTGAAGAAGCAGGGAGATGTGAGAGCCTCTCTCCAGAGGCTGCTTGCGTGAGCCCTGCACCCCAGCACCGTGAAGAGGTAAGGTGAGAAAAGGATCATAGAGAGTTTCCTTCTGAACAAAAGACACCCCCATTGTGTTTAATTCTACCAAAATGGAATACCATTCCATTTCCTCTGAATCTGTGTTCACTGAACTGCTCTACAAAGTCTGCGTGATCATAGCTGGCCACATGCTCCAAAAAGCCTTTGCTCTGAAATGGAGGAAGATTGCTTCCCTTTGACCTCTTCTTCTGCACTGGTATTGAGCGTCCCCCTACATCCAAGGAAAGAATCAGAATGATCCTATATGATTATGGGGACATATCCCTCGCCAAAGCATCGCATGTTGTTGTTGTTGTTGTTGTTGTTGTTGTTGTTGTTGTCAGAATCATTATTACTGCAAAATCTGGATGCATGTTGTGTGGATGATATGCCCTATTTTATAGATCTGGCACTGACACTGCAGATACTTTGTGCAATGGACTTGGCAGCAGTGCCTTTTGAGCCTTGGCAATGAGAGAACCATATTAAAATCAATGTCTCTCTTTTTCAGTGGAAGGCAACATTAGCTCAGCTGGGCCAGCAGTCTGCAGCAGAAGATGTGAAAAAAACTAGCCACACAACTACAGACAACTCTGGTGATCAGTCTAATGAAATTACACTTATCTAATTTGCACGCTGTGAAGACATTTGGCATGGGCTGTGCATAAGCCTTGACGTCTTCATTGGAATGGAAATGTGCAATAAGAATGGTGACATAACATTCTCGACTACTTCAACAAGGCTGAAGAACATTCTCTCTTCCTCTTCTTTAAAATCATTGTTTCAAGAACATTTTTCTTTGGCTTGGGGGGGGGATCCGCCTGCCATGTATCGGTGCCTCTGTCAGTGCGCTGAGCCAGGAAAGCTCAGCTGTAATAAAGTTTGGCACCAACAGCTCACCATATACCTGCACCATCCTGTGCAATTTAATTGGCATTCAGTGGCTTGATAAATGGATTGGCTTAATGAGACAATATACTTGACATATGCAGGGCTCTCCTGAGAAATAAGATTCATTTTTGCACTCTGCACATCAACATGCTACAGATACCAACACAGCCACCTCCAACAGCTGTGCTATAAACAATGGAAATGCTTTCCCCGTGTGCTGACCTGTAATGCTGCCATGCTTTAGCCAAACATGATTCTTTCCAAAAAAAAACCCCTCCCTTCTTCCATAGCTTCACAGCTGCCTTTCCCAACCTGACACCCTCCAAATGCCTTGGGACTGCAAACCCCATCACCCCAAACCATTGTCCCATGCTGGTTTGTGCAGATGGGAGCTGTAGCCCCAAACATCTGCACAGCACTGTATTGAGAACTGCTGCCTCACAACATCCTCATAAGTTTATTGGCAGCAACATAAATCCTAAGTGTTCCAAAATATGTAAAAAACACTTAAAGCTGTGTTACCTTGTTTTCTGAGGGTCCCGGGAGGGACACCTAAATGCGCTCTCAGTTATATAATTTGGGAAAATTAGTCAAGAGCACAAGCTAGCAATACGAGAGGCAGGGCAACGGAGCGAGATCTTTCACCCAATGTCTATGGGGTCAGGCCAAGTCAAGGATCAAACAGAATTCAAATAATAATTGTAGTCTTTATTAAAATATAATCAAACAGTGTATGCAGCACACTCACACAGATAACTATAGAAAGAAAGGTTTGAGTGGGATAGAGGGATTTTCAAGAGGAGTTGTTGGTTTGGGTAATACTACACCTGTCCTGAAGCCTGGGTAGTATGCAGCAGAGGAGGTATGGAGTCTCAGTATGTGGGACTGAGAGGAAGGCTCTCCAAGCAAAGTGGCAGCAAGGTTGGATGGAAGTTGGGAGCGATCCGAAGAAGCTCTCAAAGTCAGGGGTTTATATAGGGGAAAATGTGGCCACAGGCTAGTCCGTACTTGGGGAAAACAGTGAGTTTCAGGCTGGAAACAAAGCCTCTGAAAGGTCAGAATTTAGCATGACTGGGTTAAGTTCAAATTGACAATAGAGTAGACAGTATGCAAATACAGAGTGCTTGACAGATGAGTATTCTTCTAATCAAGCTGCCTGCTTGGGGCAGGGAGCTCTTTGTAAGTAGTGTGCATACATAATAAGAGTACTTGCCTTTGAGGTCTTCTGAAGCGGTGGGATGGCTATTTCTGGCCAACCTGTATTTGTTTGGAATATTACATCGATTAGTGGCCATGCCTGTCTGCGAGCTTGTCCGGGGGACCTCGCAGCACATGGAGAGGAATAGGTAAAGAAGGCCAAATTATTGATATCAACGTGATATCTAATATCACCCCAAGTGCAGCTTAGGAACTGCAGTAACAGCTGTTCTGTTGGTCTAAACAAGTGTGAGTTCTCACAATATGGGTTTTTCCAGGTTTTGCTGCTTGTTGTTGCTTCTGTCTACTTGTTCCATTCTTTTTGTGTGTGGGGGGGGGCACCATTTGTAATTATTCCATCAATCTGCATTGTGGATTTTCTGAAAGTTTTTCTAAACCAGGGCATGGTTCGGTGAGGTGATCTAATGGTATGAAGGACAGATTCCTTCTTCTCTGAATTGTATTTTTTTTAAAATTGTAAAGTTATGGTGCAAAAGTGCCATTTCACTGACGAATTGTAGCAATATAATTCTTTTTTTAAAAAAAGGCAAGGAAGAGAATGGAACTTACTGTTCAGTTGAAATTTTAAAAAAGAAACCACTCAAGGGTGGAAAAAAAATCTTGTGGGAATTGCCAGAAAATACTCCAGGACAACAGAAACGCTGGTTGGGAACTTTTCGAAAAAGTCCAGCCAACTGCAGTGACAAATATCACAATTGTGCAACACATTTGCTCTGCTTAAGGAAGCCCTCGGACATACAAAGTAACACAATCAAAAGATGAAGATTGACCTTATCTCAAAACTGAAGGTGGGTGGGTATTCTGGGGGCCACAGAAAACACAGGTGGAGGGATTTTGTGCAGCCTTGAGAATATCCCTCACTGCAACAGATGTTTTTCATCGAAATGTGGATGCTCCTACTTGTACCTTTAAAATCTTCCGGGGGCATGTTTCTCAGAAAAAATAAGACACATCCTTCTGCACTTGTTTTTGTACTCAGATTGCTGCTGATGAAACTGAAGATGCAGCTCAAAGGGGTTGAGTAAGGGACATAGTGAGGCAAGGTTGTGTATGGGACACAATGGGGCAATGAGGGGTTGAGTAAGGGACGCAGTGAGGCAATGTTGCCCTGACTTAAATAATAGAACTATAGCCTGAAGGGAACTTTAGTCTAGCACTCTACTTGCATGGAGGCTGGAGAATAATCAGCACAATCTTACCAGATTGCTTGCCAAAACCAAGGTCCAGAGTACAAAAAATACCAAGCTAAAGAGCTGTGGGTTTGCCTTCAAGCTGCCTGCTGATGTATGGTGACCTCATGATTTTCATAGGGTTTTCTTAGGCAAGAAATGTTCAGAGGTTCTTTGCCTTTGTCTTCCTCTGTAGTGTAGCTTACAGCACCTCGTTTTTCTCTGCAGTCTCCCATCTAAATACTTACTAGGACTGACCCTGCTTAGCTTCAGGCTACACTTGACCTAGTGAATAAGCAGAAACTAGGACCCTTGATTCTTGGAAAATTTATTTTTTTGACAACTCTCAGGGGGCTGGGGGGAAGGAAACATTTCCATTTCTGGTCTAGAACTCTGCCTGCTCATTGCCAGACATCACTGGTTTTTTAGAAATCTACTCTGAATAGTAGATCTGATCCCATTTAGGCCCAGTATAAGCAGCAATAAGCGTAGTGATGGCTGAAGATTTTTTTTTTTTTTTGCCAGGGACACGAAGAATGTCAAGTCCTAGAAATGGAACAAAACATGGCTGCATCTGGCTACTGTCAGGAGCTGCTTGGGGCAGTTAAGAATACCTGCCGCTGGCTTCTTGGTCCATGAGGTGGAAGAGGCCCACGTGTTAGTGCCTCCGACTTTATCTGGGTGCCATTGAAACGCTGGCAGTTCTGCTCTGAGGGAAGCCTCGTCCATGCAAATAAGCCCAAGGAAGCTAAAAAAATGAAACGGTGTGTGACAGTTTCTAATTACTGTGCAAAAAGAACATATGGAACCTTCATTGTCCATTTCATCCCTCAACATGTACCATCAAGTTAGATTTCTTTTGCTCAATCATTCTCTCTGGAGTATACGAAGCCCCTTTTGCATGCATTCGAGGAGAAAAAGTAGAAGTGGCTTTGGCTTTTTATATTTCTTAGTTCATATCCATTTCCTTTGGAGAATTCTATTTTCCAACTCCATTTTATTTTGGTACCTGCTAAGTCCTCTGTATATGTCTAAGTGAAGAAGTTTTATTTTATGAATTGATCAAAGAATATATTCTTAGTTGATCGGAGTTACCTCGAGTTCTGATCCAAAGAACACATAAGTGTTGTTCAGAGAAATCAAATCATTTTATTTAAGTGCAAATTGAAGGTAATGAAATCTTAGCAAGGAGAGAACATTACACAGTAATCAGTGGGTGACTTAAAATGAAGGCATAACATTTAATATGCTTTAAGCTTTAAGTACACCCAGATACACACACACAGAGACACACACAATGTTTTCAAGAATTTACAGGTGAGAGCGGCTTTCTCAGTGTTCACATTTAAATACTAATAACGTAGGTATTAGAGGAAATTGAAAAGGCTACGCTTGGGTCAATGAAGTGAGGCATACATCAAAGCCCCATTTCTGAGCAGTGAAAAAAGCCTCCAAGCTTTTCCTATCATAGCCTCTGGCCACCGAAGCAGAGTCAGTTAATGAATCAGAAAAAAGCTGGTTACCAGATGTCCCAGCTTATTAACACACACATCGCATTCTGTAATGGCATTCTGAGCAATCTGTGCTAAAGCAGGCTCCTCCTCAGGAAAAAATGAGAGAATGAGAGAGAGAGAGAGGGGGGGGTCACAAAGAAAGCACCCAAGAACTTTTCCTTAATTTTAGAGAAATGGCTATTGTTTGGTTAAATTTGTTTAGGATGCCAATGAAAATCTTGTCTAGTGAATATTTTCCTCCCCACACCCTCCCCTCACTGCAACAAAGGTGAAGAAAATTGTAGGGATATTAGGAAAGTTGTCATTTACCCATTCACTTCACTAGACACTTTATTCTTGAAAGTGGTGTCTGTCTGTCCATCAAGGATGTGTGTATGTATTTTTTTTTTAAGTAATAAAATCCTAATCCTAAAAAATTAGAAGGGCAAAAGGAAATCAATTCTCCCTGATTGGTTTCTCCTGCTGGCAGTTTTAATGCCACCCCATTGTTCAGCTTGGAAGTCTAATTTTATGTTAATGTACCGAAAGTTGTCAAATCTTGGCAAAACCTATGCATAAATTACACAGAAAGTAGCTCACAGGGAGGGGGAAAGTAATGACTGTCATGGTTAGCCAAACCCATTAATAGTCTGACAAGCAATAACCCAAGAGTTCTGGTAAACTGCTGCAGACATCTGTGAAACTTTTGCAATTAATTTCAGGAGGAGGAAGACTGGGGCAGGGGGAATGAGAGGTGGTATCAGCTGCAAACTAACACACAAATGACTTATTATTATGATTTCTACCAGTGATGGCAGGGCTGTTCAGCTCCAAACCTCCCCCCCTTCATTGGATTAAACAATCTATGTTGGGATTTTGTTATTTATTTGTATGGATACAGATTTAATTTTTCATATTTAACCCAGTTTTGGTAATGGAAGAAGACAAGTTTAGGCACTCAACCACATGAGCCAGAACAGGAGCTGTAGCAAGGATCTGGATGAACAAAGGCAGCCATCTTGCCTGTTTCTATCAATCTCGGGGCACCACTTCAATGTTTCAGTAAGGTATTTCCGCATGAGACTGTTGTAGCGCTAATATTCCACTTTCAACATCCTATGGAATCCTGGGGTTTGCAGTTCAGGGAGGGGCCGAGCAGGATTCCATAGGATGTTGAAAGTGGAATAATAGCGCTATAACAGTCTCGTGCGGAAATGGGAAGTTTCAAGGCTCTTTGTGAATATATGAGATTAAGCTTCAAGTTGCTTCTGAAGGTGAGGAGAAATTCAAAAGCCATTCATAATATGGTATTACGAGTATATCTCTGCCATTCAGTGAACAAAAGTTAAAAATAAATGCCAGTGACTTTTCACAACAAAACAGGAATGTATGTCGCAACAAAGGGTAAATGTCATTTCATGAGAAAGATGTTACTCCACATTTCAGGGAACATTGTATGCAACATGAAACAAAAAAATTTGGTGGCAGCTCCAATTTATTTGTAACATGTAGTTCTGCCCCTGGTAACTCTAGAATGCATCTTTTCTTACTTAATTTTTTTTTTAAGTCCTCCAGCCACCATTCAATAATGCCATCTTCTCATTAAGCTAGCTTTCCTTCATTAAAATGGTAAAGAATCTCAAACAATGACTGTAAGTGTAGCTTATCTCGCTAGAAATGACCTAAGTTCCAAGATCACCCTAATAGGAACAAAACCAAACTGTCTTTACCACACCAAGTGTATTGTGTCTTACCAAGTTATGAAAAGACAAAGGACTCATTGATGTTGACCATAATTCCTTTTATATCTCTTGTGTGGTCGTATGCTCCATCTGTGTTTAATTTAGTCATTTTAACAGTCATCTCCACAGCACAACTCTTGTTAATTCTGTGATCCCAAATATGCATGCGTATGCTCACTTGTTTACTGTTCAGAGCTCTTTAAACAGCCCTTCGTGCCAGGTAGCTAGCTATTCCAAACTGGGTGTGAATTTCATTTGAGTATACTTTTTATAAGAATTTACCAGAATTCACAGATATCCTCATATTCAGGATAGGGAAAACTTTTAAATTTAAAATAAACAGAAAGCAGATGGATTTGGTCATTCAGGCTCAGAACTTTTAATGCTTAGCTCTTAAAATTCTGAATCTGAATCCCTCCGAATTTAACCATGTGAGTACTGAATCAGTGCTTGTTTCAGTGACGGGCCCTCCCTCTCTTATTCCTGTCTGGCAATTGGATACAAGATGGTCCTCTCCATGCTGGGTGTAGGTCTACCTACTGAATCTGGCAGGTGCAGACAGAGGAAAATTCTATTTCAGGATTTATTCTTTTTTATTGTACCAATATTTGCTCAGTTCTTCTAATTCAGGAGAGCTGGGAGACAAGGTGGGGAAGGAATGAAACTGGCAAATTCACCCATTCCGATCCCATTCCTAGTGGAGAATGGAAGAAACGGTTTGGGGTTGTTGCTGCAGGTTGTCTGCAGCTGCAAAGGTGTAGACGAGGGAAGAACAGGAAGAGTAGAGCTTGTTGGAAAGGTTAGCAAATGATGATTCTGGTTGGCATTAGCAAAAATGCAGTATTTTGGATTACACTGCATTTCTGGGTATTCAGTTCCCTTCCGAGTTTGGAAAATTTACTTTCTGGACAACAACTCTCAGAATCTCATAGGCAGCATGGAAAGTTTTAAAAAAGTAACTTTACCAAGTTTCCCATCTACTCAACCAAAATATTTCTAAGTAAGCCATTTAGTAGAAAGGGGTGCTATTAGTCCCCAGTACTCCTCTTTTGGTAAGGAAAGACCAAATCTGACCAGGATTTCCTTCATTAAAAAGAACTCAGGAATTGGGGTGCATGAAACTTTGTGTGCTACACTACTCTTAACCAAACGCAATTTCAGTTAATAAAGCTTTCCAGGACGAAAGGACAAAAACAGCCCTCTATAGGAAGTAATATAGGACTTAGAGTGTAAAAGTTCAGGTTGGATTGAAAAGCAAATGTCAATCATACTTGGAGAAGGCTTAAGGGCTTACATTTTATTGTTTTATACTAAAATACTTAGAAATCCAAATACTACCATGAAATGTAAGCCTTTAAAAAGGAAGTCTCTCATCTCTAAAACTTCTAGACAGAAAAGCAAAAATATCAGCATGTCACAAAAGGGACAGATAATCTCTGCAGACTATGTCCTTCACAGCCACGTGAAAGACTGTAGATTGCCTTATTTCTCTGTTTTCTTGTATGCTTTTGTCACCCATTTTGCACCTTACTATACCAGTTGCTGACATCATCCTTCAGTAAGATAATCCAGACATCACGGAGCACCTTCTCTCACGCATCTCAAAAAAGCCAGCTTTTAATTATGTTCCAGTCTCTAAGACGTAGTCACTGTGTTAAGTCTTATCAAAGAGTGCCATATTTGTTTTGGAACATTATATCTTTTCTCAGAATTAGTATAAATTGTGTTGTATATTGCAAATAAGTATATATTGTATCTGGAAATGAAATGGGTTTAATTGACATAGGCCCTTTTCGCACATTACCCTTTTGCACGACGGGGGAGGGCATCTTGTGCAAGAAGCCTCATCCGAAACGCTGCCGCTTCCCTGCCCCTTCGTTCCGCAGCACAATCTGGGAGTTGTAGGCTGCACTGGGGGAAGGAAGCGCGACCGGGCCACCTTGCCCACACACCACACAGAGGTAAGTGCACGAGGGTGCCGCGAGCATTGCGTGAGTGCGGAGCATTTTCGGCTTAAAGCCAAAAATCAAAAAATTCGCGCACGACCTGCTTTAGCCTCGTGAGTGTTGCGCGAGGGGGAGCGCGTCATACGGAGCGACGCTTCCACTCATGCGACGCTCAAGGGGCACTCGCGCAAGAAAAAAAGGATGCGAAAAGGGCCATAGTTGTCATTGCTAGCATAGCCAATGATGAGGAAGGCTGGATGTTGCGGTCTGAAAACATCTGGTGGGCCACATGATTCCTGCATCTGTTTCATTAGTTCCCATGGAACTGGGGTGGAACTGATCTTATCCAAACCAACATGCCTTCACATTAGGGATGGAAAAGTTAGCTGAATCCTGTTGGGCACTTACAATGGGTAATCTAAAGTTACTCACATATGATTATTTTGTATTCGTGATCCCTATGTAGCTCTTAGTTAAGGGACTGTGGAAATTCCCCAATCTCCACTTACTGGGAAGCAGCCATTGCAATAGACAGAGCTCTCCTTCCCTTTCAGTCAGGAAACAGGTGGCTGACGTCCCCCCTTGCACAAGAGAATTCTATTGCAAGTGGGGATTGTGACAAGGGCCCTTCTACCTGTCACAGTGGAGATCACTCATGGGTTGGAATAACAGTCAGCTGCTTCCTGTTCAGCAGGAGAACAGACTCCTGTTGATCACAGTGGCTGCTTCCTGACAGATGGAGATTTGGGGGATTGGGATGGCAGTCACTGGGTAGCGCCGTAACTATGCTGTTTGTTGTTGCTTTGTGCCTTCTAGTTGTTCCCAACTTACAGCGACCCTAAGGGGAACCTATCAGGGCCTTTTCTGGAGCTGAGAGTATGTGACACACCCAAGGTCACCCAGTAAGCTTCCATGGCTAAGAGGGGAAGGGGTTTACAAATAAGTAAATCCACAACAGGATTCCAGCCAATATTATAAAATACTGGAAAATTGTCTAAAAACATGTTTTGCTGGAGTTGAGAAACACAAGAAACCTGTACTGACAATAATATTTGCACTTCAGGTCTTATTCTATAAGAAATTCACATGTGGTTGTTTTGAGCAGGAAACAACAGTTTCAGAACAGAAAAAAACATTTCTAAACAGAGATATCATTTCCTATGCAGAAAAAGCTGTTTCTGAAGCTGAAAAGCTGAAAAGAAAATGCTGTAACTGGGGACTTCTTCTGTGCAAAATTTGCACATGATTGATTTGCTACAAAAGAACATTTCCTATGCAGCAGACAGCTTTTTCTGCACAGTCTATAATATTTCTGCATAATAACATTTTTTTTCTCTGTAGAAAATGCTGGTTTCCCTGCAAAAGAACCATGTGCAAATTTTGCACAGACTAAGTCCCAAATTGCAAATAGGAATCAAAACTGTGTGGTTTTTGAAGGTTGCTCATATTGATAAGAAAATTATTAAAATTACTTTTTGAATCCTTTGAGTAGAAACTTAGGCTATTTCCGCTCTAGACTGTTATAGTGCTATTATTCCACTGTCAACATCCTATAGAATCCTGGGGTTTGCAAAAGCCCCTCCCTAAACTGCAAACCCCAGGATTCCATAGGATGTTCAAAGTGGAATAATAGAACTATAACAGTCTAGTGCAGAAATGGCCTCAGTGCAGAATTACATCACTACTCCACCTACATTTAGTGATGAGGGAGACTTATTTTACCACTCTCCAATGAATTATTTGTGGGCAAATACTTACAAAGCATATTTCTAGTAAAGTGGAAACACAGTTCCATTTTTGGATGTACCTTTTGTAGTGCTCAGCTGACTGTTATGGTCAGAGAGGTAGGCCTCAAAAACTTCAATCTAAAGATAATCTTTGCAAATCAGGCTAGAGTGGATTAAACAGCAAGAAAGGAGGGGGAAAATACCCTTACTGCAGGTTAATGAAATGGATGGGTTCTAATCCAAAAAGAAACTAAGTGATTATCAATTGGAGATTACTATAGAAATAAGTCCACTGTAAGCCTTTTTTACTTGACATTGTTATGTGTGACTTTCCAAAGGGAAGTTTATTTGATTTTAACTCAGACAGTGCTTTTACTATTTTCTCATGTTTGGGCATTTTTTATATAACTGTATCAGTCCATTGTTTACAGGATTTCAGTGAGGAGCAACAGCTCTTTTGCACAAAAGACACCATGGGAATGTACACATCACCAATTAATAATCACAGGAGAGCAGAAAGAAATATCCGTTGCTTGAAAGTGCTCTATTTCTATGAAAGCAGAGTCCTGTTGGATTGGCAGAGCCAAGAAACAATTTCCCTAGTAAAGTAATGATTTGTTTGTGATGAATTTTGATCATGTTGTTTTATGCTAGCACATACCTGTAGCAAAACTCTGGGCTTCCTATTATTATTTGATGTTGGCTGGAAATCTTATTAGTAACCACAATGAGTGCAGACCTATTAAATTCGTGGAATTTAAACACATGCTGACTCATTATAGAACAATTGATTCAATGGGCCTACTTTCATAGGAACTACCAGTAGAGTTCAGGCCATTGCTGTATGGTGTCTGAGACCATTTTTGCACTATAGTGTTATAGTGCTATTATTCCACTTTCAACATCTTGTGGAATTCTGGGGTTTGTAGTTTCCTGAGGCCAAAGAGCTCTCAGGCTGAGAATTCTAAAGGCCCCTCCCTAAACTACAAACCCCAGGATTTCACGGGATGTTGAGAGTGGAATAGCACTATAACACTGTAGTGCAAAAATGGCCTGAGTAAATTTACAGTATATATTAAGGACACAAATTTCTGATGGGCTGTTAAACCTTGGTATAGAAAATCTTTATTGCCTATCTTCACTTTAGAGCGATTCTCTTTTTCTTTTTACTTTGTTCTAACATTTGGTATAGCAATCATTAGCTTCTACACTGATTGAGCTCATTGGTCTGATGGAACTACAGCAATTTCATCAGAATCCATTGGGGATGAATTTTTCCCAATAGGCTTAAGTCTAGTGAGCTAAGCTATACTAGTGTTTAAATATGTGGGGGTGGGAAATTCAGAGTGGATCTTAGAAAGAGGGGAGTGCATACGTGCTACGTACTGAGGCTTACTTTATGTTGCATTTACGCAACCAGCACCCAACATCAAGTAGCTCGTGTTGTCAGTGATGCTGACAAGGCACACCACTGAAATAGCCATGCCTCCTCCCTGGTTGGGGAAAAAATGTTCCATGCTCCAAAGAATACTTTACAGCTAGGCCTGACTGCCATTTGAATTGCCCACACTGCCCTGATGTAGTGTCACTCCAGGAGTCTGTGGGAAAACTGAATGTCAGTTAGAACCAGAAATCTGGTATGGCTTAGGATGGGGAACATCCAGGGGTTACAAGGCAAGAAATTGGCCAGTTTGCCCCAGAAGGTGACCTGGTTGGTCATTTCCATTTCCTACCCCTAGACATATTGTTTTAGTTTTAAAACAAGAAGTGACAAACTTAGTCCCTCCCATGGGGGAACCTGGCTTATCCTATGAGATTATTTCCACTTGACTATGCCAGGCATAATCAAATGAATGCAAATCATTTTACAGTCATGCTTATTTCAATGGGAAATGTGACATTCATGTTCAGCTCCTCTCACTGAAAACCAGGAGATCTCAAACTGCTTAACTTTGGCTGGATGGCTACCAATGTTTGAGGAGAGCTGAGACAGGGAGGTAGGAGCCTATGATTCTAGATTCTAAAATCTAGAAATGCCTATTTCCACAGGACCAGCATACTTGCTACATGACTCTTCCACAAAACAATTGTGTGAATGGAGCCTTCTTAGTTGTCTGTGGAGATGATGAGACAAGGTCTATTATTATTGTAGGGATTTAACCACCAAGTACTTCAAGCCATAAATCTCTAATCCTTAAAAACACCGAATGGAAATGTTTTTCCAGTGGTCAATAAACCTAAAGTTTTATTCACAAGGCTTTAAAAGAAGCTCAACCCCAATTGCATTAATATAGTTGGAATGAGATGTGTTCTTTTAAAAAAGAAAAACTTGTTATTTTATAAGAGATACTTCCAGTGTAAGAAAGCAAGAAAATGATTACAGTGATAATATTCACAATGATTATTTGAATGTCCATTAAAAAGAAGAATAGCACAAGAGAACATAAAACAGGCTTCCCTCTTTCTCATCCTTCTCCCACTTACATCACGAAAAAGTGCAATGGGTCAAACACTGTTCTTCATAGATAAGTTACCTGCAGCTGCTGAAATTCAGTATTGCAGTTATAGATGCATAACCTCAAGTTACAGATCTGTAACTGATCCATATTCATGAACACTACCTAGTCACAATCGTGGAACTATTGCAGCGATTGTGAATGCCCTCTCAAACCTACTTTACCTAGCAGCTAGTGGATCGGACAAAGGAGATCCATTCACCTGGTGACCAGGGAGCAGGATGATGATGCTTCTGCCCCCCTCCCCCAGTGACTGAGGCTACAACAAGAAATAGTGATGGGGTCCTGCTTCTGATTGTTGCAACCCTGCTTGCTGGAGGGAGGGGATATACCTCAATCACCAACTGAACAGACTTCCTTTGCCCAGTGTGGTGGCTGCCTGGTCAAGTAGGTTTGGGGAGGTTGGGCCAGGAGATGCTAGTTAGTTGTGCATACATAACTAAGAAGCCAATGTAGATTTATGGGCAGTGACGGAGATGAGTATTTGCAAGAATGTATTGCTTGTAACAGATCCATTGCTTGATCCTGGCCAGATTTTCAGAAGGTCCTGGACCAAACACAGAGGAGCACAGCCTAGGATGCATATTGTGACTGGTAAAGCAGACACTTTTTACCTGTAGCAGTAGACAAACAAGGAACAATAGAAACTCTGTATCTTCTAGGTTTGGCATAACTGGAGACTCTTATTTTCAGGAGTCCTATACCTCTAACCAGAGAGCCAGCATGGTGTAGCAGCTTGAGTGTTGGTGTCCTATGCTGGCAGCTAGCCAAGGTTTATAGCTCTCCAATTACAGTCTTTCTCAGCAGCCACTGACAAAATTTACAACAGTTTTTCAGCCAGTTACCATTTGTTGTTTCAGCTGTCCAAGTCAGTAATAAATTCAGAGTTACACTCCAAAGGAGTATCCAGTAGTGAAGTCAGTACACAAGGTAAGGACGCATTGCTTCCATGAATGACAACAGTTGTCTGCTACAGATTTCTCCCCCTCCCCTGTATTTATGGGCTGAGATTCTCCCCTAGCTGTTTGCCTAATTAATGCATCTTCCCTATATAAATACTCTTGAGTTTCGAAGGTTTTCTCTTTTTCATCTACGTTGGCTGCCGTAAGTATTCTCCTGTCCATGTCTCTGTGTTATGGCTGTTAGGGAGGGTCCTGTCTGTGTTTGCACCTGAGTCCTGGGACAGGGTATGACAATTAGACTACAACTCTGGAGACCCTAATCCCTTGCTTAGCTATGGAAACCTGATGGGTGATCTTGGGCATGTCACACAACCTTAGAAAACCCCATGATAAGTTCACCTTAGGTTTGCCATAAGTTGGAAATGCTCTGAAGGCTCAACAACAATGCCTCTAAATATTGCAATAGGACAGGGTCAGAAATGTGGTATATATGTGCCTAGCTTAAATAGGATAATCTCTTTTCCAAACTGAGGCTCGCACACCAAGTACTTTTCATTTTTCAGTGCAAAACTTTCCAAATGGGTGAGTTTGAGAGTGGCTTCTAACATAGTTCTTTGAGGAAGTATTGTTGAGGTTAAAAGATGTATGACCTCTTCAGGAATGTGCAGAAGTAGTGAAATTTATGTAAAGTTCCCTAGTCAATGTCTTTGCTTCCTTTTTTGCAACTAATGTATCACAGAATTTCTTTCATAATGCTTTTTCATGTACTACATTCATCACTAGCATTATTAGTGAATTAAAGTCCAATATAATAAAATTAATCCAATCTCATATCCTGAAACATTAATATGTTAACAGGCTCCAAAGCAGTGAAACGTCACAATGCATTGAAATGTGGAATGAGTCTAACCAACAAAAGTATTCAAAGTTTAACCATAGTTTTCTCAATTTCATTTTTTTTTTTGAGAAACAAAGTTGTTTGTTTTAATCTACTGACATTTCATTTTGTGATTAATTTCAGACTAACGGTATACAAACGACAAACTCATTTTAATGTGACAAGCATTTGGTAATTAATTTTCCAACAATGCTATGGGATTCTAAAAAGCACTCTTCATTTGACATGTATTTTATAATTTATTTTAAAACAATGCTGCACAAATCTGCAAAGGCATTATTCATCGGAGAGTTCATTAATTATGCAAATGTGCTGCAATTAACAAATCTGTTCTGAGGATGGTATTTGCATAATAATGAACTGCATGTTTGTGACATTATTTAATAAGATACCTTTGTGTATTCCCCTAACAAAACACTTCTGTGAACACACTTGGACACAGAAGGAGGTTAAACATGGACTCTTTGAGATTAAAAAATGTGATCCAAGAAACACTGGTTAAAAACACAATAATTTCTGACACAAATATAAACAATAAATAGAGATATAGATTTAAAAAAAGAAATAATCCATGACTACTGCAACACCATTTGGTTTTTACTCACATTTTGGAGAACAATAACATAAGAATGAAGACTACAGATGGTGGTGAAGTCCATTCAGAATGACTACTGAGGATTGCCAGGGTGTGACATAAATGATTTTAAGTGACAAATATGATAGCGAGGCCCTCTCTGCATGCTATGGAGTCAACTGATCTATACCCAAAAGATCCAGCTGAGATTGATACTGTGGTCAGAGACAGAAGAATGCTTTCCTTTACCCTCTTCCTTACCCTCCTTACAAAATGACTTCAGACATTCCAGCACACGCTTAAACATGAGTCATGTTTAATTTCTTCACCTGGGTTACATATGGAGACTTAATACTGTTACAATTCACTTTTGGGGTCATTGTGCGGATCAAGATTCTGTTTTGAATTTGCAATGACCAAAAACTCCCCTCAACCTGCCTGGTGAGTTGCACAGCTCCACACCATTTCTGGGTTGATGGAGAGAAAGAGAATGAGCAGCTATGCATCAAGCTATTTTTCTTTAACTGGATGCACTGCATGGACACCACCTGCAGAGACATCACAAGGACTCCTGGAGGTCCCACTTTGTTGCCAGGGCCTGCATGGAGCTGGGACTATACAAGCTATGCACTTCTACCAATGCAGGATCTCAGCCATGGTGTAGTTAGTTACTTTCAGAATTTTCTTTTAAATGGAAAGACAGGATATAAATGCATGGCTCACTTCACTGCAGGGAGATTTAGCCCATTATGAAGCCTCTTCAGTATACTTTAAATCCCTTCTCAGCAACTGGGATGTAATACTTTCCTAATTTCAGTCTGGAAGACAGCAAGCAGCAATTTCAGCAATTATCTTCCTTTGGAGAGGAAAACATCTGCTAAGTCCTATTTGCAATTTGCAACTTATTCCATGCAAAATTCAGACAAGCAGCATTTTTCTCTACAGAAAACAATATTTTATTATTGAAACAGTATAATTTTCTGTGCAGAAAAGTTTGTTTTCTGTACAAGGAACCATGTGCAATTTTTGGGCAAAATAAGTGCAATTGCAAAGATTTGAGGATTCTCCATTTCAAGGCTTTCTAACCCTAGCAAAAAAAAAAAAAATCCAACCATTTTTGAACATTCTTTCCATTCTTACTCTGGAAGCATAAATGACCACAGTTCACCCGCTGCCAAGAGGATTTTTTCATCTTGCCAATACAGAAGCTATCTGGGAGAATTAACTCCGCCCCATTTTTCATGCTTGGAAAAGTTATTTTTTTGAGACAGCCTTCCCAGAATTCACTAGCAGAATGGCTACTCTGGTTGAGGGACTGTAGGAGCTACAATCCACAAAAGTAACTTTTCCAGACTCTGCCATTGACCCAAGAGTCAGTAAACATACAGATTGGAGAAGTCCCCTTTCACTACACGGAACAGATTCTTTTTCATCTCTTTTCAATTCTCTCTTTTTTTCAAAATCCACTTTATTCATGCAAATCACTGGAGGCAACAGCAAGATTGTCATGAAATGGAATATTTGTGATATCATGTTCAGACCCCAGCTGAGATTGTGAAAACTAAAAAGATACTTATTTAAAGGAAGTGCTTTGTCATAAACAGGTTACCCATGGGATGTGATAGTGTAAGTAAGCTACTGAATGTAGTGTTGTTCAAAACAGTCACATCTGTTGGGAGTGGCAACCTTTGCATGCCTAATTAAATGGCTAGTTTGTTTGCATGTCTATTGTAAGCATAGAGAGATAGCCTAGAGAGAACTTCCTGTTTGCTGGGTAACACCTCTTCCTCCAGCACGTACACATTCTTTGTTTTTAAAAGGTTCTCTTGCCATTTACTCCCCCCTTTTTTGTCTTCGCCTTTTGACCTGAAAGCATGCTCTGAGATTTCCCAACAAGGATTGTTTTCAGCAAGCATGTGAGTGCTTAATTTTCTTCCTACCTTCTTCAAGAATTGAACCTGTATAGACTATGTACAAGATTTTGTGAGTAAACTCTTTTATATTTTTAACCAAACTGTTTTTGTGTTTATTTTGAGCTAGATTAAGTGTGTTTGGGGTGGTGTTACAGAAGTGGGACTGGTGATCTGTTCAACTTCATTTTTTGTGCAATTACTAAAATACTTTGCTGATTGAGAGTCTCTTTACCAAGGTCTCTCAATATTCAAACATTTTTTCAATTTCCCCAACAGGTTATGGGCCCAGAACAGAACAGTTACCAGATTTTTTGGGTTTTAGTTATTTTTTGCTTTGTGTCTTTCTTGTGAAAGTGGCTAGAGAATTTTTACCTTTTACCTTTTTGGGAGCTGATTTCTCTTTTTGTTGGAATTGCTAACTAAAGCAAAAATGCTGCATGCAGATTTAGCAGATTTAGACCTAGCTTCCAAACCCAGACTTGTGCGACTCACCAATGAGAGCTATACAGAATGGAGACAAAAATTAAATTTAGCCTTTAATTACCATAATGTTCTTGATGCAATTGAAAAAGAAAAACCAAGTGGTGAAGCTGCAGAACAATGGTTGAGAAAAGATGCCACAGTACCTAATTGGTAATGCATTGGAGGCTAATCAGCTAGTGTATGTGAGAGATTGTACCACTGCAAAGGAAATGCTAGATAAACTTAAAGAAGTTTATGGTCTTTCAGATGAAAAGTCTCAGTCAATTTGGATGAGAGAACTTATACAGCTTCGCCTACATACTAAAGCAGGCTGTGAAGCTCATATCAGCAAACTGATTATAATTTTTCATAAATTGAATTCCTGTGGATTCCAGTTTTCTGACAGACAAAAAGTTTGTTTCCTGACTAGAACTCTGGTATCAGAGTTCAATCCCTTCATCTCTCTCTTACAAAACTTAAAAGGGCTAACCTTTAATGAAGCTTTGTCTAAACTACAAGAAGAATGCATTGACCAAGGGGCCTCCCTTTTGATCATACACAGAGACCAAGTGGATCAAATTACCTGGCCACTAAGAAGGGCAGACCCAAAGCTCTGCCTAGGGACCAATCAGAGCTCAGTTGCTATAACTGCAACAAGAAGGGTCACATTGCAAGAAACTGTACCCTTCCCAAAAAGCCCTCAGCCAATGGTAGCTCTCCAACTAAGAAATTTACAACACAAAGGCAGTATGTAGGTGAATCAAGCAAACAGTCTTACAGAGGAAGTAACCTTCTTTTAATGGGACAGACTCTTGCAGTTAATAACTACAAGCAGAAAAATAATTGTTGGATTATAGATTCTGGCTGTACCAATCACAGCACATTTTCTGATGCTTATTTTGATAAAATGGATCCAGATGCAACAGGAAAAATTCAAGCTGCAAATGGTGAATCCATGCAGATCCTGGGATCAGGAAGCTGCACTTTAAACTGTCTATTGCCTAATGGCAAAGTTGCCCAGAATGTAGCAAGTGATGTCTTGTTTGTTCCTGAATTACACTGCAACATGCTCAGTGTGTCTTCTTTAGATAAGGAAGGATTTGAAATACTTTTCAAATGAGGAAAATGCACAGTTACCAAAGATAATGTCCTTTTTGCAGAAGCATTTGAGAATAATGGTGTCTATGAGTTACATCTTTCAGCTCAACAAGCTAATGTTGCTAGAGCACAGATGAATGAGGACAGCCTTGACCTATGGCACAGACATCTTGCACATTGTGATCCAAAGGCAGTTCTTGAACTACAGAACCAGAGCTTGGCTACAGGAATCGAGGTGAGTCAACAATACAATGAAAGTACTACCAGGTGCGTAACTTGTGTTGAACAAAAGTCAGTCAGACCCTCATTTCATCCAAGGACTGAAAAGAGAACCACTAAAGTACTGGATCTCATTCACAGTGATTTGTGTGGTCCACTTAATGTTCCTTCACTTGGTGGAAACAGATATGCTTTAATTTTTGTGGATTATTTTTCAAGGTATTGTGTTACTTATCTTCTGAAAGAGAAGAGTCAAGCCCAAGACATGCTACAGAAGTATGTTGTCATGGTGAGAACCAAGTTTGAGATGACACCTAAAGCTATCCAGACAGAAGGCGCTGGTGAGTACATTTCACATTGCACACAAGCTTTCCTAGAAGAGCATGGCATTTTGCACAGGAGGAGCGTTCCCTACACTCCTGAGCAGAATGGGATTGCTGAAAGGAAACAGATCTTTCCTGGAGATGACAAAGTGCATGCTGGCAGATGCTCATCTTCCCAGTAAATTTTGGGGTGATGCCTTTATGACCACAACATATCTCCAGAATAGATTGCCAACAAAAGGCACCACATGGACACCATTTCAACGATGGCATGGCAGACTACCAGACATGAAGCACATTAGAACCTTTGGAAGTATTGCATATTCATACATACCACAACAGAAACGACACTAACTAGGCACAAGAGCAGAGCAGACTATTCTAATTGGCTATGCTCCTGGAAGCAAAGGCTATAGAGTAATGAACTTAAAGACTGGTGAAGTTGCTACTAGGCATGTAGTTTACTTTGATGAACAAAGCAGAGTTGATAAGAGAGGAACTGTCATAGACTTTCCAGATGAACGAGAGACTATCTTAGAATCACTGGAAGAAGAAGAGCAAGATGTTGAACCTTTCTTAGAAGTGCAAATGTTGTCTTCATCTGAAATACAACAAGCAGCTACACAACCTGATTCTGAACAAAGGACTGAGATATATGCTGCAGAAAGCAAACTAAAGGCAGAGAGCAGTACACTAAGAGAAGGGGATGCAGATGGCTCTGACCTGAGCACTGGACTGGAAGATGCTGCAGAGACAGACCAGGTTCCCAGACGCTCAATGCGACCCAACAAAGGTGTACCACGCTTGTCCTACCTCGCAACATCAGCGTTACCAAATGAACCATCAAGCTTCGAAGAAACAGATGCCTGCAACTGAGGCAGCTCAGTGGAGAAAAGCAGCACAAGAAGAAATAGATGCACTGCATGAGAATGGAACATGGACACTTACTGAACTTCCACCAGGAAAGAAAGTCAAAAGGTCCAGATGGGTCTTCAAGCTGAAACTGGATGCACAAGGAAAGGTGGAACGCTACAAAGTAAGGCTAGTTGCACAAGGCTTCTCGCAGAAATTTGGAATAGACTTTGATGAGACATTTGTACCTATTGTCAAACACAGTACCATAAGACTGCTTCTCAGTCTAGCTGCTTCCAAACAAATGGATGTCAGAGACCTTGATGTGAAAACTGCTTTCTTATATGGACAAATAACAGAGGAACTGTACATGCAACAACCTGCAGGCTTTGTAGACCAGAAGCAACTACATCTGGTTTGCAAGCTGAACAAGGGTTTGTATGGACTTAAACAGGCTGCTAGAGCTTGGAATGAGAAGTTAGACACAATGTTGAAACAATTAGGCTTTAAGCAAGGAGAAGCAGATCACAGTCTATACACCAGAACCAAAGAAGGTTATTCAACCTTTACCCTGACCTGTGTTGATGATTTGATTATAGTCACCAACAGAAATAAAGGCTAGTCAGAAGTTGTACATCACTTGAACAAAGAAGTGGAATTGAAAGAGTTAGGAGATTCAAAATACTATTTGGGCATGGAGATTCAAAGAGAATAAGATGGATCTTTTCTACTAAATCAAAAACAAAAGATTACTGAACTTTTAGAGAGCTTAGGACTCCAAGATGCTCATACTGTAGCAATGCCCATGACCACAGATTTTCTTAAAAATACTGAAGAAAGTGATGCTTTACCAGATAATAGTCTCTACAGAACAGCAATAGGAAAACTCCTGTACCTGTCTACCAACACAAGACCTGATATTGCATCTGCTGTAGGGATTCTGAGCAGGAAAGTTAGCTCACCCACAAAGAAAGATTGGACTGGAGTAAAAAGGGTGGCTAGATACTTAAAAGGGACTATCAACTTTAAATTGAAGCTACCAGCTAGTAGCAATCCAAAGTTAGTATGCTACACTGATGCAGATTGGGCTGGTGATACTGCAGATTATCACTCAGTCAGTGGTTTTCTATTTTTGTATGGAGATGGACCTATTTCTTGGGGCAGCCACAAGCAGAGTGTGGTGGCTCTATTCTCTACAGAAGCAGGGTATATTTCAGCATTGGAGGCATGTAGAGAATGACTATGGCTTGATCAATTGTTGTCTGATTTTGGAATAAATGAAGAAAAACCAATTCAACTTATGGAAGACAACCAGAGCTGTATTAAACTTTCTCAAACAGAGAAGACGACACCACGCAGCAAGCACATAGGAACAAGATACCACAAAGTACGTGAGCTCACAGAGAATGGAATGATCAAGATGATCTACTGTCCAACCACTGAGATGGTAGCTGATATCCTGACCAAACCTCTACCAAGAGATGGCTTTGAGAACCTGCTGATTGAGAGTCTCATTACCAAGGTCTCTCAATATTCAAATATTTTTTCAATTTCCCCAACAACATCAAGCAGCTCCTGTTAATTACCAGTGTATACTTTTATTTATTTATTTATTAAATAAAATATTCTAAAACAACAATAACCGATCATACAGTATTATATCTATGTAAATTATTACATCACTTACCAAATTCCTCAAGAAAAATCACACATATTCTTCTACTTCAACATAGATATTCAAATTTTTCGAATTCAACATATATATATTCTCACATTTATCCTAGAATCTACTTGTCATATTTACAAAACTTCCTACTTATCCTTGGCGGTTTATTCTGAAAGTAAGAAAATTACTCTTTATTTGTTACTTCTATATCTTGTCAAAAAATGTACAATTTTAATACCATAAACTCATCAACCTTATTATTGTTGCTGTACTTATTGCTTTTAAGCATTTCATCTTCAAATCTATTTCCGCTCTTACGTTGGATCATTCATAAATCTAGTATAATTACCAGTGTATACTTTGACCTGCATTCCAAAGTGTCATCCTGCCTCTGAGAAAATATACTGTATTTGCCAGTTTATAAGATGCACTCCATTTATACACTGGCAAATACTATTTACCAGCGTATACAACACACTGGTGTATAAGATGGACCCCATTTTCAAACAGTATTTTTCAGGGAAAAAAGTGAGTCTTATATGCCAGCAAATACAGTATTTAGGGAATCTGATGGGTGAGCGGAATATTGAAATTTTGACCCGTTTGTTAACAGCAAGTACAGTGACATGCAAAAGGGTAGCTGTGAATTGATTACCCAGAGTCCATACTTATTTCTTGGAGAACTTCATCTTGTCTCTTGTCACACTCAATGCCTTGAAATGACTATTTGGGTAGCTGATTGCCATCATTCAGGCCTCAGGAACAATTAGTTAACACCACAGAAATGTGGAGTCTATGTGGGGCTCATGTTTAAAAAGGCTCAGAAATCATAACTGGTTCAAAATGCACCTGACAGAATGCTGACTGAAACTTCTTGTATAGAACATCTCAACAGTATCACTTTCCTCTTCAAGCTGGTCTGCAAGCTGATTTCTCATCTCAATACCAAATGATGTTTTTGACCTTTAAGAAGACGGACTGAAGAATTTGGTGCCTGAGGCTGAGGAACAAGCCCCACCCTTGGCCCATCTATTGAGTATTTACACCCTGACTTTGACTGAAATACCCCAAGTCAGTTATTTCATCATCTGTAGTGAAAGGTCCCTCAAATACCTCTTCCACTCTTTTTTTAGTAGTAAAAACAAATAATAAGAAATTAAGTAACTCACCATTCACCACCCTTTCAAAATCTTCAACTGCCGAGTGCTGGGCTGGCTTCCCCACGCTACCTAATGATAGCACTAGGCTTGACCCTTAAAGACATAAAAGCTGGGATATCTATTTTCCAGTGAAAAGCGTGACAAAGGCCCTTTTTGCACCTTATCTTGATAGCGTGACGAGCAAGAGCCTTCACGATATTGCCAATATTGCAAGAGGCCCAGTAGAGAGCCCCTTGCAGTCTGCACACCGTAGGGTATTCACGAGAGAGCACCAGTCCCCGCCCAGTGCCTTGTCTGCATGTCGGCATCCTGGGCCATGACCAGATCCCGCCCTGTCCCCACTCCACTGCCCCTGACTGGTCGGTGGTTTTTCTTTTTTCTTTTTTTATTGTTTCGTCGACTATCGTGCTAACGTTAGCACGATAGATCCTGCCAACAGGCTGTTTCATACTACGTTGGTAATGTGCTAACGTGCTAACAGTCGGGCAGACCCCGGGGGCTGCTGTCGTCTCGAGTGTGAGTGGCAATGCAGCCCTGGGGTGGCCTCTCGCTGCGACGTGTCATGCAGTGCTTCCTGCTGCGATGGGGGCAGCGGCCAGCCTGCTGCTGGGTGGAGCATCCCCTGGGAGTTGCTGCATGAGGGATAGGCAGCTGGGATTGCCCACACCCCGCCCACTCCCAGGTCCTTCCTGGAAGCACGCCGGATGACGGCTCCGCAGGTCCTCTGCTCATGCGACTGATGCATGAAAGGGAGGTTATTTTCGCCTTTCAGGGGAAAATAAGAAAACGCGCTGTCAGCACTAACCGTGGCCGTGATAGCACCTGGTTCGCCAGAACGTTATTTGGTATGGTGGCTCGTGAAGGGGGGAGGGAGCGTGCCTAATACATTTTAAAAATGCCATGTGAAAAGGGCCAAAGGCAGGAAGCCTCCACTGCCTACAGGAGGAAAAAATCAGAGAAGCCCACTCTAAGAAACCAGGTAGCTGGTTTTAAAAAGGACTGAAGGATAGCAATGCCACAGATAGTTGGTACTGGCCGAATTGATACAACACAGACAGAAAGGGAGAGAGAGGGAGGGAGGGGAAAGAAAGGTTCCAGATGTCTGTGGGGGAGGAAGTAAAAAAGAAAAGAATCTTCTGAAACTACATAGTTGTCCAGAAGAAGACAATTTCAGTAGCATCCTTGCAAAATTCAGATAGTTACTTTTAAGAAGAAGAAATACAGTAATAAGTTGAAGCCATACATGACTGAGCAGTGGATGGATGATGCTCTGGAATCCTAATGGCTGAACAGAGGATCACTGATGTTCCTTGAGATGTCAGACTTGGCCATGGTAACACATGCCTTGGTTACATCCTGGTTGAATTATTGTAACACGGTCTACATGAAGCTGCTTTTGAAGAGTATTTGGAAACTGCAGCTTGTACAAAGAGTTGCAGCCAGGTTGTTAACAGGGATCACACAATCCCCTGGCTGCAACAGCTCCACTGGCTACTGGTCTGTTTCCGGGCACAATTCAAAGTGCTGGTGATGACCTTTAAAGCCCTACATGACTCAGGTCCAGGTTCTTTGAAGGACCGTATCCTCCCCTATGAACCAGCCCAGCCTTTGAGATCTGCTGGAGAGGCCCTTCTCTCTGTCCCGCTCCCCTCACAGGTGCATTTGGTGGGAACTCAGGAGAGGGCCTTTTCAGTGGTTGTTCCCAGGCTCTGGAACGCCCTTCCCAAAGAGGTGAGACCGGCACCATCTCTGCCTTCCTTCCAGAGACAATTAAATACATTCTTATTTCGGCAGATATTTAATATGTGATCGCTGCTTGACTGAAGAAAGGTGTTGGTTATTTTTAATTGTGATTTGTCAGTTGTTTTAATAGGTATTTTAACTTTGTTTTAATCATTACTGTTTGTTTAATTAGTGTTTTAGCTTTTTATGTCATAGTTTTTTAACTATGTGTTCTTTTTAAAGTATTGTAAGCTGCTTTGAATCCTTTCGAGGAAAAAAGCAGGATATAAATAAAGATGATGGATGATGATGAATTGATGATGATGATGGTGATCATCATCATCATCATCATCTTCATCCTAGCTCTTTTCACTCAGTTAAGGAAGGCTTCAGCATGGCATTACATTCATTCTTTTCAAAAAGTAACTTCCCAAGTTCTGCTTCTTTGCTCCTGCAAAAGTTGCTGCCCTTGCCAAACAAGAGTTATCTTCTCCTTTGCATCCATTTTTCCCCTCCCTCCCTCTTCATCTATGCTACTTCCGCACACTTTGTGCAGACACTTAGATTTTACTTGCATCAAAGACACTCTTTAAAAAAAAAAGTGGTACGTCTAACTGCAATCTGAAACCACCCTTGCTTTTTACACACACATACACACCCCGCCACGTCCATACCCACACCCATAGATATGCTGCTATCTTCTCTTTTGATCTTAAATGATGCAAGTGGATCTAAAGACATCTCGTGAAAGTATTGTGCTAGTTTTTCAGTTGCAGATCGTTGTCAGTCAAAGCATTTGAATGATTTTGGTGACCTTCCTCTGTGTACTCTAATTGTCTAAACCTTGGAATTAAACCAGTGCCTTGAACTTCAGGGAATCCACACCTTCTGGTTGTTAGGCTCTCATAATTTTAATGGAGTATTGTTTTAGGTTTTTATGATTTTATATGTTTTTAATGTTTTTTAAAATTATTTTTAACGTTTTGCTGTTTTAATCTGTTGATGGAAGCCACCTTGAGTCCTATGTCAGGAGAAAGGTGGTGTACAAATATAATAAATAAAATAATAAATATAGCTTCCTTTAAGTTAGCCACATTTTTTCCACATCTTTTTTTTTCATGTATACAGATGCAGCATACCCAAACCCAGTTTCTCTGTGACAGAGACCAGGATCACATGATCCTCCAAACGCTGTTGGACTGCATGCTCCAGCAGCCCTTGCCTGCTAAGTCGATAGTGAGGAATTATGAGAGTTGCAGTTCAACAACTGGAGGGCTGCATGATTCTCAGAACTGCTCAGACTTGTTAGAGGAAAGTAGTGGTGTCCAAGTTCATTTCCCAAATCAGCATTCAAGAAGGAGAAGTTCTCCTGCTAGCTCATTTCCCTGCAGAAGTTGGCTTCATTATTTAGCTAACTGTTCAAGGTCTATAGTTTGGGAAGAAACTCTTGGTAATTCAGTTAAATAACTAATTTCTAGAAAATTTCGTGAAAGGAAATGAAAATACAAGGGCGGGGTATTCATGGTTGAAAAATTACAAGTGATTTCTCGCCTGAAGTATCCCAGTACTGCCTCAGGAGTGACCTCAGTAATCTGTCCCTGGGATTTTGTTTCCTTTGTTGATCCTGGTATTTTCCAAGCCTTGTGACAATCTACACAATTCCTGTATTCTTCATGACCACACCTGGAAGAAGGTAATTGGCCATAACCATCATATTCTCCCTCATGATAGCTGGGGCCACAGTGTTTTGAAGAGCTGGTGACAGGAAAATTAAGCATTCTGAGTGCTTTTCTAATCTCATCACTATAAAGTATTGTTATCATTATGTTTATATTCCTGGGAGGACCCAATGTAGAATTTGTTCTTCCATTTGAGGTAGGTGAGAAGTCAACTGATATTTTTCCTTTTTTTCTGGAAAATTCAGACTTCAGTCCTACATTAACTGAGAGTAAGGCCCCCTGAGTTCAGTGGGGCTTATTTCTAAGAAGAAATATATTGGATTGTACTGTCACAGCCTAATCCTAATTGTGACTGGTATTACTCAAGTCCCATTGTTGTTCTTTTTGATGATGTTGATGATAATGATGATGATTGATTGATTGATTAAAATATTAATACCACAAGATCTGAAGGCACCCCATACAATACAATTTAAACAATTTGAAATAGTAAGAGATCTTTTAAACATTCTAAAACATTTTAAACAATGTTAGGTTTTTAAAACAATGTTACTACTCTGAAAGTTAAAAGTGATAAGCTATATACATGTACAGTTTGGTCAAAAGCATTAGGCACTACCACTGTGCCAATCAGGCCTCCAAAGGGAAGGAAATCCATAACCAGGGCACCACAGCAAAAGAAGGCCCGTCTCCCATGTCTGCATGCAGTAAATTGCTCCCATTGATAGGTCACAGAAGACAGACACTCCAGCAGAACTCAGGCCTTTTCTGTACCACCCACTCTCCTGCAGTGGGGACGGGAGAAGGACAGGACTGTGATGACACTTCTGCATGATGTAATCACAGTCTCATCCTTCCCCTGTCCCCAGGCAGCACGATCCCCATCAATGATACATGATCTCACATCCATCCCAGACTTACCAGTCCTGAGGAAACCACAGAAGTGCAATGGCTGCACTTCCTGCCCCAGACCCGGCTGTGCTGCAGAAAGAAGAGGCATGGCCATTGCGTCTCCTTCCATAAGGAGCCAGCCAGCGTGGAGAGGAGTGCTCCCCTTCCGAAAGAGGCACTGCTGGGATCTCCACTGGACATCTTCACTAAAAGGTAGAGTGCAGAAAGTTGTTGTTGCCATTTTTATTGTATATATGGCCTTTACAACGTTGTGAATAAAATTGAATTAGAATAGATTATTACAATTAAAAATGGATTATTAAAAGATTAAAACCATTTTATCCATTTAAATCCATTTTAACAATGACTGTGATCCAATTAAAAATAAAATTATTAAAATTTATAGACAAGTTTAATCCAATTTGATGTCCCCTATAAGTTGGCTAAAAAGTATAAAAGCATAAAGTATAAAATTAAAATGCATTACGTTCCAATATGTTCCTTTATGAAACAGGCATGCAGTTTTCTAGCTGTCAGTGCAAACTGAGCTACTAAGTATGTGACAGAGAGCAACGTATCAGATAACAGTGGTGTAACTATTTTCTGGGATGTGCAGTCAGCATAAGATTGAATAATGTTAGACAGAAATCTTTGTCTAGAGGCAGAGTTAAGGGGCCAGAACAGCAAGTAATGAATTGTGTCCTCATTCTGGTTACAGCCAAATACATATTTTCTATCTATGAATGGAATAGCTTGGTATCTCCCTTCAAGATATGTGGAAAGCATCTGCTAAAATCTAAGTTCTGTAAATGCTCTTCGGAGTTGAGATAAAGTCAAGGTTTCAAGGTACTGAGGCTTTGCATGGTTAATCTGAATCTGTGGGTACCAGATGGAGAATTTTGCGCCAACTATGGATGTCTTGCCTGGCATTGTGATCAAAAATCCAGTTTTTAAGATCATGAGGACTGAGTCTTAAATAATTCTCTGTTTTAAGTTTGTAGGTCAATACCTTGTCTTGGAGCAATTGTGCCCAACCTCCAGACCTCAGTTCCTCTAGCCAACAAAGTTTGCTGAGGGAGTGATCTTCGAGTTCATTTAATCTGCACCAGAATCTTAAGAAAGACAGATCAATTATAGCTGCAACTAAGGATAAGCCCAACTCAGCCCTCAGGTGAGATACTGGAACCCCTGGAGGCAGTCCCAGAATCTGCTGCATGAATTTATTCGGGTGCAGAAAATGCCTCAGTCTCCAGGCAGAAGAGATGCTCCTTCAGGTACCATGGACCCAGGTACAGAGGCTTTAATTGGGGCTTTAAATGTCATCACATTATATTCAGACTGGAAGTATATTGGTAGTCCATGCAATCCTTTCCTAGCTGGTGTCATATATTTTCTAGAAGACTCTCCATGAGAAGTCTAGTTATGCAATGCATCTGAGCCATCTTCAAGGGAAGCCACATGTAAACTGTGTTGCAGTGGTCAAGTCAGGAAGATACCAGAGCCTGAACCTCTGTGGCCATGTTATCCTTGTGCAGTAAAGACAGTAGCTGGTGGACATGTCAAGGGACACTTGGGGTTCCCATTACCAAAATAAATAAATAAATAAATAAATAAATAAATAAATAAATTTATTTATTTATTTATTTATTTATTTATTTATTTATTTATTTTTAACAATATATTCACTAGTTAAAACTGTGAGCCTACTACATATTTTATAACATCATGGGCTTCCAAACACATATATAATTTTTTATATTCTAAAAACAATTACAAAAATCATAGATCAGCTCATTTGTCATCCTGAATCTGTGACCATGTTAACCTCATTGGGCCAAATCTTCACCTTAAATTTAACTCCCCATTTTGTGCAAAAGCATCTTTTCCCTGATTGCTTCTCACATAATATTTTAAAAACACTATCTTGAGACAGCACCCTGATTTTAGACATTTCTCCACTTCCTTCAATTTCACAGAGTAAATCAGTCCCACACATGAGTTTATAAAATCACAATCTTGGGACAATAGCCTTGTTTTTAACATCTTTCTCAGTCCTCCTTTAGTCATGCAAATAGGTTCAACTTAATTTTGTTTAGATTGCATACAGGTCCCAATTAAATTCATCCCCCCTTGTCCCCTCCTTGGAGTATAATATCCTTTTCATCAACCAAAATTTCCTGATCATAAATCTCCCTTAAAGCAGCAATTCTCTCCATGAACTCTGCTGCTGCTTGTGCTTGTCTCACCATCTGGTTTTTCACTGGTTTTGCTTCCACGTCCAGTTTTATATCTTTCTCTGTCTCTTTTGCATCTCTCCCCCTTACCTCTCATTTCAGTTCTTTGAATTCTTGCCTCATTATGTCAATCATACTCTTGAGTTACCTGCACAGTTTTTCCATTATCTATTGTAGAAGATCCACAGAAGGTTCCACTTTTCATTTAGTCAGCAATTGTAAACAATTTGCTTCCTTGGAATCTGACTAGAGGTGGCCAAGAAAACAACACCTACGAACACCAGTACTTTCTCACATTTTTAATTTCCTCATTAGAGTCCAATGCCATTTTGCAAGTAAAGTGCAATTCAATCTATTCACCAAGTCTACACACTTAAATGTTTAGTTCTTCTCTTTTCAAAACATCAACTCCAATTTGGGGCAATCAACTCTTAATTGCAGAAAGAAGGAAGCTGTAAAAGGTTCTTCTGATCTCTCTTAATCAGAAAGACTGTTCACTTTTATGACTTCCAAGGCTAATTCAGAGTTCTTCTTCCTTTTTTTTTTTTTTTTTAAAGCAGGTTGAACAGCACAGGGCCATCACATCTTGTGATCTAAACAGCTGCATTTCATGGCAAGGACAAGATATTCCCTTAGTCCTTTCCATTCCCAGCACATTTACAAAAAAGTAAATGCGTGTAATGGGAATTCTGGACCCAAGTGGGTAATCCTTCACTCACCATTTATCAGAGAAGGTGGTGGTGGGGTAAAATCTCCAGCTAGAGATCCCTCTGGTCAGCACTTTACTGTGAAAGCTCTACTGGCTGCTGAAAAGCTGCCAGAAGCTGCTATTGCTGGCCTGCTGGAAGTCAAATCCCTGAGACCAAATTTGTGAAAAGCTATCATGGTCACTAGCCAGGCTATCTTCAAGGATTATAGAAATTATAGTCTAAAAAATCATAGTTGACATTCTGCATTGTAGTTATGGATTCATAATGTAGTTTATAAATTCACAACTGCACTGAACTCAGTAAAACTACATAGCCTTACTGTAAAATTATGTAAATACCTGCAAAGCCACCTTACCAACCAGTGTTGTGTAAAGGAGGTCTGCCAGCTGCCAATCAGGATCCAAGGAGGATGATATTTCCATCTCCTCCTACCAATGAGCAAGGCGTGACAATCAGAAGCAGTAGGAATCCTGTTACAGTACCTCTTGGGAGATTTGCTTATTGGTGGAAGGGGGTTGGAAATATCATCCTCCTTGTTCTCTGACACCAGATGAACAAATCCCCTTACCTAGCTGCTAAGGAGGGCTTGAGAGGCCAGGCCAGGAGACTAGTTTAACTAGTTATGTCTGAGCTTGGAATGCCTGAGCTTGGAATGAGATCCCATCATGTTCATTAAGTATTTCTTCCAACTAGACAACCAAACTAAACATTGGTCTTTAAGAATGGTGAGCAAAAAAACACAGCTACATGTCTAGTATTTCTTTGACATCTAATGCCTTTTCCAAATTTGGGTCTCCAGATGTTGCTGGACTTCAGCTTCCAGAGTCATGGGCATCATAGCCAATGGCTAGGAATTCTATAAATTCTAGTCCAATAACATCTGGGAACCTACAGGGTGGGAACTTCCCACTGGTCTAGCAGAACATACCGACATCTTGTTGGGGACATGCTTTGCATATAGAAGGCCAGTCACTGGTATCTGTGGTTGGGAAGGAGAGGTGAAAAGTAATGGCCAGTGGAAAGGGCCTCTTCCTGACACCTTGGAGAGCCACATCCAATCAGTATAGACAATACTGGACAAGAAGGCTGAATAGGTCAGAACTGGGAGGGTGTATTTCTGGAGAACAGGGTATTACCAGCTGAGGCTCTATATGGAACTGAGTTGGTATTTTATGGTCATGTATTTAGATGAAAAATCTGAAGTTATTAGTTGTTGGTTTTCTAAATAAAGCAAGGTTGGGAATCAGACTGCCACTGGGACTCCCATTGACCTTTGAACCCTTCACCTTCAAAATATTTTAGTGAAAAAAAGTTATTTTTCAGCTGGAAAGAAACACATTAAAATGACTTAAAGACAAAAACCAGAACAGCCTTTGGAACAGCAATTGGAAATGAATTGCTGTTGCTTTTTGACATCTAAAACAGTGTCTGCAGGAATGCACAGTAGCCCTCTAGAGGAGCAAAAAATGGGGCAATGAGTCCTTCCAGGGTATGAAAATACGACCACCCTTGACCTAAAGTAGTAAAGTATGGTTACCTGGATATGGTAATACTTAGGGAGCATGTGGCACATGTGAAGTGTGCATCATTAGTTTCAGATGATGTTGCCAAGCCTAGTTTCTGAGAACCCTCATTTTCCTTAAAAGGAAACATTTTGTGGGACAGTATAGTATTCATCAGCTGGTCCATAGTTGGTTTGTAGCGCTTGTTTGTTTGTTAAATTTATATACTGCTTTTTCTCCAATGAGCTCAAGGCAGTATACATGATATTTCTCCTCCCTACTTTATCCTCACAAAAGCTTGAAAGTTTGGTCAGACTGACAGAAAGTCTCTGAGTGAATTTCGTGACTCAGAAGTAAGACAAGAGCCTAGATCTCAAGCCTTAGTCCAACACTCTAATTACTACACCACACTGGATCTTGAAAAGAACACTGCATGTCAGCAGTGGCCTCAAGAGCAGACAGGCCACTTCCTCAGACACAACTATTTTGCTGCAGACAGCCGTAGGAACATCAACTGGGTAGTTCTAGGCTTCGTCTTTTGCATATGCACTCAAGCTGCTCACTGCGTGCAATGGATGAGTGAGTCATGAGCACTTTTAAAAAGCTGAATACAGTACACTCAGAACCTCCATGTTGTCCAAGTCTTGATTAATTCCAGTTTTTAAACATTCACCCAGAACTAAATCAATTTCCTTCTAAAATCACTTTGTTTATAATGAAGCACTAGTGCTTGGTCTAGAGAAAATTCCTGGCTTAGCTTTGTCTGTATTTCTGTTTAAAGTTACCCAATAGGATAATATTATCATTAGCACAATTAGTACACAAAGCACAAATGGAGAGATACCAGCAGATATATCTCTTGGTATTATCCCTTTTCTTTTCAGCAAATATTTTTGAAAAGTTTTACACTAGCAACATTTTCGTGTTCTTTTTCTCTTTTTTCCTCCACCCAGTCCACTCCACTCCAAAAAGAACACAAAGAAAGTGAGTAACGATTTAGGATGTGTCTGCATTACACACTTATAGCTCTTTGATTCCACTTTAACAACCATGGGCACCACCCTGAGGAATCCTGGAATCTGGAATCTGGTGAGGTCCTTAGAATTGAATTTACGGGAGTTCTAATGTTGTTGTCCTGGGAAGTGGAATAGACTAATATGGTTCTGAATCTTTGGCCCTCCAGATGGAGCTCCCAGAATTCCTGATCATTGGTCAAGCTGGCTGCAGCTTCTGGAATACCCATCTGGAGAACCAAAATTTGAGAACCACCAGGCTAGAGTTTTCCAGCTGAAAATTCTAAGTACTTCACCGCCTACAAATCCTAGGATTCCATAGGATGGAGTGCTATTACATTAAAGCAGTATCAAGCTGCTATAATGGTGCAGTGTGGCTGTAAACTTGGCTGTTTATAAAAGATTCTCAGTCATTGGATATTTTCAGCAAGAAACAGAAAAACAAATAGACACAAGGAAGGAAGAGAAGGAAGGAAGGAAGAAAGGAAGGAAGGAAAAAAATACATCACTAAGCTAATTATCACCTTTAAACAAGGCACATCAGTGTTCCTCTTGGGTTTCCAAGACAGATGCCTCACCCATTACAGAATACCTAAGAGCATATGAGGCAGACACTGTTAATTGCTTAGTGAATTAGAGATCTTCTAGTTTCCAAAAAAGTATTCACTGTTTGTTTCTCAAAAATTAGAGCAGCCCTTCACCAACCTGGGACCTTCTCAATGTTTTGAACTGCAACTTTCATTATCCCTGCCCATGTAGTGTACTCCAACATACTGGAAATATAACAGGTTGGGCAAGGGCCAAAGCAGAGCCTCTGATGCCATTTCCTCCAAGCACAGGTTAACACAGCACACAAGCTCATAAAGAGTTAAGATTAACATAATACACACATTCATGAGGGCAGGGCTGGGGAACCTTGAGATGTTTTGGACTATAGCTCCCAGAATGCCTCTCTAATGTCTGTGATGTCTGGAACTGATGGGAATTCTGTGACACCTACCTGGAGAACATGATAGGCAAAGCTTCATGCATGTTTTGGAACTAGAACAAGAACAGACCATGAGATCATTGACTTTTTCCCCTCACTGACAATATTCTTAGTGGAGATAATGCCCAGGTTTTAGGAGACCTAGTTAAAGTAGGGAAGACCCATTTTGCCATTTAAATTCACTTCTCATTGAAGCACCAGAATGAGGGGTTTGGTTTTTTGTTTTTGTTTTTAAAAACCCTTGTTTTCCATTCTTTATTAAGATGCTTTGTGTAATTAGTAGTGTTTCAGTTGGAATGAATGGTAATTTGGAATTCATCCAAACTGAAAACCTAAATGAAAAATGAGCATTAGCAATGTGTTGCATGTTAAGAGAGGCAAGCTTCTCCAGGGCAGCTGCGCATGGTGCAGTTTGGCCCTGCTTAAAGAAAATCTATAGGATCCTTGTGGAATTTAAGATGGAAGGGAATAAGAGAGAGGGAAGGGAAGGCAAAGCAAAACAGGTTTTCAGCCAGAAGTGCAATTCCATTATAGTTTAATGAAAAACACCCGAACAAGACAGAATTATGCATGCTACAGTGAAATTTGTTTTGGAATTAAAGATTTCTATAAATAAATGCAAAAATATGAATGCATATTTTTCTGTTCCTGAATTTCTTTTGCATCAAGAGCAGCTGATGTAAAATCCTTGTTATCAAATGAAATTATATTCAGTTCCCTTTTTTTCTTCTCAGTGAGACAATATTGTAACAGGTTTCTTGAAGCTGTTCTGGGCAAGATTATATTGTCTGCAAATTATAAATTCCACATTTGAGTTAGTAATGTGGCAATCTGAAGGAATTTATGAAAATGTAAAATGGGGGACTGGGGCACATCTGAAAATCTCACACAGACACACACATCATTTTGATCTCTGCTCCCTTCTGGTATTTAGGCATAGTTTGTGACAAATGAGTTCCTGGAAATGCATATTACCAGTTTAGTGATAAATATTTTGAAATGCTTTCACTCCTCTCCCCACTCCATTGCCAAATGCCTGCAGAAAAGGGAGAGACTCAAAGGCCTGGGAAATCTCAGAAGAAACTGTCATGATCCATAAGATCAGCAGCCAGTGGACCTAGAAAAAATTATGGACATGGTAAAGTGCACAACAATTTTCATTTTCAACACAAACAGTAACAGAGAAAGGGTTATGTGGGGGGGGGGTAAATTTGCTTGTTTTACTGTCTTTTACTTCCATTTTTTCCTTGTCACAATTTCATTTGATCTTGTTTCCTCATTGGTTTGAGAACTTCCTTTAAAAAGACTTTATGGAAAACCCTTTTTTAGTATGCTTTTCTCCTAATAAACACTTTTTTGTGTGCCCAAATTTCCCCCCCCCCCCATATGTGTTTCTGGCAAACATTTATATACAGTCAGCCCTTCACATTTGCAGATTTAACTTTCATGGATTTGATAATTTGTGCCCCCAAACCTCAACTATCTCTTTTCCAGGGGAAACTTCTCTCTTGGTGCCTCTAACCAGGACGCTCAGAGCTTTAAAAACCCACCTCTAGTTCTCTTGCTCTCTTCCTCCATCACCAGCTGCTGCGTGGCCAGCTAAAGATGGCTCACAGCCCAATTTCAAAGCCCCCACATACATCCAAGGAAGGAGATGGGAGACAGAGCGGAAGTATAGGGCCATCACATTGACCCACACTTTTCTCTCTCCTGTTCCTGACCAGGGCCACTTCTGCACTAGACTGTTATAGCGCTATGGTTCCACTTTCATCCTTCTATAGAATCCTGGGGTTTGCAGTTTCGGGAGGGGCCAGGCGGCCCCTCCCGAAACTGCAAACCCCAGGATTCCATAGGAGGTTGAAATTGGAACTATAGCGCTATAACAGCCTAGTGTGGAAGTAGCCCTGATTTAGACCTGTCCCTGCCATGCCTTAGCCCCTACCCACAGAGTCACACAGACATCTTGATATTTGAACATTTTCCATTTTTACAGGGGTCCTGCACCCCTCACCCTAGCTAATGTGGAGGACTGATTGTATATGTAATATATACATGCTGGAGTGCTGCTCTCCTTGATATACACATATTTAATATACAATATATATGTTATACTTGTTGTGTGCCTTTGTCCCTTCTGACTTATGGCAACCCTAAGATGAACCTATCACAGGGTTTTCTTGGCAAGATTTGTTTGCCATAGCCCTTCTCTGAACCTGAAGGAAGGTGACTTGCCAAAAGTCACAGAGTAGGTTTTTATGGCTGTGTGGGGATTTGTACCTTGATATCCAGAGCTCCAATCTAACACCCAAATCAAACCATTACACCATACACTTTCTCTCTCTCTCTCTCTTTAATGTACACATTCTTATGTACATTTAAAAAAGCTGCGAGAATTACATTGCAAAGCTCCCAGAAGTAAGTGCAGAAACTGCAAGTTAATTACATTTCAGCTCATAATACACACTGGTCACAAAGGCCCCTCCCGAAACTGCAAACCCCAGGATTCCAGAGGATGTTGAAAGTGGAATCATCGCGCTATAACAGGCTAGTGCGGAAATGGCTTTAGTTTCGTTAAGAAGAGAGAGAGGGAGGGGCTAAATTAGGGAGACAACAGTGACTGAAATTTGTAGGGAAGTCCCTTCAAATCTCCTGCTCAAAAATCACTTGTTAAAGGAAAAGCAATAGTGCAACTAGTCAGTCCATTATTTTTCCAAAAGGAACACCTGTAACTCCTATCTCACTCCCAAAAATAATGTACACAATTACGTTGTACTATTTCTAATCTGTTCCTTCCAGAGTGTGGAATTCCAGTTTTGTATGAGGAAAAGCTTAGGTTCAATCCCAGGCCATTTCCTCATTACACTGTTATAATGTTATTATTCCACTTTCAACATGTGGAATTTTGGGGTTTGTAGCTTACTGAGGCCGAAGACCTCTCTGGCTGAGAATTCTAAACTCCAGGATTCCATAGGATGCTGAAAGTGGAATAATAGCAATGTAACAGCGTAGTGCAGAAATGGCCTCAGTTAAATAGACTTGGAAAGCCTGAAATACAGCATGTACCCTTCAGCACATCACAGATGAAAAAGAGGACATGAGTAGCATCATCAGTGCACTCAAAAGGGTGCAGCTAGGCAGCAAGAGGGTAAAAGTTGTTAATGAGAAAAAAAACACCTAAAATTAGTATTTACATACTGAGTGTAGGAAAGCATGAAAAAAGAGAAAAGAACCAAATCAATAAATGCAATACTATGGAGGAGGTATGAGAACAATAAATATACTATTACAAAATACCTTATCGTAACATCAAAATGCCTTTATCAGACCCTGCTCAAAACTACAGCTTTCTCTCAGATCCACTCTGTGAAATTTGTGTTCACTCCAAACCCCATTGCCCAATCCACATTATTGATCTGATCAGATCCCAGATTCCCCATAACACAAGCCAATTATAACCTCTGAGGCCCTTCACACGTGGAGGAAAAAACGTCCTGAGATGTCCTGAAACGGAGCTTACCTGAAACCTGGTAAGTCCGTCGCCATGTGGAGCAGCGCGTTTTCACTGTTCCACACTCCTCGGCGTCCCGCGCCGTCCTGCGGTGCCCAAAATGGCGGCTTACAATTGGCGGAGGCTCTCCACCAACCAGAGAAGCTCACCAGCCAGAAAGCCCGCCCCCGGCAGATCTGCAGGCACACCCTTGCGCGCATCTGCAAATCTACACCAGGCGCTGCGACAGGGCTGCATGCGGCTGCACTCCCCATGCCTTTTAAAAACCACATGAAAAGTGGTTTTTAAAAAGCATGCAGCACCGCCACTTCCGGTTGCCCTAGCGCGGATTGGGGTGTGGAATTACACTAAAGTAATCCGCCCCAATCCATTTTACGGTGTAGACGACCTCCGTCACAGGTCGCGCTACACCGTTTTAATACCCCCGTGTGGACAGGGTCTGAGTCTAACATACATCATGGGGTTGTTGTTAGGACAAAAATGAAGGTGAATGGATGAATGGGGTTTAGCAAAATAATGTTAAATAATGTTAAATACTTTTAGCTCCTGAGGAAAAACAAAGCTGGAAAAACATGATGGGCATAAAGAAATCTATGCTTTCCCCGTAAGGCCTTTTGGAATGTCTCACTTAGGCTACAGTCCCAGGAGTAAGTCCCACTGAATTCCTCAGGGCTTACCCCTAAACAGATGCATATATGATTGCATTGTTAATTTGAATAGACTATAGTGGCCCCTTCTTTCTTCATGAGGGTTCAGGGTGCAAAATCCTCACAAAAATGGAAAACTGTAAATAATTCCCCCCTCTCTCTGTCCCATTCCCTTCTGGGGCTTCCTCATTCCCATTCTCAAAATGGAAGGAAATCGGTGGGGGGAGGCTTGTGTGAGCCTTCCTTTCCCCCTCTGGAGCTCCCATTCCTATGCATTTTGCCCTCTCATGGAGAACTTGCACCAACCTTCCCCAATCCCCCAATTCCTTCTGTTTTGCAAGGGAAGGGGAAGTGGGGAGCTCTGGAGGGGGAAAAGGAAGGCTTGTGCAAGCCTTCCCTCACTGCCAGTCCTTTCTGCTTTGCCTCAGCTTGAGTTCTTCATGCTGCAGCAGATTGTATGGAAATGGGAAAAAGAGTATGGGGCAGTAAGGCACATGTGCTTGTGAATAATCAAATTCATGAAGGTCAAACCCGGAGTAGCCTCTCTCAAAGTAAATTTCTTCCAGTGTTGTACCTCTAAAAGTTATCCTTTTTTCCTGTGACACTGGGCAAGCCTGATGTACACGTGCACATGCAAACACACAGCAACTGAGCATTAGTAAATCAAAAGGAAGGGAGTTAGAGAAAATAAAATCAATAAAACTAAATCTTAAAATATTAGGCTTATGCAAATCTCAAAACCAAACAGATCTACAGGCACAACCAAAGGGGGAAGAAAGAATATATTTACAAATAAGGAATGGCTCTTTAAAATATTGATCCTATTTTATGGAAATTAGAGACAGAAGAGGAATCTAAACCATTTAAAGCAGGGAATTTGTGTCCCTGTGAGTGAGTGAAATTGAGAGTCCGATGTATAATTTTGCTTTAATTCAAAGGGGATCTCTTCAAGGAAAACCCCTCTTAGTTGCAGCAGGTATAAGGCACCTACTTATGTTGAAAATATTTGAGCCACATGATCAGGCATAGAGAAATTTCCAGACTGTGGCCCTTTTCGTGGCGCTGGGGTGTGGGGGTTGCGCAAGCAGCCTCTTGCGAAAGGCTCTCACATCCCCACTGCTTCAGCTCCACAGCTGCTGTCTGCTAGCGAGCAAGCAGCGTGAGGGTTCCTCCTCTTCCTTCCACAGTGCAGCCTGGGATTTTCCCAGGCTGCGCTGGGGCAGGAAGTGCAGGCACCACGGCTCCAGAGGCTCCGCATGCACGGTAATGCACTGGAGTGATGCGCGATTGTGCACCATTTTTAGTTAGAAGCCAAAAATGAAATAGTGCGCTATCGGCGCCTGCCAGCCCCGGCAGCATTGCACAATTGTGAGGATGTCATGTGGACAGCTCCTTGCAATTATGCGATGTTCCAGAGGCCTTTTCGCATGGTGAATGCCATGTGAAAAGGGGCTGTGTCTGGGCCCTTTGACACTAAGCAATTAACAGCACTATGATTTTTCTTTGCCATGGTTCTATTCTATGGAGTCTTGGGGTTTGCCATTTAAGGGGGTATTTAGAGTTCTTTGCAAGATAGCTCTAGTGTCTCAATAAAACACAATTTCAGGAATTCTATAGGCTGTAGCCACTGGAATCATAGTGCTGTAACTGCAAGGTATGACAGGGCCCTTGTCATCAGTTCATAGTTGGATAATACATATCCAGTTGAAAGTGATCTGTACCATTGTGGCATCTTTCTGCAACAGATTTTAAAAAAATCAGTGAAAATTTGCATTTGGGTTCCTACACAGCTTTCTCTAATATAGTGAACTATGTCCTCTAACATCTTCCAGCATACACAGTGGTGGAGCTTGGAGTAGGGGTGGGTGGGAGGAGGCAGGGCTACGGCATGAGAGGCATGGCCAGGGCGCATGGGGGCATGGCCAGGGCATGCAGGGGCATGGCTATGGACCAGGGCGCCCCAGAAACATGGCCACCCAGAGTGAATTGCCCTCCCTGCCCCAACATCCCTACGTGACTGAGCATACACAATTTCTCCTAACGTATACATTTCCATACACAACATGACAGGTTCACCTCTCTTTTTGAAAATCTTGACCAGATATTTGATTTCTACCTTAACTTCCTATAACATATCCTCTCATGTGGTGCTGCTTTTTCCCTCCTGGCCTGAGGATTATCCTAAAAACCACCATTAGGCCCCACATCTTTAGAAACTCACCACACATTGGTGATTTTTTGCTGAGATTTGTTGCTGACTGTTGTGTTTAGTAAAGAATTTTCAATCTGCTGTTTGAATTTTAGTTAAACGTCTGTTCTTAACAGAGAAATGGCTCAAGTCAAGGAACTGGATTCATGCCTCATGTGAGAAATGCATTATGCACATGCCACCATATGCCCTCACAGTCACTCCCAGAGATGGATTTCATTGGCAGTCTGGCTTTCTTATGGAGAACGGGACCCAGGATTGTCAAGTTAATTGCATTTATATGTACTAACCCTTGGATTTGCCCTCTTGGTAACTCAACTGACTGAACAAAATTTCTGTGGCAAAGGAGAAGGAAAGCCAAGTAGTGAGAATTCTCTCTGGATGCAGAATCTATTCAATAATGATGAGACAGATGTTGGATTTTTGAGTCTTCTACTTCATTGTATAACAGCCAGGTTGGGGTTTTCCTGCTGCTTTCTCTTTATAGCTTAAATCCAAGCAATAGATTATTTTCAATATGTTGAATTTGTTTTCTTCTTTTTTTTTTGAAAAAGATTTTCTCAATGGATTACTAATGTGACAGTCATCCATTTGTGTTTGCTGTATAGTATCGAAAACAGCCGTTTAGTCTATTATATTTTAATGATCCCTTGGATGATATCCCAAGTTTATTAATCAGGACAAAATTGGATTGTGGCAAATGTAGTGACTCCCACCATTCAATCTTCATAGGATCATATGCAAATGATGAAAATGGTCTCATAATTAGGCCTAGAGCCCACTGAATGTAACACCTCCCAATTAGCACTCCGCAGCATGGAGTCTACCGCTATCATTGCACAGCAAAGACAAAAATTTGTTATCAATCCACACAATAGAAAATAATTAATAAAGTTGGAGGGTGTGATTATTTTTTGGTTACTTTACACTTGTGCAGCACACACACACACACACACACCCCTTAAAGAAATCCCAGTTTGTAAGTTAATCTCTGGCTACTCTTTGAAGATAATGAAATTGGCTTCCTACTGCTGATTATTCATTAACAATTAATTCTTTCTCAGTGATCTGCCTCATTTTCAGCTTCTCACCACAAACATTCAATGGAATAATTACAAGTGGAAATGAAAAAGCAATTAGTGGCAGATAATGCCAACATCTGATGAAGAGGGGAAAAAAACTGCTTACAAGTTTGGTAACTGCAATCCTTTTGCCTTTGGAGAAGCAAGTTATCTAATGACATTTCAATTCTGGCTCGCTTTCTCTTTTATTGTTTCCCCAACACTAAGGTCTACCAGAATCAATGCTCTCTTTTATTCTACACTAGCACTGGATTTCTGTACACACTTCCTAAGGATTAGGAAATGTTTTTGAACCCGCATGTAGTAGGGGACTCTCAGCTAAACAGCAGCAGACAAGGAAGCAGGAACAAAAAGCTCACTGAAACAACAGGGTAGTGTATTCCAGGCATTACTATCCCTTGTGCTTTCAGATGACACCAGTGGAAAAATCTGCCAGGATGCCATGCCTCTCTGCACAGTTTGTGGTACTTAGGGCCAGTGGCAGTAGAAGTAGGTAGGGAGAACTGAGGTCATGAAAGGGTATAAAAAAGATGCAGATAAAACAAATAAAGTGATATCACGGGGACTTCTGTCTGGAGATGAATACATCACGGCAAGAGTTTGGAAACAAATGAGTTCAAGTAACAAAGCTGCTGTAGCAAATTACCTTTCTGGTAGCAAGGGGGTAAGAAACATTTCAAAACAAATGCAACATACAGGAATGAAATTGATTTTGTTCTGATGTAATGAATAACATTTTAAATTTATTGTTAGAAGTTTCTTTGTAAGTAGATTCTATGGCATTTTCAGAGGAACATAGAGTGGACTTTTTTCAGTTTTATTTCATTCTTTTATCAGTCTTTAGGATTTTTTTTAAAGTAACATGCAACAAAGGAAATGACTAAAATATAGTAACAAATTACTTTAGGGGGAAACTTTGTAATGGATGAAACTTTTTGAAACTTTCAAAACATTGTCATTGGAGGGATTATAGCTTTGACAGTCCTGCCAGCCCCCAAAACTCTTTAGATTTGGAAATAAAATTCAGGTAGCAGAGTTCAGGAGATGATGGATTGACTGTGGACAACTGCTGTTGATCAGAGTAGATGCTAGCATGGCCAGGTTTTCAAAATAACAACAGGGCACAGTCAAAATTCATGGCATGCAGGGTCCACACTCAAGAAGCAATGGTTAACAAGTTTGTGTACTGCCTAAATGGAAGTATTGATTTCTGTTAACCTAGCCCCATGTTTCTCTGTAAAATTAACATATTGCCCACACTGGTAGATTACATGATGTGCATATTGCTGTTCTTAGGAAGGGCCTACACCTCAAAATACAGGATTTTTTTTTGGCAGCTTGTTCTGTCTATGTAAAATGAAAAGCTTTCCAACACCCAAGCAGGGGACATCCTTCATCATAAAGGACACCTGGCAACCCTAGTAGATACTGTTGACATGGATCAACCTAAAGTTGGATTCATAGAAGAACTATACCTGTTTGATTCACAGAGGTAGGAGAGAGATTATGAGGGGAGGGGGATATGCTTTACTATTCCCCTCCCAACTAATTCTTTCCTGAAAATTTTGCCTCAGACAGTTTTCTGACACTCCTATTCCTAACCGAGAGGGATGGAACAAATCCAGAACTTTCCGAATCCGGATCTGAACCCCTAGAAGTTTCTGGGAATCCACGAATCTCACGAATCTTGAATCTTTCGAATCCTTTTTTTAAAAAAGGGGGTTTAAAAAGCAAGGGAAAGAAGGATAATCTTGGGCAAGACACACTCTCTCAGCCTTAGGAAAAGCCTAGGCAAAGGCAACCTCCCTCTGAAGAAATGTGGCCAGGATAATTGTAATAGTTTTGTCTCAGGATCTCCCCAGACTGAAAATGTCACGACAGCCCTTTGTACACAGGCAGAAGAATATGGATTATTCCCACATTTTCCTGCCTGTGTAAACAAGACCATTACAGTACAGAGATAGTCCAGGTCAAAACTGGCTTTTCTTTGCATAGCTCCTTCTGGCATCCTGGGGTTTGTAGTTTGATGATGCACCAGCATACTTTGACAGAGAAGACTGTGACACCTTGTAAAACTCCAAACCCCAGAATTGTGTCTGAAAGAGCTTTGCAAGTGAGCTATGCAAAGGGATGTTTCAGCTGTCCCTGAAATCTCAAGCCTCTGCTTCCAGTCAAGTGCTGAACTTAAATATGAAATGTTTAATTTAAATATCTTAGAATACAACCCTAGATGTAATTTGTGAAATTGTTAGCAAAGGCAATTATTACTCCAAGGGAAAAATTCACCTACTTGCCATCTCTCTTTGTGTGTCTAGTCTCCCAAATTTTCCCGGTCTCCAACAAATTGTTTGGGTGGCGGATTTGAAATATTTGGTTTGCCTATTTTGGCACAAGGATTCAGATTCCTGAATCTTGAATCCCTGCCAAGGATTCAAGGATTCGGTTGGCCAATCCCTACTAACCGGTCTCCATGAGAGAAAGTAAAGTGGATGGGATGGGAATGACCTCTGGAAACATTTGGCAAGGAGATTCAAGGAGAGTCAGAATGATTAAGCATTCACACCTTTCCACAATTTGGAAAGGTACTTTTCAAAAGCAATTTTTCTTGTTCTGGCTTTTGACAAGTAACTTATGGCGTTAACAAGCCAACTTGATATATTACTTGTTTGCTCTACTTGTTAGTTGCAGGGGTTGTGAGGGAAGGAAGAGAATTTATAAGGTAAAGCCTTACAAAATTCTTGTCAAAATAGACCTAAAAATGCCTTAAAATGGTCTGAGAAAGTAACTTTTGAATGTTAATGGAAAATGTTATTTTTCTGCAACAATGAAGTAATTTCTGTCCTGATTATTATGCTTGAAATGAAACTTTGTTATGCTTGAAATGAAACTTCATTGCTAACAAGTTATTTTCAAGCCCTGTTCTTCTTGCCTATTCTGTTATACATTTGTTTCACTGTACTCCATCCTGTGGAGAGTTAACATGGTACTTTAAGTGTTGAGTGAATCTGGAAACCAGAGTTTGAACTCCTAGTCAGCCATGGAAATTCACTGGGTGATGCTGGGCAAGTGACATTCTCTTAGTCTCAGAGGAAGACAAAAGCAAACCCCTCTGAACAAATCTTGCAAAGAAAAACCCATAATTGGTTCACCTTTGGGTCTTCATAAGTCAGAAACAACTTGAAGGCACACAGCAACAAGAAGAAACACTCATGCCCTTAGGACCTGCTAGTTACTAACCTTTTCCCAAATGGCATGAAACCTACTGGGGGAAAAAATCACATATATTCATTACAATCAGGTTTTTGAAAAGCTTCTATTGCTGCTGAGTGATGCTTTTAAAAAAACCCATGTAATAGTAGCATACCTTAATAGTTTAGATCCTGGAAGTAGAGAAAACATTCAAAGATGGGGGAAGGACAACATGGGGTCCCTCGTCTATCATGAATATAATTTTTGAGAATAATAAAGTCTGCTCATTGCTTAATATTCATAATACTCCCTTTTGTTCTTCTTGAAACCATTTCCATGAATCTAAATACTCCTTCCTGTCTCCTGTTATGCCTTTTGTTGGTGTGTTCACTGGACTAACTCTCTGGGATGGGATTTGGGGGCACTGTCATGCAGCTGTTCTGGTCATTCCTGGAAAGACAAACTCAGAAGGTGGTGTTGGGGGGCTCCTGTGTTACCCCAAAGCGTAGGTGCCACAAAGGCCACCCTGTGATGCCAGTGCCTCCTTGCAAAGGTGGGGAATGAATTAGCTCAAAGAGGAGGCTTGCAAGAGGGGGACAACTTAGCAAGATCTTTCCTACCAGTGTTTACAGGCACACACAGGAATAGCACCAGCCAGAGGCCTTTTCCGCACCGGGCTGTTAAAACAGTGCAGAGCGACCTCCAACGGAGGTCTTCTGCACCGTAGAGTGGACTGGGGTGGACTACTTTTTGTAGTTCCATACCTCAGTCCACTCCAGAGCGACCGGAACTGGTCGCGCGGCATGTTTTTTAAAAACCTCTTTTTAGAGGTTTTTAAAAAGCACAGACCACGTAACCTCGTGCCAGTCCTTCGCCTGGCCCTGGAGCAGATTTGCAGGCGCGCGCAAGTGCATGCCTGCAGATCTGCCGGGGGCAGGCTTCCGGCTGGTGAGCTTCTCCTGTTGGTGGAGAGCCTCCACCAACTGGAAGCAGCCATTTGGGACACCAGAGGACTGCGGAGCAGCGAACTCGCGCTGCTTCTCGTGGTGATGGACTCGGACGGCCAGAATACAAAGCCAGTAAGCTCCGTTTTCAGGCATTCCCCCCTCCACATGCGGAAAGGGCCAGAGATTCACAAGTAAGCTAAACATGTGTTTTATTGAGGGGAATTCACTCATGCATGCACACAAGATACACACAATCACACATTCACACAAGAGCTAACTGAAAGAAAAAGGGAGGAAAAGTTACAGAGAGGCTGAGGAGTTTGGGGGATTTATAACTCCAGAAGAGTAGTGAAGAGCAGAAATGTATTTTGGCTTAGGTAGGACCTAAGGACAGTTCTCATTCAGGAGCCAGGCGGACAGAATGACAGGTTGACCTTCAAGAGACTGCACTGGGCATCCTAAAATCAGGGGTATTTGTACCCTGAAAATGGCCTTCGGCCGTGAAGGTTCCAGATGCAAAACAAAGGGAACCTGTTGTGGACCATGGGTCTTTCACCTGTTGATGGGCTTAGTGCTTTGATTGACAAAGACACGATGGGTGTGGTAATAGCTGTCTATTGTGGGTGCTGTGAGGAAAGAGGAAAGAATCCAAGTGTACAAGGGATGGATATATGTCAATCAGTGTCCTGTGGGCTCCTCACAATTGGATTCCTCGGAAAATTCCAGCTTCTGTTTAAGCCTATTATCCACAGGAATGGTGTGTATTTACCTGACAGATGACTCAGTCTTACCTGGAGGAAGTTTTGAGTTGACCTGTCCTTCTCGCATCTACAGTCAAATTCTTTCCCTCACTCGGTTTGACCTCTCTGTCACCTCTCAGGCTTTGAATTTGATATCAAAGCCAATAAAATGTGTTGCCAATTACATATGATGCCAATTAGGTATGGTGCCCATCCAAACCATACTGATATTGGGGACCCCCAAAATGGAGCCTTACACCTGTTTGACTCCCTGGCCATTGGCTTGTGGGGTCCCTCAGGGTTCTGTTTTGTCCCTCAAGCTGTTTAACATCTACATGAAACCGCTGGGAGAGGTTATCCGGAGTTTTGGGGTTCCATGCTGGTGACACCCAACTCTACTTCTCCTTTCTATCTGATTCCAAGGAAGCTGTCTCAGTGCAGAACCAATGTCTGTTGTCACTAATGTGCTAGATAAGGGCAAACAAAGTGAAGTTTAATCGAGACAAGACAAAGGTGTTCCCGGTCAGTCAAAAGGCAGATCAGGGAATAGGGTCTTTGTCTCTTCCTGAAATCTCAGGCTCACGGTTCTCCTGGATTCAACTCTCAGCCTGGATGCCCAGAGAAATGTAGAGTCCTGCACTTGGGCAGAAAAAATGAAAGACACAAGTATAGGATGGGGGATGTGTGGCTGGATAACAGTACATGTGAAAAGGATCTAGGAGTCTTGGTAGATCACAAGCTGAACATGAGTCAGCAGTGTGATGCGGCAGCCAAGTAAGCCAACGTGATTCTTGGTTGCATCAATAGGAGTATGGTGTCCAGATCGAGGGAGGTAATGGTACTACTCTATTCTGCATTGGTTAGGTCTCATTTGGAATACTGTGTCCAGTTCTAGTCACCTCAGTTCAAGAAGGATGTCAACAAGCTGGAATGTGTCCAGAGGAAGGTGACCAAAATGGTGAAGGGTCTGGAAGCCATGCCTTATGAAGAATACCTTAGGGAGCTGGGTATGTTTAGCCTGCAGAAGAGAAGGTTAAGAGGGGACATGACAGCCATGTTTAAATGTTTGAAGGAATGCCATGTAGAGGAGGGAGTGGGCTTGTTTTCTGCTGCTCCAGATACCAGGACAAGGAGCAATGAATTCAAGCTGCAGGAAAGGAGATTCCACCTGAACCTCAGGAAGAACTACCTGATGGTCAAAGCTGTCTGGCAGTGGAATATGCTGCCTTGGAGTGTGGTGGAGTCTCCTTCTTTGGAGGTTTTTAAGCAGATGCTGGATGGCCACCTGTCGGGAATGCTTTGATGGGTGTTCCTGCATAGCGGGGGGTTGGACTCAATGGCCCCTGGGGTCTCTTCCAACTCTATGATTCTATGATTCTAGCCAGGAGTGCATTTGCACAATTATGTGCCAGCTGTGCCCTTTCCTTGGGACGTCAGATTTGGCTTCAGTGACACATTTTGGTTGGATGATTGTAATGCGCTGTATGTGGGGCTGCCTTTGGAAACTGTTCAGAAACTTCAGCAGCTTCAAAACACAGCAGCAAGAGTGCTGACCAGGGACAGTTACATGGAGCACATGCTAAAACAGCTACACTACCTACCTGTCTGTTTCCAGGAAAAATTCAAAGTGCTGGTTATGACCTATAAAGTCCATACAGCTTAGGTCTAGGCTATTTGAAAGACTGTGTCTCCCTGTACAAACCTGCTAGACCCCTGAGATCCGCAGGGGAAGGCTTTCTCTCAGTCCCATCACCTACCCAGGCTTGCCTCGTGAGGATACAGGAGAGACTGTTCCCAGTGGCTGCTCCCACCCTGTGGGAAACTCCCTGCCTGCTGTCCTTTCACCAGCAGACTAAAACATTTCTTTTTAAGCAGACTTCTGTATGAACTGGAGAGCTTTATTTATTTATTGTTTTAAAATTGAATATTTTAAAAAATAATTTTATATGCTTTTAATGTTTTAGCTATTTTATATGCTTTTTAATGTTTATTGTTGGAAGCCGCCTTGGGTTCCATTCTGGGAGAAAGCTAGCATACAAATATAATAAATAAATAAACAAATAAATACATTATTTCATGTAAAGATTGTGTTTATTTCATGAACATAATAGCTGTTTCTGTGATAGTCTCAATAGATCTTTCCCCTTCTTTCTAGCATTTCATTCAAGGTCTGCTAACCAAGCGGTAGGAAGTCTGTCTTGCAGATACCACGCTTGAAAACATACTGAATGCGAAAGTATTCATAGAAGTTTGTAGACCTTCCATTGAGTTAGGCTAATTTGTGCCCCTTCTACTTATGCAGATACTCTCCTACTAGGCTTTTTATAATGTGAAGTCTATGCCACTGAGATTATTAATGATTCTGCTATGGCTAGGAAGAAATTTGATTCTCCTTTGACAAGAACCTCCCAAAATTTGAAAGCGTCTCCACACTTTTCATGGAAAGACCATGGGATTTTAAAAGTTCAAATGTAGGAGAAAGTATACCAGATGGTTTCGTCTATTCCCAGAGGTCTGTAAAGTTTCAAATAACTTAAATAACATAATATTTACATTTAAATATGTTTATTACTTCTTTATTCATATAGGTTGCATTTGTCTTTCTTACAGTGTTCAGCCCTATTATGAAAAAAAGCATATGCCATACCACAAATTATTCCCTTGCTTGGAATATCATGTGCAACATTAGGATGTACAGTTAGTATCCAGCAGACCTGGCATTGAAATCCTGCTATTTGGTAAATTCATCAGGTGCAAAGGTTAATAACCTTGACATTCTTAAACCTTTGGAAGAAGAAAAGTGTGATTCTCAACAACATACCCTCCAACAGTTTACAGATGAAAACTGGGACGCACATGGCCAAGCAACATCAGAATATGGTCAAGATGGTGAAACTTATAAATGAGGAAAAACACACAAGATAGGAGAGGCTGCAGCAGTTTGCCTTGGCCTGAAATGAAAGGGATGGAAAGTTTCCTCCTCCTCCTCCTTTTCTCCTCCTCTCCTTGATGAATTGAATGCAAATTGCACTTTGAAGTTTCTCTGCAGCAATGGAAGTAAGTCCAGGACAAAAGGGGAGGGGAGTGGGTGGAGGAGAGAAAAACTGGGACACTTTAAAAGGAGCTGAAAAGCGGGGACAACAAGATTAATCAGGACTGTTGCTATCAAATTGGGACAGTTGGAGAATATAGTAAAATACATCCTCTGCAAAATACAGTCATCCCCCCACATTCGCTAGGGTTAGGGGCACAGGACCCCTGTGAAAATAGAAAAACCACGAATAGGCCCTCCCAAACTGTATTTAACACACAAGAAAAGTATGATCACCATATTCAACACACCATGGATTCCTTTGAGGCATCAGGGTTCCTTCACAAGTGGGTGGCTGGTGGAGCCTACCGTCACTTCCACTGCTGCCCCACACCATTGTTAATAAGGACTTACAAGCCTCCTTTGCAGTTTCTCAGTCTCATGAGGCTTGCAGTCTCTATTAAAAATGGCATAGGGAGGCAGCAGAGGTGACAGCAAATAATCTGTGAATAATCAAATTCGCGAAAGTGAAATCTGCAAATGTGGAGGCTGGCTGTATTAGAATGTCAGCGCCTATGCACATACTGCTTAACTGCATTTTTATGATATGCAGATGCGAACAAAACATGTGTGGGCTGGAATATGCCACAGACTATGGAAAGAAGAAGGATGGCTATATTGTAAAACCATAGGTTTCTTTAATACCCAGCCCCTGATTTTGATGCACCTCTTAAGGATGGCTATGTGAGCAGCCCAGCTCCCTGACTAAGCAGCATTCTGCAAACTGAGCCAAGCCCTATACAGGCATACTGAGGGCTACCTAGAATGTGTGAGCTAATCTCCCCCGAGATATATCTGCCATTATCTCTTAAATGATAGCTTCATTTGAAAAGGACATTATATGCTAGTCAACTAGCCTTCACTTAAGGGACTTCAAACTTTTTTTTTGTGGGGGGTTGACAATGGCAGGTAGAGAAAAGGGAAATTACTTTTCCCATTCATTACCATTGTTAAATATGAAGACTCTTAGAAGCACAATGTGTACTTAGAACTGCCCTCCATGTGTTCACTGTAGTTTACTTCAAAATGCATGGTGGATAGATTGGAGACAGCCTTTATTATGCTTGGAAGTGCTCAACAACAATAGCTGTCTTACTATCTTACTGTTTATTCATTTAGCATGCTTCTGACCCATAATTCCTAAGGAGGCTCAGTTAATTACAGGATCTCATTTTGGTGGTCTAATTTTGTGAAATCATTTGGGTAGAAGACTCAGCCCTCTCAAACTAGTCTTACATGGAGCACAATCCACTTCCCCATTCTGGGATCTATGGCCCTTTTCTCATGGCAGTTGCCATGCGAAAGGGCCTCCGGAGCATCACGTGATCACGAGGAGCGTTTCAGATGACGTCCTCACAATCGTACAATGCTGCCAGGGCCAGCAGGTGCTGATCATGTACTATTTCATTTTTGGCTCATAGCTGAAAATGGTGCATGATCACGCACTGCTCTGGGGCCCCACATGCACTTACCGTGCATGTGGAGCCTCCGGAGATGTGGCCCTCATGCTTCCTCCTCCAGCGCAGCCTGGAAAAATGCCCAGCTGCGCTGTGGAAGGAAGGAAAAGGTGATGCCCTCATCCTGCCTGCTGGCCAGCAGGCAGCAGCTACAGAGCCGGAGGAGTGGGGACACAAGAGCTTCTCGCAAGACGCTGCTCATATGATCCCTGCACCCCCGCGCCGGAAAGAGATAAGGTGCGGAAAGGGCCTATGTTTCATTTTCACAGGAGCAGAGCCTTACAAACACCCAGGCCTATATCGGCAGAAGCCAACAACGTGAACGTGATCTGTCTTGATTCTCCTGCAGTTCACTGTATTCTTCATTTTGTTTCTTGTCCCTTCTTGGTTCATATTAGATTGTGCAGTTCTGGGTGGTTTTTTTTTTTTTAATTCTCACAACATAATTTGTGTTTATTTCTTTTTCTGTATTTAAAAGAAACACAGGCATTTTTGTACTGATATCCAGTATACTCATTTTTGGTCACATAATTCCCATTGAGTAAATCGGTGTTTCTTTTTTAATTGTACAGTTTTCATTCAGCCATGCTTTTGAAATGTATTCATACTTTTATGACTATTTGATTTCTCAAATTCAATTTTGGGGCAATGTCCACTTTGTTTCACAATGAGTCTCTGGAGTGTTAAAAATGAATTTAATTTAGAGTTTTAAATGATATTTTCATTCCTCAGTCCTAGCATGGCAGACATATCTGGTGTACACATTTGCATCTATAGAAATGAATTTTTTTTATGAGCTAACTGCCTCAAATGCCTCTTCTTTCTGTGCAATATGGTCACACGGAAATGAAGCTGGGTTACTGAAGCAGAGCCAAAGGGAAGCAGTGTCACTGAAATAGCTCTTTGTGTCCTGAGTATTTACATATGCACACATGACTATGTTATTTTTTTTTATTGACAAGAAGAAAGATAACTGTTGGACAGGAAAGAGAGAAAGCTATAGAATAATGTGAAAATATAGAAACAAGCTGCATTTTGAGAAGAATAGCACATTACAAAGCAATTTGGTCTCTTTCCAAATGTTTGGAAACATTCCAAAGAATGGAAACTTAATAAAACGCGGATTCTGCCACTTGGATAAAGTTGCTAATGGCTATGACTTTAGAGGTCCTATGAGTAAGACTATGCTTTGGTAGTCAAGTGCCAGATTTGCAATGTGTGTTGAGAATTCTGAGAAATAGTCCTGATCATCTCAAACAAAATTCTCAAATAGGCACAGCAGAAGCTGAACAACACCCAGTCCCATGGCCACTTAATGCATACACACATGTGCACACACATACACAAGGTCTATCAGAGGGGGAAAAAAACAGGTGCAGTCTTCTTTGTAAATCATGTAAAATAGCTTTACTCACTAATTACTTGTGCACAATCAGACTTACAATTTAATGGAGGAGAGATAGAGAGAGAGAGAAAGTTGCTTCAGACTATAGTGATGCAGGAAAAGAGTGGGTGTGATGAACCTCATGGGAGGGGGTCTTGACAACAGAGCCTCCTTGGCAACTGAGAGTGTTTAAGCTGATTGGCTGGTGAAATGGAACCTTGGATAGCCGAGGGGAGGGGCTGGTGGAAAGAGGAAAATAACGGATTTTAACTGTCTGGTGTGTGTTTGAAGAGGAGTGTGATTTGTGGTGTGTTTGGAGAGGTTGGAGATTTGAAGAGCTCTGTGGGAGAGAGAACTGAGAAATTGGGTGTACGAGAGATAGTGAATGAATTGAAAGAGAAGGAGATAGAGAGAAGAATGGTGTGCTCTTTATAAAGATTTAGATACAAAACACATTTAAAGCAACAGTGTTACAATAAATGTTTGAAGTTCTGTATTCCTTAAAACAGTGTCACAGAGTCTTATTTTGAATCCCAGAATATACACGCTACCAATAATATCCTCTTGACCTTAGTGCCAATAGTACCACATTCTTGGAAAATATAAATCCCTGTTGATCTTTACATCTGGGAGAAGGGCAGATTTAGGGAAGGCAGTAAAGGGGAAGAGAGTCCTGAAAGGAAGAAGCCAATGGGGGGCAAGAGGGAGGAAGGGACTGTGTTCTCAGGGAGGGAGAACTGAGGCAGACCCGTTTGTCCTGGCCCTGGCTTGATTCAGAGATCTCCCTGGCTGTTCAGTTCTGATCACAAAGAGGTGTCAGGCTGGGCAGGCCTTGAGTGTGAGGCATGGGTGCGCCTGTCGCACTTGGCGGCATTGATTGCCATTTTCCCCCCCGCGTTTTACAAAGAGTGGTGTCAGAGTGGTATCTGACCAGAGCGGATCTGACCAAAAAAATTGGTGGGATCAGAACAGAAAATTTGTAGAGATCTGACCAGAGAAATGGTGGGATCTGATTGAAATAATCCAGTGGGATTTGGTAGGCAAGATTCCTTGAGGTAACAGTTTGAAGATACATAGTAAGGGAATCTGTGGAACACCCCAAAAAAGATTTCTCACTTCTAAGAATAAAAGGCACACACTGTGTAATCTCTCTCTAAGAAACTATCAAGGTGGTTTAAGCAAAAGAATTAAGTAATATTTCCTGAGGTAACTGTGTGGGTAATTTGTAAGGAAATACTAAAATTTTGATGCCATCTAAACAGACAAAAATCAGAATGGAAAGCCCTGAGAAAGGACAGCGCTTGGTTGAAATTGCTACATTAGAGTCTGCAGAAAGTGTAGAAATATGGAAAATAAAACTTGAGATGAAAAGAATGGAAGAGGAAAGAGCTTTAAGAGAACTTAAAGAAATAAGATCTTTAAAAGAACTGGAGACACAAAGAGCTTTAAGAGAAAAAGAAATGGAAGAGCAAAGAGCTTTAAAAGAAAGACAAATGGAGATGGAACATGAAATGAAATTAAGAAAATTAGAACTGCAAATCCAATTTGACAGGGATGGGCAAGAAAGTAGCTTAGTGCCTCATGTAAACATGAAGAGATTCCCTAAATATGACCAAGGGGATAATGTGGAAGCCTTTCTCATTAGTTTTGAGAGAGTGTGTGGTGAATTACAAATAAGACCAGAGGGAAGGATGAGTTACACTCAAATTTGTGGGGTGTTGTAAGAAATCTGTGGGCAAATATCAGCTGAAGAGGCCCATGATTATGACTAGTTTAAAGAGAGGATCAAACAAAGATTTGATTTGACTCCTGAACATCACCGAAAATAATTTCGTGGGCTGAGGAAAAAATCTGAGGAAACCTATTCACTGATGGGGTGTAGATTAATTAGAGCACTGGAAGGATGAGTTTCAGGGTCTGAAGCAGAAACAAAAGAGCAGCTGCAAGAGCTCATAGGGCCTGAACAATTTTATAACATCCTGCCATATGAATTTCGATGGCTGGTACAGGACAAAAAGCCTAAAACAATTAACCAGGCAGCTGAAATGATGGACCATCTAGTTACCATTAGAGATGCTCCAAAACCCCAAAACTACGATAGGAAATTTCCTAGAAGTGGGCAGCCATTTTATGGCAGAGGTATTGAGAAGGCAAAAGAAACTCTTCACAGTCCTGACACGAATAGGTCCAGAATAAAGAACATTTCCTCACCAAAAGGAAATCAAATATGTTATAACTGTGGGAAAGCTGGCTATTGTCAATTCCAATGCCCAGAGAGGGTGGATAAAGATAAAATGGAAAAGCCTAAACGTTCATATTGCATAACTACAGTTGATTCAGTACAGCAAAGGCAAACTTGTCAACCTGAGTTGGCGAGGCCAGTTGCCACGGAAATGAAGCCTAGTGGGGAAGAAGGGAACAGTTTCTTTCCTCACACTTCTAATCTTTGCATGGTAGTGACTCTTGACACAGAGTGGATGCATGAATATGGAAAGAAAATAGAGGAATTAGAGATACAGGCTCGCAGATCTGTGTGATCCAGCCACATCCGATTTCTCCTAGAAACCTCATTCCCCAAGAAAAAGTGTTATTAAAAGGCTTAGGAGGGCCTGTGTTTTCAGCTCCAACTGCAATCGTTCATATTACATACAAGAACTGGACAGGGGACTGGAAGGTAGCTGTATGGGAAGATATTCCAGCTCCTTGCTTAATTGGAAATGATTTGGCCAAATATATTCATCAGGTCTGTGTAACTACCCAACACATGACACAGAAGTCCCAACTGGTCTCATCAGAGTTATTAAGGAGGGAGGCACTGGATGAAGGAACTCCTACCCAAGAAAGCAACACTAGTGCCACTAAGAAACCCAGCAGTAAAAAAGAAATAATGCAGATCAGTGATCTTCATGAAATCCCGATGTCGGAGCTTGTTAAGGAACAAAGACTGGATGAGAGCCTTAAGCCTCTGTTTGAATTGGCAAGAGAGAGTCCTCCGGAAGTGACACCTGAAGTCCCAACTAGATTTATAATAGTGGATGACCAGCTTTATTGAGAATCTCTCAAGCAACATAGCCACAGAACAGGGGAAAGGCAAAGACAATTGGTAGTGCTCACCAAGTACAGAACGAAGCTACTTGAAATGGTGCATACTAGTTCTTTTGGAGGCCATTTAGGGATCAAATGCACTAACCAAAGAATAACTACTGATTTCTACTGGCCAAAGGTGGAACAGCAAGTAAAGCAGTATTGCCATACATGTGATACTTGTCAGAAGATAGGCTCAGGTAGAGACAAGACAAAGGCAAAGTTATGTCCTATGCCAGTGATTGAGGAGACATTTAGTCGAGTGAGCATAGATATTGTGGGTCCTTTGCTGAAGGCTTCCAGAAGGGGAAATAAATATCTGCTGACCTTAGTAGATTATGCAACCCGATATCCTGAGGCAGTTGCATTAAGCAATCTGGAAACTTCCACGATTGCCAACGCCTTAATCACTATATTCTGTAGACTGGGTTTTCCCAGATAAATCGTATCTGATTTGGGAACATCGTTTACCTCCAGGCTGATGCAAAAACTGTGGGAGCTGTGTGGAATCAAGCATTTTAACCTCTACTCCTTATCATCCTGAGACAAATGGACTAGTAGAGCGATTTAATGGAACACTGACACAGATGATTAAAGCATATGTGGCCAATAATCCAAATGACTGGGATATGAAATTGCAACATCTATTCTATGCTTATCGGGAGGTGCCACAAGAGAGCCTTGGTTTCAGTCCTTTTGAATTGCTGTATGGTCAAAAGATTTGTGGACCATTAGACCTAGTGAGACAAGGCTGGGAGCAAGATTCAAACTCGGAACCGGAGGTTGTATTTAGATACATCAACAACCTATTAACTGCCTTGAGGTCTATATTGAATCTGGCTGCAGAGAACACGCAAAAGGTGCAGAAGAAACAGAAAACCTGGTATGACAGATGAGCCAGAGAAGGAATATATCATCCAGGCAATGAAGTACAGTTCCTAAGGCCTGTAAAAGGGAACAAGCTGCAGTTTACCTGAATTGGACCTGTGACCATTGCAAAGAGATTTAATGATGTCAACTATTTAATTGACCTGGGGGGTGATCAAGGGACTAAAGTGGTTCATACCAATATGTTAAAGTCTTATTACAGGAGGGAGAATTTAACCTGTTATGCAATTACAGATGGTGGGGAAGAACAAAATTGGTTGCCATGTTGAGAGAAAGGAGATGTGCCTGAACATAAAATCCAGGAAGCCCATATAGATGAATCCCTTTCTGATAAACAGAAAGAGGAGATTTGTAATTTGTTATCTAAGTATGCAGAAGTGTTTTCAAACATCCCAGAAAGAGTGAGAGGGGTACAGCACTGTATTAAAACTGGGAATGCTATACCTATTACTAGTGCACTTTATCGAGTAACTGGGAAGTTTGCTAAAAGTGTGGAAAAAGAGATTAAAGAAATGCTGGGACAGGGAATCATAGTTCCATTGGAAAGTCCTTGGGCATCGCCCGTGGTATAAGTTGAAAAGCTGGACCACATTGTTCAATTTTGTGTTGATTATAGAAAATTTAATAGTATAACTCAGGCAGATGCTTATCCCATGCCCAGAATGGATGATCTAGTTGAAATAATGGGAAAAGCTAATTTCATCACTAGCCTCGATTTGACCAAAGGTTATTGGCAGGTACCTATGTGCCCAGCAGATCAGGCCAAAACAGCATTTATTATGCATGTAGGCTTATTTGAGTTTACAGTATTGCCCTTTGGGTTAAAGAATGCTCCTTCAACTTTTCAAAGACTAGTATACTGGGTCTTGCAAAGATTGAATGCTTTCAGTGTAGCATATATTGATGATATTGGTGTGTTTAGCAATGAATGGGAGGAACATCTACATCATCTGCATCAGGTATTGGAACAAATTAAAATTGCGGGACTTACTATTACGGCACCAAAATGCCATATAGGGAAGAGAGAAGTCAAATACCTTGGTTACATTGTGGGCAGTGGTCTGATTAAACCTGAGAGGGATAAGATCAAAGCCATAGATCAATGGCCAATACCCACCACTAAGAGAAAAGTGAGAGCTTTTATAGGTTTAGTGGGGTATTACAGAAGGTTCATTCCTAATTTCAGTTCTGTGGCAGCACCTTTATCAGAGTTAACTAAAAAGGGTAACCCTGATAAGGTGATGTGGAACCAGCTGTGCCAAGAATCTTTTGATAAACTAAGGAAAGCTATTACGTTAGCTCCAGTACTTATCGCTCCTGATTTTGGGAAGTTGTTCACAGTGACTACAGATGCCTCTAATATAGGTCTGTATTAAGTCAAAAGGGTGAGGATGATCAATTGCACCCAGTAATGTTCCTAAGTAAAAAGTTGCTTTTAAGGGAAAGACATTTAGCAACAGTGGAAAAAGAATGCTTAGCGATTGTGTGGGCTCTGAACAAATTAAAACCTTACTTATGGGGAAGGAAATTTGTTCTGAGAACAGATCACTCACCGTTGTGTTAGTTAAATCATACAAAGGGAAGCAATGTCAAATTGTTAAGATGGAGCTTGTCGTTACAAGATTTTAATTTCAACATTGTACATATGTACATTGTACATTGTACATTTCAACATTGTACATTGTTGCTGACTCATTATCCAGACAAATGGAGGAAGGGTAAGATGTAAAATATATTATAGTAATAGTACTGATATAATTACACTGTTCATGTTGAGTTGTAAATTCTTTAATGATATATTGGTAGATAGATAGAGTGATGGTAAGTATGTGTTGAATATTAGGGTGAATGGTTGTGTGTGAATCCTCATTGCTTTTGATGAGACCTGTGTAGAGGTCTCATCAATGCAATGAAAGAGTAAAGGGGGGAGTTCTGTGATGAACCTGATGGGAGGGGGTCTTGACAACAGAGCCTCCTTGGCAACTGAGAGTGTTTAAGTTGATTGGCTGGTGAAATGGAACCTTGGATAGCCCAGGGGAGGGGCTGGTGGAAAGAGGAAAATAACAGATTTTAACTGTCTGGTGTGTGTTTGAAGAGGTGTGTGATTTGTGGTCTGTTTGGGAGAGGTTGGAGATCTGAAGAGCTCTGTGGGAGAGAGAACTGAGAAATTGGGTGTACGAGAGATAGTGAATGAATTGAAAGAGAGAGAGAAAAGAGAAGAGAGAGAGAAGAATGGTGTGCTATTTATAAAGATTTAGATACAAAACACATTTAAAGCAACAGTGTTACAATAAATGTTTGAAGTTCTGTGTTCCTTAAAACAGTGTCACAGAGTCTTATTTTGAATCCCGGAATATACACGCTGCCAATGATATCCTCTTGACCTTAGTGCCAACAGTACCACAGTCTTGGAAACTATAAATCCCTGCTGATCCTTACATCTGGGAGAAGAGCAGATTTAGAGAAAGCAGTAAAGGGGGAGAGTCCTGAAAGGAAGAAGCCAATGGGGGACAAGAGTGAGGAAGGGACTTGTTCTCAGAAAGGGAGAACTGAGGCAGACTTGTTTGTCCTGGATATGGCTTGATTCAGAGATCTCCCTGGCTGTTCAGTTCTGATCACAAAGAGGTGTCAGGCTGGGCAGGCCTTAAGTGTGAGGTTTGGCTGCGCCTTTCACACTTGGCGGCACTGATGGGCTGCATTTTATTTTGTTTTTTTGCAGTTTCCACAGTGGGTTTGATAAAACAAAGAAACAAGTTCCTATAATGCAAACCTGCAGCTAGTGAGTATAGGCATTCAAAGGTTGTTAAGTGCAACAATGTATTTGTATTTTCTCTTTGTGTACAACTGCATGCACATCTGAGTACGAATACACACACACACACACCCTGCTGATGACCAGCCATCATCCCTTTCACCTGGCTAGACTGTGCTTCTTCTACAGGTCCATCCTCTGACCCTCATTTTGGAGGAGTGAGCCAAGATTGTCCATAGGGCTGCTGTGCAGTATAAATACCACCATCTGGAATTATGCATTGATTCAGCTGTGGAAGAATAGCAAAGTTGCATGACTGAATGGGCACCTACCGGTGCAACTGAATGCACAGCCGAATATGTATGCACGTGTACAATGTGTCAGACAAAAATGTCTAAACACCTTGGACATTATGCACGTGTAAGACACCAAAAAAGAGTCCAACCTAGTTTGCTAACAACAAATTTAGCTACCCATCATCAAGGAATGATTGTAATTGAAATTTACAATAAATCAAGCTCCATTTAATGTTCCTGGTTCCTATTTATTCTACTCCACAAACTGCTGCTAAATGTTACCCATCATAAAAAAAATTCTCATCACTTTTCTTATTGAAACCTTATGGTTGTTATTGTTGTCCATTTTTTGACATTCATCTCAGGCACGACAAAAACTGCCTGTATTGCTTTCTCTCAGATTCAAATATTTCTAAATCTCAAGTTCTTTCAGACATGGATGTGAACCAATTTTCAAATTTCAGTAAAAATAAAGTTAATAATAAAATTCTTTCTCATTTGCCCTGTCACAAATTCAAAGGTATTTGGAGTGGACCATGAGGTACCAGCATCGTGTACCAGCTTAGCAAGGACCATGTCGTACCTGAAGCCATATAAGTGTTGAAAATGAAGTACTTCTCAGAAAAAAAAGCTATGCAAAGAGACTACAGAAGACACCAGAAAAAAGAGGCAGCAACTGTAACTTCAGTACCAGCAGTCTTAAAGCTATTGTGGTATACTGGTTTGAGCATTGGGCTATGACTCTGGACAAAAATTTGAATTGCTGCTCAGCCATGGAAATCCACTGAGTGACCTTGGGCAAGTCACACTCTCCCAGCCTCAGAGAAAGGCAAAGGTAAACTCCCTCTGCCAAGTTAGCCCTTTGATAGGTTTGCCTCAGGGTGCCCAAGTTGGAAATGACTTGAAGGCACACAACAAGAACGCTTGAATATCCAGAGATCTGATCCCACTGGGCCTGGATTTATGAACGTGTTTCTTTGCACAAGTAGTATTTTTTTAAATTTTTCAAGTTCCTTTCATTTTAAAAATCAAGAATATTGTAAATGCCGGCACATTCTTATTTTTAAAAATGGAAAAAAGTAATCATCAGTCTCTATTTATACCCTTTCTTTCTTCTAACATAGCATACAAAGCAGAAGATGCTATTGTCCTATTGGTAGAGTACAAATCTCTATTTGCATACAGTGGAGCTCAGGGTAAAACACTGCTGTTTCTAACTTTGCAAGTGCACAAGCACAGCCAGACAGTATGTGGCCAACCCCTATGGCTAATCTGTGGCCAGGGGAAATAGCTGCAAACGTACTGCATGAGATGGTATTGGATATTTCCTTGTGCAATGTCTGAAAACAGTCACTCTAAATGGGATGAGCGTCTGGACAGTGGCATTGCACATCCCAATTGGGACATACAATCTGGTCTGCCCAGGTAACAGGCTAGCATGGTCATGCTTTCTTAGTCAACATGGAAAGCTCTACCACTGAGCTATGGAGAATTTAGTCTTAGGCCCTTTCCACACAACGACTGCATCCTGGCATGAGGACGTGAGAGAACTAGGATCACGATGATGCTTCTGCATGACATCCTCACAGCCCTGCCCTTCTTGCGTTGCCACCCAGCACAATCATGGGTAAATCATTGACGAAGTTTCTCCATCAATGACCATCGATACACAATGCTCAGAAGGGCAACAAGCACGATGGAGGCCCTTCCTTTTCTAGCGCAGCCTGGGAAAGAGTCTGGCTGTGCTTCCAAAGGCAGGTGCATGTTGTTCACACTCCCTTCCGTGTGGGGCCAGTCAGGTGCAGAGGGGAACATTCCTGTCACATTCCCTTCCCACCAAAGGAGTTTCCAGCATCATGATCGGAAGACAACAGGATCAGGCAACATGCTGAAATGGCCTTAATAGGAGAGCTGGCAAATCTGTTGCTCTTCTGATATTCTAGGCTCCGTTTCCTCTCCTCTCCTGCCACTGTGGCCATTGGTGATGGATGCTTTATGTTTTGCAGAATGCATCCTATATACAAACCTCAAACTCAGTTCTCTGTCAACTATATGTAGCCAAAATAGGACCACCCACATAAGTGAAAATAGATAGGGGGAAACACATGCTTTGTGGGAGGAAGAACAATAATCTTTAGAAGGGTGTCTAAGTTTGAATGTGTCTGAATATGTCCAATGAGCATAGAATATTGACTGCTTACAGACTCAGGAAAGTTACTTATTTGGTTTACTTGTCCCAGAAATTCTGGACTTTTGTGGGAAATCCTTTAAGGGTATGGTGGGTTGATGTGGAGTATTCTCAAAGAAGTCCTTGTTGATTTGCCAACTACAGCACTGAATGTGAGCACTAGTCATACATTTTTTTTTATTGCAAGACCCACGGTTTTTGTGGGGAGGAGGAGGAATCTGCATACTCTTCCTGTTTTGTTTTGTTTTTTTGTCCCAAACTGACAGAATGCAGAACTTTGGGGAGAGGTTGACTTTGTGGATGCTGGGACATAAAACCTGGCCTGCTCAGATAACAGGGCTTCAGATAACATGATGCCTGTTTTCTTCCAATGGGAGAGAAAACTGTTGACTGTGGTTTGTGGGCAGCTAATGGTGTCTCAATGCACAGGCTACGGACATGTTTCTTATCTCTGAAGCACATTAGTACAACAGTCCTGCCTGCTGGAGTATGCAGAGAAACAAAACACCTGCAACACAGGCAAAAAGAAATATGAGTACCTCACCATTTCCTTCCCCTCAGAGCTCAACGTTGTTTTGTATTTTAGGCAGAGGCCACAACAAGCACCACTCCTAGAAAATAACAGCAATGAAATTAGGTTCATGGTTCTTACCACGAAACCACAAGGCTTGAAAGAAAGACAGAAACACATTTTTCCCCTTATGTGACAGCTTTTCCAAACAGTGCTCTCTGAAGGAGTTTCCTTTTTATTGTAAAAATCACCCTAATTTTATTCCTGTACCTGTGGCTCTTTAACCCCTCCTCACTAATTATGGGGGAGGGTTTTTGGTTTTAAGTGTAACATCTCATTCTCTCTTTGGACTTCTTGTCTCTGTCTTGCAGATTGATGCCACAGTGTTAAAAGACAGTAGAAGAAGCAGAAAACCAAAATAAGACTGTGAGTCTAAGGCTGTATTTTTAGCAGAGTTCAGCAAAGTTACCTTTTAATTGAGAAGTTCTGGGATTTGTAGCAATATTCTACTTTCCAGCCTGAACACTTCATTGGGGCTATATAGCATGAATCTCCACAAGTGGAGTTATGCATTAATTGTACTATGGAACCCTTGTTGTGAATGTCAACATTATGCAAGTGAACCAGCACACTAAACATGGAAGGAAACACACAGCCACTCATTGTAAATTCACAAGGGGAATACAGATACAGAGCGGCACTGAATACATAACTTTCTATCCACAAACTTGAGCTGAATGTGGCTGTTCTGCATTAGATAAAAATGTCTGTAGCCGAACTTTTGCATGCATAAATTATCAAGAGGACTATAGCTACTGTACGGTAACTCCAATAAATAACTTGGTCAAGCTTGGTCTAGCTTAGCTTTTTACCCACATTATTTGGACATATGGACAGGTTTACAGGTGCTTGTGGTGAAAATATTCCATGCACACATTTCCTACTCAGTCATATCATGAAAGAGAATTCATTGAGTCAGTAGAAGTCTCAACATTAAGAGCTTCTCCTGGCCCCAATCCACTTCACCAATGGCTGCAATGAGTGCCAAGGACCTTGGTATTCAGGAACAAACCAAGACATTCAACTCCCCAAGATGAAAAACAAGATGGCATTTTCCCACTGTGTATAGAAGCCAACTAGATGACCTCTTTCTTCAACAGGACAATGTCATCCACTGCACTTGAAGGCAGTTTAGAGAATGCAGTGTGAGCCTGATATTCCCCACCAATTTCCTCTGTCTACCACTTCCCAATGTGTGGTGTCTGAAGCAATTGCCTCAGTCTGCCTAATATGTCTGCCTAATATGTGGTCCAGCTCTGTGCCCATGCTGATGGGACTTGACTCCTACTTGACTCCCATGATAAGCCTGCTCCACAGTATGAGAGAAGCACAATATGAAGAAAAGATGTGTAGATGTATAGTCTTTCTGAATCCAGCAAGACAATTTTAAGCACACCTGTACTGGCCTGGAACGTGTGCCATAATGCCAGTGAAGAAAACAGAATGTCACTTTGCTGTTGCTGAGCTGCTGCAGTGTGCCCTGCCTTGCTACATGTTATTTTTAAAATCTTCAAACTAAAAGAGAGTTTCTCTCTACAAGGAAAAACTGGCTAGGCAAATAATCTCATAGCTATCCATCTCACATTTCTCACATAATCAGCTTTGAAAAGTATATGGTTGAGAGGCCATTTTTCACCCGACTGGTGGGACTTTCAATTTGGGGAAAACAAATCCTTAAGGAAAAAAAAGTACTTTGCAATCCATTATGAGGCGCAAAAAGCCCCTCTGAGCTCCATCCTAATAGTCAGGCAATATTTGCAGAGTTGCCTCTTAAGACCTGCATGGTTACACAAGATTGCTTAATAACAGCATTACACTGATGAAAAGTGGAGCTTAAGATGCTCTTTATGATAATGCTGCATAGGAGTCAATGGAAATAATGCCCCACACTGACTGAGAAGAGATACCATGTATTAGGATGAAAGGGTGAAAATGTTCAGAGCAATACAAAGAGCTATTGGCATTACTGAAAAGGCAGATTATTAGAATCAAGAGAGGTGGAAATGCTTTTCCTGTCATTTCAATCAGTTTGACAGCAACTTAGGCCCTTTCTGCACGAGGCAGTTAAAACAGGCCAAGGCGTCCTGGCATAGAGGTCGTCCGCACTTTGAATCGGAATAGGTCCGGACTACTTACCTTAGTTCCGCACCTTAGTCCGAACCAAAACACCCCGAAGTGGTCCTCCAGCGCGCTAAGTGAAGATCGGAAAAATCTTTCAATCTTCTGGAGCTCACCATTGCTTTCCTGCTGACTGGTGCAGATGTGTAGGATTGCACCAATGCGAGCCTGCGATCAGCGGAGGGTGGGCTGTGGGCGTGGCCAGCATCACTGGTTGATCCGAACTCATGAAGAAACAGGAAGCTGCCATTTTCAGCCGGAGCAGTGCGGATCTAAAGACCTCGCACTGCTCCGATTCTCCCTGGACTAATGGAGGAGCCCTGCAGAAAGACTTAAGGGAAAGTCCATGTTACTTTGGACGCAGAAGAACTGGTAGGTAGCTGCACGGAGCGATTCACTCACCTCATGCAGAAAGGGCCTTAGACTGCCCTGTGTTCTGACCAGTGTGTAGGGAAGAAAGCAACTGACTCTAGCCCTGTTCCCTATTCAAGCTCCCCTAGTTAAAATCATGCGAAGAGGGAGAAAATAGCCCATGCCCACCTGCCCCACTCCAGTCATTGTAGCCTATGTTGTCTCACAAACACTCCATGTTTGTTTATAGAAGAATGAAATGGTGACCCTTCTCTAAATGAGGGATGTAAACCTTCACAAAACTTGTTCCTGCATACAACAATGAACGATTTTTCCATTTTTATTAAGTACAAAATGGAGGTTGGAGGGCGTCAAAGAAAACAGCATTGACTGCACAGGCATAATACTTTCTGTGCAGAAGATCATGTTTTCTGTGAAAAGTCCTGTTAAACCTCTGCCCTCTCAAGAGGAATGTGATTCCTACAAGGGCAGATCACTTAGTTGCCAGATCTGGAAGCCACTAATCTATAGAGTCTCCATCTAGTTGGGTTTCAGCTTCACTTCGTTGTCCCTCATCCTGTCCATCACAGCATCCAGACACCAGTCCAATGCCTGCATGGCCCCAGCTGATTCTGAGCACAAGATAAAGGAGGTCCAGCAGCTTTGTATTCCTACAGATATTAAACAGCATGGAGGACAGGATAGAGCACTGGCATCTCATGGCTAAATAGTGATGGGACTGAACAAGAGTCCCCCTGCAGTGCCAATCTTTGGAATAGACCCTATAGCTAGGAGCAGAACCACTGGACTACCATGCCTCCTGCTCCAGTCCAGCAGATCTTGTCCAGCAAGACCCCATGTAGGCAGGGAAAGAATTTTTATTATTATTATTATTATTATTATTATTATTATTATTATTATTATTATTATTATTATTATCCTTTCCCAGGTCCAAAGCCCCCCCAAAACCCTGATTTCTCAACAGCTTGGAAACCCTGTTGTGAAGACAAATAAACCCAGGGGAATCTTGGCCAATATTCTTCCAGTGTTTGAATATCCCAAAGTGTTACAGAGGAATTATTTTGTGTAGAAAAATGCGACTTAAAAAAAAAAAAGTTTCCATTGTAGAAAAATAACTGTATATTTTTCTATGCAGATTAAGTCCTTCACAAGACTTTGGAATATTCTTTTTTTTCCCCCCAGATATTTTTATTAGTTGTACAAATATTTCCATTTTTATACAAGAATTTATATATACATAATATAAAAATCAAAGTTTGTGAGTTTGTGAATTTGTGTCAGGCAGGTGAAGACCTCATATAACTGGCTGTGTTAGGAAAGAAGGCCTCATATGATTGGCTGCCTGTGAAGATTCTATGAAATTCTGGGGTTGGCAGTTTAGGGAGGGGCCTTCAGAATTCTCAGCCAGAGAGTTCTTGGGTCTGGCTGGTTGCTATGGAGACAAGGCCTAGCAGCACGGAGAAGGCTAGTGTATTCCCTCAAAAACCAAACCTCTGTATGTTAACAACTTTAAAAACAGATTGGACTGGGGACTATGAGGAAAAGTTACAGGTACTGTGTTATCTCACTGGTAAACCCTGTCCCTGGGTCTACAATTTTGATATTAAAATATGATTCAATGTGCCTGAGAGGTCACCCGGATGAGCATGTAGGCAGCAACGGTTGAATGATCAAAAACCAGGTCATGCCAGTAAAATCCCCAGTCATGTAGCCCCAGGAGACCTCAAGCTGTGCAAACCCACAGTAGACAAAGGGTCCTCAGCCCCCGAGAAGCCAATTTGAGGGGATTAGCGTGTTTGCCCCAAGTTGAGCACTGATAGCAATAAAATCCTATCAGGCAAGGACCATTTACATGAAGTCACACCACAACCCAATGCAGCTGAAGATCCTGAGACTTTAGCAACATCTTGTAATCTCATCACACAAAGGAAATTACCATTGTGGAGCTTCTTTCTTGTTGCAACAACTATTGTTCTCCTGGGAAGGGATTAGCCCTCCAGTTACTTTTCTCCCTACAAATAGTCCCAGTTTTTGAGCGGTTCTTTGGATCACTCCCGGTCATCCCAGCTGACTGTTTCTCTGTCCGTTGAGTAACCCCCTCAGCCCTCTCTGTGCTGAACTCCACTTCTTCGCTGTTTTTCTTGGACCAAGGACTTCAGGACAAAGGTGCAGTATTACCCAGCTACAATCCCTTCAATATTTCCCCTATCCAGTTTCCTCTCTTTTGCTTCTTAATAGGTCTTGCGTGAGTGTGTGAGTGATTGCGTTGATGCGTGAGACTTTCATTCTAAAAAATCATTTATTGGACATCTTCGTTTGGTTTTTGGCTTGGCCTGACCCCATAAAAACTGAGTAAAAAGACCTTGCTAGGTTACCCAGCCTCTCGCATTGCTATTGCTCATGCTCTGGCTAGTTTCCAGTCCCTATCATGTGGAGCACATTAAGGCATCCCCCAAGGGACCCCAGAAATCAGGGTAACAACTGGACAAGACAGTTTGGGGAAATTACAGACATGGGATCTCAAATTTGTGTATTTCAACTACATCTAATTCCTAAGGTAAGGTAAGGTAATTCCTAAAGTATTTCTAACAAGTATTACCTATAAGAAAATAAAATCCTGAGCAACACCGGATAAATATGCTATTACAGTATACAATATAGTATTCAACGTCCCACATATCTGATATGTACATTTTCTATCTAATCTTATTGCTATTGAATTTACGTTTTCATGAATGTCCTAAATTCCATTATTTATTATAAGAAAATAGTTATTCAATCAACAAGTAAATAAGTAGAATCTTCCTTCCTTCCTTCCTTCCTTCCTTCCTTCCTTCCTTCCTTCCTTCCTTCCTTCCTTCCTTCCTTCCTTCCTTTCTGAAGCTCTCTGGAACTCTTATTCTAAGAATATTCAAATATAGTGAGAACACCGTGGAGAAATACTAACTTTCTCCCTCACTGGGGAGAAAACTACCATAATTATTTCTCTGTATATGTGGATGAAATAGTTTAGGTTTTACATCCCTAATATTGTGGTTGTTGTTGTCATAGATGATTGAGTGAATGGGTCATTGTTGAAAGCAACTAAGACTGTTTCAATAGCACACCCTGAAATGGGTGCAGACAATCTGTGTCCTCTGAGAACATCTAAATTTACCCAACTGCTATTCAACCAAGCCCCCTGCCTAGAATGGGGATATTAGCAATAGGGCAGTGATTCCCACATATATCTAAAAGCCTCTTTAGGAGAAGGCACAGTATGCCATTCTTCAAAGTAGCAGGCATCTAACATGGTGAGGCACTTTACCACTCTCTGGACAACCCAACTGATCCACTCCAACTAGATCTTCTCAGCCATGATGGGCAAGGGTCAAGCTTACACATGATGGGACAATGTCAACAGGCTAGAGATGTATAGTATTCCCATTATTTTTTTCCCAAAAAAATATTTAAAACTTTAACTTACTCTTGAGTTATAACGATAAAACTATGACTAAATCCATAGCACCAACTAACTAGTTATCAGTAACAGAAACTAATTCATCTGTTTTTATCTTTATCTTTGTTATTTGGTTTTAACCTTGTGTTTATTAACCAAATTGTCACTTCATTTTTTAAAATTATTGTATGAATAATTGTTTAAACTGTACCCCGCTTTTTAATATCTTTGCAAGCTGCCTTTGATTCTATATAAGGTTAAAGGCAGAATATTAAATTAATTAATTGATTGATTAATTTGGTAGCTTGGAACTATAACCATAACAACTTGTTAAAGTAACTTTCTAAGTTCTGTTCTTTCTCTGTCTTCCTTTTAGTCAAGGTTGATAGATCCAGCTTTTCGTCTCTCTCTGTTTATCTATCTGTCTGTCTGTCTGTCTCCTCCTCAAATATGCATTTAACTCTAATAAAGTTTTTTCCTCTTTTTATCAGACGAAGTCTTCAGTGATAATTCCACATATCACCACTTTCTGTATTGGCTAACATGGGAAAGATTGTGACAAGGTGGTGCCATAATAGCCCTGAAGTCAATTATGCAATTATGAGCGAACAGTCTTTAGTTAAATGTGTCTCTTCTTGACTCGAGGCTCTTCTGTGGTCTCATGGGAAAATAAACATGTATCAGAAATGACAGACAACATTATTTCATTGCCAAAGACAAGGATGGTAGATAAGTCATGGAATCATCTCCATTTTAAAGGTTTATAAGACGAAGGCATTTGTACTGTGAGATTAATATATTTATAAAACAGCCTCACCAGAGATAATTAATGAGTTCTCTGTCTACATATTCTTGCCCTTTTTCATAAGGCTGCAGTGGAGAAATTCTCCATTCTCTCAAATGGCCTCATTTGTTTTCTAAATTATTGACTAAAGTGTCATCTCTCCAAGGTTCACATTCTCCAAAAAAAATTTCCCTAGGAACAATGCTGTTAAGAAGCAAAGTGACAGTGAATATATCCCAATGTGTGTCATTGTTGAGATTAATTTTTCTCTCCCTGAAAGAAGAATTCAAGATTTCCAGATACACCAAATCCAGATTAGAATTCATGAAGAAGATAGAACGAATATAAAAAGAACTTCAAGGACATTCTTATCACCCACTCCAGGACTCTCTTGGACTATGCTACTAGTTTTCAAAAGATTTCCAGTAGTTGGTTAAGCTTCCATGTGTTTCTTAGTTCTTATCAGTCATGACTGGGGCTCAGTGCAAAGACTGCCCATATTCACTGAGCAAAGGCAAAGGAAGTTACACTGGATCACAGCTTGGAAAGTAGTTCATTTTTACAATAATGAGCTAGAATGATAATACAATGGCCCCTCTGCTTTTGTGGGGGTTCAGTGTGCAGAACTCTCATAAAGGTGGAAAAACTGCAAATTAACCCACTCATCCCCTGTGATCTCCTTCAGGGCTCCTGCATCCCATTCTCTTGCATTTTGCCCCAGTGTGCAAGCTTTCCTTCTCTGTGCCAGGGCCAAAGGCAAGAGAATAGGTGGAGGAGCTCCAGAGAGGAGTAGGAAGGCATACACATGCCTGCAGTCCACTCCCTTGCCTTTTGCCTCCGCACAAGTTCTCAGTGTCAGGGCCAGAGGCAAGGTAATAGGAGGAAGGAGCTCCAGAGCGGAGAAGGAAGGCAAACATATGCCTTCCTCATCTCATCCCCTTGGTTTTTGCCTTGGCCAGCATGCCTTCCTTATTCATGCCTAGCAAAACACAAAGGAATGGGAGGAAGAGACTAGGGGGAGGCCTGTGTGAGCCTCATGAATAACCAAATTTGTGAAGGTTAAACCTGTGAATGTGGAAGGAGCAATGTAGTTTATCATCTACTTTAGGGTTTTGTCAGTCATATATCTTCATCATTTTTGTTTTCTTAATATTTAGCTGTAAACTTTCCTTTGCACTTTCTGCCTTGACTTTATTCAGTAATTCTTTTAAATCTTTGCAGTTTTCTGCTAGCAGTTTGGTGCTATCTGCACATCTGAAACTATTGGTGTTTCTTCCTCCAGTTTTCATTCCTCTTTCCTCCAAGTCTAATACTGTTATGTTTATGTACAATATGTTCCACATACAAGTTGAACGGGGTGATAGAATGCAGCCTGGCCACTTCCCCTTGCCAATTGGAAATCAATCAGTTTCTCTGTAGCCTTTTGTCCTGCATACAGTTTACATATGAGGACAATCAAATCATTTCTTTAAGAATGATCTTCAGTTTTTCACGATCTACACAATAGAAGGTCTTGCTGTAATCTGTAAAGCACAGGCTGATTGTCTCTTCGAATTCTTTGGTGTACTCTATTATCTAACGTATATTTGCAATATGATCCATACAGCCTCTTCCTTTGCTGAACTCATCTTGGACATCTGACATTTCTTGCACTGTACTAGAAGTCTTTGTAGAAGAATTTTGAGGATGATTTTGTTTGCATGGGAAATTAAAGCAATGGTCCTGTGGTTACTGCAATCACTGGTGCCCCCTTTCTTGGGGATTGGAATGTATTTTGAGCATTTCCATTCTATGGGCCATTCTTTTGTTTTCCATATTTGTTGACAGATTCTAGTAAGAAGTAGAGTAGATTCTGTCTTTATAGACTGAAGAAGCTCTATTGGTATGCCATCTGTTCCCAGTGATTTATTTCTCCCAAGTGTCCTGAGTACTCTTTCTGGAATTAGCAGTTTGTCTTCATATGGTTCTTCTTTGACTGCATCTGTCAGCCTTTCTTCTATTTTAAACAGTTCTTCCATGTATTGTTTCCATTCTATTTTTATTTCTACCTAGTCATGTAATATATTCCCCTGCTGGTTGTAGAGCATCTCCACTTTTGGTTTAAATTTCTCTTTGATTTCTCAAATCTTGTAGAACAGGTCTCTTGTTCTTCCTTTCTTGTTGCAATCTTCTATTTCTCTGCACTGACTGTTATATTAAATCTCCTTGTCACTGTGCACAAATTATTGAACAGTTGCATTCGAAGTTCTGACTCTATTTCTGTCACCTCTTAGCTTTTACTTTTGCTTCTCATCTGTCCTTAACTGCTTGAAGAGTTTAATCTATCATCCATTGAAGCTCCTCTTTCTTTTTGTTAGTATATTTTTACATTCCCACCTGATAAGGTCCCTGGCTTCCTGAGTTCTTCTGGCTCTGGGTCAATTAGGCTTAATAGTGCAAATCTATTTTTCACATTATCTTCAAATTCCATGGGGATGTTCTTCAGGCTGTGTTTTGGCATGATGGTTGGTTTAGAGTTCTTCTTTAGCTTTACTCCGACTTTTGCTATTAGTCATTCATGGTCTATGCCACAATCTGCTTCTGGTCTAGTTTTTGGAAAGAGAATGGAGCTTCTCCATCCTCTACTTCCAATTATGTAGTCTTTTTGATTTCTATATTGGCTATCAGGTCATATCCATATATAGTCATTTCTTGAGTTGCTTGAAGAATGTATTTGTGATGAACAAACTATTGGTCTTGCAAAATTCACTGAGTTTCCCTTATGCTTCGTTTCTTGATCCTATACCAAATTTTCCTGAAATCTTTGATTCTGCTCAGTTTCCTGCTTTTGCATTCTCATCACTTATGATTAACAAAAGATCCTGTCTTTGTGTATGGTCAATTTCCTCCCTGACTCCTACATAGAATCTTACAGTTTCTTCTTCTGCCTCTGCAGTAGAAGCACAAACTTGGATTATGCTTATATTGGTGGGTTTTCCCTGTATTGACATGATTATATTAGACATTGCATTGTATCCTTTGACTGCTTTTTCTATATCTCTCCTCACTATAAATGTCACCCTATTTCTTCTTAGATTTTCATTTCCTGAGTAAAACACTGTGTAATTATCTGACTCAAAATGTCCCATTCCTGTCCACTTTAGTTCATACACCCTAAGTATTGCAATGTTTATACATTCCATTTCTTGTATTATAATGTCTAACATCCCCTGATTCATGCTGCTCATATTCCATGTTCCTATAATATGTGTTGTGCAGCTTCACACTTTTAAAAATCCATTTCAGGTTAGCTGGATTTTAAAAACAAAACCAAACCAAAAAAATAGCTTGCCTCTTCTTCCTTCTTGCATTCTGCCTAGCTAAAAAAGATTCCTGCTGCTGCCAAAAAGAGAAAGAAAGAAGGAATGTGAATGCATGAGGGGGTGCAAGTGAGACAGCTTGCCTTGTTATGTTGTTGGAGAGGCTGGGTTGGTGTAAACTGAAAAAGAGTTCAGGGGAGGAGAGAATGTTTCTTTGAGTCCCTGATGCTGCATCAGACATGAGATTTACAGCAGTTGATTGGGAAAAGACGGATGGGGAAGGAAAATAGACTGAGTCAGTGGCTACTTCTGTGTGCCCACCTAAAGCATCTGGGTACTGTGTATGTGGATGTAGTGTGATCAGTTATGGCGTGTCTGTGTGTGAGAGAGGAAGCAGTCTAGGTAGGAAAGTCAACTCAGAATGATGGTGATCAGAAATTATGGGGGAGGGAAGCAGAGAACATTTTCCTGTTGTTGTTGTTTTTTAAATGCACAATAGTAAAGATGGGAGGGGGTAGTAACTAGTAATCCAGTTAGTTTACTGGTGTGCAGCAGCAAAAATTGGTAACAATTTGTTGGGTGGCCAGAGTTATATAACTAGTTCTTTTTATAAAGTAACATTCCAGGTTCTGGTCAGAGTGTACACAGCCTGCTGACAGAATTCCATGAACAACAAAAACTAGACCAGATTAATCATATTTATCACCCAGCTCATCTTTTGAAAGACATTTGGTGAGTGTTAAGTATGTCTTGATCCTTGCAATGCCTAGGATTTATTTAACTATCAGCTAATGGCATTCCTTTGCAAGCGCCACAGGTAGTATGATCCTAAAACAGTACAATTGGAAATCACAGTCCAAAAAAAGGGGGGCAAAAATTCTGCATAAATTTTACACACATCTTGTCCAGCCAAAGAACAGCACCCAATTTTGTTCTTGGCACTCATTCAACTGCCCATATGTTTCCATCATATACACATTCTTAGCATGGCATAGGTGTGCAACATGCATGCATGGGTTTGTAATGACTGTGGATTAATTTACAATACAAGGATGTGATTTTCCTGTGTGTCACAATTACAAACTGCACTGATGAGATGCCCAAAGGATGGCACTTGTAACAGTAATAGAATGAGCAACAATTTTTAACAGGCAATCTGAATTTTTGTGGTCTACATAATGTAACTAAACATATACATAGGTAGGCTGCAGAGGCTCTAAAACAAGGCTTTCCAAATGGTGTGCCGTGACACATTAGTGTGTCGCCTGAAGTGTGTAGGTGTGTTGCCTACAATCTTGGAAATGTATGTTATTATTTATAAATCATATATTTTAAAAAATATATGAAAGGTTTTCATGAGATATGTTGTGTCCCCATACATTTTGTTATTACAATTTACGTATGTGTCTGTATCTCTTATAAGAAGTTAGTTTAACCTCCGGCTTGCCAGTAAAACTGAATTGCTGTGTTGCAAAATGATGCGTGTCTAAAAAAGTATGTCACCAACATGAAAAGATTGGAAAGCTCTGCTCTAAGAAATGATGTAAGTGAATTGCAAAGATGTGTATCAGGGCACCAGCAAGAGTGTCTCAATGCTTGTCAGGCTCTACTGATGCACATGGGCACTATTGAGCTGGTGGTCCATTGTACATCAGTCCAGTTGTGCAACAGTCACTTTGCCAGCTTTACATGACAGCAGCCCCTTGCTGAATATGGATATTGCAAAACTGCCCAGTTCTATTTCACACAGAGGTAAGTCCACTTTCAGACCCTTTTCGCACGGCATTTGCCATGCAAAAAGGCCCCTCGAGCATCGTGTGAATGTGAGGAGTGGTCCACATGACACACTCACATTCGCACAATGTTCCAGGGCTTGGCAGGCATGGCTCGCACACTTTTTCATTTTCGGCTCTGAGCCAAAAATGATGTGCGATCATGCATTTCTCCGGGGCCCTGCGCGCACTTACCTGGCGTGTGGAGCACTGGAGCTGTGCCAGTCGCACTTCCTGTCCCAGCAGAGCCTGGGAAACTCCCAGGCTGCACTGTGGAAGGAAGAGGCGGGGCTGTCTCATGACCCGGAAGCAGCTGCGGAGCTGAAGCAAAGGGGACGCGAGAGCCTCTTGCTGGAGGCTGCTTGCACAATCCCCGCACCATGGCGCCAAGAAAAGGTGAGTTGCGGAAAGGGCCTCAAAGATGTAAGTCCCTTACTGAATTCCAGCCATTGAATTTGAGTATCCAACTCAAAGAAATCTAAATCAAAGAGTTAATAAACAGTTTGTGCTATTTCACAGCACGCTTTAGATGGCTTATGGACTTTTTCTTTGTACATCATGCTAATTAATTTCCAATGAAATCCTAAATACTTTAAATTTCACAGAGGGGGTAAACTGCAGCTGTGGTGTTTTTTTATATCCTATACTTAGATGACAATGAATAGATTTGACATCTGTCTTCAAAAACTTTTGCCTGGGTAACATAGTTTGATTTTTTTTTAAAATTGCAGGGTCTGTTATTGCAGAAAGGAAGTAAAATGATCATTGAGGCTGGAGTTGCATGACTTCCCTAGAAGGGGTAGGTGTAAATCATCCAGTTTGTTGCTGACCCATTGCCATAGGCAGGCAGGGGATTATTTTACAAAACAAAAGACATGAGAAAAGTGGGGCTAGTTTCTGCTACTGATGCACTGATGTACAAAGGGTATTCCATTTTTTATGATAGAGATAATTTGGAAGTAGAATAAAGCAGAAGTAGAATAAAGGTCTCAGCAAAACATTTACTTTTATTACTGCAGTCATCTCCAAAAGAGACAGATTTAACTTTCCGTATTTTAACAAGCCTCATTTAATTTCCAGATTTGTTTGGCAGTCAAAGAAACCC